>OX596021.1:6160763-7556514 GCA_951394055.1 Villa cingulata | reverse complement strand
TTTTCATTTTGATTCTGTTGTTGTATAACAATGGCACCATCAGTAGCACCACCACTACTATTACCTGAAACTTGATTGTTGGATACTGGATTTGCAATAATAATAGAATGAGGTTGCGATTGCGGCTGGGGTGGTTGTGATTGTTGCTGTTGCTGTTGTTGAGATGGTGGAGGTGCTGACGGTCTAAGGAATACTGGTATTGGTGGTACATCAGCTTGTTGTACAATTGTGGCTGCCCCTGTATTTGCATTATTACCATTCGTTCCATTACTATTTCCGTTTGGTTGAAACAATGATGCAATATTGTTGGCACTCACAAATCCGCTTTGTTCAACTAAAATTGGACGACAGCACAAATATCTTGGTGTAGGTTGTGATAAATCTAACATTAAATCAGATATTGCATGTTGCGCATGTGACATGTAATGTAATGCTTCTGATACTCGATCGAAAATTCTTTGAGCAGATTCTCTTCCAGCAGTATCCTAAAATTGTAAAATCGTTTCAAATTTTTAAGTTTTGAAGTAAAGAACTATAAAATTTCTTACATTCTCTTCAAATGCTGGATCATTTTGTAGAATCTCATAGTATCGACTCACAAATGGTGCTAACCGATTTTGCACAATCGTCATTTGTTCAATAACATCCGCTAAAATTCTTGTTCCAGTACGTTGTCTATTTGTCAATATAAAACAAATTAAGAGTAAATACAAATTTGGATACAAAATCAAGACAAAACTGATAACCTTGTTGGACTATTGGATGCAGATGCTCTAGCAGGGCGACGATCTTGTGATGTATTGTTATCCGTGGCTGTCGTGGTCGTTTCACTACCACCAGTTGCATTCTCCGGCTCAAAATCAGCTTCAATTGATGACGATTCATTCATAGTTTCATCTACACTTTGCTCAGATTGATCACTTGGACCTTCACTAGTTACCATTATAGTCGTGTCCGCGATACGAGGATGATCAGGATCATGAGAACTATCTAAATCATCCATTGAATTTACATCTTGAGTTGAAACTACTGCAGTTCCATTCGAACCAAAAACTGTCGGTAATTGAACTACAGTTACATTCGGATGCCCATTTTGACGTAATGCAGCTGATACGGCACCATGTAATGCTTCAACAATATGTTGTGTATGATTTTGTGCAAGTTCTGCGTTAGCATCAGCCGATATACCAACTTCAACGACAGTTGATTCCATCGTCCAGCGACCTTGGGCTAAAATATCTAAAGATGAATTGTTCAAGCCCTTTTTAATATAAGTATAAACAAGAAATGTTTCGATTATTTATCAATATATCTTTTTTATGTTTTAAAATAAATTTACCCTTTCAGGATTCTCTAAATACGAAGCAATATTATTAGCACAGTCAAGCATGTGACGTGCAACCGTTATTCGATTCATACAAAATGATGATGATGGTGTAAGCGGATGAACTGTAGGTTGCGTCTTTAAAATGCAATAAATAAATAAATATGTAATTAAATTTACCACAACTTTTAAAAAATGAAAATTAATAAACAAAAATTTACCGCTCCTGGTGCATTGACAGGTATGGTCATTGCACCGACTACCATACCATCGAATGCCCTAAATAATGGTGATCCACGTACATTCCCTTCGAGGCCATCAAAACGTGCACGTCTATTGCTGGTACTTTCACTTGAATTTGTTGAGATACGTGATGAAGGCGGTGGTCTTTCGACAACATGAACGACTTTACCATTAACATCTGTATGTACATATTAGATATGAAAGAGAAAATTATTTTATTAAAATTATTTTATTTTACCGTATTCCTTTAGAAGTTTCTCATCTGATAAAACTCGACCACAGTATATAATACGTTGAAGATCAGCTGAAATATTTGTTATTTCAGCGATTGTTTCTTTGAATTGTTTTACACTTATCTGAAAATGAATGCAATTCAATTTAGCAATAAAACATAAGATTACATTCAGCCTTTTTAACATAACTAAATCGATTTGTTCTTTATTTTACTTACTTCATCATCAACGCTGAAGTCATACGTTTGAGAATCAAGAGTTTTAACTTTTAAACTTATAACCATTTTTTAATTGTTTTTATATTTCTTCTTTTTGCGTTATGATTTCTATGAATAAAAATGAAAAGAAAAATTCCATAATCAATACAAAAACAAAAATTTAGGAAAATTATTTTGACTGATTTTGAGTTCTGAGGTTCTGAATTGAGTTGAAAAGTGTTTTGAGTTGAGTTGAAAAATTAATAATTAATGATTAATGAAACAAATATATTCACAATAGTCACATTCCAATCCAATCACGAAATTCACAACCGTTATAGCACAGTACAGTCACATTCACACTGGATCAAGATCAAAATGAAAAAAATTTAATTTTATTTTTCTTTTTAGCTTTCTCTTATTTATTTTTTCTTGTCATCCTAATAATTAATATACATAAATAATATAACCCGATATAACCTTAAAAAAATGGAGAGATGGAATATATAAAATCTTATTTTAAAAAAAAAATAGTAATTTGCAAATGTATCAAAATATTAAAAATAAAAATAAGATTTTGTTTGAGAATTCTTTTAAATTTAAAATCACAAAAACAAAAAATAATCACTTTTGTTACTAAGTCCATTCCATATCATCATAAAAGTACCAATCATATATTCTAGTCTACACAGTACACGGTGATAAATAGAAAAAAAACCACTTCGATATTATATGTACATATATATATGTATATAAGTTTGATTTGCTATTATAAAAATGCACATTATATATACATACATACATAATTAAATTACATACATTGTGATTGTAGGGTAGGTTTAGGTATATAATGGCAAAACGGCAAAAATTTACACAAGAAGCCACCGATCAGACCAGACCATACAATACATACGAATTTTTTCACATTACAAATAAAATGCGATTGAAAACCTTTTATTTTCGAATTGTAATTTTTTATTTCTCATACGTTTTTTTCTAATTTACCACAGTCATCGATTACTAAAAAATTTTCTCAGAAAACTTACATTTACTATATTTTCTTTTACTTCTGTTCTGATATCTAAATCAAAAATATGATTTCACCACTTGAAAAATTATTGACTTTCTAGTTCTACTATTAAATATGTACGTAATTTTTTCCTTTCTCCTTGTTCTTTTTTTTTTTCACTATTTGAAATTTTTCCTTTTTCTTCTTCTACAACTTTTAATTTTAAAACGTTTAAATTAGATAAAGAAAATTTTGCATTTATTTTATGAAAAATTAATTATAATTGAAATTTGCTTGAAATTTCATACACTCTATATAAAACAGGAAAATTATTTCTGTTAAAAAAAATATTTTTTTCTTTCCTTTTCTTGATTTTTTTTTTTTTTAATTAAGCAGGAAAAAAAAGAGAAAATATGCACAAATGTTTTTCCAATTATATACGTACGCGCATAAAAGTGTGAGACGATATAATACTGGTACGTGGTATCTGGTACCTTTATATGGTAAAGTCTATACCCATATATAGTCTACAGTAAACATTTTTGAATAACAGTCTTACCAATTTAGTGCTTAAAATGTCATTCAATGTTTATAAAATGTCATTAAAAATTTTATTTTTTGAATTATACTATAGACATTCCATTCCATATCATTATGAAGTAGAATTAAATGAAGTATTGTTGATTAATAACACGGCATGTACACATTTCTAAGGCAACGTAAAGAAATTTTGACGTTTAATATTTGATGTCATTCATATATTTCATTTGTACAAAGTTTTATTGTTTTATTTGGTTTGTACAAAGTTTCGTTTCATTTCATTTCGTTTCATTGTATGTTGCATTGCAATGCATATAAAATGCTTAATGTACACAATGTCACATTTTCCTCCTTGCAATGCACATACACACATAGTTACACATGCACACAAGCTCAAAAGTACACAAAATTGCGAAATTTTGCACCATTAAAACCATTTTTCTTCCATTAAAACCATTTGCCTTCTACATCAGGACCAAACTGATAAATGAAAAAACTTGCTCGTCATGTCCTTTTTTATTTGCAAAAACATTTGAACAGAACAGATTACAAGGCTAATAAAATATATAAGGTTAGCTGTAGCGATACTAATAACCTACAAATTAAGTTGTGACGTCGCAATGTAAGATTTCTTGAAGCATTTATAAGACCGTATTATATTACTCGAAATTTCGATGTTGAAAAGATGAATTAAAAGTTAAAAAATTACTAAAGATTACTAAACAAAACAAATTAAGTTATTTTTAATAGTTGATAAAATATAGATTTAGTGCTCTAATTCTAAAATACATTCGTGTTTTAAAAAACAACAATAACAATTTAACATTTCTTACAATATGACGTCAGAATCGGTTGAAAATCTGATTGTAAAAAAAGCAAAAAGTTTTCCTATATACGGCTACAGCTAACCTTATATATTCTATTAGCCTTGACAGATTATCCCTTCTCGTTTCTGAGAAATTATCAGAAATATAAAAATAGTCAAAAATCACAAAATCTCTTTTATTATTCTTCCACTAGAATGATTTGAAAAAAAATTTTTTTTTTCTTCAGAATATAGAGCTTAAAGGGACACATCTTTTGGTCAAAGAACCATGTTCTCATGATTTACCATTGCAGAGAAAATTGCAAAAATATGATTTTTGCAAAAAACTTCAATTGCAGTTTTCGATCACTAAATGACGCAATCGCCAAAAAAGATCATCATTTTCGTTATCAGCGTATCGGAATTTCGGAAACTACTGTTTAAAATAAATCCTATTTTAAAAGCTCATTCCAGCAATCTGAACTTTAGTCTTAATATTATGTTATAAGTTAAATTTTGCATTAAAATTTATTGTATTAAAATTTATTTCTCATTTTTCATTTGGTTTGTACAAAGTTTCATTTAATTTGCACAAAGTTTCATTTGGTTTGCACAAAGTTTCATTTAAAGTGGTAATGCTATATTTATGCATGTTATACAAAAATAATAAAAATACGATATTCTACTATATTAAGTATGTAGTGATTGTGCTATTAATTTGAATTTTTCAAAATTAAAATATTAGAATTTCATAATTGCTATTAAATTAATATAACACTATTGGTAACACTTTTATGAAAGGTAACACATCTTATATCCTACATATTAATATTATGTATCAGTATCAAATTAAATTGAAAAGAAAGAAAAAAAGTAGTAACATTTTTATTCACTTTAGTGTTTAGCTTCTTATACTCATGGTTTTCCTATATTTTCTACTCAATTTTACTATATAACATAACAAACGAATACAATACAATTACGAATTACGAACTCGCATAACTTTCTCTCTCTAATAAAACTGCACAGAATTATTTTTTTGCTACATACAATTTTCTTGTATTAAATTTATTTTTTATTAATTTTTAAAATTCGTAATTATTAAAATACATAATAATAAAAATAATATATAGTAACAATAGAATAATAAATTTTCTCAATAAATTTGTGAAAAAATTTGAAAGATAAAAACCAATAGGTAGCCACAATAAAATTAGAATTTCTTAATTTTTTAAATTGAAGAAAATTAGTGTTTTTTTTTCGAATTATTTTATTACATACATATTTCATTTCGTTTTAAAAATAGTGAAAATTTCCCAAAAGTGAAATTTGAAATATCTATTTATACAAATAAATAATTAATTACTACATCATAATTAACAAAACTAGAAAAAAAAAATTATGAAGTTAAAAAAAATTAAAGAGACATAGAAATTGGAAAAAAAAAAATTAATTTCTCAATTTTTCTGATTGTGTCAAATAAAAATAAAATAATAATATAATGAAGAATTGTGAATATTATCGGTGTATTGTTAAATCTAGATTAAATGTTATTCTAATAAATAAAAATATTTTCTAAAAAAAGAAAAATTAAACGAACATAATATAAACATTATATATGCATATACATAATTTCAAAGAAAAAATTCTAAAGAGAAAAATTTATAAAGAAAAAATAAATCAAAAAACTAATAATCTAAAAAACGAAATCAAATCAAAATAATAGCTATGATCATTCAAGAGCCTGTACAGGTAATTTAGAAATAAAAAAGCTATTCTTTTTTTAATGTATTTTAAGAATTTTCTTATTATTTTGTCTTATCTATTTTTGTGTTTTTCAATTTTAATTAATCAAATTTAGGCAGCCATTTGGCATTGTTTAAATCATTACGATCTACAAGATGCAATATTTCTTGCTGAAAGATTATGTGCTGAAGGTAATTAATTGTTTGTTAATTATGAAATAAAAATGTATTTGATTTGCTATTAAAAACATAAATTTATTCGATATTCTCATGAAATAGAGGATTTAAAAAGAAAAATGTGTACATATTAAATTAAATTTTTTTTTTTATTTCTATTTTTGTTTTTCATTGATTTATTTTTATTTATTTTATTTTAAATGTTTTTTTTTTTTTTTTTGGTTTTTCTTTTAGTTGAAACTGATGAAACGATTTTCATATTGGCAACATGCTATTATAGATCAAATCAAATACATCAAGCATATTGGTTATTACAATCGAAATCACCACGTTCGCCTCAATGTAGATTTTTATTAGCAAAATGTGCCTATCAATTAAAAAAGTTTTCAGAAGCTGAAGCAGCATTAACGATAAATAATTCCGGTTTCGCTGATATTAAAAATTTCGATGAAATTTGTAAAGAATTTGGTGAATGTGCGTGTTTTGTATTACAATTAATAGCAAAAATATGTTCTCAAACGGAACGATATAATATTGCAGCAGAAGCATTAAAAACTGCATTAAAATTAAATCCATTCTTATGGAATGCATTTGCTGATTTATGTAATTATGGCGAGAAAACTGATCCGAATTCGATATTTCAAATACAAAATTCTGAGATATTTAATACGTGTCAAGGTAATAATACGAATGCAATGATATTAGTAGGAAATAATGGAATTAATTGCGGTAGTGTTGGCATAGGTGGTGGAGGTGGTTGTGGTGGTGTTGGCAGTATAAGTAGTGGTATTGGAGGTATCAGTGGAATTGGTGGATATGGTAATATAACAACAACATTATTACAACAGAATATTGATTCTGTTGTATGTAAAACAGCAGGAACTGGAATGGATATAGTCACCAATAATAGTAGTAGTAATTATATTCTACCGATATCGACAGCTGCAATAATTGAGAATAGTAATAATACAACACAATCAGTGCAACAGCAATATATGTTGACAACAAATGTAACAACACCAAATAATAAAATTTCAAATAATACAAATTGTTTGGCACCACTAAAAGGTGGAGGAGGAATTATCGGAAGTCCCTATACAACAGGAAGTTTCTCATCAACTGGAAGTAATATAGAAGATACAGCAATGTCTTACGGTAATAATTATAATAATTCTGGAGATGGTACGATAATGAATAACAGTAGCTTCGATGGAGGTACACCACTTTTGAAACAGTTCAAGTATTTGTCATCGTCAAATCAAGTAACACCGAGCTTTGGTATTTTACCATTAAATAGTCCGAACGATAGTAATTCGCTATCAAGTTATATATCATCGCCTATGCTGAATACACCATCACCCCAACAGCAGCAGCAAACAACTCTGATTGAAGTCAATCAAGAACCAAAATCGATGGGAAAGAAATTGAAGGGTCATGTTGGCAATATAATGAGAACTAAAGATGGACCATTACAACAATCAAAATCACAACAGCAAACTGTTGCCACCACGGTATTCACACAGACTGGTAACATAACACCACGAACATTAAACAACTCTGGAAGTGGACAAAACGTCAGACGTAGCTCACGTTTATTTAGTAACAGTAATTATTCTGTTAAAGAGAATAATAAAAGTCCAAATATAAATAAATTCGCTCAACCGAGATCACCGCCACGTAAAACCAAACAACGTATATCAAAAATTTCATTAAATAACGAAATCAATGAAAAGGATAAAAAGGAGAAAGAAAAAATCGAGACAATAACGTCGAATGATACAAAAGTTCTCTTGAATAACAGTCTGAATACGGCTCAAACAATGGCACATCATGTCCTCTCACTGAAAAAACAAAGCGCCGAAGGATTAATGATTCTATTACGTGAACTGGGACAGGGCTATTTACAGTTATCACAATACAATTGTAAGGAAGCAATCGAAAGTTTTAGTTCAATACCAAAACATCATTTTCGAAATAGTTGGGTACAAAGTATGATTGCTTTAGCATATTACGAACAGCGTGAATACGAAGCAGCCGCTAATATTTTTAAGGAAATTCACGAGAATGAACCACATCGTTTACATTTAATGGAAATTTATAGTACATCACTGTGGCATTTACAGAGAGAAGTAGCACTATCGGCATTAGCTCAAGATCTAATGGCTCAAGATAAAAGTTCACCGGTAACTTGGTGTGTAGCGGGTAATTGCTTTTCTTTACATAAAGAACACGAAACAGCAATAAAATTCTTTAAACGTGCCGTTCAAGTTGATCCAGATTTTGTTTACAGTTATACGTTACTTGGTCACGAACTTGTCATCACAGAAGAATTAGATAAAGCGATGTCATGCTTTAGAACAGCAATTTTAAAAGATCCACGACATTATAATGCATGGTTTGGTATTGGTACAATATATTCGAAACAGGAACGTTACGAATTAGCTGAGCTACATTATAAACGTGCATTGAAAATAAATCCAAAGAATTCTGTTATTATGGTACATATTGGGGCAATGCAATTCTATATGCAAAAAGCTGAATCAGCATTACAAACATTAAATGCAGCGATAGCTGTCGATCCAAAAAATCCATTATGTAAATTTCATCGTGGCTCAATGTATTATTCGTTGGGTAAACATCAGGAGGCATTAAAGGAATTAGAAGAATTAAAACAGATCGTACCAAAGGAATCTGTTGTATTTTATTTAATTGGTAAAATTCATAAGAATTTGGGTAATGTCGATTCTGCATTAATGCATTTCAGTTGGGCAACTGATTTAGATCCAAAAGGTGCAAATAATCAATTAAAGGATGCATTCGATTCAATCAATCATCATACATCAAATAATGGAGGTAATACTAGTGGTTGTGGCGGTGGTGGTGGTGGTGTTGTTGGTGGTGTTGGTGGTAGCAGTAGTATGATTGTTGGCGGCGGTAGTAGTGCTGGTAGTAATGCTGGAAATAGCAGTAGTAGCGGTAGCATTAATAATGAAATGTCATCGTCTGGTATCGGTGTCATTAATAATGATACTGGTGATGGTGATATAATATCGACTGTAACTGAATTAAATGTTGAAACTGAACCGAATTCAGAAAGAAGTGAAGATGATTCATTAACGAATGCACAACTAGAACCAGATGCAAATTATGATAGTGACAGTTATTAAATAAATTAAACTTTATTTAATTCAATTTCAAACGAAATGAAATGAAAATTATTTAATATTATTAGGATATTGAATGGAATAATAAATGAAAAAAAAAATTAAAATTAAAAAAAAAATAAAAAACTGTGTACATATTTAAAATCTAGAAAAAGTTATAAAACACGAAAAAATAAAATATAGTGCTACGAAAATATCGTCGTAATAATCAACATAACTAATATATATACATATATACATTATACATACTATCACTATTACTGTTTTATTATCGTCATTATGTCGTAATAATATTAATAATTATTGTCGTAATTATTGCTAATTATAATTTAAAGAATAATAAACAATTAATTAAAAAAAAAGAAAAAAGAATAAAAATTTTAAGAAATTCATGAGATAATAATGGAATATTTAACCGTAAGTTGACTATGTAACACACACACACACACACACACAAAACACTTCTTGTTTTTTAGATCCTTTTCTTTTTTAAAATTATGTTTTCATTATAGTACATTCATTATATACAGTGGTCACAAAAATTCTTTGTACGTACATAAATGAAATGCCGTAAATTGAATTTAAAATGGAATTATGTATTCGATTTTACTGGGTTTTTTTTTTTATCAGTAGTTTTTTATTTGACTTTCAAGTACGTTAAGTGAGTCAGTCAGTCCTTAAGAAAAAGTATAAAGAAATTATTGTACAAATAATTTTTATAACCACTGTATATTAATTTTTGTTTATGAGATATACAATATACACATAGAGATGGCAGTAAAGTAATTTTACAATTTAATTTTATATTAGTTTTACTATACGGTAATTTTTGTAGAATAATAGTTGTTTTAATTACAAAAAAAAATTAAAAAAAAAATATTTCATCACTATCATCATCGTAATAATAAATAAATCATTGTAATTTATCATGTATTATGGAAAATTTTTAATTTGAGCTAAAAAATATTTGAATTTAAATTATCATGTTACTACATAATACCATATATATATATATATATATATATACATATATTAATTAATATAAAAAAGGAATGTAATAAAAAAGTGGAATAATAATACATATAATATAACTACTACACTATAAAAATTATGTTTAAGAGAAATGAAAAATAAAAATAAAAATATATATATATATAAAATATAAAGTAAAAATAATAAAAATACATAATTATGTAAATGCAAAATGAATGAATGCAAATTTATAGTTTAGAAATAAATAAAATATAAATATAAAAATGAGTTTAATAATAAATAAAAAAAAAAAAACATTAAAACTAAGGAACAAAATATATGTAGGTATATATGCATATGTATAATATATAATATATAATATACATAAATAATAAGAAAAATATAAGAAATTCGTAAATGAAATAAAATGAAAAAAAAAAAAAATAAAATATTAATTAAAAAGAAAATTATTGAAAATATAATAAAAATTGTAAAACAAAACAAAAGCAAATAGAGTAAACAGAAAATGTCTGAAACGAATTACTTTTTTTTTTTTTTTAAAAAAAAATTTTTTCTTCAGTATTCCTCAAGAGTATAATAATTAACGTACGTAAGCAAATCCATAAAATGTTTATCAATTAAATTCTTGAGTCATAATTAAAATTTGTCTTGAAAAGCAACTTAACTCAAATCAAATCAATAAAAACTTAATTATCAAACATCACAAACCAACTAGGTAAATTGTATTACTGTTTAGCTTTTACAAACCTCTGTACTGCACTGCAACTTTTATGAATTTAATATACAGAAAAATAGATTTTAATTCACTTAATTCACACAGAAACTGGTGACGGTGAGTTTGGAAAGTATGTACTTTTTATTAAACTAAAGTTAACGAAAATTCAATAGTTTCGATAAATTTCCGAATATGTTATCTTTATTTCAATGTAAAATGGTAGTTGTTTTCGTATAATAACAGACATCCATATTGATTCCTGATTTGATTCAATTCAAATTTAACTATGATGGCTTGGCTTTAATTAGATCAATTAGAACAACGATTTAAGTAATGTTTTTAATTTTTAATGATATTAATCCTTTTATTGAATTTTTGATTCGAATTGAAAAATAATTTTAAACATCAACTCTATAAAAATCATATAAAAAAATGTAATTTTTTAATTAATTTTTTTTTAAATCAAAAAATACTGTATGCTTACATACTTCGTAGTTTTTAAATCTAGGTAAGTATTTTTAGACGATCAAAATTCTAAAATTTAAATTGACTTTCAATTGTTGCAACGAGTGGTGTTTTCATCAGTGAATTTAATGCACGTTGAACTCTTTCATCTTTTATTAATTCAATAACATCTGGATCATCTTTCAATGATTTTACATCCGGATAAACTAATTCTGGTACACTTTTGTCAGTTATCGCAGATTTATTAAGAATATTAAATATTTTCTTTTGCAATTCAATTTCCGGATCTGGAGTTACTTGTGGTTTTATTGGTGGTGTGGCTGTTGATGTACTCGGTTGTTTGTTTGTTACTGCTGTTGTCGGTGGTATATCAGCTGTATCACCCAATTCAGCTTTAACTTGTAATGCTCTTCTTTCATTTAAATAACCGATGACACGATCATATTGTAGAACAGTTAATGGTAAATTATCAGTTAATAAATTTAATAATTTTTGAATTGCTTCAGGATGACGTTCTTTTAATGGCGGAGCAATAGATTTTGTTGCGGGTATTATCGGTACAGGCATTGGTAATAATTTTTCTTCTCGATCATTTTTAATTTTCTCCTGAAAATCATTTGATACCAGATTTATAGCATCTTCGACTGGCATATTACGATGTTCAGCTGGTTGTCCATATAGAATGTTAACCGTAATACTACGATGTTCTTGATTTTGGGGTGTAACGAGAATTGCGTAAAGACATCCACGTGACGATATGTTAGCTAACACTTTACCAATTGGTACTTCTTCGTTTGGAAACAATAAATCGACTTTCAGGAATAAACGTTTTAGACGCTGTTCAATAAATTCAGCATATTCCCTACAATTAAATGTGTTAAACGATGGTTAAACGCTGAAGAATCAATTCAAAATTCTGGTATTACTTACGTGTTATGCTTATTCACGACGATTATTTCACAATCATTATAGTCTGGATTATTTGCGACTTTTGCGTGATGTTTTTGCAAAATGCTATCTTGATTAATATGCTGTTGCACAGATCCAAAACCGCCGGTTTGATTTCCTGCTGATGAGCTAGATGCTAGTGATGATGTTGATGCATTGTCTTGATTATCTTTTGGTTTTGGCTTGTTACCAGCATTACGCACTGTTATACGATTACCTTTAAATGTTGAAAAATGCAATGCTGATGCAGCTTTATTTGCAGTCTCTTCAGAATCGAATTGTACGAAACCGAAATTTTTTTGGACCATCGAACCAATTACTTTACCGTATCTGGTGCATATACTTTCCAATTCTTCACGTGTAGTTTTTATTGGTAAATTTCCAACGAAAATTCTTTCTTTCACCTTGGTTGGATCTTTAACAATCGTACTATTTGTTGCCATTTTATTGTCCATAAATTTTCGAATAAAAAAACAATCAGAATCAATATAAAAATCGGCACAAGAATATAAATATTTAGCAAATATGTAAATAATTAATTGAAAATATCGCTATAGATCTAGATAGAATCGACCCATATGTAAACAAAACACAAGCTGTCAATTTAATGTCATTCGATATTCGAATTTCGAAATTCAAATTACTTTTATTTGTTATGTGAACTAGTAGGTAAGGCACGACATACACATTTCTAAGGCAAAGTAAAGACGTCTGACGTCACACAGGTCGTCAGTATATAAACAACACAACAACAAGAAACAATTTATACATACAACACAACAACGCACATTTGTTTATCATATAACGACCTGATTTACGTCACAATTCCAACTGCCATTCCAATGTTTTGTTCGTTTTTTATCCATTTTTTTACCAAAATTTTTGAAATTAAAATTTCTGTTAGTAACAAAAATTTCAATGAGGGTGTATATCAGGGAATTTGTATTTTAAAAGAAATCGAAAAAATTTTAAGTTACTGCGAAGAAGTAAGTAAAAAACTTTGTGGATCGGACTATGTGACATCTTCTTTGATTATTCCTTTAATATTTGCGGTTATGTATCAGCAACTACTTAGAATTAACGAAAGTTTAGAAACTTCTCAAGGAAAACTATTTTGTGATACAATCATTTCCTCCGTTGTGTTGTGGTTATTTTCATATGAATCGAGAAGTATAACATAACTAGATTGATCCGCATTTTAAAAAAGATTTTCGATTTTGGACAATGGATCATAACGCTGATCAAGCTGCACTTGTTTTAGAATCAGAAATGTTTTCTATTTTAAAAAAGATTGAGAATGTGTAGACATACAACAAAACATGAATCCTGCCAATTCTTCGTCATCTAATTTCGACTCTGATTCATTATTGATGTTTATAGATAAAAGGCTGGAAAATAAAAGAAAGAACTTAAAAGTCTACGTAATAATTAATAAAATACAATCTTTGGAAAGAGAAAACAGCTCGAGAAATACAGATTCAATGCTTTTTTGGAAGGTAATATAAATTTAAAATCTTTGATAATAACATGAACTATTCTATGATTTCTTTTAATTTCAGGTGAACGAGACACAATTTGAGCCGCTTTCTATTTTATGCAAAAAGTATATATGGTGTATATCTACGATTTCAGCTTCATCTGAACGAATATTTAGCAGCACATCATACCTACTTTCAGAAAGAAGATCAAGGATCAAACGAAAAATACATAAATATATTAATTTTTATAAACAAAAATAAATGGCTTCTTTAAATGAATTAAGTTTTTTGTTTGATATTTATTACTTAATAATTTTCATTATTTTATCTTATTAATTGGTCTATAAGTAGATACGAAAAACGATCGAAAACTATTGATAGTTTATCGATGTTTTGAATAAAAATATCGGTGACTATCTGCTAAAAAAATAAACAGTAAAAACTCACATTCTTTTGAAACATAAAAATTATATGTAATTGACAATAAAAAAACATATAATTCCATAAAAGTAATGAAGAAAATTTTCATTTTTTAATGATTCTTTTTTAATTTCATTATAACTACATACGTTTTATATTTCATAAATTCGAAAGTAAAATTAAAACTAATTGAAAAATTAGATCATCTATTTTCATAAAGTTAATACAATTTTAAATTTAAAAAATAAATTATTAAGCTAGAACATTTCATTCATTGATTGCAATCATCTTTCATCTCAATTAAAATTTACATATACCACATATTTTAGCTCCAATTTAGATAAACGAACACCATCAGCACTATAATGTTTTGGTTTTGTCAATTAGAATATCAAATATAATTCAATAAAAAAAAAAAAAATTAGATGATCCAATTAATTCAATTCGATATACTATTCAATTGATGATTAATTCAAAACATAATAAAATTCTTGCTTAGCTTTTTTAATGAATAACGAAATGTGTATACGTATTACCAAGTATTACGTAATACGTGTACGTATTTACTACTACTGAATTATGAAAATGTCACAAATCTATGTGGTGCTTACATAATAATTTTGCGAAAAAAGAAAATAAAAAAAAAACTTTTTACATAATAAAGAAAATAAAAAAGCGTGATGAGGATGAGAATGATTTGATATTGAGAAGATAACAGTAGATGGGTAGTTCGATGTTTTATTCAATTCCATGAGCAAATATCATAACTAATCCAGGTTCGACCATAACATCTTCTGCCATATGACCATTATCGCAACTAAGTACCAAAACCGCTTGTTTACCTAAAAGTTTATATTAAAAGAAGAAAAACAAAATAATAATGTAAAAACCAAATTTGAAACAAACATTTTTTTTTGTCTTTTAAAATTCTTTACCTGGAACTCTTCGACATACGTAATTATCATATATTCTCCTATTGTTTTGTCTTGTCTCCAAAGAACTTAAACCTCTTGGCCATCGTCTTTCATGACAATTTTCCATTAAATCATCCAAAATATGTGGTGGACATCCAGATTCAGATAGAGCACGTTTAATCATCATCTATCGATCAATTATGGATGCATTTTTTTTTTTTTTTTAAACATTTACATAATATTATTTACTACACATACTTTCGATTACCTGTAAAGCATCATCTGGCGTTGATATCATACCTCCCCAGCGTGTTACTCTAGCTCTAGCTAATGAACTGCTCCACCTTACCACTTCATCACGTTCCATTTGATCGGCAATTGCACGCATTGCTGGATTCGATACACGCATAGCTCTCATAAAATCTTTAAATAATTGAAGTTCACGTTTTAATTCGTTAATACTTAAATTTTGATCACCCATTTCGGTTTTTAATTCCCCTAATTTTTGCTGTTGCGTAAGTATAAGTGCACGCAATTCTCTAATACAATTATGATCCTTAAATTCATCTTTTGGAATAACAAAACCGCAACCTTTTTCACATGGTAATGGTCTTTTTGGATTATGTTCACATTCGTCTAAATGTGAATTTAATGCATCTAATTTAAGAACTAATGTGCAACCATAGACTGAATTATCACATGTTATAGATAAGCTGCAATTAGGCATAATTATTTTACATAAATAGATTTATTAGTAATGAATAATATTGAAATATGTAGATATAGATTTATCTATGAGAAGGTAATCAAATTATATACATACCGCGACAATAAATTGCGTAATATTCGTGGAACTGCTCGTAAATTTGCTGTTGTAAGAGCATTACGATCTACAGGACAGGTTGGTTGACGAGATAACCATTCGGTAATGCAAGCCCTACAAAATGCATGTTCACATAATGCTGCCTATAAAGAATAATAATGAAAAAAGGAACCAAAAATATACACCACATAATTATTTGAAATTGGAAACATTTTTTTGCAAACTGAAAACAAAGGACACTACTCTGTACATACAATGATACAATATATGACAATATCCATCTAACACACCAACAATGATTTACAATAACTGACATATTTGATACTATACTACAAAGGTACAATTTCTGATAATACTTTCACAATGATTCGTAGTCACATAATTGTTTTACTTTACCTGCAGGGGTTCTTCTAAAACACCTGAACAAATGGGACAAGTTAATTCTTCATCAACATCTCCTTGAAATCTGTTTATATCGTAGCCCATTTAAAAAATATTCCAAAAATTAAACTTCAATCTTCACAATCACTTAAACTTCAATTTTCAATAACTAAACTAAACTAAACTGACAAATGACAACTGCTATTCATTCCACTTTTTGTTCTTATTTCATTATTTTTTATTTATAGTTTTAGCACGTATTTTCCATGGCATTGGTATTTTCGAAGAAATCAATCAAAATGGGAATGAACGAGAAAAAGAAACAGCACCGTTCGTGTTTTGTTTAGTTTTGCTTCTTATTTCTTTCGTCTTGTTTTATATGGTTATTTCTTTCTTTTTTTGTTAATTATAATTTCGAAACGAAGCATATATAGAAAATTGACAATGACATGACAAAGACAATTCCGAACCGAACCGAATCGACTAAAATTGAAATTTTTAAAAGTTCAATAAAATTTATAAACAAAACATTTTTATGTTGAATTGAATAATTAGCAATTTATTTAGAAAATGATAAAAATGTTTTATTTAAAAAAATATTAATAAACGTCAGTTCATGTTCATTTCGTATTCATGTATGGTCAAGTTATCGTTGTGGTCCTGATTTTGGCTTCGGCATTTTTGCAAGTAATCCCTGTATTTCATCTTTTTCTTTCCAATCTTTCCATAATTCAAACAAATTCACTATTGCTCTAGCTATCTCTTGAACTTTGTCCATATCAACATTTAATTCAGCAAACCACGATTTCATCACATCTTTTTGAAGTATCACACAAGCTATTTGTAAACAACCAATAGCTATCTGAAAACCACAAAAAAAAACATCTTCAATTTGATCAATTCTTAGCTATCTTTAAAAATTTCATTTACCTGATATGGCGGATACAAAAGACAAACGTCTGTTCTTAGAGAATCATTTATGATTCTCCATGTCAATGTTAGAAGTTGCTCTTCTTGTCCTATATCTTGAACGAGTTGTAATAAAGGTCTATACGGCTGATAAACTATAAGACAGCAGTCTAAATTCTCTAACAAATAGAATTCACATTCCAGAATATGATTTGTCCGATAAGGAAACTCTTGTTGGTAGGCATAATTGAATTTATTTTTGATAACTGTTTGACATGTTGATATCAGTCTTGAATTCGATATTACACCGAATTCTTCAACTTTTGATGCCAACAGAATACATGTCGGAGCCAGCAGTAGTGGATCAATGCTTTTCAATGAATTCCTAGCATAAAATCTTTTAAAATAAACTGTAGCCGTAGCGATAACTTGTTGTCTTAATTTTAGTTGCTCTCCAAGCACTTGAATAACATTAGCAAAAAATATGAAAATTTTCTGATATTCATCATCGGTGAGCACTTGTAAATCTTGTTGTCGTTCTCTTATTAAATCTTGTCGATCTAAAATCCATTGCTGAGCATGTGAACTTTGCCAAAAATTTCCAGCCATTACTAAACTCTATCTATTCTAGACGCTCGAATATTTGTTAAAATTCCACATCTACAAAATCTTAACCACAATAAAATTAAAATTTACTTCACAAGGACCCGCAATATTTTTAGTTCACTCTGTTATTTTATTTGTTCATTATTAATTATTTAATAGTTGCTTTGCTTTTGTTTGTAATTTAAAAGAAAAAGTAGGAAAAAGGAGCAGTGTTTCTAAAAACTAAAAAGACTATACGAATACGACTATGCGACTATACTATACTATGTTATGATGTTATGTGTTATGTTGTATGTTCAATTCAATATTGAATTTCGATATAAAATTTTTGTTTTGTAATTACACTTTTTGTAGAATGTCAAAATTCCGATTAAAGCTAGACACAGACGACAATTACAAGTGACAACAGCATTTACTTAATAAATTTTATTTACATAAGTACTGCAACTTTATATAACTGGTATAACATATATAAAACTCTACCTAAAGTTGTTTGTAAAGTAAATAGCGTGAAGTGTAAGTAAAGTTTTTGCAAAAAACTTTTACTGTTGTTAATCTAAATTCATTTACTTTTCAATTAAATTGATTCACTCTATTCAAAGTCCAAGTTAAGGATTTCACAGGATGAATAGTTAATTCTTTGTTGAAAGGTGGTTAGTTACTCATTCATTAGCAGTCAAGATGAAACTCTACAAATTTTTGAATATTACGTGCAATTATAATCAATTAATTAATTACTTAATTAATCACAACGTAATACGGAAGGAGGTTATATGTAGAGAGTGTGGTTCAGTTTTGTTAGTGAATCGCGAAACATTATCATTCCGTTGTAATTATAGTTATTATTCTTGTGGACAAAAACGAAAAAGAAAGAGGATTCGGTGTGCTTTCAAAGCAAGTGCACTAACTAAAACCTGGTTTAGCAAGATCCGCATTAGTATTCCAACAACATGCCGTATCACTGCATATTTTCTTTATCATAGGCCACCACACCATGAAAAACTCATGGAAGAGTTCGATTTATCGGAAAAAACTGCAATTGATTGGATTTCATTTTGTCGAGAAGTAAGTATTGTTTCTATTTCCTCATAAATGTAACTACAGGAATTTCGTAATTGTTATCAAAGGTGTGTGAATTTTGGATGAACCGAACTTCTGATAGAATTGGCGGGCCAGGACACACCGTGCAGATCGATGAGGCTTTACTAGGACGTCGGAAATACAATAGAGGTCGGGTTATTCGAGGAATAAGGGTGTTCGGTTGGATCGGTCCAGAGACTAAAGAATGCTTCATCGAGCCTGTACCGACCTGATCCGCAGATATTCTACAGGACATCATCAAACGTCGAGTTGCGCGCTTATATGTGTGTGCGTGCGTACGGGCGTGTGTGTATGTGCATTTGTAAAAAGCAAATCTGATAGTGTGTGCATTAAACATCTTTTGAGCCATGTTACATGTTTGTGCCTTGTACTGTTATAGAAATATTGCGAAAATAAAAATTTTAACATTCTTTAAATGCGATTTGTGGCCGATAGGGGGCGTTCCGCAAAAAAATATTTTGTCAATTTTTTCGTATTGTCGAGTAAAACCAGTGGTCAAAATTTCCAGGAAATCGGAGCTGTGACCCTTAATATACAGTATTACTGTATTTTTTAATTTTAAACCATAAAAAATGTTACAAAGAGAATTTCGTAAAAATTGCAGTTACGAGGTATCACATATTAACCTTCGACATGAAAATAATATCCAATATATGTAACTGCTCCAAAATCCAAATAAATGGCTAAATTTGAATTGCATTAACATCATAAATGAATATAATCTTCAATCTTTTTACCCCATCCAATCCACACTGCTTTAAAGGCAGCAAGGTGCTTCGCAGTAAGACTCAGATAATCAGAATACTGGAGATGGAGGATCAGATCTTATCCCAATATATTTCCAATAAAACTAATCGTGGGGAGGACATGCTGCATGCTAACCAAGTTTCATTTCGAGAACATTTTTCAGTTTATTTGTTTACCAATTTTCGTAAGACGTAAGCGTCTTCAAAACGTTGGTTCTGGTCGGGGTTGTGTTGTGAGAGGAGGAAACTCTGTTTACAATATCGTTTTTACATAGGTTTATTGGTTTATTGTTTATATACCGGCTAACTGAGACTGACCAAATTTCTTTTTTGAATTGAGAGAATCATTTTTGTTTTTAATTCTCGTACGAAATCTATTTATTTTTGACTCGTATATTCTTTGATATTTCATTTGCATGTAAAGAATATTCTCACTGACCATTTTCCGGTAAAAAACAGTGAGCACGTGCATATTTTAAAACTTTTCAATTATTTTAATATTGAGTAATTCAACTTTAAAACATATGTACATTAATAAACTTTGCATTCATTTTCTTCCTAATAATATCTCATTCATAATACATACAATTTTCTTTATTATAAAATTTATAACAATTCTATCGCTATATAAAACAAGAAACAATTTTTTTAAAATCATCTACTATTTTAATCTACGATATGAAAATAACTTTTAATATATTTCTTTAACTAAAAATTTGCAAACTGTTTATTTTGGTAAAGTGTTAAAACTAGCTTAAATTATATTTAAAAATTAATTAGTAAAAAAAAAAAAAACAAATGTAAAATTACACATAAATATAAACAATTTTCTAATTAATTACATTTATCACAATCAATTTTACTATCTAAAAATAATTTTGCTCCATAAATATATTTCATTTTTAATTGAATTTTATCGATGATACGTTTATAAATTTTGTGCCATCCACATAAATTCCTTTTGATAATCATACTGTAAACAAAAAATGGGATAAAAATAATGATAAAAAGTTAACAGCAATTGAAATTTTAATTATTTTCTAGTAACAACTAGTATAGAATCAGATTAATTTTACATTTTTACCTTTTCAATAATACTAATGGATCATATAAATCGTAAATATTTTTATCTGAAATTAATTCACAAGCATGTCTCGTCAATATTTCAACATCATAATCTTCTGGTAAATCAGCACTTTCGATCCATGCTGCTATTAAATGTTCACAATTTTTTTGAATGAAAATATTATTATCAGAGACTTTGTTATCTGAAGAATTTTTAATTTTCTGCTCGGCATCATCATCATCATTTATAACAATTATTTCATTATTTAACGAGCAAACTTCTTTTTCGATTTCTTTTCTATGTGGAACTGATGAAGCAATTTTCATGTCATTTTCTTTTGATAATTTTTTTGGACTAGCTATTTTCTCTTCAATTTTTTTAATTTTTGCATAATCTCTGATTACTTCCTTCTTAATATCCTCTGGTAGTTCAGAAAAAATTTCTGAATCGATACCACTTAAATTGATTTCTTCCATTTCATCCAATGCAGATGATGGTCTCTTCAAAGCCTTTGAATTAACGAAATTTTCCAGCATATTAGGTATATTCGATATTTTTTTATCATTTTGTTTTATTGGATTTCGATCGCGTCGTTTTCCTTTTGTTGGTGATTTCTTTAAATCTGTGATTTTAACAGTAGATTCTTTTTTACTAGCTTGTCCTTCGTGCTCAACAGCTTTTACAACTGGAATCGATGTATCGATCATCTTGTTTGTTTTTCTAATCGTATCGGATGATGAATCTGAATTTTTACTTTTTTGATTTTCTACTGCTCTGATAAATAAATCTTTTATGTTGTTCTCTTTCTTAAGCATTACATCTTTGTTCGTAGCCATATTCGAATTATTCAATTTTGTGATTTGTATACCAATTCCCCTTAATTCTTTTGGTGGAATATTTAAAGATTTGATTGTCGCTAAAACATTTTTCGTTATCACATCCAGATTATCGGTGAAATCTTGTAATGTTACAGATTTTGTTAGATAATCACAGAAACCATGCCCCATAAATTTTGCACTTTCGATTGGTGCATCTTTTGAACGTATCATCAATTTAAGCGTTATGCATTTTCCTTTGCGTTTGATTTTTTTTAATCTCGAATGAACTTCATCACAAAGTTGCCGTAAAAATTTTTCAAGTTCAGCAAATTCAATGAATCGTATTCCATAATTAACTTCAGCTGAAACTGATTTTCTGATCTTCGAGAAAGGACAAAAAAAAAAAAAACGGTGAAAGATAAAGAAGAAATTAGAAATTTAATTTGGAAAATACCTGTTCGTAGGTTAAGGGACGATTATCTATTCCCCGACAATACTGATACAGAGTCTCTCCAAATTTTTTGCCGAATTCATTCTGAAGTTTCGATAGAGGAAATTTCTGAAGATCACCGCATGTTTTACAATCAAGCTGCTTAAGAGATCGTGTTGTGCTGTATCCGACTCCTAAAATATATAGATCATTAATGAAGTATTTTTAAAAAATAAAAAAATATTGAATATGTACCTGGAAGATCTGAAATTGAAATATTTCGCATGTAATCTTCAACATTTTCTGGACAAAGGAAAAATTGTCCATCAGGTTTTGCATTTTTCGTTGCCATTCTAGCTTGCAATCGATTACTACCAACTCCAGCTGAACAAGGACAATTCGTTTTGTCTTTAACTTCATTTCGAATGTACTTGACAAATTGCATAACATCCACTTGGATGTCATTTAATAGATCTGTGAGATCAACAAACATTTCATCACAGCTAACGGCTTCAATATTCAATGTGTATTGAGCAATTGTATCGTACAAAGTATATGCAACTTCCTTGTATCCTTCAAAATCGTACGGAATCGTTTTTAATTGTGGACACAGCTTTAATGCTTGGCCAACAAACATTCCATTTTTAACGCCCATTTTTCTTGCTTCGTAACTACATGAAGCTATCTCTGATAAAGAATCGTTTCCACTGAAACCATTTTGAACTTTATCGGTTTTTCCAGAACTCATCATGTTCTCGTGAAATTTCTCATTCAAACGTTTCATATACAGATCTTTTTCGAGTTTCCGATCAACTCCTGGACGCATTTGTGGCTGTACTTTTGCTCCCTTAGAATGTGTCACAGCAATTGGTTGACCCCGAAGCTCTGGATATGAGCGTAAACCAACAGATACAAAGAAACAATCCATGTCAATGTGCATTATGGCTTTATCGACTGCTGATAATCCTGAATTCTTTAATTTTTCTCTCAGAATTGATCTTTTTGGGAAATCTCCATTGTGATTTTCACGCAAATCGGAAATGTATTGCTTGAAATTAGCACCTAAAGTTGCGATATGATGTAGACGGGAATTATTGTAGAACTCTGATAAGAAGCCAGGATTTACAGCACTTTTTGATGTAGTCGGCATAGATTTTATTGGAGATCGTATTGAAGTTGTTGACGATATATTTTTTATCGGGTTAACTTGGAAACGATTCAGTATGAGTGTTTCTTGTGAAGCTTCTATTTCATTATCATCCTCGTCGTTATCTTGATTTTTTTTATCGTCTTGCAATGCCACAGACGGTGATATGGAACTTGTAGAATCTTTTTTTGTTATATTCTCATTTCCATTTTTGATTTCATTTTTTTCAATTGATTTCTGTTCCTTGCAAATTAAAGGAAAATTAATTTTTGGTTGCGATGGTTTATGATTCGTGTATAGAAGATATTTTGTATAATCAATGATTCGATTCTCTTTTACACAATCAACAACCCAATGCGGACTGATCACTTTACTTGTGTTCATATTTCGTATTTTAACATATGGAAGGTTTGATGCAATCATAAATGTTGTATGGGGACGTTGATAATGATGATAAGTACCGCCATGTATCATCATTATACGTTTTAATTCATCAGCTGATGGATTAGTTAAACCGTTTACAAATATGGATATTCCAGAAAATAAATTTGTCTTACGATGTTTATTACTGGTTTCAGAGAATTGTTCTTCTAATTTTGTGATTTTTGCTGCCATATAACCACCCTATTAAAAGAAATGCATATATAGGCAGATAGAAAATTGAGAACATAGCATATTAGTTTAGTAACAGAAATGGATATCAAACATAATTTAAAATAAGTTCTCTTCTAAATAGAAAGGCAAAATTTAATAGAATTAAGTACAAGATTTAAATTACCCAACTACTGAATCCATTATCCATTGCTCTCAGTTGAATTGTTTAATTAAAATTACACAATAATGGTAAACAATGTTTATGAAAAGAGATCGGGATCTTCAAATTATTATTGCACAACAAAACACAACAATTGTCTTCACCATGATTTACTAGCTGGGCTAGGACCAAAAGGCGTTAAAATTACACAAATATCAAAAATATAAATAAATTATTAAAATTAAAATCCTACACGTATAAATAAGTGTAATATAAATAAAGACAAAATCATATTAATCATATTACATTACAAATTGGTGACATATTGGGTCTTCTTAAATTCTTGAATCAGCTGTCTTGTCAGTGTGAATGAATTCAAAATCTGTTTTCGTGCTGCCAGCATATACTTTTTAGTGAAAACACTATATTTAAAAAAAATATAAATAATAAAACATTCTAAAAAAATTAATTAATAATGAAAATAATCATAATTAAATAATCTTAAAATTAATATAAATTATATTATTATTTGTTCTCATCTTTGGGGATTATATCTTTGGAGATTTTGTCTCTGGGGATTTTGTCTTTTAAATAAATATACATCACATATGTGAAAAGTGCAATATACGCTTTGCTTCTTCTACTTGTGTTTAATTTCTAATTTTTGCTGCTTTTTCGGGTATATAATGTAGAGTTTTGTGTTTCAAAAGGCAGTGACAAGTAGCTTTAAGTACACCAAATGCACGTTTAATGCGATTACGCGTAGTTTTATGCAATCATTAAATTTGTCTTCATAACTTCTGTTGGGTGCTGGGTATGGTGTTAACAACCGTGGTTCCAAAGAATAATGGGAATCATCTAAAAGCCAGTTCTGTCCAGATTGCTTTGATTGACTTATATGTCTTCGTATCCGGGAAGTTGTCCAAATGCCACTGTTATGCGTCAACCCCGGATGACGGGCATTTACACTCAAAAATTTCAATTTTGAATCGCAAACCTATAATAGAGACTGAAATAAATATTTCATAGTACTAAAAAGTATTTTCATACAGCTTCCACATTGATATTATAAAATCTTTTTCTATTACGAAAAATTCGTGGTGGATACAAATCATTTCTTTCTCTTGGAGCTAAACTAACTACTATCGCCACATGTGTACAATCAATGCATCCAATGACGTTTTCCATAGCCATACCAAAATTTTTCCTAAAGAGTTTTTAAAGCATCTAATTCATTAAGGCAAACGTAATAGAATCTCTCCGATCAAATTCTGTTTGCTCCTTATTTCACTCTACTATATATCTAATCTATTTACAAACTACTCTACTACTAATATTAATCTACACTGTCATTTTTCTTCTTCTTCTTCTTACTACTACTGAGTGGAAACTGGAACAGACATTTTGTAAGAAAATAAATGAAAAAAAATTCGTTTGATTTTAAATTTTGTTTTGTTTTTCTGTTCAATGCTCGTAATTCGTAAATCATATATAATAAATCATATTGTCTTGTCATTTAATTAATTTATTATTATATTATAAGTTATTCCATATTATAACTATTAAATAATTAAAACTTAAAATTGTGTTGATTTTTTGGCAAAACGTAAGATTAACAATAATAAAATATTTTAAGATTATATTAATCATGATAATTATCAGCAATTTAATTTTTAATTAAAAGAAAGAAAGAAAGAAAGAAAAAAATGTGATAAAAAAGCAATAAATCTATAAGTATACCTGTGTAACATAAATATTGAATTATTATTATTATAAATTAATAAGGAAAATAACTAGCGTTATTATACTTTCCTATAGTAATCTAAAATTTAAATTTAAAATAAGGAATTTAATTTTAGTTATTAAATTATTAAATCACATCACATATTAATATTGGTGTGTATAATTATTTCTCTACTATTTGCTTGTGTTTTTTTTTTTTTTTTGTGATATATAAATAACAATTATTATTAAAAAAAAAATAAAATTTTTAAAAAATAACCATGTCACAAACTGGAGATTCTACAGGAACAGGACATTGTGGTAAGAATTTTTTTTTTTTTTTTTTTTTTTTTTGAAATCTTTATATGATGTTATGGCATTGTAAATAAATTTTTGTATGTAATTATTAATTCATAAAAAAATTTACATACATACTAAATTTCTGGTAAGAAAATTAAAGTTTTTTACTAACAAATTTTTTTTTTTTACGTTGCTTGTGTGCATTTTATTTATTTTAAAAATTTCAAAAATAATGTAAAATGTTAATTCTTCAAAATGATCTAAAGTGAATTACATACATATACATATGTATGTACATAGTAGAGTAGAGAGAAGTGTATCAAACATATTTTTTTTACTATTGGAAAAATTTAATTTTTCGCTATCATCTGTATAGCTTGTTAAAAATTCGTAGCGAATAGAATATATGCGCAGTGAGAGTATGGCGTCATGCTTTGAGCGAGGTTATAATTGTAGTGGTTACACTTTTTCAGATTTATATGGGAGAAAAACACAAATGCATATAATCATTTTATGTACATATTTAATTTCAAGAGAAACATGCGCAGATTATTCGCTGGGAATTTTGAACAAGCTATACCTACTTTTTTTTACAGGATCGTTTTAAATAACTTTTGCAGAAATATAGACTAGAGAGGGAAAAGAAAAGGATTTATTTTAAACTACATACATATATGTATTTTGAATTCATTAAAAAATACTCATAGAAAAATTTCGCATGAATTATTTTACAACTTCATATCTATTATGTACATTATATACATATAATATATTTTTTTTTGTAATTCAGATAAAATTTCCTAAAAATAAAATATTTTTCTATTAATACAATATATACATATGCATATATATTATATATAATGTGTACCTATATATATTTTTTTACATTTATTATATATACATATGTATATAAATATGTTGATACAGCTACTAATATGAGCTAGCAGTTTAATTTTTAATGAAGGGATGAACGTACATATTCTTATAATGTATACTATATACATATGTACATATACATAATAAAAGTTCTTTAATGTACGATTTTATGCAGATAAACTTCATACTTTATAGCATTTAATACTACATACTGGTTTCTGGTATATAATACGAAATAATATACAAATCAGATTTTTCTGTCATTCAAAATCATCTAGAGATTCTCTGAAAATTTCTATAAATAAAATTAATGATTCTATATAGTAATTTATAATATTTTGTGACTTTGTAATTTTATTTTACTTTGTCGCTTTCTTCATACTCTTCTGTACTGTATATTCTTTTACACACGTAGATATTAAATGTTCATGAATGTACTACATACATACATACATACATACAAACATATGTACGTGTCTGTTAAACGATTGAAATACAATAATTTGTCTAATTATTATTTACATTTTATGATGATTATTTTATTATTTATAATACACGCTTACATATTATTATGAAAACACCTTGATCTGATGTTATATGTATGTATTTTGTAATCGAAAACTAAAAAATAAAATATGTACATAGGTACTACATACGTACGTACAAACAGGTAGAATAAAAACTGCGGTAGATGAATTAAACAATTAAAAATGAAATGAAAATGTATATATGTATGTATGTATGTACAAATAAATAAAATTTATTTTTGACAAAAAAATTTTTATAGACGTGATTATAAATACTTTTCAAAAAAAAAAAAAAAAAAATATTTAACAAAAAGAAATCAAAAAAAAAAGGAGAAAAGGTAGAAAAATAAAAATGAAATAAAATAAAAAATCAAAATTCAATTTCAATTATTCTGTAAGTACGTATGAAGTATAGCAGTAGATATGTACGTACATTATATGAATTTGAAATAAATTCACGATTTTTATGTACATATTTGTACCTAGATAAATATATTTGGATTTGAGTTTTTAATGATTAAATTCTAAAATACGAACTTTTTTTTGTTTTTATTTTACGTTCGTGATAGATAAGTTGGGAGTGATTATGACTTCATTGATTCAGAATCAGCTATTCATACATAATACCAAACATAATACAAAGTTATCGCATTGTACATTGTACATAATATTGTTGTATTTTTTTTTTTTTTTTAATTTGGAGGAATAGGTGAATGTAAAAAATGAGTTTAATCTTGAATATTATCAAAATTTTATATAAAGAAAATGTATTTTTTTTTTTTTTAATTTTTATTCATATGACTCTACAGCCTTGACCTACTGTACATATACTCTGTCTCCAAGCATTACGGTCTCTTACTCTTGATACAGTTTTCTAGTTTTTAATCATGATACAAAGACTTTGGTTGAGTTTCAAAATGTAAAAAGGCGGTTTCAATGCAATATTCAGCTAAACATCGTAGTACGCTGAATATTGCATCGAAACCGCCTTTTTACATTTTGAAACTCAACCTTTGTCTATAGTCTTTGTATCATGGTTTTTAATATTGAATAGGGAATTCGCATTTTAAATTTTTCGTTGCCTATTTCCAAATTCCAACTTTCGTTTCATTGCCATCAAAGTTCATTCAGCAGCTTTGAAAATGAGTACCAGCTTGCTGGGAAAATAGCTTAGAAATGCTGATAAGATAAGTAACACAAAGTATTATTAGATCATTAGGTCATTCTATTAATAGATTAATCTTAGTCCATTCATGTAAATGAGCTTGTTTTTGTACTACTACTAGCCCTCAGTAATTCGTAAATCATGTTAAATTGTAGGTAAATTAATGATGGTAATAAAGACTAGAAATCACTTCAATGAAAGGCTTTGTTTATTTAGAGCTGTAACCTGTAACTGCTTATGATGATGATGATGATGATAGTTTGCAATCTGACAATTACGATTCTTTTAATGTGGCTGAAATTATTAGTGATGATGTGGTTAGATACTACAAAATCAACACAATAATTTTGTTTTTTTTTAAACATCCATTATGTGTAGGTATGTTGATAGACACTATTCCTGAAGCCTATCTATATACTCTTGTTCTTGTTATGTGTTGGTGGTAGGCTGTTAGGTATATGTATTATCTAAATTGTTTTCGTTTTGAAAATAATTAGAAATCGGTAGGTGAAATTTAAAAAAAAAAATAAAAATATACAAACAATTTCAAGTGAATTGTTCCTGATAAATTCCAATATTATTTTCACACCGGTAATCATATATTATGTATATAAATACATACATACATGTGTATCTAGATATTTAAAAGAATCAAAAGAAAATGAAAAAAACTAAACTTGAAATGCCATTGAATGTAATAAATAATAATGAAAATGAAATATGTACTATATATGCTATTAATTCATCTCATACATAGTATTCGTCTATTATGTACATATGTACATTCATATTCATATACAATGTACATACTACATACATATACGTTGTATGTGTATTTATAAAATGCCGGAAAATGTTGTTCGATAATAAAACGAAAACTTAAAAGTTTTTCCGTTCTTATAACAATGTACGTATACGTGTACATAATGTATTGTAATTACATATCTACGTACTATATAATAATAATAACAATGTTATATAAATAATGTATTTAACACGTACATATCATAGCTACACATAGCTATACATAGAATTTTTATGTTTGAAAATTGACTGAATCGAATAGAATATAGCATTTTTATTATGAAATCGATTTGATATAATTTTTTTGTTTGAATAGCATTTTACATACATGCATACATCTTCATTTACAGTGGAAAACAAAAGTCCTCGTCACCATCATCATCATCAACTGTACTACAGCCCTTGCCGAGCCTTAACCTCTAACAAGGGCCCCCTCCAAAAATCACAATCACACGCCTTGTTCTTCTAGCCTCCTACACCGAATGCTCATATTTCGTCTCCAATATCATCCAAGTACCGTTTCCTTGGCTTGTTTTCGCTTCTTTTACGTTTACAATCATCATCAACTTTTTGGAAGACTATTCATTTTACTGGGTTATCGTTTTCCAATCTTATCACAAGGTTATCGTCTTCCATTTTAATCACCCACATTTCATGTAGTTTCAAAAGTTTTTGAACACCTTCAAATTTAAACTTTAAATATCAAAATCAACTGAACATAACTTCCTATTTTTTGTTCAAATGAATTCCTGATACATATTATGTTCTTAACATTATTATAAAAAAATAATTAAAACAAGTCCCAAAATTATAAATCAAAAGTGTTTATACATCCATATAAGCCCATATAATTTTTTAAGCGATTTTTCTGGATTATGTTATCAAGATTATTACTTGTAAAAACTATTTTTTTGATTTGGATGATAATTAGAATACTTAAGGAAGACACTTTGGCATTTCACATGCAATTTAATGCAATGACTCAATCTTTCTGCGTTCACAAAAATTAAATCTTTAAATATTAAAAATGAATCTCAGATGATTTGTGATATCAAACATTTTTCACGACTGATAACGTTCGTTAACATTGTGAAATCAAATTATGCATTTTACTTAAGGAATAAAAAACTTTTCTACATTAAGAGTAGGTTTCGACTTTGAAAAATTTTGAAAACAACAACAACGATTTTACATACAAAAATTTAAAAAATTGTCTTTGCATACCTTTTAGGTGCTAATAAAAATAGATTTTTGAATATTTTGCTGAAAAAGAACATAATTTTATTTTGTTAATAAAAATGGAAATATAACAAAGATTTTTATACTTTTTTTTTGTAAAAACATCAGAAAAATCCAAACTTTATTTTGATACCAAAATCACATAGATATATGAAGATTTAATGTATGAAAATAGAAGTCAAAGTTGAACGATTTTTCAAAAAAAAAACCCTCTCCTTTTTTAAGAACTGTAACTAAATTCCATGAACTAAAATCAAACATGTGTTCTATTCAAGCACCACAATATCCTTCAGGCTATATCTATATTCAAAATTTCAAAGAAATTGGTCAATCAGTGTTTGCTGTACGAGATGCATTTGGCAGCCGAAAAATCGCAATTTTGACAAATTTAACACCCTGTAAAAAGGAAACAAGGACATGTTTTAAAAAAATGATACATTAAACACCACAATTCCTATCAAAGTATCTATGTTTCAAATTTCATTGAAATCGGTTAAATAACTTCGGAGATATGTGGTGCACAAGATAGCAGATATCTCGAATCCTAATCTCAATGTAAAACATATTTTTAATTGTCAAATGTTTGTTATGAAGATACGCAGCATTTTACAAAAATTTGAAGGTGTGTACAAAGACTTTTAACGTCCACTTTATGAGTACACATTGTATAATATCTTTAGTCCTTTGTACGTTTTTATTAATAACTTTTTCGTTTTGAATGGAGATCATTTTAGAATTGTATAAATAATTTTTTGTATTGTGAAAAAAAAAAATCAAATGAAATAAACAAACATGAAAATCGGATAAATGAAGCATGAAGTAAACAAACATGAACATCGGATAAATGAAACTATTGTTAAAATTGAATATACATACATATATGTAAATATGTACATATATGAATGTTGCAGATGAATTAAATACGAAAGATAAGAGAAAAAAAAAAGGATCAATTGAACACACAATATATGCACAATATTTTTCTATTCAAATATTATCAGAAAAAAATACTAGCTATCCAAATAAAAAAGAGGAGGAATTTTTCAGGATATTACACTGACCGAAAATGTAACGTTTCAACTACGTTTAATGTTGTTGGTTTGTACGTACATATTATACATATGTACATAATGTTTCAAGTGACGAAAAAAAAAAATATCAATTTAATTAGATTTTTAGATCAATTTATTTTAATCAATTTAAGCAATAATTTTAAAAGACATTCATAACATATAAATATTCGTAAAGAAACTGATAAATTCATTTTATTTTTTGTCTTATTTTTATAACGAAAATTAATTATTGTGAAATAAAAACGGTCATTCTATTATTTGTTTTCTACGCACTTTGCTTTTTTGTTGCTTGTTAGGTGAATGATTATTATATTTTAATATAGTATTGATAGAAAAAAACTTGTTTTTTAATTGAATAAAAAATGAGAAAGAGAAAAAATTCGTTCACATGTATAGGTAATTTTCTGAAAATTTATTGTTATTAAAAATAGTAAAAATATGTAATATCTATGTATGTATACACGAATTAAAAAAGTAATATGAAATAAGTAATAATTGAACAAAATTAGAAAAATTTAAAATTAAAAAAAAAAAAATAAAATCAAATCTATTAATAAATTAAAATGGAAAATATTGAATAGATGGAAAAAAAAACCGGTTATCAACAGCTGTATGTATTAGTTGAGTTATACGATTATACATTATATTAAAAGTACAAATGCTTTCATATGTATCTCTCTCTTGTGGTAGACAGACGAAAGCTAATCATTAATCAACCAATCAACGATAATTCGTTGCAAATGATCATTATTTTGCGGTCTATCATTATCATCATCATTCCAAATTAAGTTAAAATGGGTAAAATGATAATATCAGTGTGACAGCTGAGAAATTTGTAAAAGGGACAATTTAAGGGGACATTTATATTGATAGTGGGACAAGCTTACCGTTGAGGGACATTTTTGGGACACTAGTAACTAGAGTGAGAGAATAAGTTATTTTTTTTTTAAAATGTATATTTTAAATTCTTATTTTTATGTAAGAAATAAAAAATTATTTAATAACGAAATCAATTTACAAAACAAAACAAAATCAATTAACAAAACAAAATTAGTAAATTCGAAATTAATTAAATATCTTGCTACTTAATATTACTTTGAATTTAAACAATTAATCAATTCAGTCGGTGGTTGAAAATTCGTGCAGTCCTTCTGTGAAGATGATAAAAACTGTTGAAACGACATAACTGAATTAATTGTTTCGTAATTCAACCTATTTGTCTTTTTAGTTTTTGTTAGGTTTAATCGTGAAAAACATCTCTCAGCAAAAGCACTGCTGTGCGGAAGTGACATTAAAGAAAGTGCAAACCTGGAAATATTTTCGAACATTGGTTGATCTAAAGAATTCTTAATGTTTTGAACATGCCTCCAATAATCATCAAAATTTTCATCTTTAATTAAGCCTTGCTTATTGAATTCAATCAACTCTCTAATTTCTTCAAAAATAATTTCAGTAGATTCACATTTTAATTTATTCAAAATTTGGGTTAGCTGTATCTGTATAATTTACTCGAGTGGAACATCAAAGGGACATTTGTGTCAGAGGGGGGACACGGGGACAATTTTTGCCAAAAGGGACATTTTGACCCGATTGGGACACTTGCTGTCACACTATATTTTCATTATAACTTCATTGAAATAAGTCCGACTTCGAATGAAATTTCAGGAACTTCATTCATTGACGATTCCGCTTCTACATTCTGTGCAGTGACTTCAACTTGGACTTTGAATTTCGAGTAGTAAATAGAAAAGTAGCTGTCAGTCAAATCTACTGCATTGAATATAGAAGTTCTAATACAAATCCATTAATTCAAAGTCGAAGTTGAAGTCACTGCATTGTATATTGTATATTGTATGTAGGTTTGATGTAGGTACTAGGTAGAAGCGACTGAATTCATTTCCAATTCCAATTGGAAATTTCCTGTAGTGAAAAAAAAAAAAATAACAGCAAAAACCACGATATATATGTATCTGCAGATTATAATAATTTTAAAATTGGCATTAAATACTAAAATTAAATACTAAATAGACTGGAAGAATAATGATTAATTTGCTGCCGTCTGTCTACCACATTTATGAATTAAAGAATACTAGGCTTCTTAAGTCGGTCCCAGACTCTTCGTGTATTTGATAAACAAATATTTGTGCATTTGTCAACAAATATTTCCTTTGTGTTTGCTCTATCTCCTCACATTATTTTTGTTTTTTGTTCATTCTGCAAATATTCGTCCTTTATAAAACATTCTCATTGCTATAAGAGACGAGCTCCCACATAATGCTTCTATTTTTAAAATATCGAAAATTGCACATGCATGCAAAATGTAAAGTTTTAGGGCCGGTACTCACATCGAAAGCTAAATTTTTCTCCATATAAAACCTATGTAAAAAAAATATAGCTAAATTGTTAGCTAAATTTTTAGTTTCAAATTTCGCTTAATGATACTCACTTCCAAACTAAATTTTTACGGTGGAACTTAATAGTAGAGAGTTGTGGAACTCATTTTTCACAATCATTTTATATGGTCGAGCATATAAAAGGCAAACGAAATATTGACAGCTCAATTTATTATTTATAATAATTTATTTATTTATTTTTACTTAATTTTATTTCATAGCCTCCGCGATTTTTTTCAAAAAATTTCAAAACTCTACGTACTCTACACACATTTCCTTCCACAATTTTTAGCTTGTAGAATTATATATGCAATTGTAAGCGAAAAATTTCACGGGAACTGAGTACCAGGGCCCTATTGCACCAACCCACTTATCACTTATTACTTATCAACTTATCAAAAAATTCTATAAGTTTGTATTGCATTATTTTTGATAAGTTGATAAGTAATAAGTGATAAGTGGTTGGTGCAATAGGGCCCAGGTCTAAATTTGAAAAATTTTTATAAAACACTTAATATGATATTTGTTTATACCAAGAAATCTAACCTAAACAGTCAATTTCCATTGGTTGGATAATGTGAAACTAAAAAGACATCTGGTAGAAAGAAATAGCGTAACTATTTACAAAGTGAGTGAACTACTTTTGAAAAATTGTTTGAGCAGTTCACACATAAAAATTTAGTGAAGTATTAAACCAAACTGATTTTTAAGTAATTTGATCATGTGAAAGGAACACAGCTTTTTTATGTCGTTCGTTTTAACAATTTATCCTAGACAAATTTTAGTACTCGCAAGTACTTGAAATTGCCAAACACCTAATAACACACGTATTTCCAAAAATTTGCCTTTGATGCTTTCACATAATTCGACATTTATCATGATTTGTATATTTGATGAGGTGTCTGGCACCGGCTTTATTAGAACACAGGTTCTAAATTTTGAAAGTTTTATATAAACACACAAATATATACCTAAGTATGTATGTACACATTGAATATAATCATTGCAAAATAAAAATTTTATGAATTTGAATGTATGTATGTAATGTCACGTGAATACATATCTATAAATATGCACATAGGAACATATGTATACATATCGCAAATTTATCTACTACAAAATTGTTAATATTCAATGAAATAATCATTTCTTACGTGATATTTTGTTTTTATTATGCAAATATCATTTGTTATTGGATTATTATCGTCGGTTAAATTAAATGATTTCGAAGTCAAGGGCGTAAATTATTTTAATGCATATTTTTAACCACCTTCAATTGCCTTAGATGAGTCTCTGTTGTTTTTGCTGTTGTATAGTTATTATTATTATTATTGTGCTGTTTTGAATGTATTACATGAAATTAACTACAAACACATTTCAATTTATTTTATTAAACATCTAATAAAATATTAAAAAAAAAAAACTTTAATACATTATACATGTATAGTGGTAGAAATATGAAAAGCCTCACTAAAAATTCAATATAAACGTTTATTATTATGCAAGATTTTTTTATAAGCTAAAGTGTATACTAAATTTTCGTAATATGTAATTTGAAGCAGATTTTAATTTGGATTACATAAATTCGGTGCAATTCAATTGAGTTTTCACGTATTTGTTGAATTTTGTAGTGGAAGTTTGGTTATATTAATTTTTGATGATATGATATTAATTTTTACACAGAATAGTGAATAGTAATCTTTGTAATCTTTTGTGACGGAATTCAATTCAAAAGTTCAAGTTCAAAACTCAAGTTTCTTCTTCCATTCCTCTCGGTCTAGCGCTGCTGTCTTCCAATCTTTTGTTTCTAATAACGTTTGTGCATCTTCTTCGTCTACATCATATTCTCACCTCTTGCTAGACCGTCCTCGTGGTCTCTTTCCTCTTGTCGGTATTTCTCGTAGTAGTAATTTTTTCGGAATTCTAGGGTCGTTCATTCTGGCTACGTGCCCCACCCAGCGTAGTCTATGTACTTTAACTATCATTGCTTTATCCGCCTTCTTGTACATTTTGTACAATTCACTATTGTACCTCGATCGCCACTGGTTTCCTTCTTGTACTGGACCTATAAGGTGCGCCTACCACTTCAATATTGTTATTGCCTATCGTCAAGTTTTCGCCTAGAGTCCTTCTCCTTCTTTCACTCCTGGTTTATTGCATCAGTTTTGTCTTATCAAAAAAAAAAAAAATTTAATTTAAACAAACATGACAATTTTTAATACCATTGGCATGAAATGAGGAGGGATCAGAAAATTTCCTTCCCACTTCAGAGGTGGAAAGTTATGATTTGGAGTACATTTTTATGACCCTAGAGAATTCCACGCCAAGTAGCAAAATTTTCGAACTCATTTCAAATAAAAGAATGCATAAAAAAATGTTAGTGATGGGTTTAAAAAATTGATATATGAATTTATATTCAGTATTTTATTTTACCATAAAATAAAGTTTTTTTTTTTTTTTTTAAATAAGGCTATTCAAATTTTCGTTAATATTTTCAAGGAATTCATGATTTTGATATATGTAATAAATGAACAATTTTATGATATTGAAAATTAAATAATAATATCAATTTTGGATAAGATTTGCCCACTTCTTGCCCGATTTCTTCACTTCCAACTATCTTCTTGCTAATTTTAGCGGAAAGATAGCAAAGAGATTTACATTTCTTCATCTCTGATTAGTACTTAGCTGCCAGCCAACTTTAGTAGTTGGCAGATGAAGCTTTGATTTATTTATTTAGGTGTAACCTAATTCGATACTACTGCCGGCTAAAACTCTCTAACTGGAAAACATTCAAATAACTAAACTTAACATCAAATTTTACATTAAAAATTTCGAGTCTCGATTCAAGACTTTCGATTTTAGTTTTGAGCGTGCGTAAGGCAGTTAGCTTTGCAGTTAGTTAGCCTTAGCAAGAAGTTTGTGTAAAGAAACCCAAACTTGTTGCTGGCTGCCAGCTAAACTTAGGTGATACCCAGCAAGCAGAGAGTATGAAGAAATCGGCTATTGCATAATTTTTGAGCATACAATTACTATTTTTGCTTAATTAATTTTCATAAATTACCCTAAATTGATATGATTGCAAATGATTTAAGATTTTCATATTAATTTATAGTTTAGCTCTATTATGCGAATTTAGATATAAATATACTTATTTTATCCACAACAATATTGTAATTAAAATTTTTTATTTTATTTAATTATTATATTTTTAGATCATCATGTGCATTTTGATGCGGCTACATTAAAAGATGATTTTGAATTTGATAGTTCTGTAACATATCAGCGTACCGATGATGGAATTGTAATAAATTTAGGTTTTCTTCAAATTAATCATAGATATGAAATCGATTTAAAACTGCCATCAAAATTATTTGGAGAATTTGGTGATTTACCGCCACCAATATTAACATTACCAGCTATTGAAAATTTCGATAATAATCATAAAGAAGGTATTACCGGTAATATAAGAGATAAATTAATTGGTGATAGATCATCATCGTCATCATCATTACCGTCATCATCTACATCATCATTACCATCTGTATCAGCAACAAAAAGATCATCAATTTCAAATACTGTTCCTAATTTACATTGTAGAATAACAGATTTCTCAGGGTATAAAAATGATAAAAATGATTATTTCGAAATGAAAATTGAATTTTTCGCATACAAAGAGAAATTAATTAAAGAGCAATTGATTGTATTAAATTCAAAAAATTCAAAAGAAATATTCAAATTGATAATAACAGCCAGAGTATTAGGTAAAGGTAAAGGTACACCAATGTTAAAGAATGGTATACATTGTATTGGTGTTGAACGTGATGGTGAATCTGAATCAGAAGTATCTGATTTTTCTGGTTTCGGTAAATCTAATTAGAAAAAAAAAAAACAAATCAACAGAAAATTAGAAACACAGAACAAAGAAAGTGAAGTGAAAGTGGATAAAAATTAAAGGAGATAAATTATTTCATCTATAAATTTTTCATATAATATTTTTAATTGATTTCAATATAATTATTAAACAGCATTTAATTGGTTTTTCTTCTTTTGTCTTTATTGTAAATTGTACTTAATTCATTTTTTTCTTTATTATTTTTGAATAACAACAACATTTTTAAAATGGCACCATTTATCTAAATAACATTTTTCATAAGCATTAAAAAAAAAACAACTAATGAATGAATAATTATTCAATTTTTTTTTAGAAATCAATTTAGATAACATTTTTGAAGAAAAAATTGTTTTTTTTTTCTTTCGAAAATATTCAAGAATTTTATGATAGCTTTAAATACAGTAATGTGTAAGTTTTAACTAAATTAAATTAAAATGAACAAAAAAAAAAAAAAGAAAATTGTATAAAACACTTGAAATTGAGTTCAATAAAATATTGAAAGAAAAAAAAAATTAATCCTGAAAATTAATGTCAATTGAAATTTGAATTGATTTTTTTTTTTTTTTTGTAAATTTTTTGATCAATTTTTTCATTATTATTATATACATACATACTTAAAACAAAAATAAAATAAATATTGTACTGTAACTATATACATATATTATAGTTTCACTGTTTTGAATTCAAATTTCATATGCATCTGTTGTACGTCATAGTTAAAAAGAAATTTGTTGTAGTACAGTTTTGAAAATTTATTTATTAAAAATTTTTAATTGAAAATTGACATTTTAATCAATAAAATGAAAGTAATGAAAATAAAAATAAAAGAAAATAAACGATAATTAATCAAATAAAATACAAAAAAAAAGATAAACAATAAAAAAATGTTATTTTGAAACGGTCAAAATGTGGTACCTATTATATGGCGTAAAGTAAATATATATAGCATTACCATTTTAAATGAAACTTTGTGCAAATGGAATGAAACTTTGTACAAACCAAATGAAACTTTTCATTTGTGCATTTCACTTGTACAAAGTTTCATTTCATGTGCATAAGGTTTCATTTAAAGTGGTAATGCTATTATATTGTGGAATATGGAGGTATTTACATATTATAAATATGTGGAGCTAATGAAATTGAAATAAATGTAAGTTTATAGTTATATCCTTTACAAAAATATTTCTCATATGAGAAATGAAATTAAAAAATTGAGAAAGAAAGTCAAAAAAAAAAGTTTAATATATGTATAAAGTCGCGCGTCAATAAATACAGAAAAGAGGCAATTTCAGGAAGTCCTCAGAAACAGCTTCGATTTTGATGATTTTTTTTTTTTTGAAATTTTTATATTATTTAAAATCAGAAACCTTTCACAGGAGGGAAATAAATATTTGCATTTTTAAACAATATTTGAGCAACTTATACAAAGTTTCCGGCCTGTCAACCCGTCCTGACCTGATGGTCAACCCTCAAACAGTAGATAGGTCTCATCGAAACAAACAAAAAATCGTACTTCAGAAGGGATGGGGGGCGGAGGTGGGTTGTGTTAATCTCAATCTGAACCGTTCAGCCGCTAGAGAGCGATGAAGATTCTTCATACTTGCTCTACGAAACTCCCTATAACTATAATAACTACGATGTAGTAGCAAGAAGAAAGCAGTCTAAGATAAATATGTAGGAAATTACCTCCTCTCTCTAATGACACTTTACACACTCCTCTACGTCATTTTTTTCAAGAGTTATTGTGTTTAAAAGTCAAAGAATTTAATGATATTTTGCCATTTTTTTTTCCAGAGAAAATACAGGCTGCTGTTGAAGTTCAGCACCCTCTACATTATTTTTTAATTTCATAAGCACCACAAAGCCCAAGACACTCGCTTCATTTTTGCCTTTTACAGTGAGGGTCTATCACAGATGTAATGTGAATATTTTAAAAGCTACAATCAGAAATGCATGGAGAGAAATATGTCTCTCAGATGTTAGTTTTCTTTGAACAGCATATGAAAAATATTTTTGTAAATGATGGAACTATTTTAATTTCGCTGACTGTACATTTGTATACTTAATATACGTACATATATACAGATAAGTATGTATACTATATTTAGATAGATACATTACATAAGTTGATATATAGTACATAGTAACGTATAATGGAATATTCGAACTTGTATAAGTACCATAGCATTTATAATATTGAAAAATTAATTTGTATCACAAATCCATTACTATAGGTGGCTATGTATTTATCTGCTAATATAGGTATATAGCTACAGTAAGTAGCATAAATATTTTCATATAATATAATAAACAAAAAAAAAAAAAACGATAAATTCCAATTGTTCAATAAATAACAATTATTATTATCAATCTTAATTATATTCGAAAAATTAAGATTATTTTTTTTTTTTAAATAAGTATAAACACGTTCACATTATACGAGTATTCTTGAGCATATGTACATACATATGTATGAAATTTATTGTAAGATAATATACCCTAGATACACATAATATTTTACATTATAATGTATCCGTAATTACATTCACGTGATATATACTCGTAATATGTGATCCATAAACATAACAATATGTATCATGTATCTTCGCATTAGAAAAGAACGAAAAACAAAAATAAAAATATTCTTTTATATTATATGTATGTTTTTGTTTTTAAATGACGCATCTGCCTACGTACGTATAAACAGCAACTAGCGACCAAGCGACAGTATAGAAAATTTACAAATAACAACAATTTAAAAATAAAATTCAAATTAACATATTAGTATGTATCATATCATAAGAATAAAAATAAAAAATTTGTATAACATATATATATATAGGGTGTCCCATTTTTACATGTACAAATTGGTACCACGGAATTCCTTGAAATGTTTCATGAAAAAAATTGTACTATCAAAAATTTCTATCGACTCTGTTTTCGACGCTAGAGGGCGACGCTAAATTTTGAGTTTTTTGCAGGATCGATCTTCAAATACAAAATCATATGTAACTTTTTGTACACTCTACTTTGGAAAATTTAGTGTTCTAGAGAAAAATAGGAAACTAAATTACCTTTCTTTTCATATACTATAACAAGTATTTTGGAATTCGGTTCTAAATAAAAAAAAATCCTGAATTCAAAATTTATGACGAATTTTTTAAAAAAATGTTGTGTATAAATTGGGATCCTGAAAAACATTTTCACTAAAAAAATATTTTTATTTTTGGAGTCGAAGCACAAAAATGTTCTCTTTCAAACAAAAAAAAAAAACCAAAGCATGATATCTTTATCCGTTATCGAGTTATTAAGGATCAAAAGAGTGCAGAAATGCTCAAAAATGTGCCTAACTGAAGTTTGTAAAATTTTTTCATTGCGGAATATTATTTTTATTACGTATTTTGACATTTTTTTACCATTTCTGCACTCCTGTATACAAATAGGAAACAAGTCACTTGACCTCAAAAAAAAAACAAAAAAAAACTTCTGAGCCTCCTGACTACTCACCCCTTGATATTAGACCCCTCCCCCCACCTACTATACGATTTTTTTCGTTTCTCAGCAAGACCTATTGACTGGCAAAATGCCTGCACCCAAACTTGGGACACCCTGTATACATATGTACATTTATATAGCAGTCAGTAATGTTAATCTATCCTAAATTTATATAATATACCTTATATAAATTAGCAATTTGCTATTCATATTGTTTTCTTTCAATTTAATAACATATGTCAGCTAAAATATTATAAAAATAAATTTAATCAAATTACTTTAGCATTAAATGTCAGAATGGCATATACAATAGTAATAAACATCGATACAATGGGTTTCAGCATTGTAAATTTTTACAAACAGTGTAAGTAAAAATTACATAGAACATGTTTACAATAGGTGTAGGATTGTACGAGTTTACACCGTTTACAATGATACAAGACCAAACCGTGAATACCCTTATCAAAAATATAACTAAGAAATTCCAAAATATTCAGAATAATTGATACTGCAAACAGAAATATGTATTAGAATTTCTATAGTTAATTATAATTCATTATTCAAAATACACTGTTAAGACTGGTACTCAGTTCCCGTGAAATTTTTCGCTTGCAATTGCATATACATATATTTCTACAAGCTAAAAATTGTGGAAGGAAATGTGTGTAGAGTACATAGAGTTTTGAAATTTTTTGAAAAAAAATCGCGGAGGCTATAAAATTAAATTAATTAAAAATAAATAAATAAATATTTATTTGTCAAAATATATGAGTTGTCAATATTTCTCTTGCCTTTTATATGCTCGACCATATAAAATGATTGTGAAAAATGAGTTCCACAACTCTCCACTATTAAGTTCCACTGTAAAAATTTAGTTTTGAAGTGAGTACCAGAAAGCTAAATTTGAAACTAAAAATTTAACTAACATTTTAGCGACATTTTTTTACATAGCTTTTATATGGAGAAAAATTTAGCTTTTGATGTGAGTACCGGCCGGCCCTTAGTTACAAAATTTTATGATCATTTTCATAATAATTTTAGGATGTTTACTGAACACCTTGAACCATACCACCCGTATATGTTGTATTACATGTGACCTATTTTGATGACGACTTTGACATATTTATTGAGAGTAGGCCATAAGGGATTTGTGTGAAGTATGATAGGTTCTAAACCGTCCTAAATGTCGCTGAATGTACGTAACAAATCGATCAATGAAAACCCTATATCACATATTATGCATAATCTATCAGTAAATGTTTACAAAATAATAGATAAATATTTTATTTTCGTGGAAATTAATTCGTTAGGTTTAATTCGACAACAAAGGTTTTAAAAGAAAGTGAAGAAAGCAAGGCGTAGGCCGCGCGCAGACTAAAAGCGTAGCGTAACTGAGCGTTACGCGCGTATAAATTCAAACATAGCGTATGATTCAAATTACGATACGCTACACCACGCTTGCTGTATGCGCAAAATAATAAGAAACAATTGATTTGAATTTTACGCTCTGAAATTTACGCTACGCTACACTCTTAGTCTGCGTGCGGCCGTACGTTGTATCTTCACTATAATTGTTATTTATTGTTATTTTTGTCCAGTAAAAAACATTACATTATTTGTATGATAATATGTATTGTAAAACTATAAATAGAACAAAATAACATAGCAACAGTTTATATAAATTTATAAAATTTCTTTTTTGGTCCCAGTTCTAAATTCATATGTAATCAATTTTTTCTATCTATCTAAATATGTGTATATTTTACTAAAAATAAAAATAAAACAATTAATTTTACACGCAAATACTCTTACTCCATAGCTACATTATAGTATATATACGATCCATATGTATGACCAAAATATAAACAAAAAAAAAAAAAAAAATACTTAGCACATGTATACTAATATTATTAAAATAAAAATAAATTAAAATCGAAATAAACAAATTATAAAATTAAAATGAAAATCAAAATTTTATGATCATCAATTTACTGATTAATTTTTCGAAAACTGAATATCAAAATAAAAGCTTTAATGATAGTAATTTATTGTTTAATAAAAATCTATTAAAATGATTAATAGTTTTTTATACATATATTATATACATATTATGCATGTGTGTATATTTTTAATAATTTTTATGCATACAAATACAAACTTACATACATATACGAGTATGTATACTTTCAGATAACAATAGATGCAAATAAAATATTGAAAAATAAAATTTGAAACATGACAAGAACTTTTACAAAAGTTTTAATTAAAATTTTTTGATTCTAAATACATATGTAATTTAAAAAATCTACTTAAGTATAAATTAATAAAGAATATAAAAATAAATAATATTGAAAATATAATTTAGTAATGCACAGGGTGATTTTTAATAAAGTGTTCCAACATATACCAATCGATTCCTTGAAGTCAGGGTTTACGATTAGGCATTTTTTTTTCGAAAAATCCCTCGGTTGAAACTTTTTCGTCTGTGTAAGGAGGTGAGCTCATATAAAGCGTTATAAGGTTATAACTTATGTTTGAAAAAAGATAGGAGGTCGAAAGACAAATAAAGATTCGATAAAAAATTGTTGGATCACTTTATTACGAATCACCCTGTATATATGAATATTTATATAAAGTAATGTACATATAAAAATTAATAATCCAGTCAGCCTGCATATAATATATATTTATATATGTATATTATCACATCCACATGTACTGTAATTTAGAATAAATATTTAAATATGTATACCAATTAAATATAAATATTTTACAATAAATGAATGTATTATATTATGTATATCAATTTATCACCTCTACACATTATGATGGACCAGTTAGTTTAATATACATCATAAATATACTATCAATCACTTTATGTACATATACATATATACATAATTAAATTATAAAGTTATAAAGAAATATTATATTGTATTATATAAAAAAAAATTTGTTTTTGGACATAATATTTCTCTGTTATTTTTATGATAATAATTAAAACTTAAAAGTATTTTATTTAAGTTATTGTATTCTTTTCATAATTTTCGTAATTTTGTATTTTAAAATTATCATAGTAATATCAGAAATAGATAAATATGTGATAATGATAGTACATTAATATAAAAAATTGATCATATACATACTTATGTGTCTATTAAAATTAAAAAGCGTCTTTTCCACTTTTAACAATTCCTTAGAAAATGATGAAAACGTGTTACACAAAATGGAAAAGACAGTGTTTTGAAAATATCACCGGTTTTTAGAGCTAATAATGTATAGGAAAATCATAATTTTGTAAAAAATTTTTCTAGTTATGCTTATAAAATAGGGTATTGAACTATTGAAAAATGTGTTAAGCTGAATATTTTTGAAAAGTTGAAAATACGCTGTTTGATTTTAATAGACACATATCTTTGCTATTATCGTACATCTAGTAGCTTTAATTAAACCACATTAAACTGAGTGCCAGCCTCAGCTTTTGCCAGACATTAAGCGCGAAACAGAATGTGCAGCTTGTAGTATGTAGCTATAGTTGTAGCTGTAGCTGTAGCATAAAGTAGAAAAGTTTCTACTTTGAGCAGCAGCTTCTACTACTACTACTGCTACAGCTACGCATTGTGGTGCTTCAAACTTACATTAATGTAGTGTATTTTTGACAGCTCGTAGTGCTACATGTACTACATACTACAGCTACACATTCTGTTTCAGGCATTAGTCTTAGAAGTATAAAAGAATGGAATTTTGTATGCATATTATCATTTATCATTATTGTATAGGTAAGAACGCTTTATGTTAAAATATGTAGGTATATACTTAAAAGCTAGATATTACATTACCTATATATGTACATATATTTTATTCAGATGGCAATTATGATGATAGTATTCAAAATGACAGACTGTTTCGCTGGGTTTAACATTTATAATAGAAATAGAAATATTAATTTATTAAACTCTTTTTTTTTATTGAAACACAAATATAAAAAAAAATTGAACATAACTTCTTTCAATCTCTACTGCATTGCATATTATCTATACAGGGTGTTTTCGTTAACAGCCGACAAAAGAAAACCACGAATAGGGCTCATCGAGATGAACTAAAAATCGTATTGAAGGGGAGAGGGAAACCTCAACCGTTTAGCCACTAGATGGCGTCAAAGTTTTTCTTCTCTTTTTTCACTAAACACCGTGTATTTTCGTTATTTTACATCCCAGCTCAAATAGTATACAACCATGTGATAGGAGACCTCTTGTCGTTTCATTTGACATATAGTTCATCCCTGTTGCCCGTCCCCTTCAAAAGTTATGAATAGTCAAATTCAAAAACCTACACTTCTTTACCTGATTTTTTGGAAAAAATTAGTGATTTCTCGAAAAAAACACCTGTTTAACGTGCAATTTTTTTGCGGTCAGTAGAAAGTCTGATTCTTTCTGAAAAATTTTTGTTTGCATCTTACGTTTTTATATCTTTTCGTTCCAGAGATATAGCAAGATATGTCAGTTGTGATGTGAATTTTTGAGATTTGTTTACATTTTACACAATTACATTTTTTCGAGAAATACATTTTTAAGTACTTACTATGTATTTAAATTACAAAATATTTCGAATCACTCAAGTCGTAAAAATTACCTACATAAATACCTTTATACTTACTTACGTGAGTTAACTATTTTATATTTTTTCGTTCTTACGTAAAATTGAAGTTTTTTCGCGTTCTCACGAAAATATTTTTAGCATAAGCAAAAGTTCAATTTTACAAAAACGAACTTTTATGAATATAAAACCTGTCAACTTATGTAAGTAACTGTATGTACATATTCATATTACAAAACCAATATGTAAATAATGATTTTTTTAACGGATGTTATAATCAGTTGTCTAAGAAATTTAAAATATATCTTAGGACTGTATATTGTCTACCAATAATAATGATGATCAATTTTTTATAACAATAGGTGCTTTCGATTTGGCAATTTCAAGTAGTACTTGAGAGTAGATAAGGTAAATGTCTGTGCTAAACCATTTACTCGCAGCTGCTCATGAAAAATTTTTTAGGTAGCTAGAAGTAGATGCAAGTAGTTACGAAAAATTTTTGTGTCGTTCGTTTTAAAAATTTATCCTAGACACATTTTAGTACTCGCAAGTACTCGAAATTGCCAAATCGAAAGCACCTAATATCATATTCATAATATGTCTGTAACAGCCACAGATTATATAATAAATATTTTTAGAAAATTATGATTAGTATTAAATAAAATAATGCCATATGTAGAACTTTGAATAAATACAAATATGTATGTACATATAATTTATAAGGATATATTATGATAATTTCAAAATATGTAATAAATTGCAAAATTACAAAAAATCACGATGTAAAATGAATTTTCGTATTATTTATTTTATTTTATTTTTTTTAGAATTATCACGGTGCTAAATCATAGCTCAATTCTTTGGATAATAAAATAATAATAATAATAAAATGTAAAAAAAAATGTATTTTTTTAAAAAAATATACATAAATATTTAAAATTATATTATAATATTAATTATAGCTAAAATATGTTATATATTATTTATGAATATTAATGTAGATTTACTCAATTACTATATAAAATGTAAAATATAAAAAAAATCCTGTTTCAAACTTATATATTCTTATATACACATATGAATAAATTTTTAATAAAGAAAAAATAAAAAATTGAATAAATTTTGTTTTGTAATTTTTCATTTTTGTCCGTCCAATCCGAGGCTTCGTTTGGATTTCCAAAATCAGATTAATTTTAGATGGATAGATGATTGACCTATCGCATCCTCCTATCCCACGTTATGTTCGTAGCCACTCGGGAAGAACTTTTGGTTTTTATAACAGTCGCCTCGAACATGAGGAACCGTCGCTGACCTGGATACTGCTCACTATGAGTCCAACGTGCCAGGATTTTAGTTTTGGCAGTGTTTATTGGCAAATAAGGACAGGAAAGAACCTGACGACAGCAAAAGACCATCAGGCCGCCCCCGAGAAAGATGGAGAGACTAAATTAGATGAGGACGCCAAGGAAATATTAGCATGCCATAACTGGAAGACTTGAAGCAGAAAATAGAGACAATTGGAGGTCACGTTTAAGGTCGGTCTGCCCAAGTCCGAATTGGACTGCAGCGCCCAGAATTTTTCAGTTGTTTCTTCATACGCAACGATTTATCATTAATTTTTTCCCGCCTGCCCGCTTCTCTTCTACCAAATGACACATGTCTTTTTCAGGCATTTTATTGCTATCATAGAACATAATTTTCATTCATCACTTCACCGAAGTGATCTAATACGAGTAATATTTTGGAGTTACTTGTCGTCAGCAAGTAATATTTAGACTAATCAGCATTTCTAAGATATTTTTCTAGCAATCTGGTAAGTGGTATTGCAACCGGCCTACATGTAAGAAAAAGTAAGAAAAACAACTTTCAATTTTTTATTGCCTATTTCCAAATATTCATTACCCGAGATGCCAAGATCTTCAGAATCAATTCTAGATGTATGAATTCACTTCATATAGATGATGAGATAATTGAAGAAGTAGATGAATTTACTTACCTCGGCAATATTATTTCTTATTCTGGTGGTACAGATAAATATATAACTAACTGAATTTACAAAGCAAGACATGTTTATGGTCCGGCTGAATAAGATTTCACGTCCCAACAGCTGAAGTTAATAACAAAGATCAGAATTTTTAAATTATGTACCATTTCGATCCTGTTGCACACTTTTGAAACTTGTATAGCTAATAAATTTAAAATTGATAAAGTACAAACTTTTGTCAACAAATGCCTGTGAAATATTTATGCAGAATTTTCTGGCCGAATGTGATTAGTAATGTAGATCTGTGGCATAGAACATCAATATCACAAATATTGACTAAAATGAAGCTATGTAAATGGAACTGGGTCGATCGGTCACACTCTTACAGCCATCGCACAATTCCGGCGACAACTACAGCATATCACCGAAAGTTTGCACAATTCGGGCGCAACTGTAGTGTAAAATATATATGAATTTTACATTTCTTCTTCTTGCGAATAGATTATTACTATGCAAAATCCAGATCGTGAATGGCTCGTTTTCGCTGAAAAATAGAATAAAATCTATTTGGGCGACAGAGACAGCGTAAAGCTCAGCTTAAAAAGTCCCATGCCCCATTTAATTACTGTATACGCTGTAGTTGTCGCCGAAATTGTGCGATGGCAGTTAGAGAAATTGTATAATATCGCTGTTCTCAAAGTTGTAAAAACCTGCGGTAAGCTATTTAACTTGATTTCAAGTTGACCAAATAAAATTTACAACTTTGAAAACAGTAAACAGCCTATCTTTAATTAATAAATTAAATTATTTACATTCTTAAAATTAAAATAAATACAAAACAATCAATTTATTTATTTCATACTATTTATATTTCTATTTTATTATAAACTTTTAGGAAAATTTCTGTGATAATACAAAAAAGAAAAGAGAAAAAAAGCAATCAAATAACATTAAGTATTCCATTTTTTTTTCCTAAATGACATTTACATAAAAATTTCTAAAATATTGTAAAACTTTTCATTTATTTACAAAATTATTTTGTGCGAATTTCTACTTTTCTTCTTCTTGAATTTCAAAGAATAATAATTTAAAAAAAAAGACATAAGAATAAGAATTAAATCAAAACAACAATCTACTTATTATACCATACATATCATTTATCATGTATTTGTATCCTCTCTCTCTCTCTTTCTTTTTTTCTTTGTGATGTCTACATGCATATATATGTATGTACATTATTTATTATCTTCGTCAACGTATACAAGTACCCTCAAAATGAATGAAACATTTAATGATCTAAAATTCGCATATTACCAGAAACGATCTTATTTTCTAGAATAGATCCAGCCGGTATATCGATTCGATCACCATGATTTGCAATTATTATAACGGTACCCTAAAATTAGTATAAAAAGGAAAAATAAATTAAAAAAATTCAGAAAAAAACAAGCAAAAAAATTAATCTTAAATAACTTACTCTTAATGATACTCCACGACCGAATGTAACATCACCAGATACTGTTAAATGATCCAAATCAATAATATCTGGTATATTAGCGAATCTATTAAGAAATTGTTTAACTTTTGAAAAATGATTATCACCGAGTTTAACTAGCGGTGTTGTTGGAAACATTCTTTCTGGTGACATTACAAGACTACCATTTTTAAGATTATACAGATTCGACATGACCAGCAATAAATCTGATGTTTTTTTAACGGGTACAAAACGTGATCTTGGTACATTTATACCAACACTACCTTCAAAACATTTCATTGCAGCACCAACAGCTGTTTCTAATTGAATAACACGTTGATTATTTTCCATTGTTTTATTATTAATTATTATTTCAGCATTTAAACTATTTTCTGTTAAAATTCTATCGATTGCTGTTTACGAAAAGGAAGAAAAAAAAAATGAAACGAAAACAAATTCATAATAAAACAATTTATGAAAATTTTTAAAATTACTTACCTTCAAGCTTAATCCAAATATTGTTCGTATTGAAGAATTTAAATGTTTTAACTGATTTAAAATCATCAACATGCTCTTTTGGTACTTGTGCTATTTCAAGTAATCTCAATTTATTTTCGAATTTAATTAATGTACCACCCTTAACATCAGCTCTTGTTTTATCTGTGACTTCCATAACAAATTCGATCGAATTATTTGGTCTATCTATTCCGACCAATTTATTTAGAATATTTAAATCAACAGTAGCACCCAAATTATCAATATTCGATAAGAAACAATATTCTCGACCTTCTTCAATGAATTTGTTAAGTAGGCCAGAACATTTAAATGATTCATAGAAATCACCATGACCAGGTGGATACCATCTGAAAAAAAAAAAAAAAAAAACAAAAAATTAAAATAAAATAAAATAAAAATACATTTTTTTTTTGTTATTTTCATTTCTGTGTACTAACGCTTCCATATCCTTATTTACATCGTAATGCTTTGCAATTGGTAATAATGAATCTCGACTAATTCTTGGAAAACAACTTTGATTAAATGTATAAATTGGTACACGAAATCCTTGATATTTTCGTATAATTCTTTCAGTATCTTCGTCTGTATTAAATGAATTCATAAGTACTAGAGGAACATTAACATTATACTTTTTATTGAGGTGCTGCACATTCAAACAAACAAAACAAAAATATATATATTTTATTAAAATACATAATATGTATGTATTAAACTTGAACTTTGAAATATGTATTATTTTTAATACAAAAAAAAAAAAAAAAAAATGTATTCTTTTACCTCAATTTGTTGTACAGTTAAATCTAAAAATGTTAAATCAGAACGAACTGGTATAACACTTTTTGGACCATGACAACCCATTGATGTACCTAATCCACCATTCAATTTGACAACAACTAATTTATCTAACATTTTACTTATCTGAAAATGAAATATAAACGACAATTTATTCAAATTTATTTGATTTAATTTGATTTCTATCATCTGATATCAGAATCTTCATTTATGTATGTAGATACCTCTTCAGGTTCTGGTATTTTAAGATTTGTATAATCTATAACTGCTTCTGGTGGTAATCTTTCAATTTTATTCCATTCAATTGATGGTCCATCTAAAAACAAAAAAAAAAAAAAATTACAAAACTATATTGCATAACCAGTTAAGAAGATTAGGATTCGAGATATCTGCTATCTTGTGCACCACATATCTCCAAAGTTACTTAACCAATTTCAATGAAATTTGAAACATAGATACTTTGATAGGAATTGTGGTGCTTAAAGGAGCGTTTTTTTTTAAATGTCCTTGTTTTCTTTTTACATGGTGTCAAAGTTGTCAAAAATGCGATTTTTCGGCTCCCAAATGCACGTCGTGCAGCAAACACTGATTGACCAATTTCTTTGAAATTTTGAATATAGGTAGCCTGAAGGATATTGTGATGCTTGAATATAGCACATTTTTGATTTTAGATCCTGAAATTTAGTTATAGTTTTTAAAAAAGGAGAGGGATTTTTTTTTGAAAAATCGTTCAACTTTGACTTCTATTTTCATACTTGGTATCAAAATAAAATTTGAACTTTTCTGAAGAGTTTACAAAAAAAAGTATAAAATTCTTTGTTATATTTCCATTTTTATTAACAAAATAAAATTATGTTCTTTTTCATCAAAATATTCAAAAATCCATTTTTATAGCACCAAAAGTTATGCAAAGGCATTTTTTAAAATTTTTGTATGTAAAATCGTTGTTTCCAACATTTTTCAAAGTCGAATCCTACTCTTAAATGAAATTCATCTGTGTATGATGGTATGATTAATGTAAAATTGTATGAATTTTGATCGTTAGATCAAGAACTGTAAAAAGAATATAGCGCCAACCATTGCAAGTGATGATGATTATTACCAATCATAAATAATCGAAAATGCAGCAATAATTTATTTATTTGAATTAGATACGTACCTTCTTTTAAAAATCTTGCATATAGATTAGCAAAACTTTTCATCTCTTTCTGTAATTGTGGTTTCTTGTCATCTGGTGCTGTCTGTAACAATTTATCCAGTTCATTTTCAAGTTGACGTAATGCATCACGTTTTGTAATCTCATGAAATTCTTTTGAATCGGATGGAATTCTTTGATGACCTCTAACCTGTAAATATTAAAAAATAAATAAATAAAATAAAATAAATAAAATAAAACAAATTACACAAAATCAATCAATTAATTTTTTTTTTTATCAACAATTTATTAGGACCTGTACACTAAATTGATGTCATTTATTGCATTATAATTGCGCGATCATTTATTACAATTCGGAAAATATAAAAGCAAATTATTGAATAAATAACAATAATTATGTATTTATGTTATCTAATTTGTTAATACAATCGCAATTGCAGTCTACGACAAAAAGATAGCCGCAGCTAGAATTTTTTATCTACCGTTTCTTTTGTTTGTCGTGGAATTCTGAAATTTTTATCAGGTGTTTATCTATGCAAGTATTTTACTACGACAAAAAGATAGCTATATGAAATATAATCTACAGAGTGTTATTTTTCTACGAACACACATTGTTGTTGTTTGTTAGAAGGAAGGTATGAAACCAGAGCACTCAGACATAACGCTGTCCATTGTACTCGAAGTCGAAGCCCCCGTCTAGTCAAACTTCTTCGTTGCTCTTAGATAACGAAGGAGTTCCATTCGACTTTCAGACCCAATTTGTTCGGGTCTAATGACATCAGTGTCGAAAATGCGCATTCTAATAGAGGAGAAGGCCAGGCACTCACACAAGAAGTGTTCCGTGGTATCCTCCTCCTCTCCGCAAGAAGCATATAGTGCACCACTGATGACTTCTATGGTAGCGAGATGCTTTCCACAGGAGTTATGCCCTGTGAGAGCGTTGACCATAGCTCTGCAGTCCTTCCTTCCCTGTTTAAGTATAGAAAAGCCGCTAGAACCCGGTTTGGCTTTTTGATAAAGCGCTTGGTTTGCCTACACTTTGAGAGATTTTGCTATAAACTCTCATGCAGATTACCTGTGAGTGCATCTACAGCATTTTTCACCATCGTCGTAGGTACACCAATTACTGGTTCAGGGCCTATGAAACGCGTTTTGGCGCCACGAACACACATTAGTACCACGATATTCTTTGGACTGTTTCATGAAAAAAAAATGTATGAACATTTTGCTAAGTAGAGCCTCATTTTCACGCTAGAGGGCGATGAAGATTTTTCACACTTCCTCTACAAAACACCCTATCCTATAAGAACTACGGTGTACTAGCTAGAAGAAAGTAGTCTAAGAAAAATCTGTAGAAAACTCTCCCTTCTCTCTTATGATACCTGGCCACATATCACTCTACGTTTTTTCTTTCGAGGGTTATTGTGTTTCATAGTCAGAATTTAGTGATTTTTTGCCAATTTTTTAGAGAAAATACAGGCTGTTGAAGTGCAGCGCCCTCTACATTAGTTTTTTAATTACATATACATAAGCAGAAAGCCCAAAATATCTGCTTCATTTTAGTCCTGTGCAGTAAAGCTCTATCTCTTATAGTTTTTCATTATTTAATCTTTTTTGTGTTTGAATTGTGTAAAACCATGTAAAATTATGTAAAACTCATATCTAACAATAATTTTTTAAAAAATGGCTTTCCACACTTTGTTTATTATGTGCTGACATTGAAGCGGTAAGCGGTATGTATGAATGTAATTTAGCAGTAAGTTTTATACCTACAATGAATTTAGTTATTAAATAATGAAAATTTATGGTAGACTATTAAAAATTTCTAATACTCGTTACATATTTGTGCTATAAATTAAAGCGTTAATTAGTACATATTATTTACTTTATTTAATTTATTTATCTTAATTACATTTTTACAATTAGCACATACTTAAATTTGAAGGAGTCCTATAATTCTTTCTTTTTTTTTTTTCTTGATTATATTTTATATACAATTTTATACAATTCTCATATTTTAAAACATAAATATTATGTATCTGTAATTAACAATATAAGTATGTAAATAAAAAAAAAAAAAAAAATTAAAATGAAAATCTAAATTTATAAAGGAAAATTTTCCATTATCATTATGATTTTTAATTAAAAATTGCATTCATGCATCGTGTATTATTATTATTATTATTATTATTATTATATTTATTCGATTATTATTTTTTATATAATAGCAAAAACAGCTAAGATAAGAAACTAAAATATGGATTAAGTAAGTTAAGTAGTAAATAATACAAATAAAATTCGTAATTAAAAAAATAAAAAAAAAGCCTTTTGCGTCGAACGCGCTTGCGCATACATATATGTACATACACTTAATATTTCAAAGACAGAGAGAGGGTGATTTCGGGCGATGCAGAAAGATAAGTAAACAAACAAAAAAAAAATTAGTAAAAGTTATTTGATCTATATGTACTCTACCTCCCCATTCAATATGATTTTTTGTATATATGTATATACATAAGGCCCTTTTCAGGAAGTTTTAACGCATTTTTGATTCCTTATAGAATTTGCTTCGCACTTAATAGATAAAAAAATTCATATTTTTTAAAATCTTCATTTTCTATATTTTCAATTGCTGTACTAAAAGTCTATGTTAATTAATTATTTCTAAAAATTCTTAATTTTTTGTTTTTACTTCAACTCAGTATACGGATTTCTGGTACGTTTGGATGATTGAGTTCTTTAGGTACGCTTCTCCTGAATAGTGACTGGTTTCTAAATCAGGCCAAAAAATCCTTAAATCCTCGTATCTTTGTAGAATCGGTAGAAGTCTCTTCTGCAAGCGCCCATTCTCGTATACCTCGATTTTAATTGTCCATTTTGCAAAGAAAGGCCTCAATCGAAGTTCAAACTTGCAAATTGCTTTCAACACTAACACTTTTGGACCGAATTTTTTGTTGAAATTATCCGTTATTCTTCTGGAACATAAAATCTGTCATTTCCGGAATAGAACTGATCACAAGGTAGCACAGGAAAATCATATTCGAAATCGTAAACGAAAAAATAATTTGTCGGAATTGTCCAAATATTTTTCAAAAAATTTTTTTTCTTGTATTTGATCCGTTCGATGATATTCTTACAAACGATAACAATTCTGGATAAAAATCATATTTATGTATATATATTTTCAAAAGAAACGGAATTCCCTGAATACACTTTTTAAAAAAATATACTTCTTATTTTTTTAGTAACTCGAGTTAGAAAATGCGCTAAAACTTTCTGGGACAGGCCTTATTTCAATAAGATCTATCTATAGTATCAAGATAATAAATTTAAACTGAGACTGGAGCCATACTGCATCATAAGTATGTACGTAACGTACATATTGCTATTATTAAATTTTTACTTATATTTATTTATCAATGTGATGTCAAGGTCAAATAATATGTATTATATAGAAAATACATGGTACAATCGTACAGTATACAGGGTTATCCAAAATAGACTTTAGAATTTATTTTTTTTATAAATTAAAACACAAATTTCTATATGATTTTTTTTTCGATGTGTTTATTACGGTCATTAGTACGACCGATTACAATATTACACGTGAAATGTGACATCATTTAAATGGCCACCATGACTTGCATCTATTACATATCTCAATTATTCTGATATCGTAATTTTCAATGATATTTTCGCATATTGTATTGTTAATCTCGCTGATTTCAGCTCGAATATTGATTTTTTAAGTACAAAAGTGTTTTTGTTTTATTGGCAAAAATTTTACTTTTCAAATACATAATCCCAAATGAAAGAGTCTAGGGGGATTAGGTCGCATGATTTTAGAGTGACCAATTAACGCAACAGAGCAAAGATATCACCATATTGTATTTTCTTGTTGAAAATAAACATTGGAAACACCAATTTTTGCAAGTAGTGGCCACAAAAAATTAGTTATCATTGTTTGATAACGACCACAATATTAACATTAAAGGCATTACATAATTTATTATAATTAACAATTATTTTTACAGAATATTCACTTATGTAATAAGTTTTAATAATGCTAAATGCCTAAATGCGATCTTATGTCTACGCTTCAATAATTAAATTTGTACTACATTCTAGAGTTTACAAATAACATGCATAGTGTAGGAATGACAGAAAAAATTTATTGTTTCAAAGCAACTGAGATTCAACATCCTAAAACTATATTTGGATAACCCTTTAAATCGAATACAAAAAAAAGTTTATTTCACATATAAATATTAAATTTCAATTCAATTCATGTATTACCTATTTACTTAGATATTACATATATTACGTACATAGATTATATACATAAATTCACATAATATGCGCATTATTATAGATAATAGAGGTGTATTATACTTGATTATACGTATAGTTGCTATGCTTATATACATATTTTATTATTTCCATTCACACATATGCATGCACATGTTCATTTTCATAATTATATAATCATGTATAATGATGATGATGATGATGCTACTCGTATACAGTTGTTGTTATTATTATTTCCCAGTTGATCAAATTAAATGAAAATTAAATTCACAGTGAATACACACACAGAGAAAGTTCCGATTCGATCAATAATACAGTCCGGGGATTTAAATTATTTTTAAGTTATCGCTGAATAAAGATAGTTTTTTATACGTTTCAAGCATAAAAATGATATTTCTGAACTGTAGTTCATTATAGGAATGCAAAAAATTATCCGATAGGCAATATCAAAATTTGAACAAACTGTGTAGAGGTCATTTTTTAACAATAATCTTAATAGATTTGAATTATATTGTATAGGATTTCATCTTCTGAGTTCTCACTGTAATATAGTTTCTCAATCCTCCGCTTATATTGTGCATTTTTTCCACTTTCAAAATTTTAACATTTGTAAGGACTTTTGGGAGGCTCGGTAGTGCAATTGGCTCTTCTGATCTCGAGAGTGAAGATTCGATTCTTGCCCACGACAAAAGTATTAAAAAAAAAATGTTTCTTTTCCTATTTCCATCTTTCATTATTCTCAAAGTTTACTTAGCTTTGAATGAGTGTCAGTTTGCTCGAAAAAAAAGTTAAAATTGCTGACTACAAATAGCTTCAAAGTATTATTAATCATTCTAAAAATAGATCAGTCTAAGCCCTATCGTGTAAAAGAGTTTGCTTCTCTATCAACAACTCAGTGGTACGCGATCCACTTTAAACTGTAGGTGCACACATCATAGTATAATAAGTCTAAAAATCACTTCAAGTGAAGGTATTAGGCTTGATATGAGCTGCAGCGACCTTGAAGAAGAAGAAGAAGAAGAACAGAAAACTTCTCATTAATAGTTCTGCAAGGAGAACATCTTCGCTTTAAATTACAAAATTCAGAATGACATTGAAAGATTCTATTCTGAAAACGATCTCTTCCAAGTAATTCAATTTCTCATTCTCTTATTCACTCACGAAAAGTCTGTTTTTTTTTGTTACCTTTAATAACAAAAGAAAAATAAATTCTTTATTTTTTTGATAGTTCTAGTTGTAGTGGTAGTTTTTCTAATATATGTACATGTCAAAATTTACACGAGTGTCTTCTACAAATTTTAATAAGCGAATTCACTAAACATTATGATTTCATTTTATGGTCAGCTGGGATACGATATAATGCAAATGCAATTACACAGTGTGGGTACGTATACTATTGTATATGTATATGTAAATGGAATGTTTACCTAAATTAAATGATAGCACAAAATCTAAAATAATTACATACATCTATTTGTGTATTGATTCGTATGTTAATACATTCATTCATTTCTATTAAAAAATTACAAAATCATTTTTAATTATTGCATAACAAAAAAAAAGTGTAAATAATGATAATTTATGAATAATAATTATCAGAACAGTCGCACTTAATATGCATGGATGATAGCATAATGTCTGATGCGTTTACTATGTGCACTTTAAATTTTGCATTGTGTATTTAAATGTTTTTTTTTTGATTATTTAAATGGAATTTTAAAAATTAACATGCAAAAGAAATTATATAATTAATAAGATAATGAATACCTTCAGATCATTTCTCAAAACACAAAAGCAAAAAAAAAAAAAAAATTAAAATATGTCTCAGATTCAGATTCAGTTTATAATATTAGACTGCTAATTCTACGATTTCTAATAAAGGGTTCACCATTAGGGAGGTCAGAATTTTCAAGAACGACCTTCACAACAACAACACTAATCGAAAAGACAAACTCAACTCAAATCTCAAACTTTAATTGCTGCGCTCCTGCTCAGTATTGTGTGACAAGTGATCAATGAAATAAGGGTACAACATTCAACAACGCGTAGATTATTATTTGATTAATTAACAAAATACATGTTTGGTTCGTCATACTTTACGTGCATTACACTTACACGACGCATTCATGGATGAAACGCATTTCTGGCTCAATGAGATTTGTGAACGAACAAAACTTGCAAGATTTTGGGCGATGAAAATTCTCAAGCGTTTCACGAATTGTCTCTTCGTGCTCAGGAAATTACAATTATTTGTTGCGATTTCTGAGCTCAAGGCGGGATCGAGTTTTATTTTTTTAAAAATGAAAGTGGAAATTACATAACTTTGAGTGGAGAGAGAGCGCCACAGTAGTATGATAACAAAATATTTTGACATAATTTGGAAAATGTTGATATATAAACTAATGTTTACTTTCAACAAGACTTGTGTGACTTTTTATACATCTCGTCTCGTCAGACAATCGACTTGTTGCAAGAAAAACTTCTTGGACGCTTATTGATAAATACATTATATGTATATGGTTACATATATTGTAAAATTTGAATCTTTAGATTAAGATTTATTTGAAAGAATAATAATTACTATCACAACTATATCCAAATTATGAACAATATAAATTTGTTGAATAACCATCAAGTGAACAATATCATTCTGAAGTTCATTTCAAATTCAATGTTAGTTCGTTTCGTCGTCTGGTAAAATATAACATACAATTCCGATCAAACATCAAATGTATTACTTTCATTTGATTATAATAATTCAGTATTTTGTATTTTGATTTTGAAATTAAAAATCTTGAAATTGATAATTTTAAATAAAAATTTTATGAGAATAAAAACGTTTTGAGAAAAAAAAAAGAAAACATTTGATAAGATAATAAAATTTTATTTTTATAATAATAATAATTTAAAGATATAATTTTTGAAAATGTCTTTTTTTCTCTAGTATATAGATCTTATCAAAAAACTTTATGAAAAAAATATTATTATTTTTTTTAAAAAAGATAATGTAATTTAGGAAATCATAAATTTTAGCTATATAAGAAATTTATGATTTAGAGAAGCTATATCATTATGTTTTCACGCCGCCAATGACTGATGATGATGATGATATAATGACGTGATATTAAACAGTGTGGTGGTTGTGGTTATAATGATTAAGAATAAATAAAATTCAGTTATACAATACTAATTAATATCATTTTTGCATAAGCAATGATCGTTATACTATAGACACACTGCAGAGATAAACCATGGTTATTTCAGTTTTCTGGTTTATCTCTGCGATAACCGACTTTCAGAACTCGTTTAAGTTAACCGAGTTTCTAAAACTCAGTTATCTTTGACGTTTGTGTTACTATTTTTTTTAATACATATTATATTTAAACAAACTGTCAAACCAAATCTCAGCTAACATGCTGAATTGCTGAATAGATGAAAAATAATTAGTGTTTGAATTTATCTCGACAGATGTCGTATGAGTACATAAACTAGTTAATATCAATTTAAATGTGTCATCCATATTAGGTTATCGATAAACCATTTGAGATAATCATAGTTTATCTCTACAGTGTGTCAATAGTATTAACAATTTCTCTTTAGGATGAAAATTTTTTGGGAATTCATTTTTAAATCTTTATACATACATTTTTTATTCAATAAACCTACATATGAACATAATATGTTCGTTCTTATAGAAATAAATACATATTATCACAGACAATATTGTATTGACAGATAATATATTGTCTGTGATATTATGTATTATATATGTATAATGCGTATATTTAATATGTTATTCTTTAATATTGTTATCACATCATCGTGATCAAGTATTGCTCTATATATACAGTCATTATACATATACTTATTGTAATGATGATAAGTTCATGTATTGTTCTTAATAATTTTCAAAAGATATTAATAAAAATAATACAAAATTAGTGTATATAAAAATTTTGTAACGGTCAAAATGAAATTGCAAATTTAATAAAAAATTATTCTCTGATTAATATCAGTATTAAAATTACATATAAATGTACACACTTACTTTATTTAATAGCAAATCAATTGGACTAGTCATTATTTTTTCGTTTCCGTTTCTGTTTTAATGTAATTATGATAGCAATTAAATTTTGGAAGAAAAAAAAAAAACAAAAGCTTGGTAATTGAAAAAACAAAAAAAATATAAAGAAACTTTTTTTTTATACCTACTAACACAAAAAATTTTAAAATTAAAATTTATATTGAAAAACACTGAAATATCACACTTTGTTTGATATGTATTTTATACTAGAAAATTCAAAAATATATAATATTATGTACATATGCAAATGATTTGTGTAGTTTAAAATTTTAAATAAATATTTATGTACATACTGTACTATCAAATAATTATAAAGAAAATAATTAAAAAAATAAAATTTTATATTTTAAACTTTTCAGATATTATTATTATTATTATTTTGATGATGACAATTGTTCGTATTTATTATTACTAAGTGTAAATTTATTACTGCTATCATGAACTAAAGTATATTATGTATATTCAAATGCTTTAATGACGGCGACTAAAACTGACTGAATATACGACGAATAATTCAAATTGTGTGTGATTGTGTATTGTATAGTGATGCGATAACGAAAATATGTACTATTTTAAAAAAAATGAAAATTTTCAATAAATGTAACCGCAACCACATACATATAAATACATGTACATACTCATATATATATTTTTCATTAATAATGTGATTACGACGTGGTGATCAAATGAGAGCTATATATTTTTAATTTGTTGATAAAAACGGAATAAGATATTAATACTCGTATACACACAGGCGTGAAAAAATTATGGGACAATCATAATTTTTCATAAGTAGAGAGAACGTAATTCTAAGGAAAATATTCGGACCTATACAAGAAAATGGAATCTGGAGACCGAGACACGACCACGAGTTTTATAAATTATATAACGACAGAAAACTCTCTGAGCACATCAAACTACTCGTATTACGATTGCAATGGGCAGGTCATATGCAAAGAATGGATAATAACTGTATCCCCAAGAAAACATTTAAGTTACAGGTTTTCGGCATAAGACCAGTTAGTTAAACCGAGAAAAAGATGGGAAGAGGCAGTCGACGCTGATGCAAAACAATTACTTTCATGCCGTGGTTGGAGAACTGCTGCTGCTGATCGGTATAGTTGGAGGAGTAGCAAGTTGCAGTGCCATTGTTGAAGAAGAAGAGAGAACGTAATCATATTGATTTAAATATACATACAACGATCTTTAGTGATTTACCGAAAACAAAAATGGGAATATATAATTGTCCTAATGTGATAGAAACATATCCACAAAGCCCCTGATTTGAATCAAATCGAACATAATTGGTAATTTTTAGAAAATTTGAAAAAGAAAAATGTCACCATAAGTTGGCATAAGTCACTATTAAGTTGCTTTGGAGCCCAATCTGCAATAAATGATCGGTCATTTGGCTTAAATTACTTTACCATGTTGATTTACCAAAAGAATTGAACACAAATTTTTATTTTAGTTTTGTTTTAGTGATAATCTGAATAAAAATATGACCGTTATTATATTTAAAAAAATATTTATAGTGTCAGTTCGATCATCCCTTATTTTATTATTTTAAATTATTATATGTATATTAACACAACAGTATCATAATTTAAATATATATACTGTATAAATTAATCAATGTTCTCAGTAAAATTAATTTACTATACAGATATGTATGTTATTTATATTTAAACATATGTAGAATAATTTTTATCAATAATAGTAGCTCTTGAAAAGCTCAAATATTCAGTTTTCATACAATACAAACATTTAAATACGTCGTATAATATGTATGTACTCGTTTATGGATACGTGATATACTTATAGATTCACATAAAATGAAATTTAAAAAAAACAAAAAAACAATAGTTTTTTTTTCCTTTTTTTTTTAGAGAAAATAACTTATGTTATATAGAAATTTATTTCTTATCAGTTTCAGTTCGATTACCTTGAATTGCTGTCGGTTTCTAATGTTATCAGGAAAGTTAATTGCTGTTTGCAGTTAATTTTCTTTTTTTTTTTTGAAATATTTTCTACTTCTAAGTTATTTTAAGTGAAAAATACAAAATATAAAATTTATAAATCGTAATATTCGAATATCTTAGATAGATATCCATAACTTTAAACAATTCTATTTTCATTAAATTTTGTTTAATTTAGAAATGGCTTACATAAATACGTATAAGAACAAGTACTGACTGTTGATACTGTGGTGGTTCTGTCACAATGATTTTAATTTTTCATGTAATCGATTTTTGATTTTTGATTGTTTTTTTGTGAGAAATGAATTATGTATGATTGTGAATAATTAATTCATACGATTTTCTGTAAACTGTATACGTATACTAATATCACAAATTACCAGAAAAATTCATATAGTAGTGGAAATATGGATATCCTCACTAAAAAATCAATATTTATTTCTTTTTTTTATGAAGAGATTTTTTTATAAGAAGTGTACTATATTTTCGTAACAATTTGAAGCAGATTTTAATTTGGGTTATATAAATTCGGTGCAATTCAATTGAGTTTTCACGTACCTATTTGTTGAATTTTATAGTGGAAGTTTGGTTAGCCTCAGTTAAAGATGATATTAATTTTTACATGAATAGTAAATCTTTGTAATCTTTTGCGTAACTTATACTTGGACTTTGACTTTCACTGCATGCTTAACGCACATCACATATCAAATATTTTGAGTGCAGTAAATTGAACATTGACTTGACGTATAAAGTAACAGTTGAAATTTTGAATGCATAATTTTTTTGTTGTGTTGTGATGTCAAAAAAATAATTTTCATTTGTTTTATGTTGCCATCCCAGATGCAGTAGACTGTAACATTGAATTTTTTCAAAGTCAAAGTCGACACAAAAGTAGCTGTCAAGTCTACAGACTCAAGTCCAATGAATGCGAGACTGCGATACGAGATGGATACGAGAATCGAAATGCTCTCGTATCGTTCAAGTATCCTATTCTAAATGTCAAATAGAATAGTCTTCAAGACGACGAATACGAATACGAAAGAGATATTTTCTTTTTAATTGTCAGTTAGTTTCTTTTAATTCACTTTTTGCTGTCACCACGCATTCACGATCCGAGAAGTTTTCAATTTTTTAAAAACAATCCGTCACGCATTCTCGTATTGTGTTCCGTTAGACATAATCTCATACAGTCCTGTATACTGAAAAAATTTTGACCATTCGTACGAGATCTCGTATCGCACTCTCGCACTCGCATTCATTGGCGTTGAGCCTTACTGCATTGAATGTGATTGAATATTGAATGTAGAAGTTCCATCGCATATTCGTTAAATCAAAGTCGAAGTTGAAGTCACTGCATTGAATGTAGAAGCGGCATTAGTTAAAGATGGTATTCAATTTTACATGGAATTTTAAAAAGAAATTTTGTAATTTTTTGTAATAAAAAAAAGTTTGATTTAAATAGACCTGAAGATTTTTAATATTAGGGCGCATTTACATTGTCTTTCCTTGCTTTCTTATCTTGTTTCAGGATTGAACGATGGCATTTTACATTATATCCATTCTTGCTTTCTTGCTCATGTTTCATGTCGTATATTTTTATATGCGATGCCTATTAGTAGTATTGCCATATACCTACTTATTTTATGATTTTCATTCTTGCTTTCATGTTTGACATTTTTCATTAAAATTAAGTTAAAAATTCGATTGTAATAAAAAAAATAACTAAAAAAATGTGTATACATATAAATTTTAATTTTATGATTTGGAGTACATTCCACACTTATAGTAGTAGAATTTTCGAACTTATTTCATATAAAAGAGTGCACACGAAATATAAGTGGTAAGTTTAAAAATTTTCTATGAATTTAAATTTAGTTTTTTTTTCTAATGCATTCAAATTATCCGTTTATATTTTTTTAAGGAATTCATGATTTTTTACAAAAATAAAATGATGGGACAGGAGTAATTTTCATATTGACTATACAATCTTTAGAGAAAAAGGGAAAACACATGTGATAGAAACTGCTCAACGAAACCCTGACTTAAATGCTTAAATCCCATCGAACATTTTTGATTAGAGTCAGCATAAGTCATCAGTTGCTAAATTAAAAAAATATATACATAGGAAGAATAGAGTATAATTCTACGAAATTTTGTTAAAAATTTTGTGGAGTCAATACCAAGACAATTTTAGGGGTTCTATCATAAAGGTTGCCCTATGCAAAATATTGAATTAATTTTTTCAGGTGAATTTTAATAATTTTTTTCTGTAGTATGTTCCATGATTTATTGAATCTACTTGAATAAATAACAATACAACAAAAACTAGAAATATTTTTAATTCAATGTGAATATATGAATTAAATAAAATATGTACTTTGTTAAAAAAAATTATAATTTTCGAAAAATTATGTTTGTTATAAAATTATTTTTTCATGGCTCTTGTATTATGTATGTTAATAGAAATCTTGAACTGAAGGATTTACAGAAATTTTCAAAATTTTTTACGCTATTTAGTTTTAAACGTATAGAAGAAAAGAAAATGATATATAAACATTGTAATAAATTAATGTACTCAATACTATGATACTATAGAGATAAATAATGAATTTTGATTTTATAAACTTGAACGATTTAATAAATTTATATTTTAGAATTTTGATCTTTTGTTTTTGGCATTTGAACGTTATTGGTATTCTAAAATAGTTTTATAATTTGTATTACATTTTCTTATATTACCATCGATCTACTTATATAAAAGAAAATTACAATTAAAATGTTCAATTTCAACGGTATAACGAACGAATAACATTTCATTATCTAATACGACAATTTTGTCATCTATTCAAATCTTTGTAGTTTGTATAGTTTGTATTTGTATAATAGGCCCTAAATCAATTAATTGCGAATTTAGACAATTGTCGTCTTTTTCTAAATCTTAACAACTCAATTATAAAATTATGTATAATATAAAAAACAGTTATTTGCTTATTGAAATTTTATATTGGCGGTAATTTAACAAAGACAAAATTACTTTAAAATAATTTAGGTAGATACCTACATACCTACTTCACGAAAATGAAATAAAAAAAAAAAATTTAATTCATCAGTTCATTTTACTTATTTAGTAATTTTAAAATAAATTAAATGGGTTATAACAATTTCATTTTTAATTTTTTTTTTTTACTGAAAATGAAATCATTTTTAAAATTGAAATTTATATTATAGTCCGTAGAATGGTAGAATATATAAAATAAGAAGGTCAAATGAAGGTTATTAGAATGCAACATATTTATTTATAGGAAACAGTAGTTTTTCATTTTGTCTAAAGGATTCATTTTTATTATTTTTCTTACCTTTCCTGAATCTGGTACACTTAACATTTTTGCTAATTAAAATGTGATTTTCAATTTAAAAAAAAAATTGTTTTTTCAAATAATTAAAGTGAATTTATTATTTTTATTTAATTTAACACCAAAATAAATTATATCAAAAAATTGCACTACGTAAAGTACACTATATTTATATACTATATATTGCTTTACTTTGCTGATATTCCTCTAAATAGATTCACTCACACACGACGAAAATTATACATTTCTGACGCTTGATGACCAGAACCTTGATGACCAGTTTGACTTCAAGGTTACAGGAAAAAGATAAAAATTCAACTTGTTCTTGTTGGTATTGTACTTCTTAATTTTTATAATAAAAATAAATGAAAATTTACCATTTCTACTTTTTGTAAGCGATGCAAAATGCAAATTATATATTTATTTATATAATGTCGTGTCCGTGTCAGTGTTGTCATTTTTGTTTTTATTTACATTCATTCATATGAGATAATTTTCGGACTCTTGGCAAGTTATGATTATTGAATTCGGAATTTCCAAATGCAACTACAAATTGAATAAAAACAAAAAACTCATGTAAAACCATAATTTTTTAAAATATGTACATACGCTTCTACATTTAATTTCCAAAAAATATAATTTGTTCTAATTTTGAACAAATATGTATATTATAATTAATACAGAATTATATTTATTACAAGATTTTTGAAATTTTCGGAAACATTTGATTATTCAACCCACAGAATATTGGCAGCTGGTACTTTTTATTTATTTTTATTTATTTTGACATATCTATAAAATGACAAAATGACGCGGATAAATGATAATTTTTCTACCGGTGAATTTTTTGTTTTTCTATTGTCAATATGATTGCTGCGCTGAATGTCCACCTGAATACCATCATATGTCATATTCATATGAATCATTTGTTCAGCAGTCAGATGATGATAACAAATAACAAAACAAAACACTAAAACCATATCACCATATGTTATTTGTTATTATCCATGTTATCATTATCAATTCATTTAATATTATATTTTATATGTCTTCTGTTTGATATATGTACATAAATTATTTTTATATTATATTATATACATTTCTTAAAAACAAACTAAACTAAAAACTGCAAAAAAAAATTAGTGAATCTGTGATATTTAACAGAATTTTAATCAGATCAGAATATAAAAGTCCATATTTTTGTTAATTTTTGTGATTGTTTTATTTATCTATATTTGGAAGTAGTATATGTTACATACAAATACATACAATTGAATATTTAATTTGTTAGATTGATCATCATCATGGGTTCATTATGTAGTTCATGTTTAAAGGGGACAGCTGGAGAAGAAGTAAATGTTATTACACCAAGTGCGGTATGTACAAATCTTTTAAAATTTTATTTTCTATTTTTTTGATAAATGATGTTTAAAATTAATTTTTGTATTGTATCTATGGTTTTAGGAAGTTCGTCGAAGGCTTCAACAAGAAGCTGCAGAAAAAAGACTTCAACAAAATGAATACAGAGGTATAAAAGATCCAGAAAGAGTTCGAAGGCAACAACAATTGGCAGAAGAAAAAGAAAAAAGACAAGAGGAAGCCTTAAAAATGGGAGCTGGAAATGCACATTTAAAAGTATGCATCATTACAAAGCTATACACGTAGTTTTATTTTTTTTTTTTTTTTTTTTTTAGTTATTTTATGATTGACTTTCGATTTTAATAAATAAAATTTTTAATTTTCTTGTTTACAGTGGCAAGCCGATTGAATAAATGGAAACAGTTATGGTTTTTTTTTTTATTGTAAATTTAATATGTATATGTGTGTACACTTTTCTACTGTTGTAGTTTTTTAAATCATATTTTTATAATTTTTTAATATGTACGTTCGCATGCACTGTATATACCGTATATTTATTGTAACTTTTCAATGTTATAATTAAGAATTATTTACTGTTATTATTTGTAATAATGTGTATTTAATACAAAATTAAAAAAAAAAAAAAAATTTATCTTTCATTTTCATGAAGATGTATTAAAAAACTGGAACTTTCTAAATGAATTCAATAATTAAAGCATCAAATCAAATCTAGGCAAATATAAATATATATAATTTAATTTCGTAATTTAAAATGCATAATAACATTTCAATTTAAAAATAAATTTTGAAAAAATTTAGACATATTTTATCTTAATTTGCAGTGTTCAGGGTTATATGCACATAATTTTCATATATTATGTCATTAAGCCTAGACACACTAAAACGAAATCACTTGATTAAAAGTTATGATTTCGAGCCTGAAATCATTGAAATCCGTTAATTTCAACATGCATTCGCTAGACAAAAACATGATTGAAATCACTGAAAATATAAAAGATTTCAAACGAAATCTCTTAAAAGCGACATCTGCAATCTAATAGCTTATAACAATTCCAGTGTCAAAACAATGTCAAATTCCAATATATTATGTCATTTACAGCATGACATGTATATAAGAAACTAGAAAACAGCTGATGTAAATAATATTGTATACATATTTTTTTAGTAATCGTATTTGTTTTGTTTTTTTATAAATTGAGCGCTGAAAAATATTTTTGAAATATATTATAAAAAATATGGAGAAAATAAAAAAAAATTACAAAAAAAGGATGCTGTGCAGTCCGGCGGCAGAAAAAATATTAATAGGGATTTGGAGAGAAAAAATTACAGAAATAAGATATGTAAAAAAAAATAAATATACCAGTAACATTATTGCTTTTTTTCTATGCTGGTTACTCATTTTACGTAACAAACTGCTTTTATCACTTAAACTTTCCATTAATATCACAAATTGCAATATACTATTTTTATAATTAATAATTTCAGACATTTTTTTAACTCCTTTTTAATTTTCTAAAATGTTTATACCACAAGTAAAAACTAAATGTCAAAAGGAAAGCAATAAGCGAAATCAGCATTAAATTTTGGTGTGTCTGGTGTTATGATTTCATGAAATCATTTAAACGAAAACAAGTGATTTCGTTTTAGTGTGTCTAGGCTCAATGCCATGAATTTTTGAAATAACGATAAAATCTATTGAATTTATAGAAATTGATCAATAGATGTCGCAATAAATTGAAAATAGTATTTTTTGACTTTTCTCTTATTCATTTGTCCAATTAGAAATAAACAAAAATTGAAGTTTTAAATTGACATTAATGACAATTATATTAAATATGGCCGTTTTTTATTATTGATATTGAATTGATACAGAAGAAGAAAACGTCTGTCTATACATACTTAAGTAAAAAAAGGTTTTTTTTTTCTTTTTGGAAAATATCTTTCTCTGATTAGATTTTAGAATATTGATTTGCTCTGCTGCAAATTAAAAATGAAATGAACCGCTTTTAATTGAAACATAAATGCATAAAGTGATGAATAAATTTATTCGAAAAATTATAAATATAATAATTGTGAAGTGTAGTGTATACAGTAGTACAACTATACATCATATCACATTCGATAAAAATTAAGAATCATTTAAAAAGTGGGTAGATTTAATTTTCTTTAAAAACGACATAAAGGTGAGTGTTTTGTTTTTTATTTTTTTAAATTCTTTTAATGCATTTATTTATCTTTAATAAAATATAAATATAATATACTGTAAATTTTATACACAACATACATACATACATAAATATATCAAATAAGAAATGCGAACGACGACTTTAATCTTCTTATCTTTCACTGTATTTCAGAATTGTATATCATGTATTTATAAATAAATTAAAAATCATATGAATAGAGGTATAAAATATTTTAATTAAATTACAAATGAACAGACAAGATACAGATATGAAATATAATGAAAGAATAAAGATTCATCTTATATAGGTACTATAATCATCAAAAATTTATTTCGAATTAATCATAACAATAGATTTGTTTAATAAGACCACAAGACAGTACCAATACATATGATGTACGTCTACGTAATTTATTGTATTGTATATGCACGTTACGTATTTAGTTGACATAAGTCTACAGAATTTTTGTTTATTTTTAAGATCTCCCATTTCTAAATTCTAATATATGTAAATATAAATTTTTGAAATGATTCATATTAGATTGAAGAAGCAAATATAGAAAACTAAACTAAAAAAATTGCAGATATGTAAATAGTTTTTTTTTTTGTTTGTATTTAATGCAGATAGCTGCATATATGTATTTTCATAAATACACTTTGTTAAAATAAGAATATAAAATATGTAAGGTACATACTTTCTTTTCTTGACGACCTTATACTAAAGAAAGTTTGATATATGTATGTATATTTTTTTAATTTTATTAATTTCTTTTTATTTGAAATATAAAATATGAATTTATGTGATTGAATTGCATCTTTCATATATATATGCATTCAAAAAGTATAGAAAATGCTTAGGTATTTATTGTCATAATCATCATCATTAACATCAACATTATTACAATACAATTTAATATATTTTTTCTTTCTTTTTTTGAAAAGTATTCTTAATTCTTAGGTTAAAGAAGACGATACTTAACTTCTTATATGAATATCAATATATGTATTACATTAGCTATTATGTGTATATTATAATACGTATTGAAATCAAGAAAAGTCATTATCATCATTATATTATCATAAAAATGCCGGTTTAATTATTTCATTTTACATATGAACATGCTCTCAGAAAGGAAAAAATAAAAAATAAAAATAGATAAGAAGTACATACAGATAGAAAAAAAAATGTTTTTCCTCTACTTTTGTTTGTATATTGCACACATGACTGCATTAAGACTATGCAATGCACTACTGCAGTTCAGTTATATTGAATGCACCAGACAGAGAAATGATATGTACATTTGCATACTTATGCAAGTATGTACTAAATGCTAAAAAAAAAAATTATTAAAAGAAAGAAACTACTTTTAACTGCTTTTTATCTCTTTAAAATTTTCTTTAGTTAAATAAAACAAAAAGAATCAAAAAATATAGCTACTTATGTATGTTGTTATATAAAAAGTTAGTGTCCATGTCTATAAAAAAGCACGTGGTGCCGGTAAAATTATTGATTTTAGGATTTTATTAGGTACTCTTATTGCATATGGTAATACCCGTAAAAATGTATTTAAATAAAAGTACATACACATGTTAATAGAAATGAATAATCCACAATATTATCTTACTACGTATGTGCCTAGTGCCTACATAATTTTTTAATTAAAAATTTCAATTAATAAATAGAAAAAGGCAAAATAATTTATGTGAATATTATGTAATATTATTAATTAAATTTAAATAAGGTATAAAATATTGTATTAAAATGTCTGAAAATATGTTTATATTTTATATATTTTATGATTTATTATTATAACTAGGTCGTTTAACAAAAGTATGACAACTCTGATATCAACTGATCATTTTTTCGATGAAGAATTCTACAAAATTCTACATTCACTAAAAATTCAGATTTAAATCTATTTTTATGAAAGATTTTGTTATAAGTACAAGTGTGCTAAATTTTCGTAACAACTTAACGCAGATTTTAATTTGGGTTATATAAATTCGGTGCAATTCAATTGGTTGGTTTTGGTTGGTTGCAGTGGCAGTCTGTTCTGTAGCCCGAAGACAGACTCAATTAGTACTTTGTGTGTCGTTTTGTTACCACAAAGGCAAAGTGGTGGTTAGGTTCTAGATTTTAGCCATTTCGTCTTATTTGGGTAGTAAATCAGACTACCTACACTAAGACTAGCTACCTCGTTGAGGTCGTCGAGGAGAGGCTTACCGAAAACCTTTAGTCTGGTTTTAGTTAAAGCTGGACACTTGCAAAGAAAATGCAAAAAGAGTTTCTGTGTACTGAATAGTACAGAATTTTAGTCATAACTTGAAGCAGATTTTAATTTGGGCTATATAAATTCGGTGCAATTCAATTGAGTTTTTACGTACCTATTTGTTGAATTTTGTAGTGGAAGTTTGGTTAGCTTTAGTTCAAAGTGGTATTATAATTTTTACATGGAATAGTAAAAAGTAATTTTGCAATTTTTTGTGACGGAAAAAATGTTTGATTTAAACAGACCTGAAAAAAAGTGACGGAAAAAAAGTTTGATTTAAACAGACCTGAAGGTTTTTAATATTATGGTCTATGGACATGACCTGAGGAGGAAGCAGAAAATTTGTTACCCACGGCACGGCCATTTCTATGTTATGGGAAGTTATGAATTGGAGTACATTCCACACCCATAGTATCAGAATTTTCAAAATAATTTCATATAAAAGAGTGCACACGAAATATAAGTGACAAGTTTAAAAATTTGTATGAATTTAAATTTAGTTTTTTTTACCATATGGCGCTATTCAAATTTTCCGTTTATATTTTTTTTTTAGGGAATTCATGATTTTTGTAATCCACAAATTATTTTATGTGAGTGAATGAAATTTTGTTGTTAGTTACTACAATAATCATCTATAGGACAGACGTAAAGACTAGTCAGAAATTATTAATTCATTTAGATTTAGTACTGAGTAACTGATTTATATCTGAAAATATCGTGCAAATTATTTTTTTTTTGTATTAAATAAAATAAAACTAGCCTAAATTACCTTTGCTTATATACCTACATATTATAAGCATAAATAATAAAATGTCTACCTACACTATATCAACGAAAATATTATGTTTTATGTATACGTGACGATTGAAATAAATTTTTTTGATAATATATACATATATAAAAAAAAAAAAACAGAAAATTCTTTATTATTATTATTTTTGTTTTTTGGAAAAATTTTAATATACAGGGTGATTCTATTCAATATAAGAATATTAGTACCACGCGATTCTTTGATGTGTTTCATGAAAAAAATTGTACTAGCAAAAATTTATGTGAAGCCTGGTTTCGACGTTAGAGGGCGTTTTGAATTTTTAGATTTTTGTAAGATCTTTGAACACAAAAACACGTGTTACTATTTTTACACCCTGTATATCAAAATTTTTCTTTTTGCAAATGATAGGTAACAAAATTACCTTTCTTTTCATATACTACAACATGTGTTTTAAAAACATGCTTCTGGCCAAGAAAAAGTAATAAATTCAAAATTCACAAATTTTTTTTTTAAAAAACATATTTTGAGAAATTGGGTTCCTGAAAAAAAAAAAATTCACTACCAAAAAAAAATTTATTATTTAAAATTTTGGCCTATGGTGTGCACTATCAAACAAAAAAAAATCCGAACTCAATATCGCAATCCGTTATGAAGTTATTAAGGATCAAAGCGTATATGGAGGGTTCAAAAACGTTTTTGATAATAATAAAATTTTTTTTTGTAGTGAATTTTTTTTTTCAGGAACCCAATTTCTCAAAATATGTTTTTTAAAAAAAATTTGTTAGACGCCTTCGGTTTCGGTATACCTGATAAAAATCGTCTCTGATATTTACATATATTAATCACATAATTTAATCATTAAACTATTTTTAAATTCATTACTGATACCACTGATACATAACATAATATGAATGAATATGCCTTCTTATACCAATAAATAAATAAAACAGAAAATATATTATAAAGAAATACTATTTAGATAAAACAAAAAAAAAAAAAAAATACCAATAACATATTTTCTAAATAAGAAAAAAATACATTTTCAAAGAATGAAAACAAACTCAAGGTGAATTTAGTAATATACTTTTTTTTAAAATTGATTTTTTTTATATTTTTGATTTTTTTATGAAATTATATTGAAGTTAATTTTATTATCAACCACATAAAAACATAGAAAAAAAAATCAAATTCTAATATACATAATAACAATGTAATACACATTAGGGTTGTGAGTATATAAATACAGTAGTTCGAAAAAGTGCGATCACACATCGCTACTTTTGCTGTGCTACTTTGCAAGGTACTACACATAGTAGTTGCAACCTGCTACTTTGGCTGCATGCAACCTTACATCTGCAACTTTTAACGAAAAAGTTGCAAAGCTGTTCACATATATCAACTTTCATGTTGCGTTGTTTTTGCTGCGCAACTTCTTAAAATGTCAAAATTATAATTTTAAAAAAATGTATTTTGACGATGTTTCTAACAGCAAGTTGTTTAGTTGTTTTATTAAATAAAAAAACACAAAAAAAGCGAAGACAAATGTTGGATGAAGCCATGGATTAAAAATAGAGAGCGAAAAATTGGTGGAGCTATAAATAATTTGGTACGTGAATTATGATTAGGTGATGAAAGTGTGTACACAAATTTTCTAAGAGTATCTCATCAAGACTTTGATGAACTTCTACGTTTGGTTACTCCACGCATAAAAAAACAAAATACATATGGATGAGAAAAGCTATAACACCAACTGAACAATGACAGTTGCAGGTGCTACCCCTACAAAAGTTTCAGCTGAAAATATATTTTTTTTTGCAGCGGTTGCAACTTGTTAAACAGCTGTTCACACATCGTAGTTTTTGAGGTTGCAAGTAGCGCTAGCAACCAAGCTGCAAGTGCAGTTTTTCATACTTCAAAGCAGTTGCTACACACATTGCTACTCTTGACCTTCGCAGTTTTTTTTTGGTTGCACAACAAGAAAAGTAGCGATGTGTGATCGTACCTTAAGTATGTTTTCCATCTTATACTAGATTAAACTAGAATAAAATTCGAAATAATCAGAACAGTATTAACTTATGATTCTGAAATTCGAAAGCTCAATAAAGCAAAACAAGATAAATTAGGAATCTTCGAAAGAAAAACACTCAGGCAAATATTGGGCCCAGTGAAAGAGGAAGACCAATGGAGAATGAGGTACAACCATGAATTGTATGAAGTATTAACAGATTAAGATGGGCAGGACATGTGATACGAATGGATAATGGTGGCGTAATCAAACGAATGTTTCCGTCGAAACCGAATGGGCATAGAAGCCAGAGAAGGCTGAGAAAAAGGCGGTTAGATGCTGTTGAAGGGGACGCTAAAGCGCTGGAAATTGTTAATTGGAGAAATTTGGCAATGGATAAAAACAAGTGGAGAGGTAAATTGGAGGAGGATAAGATTCGATGTGGATTGTTAAGCCAATGATGTTGATGATAATGACTAGACTAAACAAATCTGGATTTTTTCTAATTTAGATTTATAAAACTGAACATGACAGATTTCAAATGTAGATCACCCCTAAGGCCGCACGCAGATTAGGAGCGTAGCGTAGCGTAAATTTCAGAGCGTAAAATTCAAATCAATTGTTTCTAATTATGTTGCGCATATAGCAAGCGTAGCGTAGCGCAATTTGAACCATACGTTATGTTTAAATTTATACGCACGCAACGCTCAGTTACGCTACGCTCTTAGTCTGCACGCAGCCTAATGCGATTATATGATCAGCTGAATTTATCACACAGTAATCACAATCATTTTAATGTTATCATTTTCTTGGTACTTATGTGATTTTGAATTGTATTGAATCGATTATCGAAAATATTTTATTTTATTATTATATTTATTAATTTTGTTTCTTCAAAGCTTACCTTTGCCCGACATTTTTTTCGCATCACTGTATGTACATATAATACGAACACGTAATAATACATATTACGTTGGCTGCTTTTTTCGAATAAATATACGTTAACTTAAATTTAAATGTATTTAAAAGAACATAAAAAATAATAAACAATAAAATATTGTCTAGAAAAATAATTATACTTATATGTACTCGTATATATGTAATGTAATGTAATGTGTTTAATAGATATAAAAAGATATTTTGTTTACATCTCATTTACTACAAAATAATAAAACACACACTCTGTAAAATGTACACACTCTGTTGTAATATTTTAAAATAATATTATAGTGAAAAACAATAATAAAATAACTATTGTGTTGTACATATAACATCACCTCTAATACCATAACAAATTATAGTATGAAACTATATAATAATGAAATTAAGCATTTTACATTTTTGATTAACATAATTTTATATATAATGTATACTATATGTATATAATTATAACTATACAATATTCCTCTATATTCTATCTATATTGCTTTTTGTAGACCATCTCTTACTTATTTTTTTTTTTGAAAAATAATAAAAGAAGAAAACAAATAAAGACTAAAAATGTGAAAAAAAAAACATCATTAAAAAATTTAGAAATAATGGTAAAAATAAATAAAAATAATTTTGTAGGTGGAATGTAATGGATAATAATTTGTAGATAAAATAATTTATTTAATTTTGAATTTATTTCATAATATTTAAATTCATAAATCATGACGTCCATTACGTAATATGGTGCTATAATACCTATACATTAATATGCGATAATGTAAATTTTTTTGAAATGAATTCACTACATTTTTTGTATACCTATAGTAGTTGATGGTGCTACAGCCTTTCCAAAATTTTTGACCTCTTTATAGATGTCTCTCCATTTTGTCTGGTTCTTTATCATTTCTATCAAATTTAGTACATTTATAAAGCTTTATATATATTCTTGAAATTTACATTATCTTTCCATCTAATCTCTATGTAGTTTGTACAACTCCATGTGCATTCTTGATTGATTGACTAGTTCTATAAATCTCCATATATATCATTTTGTTCAACAAGATCAAAAATTCATCTGAGAATATATCTTCCCATAATCATTATATTTATATTGTATGTATATCAAATATTTATTTAAATTCTTTCAAAAATTTGTTCATTTTTCAATTCGTCAAACTCCGAGATTTATGATTTATAATTGTAATTCGGAAGACTACGATGGATGGGGCATATTACCAGAATGGAAACCGAAAACCCATGTAGAAAGATTTTGCATGGCAATATTGGGAATAAGAGACCGAGAGTAAGGGCGAAGAATCGATGGTGGAATTCGGTGCGAGAAGACCTAAATAAGCTGGAGATTGAAAACTGGAGGGTTTCAGCTTTGGATAGAACGGGTTGGCGGCAGGATTCTTACTGAGGCCAGAATTCTCTTAAGGACTGTAGTGCCGTAGAAGAAGAAGAAGAAGAAGAAGAAGAAGAAGAAATTCGCCTTACTTTGTTCAATATTACGACAAAATGAAAAACTTAACTCTGTGAAAATTATTGGGTAGTCTACCATTTGCAAAATATAATGCAATTTTCAGTATCAGTAGTTACGTTTGTATTAATAACTTCCGTTAAAAATCTTTAGTGCCTTCTAAAATACTGTTTCGAAGAGTATTATATCAGTTTTTTAAGGACTAAACACAAACAAGTTTTTCACTTGTGTGTATTTTTATTTATATGTATTTTATACGATATGATGTGATATTATGATTTTATAATAGAAAACCGTTTATTCGCACTAATTAGAATTGATAACATTTGAAAGAAAAATTGTTGGCGCTGCGTGCACGATAACTGGCATTTTTTATGAATTGATTTGAATGGATTTTTAAAAATTTAAGTTCACCTTTTATACCAGTAATGCCCAATTTCACAGTGGAACTGAAGTTAAACCAGTATAAAAGGTTTAAACTATGGCTCAGCTCTATTAGATAAGCAGAATTTAATGCCGTTTCTACATTCAATGCAACTACTGCAACTTGGGCTTTGACTTTCGAGTAGTAAATAGAAAAAAAAGCTGCCAAGTCTACTGCATTGAATGTAGAAGTTCTAATACATATCCATTAAATCAAAGTCAAAGTTGAAGTCACTGCATTGAATTGAATGTAGAAGCGGCTTAAGACTTTATAGCTACCACCGTGAAAATAAAACATCTCTTAAGCCAAAGTTTAAACCTTAATGTTTTACTGTGGAATTTGGTATATAAGATGTATAAATGATAAAAACATTCAAAATGAACTTAGCCTGCATAAATACCTACTTATATTTACAAAATGTAAGTATATAAAATGTATGTGTGAGGGCTTGAATGGTGCGATGGGTGAGGTATTGGAGTGGTACGATTGAGCTACCGAGTTCGAATCCCAATTCCCAATCCCAGATAGTGCGCCACTCTCGCCCAAGTCTAACATTAATTCCAATCGGCAATGTACACCAGCAACTGATTGATTACTGATGATGATAAACTAGATGATACATATATCTGACAGAACTACTGTTCGGTGGTGCCATAATGGATTGAGTATCCATGTGCACTTAATATACACATGTATACATTGTATTTATGTATATGTATGTATATTTATAAAAAAAAAATAATGTATGTGTATACAGAAGAGAGCCTAGAATAAAGTATGTATATGAAATCCATCGATTATTACTTTGTTTAGGTCGCCTTTAAAAAATGTATGTTGATTTCTTAGTTAATTCACAATTGATTGATGTATTTTAAAAATTAATTCGAAAATAAGCCGATTTTAATAAGCAAATATACATATGCATACATTAATGCACTTACATACAATACGAATGTACACTCACAAATTAATGTTTTATAAACAGCCTGTACTGTATGATTGTATCAATCTATATGTATACGCATTTCGATTTTTGTTTTTATTTTAAAAAATTGTTTTTATTTTTTTTATTTTTTTCGTTTATACTATTGTGTTGTGTGTTGTCTAAAATATAAGATGATTTTTTTTTTTTTTAATTTTGAAAAGTGTTAATGGATTTTAAACTTTTTGGAAAATTGAATTCAAGCCAAAGTATTGCAATGGAATAAGAAATAATGAAAATTTAAATGAATGATACAAAAATTTCATATATATTTACGTACATACATATGTGCATACTTACATTATACGTTATGTTATATACATATATATATGAATGAAAGTAGTGGTAGACATTATAAAATCATATAATAATGCAATAATCTCGATGATAGCAATAATAAAATAAAAATTAAATGATATTCATATACATTAATGGGTGGTATGATAATGCACGATATACTGTGATAATATGTAATAATAATAATAATAATAATAATAATAATAATAATAATAATAATCACACATACTTCATATAATAACATGAAAAACAAAAAGAAGAATATATATGCATATACCAAAAATTATAAGAAATAAACATGAACATTTAAAATGATTTGCTGAATATTATTTTTAATTTTTTAAATATGGTTCTGTATAAATTTTTAAAAGCATACATATATATAAAATAATGTGACAGCAGAAATACACAATACATGCATACATACATAAGTACATAAAGTATCTTAAATATAAATAAAATAGTCTTAAGATTATTTTTGATAAACTTTTCACTTTTATCTTATATTTTTGTTACTGTTTTTTATTTTTTTTTTCTCGGTATATTATAATATTGATAACACTATATATACAATATATTTATATGCATATGAATTGTATATACATATACACAGTGAGAGTCAGACATATAATCTGAACCAAAAGTCATCGGAAAATTAAAATTATAAAAGTTTCGACCTCATTTAAAACTCAGATATGAAAATAGGTATCTTTTATTTGTCACACAAAAAAAAAATCAGGTTATAGTATCAAAAAGGATTAAAAAATTCTTTATACAATATTTAATTAAAACTACTAAATTAACAAACTAAAATTGCCCACCATATTGTCAATATGGACGCGCAGGGTTAGATATACATATCGGATATAATAAGATTCTAAAAGTAGTTTTTATATTACACAAAGTCGTCCTATTTTTAACGAAGATGAATTATTATTGTCTGCAAAATCAGATAATGATTGTGTCATTTTTATATTTTTGTATACATTAGCATACATACATTTTTTTTTTTTTGGTTATTTGCGCATTATGCACAATTACATGATTATGCCTGCATTTTCATACAGAATTTGTATTGAATGGATGCAAAATGGCTTCGAATTATTTTCGTTCAGTATTCGTTTGTGTTAGTAATCATTGCGTCTCAAAACTATCAAAATATGGTACAAATATGAGGTTAGAAAAAGTGTGTGATTGCGATTGTGGAATTAAAATATTAAATGGAGTATGTACTTTTTAAAAAAAAATTGACCCTATAGTATGTGGTTTGGTGCTTTCATCGTGAAATAACCTCCTTCATCATAACCGCCTTATCACACAACATAATATCAAATGCAGTTACCTTAAAATATTATGTCAAGAGCCACAAAAAACATGCATTCTCTACGATAAAATTTTTATCATCGAAACTTTGCATATACTTATTACATGAAAGAGAAAGCATTTATGAAGAATAAGCTATGTGTATTTCATCAATCACAATTTTGCAACCGGCAAAAAAAAAGAATGACCTGTTAACATTTTAATAAATTATTTAATTTTTTTAATTAATATTCTTTTCAAAATACATCTATGTTGCTTCAAAATCAATAAAAATAATCTCTAAATGTGCTTCTAAAATTTTCAAATATGTACTTATGCCGCTTCTACATTCAATGCAATGATTTCAACTTGGTCTTCGACTTTCGACTTCACAGCATGCTTAACATGTAAAAGTAGCTGTCAAATCTACTGCATTGAATATAGAAGTTCTAATACATATCCATTAAATCAAAGTCGAAGTTGAAGTTACTGCTTTGAATGTAGAATCGGCATTAATCTTTGCTATTCGTTGTTTAATGAATTACTACAGATATTATACGAAATGTCACGTTCAAATTGATCTGATGTTAAAACATTTCCAACATATTGAAATTATGTATCAATACACATTTTTGTGATGTACAGATACTTCTTACGCTTACTGTATACAAAAATCTATATATTTATGAATTTTTTTTTTTAGATATTATTTAGATTTATATTTCAAATGGTATATTATAATCAGGTTAAAAATTTGTTGACAAAAAATTTGTACATTATATATTTTTGATAAATTTATTGCAAATAATAAAAAATATTTTATTTTTGATATGCATTTTTTTTTATTCGTGTTTTTTGCTTTTGCTTACGTCTTTTAAACTCTGTGCTGCACAATATGATTGTTGAAAGAATAATATACAGAAGAAAAAAAAAAAAACAGAAAAAAAAAAGAACTGAAAGTCATAAAAAAATTTCAATTTAGATTCTTGCTTTATTAAATTTATTTAATTTTTAATTATGTATCTACATATCACTCTTTTACAGGTACATAATTGAATATTCATGAGGAGTGAGGGGGCTTAGTAAATTATGTGGGTAGAATGTTATGTCATACAAAAATTCAGATGTTTTTCGAATTTAATTCTGCGCCATTCCAGAAATAAATTGTTTATTTTTGCATTTATCACCACCGCACCCCAATTACTCCATAAATTTACTTATCTTTTGATGATTGACAGCTCTCTCTCTAGAAGAACAAGAGATGATCTTGTTTAGAGTCTGTCTCAAAACTTCAAGCATATCTATCAGTCGTATTTTCTTTCTGTTTACTAATTTGAAAGTTTAAATAGTCGTTCAGTCCAAGTATTATTAGGTTTATTATTTTGATGAAAAGTCAAACTAATATTGGAGATAGACTTAAAAATTATCTAGTTGTCCTTACAACAAACAACAAATCATCAAACAAATCGTGGTTGTCCTTAATCTGAATTAATAAAACTGAATGTGACATCACCTCTGATACGATCAGCTCTGATCAGTTGAATTTATGTAAAACCACACAGTAACCACAATCATTTTAAGGTTATCATTTTCGTTATACTTGGATTTTGAATTGTGTTGAATTGGTTATCGAAAATATTTCAGTTATTTTGAATTATTTTCAATACATAATAACTCAGAAAATTGAATTCCTAATCTTTTTCGGTCTTCTTAGACCAACTGGAACTGGATTTATCGGGATGATTCAGTTTTCAAAACTGAATTTGGATAATCCACTTGTACAATTGAATCACCTAGAAATTATGACAACACATATAGCTTCTTTGATCCAAACTAACGACTTAATTTATATTAAAATGCTTAGTCTGTCATTTTTACTAGATTTCGTTTTTAATAAACAAATATTATTTGATTACATTATCTTTAACATCTTATCTGTAATACAAGAAATTTTACTATTTACTATATCTGTAATTTTACAATTTTACTCGAAATTGCATGTTTGATTCCGTTCCACAACAAAAGTAAGAAAAATAATTTTCAATCGTTGCCTATTTCCAACTCTTATTACTCTCAAGTTCATTCAGCTTTGGAATGAGATGAGAAGAGTACCACAAAAAAGAGCTTATAGAAAAGCTGATTTATGAGTAGAATAATTGTATTTGGATAATCCAGTTGTACGATTGGATCACCTAGAAATTATGATAGCCTACTTTGACACACAGCTACTTTTATCTAAATTAACGACTTAATCTATAGATTAAATAAAATGCTTAATTTTTCAACGTTATAAGCTCTGTTGTCTCTGTCTGCCGTTACCAACAAATTTTATTCATTAGAAAATCGTAATCCATTTCCATATCTCAAATTGTATAAATCATTATTTCGATTAGGATCTAATCATAAACACTTATACTTAGACCTTTTAAGAAGAAAGAAAAGAAGAAGTAAGTGTAAGAGTGTAATTGTTCTCTGTCCGTGCTTTAAAGGTAAATTTGTATGTAATTGAAGAAAAGAAAGAATGGCAACGAACAGACTTAAGTGGAGGCAAAATTATGGAGAAAGTGAATTATCCACAAAGAGGTGTGTAGTATAGTTGTGCCAGAAACAAGAAGATGAAAGGTAAAAAGAATTACATACATACTTACATACTTGATATTTTTATTGTGAATTTAATTTGCATATTTTTCCTTTTATTACTTTCAAAAAAAAAAAAAAAATGTAATAAATAAAATTTCTGTCTATATAAACCAAAAAAAAAAAAAATAAAAAAAAAACACTTATGTGTACGTATATGTACTGCAAAAGAATTTTCTTTTTAGCCCAAGGCTAATATCTAACATGTATGTATTTTATGTTCTACATATACATACATATAATACATTATGTATATGTATGTATGTAATAAAAAAATTCTATCGTTTTTTTATTAAATAATTTTTTCCTACCGTAAATTATAATTTTTAAAAAAAAAAATTGTTTTTTTTCATTTTTCTAAAATTTATTTCAATGTAATATATACTCGCATATCTTATGATATAATAATGCTATATATGCGTATAATACACACGCACACACCCACATAAAAAAATGAAACTGAAATAAAAATTAAATAAATGGATGTAATTGATTATGATAATGGTATATATATATACAGTATAACTTCACTAATCCGGACACAAGCTAATACGGACGGACATTCCAGTAATTCGGAACACTCTTATAGTTCGGACACAGTTTAGGTTTTTTACCTCTGCAGTTCGGACATTTATTTTTATTTTGTTTGTCAATATGTAGGTACTTAGCAAATGTACTTCAGTAAATAACTGTTCATCCGATATTTATGACTATAATAACTGCATTTTTATTGAATACACCCGTCTACTTTCATAAATTTCAGTTCAAGTATGTACATATTGCAAAAAGTTTTATTCAGTTCTTAAAATGTAAGTTGTATAAATAATGGCTTTGAACAAAAGATCACATAAAACTTTAAATTTAAGTGAACAAAAATAAAATATTAGATTACCTTGATAAAGGAATGAGTGTGAACTACATACTAGTCCGTTTTTGTTTAAGAGCGTAGTCACGATAAGCCTGTTCCGTTCCGTTCCGTAAAAAGAAAAAAGTTGGATATTTGACATTTCCATGTTATTTATATGCGGATTGACGGAAAAGCTGTTACGATTGACGGAACGGAACGGTACGAAACATTAAAGTTGAACAAATTTCAACTTTTTACGGATAACATAACCTGTTTCCATATAAATTTTCAATATTAGCTTTCAACTTTACTATATACCGTTCCGTTTTATTATAACAGGTATGTTTTGAAACGTGTCGGAACGGAACGAAACGGGCTTATCATGATGACTAGTTTGAGTGAAGAAACTGCCGTTTCAAAAGTAAAAGATCAAGATGCAATTTGAAGTTTAGAGGTTTTGTTGCAGTGGGCCGAAAAAAACGAATTAGAGGATCATAAACTTTTACTCTTAAAGAATTTATAGAAGAAAATAGAACTAAAATAACAAGCTAAATGTAAGCAAACAAAAATATGTTCTTTCTTTAAAACACAGTAAAAAATAGGAATATGTACCTACATAGGAATCTATAAGAATTTTTTGTACTAAATATGCTTATACAAAAATGAATACGTTCATTTACAAAAATGAAAAAAAATGTAAGAAATTAGTTGTTTTTGTTTTTTTAATTATGAAATAAATTGTTATTTTTTTCTCTATACCTAATTATTTTATGTCAGTTTTTCACCACTCTAATCCGTAAATCCTCGATAATCCGAATTCTGTTGGTCCGATATCTGTCCGGATTAATGAAGTTATACTGTACTACACTTATTTTATATAGGTACTAGATCGTATATGTATTGTGTATATTTAGAATTTTAGAATTTTTTTTAAGGCAGGTAATTTTTTATATTAAATTTTAATTTGATCAAAAGTATTTTTCTTCTTCTTTCTTTCCATATAAATATTTCATAAAGATGACCTTCGAAAAATTTTTTATTTCCTTCGTACGAGTATATTGATTAAGAGTAGGATTCGACTTTGAAAAATTTTGAAAACAACAACAACGATTTTATATACAAAAATTATTAAAAAAAATGTCTTTGCATACCTTTTAGGTGCTAATAAAAATGGATTTTTGAATATTTTGATGAAAAAGAACATAATTTTATTTTATTAATTAAAATGGAAATATAACAAAGAATTTTATATTTTTTTTTGTAAACTCTTCAGAAAAGTCCAAACTTTATTTTGATACCAAAATCATATAGATATATGAAAATTTAATGTATGAAAATAGAAGTCAAAGTTGAACGATTTTTCAAAAAAAAAAACCCTCTCCTTTTTTAAGAACTATAACTAAATTTCAGGACCTAAAATCAAAAATGTGCTATATTCAAACACCACAATATCCTTCAGGCTATTTATATTCAAAATTTCAAAGAGATTGGTCAATCAGTGTTTGTTGTACGAGGTGCATTTGGAAGCGAAAAATCGTAATTTTGACAACTTTGACACCCTGTAAAATGCAAACAAGGATATTTTTTTTAAAAGGAACGCTCCATTAAGCACCAAAATTCCTATCAAAGTATGTATCTATATTTCAAATTTCATTGAAATCGGTTAAGTAACTTCGGAGATAATTGGTGCACAAGGTACCAGTTATCTCGAAACCTACTCTTAAAGTAAAGTGGTAATTATTTTTTAAGAAAATTTAACAACCAAACAAAATGATAAATTTTAATAATTTATTTATTTACATATATATTTTTATTTTGTTTTTTTTTTTTTTTAATTTTTTTTTGCTTCAAAGCTTAGATCACTTTCATAATCAACAGTACAAAAAAAAAAAAGGAAAAAATAAATTACATAAAATGATTTTTTATTTTTATTTTTCTTAAAAATTTTTAAATTTTTGTAATTTTTTCATTGCCTAATTACCACATTAGTAGATTTTATAATATAAAAAACATTAAAAACATTAAAAAAAAATAAAAAGAAACAAACTTTTAAAAAATAAACACAAAAAATAAAAAAAACAAAAATCTAACTTAATTACCTAATTAATATTTAAAAAAATAGTATTCCAAAATACATATTATTTCATCGTGTAATAATAATTTATGTTTTTTAGTGTATCAAACTTACATATAGAAGTAAATATAAATAAATGTAGATAAGTATTTGCGTTCATATGTATTCTTATACATATTAGAATATACGTATTCTCGTTTAGAATATTTTATCTTATTTTCGAAAAGAACAGATATGTATGTGTGTATGTGGATGCATGTATACATTACATCTATCACGTCTCTTAATTTTTTTAGAATATTTTTGTGAATTAAAAAAGAAAATATATAATATTAATAAAAACGAGAAAAAAAAATACCAAAAAAACACAACAAACCGAATATAAACGATATCAAAAATTTAGTTTTGAAATATGTAAATTACATTCATGCTTATGAGTGTTTTTGTTATTTAAATAAAACAATATTCAGAATTTCAGATACACACACATTATTATAATTTTATGCATCTAATATTTACAAAAATTAGGTATACAGTGGGTGTCAAAAATCTTTGTACACCTTGAAATTTAAACTCTGGATACCTGTAATTCAAAATCAACTGAACATATCTTCTTATTTTTTGCACAAGTGAAACCCTGATATGTCATTAAAATTATTCCGGAATTTCATTTTCATACCTCTGTTCATTCTTAGGTTACAGAAATATACGGTGCGATTCTGCATAAGAGATCTCTTATTCCTCTTATTTCTCTAAAGTTTTGGTGAAATATATTTTTTAAGAGGAATCGGTATTCTGGATAGGAGATTCACCTCATAAAATGACATAAGATTCACCATAGATTTTAAACCCACCTTATTCAATTTACTACTTGTCCATATACAAAGATAATGTAGTTACACTGTTTTATCATCTTTGTTATTAGTTATTATTTCGGGTTAAGGAAGACACTTTGACCTTTCATATGCAATTTAATTTATGACGCTATCCTTCCCCGTTTCATCATCATCATCTTGAGCACTACAACAATTTGTTGTCCTTGGCTTTCTTTCAAAATTGCGCTATACGTTGTTCGGTTTCTGGCCAGAGTCTTTTAGTTCCATATCTTTTCTTGAGACGACCTGCGTTTATTTTCCCAAAAGGATCCTACAATATACAAGACAGCTTTACAGAATTCCAGTTATCGCGTCTTTTTACGTTCCCTATCCATCCATCTCAAGCGGTCAATTTTTATACTCTTTATTATGTTTTCCACTTTAGATGTTTGATACAGTTCGTGATTGTATCGCTTTCTCCAAATTCCTCGTTTACTAAAATTAAATCTATAAAAGATGTATCTTACAGATGATTTCTGATACCAAATATTTTTCACTACTGGTAACATGGTAACATGGTGAAATCAATTATCTATGTGTTTTATTTGAAGAATAATAAACTTTTCACTTCTTTAAATGTCAATATATTTTATTAGGAAGAAGTAGCATTTTACAAAAAAAATTTGAAATTATGTAATGACTTTTAATGTCCACTGTATAAGTATAATTAGTGGATAAAAAGTGAAAATTCTATGACAAAGAAAAAATGTGAATAAATTTGATTAGATTATTACATTAATTTACCAGATCATTAGATAATCGTAAGATTTATATAGAGAATTTTATTCTTCGGTCTATAAAATTCCAGACATTCACAAATGAGGTAATATTTAGTTTCGTTCTTATTCGATCATTATGTCTACAATTTGATGAAATCGAAAGTGGGAAAAAGGGAATCCTACAATTATTATCGCAGGAACATAATTACTTATACAATTTTACATACAAGAGGGGCTCGTTGACGTATGTATGTGGTAGATGTTCACTCTGCTTTGAATGAGTATCAGTTTTGCTGGGGAAAAGATCACAGAAATTCTGATAAGTATAGTCTTACCTTATTTGCACAATCGTACTTACTGTCGATTAAGCATATCAGGTAATATTTTGTGAACAAAGTTTTCATCACCGTTTGAAACCGCTTGTACCATTCATAGATTGTGTCCAGAGACACGGAGCATTTTCAACAAATGCATCATTACATTCTTCGATTATTTGTTGTTTAGTGAAGCCGCGACGAAAACCGAATAATATCGCGTACCGAAGCTCAGTTTTATTTGTTGTTGGAATATTACCTGTGGAATATAATAATTAATGGTTTTTTCAGAGAACTTTTATTAATTCCCTCGTATATGTGCATAAAAATAAAAAAAAAAATTAAAAAAATCAAAAGGATATTCAAAATATACAAATTGCCAATTATTTGCTTCTTATTATTAAAATTTATATTTCTTGTAAGATCTGTTGCGATTTGTTGCCTGTATCTTCATTTTAATTTCAATTTTAGATAATCATAAAATGAAAAAACAATAAAACAAAAATAAAGATTTGAAAAACGAAAAACATTTGCAGAAAGAAAAGAAAGACATTAATGGAAAATAAGTAATATAAATTAAGAGAAAATAATAATAAAATTTTTGATAGGATTTTCTAATACATATAAAATATTAAAATGTCCATGTACATACATGCATATAACACGTACAAATTTTGTATACTCATAATGATTCTTAAAAAAACATTTTTTTATGTTGGTATTTCAACAGCAGAAAATGTAAATAAAAAAAGGATAAAAGCTGAAATTATTTTAAAGCAAAGTTACATTGCATAAATAACATTTAGTATATACATACATTATTATGCCCAGTATTTATTGTTATCATTTTTATGTCTACTACCTGCTATTTATTACATGTTTTATATAATATCGGGTGATCAAATTGGTGCTACATATTTTTGTATTCATCATAGCATAGCAGCAGTTGTTTTTTTTCTAGATTATGTACTATCAAAAATTGACATTTATTTCTATTTTTCAGTTTGTTTGGTAAATGTCTTCGGTAATAATTTGAGCCTAATGACAATTTATTGCTTAGAATTTTCCAAATTTTCTTTTACATTGAAAACCAACCACGATCTAATTATAATTAGTTCAATAGAGTTAGGCCACGACCTAAAACACAATGCCGCTTCTACAATCAATGTAGTGACTTCAACTTGTACTTCGACTTTCGACTTTACTGCATGCGTAACGCACATATCAAGTATTTTGAGTGCAGTAGATTGAACTTATTTTATTTTATCTTTTTTATTATTACGAGTATTATATTCTTTTATTTATTCTATTGTCCACACTTGTATTTATTTTTGTATGTTGTTACATCTGTCTTATAAATTGCCATGTATAAATTTCATTCGTTTTATGTTGTCATCCTATAGATGTAGTAGACTTCAACATTAAATTTTCTCAAAGTTGAAGTCGACGCAAAGGTATAGTATTGAATGTAGAAGTTCTAATATGCAGACATTTTTCGGTAATTCAGATCTTTTATGAATTTTCAGTTAGATCCGACTTGTTTAACACTGATTAAAATGCATATGTGAATTTAGTTAAAAAAAGTTCTGTCTAGTCAGACACTAAAATAACATCAAAGTGCTACCATATAATATCTGATTTTTCAAACAAACTTACCTTTTAGATCTAGTTTAACGAACACACTTAATATTCATATCTGACTTTTCGAATAACCTTACTACTAAGATCTTATTTACCGAAATTTAATATCTAACTTAGATATGAATTACCGAAAACGGCCATATATCTATTAAATCAAAGTTGAAGTTGAAGTCACTGCATTGAATATAGAAGCAGATTAAATTTAAAACACTTAATCCGTCTTACCAATAAATTAAAATTAGCTTGAGATTAACATCAAAATTTATGTTACTTCAAAAACGGTCATTTAAATGAAATCGTTTTCAAATTTTCTTTCATAAATATTCAAAATAAATGACAAAATGTATTGATATGTTATACAGTTATACTCGTACTTACATAAAATATATAGTTCTGATTCGATCACCGTATGTAGATGCGTGTTTTCTTAAAGGACAATACTGTACCAAACAGATTTATATAAACAGACAAAATGGGTATAAGTGATACGTATATATTTTATTTTTATATATACATTTTTTTGATTTCGATTTAATTTTAAATTATGTTATTTGCATTTACGTTATGCAAAAGGATATACTCGTACATAATTTTCATACCAAAGTAATGTACAACAAAAAGTAAATAATGAAATAATTTGAATATTTCAATAAAGTTAGAATTAATGTACGAGGTATAAATGCACATAAAAATGTTATAATTTATTTATTGTTATTCTTAATACATATACATATACACATCTATACGACTATAACGATATATGTACATACAGGATGGTTGTTAATTTGATGTAGAAATCGACCATATATCACTTTTAGTTTTAGGTTTTAGGTCCTAATGTTACAGGAAATTTTTCGAACATGCAAAAATAGATGATATTGATCGTAGAATAAACATCTCTTAGTTGAACTAGTGTTATCGAAAGTGATATGTGATAAAAAAATACCGGTTGAGGTCAAGAGCAGAATTTATTAAACAGCGCTTAACAGACTTGTGCTGCTTTATGGGTGACAGTGCTGGGCTATAAATAACAGACACGAATAGAAGATCCATAAAAATACTAAAGGTGGACGGTAGAAGTGACCCAAATGAACAAAATTCAAGGAATAAAAGAATCTTGGGAAGTTGTAAAGTAACATCGATTTAAGAAAAAATGCGATAAGGAAGGTTTATGTACTGGTTTGGATGGTTAGTGCAGTTTTAAATATCAAAAAGAAAAAAAGACCTTCAACACGACCACAGGAGGTATTGCAGATGAAAATCCAAAATTATTTGAAAACATTAGGTATATGTGAAATGACAACACAGAATATAGATACTCGTGGATAAGTGTAACTGGATCAGCTGACCCCAATTAAATGATACATGGTAAAGGAAGAAGAAAAATAAGGCAATTTTTTTGACAAATAGTTGAATTTTGTTACGAGAAAAACGAATAAAAATCTGAAATTCATGAAATATCATCTTTTTGTTGATTTTTTTACTATTAAACAGTAAAGATGACATCACATTCCCGTCCTCGAACACTAATTTTTAGTGACTTATTTTTGTTATCAAAATAGATTTTGTTATTAAAGTGTTAACAAAGTTATCCTGTATATTATTGTATAAACGAAATATAAAGGTAAACAAAAATATATGTACGTAAATATAAATACAATGTATGTACGTGCAAATATAATAAAAGAGAATAATAAAAAGGTGGCAGTATGAAACAGTATATGTACTAAAATTTTTATACTAAATTCGTTTAAAGAATTATGTGTGCAGTATACGTTATTTATATGAATTGAAATAATACTATACTATGTGTGCGATATAAAAACTAAAAGCGAATAAATAAAAAAAAAGTTTTTATGTTTTTATACTCATAAATATACATATATAATAAATTATACATATTCATAAGTAAATATATATTAAGTGAAAATGAATACATAATTTTGTTTGGATATGTACATATATGTATATATATATATGTATATATATATATATATGTGTATCTATATGTACGTTTGTATAAATAATTAAATATTACATTTTAATTTTTATTTTACTTTTCATTTTACTGTACTACTGCTGAATATTTGATTTATTACAAATTTATTTACATACATATTTACGAGTATTTTCATTCATTCATTCATTTATTTATTTTATTTTACAAGGAAAATTATAGCTATAAGTACAAATATTTTAATTAATTTGTTACCTACTAAATTATTTTTATTTATATTTTTTTCTTCAAAATGAATATACAGCCAACGACAAAAAGATAGCCGCAGCTAGAATTTTTTACCTATACAGTTTCTTTTATTTTGAAATTAATTCTGAAATTTTTATAAGGTGTTTAAAGTGCAGTAAAAAGTGGTAATTTTTATTTCGATTTTACCTCTCAGATTTTTGTGAATATGTAGTTGAAAATCTGTAAAGTGTGGGGGGGGGGGGGGTTGGTGTGTTGGGTGGTGGGTTAGTATTTTACTACGACAAAAAGATAGCCACATCAAATGTAATCTGCAGGGTACTATTTTTCTCTACGAACACACATTAGTACCACGATATTCTTTGGACTGTTTCATGACAAAAAATGTATGAGCATTTTGCTGAGTTGAGCCTCATTTCCACGATAGAGGGCGATGAAGATTTTTCGCACTTACTCTACAAAACACCCTATAAGAACTACGGTGTACTAGCTAGAAGAAAGTATAGTCTAAAAAAAACCTGTAGGAAACTCCTTGCTCTCTCTAATGATACCTTACATGCCTCTATGTTTTTTTTTCAAGAGTTATTGCGTTTTAAAGTCAGAATTTAGTGATATTTTGCCACTTTTTCAGAGAAAATAAAATCTAAATATATATTATACATTTTTTTATTGCACTTTCATAGATAAATACCTGATAAAAATTTCAGAATTCCGCGACAAATAAAAGAAATGGTAGGTAAAAAATTCTAGTTGCGGCTATCTTTTTGTCGTGGGCTGTATGTATAATGTGATAATATGAACAAAATATAATACAAAGCATATTTACAATTGTATATGCGTACATTATTATTACATATGAATGTAAGTCTGTATGTCAAGAACATGAAAATTTCCTAGTCTCGTATTTGACAAAATTAATTATTTTCATATCAAGGTTAAAAATTAATTTCGTTTATTTCAAATAGTATTCGTTATTAAGTAAATTTTACAATGACAATTTTTAGGTTTTTGTTTTTTTTTATAAAACTACATTTTTTTATTTTTAATTATTGCAGTAGATGTTTTTTAAAAATATTCATATACATATATACGAAAGGAACTAACATAAATTTTCGCAAAACTAACCAAATAAAAAAGAACAACTTTTTAATTTTTATATGTAGTATTATAATTTTAGCTATTTTTTACATAATTTTCATTTATTTCTATATACATTTCTTAAGTTTACATACCCATCTCTGGCAAAACATTGTACAAAGTCTATATTTTTCTAGTATGAAAAGTTACTCTTTGATGGCATTTATTGATTCTACTCCATCCTTCATCACGTTTGGTTTCGGACTCGCTATTGTATATCCATGTTTCGTCACCTGTTATAAGATTATTGTAGATCGATGATCGACCTTCACTTAATTTTTTCAGAAAAAATCGGGCGAAACGAATCTTAGCCTCTTTTTCTTCTTCAGTTGACACTTGACAGGAACCCATATTTAGCATTTCTTGCTGTAACTAAGGCTTTCGTTAAAAATTCTGTAAACCGCCATGGCATTCTTTCTTAGCTTATTTGCTTATCATTTCTTGCGTTAGCTTGAGATCTTCATCCGAAAGGGTCTTTACAGCCGCAATACAGTCTATGATTTTGGGCGCTCTTCGAGAGGATCGTCTTTCACACTAAAATTACCCGTCCTAAATTTTGTTCATCGATAGTATCGGAACAAAGTATCGATTCCATTTCGTACTAATAGGATCGAGTTGAAAATATTTGTATCAAAACTGAATTCCTATTACCATGGTTTCATTTGCATTTTGTTAGTATATGGCCTTTTTCGAAAATGCAGTCAGCTCGTCAAGTGACAAAAATCAAATGTTCGAAAATGCATAAATGCATGTAGATTGTACACGATGTACTGTCTGTACTACATGCAATTCTACAATCAACTGATGGCATGCGATGACTGCATGCTAGGATGATCGTAACATCTGCATTTTCGAAAAAGCATATATTTTAATATTTTGAAAGTTTTAAATACTCTATGCATCTTTAGTTTAGTTCAGTTCAGTTCATATTCCATTTATTTATTCAATTTTTCTAATTCAAAATTTTATTCATTTCATTATTGTTATCAATTTGTAATTAAATGTGGATACCCTAAATTTATAATGAATTTCTAACATAATGAAAATTCTTACTTTTTAAAAATTATTCAATTTTTATGTCACATTAATTTTAAATTATTTTTAAATTATGTGGTATGCAATTTTTTTCAATTTAAATTTCTCATCAAAAAATTTATTCATCACATATGATGAACTTTACATGCGGGTGTGGTACATATATGTACATATGTATGTATATTTTATATTATTTAAGAAAAATTTAGAATAAAAAATTTCAAATTAGTTATTACGAATACTGACTAATTAATTTTTGTCTAATAAAAAAGTTTGTTGTGGTGATTTTTGGGTTTACTTACTTATGTAGTTGTTTAGTTGGTGTTTGTTTTTCAAATTTATTTATTTATTTTTTTTTCATAAACGTAAACAATAATTTTGCATACATTGTACATTGTACATTGTAATTTATAATTTTTCTGTAGAAAAATTATGAATTTGGCTCGTGATGATATTCGTATTTTTTTTTTTTTTTTAAATAACATGCGGGAAGAAAATATTATTATACATAAACACATTAATATTTACGACAAAATACATAAATATTATGTATGCGTATATAATATATTGTTTATCTGTTTGGATTCTAATATGCATATCGCTGTATTTAATTCAGCTTGTACTGCAATAAATCTTAGATCTGAATTATGTGTAGATACTATGTTGATGCGTTTTAATTTTAAAATTTTAGAAAACATAATTAAATACATACTTAAGATTAGGATTCGAGATATCTGCTATATTGTGCACCAATTATCTCCGAAGTTACTTAACCGATTTCAATGAAATTTGAAACATAGATACTTTGATAGGAATTGTGGTGCTAAATGGATCATTTTTTTTAAAAATGTCCTCATTTCCTTTTTACAGGGTGTCAAAGTTGTCATCAAAATTGCGATTTTTCAGCTTCCAAATGCACCTCGTACAGCAAACACTGATTGACCAATTTCTTTGAAATTTTGAACATAGGTAGACTGAAGGATATTGTGGTGCTTGAATATAGCACATTTTTGATTTTATGTCCTGAAATTCAGTTATAGTTCTTAAAAAAGGAGAGGGTTTTTTTTTGAAAAATTGTTCAACTTTGACTTCTATTTGCATACATTAAATCTTCATATATCTATATGATTTTGGTATCAAAATAAAGTTTGGACTTTTCTGAAGAGTTTACCAAAAAAAAAAAAAATATAAAATTCTTTGTTATATTTCCATTTTTATTAACAAAATAAAATTATGTTCTTTTTTTCATCAAAATATTCAAAAATCCATTTTTATAGCACCAAAAGTTATGCAAAAGCATTTTTTTACAATTTTTGTATGTAAAATCGTTGTTGTTTTCAAAATTTTTCAAATTCGAATCCTACTCTTAACAATCAAAATTTAATAAAATGAAAAAAAAAAGACTTAAAAAAAGTGCTTGAAATTTTTAATAAACAATTTTTAATCATTATAGACTCCTTTGCAAGTTTCAGGTGTAGGCACATTTTGACTATTTTCTCAAATTTTTGATCTTCAATAATTCAGTAACTTTCAGTTATTTATTTTTGTTTGAAAGAGGGCATTTTCACCTTCTCATTTCGAAAATAAAATTTTTTTCTTTAATATCCTTTTTTTTCAAGAACCCATTTTATACACAAAAGATTTTAAAAAATTCGTCACAAATTTTGATTTTGGGATCCGTTTTTGTGTAGAACCGAATTTTTTATTACATGTAATTTTTTATACGTCAAAAGTAAGATAAATATTGTTTTCTATAATTAACTAGAACATAAAATGATTCTACGTAGGGTGTATAAAAAGATACACATGATTTTGTGTTAGAAGGTCGTACACAAAATTTAAAATTTTCAACGCCATCTAGCGTCGAAAATATGATCAGCAGAAAACTTTCGATGAAAAACACATTTGAAATAATTGAAAGAAAAGCAAAGGTAAATGGGCTAGAAATCAATGAAGAGAAAACGAAATACTCGTATGTACATGGTTGTCACTAGAAAACATGAAAACTGGCAGAATATAAGGAACCGTGCTACCGTGCATCAACGAATTTAAATTCCAAAGAGTGAAAAATTTTAAATATCTGGGCTCAATAATAAGCGCAAAATGATAATATCAAACTTGATATACAAGAAAGAGTGCAAACTGGGAATAAATATTACTATAAGACCGATTGCGACGTACGGACTGAATGTTGGAGACTATTGTCAGCAGATGAAAATTATTTAAGAATATTTGAAAGTAAAATATCGAGAAAAGTGTATGGTCCAATAAGAAACGAAGATGGAACGTACAGAATTAGGAACAACGATGAGATGGAACAATTGATTGACAGGCAAGACATATACTTATGTATATTTCGTTTTATTCAAGCACAAAGAATAAGATGGCTAGGACATGTAACGAGAATGCATCCCAATAGAAGATCTAGAATACTTTTTGAAGGAGAAATAAAAGAAAAAAGAAGTCAGGGAAGACCAAGAAAAAAAATGGTATGACGATGTACTAGAAGATCTACGCGTAATAAAAGTAAAAGACTGGAGAACAAAACCAGCAGATAGAAGCGAATGGAGGCAAATTAATGAGGAAGCTAAAACTCACAAAGGGCTGTAGTGCCAGGAAGAAGAACATTTTCGATAGTACAATTTTTTCCATGAAATAGTCTGAAGAATATTGTTGTATACACGTTTGCACTTGGAAAAGAAACGTTTTGTATATTCGTATGTACACCTGTTGCATTTGCAGTTAGGATTGTATATGTAAACGTATATTGTAAATAATACGCATATTGTACTGTTTTAATACGAGTAATATCCCAGCAGCGTAAACTGGGAGTACTTCCTTATGGAGTCGATTCTAGAACTAGTGCTCGTTTCATCAGTATGTACCCATTTACATCTAATAGTTTATTTAAGTTCTGAAAAACTGATTCTACAATGACTTACTTTTTGTTTTTATTAAAGCAATGTGGATACTTATAACATATGTTATCATTTTACATGTATGTACATATGTACTTCAGGAAAATTCCATTTAAATTTCTGTCATAATTCACTTAAAAAAATATTTTTGGAAAATTTTCCTTCATATGCTTACTTTATCATGCGTTGTCTAAATTAAAAAACAAAAAATAAATATACGAGTGTAAAAATTCTTACATCTAATTGATATTTTTAATCAAAAATTTTAGATTAATAGCCCTATTCTGGTGTTGTGACTCATCACAAGTCACAACGAAATTGTGACTGGTTTTCTTGTGATTTTCCTTGTGACTAATCAGCTGTTTCGTATTCTGAATAAGTAATCACAAGAAAAATCACAAAAATTTCACCTCTTAGTGGTGAATTTGAAACGTCAAATTTTTTCAAGAAAAATGATATATTTTATATTTTTCACATAACCTTAAAATTATTCTTGTGACGACTGAAGTAGCAGATCACAACTTGTGACTCTGGCATATTGTGACTTTTTACCGCGGAATACAAAAAGTCACAACTTGTGACTTATGTTATATCTTATGACTTATGACTAGTCACTGATACTCAACAGAATAGGGCTATAAATTAAAATTTTTCTATATGTATTACTATTGAAATTTTTGTTTTATAATTTTAAGAAAAATTTCGCATATAGTGAATAATATATTTTATTCAGCTAATCCTGGTAATTTATAATCATTTAGCTAGATACATACATAGATACATAGTACTCGGTATGTTTATGTTTAATTGTGAATGAAAAATATGAAAATTTTTCTAAAATAAATCCGAAAAGCTTTCTTCATGTTTACGCTTTTCATACACTCAAACACTAAAATGCATAATTTTTCTTCAGCGCAGTAGATTTATTTATTTACATATTATTTTCGCTTTTCTTAAAGACGTCAATTCGCATTCACAATGTATATTCATTCATATTATGTACAATGCTGCCGTCAAGTAATTTGGTGGCATTTTTTTTTTTTTTTGATGAATCAACAAAATGATCGTCGATGAACACATCTGTATATGTATAACAAAAAAAAAAAAAAAATTCAGTTGCAAATATCATCATCATTGTTGGATACGTTTGGTTGCGATTGCGATTATCATTCGTATATACGTACGTATTGAAAAGCAAAGTGTTGTATAAAAATGAATGTGTATGTACTACTTATATATATGTATTTTCGGTTTACTCATACACACAGACAAACGTAAGATGGGCGCTTCTTGATGACGACAAATGAAAATTTTCTCAATAACTTACTGTATCAGCAGTGTGAGTTTTAATTGATGACGACATAATATTACACATATTTATGTGGTATACATTTATGTGTGCATTATTAGTCACATACACTATATTAAAGTACACTCGGGTGTTGTTGTCGTATGCTGTGTGTGTGCTGGCGTGCTTTGAAAGTTTAAAATTTTTGAGAAATCGTTTTGCATACCGAACTGCGCAGCTCGCATATTGTGTATGCATGCATATGTGTATTTATGTTGATTATGATACAATTTGTGGACATAGTGGTGATGTAATCATGATCGCGTTAAACTTTTTCAGAAGATAGATAGATATATACAACAATAATATGATTTTGTAAATGTATGTGTATACAAAAATTCTTTAAAGAATTATTGTAACATTTTATTTTGTATCTATAGAATTTATTTTGATTAGAAAATTTCTTTGGTTTTTCTCGCACTTTACTTAACGAAAAATTCCCCAGAGGAAAAATTTGTTTCTATATATTATTTTTTTTGTTCTCAATTAATACATATACATACATACATATACGAGTACATGATAAATATTCTGGGCTCATTTCATTTCTGTGATGAAATATTGATGATGATGATAATGATCGTGCCGTGCCGTGCGGCGGTGTTGTTTTGTTATACTGAATGTGAGGTATTTTCATGAATTTTTTTTAGTATGTATTGATGTTTTTTTGTTTTTTTTTTTTTTTTTTTTTTTTTTTATCTCTAATACGTCTGCATGTCCGATAAATACAAACATAATTTTGTCCGAAATTCATTCAAATCCGAATACACACAATCCGTATGATGATCATCATGATTGCGATATCATCAGTGATTATAAGATTAAAATTGAGAAAATTTTCGGTTTACACTTAAAGAATAGACATCTCTTCTATACATAATACATACATATATGAATCTATTTACATACATGTATCTAGGTGCATACGCATATATGTATGTATATTTTTTGTTGGCTGAATAAATTGTTATTTGCCATCATTACAGAAAAAAAAATATTTTTTTTTTCTTTTTCAAAAAAATAATAAAATACAAAAAAATTTTTATATAGAGGTGATACTTGTTTGATTGTCGTCAGCATAATCATAGATGTAGTTTTGCTGCTACTGTCGTCCTAGTTTATTCAGAATTCGGTTGTATCTGTTATTGCTGTTATAATTATTTTATTTTATTCTTTTTTTTGTTTTTTGTTTTTGAAAAAGAAAATAAAATCAAATTAAAAAATTCTCCTAATTTTTTTTCTTCAAACTACATATTTCAGCAAATACGCATATTTCTTATTATACAAAGCAAAAAAAAAACAAAACAAAACACACTATACTATAAGTAGATTTTAGATAAAATTTTTAGTTTTGTATATTCTGTTGCGGTTGGTGATCTTAATTTGTGCGAAAAATATATGAATTTTTTTGTTTAAAAAAAAAAAAAAAATAAATAAAAGTAACTGAATGATGAGTGTGTTTCATTTTTATTTTCCATTAAAAATATATATGTATATAATTAAAATTTAAAATAAAAAAAAAAACAAAAAACAAAAGATAAAAAAAAAAGGATAATAAATCGAAAAAGGATAATAAATCATAATCTTTATCATCATTATCTACGAGTTATAATTACATATATTTTATTATTTGAAAAAAATAAAAATAAATAAAAATTTTTAAAATGAAATCAAAATAAAACACATTTACGAAAATAAAATCATCGACATTTAGATTGTATGCGCATAATAAAAATGAAAAATGAAAATAAATTTCCACAACCTGTTGTCATATAAAAATCTGTTTTCATAATTTTTAATATTTATTTTTTTTTTTTTTTCTTTTTTATTTTACGAAAATTATTAGTACCGAAAATATTTACCGAATACTTTGACAATTATATTTATAAAAGTTTTTTTTTTTATCTTTAACATATCTAAAGGATAAAAGTGATCGATTATAATATTTGAATATGCAATATATTTTATTAATTAACATAAAAAATTTAAGAAAATAAAATTCATTCATTCATTCATCAGTTCTCTGATACATTCAATACATATATGGAAAGAGGCAAATTAAATTAAAAATAAAATGGAATTATATGTACATATACGTATATAAATATTATGTGAATCATTATCATCTGATAATTTGTATTTTCTAAACGCTATATACTAATTATACATGTGTTTGATAAAATTAAATAATTTATTGTAATATTGAAAATAATTTTAACTGAAAATTACAATTTTATTTTGCAAAGTAACACGAAATAAAAACAAAAAAAAAAATAAAAAGAAACAGAACGAATATTTTTTATTCTCCCTCTTCTCCTTCATCCAAAAATTTATCATTTTATATGATCTGCGGATGATTGTGTAATATTTATCTATATTTAAGTGTCAAGCAAAATACATACAAAAAAATTTAGAGTAGTAACAACAAAAATATTAAAACTAACAAAAAAAAAAAAATTTTTTTTTAATTTAAGTTTGTTGTTAAATTATTTTATTGTTGATGTTTTACGTTTTTTTTTTTTTGTTTTGCGGTTTTGTTTTATAATAATTGAAAGTGTGTACATATATTTATTTATATTATTGTAATTTTACAAAAGCATTCCAAAAACACAAAAAAAAAAAAAAATAAATTTTTTTTTCACAAAAATTTATAGTGAATAAAATAAAATAAAAATCAAAATTAGAAGCAAAAAAAAAAAAAAGAAATGGTTCACGCGAAAAGAAATTGAAAAAAAAAAAATTTTTTTTTTTTTTTATAAAATATATGAAAATGTTGATTAAATAAAAACGACAAAACAAAAAAAAATAAAATAAAAATGAAATAAAATTAAAATATAAAAAAGAAATAATTGAAAAATATCGTGAATTGTGGCAAGAATAAAATCACATATAAATATCTACTCGTTATATGTGTGTAAATTTTTATGAAATTTTGTAAATATGTAATTTAATTGAAAATGTAAATAATAAATGTCATAAATGCGTAAACAGATTAGTTAATTAATTGAAAAAAAGTTTCTGTATATTACAAAAAAAAGGAAAATTTTAGTTACAAAATAAAAGAAGATATACTATACGTATATATAATATTATATTGAAAACTATTGAAAAAATTAAATAAATAAATAAATAATAAACAGAAAAACACGGCAACATTACTCTATCACATAAATTATAAAAAAAGGATATTTTCATACTCTAGAAAAAGGAAAAAACAAAAAAAAAAAACACACACACACACACACACACATTACATTCAGTTTAATTGAAAATGAATTTAAGATTATTATAAAATTCAATATTTGAATTTATTATATCTGTGCGGGGTATGAAACAGATGTAATATTTTGCAGTGTGGCCCCAGAGGACCATGCCGGTAATTGCTGATAATACTGACGAACCGCCTGCAAAATGTTGCAAATATTGTGAGGGTAGGAGAAATTGTTTGAAATTAATATTGTTTTTGTTTTTCTGTATATACATACTCGTATACCTAATTGTTTTTAATTTGAAACATTTTTTTTTTTTCTCACTTAAGTACATTTATTTTTATTTATGTATATATGAAGTTAGATAGTTATAAGTTAAAAGAAAAACGAAATCTAAAGGATTATTAGAAAATTATTAAGCCTGCATAAAATGTACAAAATATGGCTCAAGTCTGTTAAATAAGTTGAGTTTAAGACCTATAAACTACGACTGTGCACACTTTTCAACATTTCTTAAGCGAAAGTTTAAACCTTATTGTTGAGCTTTAGCTTTTACCGTATAGACTTTTTGAAATCAATAGTGACTTTGAACTTTAGATAAATTACTACTACTGCCCAAGTTGATTGATTCGTTTTCAATACGATCCGCAGTGTTATAATACCAGAAGTTGATTAATTTTTATGATTAACTGGAACAACTATTATATAATTACTGATTAACAGTGTCTTATTGTAGTCTAATTATCCTCCGATGAATTTTCAAAAAGAATTATTTACGTGAATTTTTTATCATTTGAATTTCTTATCATCATTTTTATTTTGTTTCGATGAATCTGAATTTTAAATCAATTCATAGTGTGCGACAATAACAATAGCGTGATACTGGATACAGATTTAAAAATCCAACAAATTTGGATTGTCCTTAATCTCATCATCATCATCATCATACTGGCACTACAGTTCTTTGAGAACCTTTGCCTCTTGCAGCATTTGCCTTGTTTGCATTTGTTTCCGTTTTTTTTTTACTACCTGCGTCTCCAGTTACGGATTCCAATTCTTTTTATATTGTTCATGACGTCATCCAACCATCTCTTTCGTGTCCACCTATCGGTCTTCTTCCGTCAAAGTTGCTTTCCCAAACTCTTTTTGCAATTCTTTCGTGATCCATTCTGACTAGATGTCCCAACCATTTCAGTGTATTTGCTTTGATATGTTGAGTTATTCTTAGTTCATTATATAGTTGCGTAATCTCGTCATTCCACTTAATTCCACTTAATTCTCCAGACATAATTATGTTTTATGGGGCCAAATATTTTACGTAAAATTTTCCTTTCTCGGAGGCCTATTTGAATTACCATTTTCAATGCGCAATAACCCAGTAAACTAAATTGACAGTTTTTATATCTTCTTAGACCTACTGGAATCGATAGGATCATTACGATGACACACATCTACTTTGATCCAGATTAACGAATTAAGATTAGGATTCGAGATATCTGCTATCTCGTGCACCAATTATCTCCGAAGTTACTTAACCAATTTCAATGAAATTTGAAACATAGATACTTTGATAGGAATTGTGGTGCTTAACGGAGCGTTTTTTTTTAAATGTCCTTGTTTTCTTTTTACAGTGTGTCAAAATTGTCAAAATTGCGATTTTTCGGCTTCCAAAGCACCTCGTACAGCAAACACTGATTGACCAATTTCTTTGAAATTTTGAATATAAGTGGCCTGAAGGATATTGTGATGCTTGAATATAGCACATTTTTGATTTTATGTCCTGAAATTTAGTTATAGTTCTTAACTTCAACTTTGACTTCTATTTTCATACATTAAATCTTCATATATCTATATGATTTTGGTATCAAAATAAAATTTGAACTTTTCTGAAGAGTTTACAAAAAAAAAAATATAAAATTCTTTGTTATATGTATTTCCATTTTTATTAACAAAATAAAATTATGTTTTTTTTTATCAAAATATTCAAAAATCCATTTTTATTAGCACCTAAAAGGTATGCAAAGTCATTTTTTCAAATTTCTGTATGTAAAATCGTAGTTGTTGTTTTCGAAATTTTTCAAAGTCGAAACCTACTCTTAATATAGATTAAAATGTTTAGTCTGTAAACGTTATAATGTTGTATCTTAAGAATGATCGCAATGCATTGCATCAAAGTTGCAAAACAAAACAACTGGTAGGTACATGTTGCGTATGTTGTAATTTTCTTTTTAATAATGAAAATATTTTTCTTATTACACATACACGTACTCTATATATCATCATGTAATACCAACCATTTAATTGTATACAAACATTTTAATGAGTAATTCAAATAATTTTTAATCGTTTTCGTAATTTACCTAATTTCATATATGTACATATATATGTATATATTCTAGTACATATATACATGTAAATAGCTACCTCTTATTACTTTTGTACCACAAATATATGTAATTTTTGGAATATTAACACCAAATGAAATCATAATTAAAATCAAAACCAAAATCAGACAAAAAAAATAAATAAATCTTCATTTTTTTTTGCTTTAATATTTTTCTTTATTTTTTTATTATAATATTTATGTTTAATATTACATATGTATATGTATTTACACATACTACATACATGTATATTTACTTTAATTTATATGTGTGCATATTTTCGTATATGTAACATTTGTTATGTACATAAAATATACTCTTCGTGTATACGTATTATATGTATATTTGAAAATGGTTTTAAAGATAAATATCTATGTTCGTTCATCATATTAGTATGTATATACTTACATATGTATATAATATTGAAAATTGAAAATTCGTTAATAATAACAACACATGAATACAATTTTTCCTTATTTTTTTGCTCATACTCGTACTATACATAATGTTATTGTTTATTAGAAAATGTGTGAATACTCGTATTATGAAAAATGAGAAAAAAATAAAATCGATTTTTTGTTTACAAAATTTGAATAATAATAATTTTTTTTTTTTTTTTTTTCATTTTTGTTTAATATATTCATAATGATATACAATATGGAATATACTTACTTACATACATACGTATGCAATAAATATTTATTTATAATACTCGTATGATGTACATATATATACATTTATATAAAATGTTATATGTACATATGTATTGTTTACATATATGATGTGTATAACGTATAACATAACGTACAGTGGTGTTAAGAAAAATATTTACAGTTGAAACCAAATAAGAATTTTAAGAATTTTTCGAATAAGATTAGAAAAATTTTAGAAAATTCTTTTCAAGTATATTTATGTAGTATAAATTGAACTGTGTTTGGGTATTATACTATTGACATACTGCAGAGATAAACCATGGTTATCTCAGTTTTCTGGTTTATCTTTGTAATAACCGACTTTCAGAACTCGGTTAAGTTAACCGAGTTTCTAGAACTCAGTTATCATGTTAACTAAGTTCAAACTCAGTTATCTTTGACGTTTGTGCTATTTATTTTTTTTTTATATTATATATAAACAAACTGCCAAACTAAATTTCAACTGACATGCTGACTAGATGAAAAATAATTAGTGTTTGAATTTAACTCGACAGGTGTCGTATGAATAAATAAACTAGTTCACTTTAATTTAAATGTGTCACCCATACCAGGTAATCGATAAACCAGTTGAGATAACCATGGTTTATCTCTGCAGTGTGTCAATAGTATTACTCTAAATGCAATTTCAAATTTATTTTGTATTTTATAAAGAAAATAAAAAATTTATCTAATTTTTTCTTTAAACATAATTTTTGATAAAGAAAATATGATTTCTGGCAATGCTGTGAGAAGTACTGGAATTAGAAATAATGGGTCGTATGAATAAAAATGAGAATTACCTTATCATTTCATTTTTTCAGAGGAAATGCTTAGCTTTCTATAAATGAAAATGAGCACAGTTCATGCTCAAAATCAAGATACGAGTATCTGCTTCATGAATATGAGCATAATGTTAAAATATTACGAATGAAAAAAGGGAGCAAATGGTGAAAAGTATGAGCAAATGTTTCAAAAAACATATAGGTCTACTCAGTTCATCAGTAGCAGACTAAAATGTCGTTTTCACACATTGCGGCATGTCGAACGATATATCGCAAATTTATTCAAAATATAATGTATTTTAATGTAATGTTTTCACTTGTCTCCGATTTCCGATTTGTCGCAACGATATATCGTAGTGTGTGATAACGGCCGAAGGCTTGAATATGACATAAGTTATTTCAAATCTCAACTGTAAAAAAGTGTATAATATTGTAGACACACAGAGGTCGAAATTAAGAATTTTGCTAATTTCAGCCTTGAAATCCGGAAAAAACGACAGATTTGGGCCGAAATCTAGTCAGCGAAATTACATAAAAAATACGTAATTTCGCTCGAAATCTACTCATGTTTCGCTCTTTACGTAGAACAGAGACATCTACCAACAAATTGTAAAACAAAAAAATTTTTTTTTTAAAATTGTCATTAAGAAATAATTGAATATAATTGACAGTTAGATTTAATAGATGAAGTAGGCTATGTTCAGGTAAATTAAATTAAAACTAGATAAATTATATAAATTATTTGTTGAATCGTCATTCAACATTTTTAATCATCTGAAAAAGAAAAAGAAAAAATAAAAGATTAGAAATAAAAATAATTAATAATGAAAATAAATAAATAAACTAATAATAAATAACACAAAAATCATAAACAAATCGTACAAACAGAACAACACAAAATATAAACAAACAACATAACCAAAACATATCACACATAATGAATACAATACATAATAATATACCATAATAACATAGTTACAACAAAAATAGAACAAACAAAATAACATTAAAAAAAGAGTGAACCACAAATATTTTATAAAAAATGTAACAATTACACACTTTTTTACTTATAAAACAAAGGACAAAATTACAAACAAGAAACATAACATTAATTGCACAAGTCACATCATGAACACTATATTATTTACACCATAATCACAAAATTATTTACAAACATAAAACAAACAAAAATATCCACACTGCACAACATAAATTAAAATACATATAAAACATAATTAATTAATAACACAAATAACAATTATTACAAATTAAAAAAAAAAAAAACATTTAAATAAAAACATTCACAACATCACAAACTTAACTACCATAATAATTTTTGACAACACAACACAATCATGACACAACAATATGGTAAACAAAACGTCACTTACATATTACCAACGGTTCCAATTAAAAATGACCATTGTCAAATAGAAGCTGAATTACCAGTACCAGTAGAGTTATTCACAATCATCAAAATTATCAATCGATTTACCAAACTCAAATTTAAATAAAACAGTTTTATAAAAAAGGATGAAAAGATGAGACAAATATAAAGATAATTTCACCAACGGAGAAAAGGAAAATTCTAGAACCGTGAAATTTTTGTATATAAAGGATTGCAAATCGCAGAAGAATTTGTCTTTTTGCGATTATCTGTGTATAATATCGTATTGAGATTGAAGCAGAGAAAACAAATAGACCAAAAACCATTGGACGTATTGAGTCCTCAAAAATCTAGCGTATTGAGCTAGTACATAGGGAACTTAGGAATTTCTGTAAAAACTTACAATTTTTTTACAGAATTTAGGGAAAATTTAGGAAAAAACTTAGAAATTTTTTTTGGAAAAAATTTCTAATAAATCGCCGAAATAAAAAAAAAAATACTTAGAAATTTTTAAGGAAAATTTCTAAGCAACGCTGCTTTGGACTTAGAAAATTTTTACATTAAAATTTTCTAATAAACAGAAAAATACTTAGAAATTTTTTCATTTGGTCCTTCGAGCCGGATAGAATAAGAACACAATTTTTATTTTGATAAAGTTTTATAAAAAAAAAATATATTTGTAAATGGTTAAACCAAAAACTTCAACAAAAAAGAAAAAAGATAAAATGGATAACGTTTCAAGTATAATTAAATTACAAGATGGCCTGATCGAACAATTAAATGATATAACTATTAACGCACACGAAGATATTGCAGCAAATAAATCAATTAAGGTCTATGAGCGAAGGATTTCCACCTTAAATAGCTTATACGATAAATTCCAAGAGAATCATTACATTATCTGTCAATCAGAAGATAATGCTAATACAACCACGTATAATGACCAACACAAATTTCGTGATTTTGAGAAACAATATTTTGAATTGATATCAGAATTAGAAGATAAGGTTGCTGAATTATCTACAATTTCATTGAACAATTCTGCCAATTCTACGCATGTCTCCACCGTAGTTTCTACACAGAATCCAAAAATTAGATTACCACCAATTGAATTACCAAAATTTGATGGTACTTACAAGTCATGGAGGTCGTTCAGAGATCTATATGTGAATTTAATTCATAACAACAATGAAATTTCTGACATTGAAAAACTTCATTATTTAAAATCATGTACGTCTGGTGAAGCAGCTCGAATCATTAAACCATTTGATATCATAGCAGCAAATTACCAAAAAGCTTGGTTCGCTTTAGTTAGCCGATTCAATAACAACAGAGTGCTAATTAATACCCAACTAGAGAAACTATGTAAATTCACAGCTATAAAGACAGAAAGTGCACAAGTAATGAAAGATGTCTTGAGTAACGTTGAAGAAACTCTACATGAGCTGGAAACATTACGTGTAAACACTGAAAACTGGGATCCAATTATCACTTATTTAACGTTACAAAGATTACCACCTGAGACCAGAGAACTTTGGGAAGTAAAACAGAGTTCGAAAACCGAAATATGTAGTTTTAAGGAATTAGTAGAATTTTTAGAAGCACGTTTTAGAGTATTAGAAGCTATGCACACTTCAAGTGAAACCAAGATTTCTTCAAATCAAAATATTAAGGGTACCAATCAGGGTACACATTGTCCAAAGTGTAAGTCTGATCATAGACTTTGCCATTGTATGAAATTCAAGTCATTATCAGAAGTAGAAAGAAAAAATTTCATTATCAAAAATAATTTATGTACAAACTGCCTTGAACCAGGTCATAGATTCATCAACTGCACAAGCAACAGTTCATGCAAGAAGTGTATGAAAAAGCACCACACCTTGTTACATGATAGTTTTTCGGCGAATTCATCAGCGACAAATCAGACTTCTGTTCAACTACATGAAAAAGAAGATTCACTCAAGAATTTCTTTTCAACTAATGTTAATGAAACTTTGCTAGCAACAGCACAAGTAAAAATACGAGACGGTAAGGGTCAGCTACAAAATCTAAGGGCTCTGATCGACTCAGGGTCTCAAGCTACATGTATCACCACCGCGGCGACAAAACGTTTGAAGCTCTCTCATTCACGAACTAATCAGCTTATTAGTGGACTCAACCAGAGCAGTGCCACTAGAGCTAAATCACAGACCGAATTCACGTTGGAATCGGTAAATGGAAATTACAAGCAGAGAGTCAAAGCGCTAGTGGTAAACAGTATCACTAGCCAATTACCTCCACAACACATTGAAACATCAGGTTTCAATCATATAAGAAATTTGAAGCTAGCTGATCCTGACTATGCTATTCCAGGAAATATAGACTTGCTACTAGGAGCAGAAGTATATGCTAGTATTATTCAAGACGGAATAATACGTTCAAAACACCTAGATAAACCAATAGCATTGAAAACAGAATTGGGTTGGATTGTGATGGGCAACACAGGGCGTGTCACACAATCAACAAACGTATTCATGTTACACACACATGAACCACAAACTCTTAACAAACAACTACAACAATTTGTAAAACAGAATATTCAACATAAAAAAGCAGCAAGCATTAGCAAAATGCTTCAAAGATTCCCTATTCCTTGGGAAAGGGTTAAAACAATGAAGAAATCATACCGACACAGGGCGGATGATAAGACGGTCATTCGTTTCACACACTGGAACACGAATGAAATTATTGTGAAAATACCGCCAAAAATTCGACAATGGTACAATTATAAACAATATAAATTAAAATCAAAACAAAGCATTAACAAATCGAAAGGTGAATTTTGTGAATAGAAAAATAAGAAAAACTAAAATGATTCAAAATGATATTCATTTATTACATAAATAAAAATTAAAATAACAAATTATTACAATACATTAAATTATAAGTTTATTTTTGCGCGTTCGGGGAGGATGTTGAATCGTCATTCAACATTTTTAATCATCTGAAAAAGAAAAAGAAAAAATAAAAGATTAGAAATAAAAATAATTAATAATGAAAATAAATAAATAAACTAATAATAAATAACACAAAAATCATAAACAAATCGTACAAACAGAACAACACAAAATATAAACAAACAACATAACCAAAACATATCACACATAATGAATACAATACATAATAATATACCATAATAACATAGTTACAACAAAAATAGAACAAACAAAATAACATTAAAAAAAGAGTGAACCACAAATATTTTATAAAAAATGTAACAATTACACACTTTTTTACTTATAAAACAAAGGACAAAATTACAAACAAGAAACATAACATTAATTGCACAAGTCACATCATGAACACTATATTATTTACACCATAATCACAAAATTATTTACAAACATAAAACAAACAAAAATATCCACACTGCACAACATAAATTAAAATACATATAAAACATAATTAATTAATAACACAAATAACAATTATTACAAATTAAAAAAAAAAAAAACATTTAAATAAAAACATTCACAACATCACAAACTTAACTACCATAATAATTTTTGACAACACAACACAATCATGACACAACAATATGGTAAACAAAACGTCACTTACATATTACCAACGGTTCCAATTAAAAATGACCATTGTCAAATAGAAGCTGAATTACCAGTACCAGTAGAGTTATTCACAATCATCAAAATTATCAATCGATTTACCAAACTCAAATTTAAATAAAACAGTTTTATAAAAAAGGATGAAAAGATGAGACAAATATAAAGATAATTTCACCAACGGAGAAAAGGAAAATTCTAGAACCGTGAAATTTTTGTATATAAAGGATTGCAAATCGCAGAAGAATTTGTCTTTTTGCGATTATCTGTGTATAATATCGTATTGAGATTGAAGCAGAGAAAACAAATAGACCAAAAACCATTGGACGTATTGAGTCCTCAAAAATCTAGCGTATTGAGCTAGTACATAGGGAACTTAGGAATTTCTGTAAAAACTTACAATTTTTTTACAGAATTTAGGGAAAATTTAGGAAAAAACTTAGAAATTTTTTTTGGAAAAAAATTTCTAATAAATCGCCGAAATAAAAAAAAAAATACTTAGAAATTTTTAAGGAAAATTTCTAAGCAACGCTGCTTTGGACTTAGAAAATTTTTTGCATTAAAATTTTCTAATAAACAAAAAAAAATACTTAGATTTTTTCATCAACATTGCTGTTTGAACTTAGAAAAATTTATTTAAATTTTTCTATTGCCGAGACAATTCAAATCCAAGTAATTGCAACCAGCAGAATTGAAGTTTCTTCATAGAAATTTTTATCGTCGAGAGTTGAACAGTGATTTACCGACGGTAAATATCATTAACATCATCGGAACTATCCTTCAGCGCCATCTACATCAAAATTTAAAAAACATCGATATTTTTGATAACTCATCATCATTTTTGAGCTAAGACACAAACTATTAGTTGTCATTATCATTCTATGTAAATTAGTAAATTTTATTTTTTAATTATTGCATATTTTCATCATCATTTTGAGCTAAGACACAAACTATTAATTGTCATTATCATTCTATGTAAATTAGTAAATTTTATTTTTGCATATTTTTTGAATTTATTAATTAAATTTTGAACAAAATTAATTTCCGGAAATTTTTAAACTGAATACTTGAATTAGTAAATTTTTTAAATTTTAAACAATTAAATTGAATTAGTAAATTTTAAATTGTAAACTTAAATTAATAAATTTAGAATTTGAATAATTTGAATTAATTTTCCAATTAAATTTAATTAAATTAAACAATTTGAAATAATTTGCCTAAAATCAATTTTGTAATTTAGTTTAAGATTTATTGAATTGTTAGTTTTTAAGATATTATTTTTTTTTAATAAATTTTATAACGAATTGTAAAAAAATTGTGTTTTTATTCTATATAAAATTTTATGAATTAGCACCTTTTCATTTTTAATGTTAATCTTTTAAGGGGATTTAACATTATTCAAACTGTCAAAATCGTTGTGTGTCACCTTCGTAATTTCTACTCGAAATTAAAATGAAATCTACTTAATTTCAACCTCTGTGTGTCGAAGACATAAAACGTTTTCATAGCCTGATTATTATAAATTTAGTATGCGAAATAATATTTCTATTATTTTTGAATACTTGTTTTAAATTTGAAGCTATAGAAACATCAGAGTATCTTCAAACAAAATTTCATTGCGATCTATTTCTTTATCAGAATTCATCGTATATGATAAGAAAAATATAGAATAAGGGAACTAGTAAATAACTTCTTATTAATTTATATATGCTATTCAGCGATCAAAGAACATTTTTGGGTAGCACAATATGAAGAGCAGGTAGATATTTTGCCTTATCTGGTCTATTAAGACTAGCAGATTTTCCTAATCACACAATTCACTGACAACTAAAAAGTGTAAGTATGAAGTGTGAGCACGAATTACAAGCATGAAGTATAAGTTAAAGATTATTCAAGAGAATACAAGTAAATAGTTAGCTTAGCTTATAGCTCGACTTTTTACTCACGATCAAATGCTTTATACCTCTGCTTATACTTCATTCTCATGCTCACAAGTACTTATTCGCTCCCGTTTCATTCATTCGGCCCAACGATGAGTAAAATTCGACCATAAATTTTTTACATTATATTTTCTAGATGATTACTTAAAGAAGTTAATTTAATTACCTACTTTGAAGTAAGTATTATACTTTCATTCATTTCAATTGCAAATAAAAAATTTTTTTTTTTGTTGTACACTGTATGAATTATTATTCATAGAAAATACGCACAGACATTTTGTAATAAATATCACCAGGTATGTATACCAAACCAATATCGATGCACATAAATATAATAAATAATACATGAATGAATGAAAAATATACGAAGATCTAATTATAATGTGAAAATTGAAAACTAAATGAAAATGCAGAAAAACAAAAAAAAAAAAATAAATTAGAAAAAAAAGTAACAGTTCAGGAATAACAAAAAACAAATGAACGTAAAAAGAAAATAAAAGAAAATGAAGATTTTCATGACCTAATAACATATGTCTATAATGAATGAGTTTGTGTTGCATTGATGAGAGGTATATACGACTATACGAGCAATAGAAGAAATGCTGTTTTTACATTATTTCATTATAATAATATAAAGTATATACTTGCGATGTACGTCTTTATATCTATCTATCTTTATCTTTTATATCTATCTTTAATATGATGAGGATTACTCATGCATCTGTTTATTACGTACATAAATGTATGCATATAGCATTAAAGATAAACTGCGATTATAATGTGAAATGAAAATGAAATAATGATAATGATGAATGTTTTGTATGCTTTTAATATTATGTATGTACATACATCTCTTATAGTATATGCATATATGTACATATGTGTATTGTTGCATATTACATATACGTATATATATATACATTGTGCATAAATGTACTCAATAAAAGCACATTTTAGCCTTGAAAATCGGAAAATTATTTCGTAAAACTGAAAATACATAATTATTATTACAGGTAGAAATATTGATTTTGATTTATTAACACTGGCATAAATATTTCTCTATAGCTGTTGCATTACATCACGAATGTATCTGTGATTATTACATCCATATATACATGTGTAAATACACATGTATGGTAATGGTGTGCAATGTGTACACAAGAAGAATGCAAATTCATATAAATGTAGTTACAGAATAAGCATAAAGTATATCTGCCAGTACCAATGTAAGTATGTATGAATAAAAATATTTGTATTACTTCTAACAAACATGTGACGTAGAAACGACTCTTATATAGTATTTAGAACAAAACTGGGATTGCACACTCAGTACAGTATTCAAGTAAGTGGGAACTATGTTCAAGTTAGGGGATCCTAAATCAGTATAGTACAAGAAAGAATAAAAGGTGTGAGGGAAGACATTAGAAAGTTAGGTGTAGAAAATGTAGATGAATTGAAATAAGGTCGTAAGGGAAGCCTTAACACATAAAGTATTGCTATATGGAATAAGAAGAATATTATGGTATTTAGAGAAAACTGACATTTTATACTAATTAAAATGTTTGATCAATTTTCTACAAGAACATAAAGCCCTTATTGTCATTACTAGCATTTGCCTCTCTTTCTCCTCAATGTCTTATATAGCTTAAAAATTCATCTTGATCACTTTCGATAATTATCTTCATCTCCACTTCATCATTTTTGATCTTGTTTTATGTCTGAATTATGATTTTTAGAATTATTTTCAATATTACAATATGATATTTTAAAATTTTTAAATCGTATGAACATACACAATCATACAAATGTATGTATTTCCTCATAAAACAAACGATGTTTAAAACAAAAATTTATGCACAATAAATCATATTTAATGCGGGTGTATATCAGGTTATTCAAAAAGTTCGCAGCCTAACGCATACGTGACATTTCTAGAAACAAAAATTTATTCGTATTGGCAACACCAGTCCTTCATATGAACTTACCATAAATTCAAGATCGATCTGTCAAATAGTTTAGTTTAAACAGTTGATTAAATTACACATGCTTGGCTTGTTTTCAGAAAATGGATAATTTAAAAAATCGTGCGGTGACTGAATATTTGTTTAAAAAAGGATAAAGTGGGAAAGAAATTTTTGATGATATGGTAAACGTATTAGGAGACAGTGCTCCTTCATATGCAACTGTAAAAAAATGGGTTGTTCTATTTAAACACGGCCTTACAGACATCAATGATGATCCACGTTCAGGACGTTCAAAAGCAGCAACCATGCCAGAAATTATCGACAAGGTTCATGATTTGGTTTTGGAAGACCGCCGAATAACTGTGGTTGATTTAGCTGGGGCAACATGCATTTCAACTGGATCAGTACATAGCATCTGAACCAGTGAATTAGGTATGAGGAAGTTATTGACAAGATGGGTGCCGCATTCTTTGAATTCTGACCAAAAACGCATTCGAGTGAAACTTTCTCAACAACTTTTGGGTCATTTTCAAAAGGATAGAATTGATTTTGTGCGTCGATTTGTAACTATGGACGAGACCTGGATTTATTACTATGATCCTGAATTGCGACAACAAACAGCGGAATGGCCCGAGCCCGGCTGTTCGGCCCCAAAAGCAGCCAAAGCTCTCAAAATCTTCAAAGAAGTTTATGGTATCAGTTTTTTGGGATGCAAAGAGGATTTCATTAATTTATTACATTCAGACGAGTAAAACGATAACAGGAGAATATTATTTAGAATTAGAATTTAAAGTCATTTCTTTTTGTATGATTTGATTTCTCTATAAAAATAATAATTTAATTTTCATTCACTATTGCAACTATTTATGCATGTTATGCATATATTATCTTATGTTGCGAACAGACGAAAAAAAAATCAGTGATAATTCGTTGCGAATGATCATCATTCATTTGCCGTCTATTACTTCAAATTAAGCTAAAATGACATTAAATCTTCATTCTAACTTCTTTAAAGTGAGTTTGACTGATGTTTCAGTAGCTTCATTCAGCGACAAATGAAGACGGTGACATTTATAAATTGACAATAAACATTTAAAATCTATATGACAGCTTGAATGATCATTGAACGAGTATCATGCGACAGGGGTTCTTTGAATTATCATTTTTACGAATGAAGATTGCAAAAATGATCATTGATTTGCTGTCGTCTGACATGACATTATAAACATTTTTTCAATAATTTCTATAGTACTTTTGCAGTATAAATAATCATATGTTCGTATGCGTGCATGATATGAATAAAAAAAATAAAAAGAAAATGTTTTTTAAATCTTTAAATTATTTTTTTTACTATACAAAAAAAAAAAAATTACTATTAAGTTTGGCATCATTGCCAATAATGTTTTTCGTTTGTCCATCTTGAATACAATACACGTGCATTTTATCTACTATATCTACCAAATAATATGATAATCATATACAAATTTATTACATTAAATGTAACATACGAGTGTTATATGCGTTTATACATTTTTTTTTTCTATATTTTTACTTTATATAAATAACGCTTTAGCACTATATAATATATTATGTAGTTTATGAGATGATTTTTCTTCCTTTCTTTCCTTATTTTATTTTTCATTTTTAATGTTTAATATTTTAGTTTTACTATTTTCTATGTTTCTATGATTTCTTTTTTTTTTTAATGTGTCATGTTAATTTTGATGTCAAATATTTTGTAGTATAGAAATAAATTTTTTGTTTTTATGAATTTTTTCTATAAATGTATACTTTTTTTTATAGTATAGGCAAAAGCAAAATTCCCATTATTAATTTTTTTTTTCGGATTGTCAAACAAAGATAGTAGTAGGTACTTTGGTATACGCACATAATGTAAATGATTAATTACAACACTGTCATATATGCAAACTGCGTAGTTCCTCTTTAAGGAGAAACAAGGACATTTCTGTCAATAAAAAATGTCAATTTTTTGTTTTCTTCAAAAATAAAGTATGTATGTACATAGGTACAAATTGAAAAAATAAAACAAAATAAATGTTGCAGTTTTAATGACCGATACTGTGTAAATGCCTATTTAAATAGTTTTTCGATTTCGATTTACTCTAAAGAGATCTTTGAAATTTTTTTTTTTTTGTTTTACTGGGAAAATTGAACAAAAAGAAAAAAGAATCAAAATGTCTGTCGTACTTGTATAATGATAAAATATAATAATATCAGATATTATAAGATATAGTTTGTATAATGGGTTGGCTTTCAATCAAAATATCAAAAAAAAAAGAAAATATGTACAATAATCTATATACACACATCCATTCATGTATGTTGTATAGATAGTTTCTCTTTTGTACAAAAAAAAATTGTCACGATATGTTTATTGCAAATTATGTATTTATGTATGTACGTACATGTATGTGCAACGCTATCTATAAAATGTGTAAATATATTGTATATGCTACAATTTCAATTTAAACTCATTTATCATTGAACTATAAGTACCTTGAATGATGTTTTTTACTTAATAATACTCGTATATTTTGTGTTGTATACAAAGTAGATTTGTTATATTTCGAAAATATCCGTTAGATATACTTAGTATTGATGTATGCATACATATATGCGTATGTAATATGTATATTATATGTCAGAAAAACATCCGATTTCCGATACAATAGCAATTAGAATTTATATATGTTTACGTATTACATTCTGCATATATACAAATGCATATTATCTGTACACTTGTGCATATATACATATTGATACACATGTACAGTTATGTTCGAAAAAATATCAGTATTTTAATGAAAAAAGTATTTTCTGTGTTCCCTATGATTCCAACAATTATTCACATACAAAAATATAGTCTAGGAAAGATACAGTTGTTGTTGTTTACGGTAGGAGAAGAATCTTATTCGCAAACCTGAACAATCAGACAGGCTTTTAATTGTATTCGAAGCTTCCCGTCTAGTCAAACTTCTTCGCCGCCCTTATGTAACGAAGAAGACAAGCCACTCACATAATAAGTGCTCCATCTGTCAACTTCCTTTCCACAAGCCACGCACAAAGTAACACTGGTGATTCCTATATAGTGGCGAGATGCAGCCCCACAGGTATAATGCCCTATTGGAACGTTGACCATTGCTCTGCAGTCTTTTCTCTTTAGTTTGAGAAGAAAAGCTGCTAGCGCCTGGTAGATAGAGTATACATCTGGAAAAATAAATTATAAGAAAATTGGAAAAAAGAGGGAGTACATCTTGTCGAGAAGTAGAGGAGCTCCTGAAATGTTCAGCAAAAATTATCTCAAATGCGAAGCAATATAAGAAAAAGTCAGAAACAAGAAGAAGAAAGAAAAATACAAACGACAAACCTGTTTGGTAGAAAATCAGAATACCATTCACGAGATGAAAATTGAATTATTTTATAAAGATCATGGAAAAACAACTGTAAAATTCGAACCGTAATACACCAGAAGAACTCAAGTGGTGAGAGGAGGGGGTAGAAACACTACATTCTGGACATTACGTATTAAAGTATTGGCCCTATTATCAAGATTGCAAGATGACAGCAGATAAATACATACTCGTAAACTGAACTTCTGCGAGAGGCGATGCTTCCATTTGCTGAGAATGAAATGTCCCTAAAATAAGGTTACCAATAGTAAAATGACCGAAAGTTTAAGAAAAACGAAAATTTGGGTTTTGAGAAAACAATGTTAACATCTTATCCCAATAAGCACAATTACCCGATCTTAATGACTTTTGTGGCAGAATGATAGATACCAGCCCATGTAAATCCATCCTCTTTGCAAATATTGGTGGAAATAGACCGAAGGGGCGGCCAAAAAGCAAATGGTGGAACGCAGTGAGAAAGGATCTAGGTAAGCTACAAATGGGCGACTGGAAAAAGAAATCCATAGATAGAGAACAGTGGAGGCTTTTCCTCGCAGAGGCAAGGGTCCTTTTAAGGACTGTACGGCCACAGAAGAAGAAGAATGACTTTTGTGGATACAATTAATTCAGAATTAGGGAATACAGAATATAATTTTTGAATGAACCACTGCTAGTTTTTCGAACGTAACTATGAAAAACTTTAATATCTACATAGCTAGTAAATTGAAAAATAAATCTCTGAATTTAGATCAAAATCTAAATTTTTTGTTAAAAAAAGCTTTTTTTTTTTTTTTTTTTTTTGAAGTAAAGAAAATCTTTTTGGGAATAATTATTAAGAGATTTTAGGATTTAAATGAATTTCATGGCACTAAATTGCATACATTTGAGTATATATAAACCACAATTATACAATGTAATTTTTTGCTATACACGAAAATGTACATTCATTTATATACGCGTACATTATGTATTCGTAAATGCAGATACATATATGTATGTATCTACTGTACATGTTTGTCATATGATAATTGTAAATATACTGCACTTTTTTGCCTACGTACATATAGAAAATATATCAGAATGTAAACGGCAGCGAAAATAAAATTTTTTTTTTTTTTTTTTAAAAACGTGCGTACATATGTATGTACAATAAAAAAATGTAAGACAAACAACAAAAAATAAAGTATGTAGATAAAAGCAAGCTAGATAAACAAAAAAAAAATGAAACAAAATTAAAATAAAAAATAATAAAATGAAATTAAAATGCATTAGACTAGATTAGATTTAAAGAAGATTTTTATTTGTGCCAAAATATTTCATTGCATTTTTGAGGCCTATTTGGATCGAAATTTTAATTTCTGTATCTATGTACATGGTACATTCCGTGCATACGTACATACATATGTGTGTATGTAAGAATATATATATATATATATATATGTAGAGATGGGTTATTTTTATTATTTATTTTTATTTTATTACTTTTTTTGCTTTATTGTGTAAATATACATATGTACGTTTATAGATGCAATAAATGAATTAATGAATACATAATATACACTGTATAGTCAGTGCCAAAAATAATGGAAATTTACGAAATTATAATAAGAATAATTAAATATTACAGACTATGACCGTTGGATAAAATTGAAAGCTTTACATTGTCAACTTCATATCAATTTAAAATCCTAGTTGTTTGTAAGACTGGAAATACGATGATGAATTTTTGGAAATTCAGACTGAGATTGACTATAACAACCTTGCGTCTATACTGGAAATGTGAATATTGTCTTTGCAGAGGTGTACACACTTAATTTCTGGCAATTTTTTCTGAATAGTAATATTGCTTTTACTTTGGAGGGGCATATTAGCTGCTTTCGATTTAGCAATTCCAAGTACTTGCGAGTACAAAAATGTGTCTAGGATAAATTGTTATAACGAACGACGCAAAAATTATTCGTAGCTACTTACATCTACTTGAAGAATTTTTTATGAGTAGCTGCGAGTAGATGGTTTAGCACACACATATTTACCTTATCTACTTGCAAGTACTTGAAATTGTTAAATCGAAAGCAGCCAATATTGCTTTCATAATATGTATACACATAGCAATATGTTATGTCAAATAATATTGTCATTGCTGTCCATATATTGCTAGTATAGACGCAGGATAAGATATCATATTATCATTATTGGCTCCACGCAGACTGTTCCAGACCCTGGCCTCCCCTAGAGTTTGCCTCCACACTCCCCTGTTCTGTGTCAGTTTTTGCCATTCAGCTCCGTACATCTTTCTCGCATCCTCCTCGACATTTTCTTTTCATCTGCTTCTTGGACGTCCCCGAGGTCTTTGTCTTTCTATTTTCTTCTGAAATATTACTCTCGGGATTCTCCTGTCCTCCATTCTTAACAGATGGGCCCAGCCATCTTAGCCGCTTTTTCTTAATAAAGGCAGACAGCACCGCATCGCCATATAATTCTTCAACTTTCTGATTGTATCGTCGACGCCAGGTATTTTCTATTTTTATTCCACCGAAGCCCAGGATAAGATAAGCTTGAATAAAAATTGAATATTTGACGTTTACCTTTCATGACTTGTCATAAGATTTCAACTTTGATAATAGCCAATACCCAATACATGAGAATTAAGTATAAAAATCAGATTTGCTTTGTCATTTCTATAAAAATTCGAATTTCAATTGAAATAACCCATCAAATTGTTAGTGAAAATGAAATATGTAGAAATGACCGAATGTCACTCAGAATGATAATTAAATATTTTAAAATTGTCTAAAACCTCGATTTGCGTCGTCCCGATTTGCGTCGTTTTGAAGTTGAGTCGTTCATAAATTTTCGTGATTTCGAAGTTGCGTTGCTTATATGTATTTAAAAAATTCTATTTGATTCAATTTTATTCCACTGTCTACAATACATTTTATTTATGCGGTATAGGTATTATATGTATGTTTTTAGCCATAACTGTATCCCGATTTTGTTCTAAATGAAAACATAAGAAATGTATATGAATGTATGTACGTGTATATATTTTCAATTATGTAGTTGCAAACATTTTTTTTTCGAATATTCTGTTTTTGTTTCTTTCCCTTTAAAAAAAATTCTTAAAAAAATTTGATTTGTTGTTTGTGTTACTATGTACATATGTATATAAATCTGTTATCACAACAAAAGGTATTCACTGCATAAATTGTATTCAGTATGCCAAAGCTAATGTTCACATTTATTGAAATGTATATACCTTATGTACATATGCTCGCATATACAAATAACATCTGTATATAAATATAACATATGTACATCAGTAACAATATTTAAATAAAATTGCGTTTCGGATTTTATTTTATTTTTAATTTGATCAAGAAACAGAAAAAAATCTACGAATATTTGTATGTACATACACGAGTATTTTTTTGCAAATACATATATAAGACAGACAGTAAACATACTGACTATCAGTTATATACATATGTATATGCAATACACTGTTATACAGGGTTTTCCAATAGAAACGTCAAACTCTTAACAATGGTCACAATAACAACACTGAGTTTAAAAGTCAAACTAAAACTTAAAAATTGTCTCAGTCTCATTGTTTTGAAGATAAAAGTGAAAATCATGTGACTGTCAAGTCAATAGCGACCGCTATTGGGAGTATATGATAACAAAATATTTTTGGCTTAAACTGAAAAATGCTTATATAAACAACATTTAATTTCAATAAAACGGTTCGTGGGGATTGAATAGCTCGAAGGTTATGGTGTCGGTCTTGTGATCTTGAGATCACGGTTCGAATCTCAACTAGCGCGCTACTCTGGCCCAAGTCGATCATTAATTTCCCATCAGCAATGTACACCAGTAACTGATTACTGATGATAAACTGGATGATATATTTGACAGAATTACTGATCGGCGGTGCTATAATGGACTAAGTATCCGTGTGTGCTTAAAAATGTACTATATATATTGTATGTATATATGTATATAATAAAAAAAAAAATAAAACGGTTGCAAATTGTCACACATCTCGCCAGACAATTGACTTGTTACAAGAAAAATTTCCTGGACGAATTATTTTATGTAATGCTGATGTCAAATGGCTGTCAAGCGGCCAAAATCGTGCAATGTAACACCTGTAGAGTTTTTTCCATGAGGTATTTAAAATTTTTGGTCCAACACACTATTGAAAATTTATAGTACCATGCAATCATGCGATGTACTAACATCCTTGGACTTTTTCCTGTGAGGTTATTTGAAAACTTTGGTCTACGATAATACAAGTCAAAAATGATTCGGGATCTTAGACAAAACAGAATATTAAACAATTGGTTGCGTGAAAGTAAGCAATCATGCATGCAAACGTCAAAAAAAGAAACCAATTAATTACGACAAAATCTACTTGCGCATGTGGAAATACTTGCATATTTGAACATAATCCCACATCAAACACAAAGAAAAAACAATTCAATTTAAGTAAACACAAAATGACAGCTGATGACAATGGCAACACAAAGAGTGTATCTTCTTCTTATTCAGAAAAGAAATCAACTTGAAATACTTGCATAGGTTGCGTTAATTTTAAAACAAGTTTTATTAAATGTACACATGACGTTTGCATGGTTGAAAAAGTGAACATATGACTTTTACACGGTTGCTAAACTGAACAGATTGTAAATGCAAGTTTTTATGAAACCATGCGAAAGTGAAAACGGCCATTATTTTCAGAATGTAATGTAATCGATTTTGTTCTTAAAAATAATCAACAAATCACATGAATATCATTTTAAAGTTCTGACGCGCTCATTGGTAAACCCTTTATATATATTATATACTTTTTTGCAAGTACATACAAGCATATATAAATAGACAGTAAACGCGTACTAACAATTAGTTATTTGTTATATATACAATTCTGTGATGTATTAAAGACACACATATTTACACATAGAAGGAATTTTTTTTTAAAATAAATTTTCAAATTAAATATTGTTATTTGATTTATTTTCATCTAATAAATGAAATATTTTGTTTTGATACAAATGTTATGTGATGCTTGCTTTTATTTTTGTTAGTTTTCCTTTAAAATAATAAAAATAAAAAAAAAATGTTTATTAAGAGTAGGATTCGACTTTGAAAAATTTCGAAAGCAACAACTACGATTTTACAAACAAAAATTTTAAAAAATGCTTTGCATATCTTTTAGGTGCTATAAAAATGGATTTTTGAATATTTTGATGAAAAAGAACATAATTTTATTTTGTTAATAAAACTGGAAATATAACAAAGAATTTTATACTTTCTTTTGTAAACTCTTCAGAAAAGTCCGAATTTTATTTTGATACCAAAATCATATAGATATATGACGATTTAATGTATGGAAATAGAAGTCAAAGTTGAACGATTTCAAAAAAAAAAAACCCATCTCCTTTTTTAAAAACTATAACTGAATTTCAGGACATAAAATCAAAAATGTGCTATATTCAAGCACCACAATATCCTTCAGGCCACTTATATTCAAAATTTCAAAGAAATTGGTCAATCAGTGTTTGCTGTACGAGGTGCTTTGGAAGCCGAAAAATTGCAATTTTGACAATTTTGACACACTGTAAAAAGGAAATGAGGACATTTAAAAAAAGAACGCTCCGTTAAGCACCACAATTCCTATCAAAGTATCTATGTTTCAAATTTCATTGAAATCGGTTAAGTGAGTTCGGAGATAATTGGTGCACAAGATAGCAGATATCCTGAATCCTAATCTTATTGTAAAGATACATTATTGCGTCTATATTACAAATAAAATTGAACGACCTAAAATTATACAAAGAAAAAAATCTACATAATGCATCTAATCTGATGCATTTGTTTATTATACAATAAAATATAAAATCATTTTACATATACAATACGACATAATGTATATGTACTATTTGTTTGGCTATTCTTGTCTAACATATACGTACATACATAATGATTATTTTATTAACTCATATATTGTTAGTTTTTTAAATTTTTGATTTGAGCCTTTGTTCTGCTCTCCAATATTCACTTAATTGTATGCACGCATCTATACATATCCCTTGTTGGTTTTTTCTTTCCAGCTGCGTACAAATTAAAATACTTCAAAAATTTTTGTAGGCCAGGCATTTTCAATTTTCCTTTAAAATTCGAAATGTTACAATTGAACGATTTGTACAGTAAAAACTGTCATTACTATATACGTGATACCTATATAGGCAAATATTAATTATTGTTTTTGTATTAACGATGGCAAAATATCTAGATTGACCTTATGTGGTTTTGTTTTGCAAAAAAATTTTTTCTATACTACGAAGAAGACATCTATCTACATACATATACGAGTATATACAAATGTACACATACATACATACATATGTAAACATCATGTATATACATACATATATGCATACATTTTTAAATTCATTTTTCTTAATTGGTTCTATTAATTTTGAAGCCAATTTTCTTTTAATTTTGTATATGAAAAATCGATTTTTTTGTTAATTAGAAAATGTCTAAGTTGTTTGCAATACATATACGAGGGTAATTCAAAAAATTCCCGGAAAAATGAAATATGTAATACACTAGTTACTGATTTTTATAGATTTATTTTTTTTACGTAAAAACCACAAAGTTTCATCACCAGTCACTGCACGGTGCGAAAAGTCTTCAGGATTTGAATTGTATTTGTTCAAAAACTCAGTGGTGAGAATTCGGCGGCACGTCTTTCAATGTATTCTTCATGCAATGATCTACACTAAGTTTTAAAAATATCTAATTTTTCATGTATCTGTATCCTTTTAAATAAAAACAAATGAATTACATTTTTTATATACAGCAGTTACGCTTTCAAAACATTCAAAATATAACCAAACTTCTTGACTGTTGTTGGCCTGCTAGTTATTTATACTGACGCAGATATTTCCGGAATTTTTTGAATTACCCTCGTACATATATATGAATATTTATGTATCTAAGTCATATGCAATTTATGCCTTTGTGTATGTTACGAAATTTTTTATTTTCTATTTGATACTACATTTATATATATATATATATATTTAATTTTAATTTTTGGTTTTTATTGAGTGTACTGCTAATGTCAAACGACAGGCCTCTTTTTTTTTTTTATTTCCTTCAAGATAGAAAAAAAAAATACAAATCGAAAAGTAAATACATATTATAAGAAGAAGAATAAAAAAAAATAAAAACGGATCCACATAAGATACATACCACCGCATACATTCAAAATTATACAGTGTAGGAGTAGATGTGCTTACGAAAAAATCTTCACTTTGAACTATACGATAATGTATGAACATATCTGTATCTGTATCTGTATATATGTGTCGTTAATATAAGATGAAATCTACATTTTTGATTATGGTCTCTGTCAGTTATATACATATTTATGTATGTAATTATTGCACATAATTATTGTACTACATGTTTCTATACACAAATCCGAATGTATTGTATGCCATACATTTATGGTTTGATTTTGTGTTATTATATTGTAGGTGATTCTATATTCGGAAGCTTTGAAAAGTACAAAAAAAAAAAAAAAGAATTAAATAAAATACCATCTTTTAGGTTATTCATTTTTGTTGTTGTTCTTGTTGATTGTTTTATGCGTATTTTGCTTAATTAAATTTTTATTGAAGGTATCTATATACCTATCTGGCAATCTGTTGTGTTCATACATATTTGCAAATAAAAATGTATAATACAAAGTTAAAAAATATCCACATTCGTACATATGTACGTATGTACGTATATAAATCCTATTATTAATTAAAGTATTTGATTTATTTTGATAATACACAGAAAGAAAAAAAAAAGAAAAAATATTTTCTTTTGTTATTCACTGGCCAAAAGGATAAAATCTTCTAATGAGTAATTAACTCATTATAACAATGCATATATCTACTATACAGATGCCCGGCTGTACGAAATTTTTGACCTAATTTTTTTCCTATCTAATTCATAGAATTGTACACAAAAAAAAAAAAAAAAAAAACAAAAATCTAAGCCATTATATGCTTAAAATTTAAACAGAACCAAACAATATTAGAAATGACAATTTTTATTTTCTTTTATTTATTTCACAATAAAACTTCTTCCGGACAATGTTGCATTTAGTCACAGACAAAAATAAAAATATGTAATTGTATTCTATTCTTGTTAGTAGAAATGAAATGATAGAAAAAATCTAAATATTTGATTGATCGAATTGAAGCACAAATATAAATGTACAAACACTTATCTGTAGATGATATGCTCATTTGTTTTCTTTCTCTTTTTTTTTTGTCTCTCGGTTTTTATGAGATTAAATTTTTCTTAATAATATTGATACATGCATAGAGTACTTATTATGAAATACTATGCGATACCTGTCAAAATATAAACTCTCTCTTATCTTGTATCTTGTCGTTGCAATTTGTATTGTACGAAGCTATATTTGAATAGAAACGGCAGCTTTGTTTCTTGAATGATGAATCGATTCTATGCAGAATTTCTAATAGAAATGTGTAGTAAATTTTAACTTAAATGCATATAATTACATTCTATATACATGAATTTATCCAAAATTTCGATTTAAAAATTTGAAATAAGATTACAAACAGATAAATGCGACAATTAAAAATGATGGTTAGACTCAAGTGTACATAAATGTGGTATGTACAGGAATGCCTGTACACATTGAATGCCTGTGATTCGAATGAAAAAAAAAAAAAATGAATCAAAAACTTTGAATTAAGACTATATACTTATTAAAAATTTGCATATGGGATGTTTTCGTTAGTTTTCGTTCAGTATTCGTGTGTTTTCAGATTTATTTTGCAACTTTACAGCGCATCCACAATTGAGCATTCAAACGACAACAAAAACCGACAACAATCTACGCTGGAGCTGGGCGTAGTTTCATTGTCGATAAATTTTGACAACTGAAAAATCATTGTTGATTTTTGCTGTCATTTGAAAACCGAATTGTGCGGTTACGCTTACACTTATTAATATATCTCCGTTTTCACAAGTGCATATTCTTTGTTCTCAAAGATCTCATTCGTTGATTGTCAAAATTGACATTTTATAATTTTTTTTTGACGTTGTTGATGTTGAGAATAATTAATTATTTTTACATTATTTTAAAAATTAAAATTGTTTGTAAATACAAAAATGGAAAATAACCGTCGAAAGTTAAAAATAAAGTGATCCTAATTTGTGTGTATTGTTGTTGTTAAAAGTTAAAAAGCAGCTGATATTCTGACATAAGCAAGCTACATACATACATGCATTCTCAATGAGAAAAAATTTTCTTGTATTCGGATATAAATTTTGTATATGAGAACGCAGCCTAATTGATAAAAGTCACTGCATATCCATACAAATCCATATATGAACATTTTTTACATTATGCAAAAAAAAAAAAAACAAAAAAAAACATTTGGTATGAAAATTTTATTTGTAATCACGGAAGATAATTTTTGCTCTGGATATCTATTATAGACATACATGAATGTTTCAATATTTTACAGTTCATATTTAATTTATTTAAAATTTTTTATTTTTTTTTTTTATGATATTCTATTTTAAAAATGTTTTCCCTAAGGATTCAAAAGTGATAACAATTTGTTGAAAATATTGGATTAAATCCAATTCCATATATTGAAATCCATAACCATTTACATTTCTAAACATTAATTATTTTTAACATGAAAACTTTTATCATAATTATAGCGCCACTATATATGTACCATGTATATTACACACTTATATGCATTTATTTGTATGTGTATTAGGTATCTCTACATGAATTTTTGATGTCATTACTACTCGTAAAACATTTAAGAAAAATTAAATTGATATATACGTACATACATATGATACATACATGGATTCATGAGTTCATAATACATAGTAGGATTCTATATATGAAATGAATTATAAATCTTGTGAGCGCGTATACATATATATATGTACATATATAAATTTACACACATCGCTAATACTTAAAGATTATATTCTTTTAATGGATGCTTTAAATGCTTTATAGTATTCTTAGATTCATATTTCTTACAAAGATTTTCTATAACAGCTGGATTTCTTTTTAGATTTCTTTCTGGATTGATTGTATTGCGAGGATGCTGGGTAATATCGTAGACAGACGGCATAAAATCAATGATAATTAATTGCGAATGATCATTGATTTGTCGTCTATACAAGTCCAATTTAAGTTAAAATTATCATTACATACTCGTATTGAATGAATTTCCAATAAAGTTAGTAGCAAATTCATTCAACGACAAATGAAGGTCATGAATTGTAAATTCTTAGTGGTGAAAAGAAATGACAGAAAAAAAAAAACACAATATTATACAGATTATAATAATTTAAAATTGACAATAAAAATTAATAATGGCTGAACTTCCGAATTGAAGCCGTCAGCTTTTGAAACAAAACCTTCACAAACCGTATAGAAATGTATAAATAAAAAAATAAATGCGAAAAATGTGATGTTTCCTCTTAAAAATATATGACAGCCATAATGATCATTGGAAACAGGGTCTTGTGTCAGGGAATGTTTGAATAATCATTTTACATTTACATGAACGAAAACTGAAAGAATGATCATTGATTTAATTCCGTCTGTCTACCGTATAAGAAAAATGTATTATGAACATTTGCATATTCACATACAACTGAAGTTGAATGTTATGTAAATGACAACAAAAGTGCATCATACCTACAGTATTTTGTAAACACATAGACGTATTTAATAATGCACAATGTATTTAAAAGTGTCTAATGTGTGTGATGCATAAATGTTGTTTATATGAACATTTTTACAAAATAAATGAATCGTTTATGTGTTGTAGTTCTTGATATTGATGATGATGATAATGACGACGCAAAAGTTTGTCTCAAGTATCCATATGTTACTTACTATTTTGTTAGAAATTATTTTTGTTTTCATTTTTATTTTATTTTTATTTTTTTTTTTCTTCTATAATTTTTCAACTAGTGAATTTCATGTATAAATATGTAATGATCATAAATGCATATAAAATTTTCATCCGCATACTTTTAAAGAGAAAATAAAATGTTTTTGATTTAGAAAGTTCATGTACTTTCAACTAAACTGTAATAATGAAGTACATTATGTATGTATGTACCATATAAGTATATCATGTATAAGTATCTTTTTATTATGACAAAATGAATGTAAATAAAACATTTTTAACAAAATAAATTCTATTTTACATTTAATTTTAATGTGTATGCGTATAGCGTATACTTTAGTAGGCTATTTATCACTTTAATTTTGTAACAAAATCATTTGACCTTAGAGAAAAAAATAAAAAAGCAAAAAAAAAAAAGAAGATGAATACTTGAAAGATATACATACATAATGTATTATATACTGATGCAACAACAACAAAAATAGTGAAAATTTTTATTTATTTATATGCATATAAATACGTACATAAGTACATACATACATACATACATTAAAATTTAAAGTGTCCCTGTAACACATTTTTTAACTTTATTTTGTTTTTTCTTTCTAATATAAATACTATACACACATACATAATTTTCTAGAAACATTTTTTCGGTTTTTTCTTTTTTTTTTTTTTTGGCACACTTTCATGTTGACATTATCATCATCTAGTACAAGAATATTGTGTCTATTCGTCTGGAAAAATATTAAATAAATGTCAAAGATTTTTACTATTTATACGAGTATATTACATATGTAAAGGGTGTTCCAATTAGAAATTCATATTTAAAAATTTAATAAAACAAAAACGTCTTAATATATTTCCAAATTTATTTTTTTTTTGTTTGAAAGTACAATCCTTCCGGTTATTTATGGAAAATGATTTCGTTCAAATGGGAGCAGCGGCGGGCCTTGACGCACTCTATTTGGTCGGTACGATTTCTGAGCACATTTTGGATTGTGTGCGGCTCTATTTCGGTAATGACCGCTTCAATTGATTGGCTTTCAAATGATCAATTGTTTGTGGATTTTCCGCATAACACTTGTCCTTCACGGCACCCTACAAATAAAAATCCAAAGGCGTCAAATCGCAGCTTCCTGCCGGTCAATTCACATCACCATTTCGACTGATAATGCGGCTATCGAATTTTTGACGCACTTCCACTTCTTGCTGGAACCAAATGTCATTCAAATCAATATCTTCAATATATGGCCACAAAAAGAAGTTAACATGTGGCGGTATTTGATTCTGTTGACCGTAACGGTCGCGCCGGCTTCATCTTCGAAGAAATACGAGCCAATAATGCCGCCACGCCACAAACCGCACCAAACAGTAACACGCAATGGATGCATTGGCTTGTTCACATATTGTTGTGGATTTTCCGATCCCCAAATGTGACAATTTTGTTTTTTCACGTACCCACCTAGATGAAAATGCGCCTCGTCTGAGAAAGTGATTTTTTAAGCAAATTGTCTTTGTTGTGGAAGTAAATTTCCAACATTTCCCACTTTTGCTGAAACGTTAAGCGACTCATTTCGTCAACTAGAAGTAATATACTGAATTTCTGTCAAAGAAAGAATTACATTAGTGTTGCCAGAACTAAAATAACCAATATATGTCAAATCTGAACCGCTTATTGGGACACCCTATATATAAATGAACACCCAAACATAAATGTTCATTATGTGTATAAATGTGTAGATTATGTAAGATTTTAGGGCCAATTTTCAAGAAGAAAATGGTAATAATAATAATAATAAGACTCGTGAATTCGTGATATATTACACGCGCACACAATACAGCCACATATAGCTAGATACTATAAAAAAATTTGTTTGTTTATTTTTTAAAACTAAAATGAACAATAACATAGAGAGATGTAATGAAGAAAGAAATATAAAAAATAAAAAAAACACATACACATACAACTGTACAAAGTTATAAAAATTAAGAACCTAAAAGTCATAAAAAGGATGTTAAAACATTTTTTTCTGTGTTAGACAAAAAAAAAAACAACTTTTATTATTTATGATTATATTTCAAGTATTTTTGTAGTCTGAGTTGTTTGGTTTTTTTTTTTTTTAGATATCAATGAAAAACATTTTTCACGTTTTGTCATGTTGTTATGCGTGTGTGTGTAGTAATTTTGATATTTTACAATGGATAGTATATATGTGTATAGTGCATTGTCATATTACTTTAGTTTCAGTTTTTTTTGAGTAATAATAATAATTAATTTCAAATGTGAAATAGAAGAAAAAAAAAATGAGAATATTTAAAAAAATAAGAAATTAAAAACAAGAAACAGACAAAAAAAATCAAAATAAATTTCAAATAAATTGAGAGTAGAAAAAAAAAAATGTTGAAAAAATATTAGTGAAAAAATTCAATTTAAGAAACAAGAAGAAAAATCACCCAGATGACAAGCGAATGTAATGTACAATACATTAAGTGCACTAGACTATTTTTTTTTTTTTGATAATGTCCATCAGGGATTTAATTTTTTATTTTCAACATTAATGTGAAAAATTTTATATAAGTAGCAAATAATGTACAACAATACCGAGATCTTATATTTAAAGTATTCATGTAGATCATGATTTATTAAAAATTTTTATGAAAAAGTCAATGGCCATTGGAAAATATGTACATTAGTAAAAGTGAAAAATGATGTTGCTGATATTGTTGGAAAATATTGAAAAAAAAATATGATATCCATATAAATAATAATCAATTCGAAATGGCGCGTGTAGGTAGAAAACGTCGTGGTATAGTAGTCATCGTTACTGTGTAATGTTGCTGATGTAATATGGGGTTTTTCAGAAATTCAGAACTTACTTAAAACACTTGCGCAGAACTTACTTACGAGTATTGCTAATGCAATTTTAGATTTATGCATGCAGCCAACACTTGCAGATTTTGTGTTTCTGAACACTTTTCAAATGCAGCACTTATACCTTACAAATAATAAAAATTTAAATAAAATCATTGAATAATAAAATATGTTTCAATTTTACATAAATAATAAAATTAATGAACAAAAAACACAACTATAGCAATAATTAAAAGATGTTAGGTTAACTATTGAATAATAAAATAAAATATGAACACAACAAAATTGATAAACAAAAACACAACAAATGACAACAAGTACAAGATGTCAGGTTATGTTGTTCTTTAAGTAAATGCATCAGTAACACAAAAACTGCGTGATTGTCTTATGCCCGATTTCTTCGCTTCCAATTATCTTCTTCCTAACTTTAGCGGCAAGATAGCAAAGATATTTGCCAGCTAACTTTAGTGAGAAGATGAAGTTCTGATTATTTATTTAGGTTTAACCTAACTCGATACTACCGCCGACTAGCTGTCTAATTGGAAAACATTCAAATAATTAAGCTTTACATGAAATTTTACATTGAAAATTTCGAGTATCGATTCAAAAATTTCGATTTTAGGTTTGAACATTAGCCAATTAGCTTTGTAGCTAGTTAGCAAGAAGATTGCGTGAAGAAAACCAAACTCGTTGCTAGCTGCCAGATAAACTTAACTAATCAGAAATATGAAGAAATCGGCCATTAGACTTGCTAAAGAACTTACTTACAGTTTCACTTTTAGACGAGTTCCATTGGCATATTTGGAGCTTTAGACGCATTGCAATTAAGAAATGCAGCAGTTTTTAATTTCTGAAAACCCCCATTGTACATTCTTATAAATGTATGGTAGTTGGTGGATAATTAAAATTTGATCCTTTATTTGAATCGATTTATTATTTTACAAGTACAAGTAAAAATCATAATTTTCTTTAAATCATGAATTGATTAGACATACTTACAATGTATAGTATTCGGTATACGCATTAAGCGTAAAATCTACACATAATCAAATCATCAGTAATGGTTGCAAATAAAAGTGAAATCTTATTACTTTATGCTTTTACGAGTATACATACTCAAGTTTTATGATTTCCAAATACATTACATACATCATGTACAGTACATGATATGTAACTCAAAGTACATATAACAAGGGTATTCATTTTATATCTCGTAAGTCTCGTAATTCGCGTAATTAACGTTAATTGGTCGTAGTTTTACGAGACTTTCTAACTTTTTGCTTTGTTATGAGAATTACGGGGTGTGCGTAAATGAACGAGACATTTTTATCGTGTAGATCAACCTCGTAAATAAATTTTGTCACAGATTTTGTGTAAATCAAGTTTTGACAGCTTTTCATTTTCATCAGCTGAATATTTGAAAATTAAGTTTGTGGTTGTATCATATTTTGAGAATATTGTTGAATTTATGTGATAGTTAAATTGCAATTACGATTAAGATTAAAGCCCAACTATAACGACATAGCTGACATAGGAAACATGAGGAAACAAATAACGAATGTTAAAACGTAATGACATAAATAACAAACAATACAAATTCCACAAAAATGAAGTTATGTCGAGCATATGTTTAACGAATTTTTAACGAAGGAGGGCAATGTCAATTATAACTTAACTCATTGATTTGGCTGTGTTCGTAGTACGACATATGTCATAGTCTATGTCAGCTATGTCGTCATATATAGTTGGGCCTTTAGTGTTTTACGAAGTGTTTGACTTAGGACGTTGTAAAACTTAACGTTACATACGTTTACGATTTGAAATAAATACCCTCAATGTGTAACTCTCTCTCTCCCTTTCTCTTTAAATTCAATTCAATTTCCATTTCCATCAAATTTTACATAATTTCAAAATATGTAATAACATAAAAAAAATATATAGAAAATTAAAAGTTGAAGTTTTTGAAGTTTTTTCTTAATATTTTTAGATAATATGTATATTTTTATGATTATGGCCTACACACTTTTTAAAAAAAAGTTTCGGTTACTTTTTATTTTTTAAATACCACACATATTGCATAAAAAAAATTCGAATAATAATAATAAAAGCACTAAACACTCTATGACAAACTTTACATGCGTGTGCTGTATGTTGTGTGTAACAAAAAAAGAATAAATTTGCCCTGTTGCTTTGCGAAATAATATTTATTATACTAAATGTACATGATTGTATATTGGACATACTTTAATAAGAAAATAGTGTAGGTACCTACTTAATTTTTTGTGCTTTTTTTATATTTTATTTTTTCTCTTTTTTTGTTGTTGTGCTGTTTTTCGAAAATTATTACATATGAAAATTTATGTGAATTTAATTACCGAATATACTGGTTCTTGTTGTTCTGCACGAGACATAATAATTAATATACTACTCGTACATTACGTAAGTGAATTGAAAAAAAAAAAATTAAAAGAAAGAAAATTATGAAAAAAAAAAAATAAGTAGAATAAAACACAAATAAAAATAAAAATATGTATGAGAAATAAAAGTGAAAAAATTTGTTATATTTTTATCATATATTTTGAAAATTTTCAAATCAAGGTTATTTCAGTGTACACATATTCGGTATATATTCCTTCATTTCTTCATATAGCGTTACGGCCTAAACCAAGTCTTAACCTCCTGTATATTCTGCCTCCCCAGCATTGAGTAGGGAACTCTCGTTTTCACTGACAGATTCTTATACTTGATTGCGTTTTAAGGTTTGCCGCAAGTAATCGTTTACCTTCAATTCTCATGTCAAGAAATTTTCGCCCAATATTTGTCTTTGACATACACGTATTATGTGTCCCACCCAGCGAATTCTACTCAATTTTATGAGTATGAACAGTGGTGGTGAGTGGATAGTTGTATCATGGATATATCTGGTACCATTCCAGATTGTATCTCAGAGTCCGTCTTCACAAATCGGTCGAGTAATATATCTTAGCAATTTTATTACGAAAGCATCTAACGAATTTCCCATTTTCTGTGTTAAGATTCAGGATTCATAGCCGTTATTGATCACAAATCGACTCATAATGTTTTGTATAATGTGAAATTTGCTACGTGATAGTAATCAGTTTAGAGATCACTTCGGTGTAGATCCATGCTCGACATGATGATGATGAACTCTGTTTTTCTATAGATGTTTTTCGATTTTAAAAATTTCCTTCAGGACATAAAGGCTGTCTTTGTTTATTTGTAGTATTTCTGTTTCGATTTTTTTCATTATATAATTCTTAGTTTTTGTTTATAATTATTGTATGTCCTAGATATATTTAAAGCTCTGTTTACCACTTTCAGATTATGAAATAGTTAGGTTTTGTCTTGCTCATGCTTTCATATTTTTTACAACCAATTTCTTCAAATCCTTTCTGACACCATCCAGCCATTTGCATTAAGATCTTTCTCTCTTTCTACTCTGTTCTCATCCATTCCTAACATTTTAATCCATTCTTATACGCTGCGCTTTGATGAAACGTGTGATCGTTATATTTTCATTATATTCCTTCAGTTCCTTGTATCTGATTCTACATGATCCCTCCAAATCATTGACTGGCCCGAATATTCTCCTGAGAACTTTTCAGCAAGTGAGTCAAGTTTTTTCATTCGCAACGTTCATACTTCGCATCCATATGTTGGTATGATACTTATCGGAGTCTTATTATGTTTAATGTGGTTCCGTTTTGAAAAAGATTAGATATTAATAATTCATTATGTGTATACAAAATTCTTCTTCTTCTGGACGCTAAATTAAAATTCGGACTCGGGCCGACCGACCTTAAACGTGACCTTCAATTTTATCTATTTTCAGCTTCGAATTAGTACCTACTTTGAATAAAAATTAAATTTTCGAATCATTTCTCACTTCTCTCTCACTATAATTTTTTCATTTTATCTATAGAGACAATACTGTAAAATATTTGACTATAAGTTATTATTTAATTCATAGCTCACATTAGGCAGTACAAAAAAAAAAAAAATGAATAAATAAATACATAAATAAAATAAAAAGGAAGAAGAAACTTCCTCTTACACGCTTTCGGATATATGTATATATATTTAAAGTATTCACACATATAAGTTTACATATTTTTTTTGTTTTACATATTGTAATACCGTTCATATACATATACACAAATGTATATATAATTCTGTTACTATGATCAATCTATTTAATTTCCTTATCTATTTGTAATGTGAAATAACGCCAAAAATTTTTTAATTTAAAAATTATAGCAAAAAATATTTAATCAGAAAAAAATCCTCGTGTATATTTTTCAGTTAGTACTTAATATTACGAGTATATTTATTGCCGACATTTTAATATAAAAATTTTTTTTTTCTTTTTGCGCAAAATAAAAAATTACATTTCTTGTTTTACTAAATAGATTTTCATTAGCTATATAGACAAAAAAAAAAAAAAAAACAAAATTAATTTGTAGCAGGAAAATTACAATTTATTTCTAAAGTTTATTTAAAAAAATTTTATTATACATATACATAACGTGCATATGTGTATAAACCAGTAAATTTACAATATATTATGCTCATAATGTATACTATATCTATGTACATATTTAGGTACTACCAAGTACTACACATATTCACATTATCTATACATATAATTTTCATCTGTTTACGTACAATATATAACTACATACGTATATTTGATTAGTAATCGTATAGAGAAAAATTTTCACGCATTAACAACAAATTAATCAAAAACTAAAAAAATTAAAAAAAAAAAAACAAAATACATAAAAAGCACAGAACGCGTTTATGAAAAAAATTCTGATAAATTTTTCAAATTTGCATAAAATCACGTTTTTTTGTTGTTGTTGTCAATACTACATACATATGTACATATATATGTATGTATGAGTTTTTATAATATGAAAATGATTTTACTCATATTTTGAAAATAAAAGGATGTATGAAAAATAATTGAATTGTATACTTACAATTTCTATATTTACATAAATTACACATATACTTAATATACAAGGATAGGTCGATAAGTCTTTAGAAAAACGCCATCTATGCCTTATTAATAGTAATTTTTCTTGTCTGTAGCGATACTTGCTCTCTCAAATGAAAGCTTTCAAATATTTATGATAAAATAGTTTCATAGTAATAGTGCTGACAGACCAAAAGCTCTTTTTGGATTTAGCTAAATCTGTTTAGAAAAAGCTTCTAGTTAAGAATTCGTACTGACAAACCGAAAACTGGTTTAATTGTCATTTGTTTTATGTTCAAAAAAAAGCTCTCATCGAGTTAAACTACTTATCCAAGCTGATTGCTGACAGATCAAAGAGTTTATCTATACTTAAACAGGTTTAGAAAGTTTCTAAACTCTGGTCTGTTCCTAGCATAAGATTCGTTTTTGTGAAGTTTCATTTTTTTTAAATATGGAAAAAAGTCAACATCGTGCGCAGTGATTAAATATTTTTATGTGCTTTTATTTAATAAACTTAAAACTAGAAAAAGTTATCTATGAGATAAAAACAGTGTTAGGTGAACATGCATCTTCAAATGCAATAATTTATAATTGGGTAAATAAATTAGAGCATCTTTTAGGCCTAATACGCGCCCAGTGATACTGAACGTGCAGGGACGCAAAAAAAAAGGTAAAAGTACTCGAAATGGTCAAAAAAGTAAGTTGCGTGAGATTGCTGACTTTATACCATGTACACATCATATACGAAGAATTGCAAATGCAAATTCTGTTGGCAAGGAGTATGTCACGTTCATTAATAGATCTTTAAAAACTGAATCAATCCATCATCAAAAACTCAACAAAAATTAGAAGAATGAGTTTTTGAATTGCTTCCCTATCCATCATATTCATTTGATCTAGCTTTTTCTGACTTTTTCTATTTCGAAATATGAAAAAATGAATAGGTGGAAAGGGATTTGTATCAAATGATGAAGTAAGTAATAGGTGGGTGCAACAAATGCTTATTTTAAGGAGTTTGATAAATCGTATATTAAAGAAGTTTTAATGAAATTGAAAAAAAAATTGAAAAAAAATGAATCGAGCTAGAAGGAGGCTAAATACATTTGAAAATTAAAGTCGATTTTACTTAAAATAATTATTTTTTGTGTTTCATTTTAAAGACTTATCAATCTATCCTCGATCATATGATATATTTATGTATCTATTATGTATTATAAGTAATGTTATTTTGAATATTATTTTATACAACAAATGGTCCATTGAATCGAAATCACATTGTAATGCACAAATGTACATTTATTTCATTTTATTATTATACATAAAACGCACATATGAATACATACTAAGTACATATGTGTATGGACTCACGTATATTTACGCAAGAATATGTATTTATGTTTTCTTTTTGATTTGTATTTTGTTCGATTAGCATAATTAGACATGTATAGTAAAAATTGTAAAAAATAATAGTAAAATGTTAAAATGTTTGAAAAACAAACAAAAAAAAAATGAATACAACAATATTCTGCACTATTATTTTTTTACTTCCTTCTCATATATGTTTTTAAATTAAACAAAATTTGTACACAGTTACGTTAAAAAAATAGCATTGTTCATGGAAGGAGTCAATTTTTTCAAACGACATTATTTTTATTATTCTGAGGATTCATTGGTTCATTGATATAGAGCTCTGCTGGTCTATAGCAATCACGAAAATCTTGCACTTCATTCTTGTGACATAAGTAAAAATAAGAAAATAAGAAAAAATTAGTTTTCATAGCTTTTCTTTTTCAATTCACACAACTTTGAATGAGTACCTACCATTTTGATAGAAAAATTAGCTGAAAAATACTGATTCGATCCTACTTGCTGACAATTGACATAACAACTCAAGTATTATTACATCACTCTACAATCACGTTTATAACGACACAAAATCACGTAATTTTGAAAATTTGTTGCCGTAACAATACAAAATTATATACAATTTTATATATCATACAAATGATATGATTTTCAAAATTCCATTGAAATGTAAATTTTATGAAATTACATTCAAAACCACTTTAAAATATTTTGGATGATACACACCCCTTAAATATATATTTTTCATATTTTCGAATTTTCGAAAATTGCATTTGACAGCGATCATGGTTATTTTGAAATTGGTAAATGATTATTTTGAATTATAAAAAGCAGCCGTACATTTCCAGAAAAATTGATGGTTATCTGTGACTTATTGTCAAACAAGATTTACCAAACTGGCGATGTAAGTACTTTCGTAAATTAAAATCATTTTACAAAATGACAAAATCATGACGATGTAAAAAAGCACAAAGCCATTTCATGCACATGAGACTTTTGGGATATACAAAATTGTACTTGAAATCAAAGAACCAAGAAACTTATTTAATTCAGCACTGCTGGATCACTGCTATTTTCTTGAACGTAACTGTATTATATTTACGAGAAATATTGATACTCACATATGTACTTCCTTAGATTGTAATTGTAAAATTAAAAAACAAATATATTTTTGTTGAAAAAAAAAATTTGGATTTTAGCCAAACAAAAAAAAAAATTTTTTTTATATTTATTTTTTAAATTAAATTTGTTTTTTTTTTTTTTTTTTTCATTTGTAAATTTTGTATTTACAGTATTCATTTTGATAGTAGCACACACATAATAATTATGCACACATATGCATCTACTTAATTCACAATACGTGTACGTGTGTATATGATAATTTGTGATGAAGGTACAATCGTACAACCATACTGACTGGATATAGTAAAAAAAAAAAAATTAAAAAAAAAATTTGTTCAGAAAAAATTACATTATTTGAATTTTCTTATTGTTGAAAATTTATGATTATTTTATTTCTACCGAATTATTGTGTAAATTAATAACATTTTTATTCATATAACATATAGTGCGTATGTATAGATATATGCTATTATTTATATTCGTTAGCTGTACATCTAAAACTATGATCTTAAATGTTATTTTGTCTAGATACGAATATTTATATTTGTGTATTTCTTACATCATTCCAACAAATCATTTATAATTATTTTGTAACTAAACAAATACGTAATACTATTGACACACTGCTGAGATAAATCATGGTTATCTCAAATTGTTTATCAATAATCTGGTATGGGTGATACATTTAAATTGAGATGAACTAGTTTTTATATTCATACGACACCTGTCGAGAAATAAATTCAAACACTAATTCTTTTTCATTTAGTCAGCATGTTAGCTGAAATATGGTTTGACAGTTTGTTTAAATATAACTGATTAACAAGATAACTGAGTTCTAGAAAGTCGGTTATCGCAGAGATAAACCAGAAAACTGATGGTTTATCTCTGCAGTGTCTCAATAGTATAACATACATTAGAATTTATGTAAAATTTGATATCACGTTCTCTGTATCTAAAAGTCATTTCACACTATAATTGTCATAATACTTATTTGATTATTAACAAGTGATCGCGTTTAGGAGTAAAATTGCAAAAGTTTTATATGAAGACTTAATATAAAACTCACTTTATGAATGAGTCACAAGAAGGCATTCATTTCAAATCTCATTAGTCTCATAATTCGCGTAAATAGCGTAATAAATGGTCGTATTTTTACGATACTTTGTAATTATTTCCTTTGTTTTGAGCATTACGAGCTCTGCTTAAATGAACGAGGCATTTTAGTCGCGCAGATCAACCTCGTAAAGAAATTTTGTGTAAACCAAGCTTGTCATTATGGAAAATTTGTTCTTCACTTTTCAAAATAAGTCTTCTGCGAGTCACTTTTCGAGAAGTTTCATAACGTTTCGATCATTTGCTGTAGCTACGTAACTGACATCTGCAGTAACTATGCAGTATCTGACATTTTAAGGATATCGTTTGATAGTATTTACATATTTCACAAATTTTACTTATTTCACAAACATTTGAGCAAGAAACAACTTTTGCAAATAGATGCCGCTTTTGTTCTCGACAAAGCAAAGACAACAATGAATCGATGATTGTTTTTACAATTTTTCAATTTATTGAACGAATCGAGACCTTCGAGTTATTTCCACAACAACGTATTCTTCAGATTTGGTAATTATCGATTATTGGCTGTTAGCAGACTTCAAAAATATGCTTCAGGGAAAGTGATTTGAGTTCGATGAAGAATTAATCGCAGAAAATAACGCCTATTTTGAGACCAAAGATAAATCGCTCTTTATGGCCGGGCATAGAAAATTCAAAAAAGCATTCGATGAATGTATCGAACTTTCAAGGAGACTATGCTAATGATTAATGAATAAAAATTTTTTTTTCCAAAAAACTGTTGTTTTACTATAGTTAATCTCGGGACTTGATCCACATAATTGTGTACTGCATTTTTATAATTTTAAGTTTAAAAATTTTAAATTTATCAAATAAAAGTGTTTTAAATTAAATTTTTTTTCTTTTCTTTTTTTCTTTCTAGGTAAGTTGAAGTTAACGAATAGAATGTGCTATAATATGTCGAATAAGTAATTTCAAGTCTATGGAATTTCAATCACAAAATTAAAGACAAGAAATTTTATCTATACTCGTATGTTCATATTATACGATAAAATGATAAGTACGAATAAATTTTTTTCTTTTTTGGAATTTTAAATTTTAATTGCATTTTTGCTTCACTAACTAACTAATTGCATTAGCAGATAGCAACGATTATTTTCCAAATATAATTGTATGTTTGATTAATATGTAAATGTAAATTTATACAAATTTAATTGTAAGTACATTTTACAACATGTACGAAGTACGACTATCGACTATGTATAGAATTCAGTTCAATGACCATTTTTCGATTTTGTGATTTCTTGTGTATTTAAGGGCATAATCAGAAAACTATTAGCTCTAGAATATCTCCAAAATGTTGTAAGTATATAATTCATTCAAATGAAACTATTTATGTACAATGCATTCAAGATTTTGTATAAAATTAGTAATGTATAGAATGTATAAAAATGTCTAGATACATTGTACTCTCGTATATATGTACATATTTATTTACAATTTTATTTATTTGTATTACGTATACGTAATGTGCGCGTATTTAATGCATACATGCATAAATAAAATATATTTTATGCTAAATCTTGTATTTTTCTATGTTAATTTAATTTTTGTACTTTTTCTTATTTTCATGTTTTTGTATTTATTTATGTAATGTACGTATAAATGTATCTACATATTTATGTCAAGATTGGACATTCAACATACGATAATTATTATATTGTATTACAGTTACATATTATACTCTTGTATATTACAATACACTTAGTTGTATTTCATCTATGACAATTTGACAAAATCTTATAAATTTTAAATTAGAGTCTGATTCTCGTCTCGACTAACTACATACATATATAAGTAATAGGCTGATTGAAAAGTCTCGGGTCTGACAGAGAAGGACACATTTTTTTTTTTTGAAATTTTGAAACAACGATTCCAACGGTTTTGAATCAATTCGATACCTTTTTTATAGTAGCCTGCGTCAAACCCCTCAAAATAGGCTTCCATTTGGGTTATTACTTCATCATTAGTGTAAAACCGCTTACCAGTGAGCCACCTTTTCAAGTTTGGAAATAGATAATAATCGGACGGGGCCATATCTGCAGAGTAAGGGGGATGCGGAAGTATTTTGTAGCCTACCTCGGTCAATTTGGTCATCGTTCTCCTACCTTATGAGATGATGCGTTATCACACAAAGTCAATATATGCGGTAGCCAACGCGCACACAGCTTTCGCATACTCAAATGATGGCATAAAATGTTAAACACACGTTCTGATGAGATCTTTACAACGTCAGCTATCTCACCCAATTTTAATATTCGATCGTCGCTCACGAGAAGTTCGATTTTTTCAATCATTTCGGTAGTAGTCACCTCTGACAGTCTACCTGAACGCGGTTCATCTTTTGTACTAGTACGGCCAAACTTAAATTCTTGCGTCCATCTCTTGACTGTTGTATTCGATGTAGCAGAGCTGCCATAATACTTATCAAGCTTTTCTTTTGTTTCTTTCGCCGATTTTACCCTTAAATAATAATGTTTTGTGAGGACACGAAATTCACTTTGTTCCATTTTTTTTTTAAAGTCACTGAAGTAATATACTTTTAAGAGCTGTTAAACACGAACTAGTTGACAGATGTTCATGAAACTTTAGAGATGATTTTCTGAAAAAATGTACTTGTCAAAAAAAAAAAAAGATTTTGATATATATTATGCGCCAACTATAAGTGAGGCCCGGGACTTTTCAATCTGCCTGGTATGCACACTCATACATATAATAACTCGACTCGACTAATATGTACATAATACTACGATAATACTGAAAATAGTCAATCAGTTGACATCAAATTATGTGCCTAAGGACAAAATCATTTTTATTTATTTCATTTTATATTTATTTATAATTTTAATTATAAAATACATATACGTTCGCTAATACGTATGTACATACATACTTATGTATATGTACGCATACATATTATGTGTTTGGATTCGATTATTTTTGAATTTTTCAAAAACAAAAAAAGTGTATATGTATATTTTTCTTTATCAACTGATTTCCAGTGGCAGATTATGCATCGATCTCTAATAAGAATTTTACCGAGTAAATTCAATTTTCAGATAGAAGACAGTGATGTTTTTAGAAATAGAAATATACATATGCACACATATATGTAGTACATGTGTGCGATGTGTAGATATGTTTCAAAATATGTACATATGTTTCATTATGCATTTAAATTAGAAGTCGTCGTAATGAAGATGTATACGAATGCCAATATTCAAAAAAGAAAAGAAAAAAAAAACTTCTGACATTACTTAAATTGTCCAAATTTTTAAATCATTTACATATATATGTAGACACAAAATGCATAGACACATATGTACATATGTATATATGTTCATATACAAGTATGTACATATAAAATGTTGTCTAGATTATGTACAAATTTAGAATAAAAATTCACAAAGAAATACTTAAAAATAAAGGAATGAACTACATATTTGTTTTTAATGATTTCTAATTAAAAGGGATAACGACAAAACTGAAAAAAAAAAAAAATAAAAAAATAGATAAAACAAAGAAAGTTGTGATCATTTTTAACAGAGAAAAAAGGAATAGAAACAAATTCAATGATTAACAGAATTTGACGACAATTCAATTTATTCACCAGTCCTTGTAATTAGTATTTATTGTACAATCACATATAAATTAAATAATAATCGCAAAAATTTTATAGAATCTATCTTGTATTGTGTATGGTTATGTTTAGGATCTTAAAGAGTATTTTTACAGATTTTATAAGTATAATGTAATGAAAGATGCATTTTTGTCAGATCCAGATAATGCTTGATTCATAAAAAAATTTTGATATTAAGTTTTTGAATTATAACTCTTACATCATGGAGCTTGAATAGCTCAATGGTTGTGGTGTTGGTCTGGTACTATTGAGGTACCGGTACTAATTCCAGCCAGCGCGCTACTCTCGCCCAAATCGATCATTAATTTCAATCAGAAATGTACACCAATAACTGATTTCTGGATGATAAACTGGACGATATATCTGTCAGAATTACTGATCGTCGGGGTGCCACAAAGAACTGAATATCCGTGTACACTTGAATAAAAAATAAACCACTCAATGTATCGCAATAAATTGTACTTTATTTTTGAAGCTCACAAATTCCAGTTAATATGTTCTGAACAAAATATCGTTCTAACATCAATTGCTAAGCAATCTATTCAATATTACTGGCGTTATATATTTGTGATAGACCGACGAATGTATGCACCTCCAAATGCTCCAAAAGTTTCTGGTTTGTCTGCACAGATGTGAGCTTTAAGGGAACCTCGAAGAAAAAAAATCCATTAGTGATAAATCACATAACTTTGCCGGTTAATTCACACAGCCATAAGTCTTGAGATTATATGGGTAATGAATATAGAAACGGGGTGATGACCACCCAATTCTCTGGTGAACAAATGATAAGCGCCTACAAATGTCGAGCTGTTACTTTGATAAACATTTTTTATGAATTCTAAACGTTTAGAAAGTATGAGTCGCTACATGATAAAACTGCAAATTTTGCTGGATATTTTAAAATCTGGTAGTACAAGAACAGAAATAAAAAAAAATGGGAAACTGGAAATTACAATTTTTACAAAGTATCATGTATCACTCTTAATGAAAGGTCCTTTATGTACGAGTACTGACTTTTTATATTGTGTAGAGTAGAGTTAGAGTTAAAGGCCCGTCAATGTAAAACAATTTCAAATTTTTTGTAGAAACGAAAGTAAATCGTACCGTAAGATAGGGAGAAAAAAACACCAGATGCTATACAAATAAATTAATATACATATACATATCCACAAATACATTATAATACTGCCTAAGTGCCTATAGAACCAATCTGTGTGTGAATACATTAACAGTATTAAAAATATAAGTATTTTACGCTAATGAATGAATGTTTACGTTCTATTTCTCTAACTTTTCTGTTTCTAATTTTCAGTTATTGTTCAATTAATAATATGGAGAGGACATTATTATTGATGTCCTAATTTCAAAAATTATTTAAAATATTACCATGAATTTACTAATTACATATTCAGAAAAATTTTTGCCTATATACGCACATAGTATACTTATCATCACTACATAACCGAGTCGTTAATTTGATCAAATAAAATCCAAAATAAGAAAATACAAGAAAATTAGAACGAAATTGTTTATTCGTTTAAATAATATTTTTCATCCTTTTTTCTTCTGTTTTTTTTTTTTGTTTGCTTGAATATTAAATAATGTCATTAAAAATTATTACAATAATTATTTTGTGAGTGTGTTTTTGTTATTGAGTTTGCTATTTTTATTATTGTTGTTTTTTAAGCACTTTTAGACGAAAAATTCATTCAATTATGCATATTATTATTATGATTTGTTGTACGTACGCATATTTTTCCATGTAATTTGTACTCGTACTCTATGTTATCTACATACAAAATGTAAATGATACGTCTGCTGTTCGAAGTGAATTGAAAAATGAAAAGCAAAGTACCTACATAATTTTCATTTAAATACTTTTGTACATTTACATAGGCTTACAGTTAGTAGACACACACACACACAATTTTTTTGTTGTTTTGAAATGCAAATACATACTTAGTTATACATTTTTGTATATAAATGTTAAGTAAATATTTTGTTCGATATAGGATTTTGTTTGATTATTATTATTATTATTATTATTGTTATGATTATGTTTTTGTGTAAAGAAACAATGAACAAATTTTTTGTATTTTATTCTGGATTTTTAGAGAAATCGAAATATTTCTACACTTACTTGGTATTTACACATTACACCATACAAGAAGATGTTTTTTTTCTTTTTTTTTTTTGAAAAACAGAAAAACATCTATGAAATCATTTGAAAATATTATACAGAAAAAGGAACATTAAAATAAAAAAAAATTTTTTTTTTTTTTTATTTGCAGCTGCTATGTTCAATTTGAAACTATTTTGTGCTTTTGAAAAAAATATTGTGCTGTTTTTTGTAGTTTCTTTTTTTTAATGCTTTCTTTTTTATTTTTGTTCAATAAAATATTTATGATTGCTGTATGATGTTATTTTGCATATATGCAAGATTTTTGTTTGTGGTTTGTTTATAAATTCATTATAGGTTATATACGAGTTACTCTCAGTGTATATGCATATTAAAAGCAAATACTTTGTAGAATATGTATTAGGATATAGAATAGAAAATACAAAATTTATGAAATATACAAATATACGGTGCGATTCTGCATAAGAGATCTCTTATTTCTCTTATTCCTCTTATCGTTTTTAGTGCAAATTACATTACAAATACATACTTTTAGGAGTTAAATTAAATTAGATAAGAGATGTGATCAGCTGATCTCTTAAGTTCAATGGTGAATTTTTTAATGAATTTTGACATTCTACTTTTGAACGTTTATAACCGAAAAATTCTTTTTTAACGGACAAAAATCTCTAAACTTTAGAGGTCATCGATGAGGTAAATAAATAAATTGAATAAGGTGGGTTTAAAATCTGTGGTGAATCTTATGTCATTTTATGAGGTGAATCTCTTCTTATCCAGAATACCGATTCCTCTTAAAAAATATATTTCACCAAAACTTTAGAGAAATAAGAGGAATAAGAGATCTCTTATGCAGAATCGCACCGATAGATTTCATATAAATATCAACATATTTATTATTGGAGTGTGTTCGTTATGTGTACGTATACATATGTACATACAGTGAAGGTCAAAAGTGTTTGTACGCATCCGAAATTTTTATAAAATCTCTCTCTTCCTAATAAACTTTTGATGAGTGAAAGCGTGTAGTGGAAAAGTTAATTATTCTTTAGACAAAATACATAATTGATTTAACTATGTTAACGTTATCAGTTGTGAAAGAAGCGAGTATAAAAAATCTCCTAAGATTCATCTTCAATATTTAAATATTTAATTTTGTGAATGGAGAAAGATAAAGTCTTAAATTAAATTCCATATGAAAAGATAAAGTGATTTTCTTACGTATTTTATTATCATCATCATCATCATCAATGGTGTTGCAGTTCATGTCGAGTTTGGGCCTTCACCAAAGTGATCTCTAAACTTATTACCATCATGTGCGCACCCTACACTTTAACGTGGATTGCGAACCACAGAGTTGCTGGTAGAGAATTAGACTTCTTATCAGCATTTCTAAGCTTTTTTTCTCAGCAAGCTGCTACTCATTCAAAGCTAAGTATAAACTTAAAGGGGGGGGGGGGGGTGTATGAAGGTTTAATGAAAGCTAGAAATAGCTCTACCACTTGCGCCACCGAACCCCCTTAATTATGCTAATTATTATTAAAATCGAAAAAATAGTTTTTACAAAGAAGAGGATTTTTGTAGCATTATTCAGAAAAAACGTATAAAATATTATATGAGATTACATGGGTGTAAAAACACTTTTGAACTCGTAGCTTTGAGACTATTTTATTATTTTTCTATAAATTGAGAATGAACAGTAGTGTTGGAAATGAAATTCCGGAATAATATTAAGAACATGTCATGGTTTCACTTGTGGAGAAAATGGGAAGATATGTATGTTCAGTTGATTTTGATTTACAACAGGTATGCAAAGTTTAAATTTAGAGATGTACACATATTTTTGATGTTCACTATACTACATTATGTATTTATGTTACAAAAATATAAGTATGAAAAAATATTTTTTTATCAAATTTTCCAAGGTTCTAATAATAATGAATAATACTCGTATCTATAATCAATCGCATAAAAAATTGAAATTGAAAAGAACCATTGGAAAATTTTAGAGCTCATCATCAATTTACAAATATTTATGTGCATATATACGTGTATGTCTGCTATACCTACGTACATCGTCTCCATAACAATATTCAATATTCATTCAATATTTTTCACAAATATTAAATTATTTACATTAGATAAATTATTAAAATATTTATGCATATGGTGCATGTATAGTCATATATGTATGTACATACATACTCGTAGCTTAGAACTGAATTAAAATAAGTAAATATGAACGCTTATTTAGTATCTATAAATCATATATTATTTCGCAATATGAAAACAAAGTTCGTTATTAGTATTATTATTATTATTTTATTTTTTTCAAAATTTTATTTTTGAAATATTGTGAAAGGTGTTAATACAAAGAGGTGGGGGGGTTTTTGATAATTCGAGAAATTTTTGAATTAAATATTTTTTAGATGAATTTTTTATTTTTTTTTTTCGAAATTGAAAAAATGAATTGAATGAAAGGATTTTTTTTTGTTTTTTTTGTTTTTTTTTGGACGCGATAAAACTAGGTCATTTTTGTTTATTTATATGTAAAGAGTAAAGAGAAAATTATTAAATGAAAGAAAATGTTAACAAACATATTATGTATTATATAGTCTATCCCTGCGTTTTATTATTATACAGAAAATCAACTGTAACTGACAGACAAGAACAAAACGGTAATTATGTATGTAGCACTAGCAGGGGCAATTTATTATGTGAATTACTCGCGTAATAATTTAATGGGAGGTTTTTCAATTTTTATATATTCTATTATTTTATTTGATTTGATTTATGCTCTTTGTACACATACGTATTAATGTATGTATGTATGTATATGTAAATTAAAAATTAAAAAATCCTCACTGACTGCATTAATCCATCTTTTTCTGAGTCTACGTAATTTTTGGGCTTCTAAGTCAGATTCTAGTACTTTTTAGGGGATTCTTGTACTAGACATACGGACAACATGTCCGGCCCAACGGATTCTGTTCAACTTTATGAACTTGGAAAATGGCAGATCGTCATATATTGTGTACAATTCCTGATTGTACCTCAGTCTCCAAAGCACATTGTCACACACCGGTCCAGTTATATATCTCAATTCCTTCCTTTCAAAGATATTCAACATGTCTTCCGCTTTTTGTGTCATAGTCCGTGTTTCACAGCCATATCATACCACTGGTCTAATTTATGTTTTATATAGTACAAATTTTGTTTTTCTATGGACGTTTCTTGACTTTATCATCTTTCGTTGGGACATGAACGCCTTGTTTGCTTGTAATATTCTTCTCTGCATTTCAACAAATTCTTCGTTTTTGCATGTTTTTATTAGTAATTGTAGATCCCAGATATTTGAAACAATTAACTAGGTACTTCCAAGTTATGATCGTCAATTGTCAGGTTACTCCTCAGTCGCATTGTTTTTGAACGTGTCTGTAGCATCATCTTAGTTTTATCTTCGTTTATGTTCAAGCCCGCTTGTTTGGCAACCTTTACTTTAAGTATACAAATATTCAATAAAAAAAAAACCTGACTTAAAATATTAAATTTTATTATTTACAATCATTGATAAGTATGTAAATATTTATTTAAATTAATCATATTTGAATTAATACAAATTTAAATTTGTATTGAAAAATTCAATACAATAACATTGTTAAATGATAACTCATTCCTAGTGAATGTAAGTCTTTTTTTTTTAAATTACGTATTTGTTATTCAAAATTTGCAAAAAAAAAAAGAAATAAATAATTAAAAATTAAACTATATGCACATTATTCTTATCTGTTATAAGCATACCACACATAACATATATGGCAAATTGACGCAAATTCACTTGAACGTAAACAAAACGAAAGATCTGTCTGAGATTGAATTGAGAAAAATATCATATTCCTACCTACATTATACTCGTATGATGCACAATTAATTTTGATTGTGCCTACAAAAAATAATAGTATAATGATAAAACATGGTAGTCATAGTTTTTGTCAACTTTAACGATTACTTAATGCGCATATTAATTTTCTATCGATCTAGGTACATCGATAAAATGAAAATAAATTGAAAAAAAAACAAACAACTTTTGTTTCTATTTAAAAACAAAAAAAAAAAAAACTTAATTAAATTCGCCAATTATGTAAGCTATCTACGTACATAGGTACTACATACGAATACAAAATATTATTTATGTAATTTAAGTTGAATGTTTTGAGCTTACATTTATTGATTTCATAATTATGTATCTACAGGTAAATAATTTTCGTAAAACTTTTACTTTTATTTGTATACCCAGTACATTGATGAGTTTAAATTGAAATTAGACATAAGCTTGAATATTAAAATTAATAGAGAAAAAAAAAATGAAAACAAAACAAATAATACATCAAATTTACAAACTGTACTGAAATGTGAAATAAAAGATATTGAATAAAAATAAATGCAGTAATAAATCAAAGCTACCAAATTTTATTATGAGCAGACGATATTGACACAATAAATAGAACGTAGAAGTGCAAAGCAGTAACAGAAACTTCTATGGCAATAAGTAAAGAGGCTGATGCTGAGGACAGATCATAGTTTAGAAACTTTTTTAACCTGTTCAAGTAGATAAACTCCTTGGTCTGTCAAGCAATCAGCTTAGATAAGTCCGCTCAGAAGTAGTTTAACTTAAATCACTTATGCCCAGTTTCACAGTGGAGGTTTAAAGTCAAAGTTAATTAATATTGTAGACACAAAGAGGTTGAAATTAAGTATTTTGCTAATTTCAGCCTTGAAATCCGGAAAAAGCGACGATTTGGGCCGAAATCTAGTCAGCGAAATTACATAAAAAATACGTAATTATCGCTCGAAATCTACTCATGTTTCGCTCTTTACGTAAAACAGAGACATCTACATACTAACAAATTGCAAACCAAAAAAAATGTTTTTTTAAAATTTTCATTAAGAAATAATTGAATATAAATGACAGTTAAATTTAATAGAAGAAGTAGGCTATGTTCAGATAAATTAAATTAAAACTAGATAAATTAAATAAATTAGACAGACTGTCAAAATCGCTGTGTGTCACCTTCGTAATTTCTACTCGAAATTAAACTGAAATCGACTGGATTTCAACCTCTGTGTGCCTACAACATAAACCTGAACGGGGGTCTAAATTGAAGATTTAAACTTATTCAGTTTCACAGTTAAATTTTAGTTGACTTTAGTTAACTAGAGTTTAACAAAGTTTAGTTAATTTGAACTTTAATGAAAAGCTCACAATTAGGAGATATTATAATTATATACTGATTATAACTGCTGGAACAGAATGTGTAGCCATGTGTAGCTGCAGTACAGCTGTAGGCTGACTGTTCTCTGACTTCTCCTTTTTAAGTTATTTTAAACCTTATCCAGAGTTTAATCAGTAGATTTTGAAAGTTTAACTTTTATTGGTATTTAAACTCCACACAAACGTTAAACCCGTACTGTGAAACTCATTAATATTTTAATTTGAAGTTTAAACCTTTTACGAAGTTTAAATTTGCACTGTGAAACTGGGCATTAATGTAAGTAGTTTAACTTGATGAGAGCTTTTTTTGAACATACAACAAATGACAACTAAACCAGTTTTCGATATGTCAATACGAATTCTTAACTAAAAGCTTTTTCTAAACTGATTTAGCTAAATCTAAAAGGTGTTTTTGGTCTGTCAGGACCATACGACTATACGAAAATGAGTCTCAAGAGTCAACTAAGAAAAATCGAAATTCATGATAGTGACAAAAAACTAACAATGCAAACGAATCTATTGTTGCTCAACATCACTCTTATTATCATAATTTTAGTCATTTTACTACAATCATAATCTATCATGAATTCAACAATCTATGGACTTAAATTATAAAGCCAAACAATCAAATTAAGTATATATGATGCGAAGTCAATGAACCATATAAAACTATGTATGTGCACATATGTTTTAAATTATTTTCATTCATTTTTTGTATTGTGATTATTCATTATTTTTATTTTTCTATTTTTATAAACATTTAAACATAAAAATCAATTAAAGTAAGTTTTTAATAGCTTTAAAATACATATATTTTTTTTTTTTATTGTATGTCCATATTATCCATTTATAGCTAAAAAGGTTAAAGAACGCTATAAAAAAGTTCATAAAATACAATCAGAAACATTTATACTTACTATAAAAGAATACTACTTTCATTATTACACACCGTTACTCAGTTAAGTATTCTATAGTAAAATATTCAGTTCATTATACTCTTCTACATTAAAATAGTACATATTTTTTAATTAGTCAGACTAATGAAACAAAACAAAAAAAAAAGAAAAAAAAATAAAAAGAATAACAAAACAAAACAAAAATAACAGAAACAAAAATATTTATAAAAATACACAAATTATTAAAATAATCGCAAAATAATAATTCACAGAAAATAATTTGCCATCAACATCACCGTTGTTTGGTTGGTTTGTTGTTTTGATTTTGGTCATAATTTTGTTGTTATATATGTATTATATGATATGATGAGTGATTTATTTTGATTATTTATATACACATTTCGGATTGAAATTCGGACTATTTTCAAATAATATTATGTACATAAATATATGGCAATTTGTCTGTTATTAACATGCACTAAAAAAAAAAAATAGAAAAATAAAAACAATTTTTTGTTTTCTTTCTTTTCATTTTGTACTCATTTATTCTAAATTTGACAAACGACCGACAAATAATTATTATTGTTGCATACTTTCTCTCTCTCTCTCTTGCCAATTGCCTCCTAAGTATTGTATGTATGTATGTAGATATAGTATTTTTATGATAATGATTTCATTTCCATATTCATTTACACTTCTAGTGTTTTTTTTTTCATATCGTTTTATTTTTCATATTAATCTAATAATAATAATAATAATTAATATGCAGCTTATAGAGCTCTGATAAACATAATTTGCATAAACTTAAAAAAAAAAAATTGTTTAAAAATAAAACAAAAAAAAAAAAATCTCTTTTTAATAATAATAATCGTGTTATTTTTTTATTTTTTTTTTCATTTAAATATATTTATGTGTTAATATTTTTTGTGTTTCTATTTTAAATTTTAAATTTTGTCAAAATATGATTTTTGTACGTGCTTAGCCCAGCTCAGTTCAAAATAAAATTATAAAATTTTTCAAAAAAAAAAAAAAAAAAACAAAACGAAAACAACGAAAACATAAATGAAAATGAAAATAATAAAAATAAAATGAAAGAATTTGCAAAAAAAAAGAAAGATGAAAAATGAAAAATGAAGAATGAAGAAAATATGGAAAAGGAAAAAAATATGTTTAACCAAAAATCATATATACTAGGAAGATATCTTACGCCATACAAAATTGTTTGTATGAAGTATGAATTGTACTAGGGTACTAATATCAGTACCCAAGCTTCAAAATGAAGTTGAGCGGCGTCGTTCAACTTGAAGTTTTCATATTCAAACTTTATGTTATAGCATGCTATGCTGTGGAAATGTTTTATACGTTATATATGTATGAATCATAACTTATTCAATCAAACGGATCGAACAAAAATGTATGTAGAAGAAAGAAGAAGAAGAATGTTGTATAAGGAATATGTACATACTACGAAGTACTGTATAGTGAATAATAGTGAATAAAACATATCCACAGCATAGCATGCTATAACCAAAAATCATGTGGTATAGGATTTTTGGTAATATCAATGCATAATACATTTGAATTATTGACTGTATAAAAGTTGTACGTCCGTACGTCTTATCAGTCTTATTCAAACATTCATGCAACCTATAGCAGAGCGTTCAAACGCGAAAACTTCAAGTTGAGCGCCATGCAATTCCAACTTCATTTTAAAGCTTGGGTACTGATATTGAAATTTATTTTTTCATATTTTTTCCATATAAATAATTTTGTATGGCATAAGATATCTTCTATACTATATGATTTTTGGTTTAACATAATAAATTTTCATTTTTGCAGTAACATTTTTGCATGCATATATAATATCATATAGTGAATAATACTCGTATAATATTAATTTTGCATTCAACACATAATTATTATACAATATCTACTACTGTTGATTAAAATTTCTTTTTCTTTTTTCTTTTTTGTTTTGTTTTTCAAATATATGTATGTAGGTGTATATTTACACATGTAGGTGTGTACATAATTCCAAAAAAAAAAAAAAAAAACATTTTATTAGCTGTACATCTACTAGATAGATACTACTACGTACTAGGTAGGTAGATGCAAATAAAAATTCACTTTGCATTATCGTACATTATGTACTTACATACTTTGCATTTATCTTACATTTTTTCTTGTTTTTTGTGGTCAACAAAAAAATTACCACTAAAGAGATTTTTATGAATTTTTATTTTCATTTAAAACAAAAAAAAAAAAAAAAATCGAAATTAAAATTAAAATTAGAAATTATATTATATTACGGGGATATTAAAAATATACATATTTTTTTGTTCGTTTTCATTCCTTTTTATCCATTTTTTTTTTTTTAGTGAAGTGGTAATGGTGGTTTTGACATACATATATATTTTATCTTTTGCATTTTCTTTCCGTTTCGTTTATCATTGTTTTTGTTGGTTTTGGTTTTAATGAAAAAACAAAAAAAAAAATGTATATTAAAGTATTTTTCACATTTAAATTTTTGATAGAACAAACACAAACATGAAAATGCATATATATACATAATGTATGAGAAAAAATTTGGTGGTTTTTTTTTTTTTTTAAAAATTAAAAATTGAATTTCTGTTAAAATTAAAATTAAAATTAAAAAAAAAAATAATACAGAATTATAAAACCGAAAATGAAAAAGAGAGAAATTTTATTAAAACATTTTTAGTAAATTTTTCATACCAACTTATACTCATACATTTTATGCGGGCGTATGCAAAAGAAAATGTGTTGATATTTGCATACTACTTGTGTGTGTATTGGTGTGTGTGTGGCGTTATGCATATACATATGTATTTATGTATATATGGTCCCCTATATAACTTAATAGTACGAAATGTTTCTATTTTAGAGAAATTCACGTTTTTTTTTTTTCTCTTCTTTAAGAGTAGGATTCGACTTTGAAAAATTTCGAAAATAACAACAATCGATTTTACATACAAAAAATTTTAAAAAATGCTTCTGAATGACTTTTAGGTGCTATTAAAATGGATTTTTGAATATTTTGATGAAAAAGAACATAATTTAAATGAAAATATAAAAAGGATTTTTATACTTTTTTTTTGTAAACTCTTCAGAAAAGTCCAAACTTTATTTTGATACCAAAATCATATAAATATATGAAGATTTAATGTATGAAAATAGAAGTCAAAGTTGAACGATTTTTCAAAACAAAAAAAACCCTCTCCCTTTTTAAGAACTATAACTGAATTTCAGGACATAAAATCAAAAATGTGCTATATTCAAACACCACAATATCCTTCAGGCTACCTATATTCAAAATTTCAAAGAAATTGATCAATCAGTGTCTGTTGTACGAGGTGCATTTGGAAGCCGAAAAATCGCAATTTTGACAACTTTGACACCCTGTAAAAAGGAAACAAGGAAATTTTTACAAAAAAAAAATGCTCCATTAATCACCACAATTCCTATCAAATTATCTATGTTTCAAATTTCATTGAAATCGGTTAAGTAAATTCGGAGATATGTGGTGCACAAGATAGCAGATATCTCGAATCCTAATCTTAAGCATTATAAGGATGATGATTGTGTATTGATGAGTTATTTAGGATAGTTGTGGTTATGTGGTTATATCTTCGTTCGTTTTAAATCTATTTTCATACATATATATACACTCATTTACTCATCTAATATTACAGATATACAGATACACATACATGCAGTAATTATAATTAAATTTTATGATGAAGTTAAAAAATAATTTATTTAAATATGTATTTTTTTTTTTTCATAAAACAGTTTTGATTGCTGCTAAAATCGTTTATATTTAACTAGCTAAAGGTGAATTTGTGTATGTAGATTGCTATATAGATATAGGTATAAATATATGTGCATTATATGTATATACACTAATTTATATAATATAAAATGTGCATATTATGTGTTCTTCTATATGGACTATTAAACATCAACATGAGTCATATTATCACATTTCATATGAAAATTTTCATAATTTTTTGGCATTTAATTCATATAAATTAGGTAAATATTCACGTATAATGTACATATGTGTATGTATATGCATATATGCTTGTACGAGTATATAAAATATATAATGCATGTATTATAATAGATAGACAGACAGACATACATGGTACATTTATTTATATATATGTACATAATTTACTGTATACGAGGGTATGTATCTTAGTGCTAGAGATATGTATGTAAAAATTTACTAGACCATAATATTGTGTGTATTAAAGCTATAATCCCGTAATAATATTATGCAATTTTTTTTTTCTCATTTATTTATTTATTTATTTATTTTTTTTTTTTTTTTTGATTTATTTTAATTTTTAATTTTTTGAGGGTGTTCATTTTCATTTTATTTTAATTTTACTGCATACAGTACCAGTACGCAATTCATAATATAGCTCTATTGGCTCTATATAGTGACTATAACGAGTAACTGAAATTGAAAGTGGTCGAATTATGAGCTTTTCATATGAATATTTTGTATATTTTCTTTTGATTGGGTTGATTTGAGTCCTGATCCTGAGTTATAATTATGTACTTAATTACAATTAAAGAACAGAGAATATACATATGTACATATAATGTTACTCACTATGCTCTTATTTTATTCATAAATTTCTCTCTACTTTGGGCTATAGCGTCATTTATGTTATATTTATCTATGAATCTTCTGATCCTCCTTTACTTTATTACTTACTTTCAACCGTTTTCAGGGTCTGCCTTACTATACATGGTTCTCATTCTGTGTTATAATTTGTCTATATACCAGTTCATTTTTTGATCTTGTAACTTGTTTTTAATGGGTGCGACTTTAATTTGCAATAACTTAAGAAACGGTGTCTATTATCTACGCTGACGCTGAATTGTGTATGTACAAATGAATTTTGCTAGGTGGTAGTTCCTTTTCGATAAATTTTGACAACTGAAAAATCGTTATCGTTTTTCGTTGACGACAATTGGAAGCCGAATTGTGTTTACACTATAAAACTGATTAAACATAATATAGGCTGTTTTTCAAAACGTCAAACTCTGCGCAGTGGATACTATGTCACAACTGTCGTAATACACATTTTTGTGACATTGCTAACACATTTGCTGCGTTCCTTTTGACCAAATAAAGTACTCCCAAATACTCGGGAGTAGATTGTAAATGGAACGCAATTTTTTTACTTGGAAGTAAAAAGTAACCTCAAATTTCAAGGCATACACATATCTAAGGCAATGTAAATATTGGAGTGACAGTTGGCCGTGCTCAAATTTCAGCCGTCATGTATTTCAAATTTGTTTTGTTGTTGATTTTAGATTCTCCATAACCTTAAACAATAAAAAGCCACCTATTGAAGGAAACGTGTAATGAAAATATTACAGACTTTAACCTATTTCTTTAATCTCTAACGATTAAAACACAAAAACCTCTGACGGCGAATTTTGGCGTAACTAACCATGCAACTGTCAAGTAAATTACTCGAATACAAGATATGGTGTAGATGATCACGACTACAAGTACTTGGAAGTACTTTACTTGGTCAAAAGTAACGCAACTACTACAGTAGGATAATTTTTATTACTTTGTTTCCTTAAAATTCACACAACTTATGCCGTCGCAATACATTTTGATATTGACTGATTCGTCAAAAATTTTACCATCAACATTTTGGAATTCACTGCATCGTATAGTAATATATTATAAATAGCCATACTTTTTACTTGTATAATTTACTGTAACATCTCCCTCCCACCTGCACATTAATATTTCTGTGTTTTGTGTACACTACCTTTTTTACTATTTTTTCAATGTTAAGCATTCTGCATCACTGTAAATCGCACTTCTTATTGTCATTTTATAAAATTTTCCCGTAGTTTAAATTGGAGTTTTAATATCACAGAGTACACCCACCCGTCAGTGCTCTCTCCAAATAAAACTTCAGTAACACTGACAGATCTGATTATTTGTGATTTTCTCTTGTATATTATATATATTTTCAGCTGGAAACAGTTCATGATAATTCTTTTAAAAGTCTAAAAACTGGCAGAAACTTCAATACTTTTTTTTTAATTTCTGGTAAAAATTGGGTGGATGTGGAAGTCTCTTTCAATGTTCTTCTTCTTTCCTCGAAAATTGTCGCTAATTTCGTTGAATTGTCGCTCCTTTATACATACTTTTTTTTTACATTAAATTTGTGTGTTTAAATTGTTTTTCGTTTTTTTTTTTCTAGAAGTTCATAATTACATATTATGTACACAAGTACCTACTAATTGAATGTAATAGTACATACATTACATTTCTGTTTACATTATGTGTTACATTTATAAATTCTATGTACTGATGTTTCTCTTATACTATTCATAATACCATTTTTTTTAATGTTTTGAATGTTAAATGGAACACACAACATATGTAAGTGACATATTTTGGCATTTAAAAATCAAAGCAACGACAAATTGTTACTTTTATATTTTCATTTTTCTTCTGATTTTTTTTTTTTTTTTCTCACTCCAAAATCAACTGCATTAATGTAAACGATAGTATGTATGTATGTACACACACATGTACATTATTATCAAAGATTTATGCAAAAAGCTTTTATCTTTAAAACGTTTCAAGAAGATATTTAAAAATTCATGAGTAAAAAATTCCAATGCGAAATTTATGTGAATGAATATCTAGAGCTATAGTAAATGTAGTAGAATATGGGTGAGTTATAATCTATAATGTGCACTTAAGTATACATAAATGGATTTAGGCCGATTATTGGAAAATTTCTTATATCCACTCGTGCGTATAATGAAAATGTTAAGGTAATGTAATTGGTGTCTTCTTTCTTGTTTTTTCAATTTTCATTTTATTTTTACCTTTGCTTTTCTTTTGCTATTTATTACTCTATTATTTGCTATTATTTAAATTCATACATAAATTGAAAATTCATTTTTACTTTTCCAATTATTTTTGTTTTTTTTTTTTTTTCGTTTAAACTGTGTGATGACATAGAAATTTTCGTTCTAATATATCTACATATGTATGTAGTACATATATGTTTATCTAATGCCTTTAAAAACAATCGACAAATTATGTAGTTCAGCATTTAATATATAGTAAAAATGAATATACATATTTGTACATATACACGTGTTGTATAGATATAAAAATATAATTTGATTTTTAAATTAAAAGCCAAAAAAAAATAAAACAGATAGAAAAATGTTTTTTTTTTTTTTTTTTTTTTTTGTTTTTTTGTTTTGTTTGCTTTGAAAAAAATTTGCCCTAATTTGTGGTGTTCATTCAATTTCCTTTTTACATTTTTATGTAACAACAGTTTACACAAATTTTTATTATATACCTATGCATGCCTATAATACCATCACCACCGCCACTACTACTACTACTACTACTACCACCAATGATCATATATAGAATCAAAAGTAAAAGATTTTTTGTATTTTTTCTTTTTAATTTTCTTAAAAGTACTTGCAAGAAAATACGTTTGTGTCTACATAAAAATTGAATTTATAAAAATACATGCATATGTGGTATGAATTTATGTGGATATTTATTTATAATTTATAAATATATATGTACATATTGGTTTATACAATCACATATGTATGTACATTTGAAGATATACATATACATATACATAGATTATTTTGTATCATTAATGTCTGACCTAATCACACTGAGAAATAAAGAACCGAAACTGACTACTACGTAGGTCACACTGAAAGTTTTGCGCCTCAAAAAACTAAAACAATTTTTTTTAACAAAACACCTTTTACTGTTTTTCAAAATATTCTCCTTTATTATCTATACACTTTTGCATTCGATTGAACCAGTCGTTGAAGCAGTCAATCCAGTGCTCGAGACGTATCTCTGAAATGTAGTTTTTAAACTCTTCAACAGCGTCCTCTGGTGTGGTAAAGCTCCTTCCTCGCAGTCTGTTTTTAATTTTCGGGAACAGGAAGAAATCGCAGGGCGCTAGGTCGGGACTGTAGGGCGGATGGGTCATTTTGTCAACACCTGATGCTCTTAAAAACTTCTCAGTGTCTTCTGAGGTATGCGCGGGCGCATTATCATGATGCAGAATGATTCGACTTCTTGGACGGCTTTCTCGGATTTTGTTTATGACTGCAGGCAAACAAACTGTTGTATACCATTCTGCATTTACTGTGCGACGATCTTCCAGTGGTACTGTTATTATATGACCTGAACGTTTAAAAAATGAGGCAATCATTTTTTTACCAACACTTCGGCCCCTTTTCACTTTTGTCGGATTTGGCTCATCTGGAAAGACCCATTGCGCCGACTGAGCTTTACTTTCAGGTTCATATGAATATATCCAGGTTTCATCCCCTGTGACAATGTCATACACTGAATTTGAAGCACCACCTCTAAATTTTGAAATCATTTTTCTACACCAACTAACACGAATGTCCTTTTGCTCCTGAGTTAAACGGTGTGGTATCCACCGACAACAAATTTTTTTCACAAACAAGCGATCATGTAAAATCGTTTGAACTTGGCTCATGCCAATGCTTAAAGAAGCTCGAATTTCTTCGTAGGTCACTCTATTATTTTCTTCGATCATTCTTCGGACAGAATTGACATTTTCTTCAGTCACTGCTGTTGAAGGACGACCTTCACGAGGCTCATCGCCCAAAGAAAACCGACCGCGATTGAATTCAGCATACCAACGGCGAATAGTGCTGATATGTGGAGCTTGATCACCAATTGCATTTTGAAGTCGTTCTTTGCATTGATCTGGTGTTAAAGATGATTTGAAATCATAATAAATCATCACACGAATGTCTCTTCTGTTTAAATCCATTTTTTTAACAAACTATGAAATTTTATAAAGCCACTACAAATTAATGCTTGAAGATAATACTTTCCAAAAAACACAGCTGATTACTCAAACTTCAAATTACAAAATAAAAACAACAATGGCGGCTGATAGTAAGATGTTACCGTGCCGCGCAAAACTTTCAGTGTGACCCTCGTATAATACTAGGTCATTCAAAAAGTTCGCAGCCTTATAATGAAGCAGTATGAATTTATGAACCAAAATACAATTAATCTTCAATATATTCCCCCCTAAGCTCAATGCATTTTTTCCAGCGATTTTCCAATTCATTTATCCCTTGCCTGAAGTGATTTTCCTCGAGACCTCCAAAGTACTCTTCGACGGCCGTTATGATTTCTTTATTTGATGAAAAATGCTTACCACGTAAGAATTTTTGAGATTTGGAAATAAATGAAAGTCAGACGAAGCCAGATCTGGTGAATATGGTGGATGATCCAACAATTCGTAGTGTAGTTCCTTCAATTTGGCCATTGCAAGGACACCTTTGTGTACTGGTGCATTGTCTTGGTGGTAAATGATTTTTTTCTTTTGTAATCTTTGTCTCTTCTCCCGAATTTTTGTGTCTAACTGGTCTAAAAGATTTGAATAATATTCTCCTATTATCGTTTTACTCGTCTGAAGGTAATCAATTAGTAAAACCCCCTTTGCATTCCAAAAAACTGATGCCATAACCTTCTTTGAAGATTTTGAGAGCTTTGGCTGCTTTGGGGCCGAACAGCCGGGATCGGTCCATTCCGCTGTTTGTTGTCGCAATTCAGGATCATAGTAATAAATCCAGGTCTCGTCCATGGTTACAAATCGACGCTCAAAATCAATTCTATCCTTTTGAAAATGACCCAAAAGTTGTTGAGAAAGTTTCACTCGAATGCGTTTTTGGTCAGAATTCAACGAATGCGGCACCCATCTTGTCAATAACTTTCTCATACCTACTTCACTAGTTAAGATACTATGCACTAAACAGTTGAGATGCCTGTGGCCCCAGCTTAATCAACCACAGTTATTCGGCGGTCTTCCAAAACCAAATCATGAACCTTGTCGATAATTTCTGGCGTGGTTGCTGCTTTTGGACGTCCTGAACGCGGATCCATCATTGATGTCTGTACGGCCGTGTTTAAATAGAGCAACCCATTTTTTTACAGTTTCATATGAAGGAGCACTGTCTCCTAATATGTTTACCATATCATCAAAAATTTCTTTCCCACTTAATCCTTTTTTAAACAAATATTCCGTCACCGCACGATTTTTTAAATTATCCATTTTCTGAAAACAAGCCAAGCATGTGTAATTTAATCAACTGTTTAAACTAAACTATTGGACAGATCGATCTTGAATTTATGGTACGTTCATATGAAGGACTGGTGTTGCCAACACCAATAACTTTTTGTTTCTAGAAATGTCACATATGCGTTAGGCTGCGAACTTTTTGAATGACCTTATGTATAATATTTAAAAAAAAAAAAACAAAACATCAATATTGCATAAGGGAAATGCATTCGATACAATATATAATGAGTCAATGAATATTGTTCTTGATATTATGTACAGCACATACAGGTTTTACCAATAGCAGCGTCAAAACTTTAAACGGACAACAACAACGACGACACTGATCGAAAAGTCAAAAATCAAACTTTTGATTGCTGTGTTCAGTATTTTGTGACTAAGAAAAGTACACAATTCTACCGATTCTACATTCAATGCAGTGACTTCAACTTCGACTTTGATTTAATGGATATGCACTTTGATTTAATGGATATAAGTACTTGACAGCTACTTTTACATGTTACGCATGCTGTGAAGTCGAAAGTCGAAGTCCAAGTTAAAGTCACTGGATTGAATGTAGGAGCGGCATTTTTTGAATTTGTTATCAAAATATATAACTGATACATTTCGTGCATTGTGAGCAATTTATGAATTAAGCGCCATTTGTGGCTCAATCGGTTCGTGAACAAACAAAATTGCAGTATTTAGTCTTAAGGGAAATCCTCATGCCATTCACGAATTATTGCCTTTTCATGCTTAAAAAATTTACAGTTTGGTGCGGTTTTGGACAAGTATTATAGAAGCATATAACAACATAATATTTTTGGCCTAAACTGAAAAATATTAAAATAAAAAATTTTCATTTTCAACAAGACGGTGTGGTGTGTGTGACTTGTCACACATCTCGTCGAATAATCGACTCGTTGAATGAAGAATTTCCTGAACGATTATTTAAAGAAATGATGATGTCAAATGGTTGCCAAGGGGTCAAGATCGCTCCATGTAACACCTGTGTACATTTTTCTATGGGGCTATTTGAAATGTTTGATATATGTGAATAAGTCAAGAACGGTTCACGATCTTAGATAAGACACGGAATATGTGTGAAATAGTAATGACAAATCGATTCTCAAAACTGTATTCAACTAGACGAAGCCGAGGAGAACATTTAAATGATATTATTTTTAGAACGTAATGTAATTGATTATTCTTCAAAATAATAAACAAATCACTTGAATATCACTTATGTATATAGTTATCAATGTATTTTATTTTAAAAGTTTTGACGTACTTATTGGTAAACCTTTTAAAATGCTCGAATGTACTATGTGATCTCTATATTAAGTGTATAGGATATTTAAATTTCTAAAACATAGATTATTTATTTATCATCATTTCAGTTAAGAACAGAAATTAAAATCTAAATCTAACCGAGAGTCTAACTCAATTATAATACATATATATTTGTTTTGAATGAATGAATGAATACATCTACAGTATAGACATACATATGTATGTACGTACATGATAGTACATAATTATTTTCATAAAAAATATATAAAATGTATACAGTGAAAATGACGGCTTTAGACGAAAAAATAAAATTGTTTTTTTCTTCCTTCTGTTGCAATATTCGAGAAAATTTTATTTCGATATAAAGTTTAAATGAAACCAACGCACAACTAAGTAAACGCCTATATGTATGTAATGTACGTACATTTTATGTACAATATATATAAGCAAACATGAAAAATATAATTATACAATCATATACAAATGAGTGTATTCAGATAATGTACGAGTAGTATAAAATGCATTCATGTACATAATTTTCATTTTATATTATTTCAAATTATTTTTGGCTATTTAGTTTACCCGTTTATTGTATACTTTTGTGCATATACATAACATGACATGGTAGTATGCATAATGCATATACCGACAACATACATAAATACTACTTTTAGGTACATACATGTGTATATCTGTAAAAATTTTTTTTTGGTTCCTTCTTTTAGAGAAAATGTAAATCGCATACTTATGTATATACAGTGTGTTTCACTACAGAAAGCTCTCAAAAAATGAAAAACGAATGATTGTTTTGACTAGGTATAAACTTTATTTTAATCAGCTATATAAACTCTAATTCGCGTTATATATTCAATAGCTCGTGCAGTCTCCACTCGCTTCAATAACATGGCGGCATCTTTCATCACAACTTTCCACTAATTTCTTGGCGTACTCCTCGCTAAGGTTCTTCCAAATTCCTTTTAGCACTTGAATTAAATGATTTGTGTTTTTTATTTTTAACCCCCGCAATTTCTGCTTCATGTAAGCCCACACATTTTCAATAGGGTTACAATCTGGGGATTGTGAAGGCCAATCCATAGTATTGATCCCATTTTGAGATTTCCACTGGGTGCAAAGTTGACTCCGATGTTTGGAGTCATTGTCTTCTTGAAGAATCCAGTCTTAATTTCCGTGTCCAAACCAGTTATTTGTTAATCGTAACAACTCATTTTTATATATTTTGGTCATTCGTTTCGCATCCAGTATCCCCGTGAAGCATATCAAATAACCGAACCCCTTTTGATAAAAGGCCCCATAAACGTGTGCCTTTGCAGGGTGTTTTACAGTACGTTCTATGTATCGATCACCTTTTTTCGTTCAAGCACGTTTCAAAAGATTTGAAACGAGAAAAGAAGCCTCATCCGTGATGACTACATTACTCCAATCTTGGTTAATATTCTTTCGGGCCCATAGTAACCTTTTTTCTATATGGGAACTTATCAATAAAGGTTTTTGCATTGTTGACAAGTTTTTTATTTAAAATTCTTTGAGACGTCGCTGAATAAGTTGAAATAGAGATGTTTATACCCTTTTTCGATAATTTTTTATGTGCTTGTCTAATCGATATTGAAGGATTTTCTAGAAATATCTTCTCTATTGTCTTATCGTTGCGCTTTGTTGTCGATCGAGGCCTATCCTTTTATGCACGTCATCTACACAACCAGTTTCCAGCTAACTTTGATTCCATATTCTAATGAAGAATCTTGATTTTTCCAGATACCTAGCTGCTTCTGCTATGGTCATTTTTGGTTCCTTAGGATGGCTAAATAGAAATGCTGCTTCAAACCGTTCCATGTAATATGAACTCATTTCACTTTTAATATTGTAAAAACTAATTAATGCCACTTACAGCAAAAAATTTATACTGCGAATTAGAGATTCGATGGCTCCTTATATAGACAAAAAATTTTATCTGTAACTAAGAGGTTGTAGATAAAATCGAAGGCTTTCTGTGGTGAAACACACTGTAAAATGATTGCATATACATATATAAAATAAATACTCATACATGCATAGTCGTAAATAAATATCTACATATGAATATATGTAATGTATGTATGTACATACGTACATTTAATATATGTTATATAGAGGTATGTACATTTATTTACACATTTTATCTATCTATACCATATTTATCACCTACAGGTCAACGACGATAAACACACAAATTATTATTAGAGTACATTATATACACTATACAAATACATACAGTAGAACGGTAGAACATTACCAAATTTTCATTTTCATTTTCATTAGGTAGTAAATTTTCATTTCTATTTTTTTTTAATATTCTAAAAATAAATAGTGTGTTATTATAGACATTATATCGATAGATATATGGATATACATACACTCATACTATATGTATATGTAAAAGTAAAATGTGTGTAATAGTGGTAATATTGATTTTTACTTAGGCTTTGTTAGATTTTAGCTTCTTCTTCTTATAGAGTATATATACAGATAAGTTTTTCATATTAGGTATATACTTAGTTAGGTGTGAGATTTTTCTTTCTCTCTGATGTATATTATTGATATGTTTTTTTTTTAATTATTTCCAATTCACATTTTTTGCTTTCATTAGTCTTTATTGTTTAATATCTTTTTTTTTTGCTTTAAGATTAAGATTCGAGATATCTGCTATCTTGTGCACCACATATCTCCGAATTTACTTAACCGATTTCAATGAAATTTGAAACATAGATAATTTGATAGGAATTGTGGTGATTAATGGAGCATTTTTTTTTTTGTAAAAATTTCCTTGTTTCGTTTCCTTTTTACAGGGTGTCAAAGTTGTCAAAAATTGCGATTTTTCGGCTTCCAAATGCACCTCGTACAGCAAACACTGATTTACCAATTTCTTTGAAATTTTGAGTATAGGTAGCCTGAAGGATATTGTGGTGTTTGAATATAGCACATTTTTGATTGTAGATCCTGAAATTTAGTTATAGCTCTTAAAACAGCAGAGGGGTTTTTTTTTGAAAAATTGTTCAACTTTGACTTCTATTTTCATACATTAAATATTCATATTTCTATATGATTTTGGTATCAAAATAAAGTTTGGACTTTTCTGATGTTTTTACAAAAAAAAGTATAAAAATCTTTGCTATATTTCCATTTTTATTAACAAAATAAAATTATGTTCTTTTTCATCAAAATATTCAAAAATCCATTTTAATAGCACCTAAAAGTCATTCAGAAGCATTTTTTAAAATTTTTGTATGTAAAATCGTTGTTGTGGTTTTCAAATTTGTTCAAAGTCAAATCCTACTCTTAAGAAAATTTAAAAAAAAATCCATTAAAACAATAATTGTATTGTTTAGTCATATGGACAAATTTATGTATGTATAATACGTATTTTGGATATTACATATATCTGTATATACATACGAGTATGTATGTAGTATGTACATATATGTATATCCAAGATTCTATTTTGATTTTATTGAATTAGACAATGAAATTTTATAAATGTTTATATGATGGCATAATCATAGTCATATTATAATGATTGCCCATTATAATTGCCATCATCATTATATCGTCATTAAAAAAAAGTAAAAATTATTTTCAGATAATTGATAAAAATTTTAGATCAAAATAAAAGCAACAAGAAAATGAAGAAGATGAAAATAATAATGAAAATGAATTCTACGTAGATCGAAATCAATTAAAAGTTTTCTTTTAAAATTTTTTTTTCTCGTAAAATCGTATTTTTTTTTTAATCATATCTTTTGTTTATTTTTCAGTTTTTGTATACATATTCATTGGTATACGAGTATGTACATCACTGTCTATTGAATATAAACTTGAAAAGAATAAAAGAAAATAAAAATTAAAAGATAATCACGTTTTGCCACAAAAATTTTTACAATAAATTCATGAATTTAATATATACGTAAATTCTTCTTCTTCCTTCATAGCACTTATACAGCTCTAAATGAACCAGGGATTTCATAGAAGTGATTTCATGACTTTATCACTATCATGTGTGCACCTACAGTTTATCTTGGGTTGCGAACCACTAAGTTACTGGTAGAGAAGCAAACTATTTTCAATGATAGGGTCTAGACTGCTCTATTATTAGAATGATGGAATGCTATAATAATTATTTGTGTAGTTGTGTTACTTGTTGTCAGAAATTAGACTGCTTATCAGATTTTCTAAGCTGAATTTACTTTTGGGGGGTAATGAAAGATGGAAATAGGCAAAGCAAAATTGTTTCTTACTTTTACCTTGGGCAGGAATCGAACCTGCATTCTTGAGATCAGTAGCCATTTGTTCTACCACTTGCGGCACCGAGACCCCCTATTATTATAAGAGAATTTATTTCGCTGATGCAATAATATGCAAAAATATGTAGTTCAGTATATGTATACTAGTATAAAGAATTCATTTGCTGATGCAATGTGCTAATAAATGAAATATTCAATTAACTTTAGAAAATTATGCTAAGGTGAACTATTCCTATAAATAAATGCACTTACAATATTTCTATCATGTATATGAATCTTGTGTGAATATGAAATATCTTGTGAAGAAGCTGAATTTGTTAAATAAAGAGAAAGTAATTCTGAGATAAATAAAACATGTGTCCGATGAAATGTATGAAAATGCATTGTCAATGTACTACTAACACGATAGACAATAGAAACAAATCAAAGATCATTCTTTTAGTCTTAATTCGTATATGAATGATAATTCAAAACCACTTAAAACACCCCTATATTTTTAATTTTTTATTCCCAATTTTAGTATTAACCTTCAATTTTTAAATTATTATAATTTGTATATTGTAGGTTTTGCTCTAATTTTGTTTTCACTTTTGGGAATTTTCAATTCATCATCTTCATTCGCCGCTAAATGTCTTCAATGAACTTTCGAACTTACTTCAATGTGCTTGCAAGTACAAAAATGTATTTAGGATAAATTAATATATCGAACGAGACAAATAAATTATTCATAACTGCTTGCATCTACTTGAAAAAATTTTCATGAGTAGCTACGAGTAGATGGTCTACATATTGTGCTTCAATGAAGTTAGAATGAAGATGTAATGATCATTTAAATTTAATTTTGGGTAATAAACGGAAAAAATTATTGATCATTCTTAACGCATTATCATTCACTTGCTTTGCTTTGTCTAGCACATTACTACGATTTTTGTCAGTTCGTCATGTGTATATTTCCATATCCAAATCCTGTCACATTTTTTAATCTAAATGTAATGATGGCTTAAAAAAAAGAAATTATTACATTTTATCATTTCAAATATCAATTAAATGTAAAATAAAATTTGAGAAAAAAATAGAAATTTTTATAGAATCATGTATCCTCTGTAATCCATAAGTATCGTAAGTATGTGCTCGTACATAAATTCATGTATACTTCTTTTTCTTTTTCTGGGCAAACAGTCCTATTGAAACTTCACCTCCACCGGTCTTACGACAATAGTTTACAGGAGGAGAGTTGTCAGTCCAGCCGTCCCTCTTTTCGCATCCATAGATTAGCCTAAGTCCTTCTCGTTATCAGTCCAGACCTATAGTTACCGATGGTTGCCACTTGGAGACTCATTGGATACTTGATACTTGCACAGTTGTAACTCTGGAACACCTCTTTAGGGTGAACGCAGTCAGTGCCTAAATGATGTCTTACACCTTGTACTATTATTGTCAATACCTTTCTCTTTATTTTGCACTGTATTTTATAACATGTACAATAATAAAATGAATTATAGGTATGAGTATCATATGATCGAATAGCAAATAAAAAGTCATAACTTTATTAACTGAACTGAAAATTTAATTTTCATAATTTACTTTTTTTTTGTGTGTGTAATGAAAAAATAATAAACTAATCGTCTTTAATTATACAATATTCATTCAAAGTGTAATTTTAAATGTATCATGAATGATTACTTTTTACTTGGCATCTTAATAATATACTTAGGTACATAAATATGTGTTCTTATTCCTACATTACATATACATACATATATGTATGGTATGTATGTATCTGCAGTAGTGCATATTCATACGTGGAATGCATAGAATTTTCAATATAAAACAAAATAAAAATTGAAAAAAAAAATAAATGAATTATTTGAAAATTATGAATTTTATTACCTACATTTTTGTTTGTCATTTTCTTATTTTCATCTGCATATACATTTATATCTCTTTTGAATGACTTTTGATGATTTAGTGTGATGATGACGATGTACGATATTTGTACAGTGTACTTACACTACATGGTAAAAATAAAATTTACTAAATAACAAACTATACTACCATTTTTATTAAGAGACATGTGTAAAAAATCTTTCATTATAAACGAGGAAGAACTAATAATAATTTTGTCGAAATATTCTTCTCGTATGTTTATATGTATATGCATTATGTGAATAACGTATGTTGCATATGATTATAATTATGATTATGATTATTGTTATTGTTATTCTACACATAATTTAATTTTTAATTTTCGACATTTTTGTGTTTTCATATTATTATTATTATTATTATTATTATTTTTTCTACTGTTAATTAGTTCATTTCAATTTTCTCAAAATATACGCAATATATCATTGTATTTTACATTAATTTGAAAGTGGTACAAGTCTGCATGTAAATTATGTACATATATGTTTAATGGAGTAATAAAAAAATTCTATTGGCATTGGTATTCAAATTTCAATTAAGATTTCACTAATTGACAACTGTTTTAGGCGTTAAACAAACACAATCAAAGCAGATAGCATTCAACATGAGTATAGGCAGAAAATCTACCACGGTCACTTGCATCGCACAATTCGGGTGACAGCGACAGCGTATACACAGTAATTAAATGGGACTTTTTACGCTGAACTTTACACTGTCGCTATCGCCCAAATAGATTCTATTTTATTTTTCGGCGACAATGAGCCATCCTGACCTGGATTTTACAGTAGTAGTAATCTATTCGCAAGAAGAAGAAATGTAAAATTCATATATACTCGTATTTTATGCTGCAACTGCGCTCGAATTGTGTGAACTTTCGGCGATACGCTGTAGTTGTCGCCCTAATTATGCGATGGCAGTCAAATTCAGAAACTCATTCAAAGCAGATTATGCTCTCAGTTGTTATACTTCTTCATGGAGTAAAGAGAAAGAGATGAGCTTTTTCTTTTTTCTTCATGCTTGTTTAATTATAATTAAAACTTGTAATTAGACTTGTAATACTTGTTTTTCTTTAGCAGGCAGCAGCTACATAAATTTGAACGTTGCTCAAGCAGGACTGCCAGCAGATATTTTGCTTGGATGTTTCTGCGGTCATTGTGTCAGCATTCATTTATAAAGCACTAAACGACATGCTAATTGTAGATGCTTTGATTGTGTTTAGCGCATTAATAGTTATTTTGTATGCATAGAAAGCTATTACAGACCACCGATTATTTTAATACTACTTTAGTCATAAATTATTTAACTCAACTAACAGATGGAGTCACTATTTTTATATTTATCATTAAATGCATTTAATATTACACGTCTGACTTCCACAACTTTTACGAGATCAATTATTGCTAGAAATTGAGTGAGTTCATATTTACAATTCTGAGTTAGATCTATAAGAAAGAGTAAGTAGAGAGAGTAAGTATAAGTAGAGTAAGTTTACATTTGTAGTTGAATGTCACTTTCTTTCTTCTTGCTAATTGTAATTGACAGTTCATCAAAACAGCTGCATAAAGTCGGTAATTCTGCTAAGTTAGTACTAACTTAGGACTGAAAATCTGTTACTGCAATCAGTATTCTGCAGACATATGAACTCATCCATTAATATACTAAATACATTTTCTCTTTAACGAATTATGAACTCATACCACTATCATAAATTACAAAAATTGACAATAAAATTCAAATATTAAATATTTTTAAGTGTTCGAATGTGAAAGTATAGCACAAATAATAAACTGTATGCAATGGGCACCATTAATTACACAAAAACTCTCGTTTAACTATAATACATAATTCGTATTAAGGATTACAAACAAATGTTGATAGAATATGTCAAATTTGTTAAATAAAAAAAAAAAAAAAATTCTATGTACATATTTACAAAAATATAAAAAAGCAATAAAAAAAAGAAAATAAAAAAATAATAAAATTTATTTGATTTTATTTAAATTGGGTGTCATCTAGTGTTAATTAAATTTTGATTAAATTTTTTATTTTTGTTCATAATTAAGAATAATAAATAAAATATAAAAAATTTAAATTTGATGACCATTAAAATTTATAACCATAAAGAACCTTCATGGTGTCCGTATTGTTTTTATTTTGGTTTATACCTATATGTAAATAAAATTAATTGAATTTTTAAGATTATATAGAATTAAAAATTCAATGTTTTCAACATTTCAGTATATACATATGTACTCATATAATATATTTTTTAAAAATTATCTTTAAATAAATAATTTTTCAATGTGTAATTTTGTTTGAATAAACACAATTCATATAGTAAATTCGAATAAATTTAATGATTAAAATTTATCAATGTCATATAAAAATGACATGAAATAGGTGTGTTCTTATTGGTATGTGAACGAAATTTTAATTGTTAAAAAGATTACATATATTGTACATACGTGATATTCTGATATGGGTATTGCTTATTGACATGACATTATCACATTTATAGTGATAATGTACAGTCTTTGATCCCACGCAAATTAATTCAGTGATTAGTAAACCATTTGTCTTTATCTAAAGTGACTGACAAACATAATGTATCGATTTCAAATAAACTTTACATACACCAACACAACTAATTAGATTTACGCGTATCACATTATATTGCTTTTTCTTTATAGAAAATTATGTATAGCACATATACTTACATACATACGTATTAATTACTACACGAGCGAGTATATGTCAAATAACATAAAGTATTCACAATAATTTTGATTAATTAGTTTTATCTAGTTTTTAATTGTTCAAAAATTTGATTTTTTGCAGTTATATTCTTAGCTTATCCTAATTATGATAATTTCATTTATGTATATTGAAAAATATGAGTTATCTTATATGCATTATCTGAATATGTTGGTATATGTACACGTGTGCTAAAGTATTTTATTAATTACCATGCTGTACTACATAAATTCAAAAATCTTTATAACAAATTATTATTTATGTATTTTCTGTGTTCTGTTTTTTACTTCCCCCAATAATATTTTCGGAGAAAGGACTAATTTTATTGTCCTTCAGCTAATACACACAAATTTGTGTATACATATTTATTCTTTTACTACTTATCATATTTCTTTATTTTTACTTAATTAATCTGAGAAAATTTAATTAAAATATTTTAATTGATTTTCCTTTCAAAATATTATATGAAGTTTTTATGTGTTATATGGACTCATGTAATGTAATGTATGTGTAAAACGTCAAATAAATTCATTAAAATTGTTATTATGATTATGGCTAACCACTATTACAAACTTTTATTAATTTAATATAATTTTAATGAAAATTTTTACTACTTAAACGTAGGTACATACATACATCGATACACCCATTATAGTTGGGTAAGGTACACATAAAATTTCTTTAACATATGAAAGTATGTAGTTATGTATCAGCACTAGGCAGTGCCAGAAGTAGGCGACCTGACGATTGATTGGTGATATTTGTTTGAAAATAATCAGTATTAAAGAAGCATTCAGCTTTATAAAACTTTTGTTTGGCGTTTCAAAAAGCTACACTGTTCAATGTTTGTTTGACACTTATAACAATAATAATACTAGAGACAGACCAGAGTTTAGAAACTTTCTAAACCTGTTAAAGTAGATAAACTCTTTGGTCTGTCAGCAATTAGCTTACGTCAGAAGTAGTTTAGTCTAAACCACTTAGTGCAAGTAGTTTAACTTAATGAGAGCCTTGTTTGAGAACATTACAACAAATGACAACTAAACCAGTTTTCGGTCTGTCAATACGAATTCTTAACTAAAAGCTTTTTCTAAACTGATTTAGCTAAATCCAAAAGGAGCTTTTGGTCTGTCAGCACTATAAAACTTCAATAAATTTGTGAATATAGAAAAATTTTGTGTTCGTTTTATGATGGAATGGTTTCATTTGGAAGGTTTTAGTCCAACAAAAACCAAAGTTGAGGATTTTACTTTGGGGGAGCCTTTTCCATCGTTCACAACAATAAAATATTGATTGGCAGAGGTTATAAAGGTTGTATCAAGATAAACATTGCAGTATATATATACATAAGTATTTTAAGGAACTGTTTAATATGGGTTGGGACTTATTTGGTTAGTCAAATATTTGTGAAAATTATTAAGCATTACTAAAAACACCTATACATATTTTTCCAAAATTTTTGTGTTTTTTTTTTTTTTTTTTTGAAAGGTTAGGTTTTTCTGGTATTACCCACGTATATTGATAATGTGTTCTATATATTTTTTTCTTCCATTTGATTTGACCTTTTAATTTGATTTCAAAAATCCAACCACGTAAATTGTTTTTTATAAAACATTTACACCGACACAAAATTATCACATTTATCAGTAAATGAAAAAGTCATATGTGATATGATTGAAATAATATATGTACAAAACATCTTTATTTTATTTTTGAAATTCCAGGTACTATATCCAATTATATGTGATCCACAGTTTATGTATACCTTCATTCATAGTTCATTTACTTATAAAATAGAAACATTAGTATGTAATTGCTAGTTAACGTGTATGTGGGTTAAGAATACATGTATTCGCTTAAAAATGTATGTGCAGGGATTTACGAGGGCTGTCTGAAAAGTTTTTGGCCTAACATTATATTTTATTTTTCAACATAGTCTCCTTTTAAGTCTATACACTTTTCCAAACGATGCCCCATCCCTTTTAACCCTTCTAAACAGTATTTTTCTTCTTGTTCTGCAAAATAAACATCAACGGCTGCGATGACCTCTTCATTTGATGAAAACTTCTGTCCTACGAGCCAAATTTGAAGTCTAGGAAACAGAAAAAAGTCTCTAGGGGCCACATCTGGTGAATACATTGGATGATCAATCAATTAAAATCCTAGTATGTACATGTATTTTCACCATTGTATAAATTCGCCATTCGGATAAGTTTTTGATAAGGCTAGAAACTTTTCAGACAGTCCTTGTATATAGAAAACCAACATTACACATAAATGTAGTATTTATGTTTGTTTATGTATACTCGCACTCGTATTGTGTGATTGAATTTCAATGTTTTTCTTTTTCATATTTCAAAAGTTTTTCGATTATTTTCCAATAAAGCATTAAAAAAGTGAAAAAAAAGCACAGAGAAAAAAAGATTTAGTTAATTAGAAAAGTTTTACTTTCCAAAAATAAAAATAAAAATTAATAATGTAGATATACAGGGTGATTTTTTTCTAAGTGCCAATATTGGTACTATGGTATTCTTTGGACTGTTTTATGAAAAAAATTGTACTAACAAAAATTTCTATCGACCCTAGAGGGCGTTACAAAAATTGATTTTTTTGTTGGACCTTCAAATTCAAAATCATGTGTAACTTTTTGTACACCCTACTTTTGAAAATTTAGTGTTCTAGAGAATAATAGGAAACTAAATTACCTTTCTTTTCATATACTATAACAAGTATTTTGGAATTCGGTTCTAAATAACAAGAAATCCTGAATTCAAAATTCTTGACAAATTTTTTAAAAAATTTTGAGTATAAATTAGATTCCTGAAAAAAATTTGCACTACAAAAAATATTTTTATTTTTTTAGTCTAAGCACAAAAATGTTCTCTTTCAAACAAAGAAAACCAGAACATGATATCTTTATCCGTTATTGAGTTATTAAGGATCAAAGAAGTGCAGAAATGGTAAAAAATGCCAAAATACGTAAAAAAAAATAATATTTCGCAATGAAAAAATTTTACAAACTTCATTTCGGCACATTTTTGTCCATTTCTTCACTACTTTGATCCTTAATAACTCAATAACGGATAAAGATATCATGCTCTGGTTTTCTTTGTTTGAAAGAGAACGTTTTTATACTTCGATTCCAAAAATAAAAATTTTTTTCGTAGAGCAAATATTTTTCAGGAACCTAATTTATACACACAATTTTTTTAAAAAATTCGTCATAAATTTTGAATTCTGGATTTCTTTTTATTTAGAACCGAATTCCAAAATACTTGTTATAGTATATGAAAAGAAAGGTAATTTAGTTTCCTATTATTCTCTAGAACACTAAATTTTCCAAAGTAGAGTGTACAAAAAGTTACACAGGATTTAGTGTTAGAAGGTCCAACAAAAAAATCAATTTTTTAGCGCCATCTAGCGTCGAAAATAGGGTCGATAGAAATTTTTATTAGTACAATTTTTTTCATAAAACAGTCCAAAGAATACCATAGTACCAATATAAGCACTTAGAAAAAAATCACCCTGTATATAATTTTTTTTTTTTTTTGGAAAAGCTAAAAACATAATTAATGGTTTTCATAATTCCAAGTACTTATGTATGCGTATTGACCAGAAATAGTCATTGTAGTATGTATAAAAAGAAGAAATGATTTTCGTTTTTTTAGATAGTACAATATACATATTGTTGTTTGATGTTGATGACAAGTATTTACACATATTTGTATATACGAGTACATATGGACGTATTTCTATTGAATTAAAAAAGAAGACTAAAATAAATTCAAAAATAATGCGTTAATTATTGATGCTGTATATTTGTTTAAAGATTTTACTTTCCGTCTGTAAGCCTTAATATGTAGTTAATAAGAAGTATTGGTATTATTGTTTTGTTTTCAGTCAAAAAAAAAAAAAATTTAAAACAAATATAAGATTTAAACTTGTCGAACAGTACTTTAACATCGATTTTGAAAACATAAAGTGTATGTAAGTATTTTTTTGTTGTCTGGAAATTGAGTGCAAATCACAAAAATAAAAACAAAGAATTTTCTAATTTTTCTATAAAAAATTCAAGAAGTATTGATATTTTCAGTTTATCTGTAGTTACATATATGGATATTATAATTATGTATGCTCGTTTTTAAGTATACAGGGTATTTCTTATTTAATATTGTAGACACACAGAGGTTGAAATTAAGTATTTTGCTAATTTCAGCTTCGAAATCCGGAAAAAACGACGGATTTGGGCCGAAATCTAGTCAGCGAAATTACATAAAAAATACGTAATAATCGCTCGAAATCTACTCATGTTTCGCTCTTTACGTAGAACAGAGACATCTACCAACAAATTGTAAAACAAAAAACTGTTTTTTTTTTTTAAAATTGTCATTAAGAAATAATTGAATATAATTGACAGTTAGATTTAATAGATGAAGTAGGCTATGTTCAGGTAAATTAAATTAAAACTAGATAAATTATATAAATTCGACAAACTGTCAAAATCGCTGTGTGCCACCTTCGTAATTTCTACTCGGAATTAAAATGAAGTCTACTTAATTTCAACCTCTGTGTGTCGAAGACATAAGTGTCACTAGCTATGTACCACGATATTCTTCAGACTATCTATTTCATGGAAAAAAATGTACCAGAAAAATTTTTCATCAATTGTTATTTTCGACGCTAGAGGGCGTTGATAATTTTGAGTTTTTGTGCAAGACAATCTAATACAAAATCATACGGCGAAATTTGACAAAGTGGATATCGAGCTGGGATTTTATGCGCCCCACGTAAGATCATTTTTCGTATACGAGTATGCAACAAGTTATTGCATTCATTCCAAATGTATTTAAAATTTCATTTTGCTTAATTTTAATATGAACGTGATGACAAAAATTCAAATTTGAATTCTTTTTTTTAATATATTTCTTGCACAAAAACAAAAAAAAAAGAATATTGCCATTAAAAATGTGGCATTAAATTAAACATTAACAAAACCAAGAACAGAAAATTATTTAAAACAATAAAATCTGTCCACATAAATTAAATGAAAAAATAAAAATAAAAGACAAAAAAAAAAACACATTATAATTTCCTTTAAATTAAAATTAAAATTTAAAAGATAAAAAATGATAAAATAATAATAATACACGTACCAAATACACATGTTGCAGAAACAAAAATGAAAGAAATTAAAAATGAAAAAAAAAATTTAATTATGTATCAAACCTGAAGAAATGTGCAAAAATGTGCATTTAATATATCATTTTAAAACATAAGCACATATTAACGCAAATACATTACTCACACGAATGCATATGTACAGTCTGTTCAAAAAGATATGTACTTTTATAAAAATAAAACAAAAAGTTTTTTGAGCTTATACATAATAACATTTATTGAAAGAATAATCTTAAACCTATTTCGCGTCAGCACTATAATATACAGTTCAATCTCCACTGTTTTGAATTATGAGGTGACATCTTCTGGTACAACTTTCGCTCAATTTTTTTGGCATACTCATTGGAAAAACCTGTCCAGAGTCTCTTTAACGTTCTTTCCAAGTGACGAACGTTCTTTATTTGTTTTCCGCGAAGTTTGTGCTTCATCAATGCCCAAACGTTTTCTATGGAATTGGCATCCTAGGACTGTGATGGCTAGTCCAACACCTAAACCTCATTTCGTTCTTTCCACTGTGTACACAATTTATATACAAATATCACTTCAAAACTTTTTTTATAAACAGAGCTAATTTTGTAAATATCTAACTACTTTAACAGTTTGAATGCAAATGACAAAAAATCTTGGTCAGCGAAATAGACTGAAGGTAAGCTAAACATGATTCATGTAACATTTTTAGTAATCTTGGAATTTATTGTGTTTTACCCGATTGTCGTCGTGTCTTTTTGAACAGACTGTATGTATCAGAATTTGCAAAACAAGAAAAAAAAAATTGAAAATTAAAATTAAATAATAAAATGACTGACAAAAAGTATAATATTTATCTACGAACATATTCAGAATCTTTACTACGTATTCTTATACGTTTGAAGTAAATTTTTTAAAGACTCGCCATAATTTATTTACGTAGACAATTTTTCCCCCTATATCTGATGGGTATGGGAGTAAATGGGCTATCATCAAATTTTTGTGCATTAATCTGAAAGCAGATCAAATTTATGCGGGCGCATAATTATATACAAAATAATAAAACTGCTGCGGGAGTCATGAATTGATGTCAAATTATATTTTTGTCTTTTTTGTCTTAAATGAAATGAGTAATCAGACATTAAGATTCATTAAGATCAAACGCAATTCATTAAGATAATTTTACGAATATGCTTACCCTTACTTGCATATGTACAAGAGGTATGAGAAATTGTAATTTACAAATTAACAAAATGACGATTTACAATATTTAAATGTATTTCTTATTTGTCTTGTATAAATCTGCAATTTTCTCATCATTATTTAAATTGAATGTATTTTCTTGTATTTAAAGTGTTAGTTAGATTTCATTTAAGGGCTGTTTACAATTCAGCGTATAGATTTTATGCCAGAGTTTATTTATCACACTCCTTCATTTTCATGCAAGAAATTCTATAGCACTATCCTTTTTTCATTTTGCATCTTCCAACTTAAATGTAACAAAATTGAAATTGAGATAAGATTATATTTCTAACCTCACACTGGTAATCATCCTCATTAGTTCCACAAACTATTCCATTTCTTGGCCTCCTTTGTCCATTACTAATAAATTCCATCCCGTTCCAAATATAATTTCCTGACATCCTCTATGACGTTGTCTGTTTTTTTTCATCTGCCTCTTAAGCGTTCCTATATGGGATCATTGTCTCTCCGTTTGCCATCTCTAGCCATTTCAAATATTGTTTCCTTACAAATGCAAACAATATACTGTTTCGCCATACAAGTTTTCAATTTCCTGATTATAGCGTTAACGCTAAAAGTTTTCTGCTCTTATACCTCCAAAGATTTTTCAAAGAATTCGTCTCTCAAAATTGTCTAGAATTCTTATGTGCATTAGCTTCAGTTCAATTTCCATGTTGTTAATTATCATCATTAGTTCAACAGCTTTTTATTGACCATGACTTCCTGCAGTCTCCGCCTCCATTCTATTCTGGTCTTTGGCAAGTGCTCTCCAATTTCTTATACCGAACCATGTTGGCAATAGCGAAAATTATACCGAAAACTTGTTTGTAATGAAATTACAATTGTGAATAAAATTTAAAATCTTAATCTACTTTGCTGAATTTACGCTAGATTGTAAAAATGACTTTAAAGTTACAAAAAAAAAAAAATGTGACAACAATAAATTTCATCGATAAAAAATTCAATTTTAGGTTCCATAATGCTGAATTGGTGTATCAATTTTTGCATTTATTCTAAGTAAAAACAAAAAAAAAAAAAATATTACGTGATTTTGTTATCGTTGCATTTTGAAATTCAGGCATAGTGAAGAGTAGTGGGTGGTTTTTTTTAATGCTTTTATTTTTCCCTTCAGAATGAAATTATGTAACAAAATTAACAAATCCAAGAATGTTTTTTTCTTCTATTACATTTTAATTTTCATTTGAATTTTTTTGTAAAAAAGAACAACAACTTAATTTTTATATTTATAGAATTCCACCCCACAAGGTATATGTTATACATGTATACGTGTCATACTTATAATATGTATTTAAATTTTTTACTTAAATGACTTTGTATTTTTATTTTAAATTTTGTGTAATACACGTGCTAAAACCGGTATTCAGTAATAAAAATAATAATATAAATAAATAAAATTCAAATAAAAATTCATCAAAAAATCTTTTTTTTGAACAAAAAAATTAAAAAAAAAAAATAACTAAAATTGAAGCAAAAATATTATTATTCACAAGAAAACACTTTTGTTTTTTCTGAAATACTCAAAAATATTTAAAGATTATGTTTTTTATTTCTTCAGTTTCATTTTCTCAAAACAACAAAATAAAAAGCAAAAACACTCAAATAGAAGATTAGATAGTACATACATTTACAATATTATCATTTTTAACTATACCTATATACATAAATAGATAAATAAAAATATTATTTTTTTTTGTAAACTTCTTTCCACACACTTTAATTGTTTTTTTTTTTTTCATTATTTTTTCAAAATATTTTTATTCATTTTTTTATATTTATCTAGATATATGGTGTTGTGTACAAAAGTTTGTATTTTATATTTTCTATTTTAAAAAATTCAAATTTTTTTCTGATAATTTCGTTTATAAAAATCTACAATTTATGTTACATAATATACCTATTGTACGAACAAATCTACACATTTGAATATATACATACTTTATGTGTTAGCAAAAATGTCTAAATGATTTTTCTAAATTATTTATTATTTAATATATTTTTTGTTTTTTGACTTTTGTTTTTCTGCATATAGGCATACAGTAGTATCTCGGTAATATGTAATATGAACATTCTAGAGTAATGTAAATGAACTGTCTGTACATTTTAAATTTCAAATGGTGACTTAACAATTTCAAATTGAGAATAAAGTAAACAAATAATATAGTTTAATGCTTTCCTAAAGTCGGAATAATTTAAAATTCAATAAATAAACACAAATTAATAACTGAGACAGAGCTGACACAAATGACAGAATGACATTGACAGGAAATCTAATGCACAGAACCTCATAAATGAATACACGACTTTACTCGCTTCGTTTAAAAATTTTCACAAAAGCATGTAAATCCTGTGGAAATACACATTTTACTGGGTTTACATGTCTTTTACTGCATTCAGCTTATTCAAAACAAAACACACATTTATCATCTTCATGTTGGTTCTACAGTTCTTTGAGAATCCTCGCATTTTGCAGTATTTGCTACTATTCATTTATATTCTCCGCTATCCGTCTCCAGTTACGGATTCCAAATCTTTTTATAACGTTAAACACGTGGTCCCATCATCTTTTTCGTGGTCTACAGATCGGTATTCTTCCATCAAATTTGATTTCCCAAACTTCTTTTACAGTCCTTTCGTGATTCATTCTGGCAGGATGTCCCAGCCATCTTCAACCTATTTGCTTTAATATGTTGAGTTATGCTTTATTCATTACACTCGTATAGTACAGTTATATAATTTCGTCATTCCACTTAATTCTCCAAGCGTCATTATCTTTTATAGAGATAAATGCCATTTTGCAACGAAGCACATTACATGATGTATTTTCCGTGTTTATTTCAAAAATTCAAATCTGTACAAATATTTGTGTGATATTTTATGAAAAATCATATTTGGATAAATACAAAAAAATAAAATCACAAATTACGTAATATCCAAAATAAGTTAAGTAAAAATAACCAGATTTTTATTTCAAAAAATTTATCAAAACACATCACATATTCATATTGTCGAGACCGTACTGTATTTTTTTATTTAAAAAAATATTTTGTTCTGTTCTAATATTAAAATATTAATGAAATGTTTTTCCTTAATACTTGACTATGAAAGGATTAAATAAAATAAGACATTTTGTTTTTTCAAATTTTATCGTTGTTTCGAAAAAGAAAAACAGAAAAATAAGAATGTTTTTTACTTGTCTCTGTATTTTTCCACAAATTTATTATTTTATTTATCTATCAGCATAAAGATAATGCTCGCGTATATATATGCTATTAATTTTTATTTTTTTTCTAAAATTTATCTAGTCACAATTTTTCACATTTATTTATTTTTTTTTTATTTAAATCCATATTATTCTAAATTATTTTATTTTGAAATAAATTTTATTTAATGATTTTAGGTGTAAACATGTTATGTACATTATCGTATGTATAGTATAGGTAAATGTGTGTTCATATATGATGATAGATGATAATCTTATTGTTTTTATAATGCTTGTATCATCCGCACTTATGTATAAGATAAGTAGGTACTATGTATATGTATTAAGAAAAATATCATAAAAATTTATTATATAATTTTGATTATTTTGAATATTCTGATCAAAAAATGAAGAAAAAAAAAATTGAATATTTATAAAAGAATAAAATAAAGTTATAATAATAATTTAATAAATAAAAACGATAATAATGATAAAGGAAATAAAAATAAATAAATTAGAGAATAGAAAACAAGAATTAAAATTGAGGAAATCACAATAAAACTAAAACAATGTGAAACAAAATAAATGAAGATAAATGAGTAAAATAAATAAATTATTTATTTGTTGTAAATAAAAATACAAATTTTAAATATAAAATCATACAATACCAGCAAGAAAATGAAAAATCTCTGAAAAGGTATATTGTCCGATTTCAAGTTCATTTCATTTTTCTTAGATACACATACAATATGTATGCACATGTATGTATTCATGTGGACATATTCGTGTATATATGTATGTATGTACATATTTGCAAATACATAGCAAAAAATTGATAAACTAGCTATATATAGTTAGGTTCGTATTCACCACCCAAAACTATCCGTTGAATATATTTTAGCCGGATATAATTCCAGCTTATTCACCAAACCGGATAAAATTTGTTTTCGGACTTCATTTTCGGAGAGTGTCGAACATGTCAGCCGGATATAATTCCAGCTTATTCACCAAACCGGATAAAATTTGTTTTCGGACTTCATTTTCGGAGAGTGTCGAACATGTCAGCCGGATATAATTCCAGCTTATTCACCAAACCGGATAAAATTTGTTTTCGGACTTCATTTTCGGAGTGTCGAACATGTCAGCTGATTAAGAAACTTTAGTATTCTTTATATTAAAAAATGGAAAATAGGTTATGTGCTGGTGTGATGATTATATGTATGTAAGTACTGTGCTGTTGCTGTTAATAACAAGGTTATGTTCAAACGGTATTAATAATATCACCCCAAGTTGTCTTAAAAATATCTAAGTAGTGTATAATTGAGGTTGATGAATATAATGTATACTTTATATCTCAGATAAAAGATAATTTTGTTTGGTGAATACGAGGCTTAGTATCAATATAAATAGTAATGGTAGATGTATTCGTATTCTATTATGAGAATATTATAATATGTAGAGACGGAAATATGAATGGTTTCACTAAAAATTCAATATTTATATTATGCCAATTTTACATTCAATGCAGTGACTTCAACTTGGACTTTGACTTTCGAGCAGTAAATAGAAAAGTAGTTTTCAAGTCTACTGTATTGAATATAGAAGTTCTAACACATATCTATTAAATCAAAGTCGAAGTTGAAGTCACTGCATTGAATGTAGTGAGCGGTATAATTTTTGAAATGACCAATGGATAGTTAATATCATAAGCCAATAGAAAATTTGTGGAGCATAAATTGCACGCAAAGTTTATGAAAATGGAAAGCAATTTCGAAGTACTTCCCTTAATAAAATAAAGAATAATAATAGAAGAATGACGTTTCTCTTGAAACTTTGCAGAACTCGGTAAATTCCATGTCCAGTAGAATTAGTAACAAATCTACAAATATTGGGCCCTATTATGAGTGTCGATAGTATCGACTATTGACAAAATTAAGACGAGACGAGACGATGTAAATTTTGTATTATGTAAATCGATCGCCTCGACAGAAAGATATAGCCATATCAAATTTTGTTTTCATTCAGTTTTACCATGTAATTTCTATAGAAGTTGTCAAATATTTCGATATAAAAATTTATAATTCATTTTTTTTTCAATTTTGAATAAATATTTAATTAATTTTTGTAATTTTTAATAAATATTTGATTAATTTAAATAATTTGTAGCTAAGTGAGAAAATACATATAAAACATATTAATTTAATAATGACCAAAAAAGGCATTAAGTCATTTATCCAAAAAAGAGAAAAGAAAATCATTAAGAGATGCGTAATTTTTTTTCAAACAGCTCAAACACCATTTTTGGTAATTTTTCTTTAATTAATTAAATTAAACTTAAATAAATTGAGCAGAATAATTAAATACACCTTATATACAAAGCATACATAAAATGTCAAATCACCATAGACTACTATATGCCTGTCGATTAGTTTTAGCTGATCGACTCAATATGTCGATATTCTCGCCTCAAATCGACACTCATAATACAATATTTGTCGAGTCGAGGCGATAGTCGATGACGAGACGATATTATCGACACTCATAATAGGGCCCATTATATGAATTTAAATCTTAATCTTAATGGAACATTTTCAATGCAACGCTAAGTGAAATTGGAATTTATCTCTCTTTTGTTCCTTATTTTCTTACACGACATTAAATGTCTGCGTCACTTTCTAATTGAAATTGAAATTGTTAAAGTAAAGTGAAATTAGGTTCTATTTCTAATTTCAATTTCACTTAACTAAAGCTTATAAATTTAATTACAAAAATGTTGTTAGAAAATTGACCAACAGATGGAGACTTCCAAAAAAATGCAAGAATTTCCCTAAAATTCCTTTAAATTCCTACTTAAAAATGGAGAAATTCATTTGAGAATTTGAAAATTTGAATGCCAAATGTCAATTTAAACAAAATTTTAATGTCAAATTTTCGAATTTCAAAATTAACTTAGCTTTGAATTTTGAACAGTATGCTTTTTCATGAAATTTCACTTTTACTTGTAACGCTATTGTAACTATTGAGAATGTTCCTTAAAGCAATTTTCAAAAAAATATGATACAATAAGCATAACCATATTTCCAACACTATAGTGATATTGTCGGCATATTATCGGCATTATTACATTATTGTGCAACATCAGTTTTTTTTATGCAGCATTTATGTCGTATATTTTTCATTTATGTGTATACACTAAGTACGAGAACAGTAGTGATATAATTTCAAATATTTAATAGAAAAACAAATCCTTTCTCCTTATAATCAATGAATTTTATTCCTTTAAAATTTTTATTGCATACATACTTAAAATGAATGTTTATGATATAAATGAATATTCAAATTTTCTATTTTACAAATAATAATTAGTGCTTATTATATTAATTTGAATAAATTTCTTTTAATTCATTTTATTCATTCATTAATTTTCTTCTTCTTCATATTTTTCAAAAAAAAAATATTTCTTCAAAATAATAAAATAAAAATTTATATTTTATTTAATTGTCGAATGTAATTAATAAATAACCGGATACAGAATGACTGTATTACATATACATTCATGTATTATACCTATTAATATTGCTCATATTTATAATGTATGTATATAGTAAGTATGTATGTTTATAAACATTTGTAATTCGTATATGCATGTAAATGTGTAAAATAAAATTTAAAACATAACATAATACCTACTCACTCGTATAAAATAATTTTGAAAAAAAAAAAAATTATCTCCTCCGCATTTTAAATTTTTGATTGTTGGCACATTTCACAAGAATTTTTTTTAATTTTCATTTGTATTGTAATTTTTTTTTTTATTTTTTTTTATTTTTTACTTTTTGTTAAATCACAGTAATAAAATAAAGTAGTTTTTAAGAAAAAAAAAACATTAATATTTTTATTTTCGAAAAAAAAAAAAAAACTAAAATATAATTACAGAATATAGGGGAAGCAAAATAATTAAAATTAAAAAGAAAAGCAATAAAGAAAACAGAAAGAAAAAATATATTTATGTATGTCTGTTACAGTGGCATATAATGAAATAATAATATCGTACTTATAAATTGCAATCTTTAATAGGACTATTAATCAGATAAGACTTTTGTAATGTGCCTCTGCTTGATGGCTGCTGCTGGCTCTTCATTTATAAAATCTGTCACATAAAACAAAAGAGAGAAAGAAAGAGTTTTTTTTTTTTCTTTTTATTTATTTTTTTCAATTCCTTACATTCACATTTACACACCTATATACATAATACTTATTTACATTTATAATCCTGAACATACATACATATGTACGAGTTTGTGTGATATGTCAAATTAAAAGTAAAGTAGTTTGTATATGAACATAATGATGTTACGTATTTAAATTTTAGAGATTGGATGTATGCATATTTGCACATATGCAACAGAATATAATAATCCCGCAGATGATACACACATTTATATAGTAGTACATGAAAATTGTATGAAATTTATTCGTTATTTATTTTTTCATGTTTTATATGCATTCAGATTGAGTATTTTCGTACAATATTATACATAGCACTATTGCAATCGAATAAAATTTTTATCATGATTCAGTATACGAGTATGTATTTTTTTTCTGAATTAAGAGTAGGTTTCGACTTTGAAAAATTTCGAAAACAACAACAACGATTTTACATACAAACATTTTAAAAAATGTCTTTGCATAACTTTTAGGTGCTAATAAAAATGGATTTTTGAATATTTTGATGAAAAAAAAGAACATAATTTTATTTTGTTAATAAAAATGGAAATATAACAAAGATTTTTATAATTTTTTTTTGTAAAAACATCAGAAAAGTCCAAACTTTATTTTGATACCAAAATCATATAGATATATGAAGATTTAATGTATGAAAATAGAAGTCAAAGTTGAACGATTTTTCAAAAAAAAAATCCTCTCCTTTTTTAAGAACTATAACTGAATTTCAGGACCTAAAATCAAAAATATGCTATATTCAAACACCACAATATCCTTCAGGCTATCTATATTCAAAATTTCAAAGAAATTGATCAATCAGTGTTTGCTGTACGAGGTGCATTTGAAAGCTGAAAAATCGCAATTTTGACAACTTTTACAACCCGTAAAAAGGAAACAAGGGCATTTAAAAAAAAAAAAAAAAACGCTTCGTCAAGCACCACAATTCCTATCAAAGTATCTATGTTTCAAATTTCATTGAAATCGGTTAAGTAGCTTCGGAGATAATTGGTGCACAAGATAGCAGATATCTCGAAACCTACTCTTAATCTTTTATTTTTTTATATATTTCACTACCTTTGTTTTTCTTCGTATAGATACAAATCAAAAAAAAAATTTTATTTGTTTTTCAAATGTGTAGTACATTTATCTTCTATTTATTGGTTTTAATATATTATGAAAGTTATAGATCGTCCTGTATATACGCAATATAAATAAAATTATGAAATTTTAATTGATGCTGATACACAAATTAGGTGTATTGTTGTATCATACACATCTAGCAATTTGAATACATAACTAAATAATAACAGTATATAATATGATAGACAGACGGGGAAAAATAAATGAGAATTCGTTACGAATATGATCATACATTTGTCATCTGTCACCCCAAATTTAGTTAAAATGATCATTCCATCTTTATTCTAACGTCATTACAGTAAGTTCGAACGAATTTTTTGGAATTTCATTAAGCGACGATTAAGATGGTGAGTTGACAATTTTCAGTGGTAAAAAAGAATGACAGAACCACACATAAATGTGATATCATTGGAAAGAAGACAAAAAAACCTTTCAAATGATGTAATAAAACATATATGTCATCCTTCAAGTTTTGAAGTTATTACCGTCATCAAAAGAAGTTGAAAAAGTGATTTTTAAAAAACACGAAATTTTGAGTCCTTATATATCGAGAACCACTAATCCAATCAAAGTGAAATAAACTGTAGCAAACAGAGCAGGAAGTTCTCTTTCAAATGGAATATTAACTAATCCGGTCCAATATCTTGAACTAGAGAAATAATGGTTTTCGTAAAATACGTCATTTTGGACTAAACATTTTTAAGGGCAGTTTGCGTGCTTATGATGAACTTGCGCCAATAAAGACATAAACCACGTTAAAGAGGACATTCCAAAGTATCATTATCGGAAGGTCTCGTTTCAAAATCTGGCGGCATCAATTCAGAAGTTTCACCTAATTCAAATAGATATGAGATAAAACGGTCTGATAAAATCTGGTTTTACTGACATTTATACTCTCGAATCGATTTGAGATAAAAAGGAATGAAATGAAATGCAGTGCTACCACAACATTTTTGCATTTTCAATAAAATATGTAAATACGGTGGGTGGTGGGTTCATAAAGTTAACACTGCATTAACACTGCAGCAACATCTCCAATCAACCCGTATTTAAAATTTACAAATTACAACTCCAAAGAACGATCACGAAATGAGAGGTTGATTATCTTAGAGTTTAATAATTTTTTGTTGACAAGTTGTCAAAATGATTCTCAAAACGATATGAACGGTTTATGCGAATTTTCATATCGTTTTGACAGTTCTCAAACCGTTTTAATTATGGTTTTTAGTTAAAGCGATTTAAAAATAATAAAACGTTTTTAAGAGACGTTTATACACTAAACTTTCAAATCGTTTCGTCTTAGATCGTTTCGATTCAGATCGTTTTGATGTGAATTAAGTATAAACATGGTGAGTGTCGTGTGTCAAGAGGTTTTTGAAATATTATTCACATGAATGAAGTTAAAGACTGAAGAATGATCATTGATTTGTCTCGCTTTCGTCTGTCTACCACCTAACATTCTTGCTTTTCCAACATATTTAAAAATTCTTTTTAATATTCCAATCTTATAAAAACTTTTGTTGTATGTATTGCAAAAATCTTGAACAAATAAAATACTATATATGTATTTAGTTTAACCATAAAAGTAGCCAAAATTTATATCATAAATTGAAAAATGAAAAAAAAAAAAATTGAAAGAGAAACATATTACACACATATTACGTGTATATAAGATCAAAATGAAACCTAGATTTATTTCTTGTATATATGTACAAATTAAAATTATAACATGACAATTTAATTACGAAATCTCATACAAAATGCAATATATTATTACAATACATACAACATAATATACAGTACATACATAATTTATTTGTGGTCAGCATTATGGTGTAATGTGTACGTAACATATATGTACACGAGAATAACATATATCATACTCATTATACAGAGATGCCCTTTCTTTTATTTTTAAAACGTAAAAAGTAAAGCCCTTTAATTTCATTATAATATTTTTCGTTCTTGTGCATGCATATTGCATATTCATTCATTTAATTTTAATTTTGTGCATTTGAATTTATAATCATAATATAATTCAAAAACAATTACATATAATAGTTACATATTTATGTGTATACTTGTATTATTCTTTTTTTATTTTTAAGAATATTTTCTTTTTTTTTTTTTGGTTTTTATCTTTTATTTGTTTTTGTCTTTTAGTTTTTAGTTTTTTTTTTTTTTCATTTTTGGCTTTAAGTATTTTTGTCATAATACAAGTTGGCAATGTCAAAATATCTAGTACATTGTCTAATAAACTGTAAATATAGATTAAAAATGCATTTAAATATTAGACAGAATCATTTAATTATATTTGGAGGAATTTAATGTTACTACAGTGTGTGTGTGTGTGTGTGTGTGTGTGTAATGCATGTAATGTATGTACATGTATGAGTATATATGTATGTGCATTCTATAAAAAATTCGAATAATAATTGATGATTAATTTGATTACACGGTAAATAGAAAAAAAAAAACATTTTTTTTTTTTTTTTTTTTTTTAGTACTTCTAGTAATTTTATTTAATTATTTTTCTATTTATAAGAAAAGAAAATAAATTATAATATAAAATTTATAAATAAATTTGAAAATTCAAAAATAGTGAAATATATTATAAAAATAGATTTTTAAAATATTCAGAATGTAAAAAAATAGGTGGGTTATATAGGCGTGGCGAGAGGTCTGAGCAGAATTACAAATAGCCAGGTATATAATGTAGTACGAGCACATACTTTTGCAATTCTGTACTGAATGAGATGCTGTAATTTATTTTAAGTTTATTTTGGTTTTTTTTTTTTTTTTTTTTTTTTACTTTTTATGTAAAATAAATTAATCATATGCATATACTTAGATAATGTATGTATACAATTAGTCGAATCGAATAATTTGTATTCTTGATTTCAAATTACAAATCATTATTGTTATAACAAATGCATATTTTTTTTTTTTAACATTTTAATTGGTTATGAATATTCGACATTTAATAAAGAATCATTCCATTTTTTAATACATTTTTTATCTTCATTACATCTGATCATTCCATATGTTAAACTGTTAAATACCTCTGTACTACACACGGTATATACTTGTTGTCTTAATAACAAATCAACTAAGTTTTTTTTAATTCAATTTATTTTTTTTTTTTTTGATTATTTTTTGCTCAAATTTTATTTAATTGAAATTTAATTTAGCGTAAACTCTGCCACTATGTCACTGTCATGTACTATTTAATGTAATTACTATAAAATTAGATAATATATATTTTTAAGTGTTTAAATTATAATCGGCTTTCAATTTATTGCTGATATAATGATGATAATCGAAAAACTTACATTACATGTTGTACAAGTATAGGGTTTATCAATAAGCACTTCACAACTTTCAAATAAAACACAATGATAACTAAAAGGCTAAAAGTGATATTGATGTGATTTGTTTATTATTTTGTATACAACAATCGATTATATGATATTATGCCGATTCTACATTCAATGCAATGACTTCAACTTCGACTTTGATTTAATGGGAACTTCTACATTGAATGCAGTAGACCTGACAGCTGCTTTTATATGTTAAGCATGCTGTGAAGTCGAAAGTTGAAGTCGAAGTCCAAGTTGAAATCACTGCATTAAATCACATTAAATGTAGAATCGGCATTATATTATGAAAATAATATCCTTTAATGTTCTTCTCAGCTTTATCTATGATTGAAAGCCAGATATGCATTTTATCTTAAAAGATGATTTTTTCCTCAAAATTTGGAATGACTTCTATAAATGTTCCAAACCTCAATCAGCAAAAGTTCGACGCAAATGGTGATTAGTTAGTTTGAGTTTTTGAGTCGGTTGAAATTTATAAGCCTTCATATAAAGATCATGATACAAAATTCTCTGAATTCTTCATAAATTCCATTAATTTGTCGTAAAGCATGAAACGTACAGCAAACCGAAGCATTATTATGTTAATAAATTCGAATAATTTCTACACATTGTTGAATTGTGCATACCTTTCAATGATCACTCATCACACAATACTGAGCACAGTAATTTTGAAGTTTGAAATTGACTTTTTGATCAGTGTTATTCGTTGTGGCCGTTCAAAGTTCTAACGTTTCTATTGGTAAACCCTATAAAAGTAAATTATTATTTTTTTTAAATGAAATTAGCTATCAACATTTTCATCGCTTAATTTCGATATTGATTTTTAATTATATGGTATGTGGTGTGGGTTATATGTACATACATTTCTTATTCATATTTATAATATATCTATGAATAGTTAAACACTTTTACTCGTAGCTAGTACATAATATCTTTTAAGAAGATTTTAGCATTCACCTGCAGCTCTAATTAGAGTTAATTACTGTAGGTCACATTATGTAAGTTTGTGTATATTATAGTATACATATATATACGAGTATATACAGATATTATTATAGATATTAGACAGTAGACAAGTATATACAGGGTGTCCGGTTTCGGGTGGTCATCCGGCACACAGTAGATAGGTCTCGCCGAGACAAACAAAAAATCGTTCTAGGAGGGAGGGGGGTAATCTCAACCGTTTAGCCGCTAGAGGGCGATGAAGATTTTTCGCACTCAATCTACGAAACACCCTTTAATAACTACGGTATACTAGCTAGAAGAATCTGGTCTAAGAAAAATCTGAAGGAAACTCCCCCCTCTCTTCAATGATATCTAATATGCTTCTCTACGTTCTTTCTTTCAAGAGTTATTGTGCTTCAAAGTCAGAATTTAGATATTTTTTGCCATTTTTTTTAGAGATAATACAGGCTGTGGTATTACAGCGCCCTCTATTACGATTTTTTGTTTGTCTCGGCGAGACCTATCTACTGTGTGCTGGATGACCACCCGAAACCGGACACCCTGTATACGTTACACACGATTATTGACACATACGATTATTGTATCTGGTATGCGGGAACAAATTTTGTAAGACGATAAACAAGAATATACGGAACTCTCATGATTTATTATATTTTTCGTATTATTAGCCGTGCATATAGCTTCTGATTAATTTGGATTTTTTTTTTATAATTGAAAAATTTTTGAAACTTTAAAAATACATAATGTATTTGTACACGATATGTAATATTTTTTGGTGTTTTTCTTACTATAAAAACATTCAAATGCAGACTATATAATCATACGCCAATCTACATAATGTATAAATGTACATATATGTATTCAGTTATTTTTAGAAAAATTAATAATTGATTTTGTTGCATATATGTATGTATATTTACGAAAAAAAAAAAAATTATAAATTATATGCATATTTATTTATTATTCACGTATACATTATATGATTACGTAGGTCTATTGAAATGTACATTAATATGTACGTGTGAATTTATGCATGTATGCACATATGTTGTAATATTGTTACATCATATTATAATATACAATAAATATATTGCAATTAGATGTTTATATAATAATACGTATGTATAAGAGTATGTTGAAGAAAAACAAAAGGTCAAGTAGCTACTATATGTAGATATAAGAAAAACAGAAAAGGAAAATTTTTAATGGCATTCTCGAAAGACATTTCCTGAATGAAAAAAAAATTTTTTGTTTTTAATGCGGTGTGGTAATGATTATTGTTGTTATAATGAATTACATATTATTATATATTATTATTATTATTATTATAATTATTATTTTAGACAATAATTGTACATACATACATACATTTATATACTTGCATGTATATAGAGCACATATCATAGATAAATAATTTTGTTATGCAAATAATTAGAATTAACGAATTAACGTACGTACATATGTATGTATTTTTTTTTAATTTAATTTTATTTTTCTCTAGATACATACATAAACATACTGTAAACTGGACGTCTAAAGTCTTTGTACACTTCCAAATTTTTGTAAAATGTTCTCTCTTCCTAATAAGCTCTTTACATTGATGTGGTAGAAATTCGAAATGTTTATTATTCTTCAAATATAATTACATAATTGATTTTGCTACGTTGACGTTGTTAAGAGTATGTTTCGACTTTGAAAAATGTTGAAAACAACAACAACGATTTTACATACAAAAATTTTCAAAAATGTCTTTGCATACCTTTTAGGTGCTAATAAAAATGATTTTTGGATATTTTGATGAAAAAAAAAAAACACAATTTTATTTTGTTAATAAAAATGGAAACATAACAAAGAATTTTATACTTTTTTTTTGTAAAAACATCAGAAAAGTCCAAACTTTATTTTGATACCAAAATCATATAGATATATGAAGATTTAATGTATGAAAATAGAAGTCAAAGTTGAACGATTTTTCAAAAAAAAAATCCTCTCCTTTTTTAAGAACTATAACTGAATTTCAGGACCTAAAATCAAAAATGTGCTATATTCAAGCACCACAATATCCTTCAGGCTATATCTATATTCAAAATTTCAAAGAAATTGGTCAATCAGTGTTTGCTGTACGAGGTGCATTTGAAAGCTGAAAAATCACAATTTTGACAACTTTTACAACCCGAAAAAGGAAAAAAAGGGCATTTTAAAAAAAAACTTTCTGTTAATCACCACAATTCCTATCAAAGTATCTAGTTTTCAAATTTCATTGAAATCGGTTAAGTAACTTCGGAGATAATTGGTGCACAAGATAGCAGATATCTCGAAACCTACTCTTAGCAATCGTGAAATAAAGTTGGTATCGAAAATCATTTAGGATTCATCTTTAATATAAAGATTTAAATTTTGAGAATGGGGGAAGAAAGATACATTCATAAATTAAATTGCATATGAAAAGTCAAAGTATCTTCCTTAAGTATGCTAATTATCATCGAAATCAAAAAAGTAGTACATATTTACAAGCAGTAAGAGATTTTTATGACATTACCCAGAAAACCCCTATAAAAAATTATGTGGGATTATAATGGATGTACATACATAATGACTTAATGACATACCTAATTTATGACTCGTAATTTTGTGACTTGTTTTAATTATTTTTCTGCAACTTGAAAATCAACAAATGTTTGAAACTGAAATTCCAGAATAATATTAAGAACATATCAGGATTTCATTCTGCCCGCCAAAAAATGGGAAGATATGTTAAGTTGATTTTGAGTTATACGTATACAAAATTTTAATTTGAATGTGTATACAAAGAATTTTGATTTCCACTGTACTTTTATGCAATTCTGTATATACCGTCATGAATTTCATGTATATGTACACTGCATTATGTACCAATATATGAGAAACAATTTGTCTTATTTCATAAAATATGATAAAAATTGTAAGAAACGTATATAAAAAGCGGAAATAAAAGGTTAAAAGTTATAAAATAATTTTATTAATTTCTAATAAATAGAAAATTTTCAATAGAAATTACTCTTAGTATTAATGTTTTGCTTTTCAAAATTTTACAATTTCATCGAATTTTTTTTTTTTTCGATTATGAATTATTATTTTTTTTTCTTTTGACGAAATATAAGAGGTATTCACGATTTGTTGTAAGAGTGTAAAAAGTGTAAACATACACCCAAATCTTACACTATTTCGTGAACGCACCATAGCAAAGCAAGCAAATTTGTATTGAAAGCAAGCAAATTAATAACATATGTTAGCTAAAATCACAATATTATAAAAATAAATTTGATCGAATTACTTTAGCATTTAGGGTGGTATTCACCGCAACATAGATAATCATTTATCTGAGATAAAGTGTATTCATCAACTTGGATAAAACACTACTCGGATATTTTTAAGACAACCTCGGAGTGGTATTATAAATATCGTTCGAACATAACCTTGTTATTAACAGCAACAGCACAAATAAAGATAATGTAGTTGTACTGTATTATCATCTTTGCATATAATTATCACATCACAGAACCTCTTTTTCATATTGTAATATAAAAATACCATCAGCTGACATGTTTGACACACATGTTCGTTACGAAAACGAAGTTCGAAAACAAATTTTATCTAGGTTGATGAATAAGCTGAAATTGTATCCGGCTAATACATATCCGACGGATATATCCATGTTGGTGAATACCACCCTTAATGTTAGAATGGCATATACAATAGTAATATACACCGTATACAATGGGTTTCAGCATTGTAAATTTCTACAAGCAGTGTAAGTAAAAATTATATTAGAAAATGTTTACAATAGGTGTAGGATTGTACGAGTTTACACCGTTTACAATGATACAAGACCAAGCCGTGAATACCCTTATAATAAATTTTAGTTCGTTCATATGTATGTTACACATTGCATATTTTTTAAATATAAAAGAAATAATAACTAACATAAATTCAATAAAAAATGTATTTTATTAGAATTTAAATAATTTTATCGTATCTCTAGAAATTATTGAAAACATTTTTTTTTTTTTAATTTTATCTTATTATTCATTCATTTGACGACTAATTTATTGTTCTATTTTTATTATATTTTTTTATTGATTGTCATCTAATTCAATACGAGTAAGTCGTTATGGTACTACAGTGCTACATTATAAAACTATGTATATACTATAGCTAACTACTTGCATTTCGCACATGAGTTTATTCACATATTTGAGAAATAATACTATAACCACCTCTATAACTTTACAAAAACTCAACTGCAAATCTCTTATTTATGTATATAAATAGACGCGATAAATGCATGTTCATTTTATATAGAGAAAACAAAAAAAGCATAACGAAAATCATAAATCAACGATTTCTTAGACGAATCAGTAATTCAAAAATAAAAAAAAAATAAAAAAAAAAAACATTTTTTTTTCTGATTATAAACTTGAATTTACAATAAGTTAGGCCAGACTTACACTGTATGTGGACGTGCATCATTATACTCACTCGTATGTATTTAAAACATACTCATGTATTTATGCACATACATCTCTCACGATTATATGTAATATTAGTACTGTATATGAATTTTCTAAAACGAAACGATAACTAACGAACATTGGCATTGGCTGGTTAGGAGGTTAGTTAATGTGGTTAAGATAAGGTAAGGTATGGTAAGGTAAGGTAAAGTGGGCTTTTCAAATTAGTTCATTCCATACTACTTACATATACTAAGAGCTATAAGAGTATTCTAAATACAATTTTATATTGCAATCTTGTTAAAATCATGCATAAGTAAGTATTAAAAAGAATATTTTATAAAATGCATATACATATACATATAAGTAGAGTACTTACATATGTGTGATATGTTATGTTCATTCTGTATAGTGTGTATGAATACAAAGAAAATACAAACCAAAATACATATAATTTTAAAAAATATGTTCTAAACAGGTTGTTGCTAAAACAAATTTTTTTGTATTTATAATACAACATCTTTTTTTTTTAGTAATAAATCTACACACACACACACACACACATAATTGAATACATATCTTAAGTATATTTTCGCTTACTATATTTACCTGTATTATACACTATGTATATCCTCTTATATACATGTGTAATGTATACATATAAATGTATATGTTTCCTTAATATGTATTTTGTTGTTAGTCAAGATCTTTAAGTATAACAAATCTAAAAAGTTGCAATAAATCTCTACCCACCACCTTCATTATACGAGTATATATATGTATTTTTTAAAAATAAATACATAAATATAAATAAAAAAAAAAATTAAAAAAAAAATTAAGTTAAATTGACTACACACAACTTTGAAAAACCTGAACTCAAAACAGCACTAGAATATTTTTGCAATTATACATATGTATATACGCCGGATAGAGCAGGGTGTTTGAATTGAATGTTACTTAAAAGAAAATTTTTGAATTTTTCAAATTTACCAAGCTTATGAAAAATGAATACGATCAAAACCATGCCAAATGAACATCGTCTGAGATTTATAACATAATCTAGTTCACAAACATAATCTTTGATATATTTTGTTTGTATTCATCGAACAGAATAAGGCGAAAAACAAGAGATATTCTGCCAGCTTGAGTTTTAAATACAATAAGTATTTAAATATGAACTTTTTAAAATTCCAAATATCCTGTCAGCTTATTTCATTTTTCTGATATTTCTCTTTCTAATATCTGCCATTTTGATTATATTTCCATTTTGCATTTCAATTTTCATTTTTCAAAATACACCATTCAGTTTCAGTTTGAAGCTCGTTTTATGTCATACATCAGCTTTATCAGTTGCGTTTTCAATCCATTCGAAATTCAAAATGGCAGGAAAGCTCCATCAATAATTGTGTTTCTCACTTAAAAATATCTTTGGATTAATTTACCACTGTCTTGAACAAAGTTACCTTATGATTGGTTGATTTTACCTCTCAGATTTTTTAAATTTTAGAAAATTTCATAATCGGTATATTTTGTTGAGACAAAAAGATAAACGCACTTACATTTATTTACTTAAAATTGTCTGATCTTTTATTAATAATGAGAATATTTTTTTTTTTTTTTTAAATATAATTTTGGGGCAAACTGTCTCATCCCATTGTGCCTAAATTTCTTGTTTTAGTCATTATCAAATGTTTTTTCGTTGCATAAAGCACTCTTCTAGCCAGCATTCCCAAAACGTTTTCAATGTTAAACTGTGGGCTATTCACTTCAAGTGAACTGTTGGGCTACACCAAAACTGGAAACTCAGCGTCTTCAAATCATTTTTTTATTCTATTTATGTGTTATATTGCTGCATTACCGTACTTTAAGATTTTCAAAGATTTTGTATATGATATGAGAAAAATTCAAGGATCATCCTGTATGATATAGCACGGATTTTCATGCGTCTACAGGTAAAATATAGACAGAGTTAGTAACAACTTAATTTCAATCGTTAATTGTATACCTTTGTTGCATCTTATATAATGTTTCATATTGGCGTTATAAGAATATTAAATTCAGTCACACATTGGTAAATTTTAAAATACATAAACAAAAAAACTTTAACCGAAAATTTTTAGTCATCTACTTCAAACATTGCTTGAAAACGGTTTTCAATTATTGTATACAATATACACGTACTTTATGCATATGTATGTATGTTAACATAATATTTGTACACACGTACTTATATACTCTAATATATGATACTTGAGTTTTATAAATTCAACTGGTTTATAGAAAAATAAATGAAATTATTTCAATACGATAAATTTTTATTTATATACATTATTTGAAAGGAATTCATTTATTATTCATCAGGATTAATTCCTTTTGGTACATGTATATAAATTTACATAAAATATAATTGATTTTTTTAAATAAAATTTAAAGTAAAGTGATATTATTTTATAATGATATTCTGTTATAAATTACGTAAATTTGACCGGTTATAATCAAATAAGATATATTCGTACACTTAATACTATAGACACATATATGTGGTGTTGAAACAAAATTTATATTTGTGGTATTGAAATTTATATAGTTTAGAATTGAAGTGGCACACAGGTGGTTTTAGTTTCATGGTATTGCATACAATCATTCTGTCATGTATATAGTGTTTTTCAAAGTGTTATCTTCCAAATTAAAATTTTGTTAATCAATTAGGTCTAAAAAAACATACAAATATGCTTGAAATTTTATTGAAAGTAAAATGAAAATGAAGTTTATTGAAAAAATAAAAAAAATAATTGCAATTCAGTTGTAATTTTAATGGCGGCAACATTTGAACTTTAAGAAAGAAAAATGGTGAATTGAAAAATGTATATATAGATGGTGCTGATGCGAATAAAATGCAATCTAATGAATTTCAATAACACGAACTAACATCAAAATTTGGCATTCTTTTTCGTTGCATTAAGGAAATACTACTATAGCTATAGGTAACAAACAAATAATTTCAAAATTTCATATTTTCAATACCATATACATATGTGTCTATAGTATAATACACTTGTAAGCGAAACTATAATTATTGAAAAGATAAACAGCTGATTACATATTGACGTATGTACCTATACATTGTGTATATTGTATAGTTATCATAACTTTTATAAGTATTATTTTATCATATTTCGCGTAATCATATACTTAATATTTTATAATAAAATCGTCAATTATATTGTATACATTTTTTTTTCATCATCATGTAGGTACATATGTATATATACATTTTCATGTATGTACATATGTATGTATGTCAAAATTTACTACTATTCACAAGCATAATGTGTGTGGGATTAATTTAAAGTTTAATTTTTATTATTTTTGAAAACGAAACGAGAAAAAAAAAATGTTTTTTATTTTGTTATTGAATTTATATAAAAATAATAATGTATGCACCAACACAAAAGTAAATCAACAATTTAAAACACTCTATACATATATTGATCAAGTTGTTATTATGATTGTATGTGTATAGTAGAGTTAGAGCTCAAACGATTATATTACGTGATTATCTGTGTTCAGTTTTTAAGAGTTTACTACAAGTATGAAAATTCATAATGTCTGTCTATGTATATTGGTGAACAAAATATAATAAATATTACTCTTGTAGATTCAGGCATTTTTATATAGCACATAGGTATTATTTTGATCATTTAATACTACATAAATAAAATTAAAAAAAAAAAAAATTATTTTTTATATTATTTACGTGATTTAAGTACGTGCATATTAGTTGAATTAATATATTTTATTTTATTTAATTAATTTTTCTAAAATTTTATTATTCTCCATTTTCTTTATAATTATTGTTATTTTTTGTTTGTTTGTTTTTAATGAATAAATTCATAAGTGTATATTTCGATTAATTGTGCACGGAATTACATACGTTTATGTATATACAAAATCATATCTACCTATATATACATTATGTGTGCGTGTAACACATATTCGTATACGAATTACATTTGTTATTTATATTTTACTCCAATTTTTAAAATAATTGTTAATTATGTGATTTATAATTTTTGGTTTTATTTTTATCTGTTACAATCGTTACAAAACATTAGTTTATTCAATTATATTTACTATGCGAGTAAATTTATTTTAAATAAAGAAAAAAAATAGAAAAAATAAATAAAAATTATAGGAAAAAGAAAATAGAAAGAAAATTCATATTATAAGGAATTCATTAACAAAAAACACTGAATTAAAAAAGATAAATTGTGCATTTTTTCTTTGTAAACTGTTTGATAATTAAATTTTTAAATATTGCATTTAGTGTGGATATAAGTAGTTATATTTTATGTGGTGAATTTTTAATATAAGTAAATATTATGTGTGTATAAAAAATTTCATTTAATTTCTAATATTTTGAATATTCTCTAAGGTGAATGTAATATATGTGAATTAAAAATTTCTTATTTTTATAAAATTATCCACACATGCCTTGTATTCATTTGGAAATGTGTTAATTGTGTAAATTTATTTAATTTTTTACGTCACTATATGCGAGTACATAATATGTATACTGAATTAAATAATAATGTATTTTATTAATCGTTGATTGTACTTAATACTAATAATATTAATTAAATTATTGAGGGTATTCATTTCAAATCTTGTAAGTCTCGTAATAATACGCGTATAAGTAACGTAACGCAACTGATCATATTTTTATGAGACTTTGTAACTTTTTTCTTTGTTATGAGAATTACGAGACTTTTGCGTAAATGAACGAAACATTTTAGTCGCGCAGATCAACGTTATATAAATAAATTTTGGGTAAACTTTTGTAAGCTTGTCATTTTGACTAGCTGAAATTTTCAAAATTGCGTTTGTGGTTAGATTTAGAGAAGTTTGTTGAATTTGTCTTACGTATGCCGTAAAAGTCGACTACTATTTTCTACTGGACTGTATAGGCAACTTGATTAAGTTGTAAGAAGGCTATAAATTTTGACAATTGAAAAATCGTTGTCGATATTTTTTGTCGTTCTAGAAGCCGAATTGTGTTTAAAATTATTGTGCTATAATTATACGATAATGGCCAATTTCTTCATACTCTCTGCTAGCTGGGTATCACCTAAGTTTAGCTGACAGCTAGCAACGAGTTTGGTTTTCTTTATACAAAGTTCTTACTAAATAACTGCAAAGTTAATATCGAAATTTTTGAATCGAGACTCGAAATTTTTAATGTAAAATTTGATGTTAAGCTTAATTATTTGAATGTTTTCCAGTTAGAGAGTTAGCCGGCAGTATTATCGAATTAGGTTGCACCTAAATACATAATAATCAAAGCTTCATCTACCAATTAAAGTTAGCTGGCAGTTAAATACTAATCACATATGAAGAAATGCAAATCTCTTTGCTATCTTTCCGCTAAAGTTAGCCAGAAGATAGTTGAAAGTGAGGAAATCGGGCATTGATGTTTTACGAGGTGTTTTCACGTCATTTTTGACATCGGAGGTCTTAAAATTACACGTTGCATAAGCTTACAGTTTGAAATGAACACCCTAAATATTTTTCAAATGTGTAACAATTTATAGTTTTTGTTATTATTTTTTAACATTATACAGAAAATTAAATAATGTGCTTTGAAAGAAATATTTAATAAAAATAATAATAATCTACTATAATTTCATAAACAAACATATTGTGTGTGTATGCAGTATGTGTTTATATGCAAATACATATAAAGATAAAATAGATAAGAATAAAGAAATAAGAATATTTACATATTTTCATTCAAATTTTAAACTCTTCTTTGTGATCTTCTTAAATTTAATATCATCATTAGTTTACTTGTTTACATGAAATAGAGAATTTTAAAAAAATAAATTGAAATCAAATAAAAATTTAATTAAAAAAATGACATCATATTAGATAATAATTTAACATACAGACGTGAACAAACAAACGGTCTGGGTCTGCATACATTTAGGTAAATACATACATATTGAATATAATAAATATATTTTTATATCTACAGATATAGCTAATTCTACGTTAAATACGTGTATGTACATACATAAATTTTGGTGTTCATATAGTTGTGTTATGTTATAATGTACATATGAGTTGTTTTCTTTGAAAGTGGTGTAAGTTTATTTTATTTTATATGGAAATATTTAAGGTTTTGCATTTGAATAATTTGAAAAATATGGATATTTGTTATTACACTAGTTTAGTATTTATTTCAAATATTAAATTGATTTAAATTTATGATGTAATCATTTTTCAAATGTGATTAACAAAAATTTATACTTTTAATTACTTCAAAAAGATTGAAAGATGACTTACATACATCACTTTCAAAGTCAACAAAAAGTAAAAATCTTACATTTACAAAATATTGACTACGGGTTCTCATTTGATATTTGAAACAAACCAATTTCTTTTTATAAAATTTTTATTAAGTATGTACTTCAAAAATAAAAAAAAAAAATAAAAAATAACAAAATAAAAAGACTTTATTTCAACATTTATCATTCAACCAAAATTATTTATACTCTTACTATTAATATGTTTTAACTTTTTTTTTTGAAAATAGTCATGATATATTGGAGGCATATATGGTAATAAATCAATCATATCTCTAAATTTTTCGAATGCGATGGGTCTGGAATATGATTACATAATATAAACGTCTCAGTACTATATTTTCAAATATAGAATCACCAATTGGTGCAGATATTAAGTCAAATGTACTGATGTTTTGTTAATTTTCTCTCTTTTAGCAAATTTTTAACAGATTTTTTTGGAAAAAGTTTATAAAGTTTATATTTATACATATATATCATTTTTATCATTGACTAATTTTTTGTCAAAATGGACTTACACCACTTTCAAAGAAAACGGCTCATATGTAGATACAAACTATTATCTATATTTGTATGTTTTGTATGTACATTATAATATGTATATGTAAGAGTAATGTTGAAAATTTATTGAATGAATTGACGATATTCTGATTTTTTGATATTTTGATTGTGAATTATAATTAGAATTTGATCAATCAACATTTTAATAAAATAGATAAAATACTATACATACAGATACAGTATGTATGCGTAGTGTACATATGTATATAACCATATAACCCACCTATATCTTTTTTTGTTTTGATTTGGTTATTACAAGATGTATTTGTACCGTGACCTTATGTATGGATATACACACACACAGAGCCACAGCACAACTAAAAAAAAATATATATACATAATGATTTTTCTGTGTTTATTATACGCGTAATATGTAATAATAATCGTTTTGTTTACATTTTTTTTTCATTTTTTTTTTAAATCACATTTATATTTAACTCAATTATTCACAAATTTATTATGTAAATATACATATACAGTATATCAAATGTATATGTATGTACTACGTGTTTTATGTCATTTATAATACAAAAAAAAAGTTTATAATGAAAGTTATCAATTATAATTATGGATATATTTTTTATATGTACATAAAATTACTATAGTGGCGAGCACATGAATAGCTACTAGATCAGAGTAAAGTAGAGCAGAGCAATTAAAGTTTAGAATAGTATGTCGAATTTCAGTAGAATAAAAAATATATCATAGCATTTCAACATCTTTTTGTTTATTTTTCGAAATTAAACCTATTTGTTAAACTGACAGTTCGAAAATTGCCCTGAATTATTCTTTTTACCCTGCATCTATATTGGCAATATTGTCGGCAATGACAATCTGGATATTCGCTATGTACTATGTAGGACATTGTATTTTTGGCAATTTTTTCTGGATAGTACATGTAATAGTTGCGTTCCTTTTGACCAAGTAACGTACTCCCAAGTACTTGTAGTCGTGATCATCTACACCATCTCTTGTATTCGAGTAATTTACTTGACAGTTGCATGGTTAGTTACGCCAAAACTTTCCGTCAGAAGTTTTTGTGTTTTAATCGTTAGAGATTAAAGAAATAGGTTAAAGTCTATAATATTTTTATTACACGTTTCCTTCAATAGGTGGCTTTTTATTGTCTAAGGTTATGGAGAATCTAAAATCAACAACAAAACAAATTTGAAATATATGACAGCTGAAATTTGAGCACAGCCAACTGTCACTCCAATATTTACATTGCCTTAGAAATGTGTATGCCTTGAAATTTGAGGTTACTTTTTACTTCCATAAGTAAAAACATTGCGTTCCATTTACAATCTACTCCCGATTACTTGGGAGTACTTTACTTGGTCAAAAGGAACGCAAATAATATTGCTTCTACTTTGGAGGGCAATATTGCTTCTACAAAATATTGCAGCAATAATTTTGACATATTAATTTTTACGAATAAAATTTTTAGTAAAAGTCGTAAAAGCATTAAATTTATGTTTATATATTTTTTGTTTTTTCGTATGTTGTAAGTGAATATTGCTTTCATAATAATATGTGCCCACACAGTGGGCACATTCAATGCAGTGACTTCAACTTCGACTTTGATTTAATGGATATGCAGTAGACTTGTCAGCTACTTTTACATGTTTTAAGCATGCTGTGAAGTAGAAAGTCGAAGTCCAAGTTGAAGTCACCTGCATTGAATGTAGAAGCGGCATAATTCCACCATATTCTACTGAGCATGGAGACGTTATTCTTTCTCTCTTGTGATCTAAAACTGCTTTCGAATTTCATAAACTTTGCTTGCATTTATGCTTTATAGATTTTCAACGAAGATTTACACTGGCCAATTTAAACACAATAAATTACACAAACTTCCACTCAACAAAATTCAACACATACGTATATGTATGTATAAGAAAACTTTATTAAAATTGCACTGAATTTATATATAAACAAAATTAAGAACTCCCTTAAATTGCTAATAAAAACCCTATACACTTTTATGACGTATGTACATATGTAAATATTGAATTTTTGAGTGAGGCTTTTCATATTTCTACCACTATCATACAATATAATATGTATGGCATAATGTTTATAAGTAATATATACTCGTATATAATATCTACATATGTACACATTATTTTCGTATAAAAGAATCAATCAATCATTCATTTATATATATTTTTTTTATAAATGTGTGATGATAATATCAACAAACAATACATCTACCTATGTATGCATACTTCTGTTTGTACATATATAAATATGTATCTATAGGTACATATGTATGTAGCTACAAGGTTTTTGATTTTGATTTTATATTGATTTTTAGAAATGAAAAAAAAATTATGTTCTCTAAATTAAATTTAATTTTGTTATCATTATTAGATTTTAATCGAAATTGAATATTTTCACTTACTGAACTAATTATGTATTTAAAAAAAAAAAAACATTATGTATGAATATATGTAGTACATATGTACACATGCACACATCAAAATACGTAATATGTATATAGGTTTTGTTAATATATAGGAGAGAATTAAAAATTGATTTTAACATTAATTGCTGTTAACCAATTTTATTTATTTAAATACATACACACAAACGAAAATGTTTATATGTTAATTTTGTTGTCGATTATACACCTACATTACATACAGACATGTAAATATGTAGATATATACAAAATGTCAGCATATTGATTTTATTTTTATTTTTACATTGGAATAGTGGTAGTAGTAGTATTTTGTATACTTTTAATCCATGAATGATACGGTTTCTGTTCATACATATATGTTTTTTTTTGTAAAGAATTTTGTGTTATTATGAAATCACATATGTACTAGGCTGTTTGATAAGTCTTTGGTCTCGGTAAGAAAGAAAACTGTTTTTCATGAAAATTTTTTTTATTATTCGACATAGTCTCCTTCCAACTCGATACACTTCGTCCAGCGGTTTTCCAGTTTTTTTATGCCATCAGCAAAATATGATTTTTCAAAACCTTCAAAATATGCATTTGTTGCGGTTATTACTTCATCATTTGAATAAAATCGGCGTCCAGTGAGCCATCTTTTCAAATTTGGGAAGAGGTAGAAGTCACACGGCGCCAAATCTGGAGAATATGGTGGATGTGGGAGCACTTCGTATCGCAATTCTAGCAGTTTTGCATGTCGCGATTGCGCATGCGTGAGCCAGTGCGTTATCATGGTGGAAAATCACTTTTTTCTTTGCTAAATGCGGTCGTTTTTGTCTAAGTGTATCCTTCAATCGATCCAATAAACTTACGTAATACTCTCCTGTTATAGTTCTTCCTATTTCAAGATAATCGGCAAATATTATTCCATGCGCGTCCCAGAACACAGTTGCCAACACTTTTCCAGCTGATTGACTCACTTTTGGCCGTTTCGGTGCACTTGTACCAGGCTCTGTCCACTGTTTTGACTGTTGAGTTGATTCGGGCGTGTAGTGATGAATCCATGTTTCATCAACAGTGATGTAACGCCGCAAAAATTCTTGTGGATCATATCGCCATAGCCTTAAACATTCCTCCGAATCGTCAACTCGTTGCTGTTTTTGATCAATTGTTAGTGAACGCGGCGGCACCCATTTTGCAATCAGTTTTCTCATTCCAAAATGTTCGTGTATAATATTAAAAACGCGTTCGGTTGAAACGTTTACCATGCCAGCTACCTCACGAATTTTTATTTTGCGGTCGTTTCTTATTATTTTGTGGATTTTTTTGATGACTTCTGGAGTTGTTGCCTCCTTTGGTCTACCAACGCGTTCAGCGTCCTTCGTGCTTGTACGACCATGTTTAAATTCATTCAGCCAGTATGTGATTGTTGATTTCGATGGTGCAGATTCCCCGTAATGCTTATCAAGCCATTCTTTTGTTTGAACACCATTTTTCCCAATTAAAAAACAATGTTTAATTAAAACTCGAAATTCACTTTTTTCCATTACTCCAAAAACGTCACAAGTTGCTTGCTTCTAATCACTGTCAAACACAGACTAATTACCGTATCTTGAAGAAAATTTATGTACAGATGTTTGAAGTATCACTATTGTCAAAAATTATTTCAAATTTGAATTTAAGACGACATCTCTTTGTGAGACCAAAGACTTATCAAACAGCCCAGTATATTTATGAATCTAATGTGAAATTTAGACATTATACAAATTTTATTTGAATTTCATTTGTTAAATTGAATGTGTTAAACCAAAACTTTGTAATTTGTAATCAATCATTTATTTTTTTTTTTCTGTTATTATTTTAAAATTTAATTAATGTGTAATTGAGTTCATTTTCTGCATTATGTGTAAATGTACTCGTATATCAATTACATATGTAGATGTATATAATATGAAAATAAAACAGTATTGTAGGTGATATGATATGTATTTATGTACATCTACTTGAAATGGACGAATTTCACTAAATTGTTAAGTACATAATAAAAATTGAATTACTTATAACCAATTGAGTTAATGACAATGCAGATGAAAAGTTGTTGGCATTGCACATTTATGTTAGTTTTAATTAGGAGAAACACAATAGTATTTTTAGAGTTCTGAAGTTCTGATTACGATTATACATGATGACATATTTATACAATATTTTAATATCTTACTATTGTTTCTGAAGTATATAGATACATATTTACATATACACACTCATTACTTATGTGAATATCAAAAATACGTTGTATCATCACTCGGTTCAGTGATACTTTTAGGGTCGTATTCACCACCCAAAATTATTTGTCGGATATATTTTAGCCGAATATAATTTCATCATTTGTTTTCGGACTTCTTATTTCTCAGTTCGTCAAATCGTCTGAGCAAAAATATTTTTACTCATTTGTTATATCCCATAAAATTTAATACGGCACTGCTGTCATCTACGGTCCAATAGATAAAGTATGAACTAAGAAATGCAAATTCTCAACTGAGAATAATTATCAAATCACAGCTATCAAAGAATCAAAACTAATTTTGTATGTAAATTGGGTTCAGAAAAAATGCAATTATGCGAGGGTGCGTTTTTATGTTCACGGAATGGGGAATAACGAGGTAAAATAAAAAATCTAAATTATTTTTCTTTTTCAATATATTCATTTTCAACATTAATACATTTCTCAAATCTTTCAATAAACTTATGAAAGCCTTCATAAAAAAAATGTTTTATCTTTATCTGCATCTTGTATCAAAATATGCCGAAAATGCGTCCTCTAATTCTTCATCGTTGGTAAATTTCTTCTCACGCAGTTCTTTTTTCAGTTTTGGGAACAAGTAATAATCGGGTCGTAGCCAGTTGTAGACTATAGGGTGGGTGACACAAAATATCGAAGCTTTACCTTTGAAAAGGCAGTCAACGTAACACCACACTTGTGGACGGGAGCACTGTCAAGCAAAAGCTTTTAACAGCAATTTTGGAGTTGATTCGAGTTGTTTGATCGGTGATAATTCACAGACTAATGGTCGTATTATGTCAAATCTCGGTATTTGTAGTAATAAAGAGTCAGACAGCACATTACGACTTAAAGGATTTCCTCCCCAACTCTTTCACCCTGCCATTCCGCGAACATAAAAACACACTCTCGTATGTTTAGCAAATTGGAAATTAGTGATGACGTTTTCATAGTATTTTGGCAATTAGAAGTCAACGATAATTAACTAGATAAATCTGTCACCAGAATTTGAATTTTTCTGAATTTGTCGACATTGAAAAACTTACCAAAGTATTTTAATTCCTCTTTGAAAATCTTTCTAATAAAAATCAAAATTAGAATTTAGCGTGAAAATTTATAAAATTAATAATTACTATAATTATTATAAATCTGACAAAAAATTCAATGTAAATAATTTAAAAATGAAAACATAAAATATATACATATAATTTATAAACAATTTATTATTTATGTACGTAATGTATTTATTAATATTTGTCAGTTACTCATTTATAATTATTATTATGAAATCATCTGTAAATATTTTTCTGAATTGATTTAAATCAAATGAATGACATTTTGTATTATGTAAAAATTTTTTTTTGATCTGTTTTGTTTCCTCATTAATTTTCGGTATGTATGGTGAAAATAAAAAAAAATTGTATAAATTTAGAATATGTATTTTTATTTATTTTTCTTTACAATACTCATAAAATAAAAAACAAATAAAAATATAAGAAGTGTCGAAGATTGGTTTGAAGTGTTAAAATAATAAATGAAAAAAATATATACATAATAACAATACACATTACGCATAATTGTTATAAATACTTAAGAGTAGGTTTCGACATTGAAAAATTTCGAAAACAACAAAAACAACGATTTTACATACAAACATTTTAAAAAATGTCTTTGCATACCTTTTAGGTGCTATAAAAATGGATTTTTGAATATTTTGATGAAAAAAAAAACATAATTTTATTTTGTTAATAAAAATGGAAATACATATAACAAAGAATTTTATATTTTTTTTTTGTAAAAACATCAGAAAAGTCCAAACTTTATTTTGATACCAACATCATATAGAAATATGAAGATTTAATGTATGAAAATAGAAGTCAAAGTTGAACGATTTTTTAAAAAAAATCCTCTCCTTTTTTAAGAACTATAACTAAATTTCAGGATCTAAAATAAAAAATGTGCTATATTCAAGCACCACAATATCCTTCAGGCTACCTATATTCAAAATTTCAAAGAAATTTGACAATCAGTGTTTGTTGTACGAGGTGCATTTGGAAGCTGAAAAATCGCAATTTTGACAACTTTGACACCCTGTAAAAAGTTAACAAGGACATTTTTACAAAAAAACGCTCCTCCAAGCACTACAATTCCTATCAAAGTATCTATAATTCAAATTTCATTGAAATCGGTTAAGTAACTTCGGAGATATGTGGTGCACAAGATAGCAGATATCTTGAATCCTAATCTTAAGTGTGTATGTATACAAACACAGTATATGCAATTCGGAAATTGTGTGTCTGTTTTTTTTAATTTCATTACTTCAAAAAATTAAAATAAGAAATTACATAATAAAATGTTGTACACAATTTGTACACAATTGTACACACATACAATTTAAAATATAAATTTTTTTCTTCTTCTTTTCACGTTTTCTTTCTATTTTGAATTTTTATTTTTTTGTAATTTTTTTTTTTGTTATTTAACTTAAAATTTTAATAATTTATGCGTAAAATTATGTATTGGATTAGAGTGTATTTGTTTTATTCTATACATACATATTTATTCTTGTGTCTTATATTGAATGAAATTAAGAAAATAAATAAAATGAAAACGAAAATGAAAACAAAATTAATAAAAGAATAAAACAAACAAACCAGAAAAGAACCAAAAAAAGAAAACATTAAAATAAACATAGGTACTCAGATAAATATTATGTATGTAGATAGGTAAGTACGTAGGTAGGTATAGCTTTAGTATATATATGTTATTTACAGACTGTATAGGTTAAAAAGAAAAAAAATTTTCATTTACACTTCTGTGAACAATTAAACAACACCAAGAAAATAATAAGAAGAAAAATACATCCAATTATTAAAAAAAATATTTGTTTACAAATACATATATGTTAGAAATTTTGTATTTGTTTCGTTTTTCTATTTATTATTGATTATTTATGATTGTTTGTCAATATTGTTGTGTGGTAAAAAGAAAACAATGTTTTTGTTTTTATTTTGTTGTTGTTTACAATTAGAATTTTATATATCTTTTTTGATTTTCCGATAATGATTACCAAACAGTGTGTCTGTGCACGTATATTACAGTTGAACCTCTGTAAGTATAGAATCGAAATTCAAAGGAGCTGCAAATTTATGTAAATTCAACTTATATAGTTTTCAACTTAAATAAAAGTTTAAATTCTATGCCAAATGTAAATCAGTGAAAAACAAGACGCTAAACTAAATTTTACAGTTAAATAAACAGTTCTACAAATAAATTAAGATTTCGGTCGCTAAAACTGAAAGGAAAACCATGACAACGAGAAGAGGTAAATACACAGTATGCATAGCAATTAAAACTACATCTGAACAGGATTTATGTAAGGTGATTGATGACAGTTAAAAAGTAATCACCGAAAAGTGATTGTTCGTGTAAGGTGATCATCAAATCATATACCGTCAACAGAAAACCAAACACCAACACTAATTGCATGTGATTGTGAATATTTTTTGATTAGGTAGAAATATATTAAATGTAGAAAGATGCGTATTTAAATAAGAATAATCGTAAAAAGTAGAAAAGTGCCACCTCAAATGCTGTCACCTCAAAATGACAACATTTGGTGATAGTTTTTGGTGGTTGTTACTATATGTGAACAGAAATTTATGGTGAATATCATCAATTACCGGCTATAGTCTAGAATAAAACAACCGACATCTATACGAGTTTGTGTTAACAAAACGGCACGCAAAGTGCTAATTGAATTTGTTTTCTGGGAACTGAAACGAACTGCCACTGCAACCAACCAACCAATCATCATCAATCATCTTACATGAACCCACCCCTGGGGAAAGCACGTATTAAGTCGACTGATCTTATGTTTTCCTCGGAATACAGAGATATTTATAAACTTTGATAAAGAGGGGTGATAAAACAAAATATTGATTTCTTTGAGATAAGGAGGTCAAATTCGAGTTATGGAGGGAAGAAATATACTGAAATCTCTCAAATCGAATAATGGATGTTTTCAAAAAACAAAGGTCTTATAATTATTCGAATTAGGAGGGTTTTGAATGAGGGAAATGGAGATTTTTTTCGAGTTAAGGAGGAGTTCCACCTAACGAAGTCCGAGTTATATAGGTTTCACTGTACTAAAATTAATAATTAATTGGATATCCCAAATATATGTAAGCGATAAGTTGATGTAGAGCATTAGAATTTTGACAACAAAAGAAAATTAATTGCAATAAGCAGGGGGGGGGGCGGTAAATCGAAACTGTCGAGATATGCTATCTAATTATGATAAAAATAAATGGAGAAAATTCGTAAAATACTCGTATCCTTGACTCTTAATGATTACGGATAAATATGTAATGGAAATGGAAAATAGAGCTTTGTATCATGATCAGAACGTAGCATTTGATATAAATATGTACACTATGTTTCACTACAGAAAATGGACGATTTTAACTACATATATCCTTTTTTGTCTAAAATAAGATTTTCTGTCTATATATAAGGAGTAATCGAATCTCTAATTCGCATTATAATTTAATTTATTGTAAATGAAATTAATTTATTTTTATGATATTAAAAGTCAAATGGAGTTCATATTTCATAGTACGGCTTGAAACTGTATTTTTTGTTAGCCAGCCTAATGTACCAAAACCAAAAATTACCTTTGTGAAAGCAGTTATAGGATACTAAATAAATTAGAATATTTAAAAAACATGAAATCAGCGTAATCTTCAAACTATAGTTGTGTTGACGACGTATGTACATAAAAAGGACGGGCCTTGATCGACAACAAAACGCATTTACATATATAAGTATATAAGATTATGGAAAATATATTTTTCAAAAATCCTTCAATATGAATCGACAAGAATCTAAAAAATGGTAAAAATATTAAAAGATAAAAGTTACTGGCATTTTTTTTCAAAAGTATAATGGAGAAATTAAAAATTTTGAAAATAACGTAAATTAGAATTAAATCATTTTTATAATATAGAGAATTCATAAAATTAAAAATGAATCATTATACAAATTATATGTTCAGTCTTTATGAGTTTGTGTATGTTTGTATATTTATGTTTTATACAAATATACAAAAAATATCAATTTATGATGAAATGAAACGAATGAAAAAGCTAAGTATATAATGCGTATAATAAACAAATTAACTTTTCAGAACAATAACTGTGTGTATATGTATACAGACATACGTCAATATGTCATTTAAATTTGTCATTAATTGATACATTATAAAAATAATATACAAAATTATATACATAATGTATTATACATTAGAATATATATTACATAAAATTGATACTAAAATTCATCAAATCAATTTACCAAAAAAAACATGTAAATGCTTTTAATTTCAATACACACACATACTTATATAAATTTATCATTATGTGACTATACGAAAACATTTATACATTTATTTTACTTTACTTTTGATTAAAATGAAATTCATCCAAAAAGTTACTTTCTATTTAATTGATTTTTTTTTGTCTTTGTTATTGTATATATGTACACAGGTATGTTATGTTATATGTACTGATAATCGCATTATAATTACATATAACATGCACATAAATCGATAATAATCAGGATATTTAAATATATAAAAGATTTCATTTTTATCGTTGATTGTAATTTATCTTTATCAGGATTTACATTTTAAATATTGAAAATATGAATACATGAATTACATATTATTTATGATCTATGTTATATTGCCAGAAACAGACATGTCATATTAATACTATTATGGCATTTTTCGGTAATTAATAAATTTTCTTACTTTTCAGTCTTAGTTCTGACTGTTTTAACACTAACATCATATCACAGTGCAACATTGTGTAAAGTCAGATATTTTTTATTTGTCAGTCAACTCAGATGTCAATTAAATAATCTATCTTGTCTATCGGTGCTATTCTACTTTAGAGGCTAAGAGACTCTTAACCTCTTAACTGCAGATTGCATAATTTTAGGAGTTGTAGTTAAAGTAGATAAGAGATGTCAATCAGCTGATCTCTTAATTGTTATGGTGAATTTAGCTATTGACGTTTATAGGTTTTGGTATTGGGAATTAGTGGATAAAATACGTCAAAAAATATTTTTAACGGAAAAAAATCTCTTAACTTTAAAGGACATCGATGAGGTCCTCTTACATCTCTTATCGTATGATGTATAATAAAAATATTGTTGTATAATAATATTTGAGTGTTTATTTATATAAAATATGAATGCCATTGCAATATTTAATAATAATACAAAAAAAAAAAAATAAAAAATAAAAAATAATAAATTAAAAAAAATACATATATGTACATACATATACATATATAAATTATTTATATTTTATATATTACATATATGATTATTTATAATTTATTATATGATTATTTAATATTTCAATATCAATAATAATTAAAATAATAATATTATAAAAATAATAACATATAAAAAATAATTATTATACAATTCAGTATTATACGCATATAATTATATCAATACACACAGATAGCCGTCGCCATTTTTACAACATTTCAAATCAAACAGCTGACTTTGGTAAGTTAAAATATCTTATGCACTTTTGTGTGGTAAATCTGCTATCTAGAATACCAATTCTATTAAAAAATTTCACCAAAAATTCAAAATAATAAGAGAATTAAGAGATCTCTAAAGTAGAATAGCAGGGTATGTCAGTGCTTATAGATATTTAACATTTCGAATTATTATAACGTTTCAGATATGCTTTAACAAATTTACTGCCAATTTATATCTGACTTTCCGGACTGCCTTTTTATTTAGATATATTTTTAATCAAATTGATTTACTTTTCAGATTTTAGTTAGAAAGATTTTTATTACCGAAAACGGCCTATATCACTCACTATATGCGCAGTATGCGTAGTACGGTAGTGGATATACAAATTTGATTGTAAAACAGTGACATGTTTTTATTAAATTACTTAATTGACTCTTGTGGTAGGCAGAAGAAAGCGAATCAATGATAATTCGTTGCGAATGATCATCCATTTGCCGCCTGTCATTCCAAATTAAGTTACAATAATCAAGTTTCAGAAACTTCATTCAGTGAGGAATAAAGATTGTGAAATGGAAATTTTCATTGATGTGAAAGAAAATACATATTCAAACAGTATCATGTATGTCAATGGATTTTTGAATAATCATTTACACGAATGAAAACTGGGAAAATGATCATTGATGCGTATGGTTGTCTGTATCAAAAAACAGGTAGTTCTTTTTATTTTTAAAAATTATTTTATTAGCCTTATCTGTAGAAAGTACAAAAAAAGAATGACTCTATATAATTAATAATTTACTGTCTTGGGGCATGGTAAACGGTATGATGCTAACATCTTCTCACATTTCTTCTCTCGTTGATAAGAGATGTGAAAAGAGTATATTTGAAAATACATAGCATTATGTAGTAGCAGAAAGCCGCTACATCACTCCCCCTCACAAAAAGAAAAATATATATATATTATTATAATAATGCTTATCATATACATACTTATACTTTATATTAGTTATTTATTATTGAAATAGATACATATTATAAATAAAATTACTATAGTAATTATACTAGTTTACAATAATTTTAATGTGATTTATAAATATATTATTATTTACTTTCATGTCTAATAAAGACTTATTAATTATAGCTACATTATATTTTTAATATTACATTATTTTGATTATTTCTTAATATTTTACCGCTATTTTGCAAAGTAAGTACATTTTGATCGCACACATATGCTGGTTTTATTCTATCTATAGAAATTATCTGTTCTTTATTGTTAACTAAGACCTTGAAAAATTTATCGTTTCTTTCTAATACTTTGAACGGACCCTCGTATGGAGGAATTAAACTTCCTTTGTGTATATCTTGTCGTATAAATATATGGCTACAAGTTTTTAAATCTGTTGGTACGAAAATGTTTTTTTGTTTACGGTGTTTTTTAAAACTTGGTTTGATTTTGTTTATCGTTTCGAATAAATTCTGGGCGATTGAATTAGTAAGGTTAATGTTATTATTTTGATCAGAAATGATGAATTGTCCTGGAAGTCTTAAAGACTGGCCATATAATATTTGAGCGGGTGTAAGGTTGATATCTTGGATGACAACATTACGAATACCTAGGAGAATCCAAGGTAAAGAGTTGTACCAATTTTTGGGATTTTCTGAGGCTCTAATCGCTGTTTTTAATTGTCGGTGGAACCTCTCTACAAGACCATTCGACTGCGGATGATAGGTTGTTGTTCTAATTTTGTGGCTACCCAAAATTAAAGATATTTCTTTGAAGAGTTGGGACTCGAATTGCGTACCTTGGTCGGTAGTAATAGTGCATGGTATACCGAATCTTGCAATCCAATGATGAATAAAGAACTTGGCTACAGTTTCCGCAGAAATGTTTTTAATGGGTATAGCTTCTGGCCAATAACAGAATCTGTCTTTAATAGTTAGAATATAAGTGTAGCCTTGTGAAGGTGGTAGTGGACCTACTAGGTCCATATGTATGTTTTGAAATCTACCAGTTGGGTTTTCAAAGAGTCCATGTGGTGAAATGGTATGTTTTATGACTTTTGCTCTTTGACATTGCAGGCAAGTTTTAGACCAAGAATTTATTTCTTTGTTCATGTTTGGCCAAAAGTATTTTGAAGTAATTAGCTTTCTAGAAGCTCTGATACCCGGATGAGAAAGATTGTGTATTTCGTTAAAAATGTTTCGTCTTAGACTATAAGGTACGTATGGTCTATTTGTACCGGTTGAAATTTCGCACCATAATTTATGATTTTCAACTGGTATGGTAAATTCTTTCAGTCTAAATTTTGTTTTCGATTTATTATCGGATATTTTTTGAAGGATCGTTTTGAGTTCTGAATCCTTGGTTTGTTCTTCTGACAGTATTTGTAAGCTAATTTGAGAACTCTCTATAGTGTCAACCGAAGGTCGAGAAAGAGTATCAGCGACAATATTTGAAGTACCTTTGATATATCTGATATCGTTTGTATATTGAGCAATGTAATCCAGATGACGAGCTTGTCGTGGGGATTTCTCTGATTTTGAAAACAAAACAGTAGCCAGTGGCTTATGATCAGTGTAAATTGTGATGTCTTTGGCTTCAACCAAATATTTGAAATGCTTAATTGATAGATAAATGGCCAAAAGCTCTCTATCGAATGTTGAGTATCTTTTTTCACAATCTTTGAGTTTTTTTGAGAAGAAACTGATAGGTTCCCACCCTTGTGTGCCTTTTTGCTGCAAGACAGCTCCAACAGCTTCGTTTGAAGCATCACAATACATGCTAATTTTGGCCTTTGGATTAGGGTGAACCAAAAGCAATGAATTATGAAAAGAAGACTTGATTTTTTTAAATGCTTGGGTATGTATATCTGTCCATTCAAAATTTCTTCCTTTTTTCTTTTTATTGTTACAATCTTTTAATAACTTGTAAAGGGGAATAGCGAGGAGAGCGATATTTGGGATAAACCTGTGGTAGAAATTTACCATTCCCAAAAATCTTTGAAGTTTTTTGAAGGAATTTGGAATAGGAAATGATTTAATTGTTTCTATCCGTTCTTCTGTAGGTTTTATTCCGTTAGCTGAAATGTTATGTCCAAGAAAATCGATTTGTTCTACCCCAAAAATACATTTGTTGGGGTTAATATTAATATTGTATTTATCAAGTCTCGAAAATAGAATATTCAAGTGTTCTTTATGTTCTGCTGATGATTTACTTGCAACTAAGACATCGTCAAGATAAGAAAATATGAAGTCTAAACCAGACAGTACTTGATTAATAAACCGTTGAAAGGTTTGTGCACCATTTTTTACTCCAAACGGCATTCTTAAAAATTCGAAAAGACCAAATGGAGTCGTGACTGCAGTCTTATAGACATCTTCTTCCGCGACCGGTATTTGATGGTATGCGCGTACCAAGTCGATTTTAGAAAATATTTTACAGTCATGCACGTTTAAATTACAGTCTTGTATAAATGGCAAAGGGTACTTGTCGAAGATGGTGACGTTGTTAAGTAGCCTGTAATCTCCACACGGTCTCCACTCGTTTGTTGCTTTCTTTGGAACCATGTGAAGGGGAGACGAGCAAGGTGAAGAAGAAGGTCTGCAGATTCCTAAACGAGTCATTAATTCGAATTCGGATTTGGCTATTTTATATTTTTCGGAGTCTAAACGACGAGGTCGTGAGGATGGAAGTGGTCCTTGTGTAAGAATGTAATGTTTTATATCATGACACACTTCACGATTGAAATCTGGTGGAGCAATTATTGATGGAAATTTATTTAGAATGGTGTCAAATTCACTATGACCAATGAGTAATTTAGGTGTAATAGCTGCTATCTGTCGTGCGAGGCAATTTGTGTAAAGAGTAGTTGTTTCGTCAACTAATTTTCTACCGTTAAGATCAACCATTAATTTGAATTTGTATAAGAAATCGGCTCCTAAAATTGCAACATCAACTGCGGCTATTACAAAACTATGAACGAAATTTCGTTTGAGGTTGAGGTTTACGGTTAGAACTTTGTATCCGTAAGTATGAATTGCAGCACCATTTGCTGCCACCAGATTATAATCTGTCTTTACTTTGTAGTTTGGGAAAAATTTTTTGGGAATTATAGAGATGTCGGCACCTGTGTCGATTAGGAATTCTATGTTAGTGGCTTTATCGTAAATAAATAAGCGGCAAAGTTTGATGTTATGCTTCGGTGCCGCTTGCGAAGCATCTATTTTTGGTTTTTTTGGTCGTTGTTAATTTGTTGTTTTTGACAAGGTTCGACACATTTCTTAGCATTATTTCCGAATCGACTATGATAGTAGCATAAATTCGTTTGGTTACGAGGAAAATTATATTTTTTGTTTGAAATTCGATTTTGAGGAGCAGAACTACTACGATTTTTATTATTATTACTATTTTGAAAGAGGGGTCTACCACGGTTTTTTAAATTAACTTCTAACTGTTTGATACGCTTTTCTAATTTTTTGATTTGGTCAAAAGTATTTGACTCGATTAGATTGTTTGGGGTTTGGATTGGTACTTTTGGATTTGTTTGAATAGCAGCGATCTTTGTATCGTGCAATAAATTTGAGTCATGGATTTTGTCAGCTATGTTAAACAATTCATCCTGTGAGTGTTTAGAATCAATAGCTATTAAACATGTTTGAATATTGGCTGGAAGTTTCTTGAGCCATAGATTTTTTAACAACGATTGGTTTACTAAGCTGTTATTTCCGGCAAGTGATTCCATTTGCCTGAATAATTCTGAGGGTTTTGAGTCTCCCAGTTGAATCTTGTGCAATAATGTATCCAATCGTCGTTCTTCGGTATCGCGGCTTCGTATTAAAATATGATCTTTTAAATTTTCGTATTTGTTAGACGAGGGTGGATTTAAAAGTATGTCAGCTACCAATTCCATGATATCAGTGGAAAGGTTTGCTACGAGGTAATCGTACTTCGTGTTTGAAGAAGTAATATTTTTAAGTTTAAACTGGGTTTCAACTTGTAGAAACCATAATTCTGGTCGCGAATTCCAGAAAGGGGGAATTTTAACCGACGATAGATAAGAAAACTCGTCAGTTCCAGTGTTAGTGTTTTTTCTATCATCTTCGGTGTTAGTAATATTTTTATCTTTGTCATCTAGATTTGACATTTTGAATGCGTAAAAGGTAAGTACTAGAATTCACGAGAAAAAAAAAAAAAAAAGTTTTTCGATAATTACAAAATCAAATCAAGTTAATTTTTTAATTAAAATAAATAGATTTAGATTCCGATTAAACAATTGTTAATTGCAATTAGAGAAATTCAAAGCAAACAACAAAAAAAAATATATATATATTAAATATTATATATTAAAATTTATATAACTTCGTATTAGGAAGTATGTAATATATTTTCAACTTTTCACAAAACTGTATAAAATTAAATTAAGACAAATTGAGATAGAAAATAGGTAAGTTACGAATATTTGTTTTGTTTTCCCGAATTTTTGTGTTTTTCACTTATACGAAATTAGCATATATATGTTATAATATTGTTGTAACGTACTTACAAATATTGTTGTCTCCGTATGTATTATATATTTTTAAATTCTTGGTAAGTATATATGTATTTTTAGGTGTACATATGTGCGTACATGTGTTTTTTTTGAAGAAAACGTACTTACATTGCTGTTTATTGCATTCTTATTTCTATATATTGTGTTTTACATGTTGTAGGTTTTACGTGAAATGCTTACGTTACCTAAAAGAAATTTTAATTAATTACTTATGTCTAATTTCTATATATATATATATATTTAAAGAAAAATGGAGAAGAAAAATGAAACCCAAAAAAAAAATGTATGATGTATGCTTTGGTGATGTAAGTATAGTTGAGAAAAGTAATCCTGTTTTATCCAAACAATCCTGTGTTGAATCCACTCCTCCTTTAGCAGTTGGTAAATTTTATTAATTATTTATTAATTGTGATGTATATTTCGCTCGATTATCCCCCAATTTCTGATTAATTTTTATTTTGATTTTTCATTGTCATCACTTTGAGCACGTGAATGATGATAACTTTAAACTTCGTTGTGATAAAGAAAATTTATCAACAAATTAAATTTTTCTTTTTTAATTAAATTTTCTGCATCTATTATATTTTTAGTATATATTTCGTAATTTTCACAACTTATTTAAATTTTTTATTAATACATTGAAAAACATTTTGTATGATTTTGCATGTGCATGCTGTTCACACTAAATATATAATTTGTCTTTAATGTAATATAATTAACAGAAAAAAAATATTGTCCAATGTCGGCTTAATTTTATATATTTTCGTTTTTTATATTTATTTTTTTTTAAAAAAAAATTTTTGAATTAATTAAATAAATATTTTATTTATTATATTAAATTTATCGGGGTCACCAATTATGGTTGTCTGTATCAAAAAACAGGTAGTTCTTTTTATTTTTAAAAATTATTTTATTAGCCTTATCTGTAGAAAGTACAAAAAAAGAATGACTCTATATAATTAATAATTTACTGTCTTGGGGCATGGTAAACGGTATGATGCTAACATCTTCTCACATTTCTTCTCTCGTTGATAAGAGATGTGAAAAGAGTATATTTGAAAATACATAGCATTATGTAGTAGCAGAAAGCCGCTACAATGCGCTTCTGTTTGTCTATCATATAACATAATTTTTGAGTTTATCTTTTTCATCGATTATCTGTCAAAATCGACCAAAGACCTTTACTCGATGAAGTGATTTTTAAACTTATTCCTAATATGTATGAATCTACAGCTTAATGTGGATTGCGAACCGTTAAGTTGTTGATAGAGAAAACAAACTCATTTAAGTATATGATTGATCTTAGATTGATCTATTTTAAGAGTGATATAATAATAACTGAGCTGCTTGTCGTCATCAAGTAGACTCAAATCAACATTTCTAAACTTTTTTTCACAGTAAGCTGGTACTTATTCAAAGCTGAGTGAATTTGGGAGGTAATGAAAAATTGAAAATTATTTTCCTTATTTTTGCCTTTGACGGGAATCGAACTTGCGACTTCCAGATAAATCACTGACCATTTGCTCTACCACTATGAGCCAAAGAATTCTCAATTTTATTTCATCATTTTGTTTATTATTAATTAACATTATATTTTTGAAAGTGAAATTCTTACAGAATTGAGAGAGTTTTCTGAGTACACCGTCAAAATCGTTATACATAAAGGCTCATTCAGAATGTAACGCTAAGTGAAAGTGAAATTTCATGAAAAAGCACACTGTTCACAATGCAAAGTGAGCTTTGAAATTCAAAAATTTGATACTTCAATTATTGAGATTTGACTTTGATTAAAAAAAAAAACAAAAAAAATTTTTTTTATTTAAATTGACATTTGAAATTCAAATTTTCAAATTCTCAATTGAATTTCTCCATTTTTAAGTGTGAATTTAAAGGAATTTTAGGGAAATTCTTGCATTTTTTTGGAAGTCTCCATCTGTTGGTCAATTTCCTAACAACATTTTTGTAATTGGATTTATAGCTTTTGTTAAGTGAAATTGAAATTAGGAATAGAACCTAATTTCACTTTACGTTGGCAATTTCAATTTCAATTAGAGAGTGACGCAGACATATAATGTCGTGTAAGAAAATAAGGAACAAAAGACATAGAAATTTCACTTTCACTTAGCGTTACATTCTGAATGAGCCTTAAACTTTTTGATATCTTAACAATCAAAAATGTAAATGCAATACATTATTTCGACATTAAAATTTTAATGTTTAATATTTTTGAAATTTTTTACTTTGTATGGATGTGGTATCGACATAAGTACATTAAAAAACTCACATCCTTGATCAAAAATTTTAATTATTGTTTTTCCATGGAATTAAAATCTCTATATATGTACTTATATTGAATATTGAGTTTTGTAATCTATTGAACAATTTCTTACATACATATTATTCTTTTCAATGATCTTTGTAAACATTTCATCATCCAGCCAGATATACATACACACATTCATAAATTCAATACAATACTCGCTTATAAATGTTAGATTTTGTAGAATTTTTGTGCTTTTGAAAAAAATATCATGTTGATTGATTGAAAAATGAAAATTATGAACATTGTCTATACCAATAGTAATTTATAATGTATAAAATCTAATATTATTTATGAAATGTACATATATAAAGAAAAATTATTTGTAAACAATACTTTTTTATCCTGATGTATGATATTTTGTTAATTAAATTTAAAGTCACATAATTTAGTAATTTATGAATATGTAGACTGTGTCTCTGTACATAATCTAATATCAATTATTACATAAAAAAAATGATTTAATGTTTTTTTTTCTTCGTTGTTGCTGTTACTCTTGTTGATTTTATTGCATTTTTTCTTCCTTAATTTTTTTTTTCTTTTTTTGTATTTTTACAAAAAAAATTAAATAACAGAAAAACAAAAATTATATCTGACATATTTTTGGAAAGTTACCAGAAAAAAAAAACTTATCTTTCTTTAATCATAAAAATGGACAATTTTCTTTAAATTTATTTTACAATTTGAACAATTAAAGATTCGTTCGTTTTTTTTTTTTTTTATTTTTTATATTTTGTTTTCATTGACATGTGTTACAAAATCGATAATTACCTGCGCTAAAATTGTCTTCATGTATGTAATTCTTTTGTACATAATTTTTTCATTTAATTTCTTGTTGTCAACACATGCTCTCCTATAGGAGTTAAATTTTTGTTTTTCCTTGAAATTTCATTTTTTTTTTTTTTTTTTGTATTTTTCGTCATGTTCGATTAAATTTTTAGAATAAAATAAATGAATTTTTCTCTGGGTTTTGATTTTTTTTAATATTTGATTTTAAGTAGACGCTGTTACCATTATTATTTTCATTTCGACGTAGTATAGTTAGATTCCAGACTATAGATGTTTGAAGCCAACATAATGAAAGTTTTGTCTGAAAAAATAATATTAATAATAAAGGATGTCGATGTAAAAACAAATCGAATTATTCAAATTACACAGGATTAGGATAATTAGGACTACGTAACCGTAATTATGATCAAAAAGCTATGGAAATGTGTATTTTAATCGTAGTGCATATTTCTATATCTACGTTTAGTGCATATTTTCTATGTACGTTTGTTTCGCTAAAAAATGAAAATGTTTGTTTGTAGTTGCGGTATAGCTCTGCCGTGATGCCGTATAGTAATTAGTAACAGAAATCATTCGTTATTGGAATGATGAACAATTGGCATCTGAAAAATTATGTGTGTATACTCATGAAAATATAAAGCCAAAAAAAGCGTAAAAATAGTTTGAATCTGTTTTTGTTTTTTATAAAATTTTTCTTTTTAATTGTTTTTTTTCTAATTTTTTTTTTTTTTTGTATTTCATTTGTTTTTGGCATAGTTATTCCTTTTTGAACATTAATAGAAAATAGACGACGTCTGTCCTCTGATGATTGAATTAGAAAAATTTAAAAAAAAAAAAACATTTTATATACTCGTATTTGTATATTATTTAGTGAGGTACACAGACATGAAAAAATTATTGGACAAGCATAAATTTATGAATTTATAAATAAAGTTACTCTAAGGCCGCGCGCGCGCAGACTAAGAGCGTAGCGTAGCGTAAATTTCAGAGCGTAAAATTTAGATCAATTGTTTCTTATTATGTTGCGCATATAGCAAGCGTAGCGCAGTTTGAGCCCTATGCTATGTTTGAATTTATACGCGCGTAACGCTTAGTTAGTCTGCGCGCGGCCTAAAACGTATCTACATAACATGGAAAAACTTACAATTTTTTCAACAAAATACTTTAAAGTCATTTATTAAAAAAAAGTTACTTACAAGGCCACAAAAAGTCGTATTTACAAAACGCTGATACTATACCAGTGGTAACTTACGGAGCAGAGACGTGGACCAACTCAAGAGCAGATTCAAATGCACTAGGAATATTTAAAAGACAAATCTATGGTAGAGTATGGATGAGTATGGAATGGAGGAGTAAATGGAATATGGAGGATCCGCTATAATGATGACTTGTATGATTTATATAGAGACATAAGTATAGTCCATCGCTTATGAATAAGCAGAATCCAATGATTAGGACACGTCGCAAGAAGACCGCAGCATGACGTGATGAGAACAGCCTGAGAAACCTGATAACAGCCTGATAACACCCCAGAAGGCCTAAAGCACGCTGGATATATAATGTTGAGAGCGACCTGAAAAAGATGAATGTCAGGAACTAGAAAGTAGCAGCTCAGAATAGGGAATAATGGCAGCGAATCCTGAAACCAGCCAACGCCAAAAAACCTTTGTGTCTATGCACTTCCTCTATAATCGTCTTGGTATTGACTTCAAAGATTTTTAACAAAATCTTATAGAATTTCACTCAATACATCTTGTAATAATTTCTTTTAATTTAACAACTTACCTTATGCTGACATTTTTTCAATTTTTTCTTATAAAAATGATCAAAAATGTTCCATGGAACATTTAAATCAGGCTTTATTTGTAGAAGAGTATACATCATACATGATGCCATCTATGTTTTTCCCTTTTGTATCTGCGGTAAATCGGTAGCGTATCAGTATATGATTACGTTTTTTATTCATGAAAAATTATACTTGTCTCAAAAATTTTTCACACCTGTGTACCTGATCTGAATCTATAAGTATTAAAAAATATATATTAAAATTAATACATATACTCGTGGTATATAATTTTCAATGATTTGAATCCTTATTAATTTAATTTTAATTTAGTGTAGAAAAGAATGCAATTATGTAGATAGAGTATCCTGTAATAAGGCATACCGAAAAAACCATCTGTTTTATAAATTATGTATTATGCTTGTTTGTTTGTTTTTTTTTAGTCCGTTTAGTTTTAGTTTTTAATTTAAAATAAGCAGACAATTTATATTTATATTTATATACATGCGGATTCAATCTACACCGCAAGCGGATAAAATTTGTGGCGACAGCTTTGTTTTGGTTTTTTTTTTTTTGTTTTAATTATTTGAATTTTTTTTTTCTATTTTGTAATTAACATTTTAATTGATTCTAATTAAATTTAATTTCATTGTTGTTTATTATTGTTGTGATCATTTGTTACGTTCGTTTTTATTTAAATGTAAATTTTATTTTTTGAATTTTTTGTACAAAATAACATCATCCATCATCTAAATAAAAGCTGATGATAATATTTTTAATCGAACGATTATTCAATGATAATGCAGTTTAGTTTGGTTATATAATTTTTAGTTAGACCATGATTTAGTATACAGATTGATGGTGTATGCTTATGTATATGTACACAAAAAAAAATCAAATAAAATAAAACTAAAAAAAAAAAAAATTCAAAATGATTGACAGTATTGATCGATGACCAAGTTCTATTTAACCCTCGTACGAAAAAAGAAGAAGAAAAAAAAGAAAATCAAGAAAGAGATTTTTATTATGTATGAATGCCAGAAATAGAAAGATTTTATCGATATTTTTTCATTGTATTTATTTCGATTATTTTCTATATGTTTTTTTCTATAATATACATACACACATACTTATGTAACAGGGTGGTTTTTTTTTAAGCGTGATAGAACTTTAAAATTGAATAAAATGCAAAGTACTATAAAATGGTACAATAAATTTATTTTGTTTATTAAAGACATTATTCTACGACATTAATATTTGAAAATTATTTCTGGTAAATGTGCTCGACGGCTGGCTCTGAGGAAGCGAACTCGTTCAATGAAATTTTTTTGTCATTTTTTCGAGCAAACGTATCTCACTAATAACCACCGAGTTATGTTGAATTTGTAGCTGGTTTATCAGCATACACTAGAGACTTGACATATCCCTAAAGAAAATACTATAGTCTAATATAATAGCGTCAAATACACATGATCTAGGCGGCCAATTGATGGGTTTATTGCGTGAAATGATCTGATCATCGAACTTAGTTTTTAATAAATCGATAGTTTTCCTCGATATATGGCACGTGACACCATCTTGCTGGGGCCATATTGCTCTTCCAGATTAATGTTTTGCATATTTGAAAACAAATAATTCATTAATAATCTTTCGGTAATGAGCTCCATTCACTGTAACACGTTTTCGAGCATCATTTTAAAAGAAATAATATATGACCCAATAATGACACAGGCATGCAATCCATATACCACACAGCAGTAATATTTTCTTCAGTGCGTACAGTTGTTCGCCTTATGTTGATGCTACAATATCGCATGCATAATAAATTAAATTTTTAAAAAGTAAAATTCGAACAGAATCTGTCAATAATTCGGCGAATATGGTTTGCTCACTTGGTCGATCATGTCCACTATAAAATTTATGAAGTGCTCTATAAGTCCAACGAACAGAGCATTGATTTTTAAAATAAATCTCAGGAATTTTCAAGCGTTACTCAAGCGTATATTTTTTCATGATGATTTGCCAAAGCATATACTAAATAAATACCTGCGGAAGTTCTATCACGTTTCAAAAAACACCCTATACAGGGTGTCCGGTTTCGGGTGGTCATCCGGCACACAGTAGATAGGTCTCGCCGAGACAAACAAAAAATCGTTGTAGAGGGAGGGGGGTAATTTCAACCGTTTAGCCGCTAAAGGGCGATGAAGATTTTTCGCACTCAATCTACGAAACACCCTTGAATAGCTACGGTGTACTAGCTAGAAGAATCTGGTCTAAGAAAAATCTGAAGGAAACTCCCCCCTCTCTTCAATGATACATAATATGCTTCTCTACGTTTCTTGTTTCAAGAGTTATTGTGCTTCAAAGACAGAATTTAGTGATTTTTTGCCATTTTTTTCAGAGATAATACAGGCTGTGGAAGTAAAGCGCCCTCTATATTAGCTAGCTAGCTAGCACACCGTAGCTATTAAAGGGTGTTTCGTAGATTGAGTGCGGAAAATCTTCATCGGCCTCTAGCGGCTAAACAGTTCAGATTACCCCCCTCCCTCTACAACGATTTTTTGTTTGTCTCGGCGAGACATATCTACTGTCTGCCGGATGACCACCCGAAACCGGACACCCTGTATATACAGATGATAAAACACGTGTAAGTCATAATGTATATTCTATCTATACAATAATAGTCCTATAGTGTAGTATGTATAGTCTTTATAGTAATTTCGTTTTTATTGCAGGTATCTACATAAATTAATTTGAAATTTTTTAAAAAAAAATATTTGATGAATGACTTTTTGTTATTGTGATAGAAAAAAAAAACCAAAAGTAAAATTAAATTTTATAATTGTATTTACAAGGCTTTAATTAAATAACAAATTCAATTACATATTAAAATAACGTAATATTCGCGTATAGTATGCGATAATACCATTCGTATATATGTAGTACATATAATTATTTATGGTATAAATTTAGTATATAAATATAAAAATAGATTTAAGTGCTAACTAAAAAATATTTAAAAAATTTTCATGTAAAAGTTTATTTTTGATAAAATGATTTTTTTTCTTGATTCATTATTTTTGTTCAAATTTAGATACGAATTTTTTTTTTTTTTTTTTTTTTTTTTTTTGTAAATTTGTTTTTATTTTGTTTAAATCGATTATTACGTAAAGATAAATACGACCATATATTTTATGGTGTGTGTGGTGTTTGTATCGTTATTATTGTATTTTAAGATTAGAAAAATAATTCTTTGAACTTATATATTACATACAAAATTGAAAATTGATTATGTAAATTTCAAATTTAGGCAAAGCAATGAACTTTTTAAATTATTATGATTACATAAATGTATATAAATAATTTGAAATTATATAGCATTGGAAAATAATTTTTCAATATTCTTTTTTCTATTTATTTTTAGAGTCTACGCACGGCGTGGACGAGCCTGTATCGTGGCGTTTAACGCTCGATCAGGATTTAATCGACACGCTAAAGGGAAGTTTTCCAAATTGGTTTTCAAATACGAATAATAATAATAATAATAGCAACAATAATAGTTCTCCAACTACATTGATAACAACAACTTCTTCTTCTTCTTCTTCTTCATCATCATCATCATCATCATCATTGTCACTATCATCATCTTCGCCGTCGTCGTCGTCGTCGTTGTCGTCATCTTCGTCATCGTCGTCATCGTCTTCTTCAACTTCATCGCTATCATCTTTATCGTCTTCAACATCACCTCCACCACTGATAACAACAACAATAAAACCATCAGCATTAGCAATAAAACAACATCAACAACAAAAACGTATAGCTCAACAAATAAATAATAATAATTGTAATAATTCTGGAAAAATATCAACAACAAAATTAAATTTATCGTGTAACGGTGCTATAGGTGGCATTAAAGCAGCTAAATCTCAAATAGCAATTGTTAATAAATCTTATCAGAATCACAAAAATAATAATAATAATAATAGTAATAATCATAACAATAATAACAGTCTAATATTATTACACGATACATTTGACGGAATGGCTGAGGGTAAGTTTATTGTATAATATTATTTTTGATTTGCTTTTCCTTATTTCATTCTTTTTATTTATTTATTTTTTTTTTGGCTATTATTAGAATTTTTAGATCCTAAGACTTCTAAGTACAGGATGATGATGTATACAAAGTTTCTATTATTTCTATACATATTTGGTCGTATTCATTGATCAATATGTGCGAGCGTATTCAGTGATATTTTGATAATCTTAGATATTTCTTGAGATATTTATTGGTATTCATCGACATTATAGATAAAATTATGTTTTCACTTAAATTTCTAAAGACTGACTTTTAACTTTGATATAATTAGCTTCTGGTGCATGTGCATATATGTATGTCCTTTGAGGACTGATTTGAGGCAATAAAAATATCGTTGTGTCATCTGGGTTGGATTCATCAGTACAATCGAATGATCAATCAGATTTAACAGATCGTTTAAAATTTAATGGTTAAATTTAAAATCGAATGAAGTCTTAAATGAAATTAGTTGTCAAAAAAAAAAAAAAAAATAGTCATAATGCCGCTTCTACATTCAATGCAGTAACTTCAACTTGGACTTCGAATTTCGACTTCACAGCATGCTTAACATGTAAAAGTAGCTGTCAAGTCTACTGCAATGACTTCAACTTCGACTTTAATTTAATGGATATTATGTATTAGAACTTCTACATTCAATGCAGTAGACTTGACAGCTACTTTTACATGTTAAGCATACTGTGAAATCGAAAGTCGAAGTCCAAACTGAAGTCACTGCATTGAATGTAGAAGCGGCATAAGTTATATAATTGAAAATTAAAAATTTATATTAAATTTGATGTTTGATCTATGTTTGGAACATCAATCATGAGTTACATTAATCGTATAATTTCAACAGATGAACTAGATTATGCTCGAATGGATCTATGTATGTAGATTACAATTTATGAAGAACGATTTGAGAAATTCAAGCATTATGATGATTGCATTGCAATAATGAATGGCATTATGTGGTAGACAGACAGGAAAAAAAATCAATGATTATATTCTTCCAGTCTTAATTTGTGTGAATGATCATTCAAAAACTCTCTGAGTCTGACACATAACACTGTTTCAATGATCATTCAAGTTGTCATAAATTTTTAATTTTTTATTGTCAATTTGAAATTATTATAATCTGTATATCTTCGTTTTTGGTGTCATTACATTTGATGTACTACTGAAAATTTCCAATTCATCATTCATTCAATTACAATTCATTACTGAAATTTCATTTCAACTTACTTCAATGAAGTCAGAATGAAGATTAATTTTGGATGACAGACGACAAAAATGTGAATGATAATTTCAACGAATTATGTACCATTGATTTGTGCCCGTCTGTCTACTACATTAGAGTAGATAAATTCGATCGTAATCATGAACTCAGTTCTATAGTAACGGTTTAATGGTTCCCAACAACGTTCACATTTTCTACTGTTGTCCAATTCTATAATGGGCATTTTAATATCTTTTGCTTAGAAAACTGAATCATCCTGTATGGATCTAATAATAGTACCTACTACCTCTTAGATTACCAACTACTTAAATCTGAGAGAATGCTTCTTCGCATATCATATGCTATCATGTGATATAATGAAATATTCGTATATGTATATATATGTATATAGTACATAAACAATTATTATTACAATAATAATCTAAATCAGATTCTTTATTTAATTTTATCTTGATTACTATATATACATACATATATAGTAACGTAATGTGTTTTTCTATTTTTCTTTTTATTACCACAATTCCTTTTTTACTTCCTTCCTTATTTTCTATATATGTGTAATTTTATTGTTTTCGTTTCGTGCTTCGTTATAATGTTTTCCTTGAGTTTTTTAGATAATTTCTTTTCTACCCTACAATTTTTTTTTTATTATTATATAGTACATGTGGATTTTATTTTCTTATATCTTAAGGAAGTAATGTATGTATATAAATATATCATGCAATATTTAATAAGACAATAGAATTATAAGTATCTTAAATGTAACAATCATGAATTGGTTATATGTATTGTATTGTTTTCTTGAATAATAATAGTATAATAACAGTCTGAATGAAGCTTTTCATTTTTTTTTTTTTTTTTTTTTTTTTAAAGAAGTAGAGAAAGAAAAATGGTGGATACCTATCTGTTGCTTCATTTAATTTTTTCGAGTTTTCACTTTAAGTTGAACAATAAAAAGAAAAATATGATAAGAAAACCATTTAAAGGAATATCGAAGCAAACACAACTATACAAAATTTATGTATAGCTTTTCAGGAAAGTGTATTACATAAGTATCTACATATATAAAATAAACTACGGAAGGATTAAATGAGTAGATTTTTTTGTTACATTGTTCTTTTGGTAAAGGATAAAAATCTGTTTTATGAAAGAATTTAATAATTAAATTTTATTTTAATGCTATGAACAAATTTTGTGAAATGTACATATAGGGTTTACCAATAGGAACTTTCAAAGATCACAATCATAATATTATGATCGAAAAGTCAATCTCAAACATCGATTGCTGTGTCCACTCTCAGTATTGTCTGACATGTGATCATGGAAAGGTAAACGATTCAACAACTCTTACAAACTATTCAAATTTATTATCAAAATGCAGGTTCGATTTGTCGTACTTTTTGTGCATTGCGAGAATTTTATGGATTAAGGGAATTACTGGCTTAATCGGTTCGTGAACAAATAAAATTAATTGTAGCGTTTGGGCTTTGAACAATAATTCCCAAACGATTCACGAATTGGTTCTTCATGCTCATTAGTTTGGTGGGGTGGGGTTTTAGGGCTCAAGGCTTGATCAGGACTTTTTTTTTTTTTTAATGAATGTGAAGATCAAGTAATTGCGAATGATGAGCGGAATAGGAATATAATAACAGAATATTTTATGTCTTAAGACAAAAACAGTTTCTCTTTATCAACAACACTTGCCACATATCTCTTCAGACAATCGACTTGTTACAAGAAAAATTTCCTAGAATATTTTCAAGAAATACAAATGTCAACTGGCTGCCATGATTGTACGATATAATGCCTTTGGATTTTTTCCAATGAGGCTACTTGAAATCTTTGGTCTATTCTATGAGAATAAGTCAAGAAAGGATTGGGGATTTTAGACAAAATATCCAACACTCCAGTGAAAATTTATCACGCGATATGTGTGAGAAAGTAGTGAAAAATTGAATCTCAAGACTGACGAAGACAAAGAGAACATTTAAATGATATTACTTATTTACATAAATTAGTGTAATCAAATTGTTCTTTAAAATAATGAAAAAATCACATGAATTTCACTTGTAGCTATATCATTCTGTGTCATTTTAAAGTTGTGGCTGGCTAATTTAGTATAAACTCTTAATAATAATCATTTGAAATGTATTCTTGATTCTTGTGGATGTGTCTGTGTATTTCTTCTACATTTTTTTTTTTTTTGTTATTTTCTAAATAAGATTTTCCAATATACCTACTTAATTACATTCTTTGGTTTTTGTTTATTTCATTTTGTTTTAAAAATTGATTTCTATGGAATATATGATTCTCTAAATCTCAGTAGAATTTGATATCCTTATATAAAGTTATTTAATATTATTTTGAATAATATATAGTGAAAAATCAACATACAGGCACATACACATACAAAATAATGATGAAAAATACAAGGATATACATTATGCTTCAATTTAAGTAAATTCTATTTCAAAGGATTGTTAATCAGATTAAAAATTATAAATATCAAAAAAAAAAAAAAAAAGAAATATATCAGTGAACATTTTGAAGTTTAATTAAATTCTTTAAATTGATATAAGATGTATTTTTTAAAAGAGAAACGAAAAAAGTTTTTGTCTTAAAATTTTTTTTTTCCTAGAAATTTGTTACCTAGTTATTTTTTCTCTTTTTTAAATAATTTTTTTTTTTTTTTTGGTTTTTATTTTCTACTTATAACTAAATCATTTAGATATCAACTCAGATGTACACAGATCAAGATTTTCGTTTTATTTTCAAATCCTTTGTCTCTATATATTTATCTAAATTTGTATTAATTTTTTTTCGTTTTTTGAAAAAAAAAAAACAGAAAATTGAATTCATCATTTTGTTATTTTGTCTTTATCCTTTCGTATATTTATCATTATTTGTATAAATGTATAGATCCTTTTCTTGGATACCACATATACCATCCCATCATAATACTTATTCTTATAAGCTTGCTTATATCTCTTACAAGTTACATCATTTCGCTTATGTTTTTATCTTTAAGTATATATATTTACATATTTTAATTCCTTCGAATATATACAGAATAAAATATTTCTGTCTTTAATTTTTTAATATTTTTTTTTTTATTCACGGTCTACGATATTATACTCGTAAAAATACGTAAACATTATGCACAAACAGTTTTTATATAGATTATTTTTCTTTACTCTCTATATACATTTTTATGTAATTTAACCTATACTCGTATTGCATGTACATTACGAGTATATACGTAATATGTGATATATTATGTATTTGTATATTTTGAATTTTTTTCTTGTTTCATTTCATTTTTTATTACCCATAAGGATTTAGTAAATGAAGATAAATTGTGAATTTTATTATTTTTCTGTTCAACTCGTACATATATAATCGTATAAATAGCGGGTGATCAAATTAGCATAATATACTTTTTTCCCATGGAAAACATTTTTTCTTGCATTTTAAAATAAATATTTTCATTTCAAAAAGTTTTTCTTTTTAAATCAAAGTGATGTAAGAAAACGATCACATAGCAAATTATAATCTATAGGCGATTCAAGGATGCTATGCGTTTTGCATCATTTTCTCGCATTGTAAGTATGTGCTGTAAATTGCTATGTTTGAAGTCGTGAAATTCAGGCGCTAGACACAATCAAAGCAGATAGCATCCAGGAAGAGCAGAAATATGCTGATGTATTCAAAACATCTGCCGCAATTAAATTCCGAAATAGATTCGTAACATATACTCTTAGTTGTCATACTTAAAAAGCTTTTTCTCTATATTCTGTGCCTTTTTATTGTAATTAAACTGTCATATTACTTTTTTCTTCAGCAGGTAGCAGTTAAATTTGAATGTTGCTCAAATACGACAGCCAATAGATTTTCTGCTTGAATGCTTCAGTCCTGATTGTGTCAGCAATCATTCATAACACACTAAACCATTTCTCTTGTTTTTTAACAGATTTCTGCTTGTTGCTTTTAAGCCTCATAATCTCACTAGTCTCGCATCGTTTTCTGGTTGTATCACCATTATCGTATCGCGTTAACAATAATATTGTGACTTGCTGCGTTTGTAGATGCAAGAGTCGTGCATTTTCTCGAATCATCAATCAATCATCAATCAAAAAAATCCAAATGTCCATTTATCTCATAGAAAATTTAACATATTATGAGCTTTAAAGCAACTCGAAACAGATTCATTATTTCATGGAATAATATATTTTTGTTTCGTGAATCGGCTACGAATGTTATGCGATATGATTCCATTGAAATAATTCTTAAGGTATAGTTATGATAAATAATTATTTTAGTTGAATAATTTCATAAACTTCAAAGCCTTAAATCTGACATTATCAGTGCAATCTTGTAAATTGTTTTATTTTCACCTTTTTTGTTTCTAATTCAAATGAAATTTATTTGAAAATGAATAAATTTTAGTTCTTATATGATGACCCTTTATTTATTTGCAAACATGCAATTTGTATCATTTTAGATAGGTATGCACAGTGATACAGTATGTACATCTATTTGTGTACGTCTCCTGTCTTCCATTAAATTTATTCCAAGTAAATTAAATTGATATCAATCTATTTTTGTTTACAATAGTCAAACATTATTTTCTTCATATAGCTATTCGCATATAAATATTATTTACGTACATATGTAAAACATTATTTTTTTTTTAAATATACTTCTTATACGTAAATTAAAATATATATTTATATGTTAGTTTTGTTTACATAATGCATTCGTCTTTACATTTATTATTTCAGGTGAACGATTATGTAATCCTTCGGTCACAACAAATCATGGTGGACCATCTTCAATAATACTAGATACATCTGTTTCTGATAATAATAATTCAACATCGATGACAACATTATCAACAGTGGGTGGTGGAATTGTATCGACAACAGTTTCGGCAGCAGTATCTGGAACAACATTATTGAATAATAATAACAATAATAATATTTTAATTAATTTAAACAATAATAATTGTAGTAGTTATGATCCAAGAAATTCACCACCAAAAGCAATTGTCGATTCCAGTCCATTACAACCAGCGATGGATAAAAATAAAGAATGTAAGTGATGTATTCAGTTTTTTTTTTGTTACATGTATGCTCGTATATATTTTTTTTAAAATTTTGTGATGGTTATTGAAGTTGAATGAATGAATACTGATTATTTGTTTATTTTAATGCACATGAAAATGCAATCAAAACAATTATTTAAACATTTAAGAAGAAAGCGAATACAGTAATGTTTCTATAATCTGAAATTTCGAAAATTCAAATTTTCGGTGATCCAAAAGTATTAAAAAAAAAATTAAATTATGTTTCGGATTTATGTTAACACAATCAATTATTTCTTTATACATTTTACTATTATTTTCTGATTTTATTAGTTCTTAAATAGCGTTACAGTTCTATGAAACGAGTGTAAGAGTTCATTTACAAATTCAACGTAGATTCAGTAAAGTAGATTGAGTTTTTAAATTGTATTCACCATTCAGGGTAGACTACTGTATATTAACATTTCGGTGCGTAAACAATTTTTCAATATAACTTTCTCTACTACCAGCTTGAGATTCGAAATTGAACCGAATCTCTGTCTCGTATCTCAGTCTGGTTGAAATCTATGTTGGAAAGTCGAGGTCGAAAAAAATGATAGCGCTATAAAATTTCTTGTGTAAAAATAAAGGAGATGTGATAAATCTACCAAAAATCTACTAAAAAATTGAAAAATCTTATGCATAACTTTATAATTGAATCTTGTTCTTGGATAATGTGCGTGCGCAATCAGCTTTAGCTAGGCCCTGAAGCTGAATCATCGTAGGCACATACATAAATGTAGCTATGCAATGTACGTGAGTTTTGTTTACTTTTCGGTGGTTTCAGTACTTATGTAATTCGAACATGCATTTCGATTATTCGATTTCGAATTTTACTTATTACAGAATATCATCACATTATATTTATATCATTGCTTCGGTTCATTATTATTTATATGGATTATTTTGGCTGTAATTTTATAAACAATATAACGTAATAATTCTGTTTTTATATATTTATGTATTAAACTGTGTATCTAAGATGTACGTGACGAACGAATATACATAAACACATTTGAATTTATATTTGCAGATTACGTTTTTTTTTTTAGTCTACTGTGTCTTGCAATAATTAATTTTGACAGATACCTATCCTATAATATTTTGTATTTTATTTTTTTTTCTCGAAAAATTAAACAAATAAAAAACATTAATATTCTTATATTTTGAAATTTTGACACTTAAAAAAATGTTAAAATATGTAAAAAAATATAAAAATGGTCAGTATTACACGCGCTCAAAACTAAAAAAATAAAAATTTACAAAAAAAAAAAAAAAAAAATTAAGAGAAAAATAAACTTCCACATATCATCTTTGAACGTGGGTGGATCTACTATTTTTTTTTTTTGTTTTCATTAATTTAAGATATTCTTCCTTTCTGAAAAGTAAATTTTTCGGTATTTTTTTTTTTTTTTTGTATATTATGTTGTTCTGTTTACTTTAGTTTCTTCCGAAATTATTAATAATTTTATGAACATATTACATATTATACATATTTATAGTTATTTATTAATTCAATTCTAGATATGAGTACGGAATCGTATATATTATACAGGGTAGGATTTTCTGTTTTAATATGAAAATAAGTAGGCATACTTAACAATATTGTTCAGAACATTTGATGAGCAATCACACTTTTATGACGATGATGAATTGAGATAATAATTAAAAGTGTTATATGTATAGATATTTTACACTTTTAGGATAAAAATAAATTGTGATAATCATCTAAAAGTCATAAACAAAAAAAAAACACGAAAAATGTATGATTGTTGTTTCTATAACATGTCTAAGGGTGCATCCGGATGCATAATTGTGATTAGTGGAATACTGATCTCATATCTTATTTTTCAAATGTTCTATCTTTCGTGTAATGAAGATGTAAAACTTCGACGAGAAAAATTTTCTCGTTAAGGATGCATGCATTTTAATACTGTCAAAATACCAGCTGTTTACTGCGCCCGTTGATATTATTCACTTCTTATCATTTTTTAATAAAAGCACTAAACCACATACATTTTTTCTTATAGAAATTTTTATTTTTTCATGAAATTTCCAAATATTTATTATTCATAAATTTTGACTTTAGGATTATCTTTTGTAAAAAACCGATTTCTGAATTACATATGGTTTGTATAAAATTGAATTGAACAAAAACAAAAACAAATACATATTTCAATCGTATGATTAGAAGAAATTTACAGAAAATGATGCAAATCTACACAGTTTACACAAACATTTCTCCACGATTTGAATTTAGGAAGCATAAATGAAATAATTTTCGAGTATGAATTCAGTTTTATCTGTGTTACTGTAGGTCTCAATACAACACTACTGCCATCTACGGTGCAGTAGATAAAGCATGGGCCAAAGAAATTCACATCTAAACTAAGAACTGAGCAAACTCAGTTATCAAATCATAACGGCCAAAGAATTACAGCTATTCTGAAGAGTATCCTGGAATATCTGTATTTATTAAAATATTGAAATTACACCCTGTATATATAGTATATACATAGTATATTCAAACATGTAATAGATTTATCATTTTAATATATTAATATACCTAATTCATTATTTTTGAATGTTATGAACAATCTAAAAATCACAAAATATTTAATTTTGGCATTAAAAAGGACACCTACATACGAATTTTAATTTTTTTTTTTTTTTTTTACAAAAAATTTAATTTTTTATTTATAGTTTATAGATAGTATTTTTATCACATATATATATCTTAAAGTACCTAGTACCAAATGTAAATGTCTGTATGGTGTTGTTTTTCATTTGTTTATTAGAGGGAGATATGAACCTGAGCACTCAGACAAACCTGACCATAATTGTAAGCGAATTTCCCGTCTAATCAAACTTCTTCGTCGCTCTCAGGTAACGGAGGAGTTTCACTCGACTTTCAGACCCGATTTGTTCGGGTCTGATGACATCAATGCCGAAAAATGCTCATTCTAATGCAGGAGAAGGCCTGGCACTTACACAAGAAGTATTCCATATGGTATCGTTCTACTTTCCACAAGAAGCACACATCAGTGTATCACTGATAAAAAATAAAAAAATTTAATATGGATCTGATGTGCACCTGATGTGCATTATCATGTATTTTCGAAGAATAGAAAACTATAAACAAATCTTAAATAAAATTTTGCAGTATGGATTCACATTATATTTTCTTCTATTATTTCTTGTTTTCATATTTTTTTAATTATTTATTCACTTTTATATTAAGTATTTTATTTTTTATTTATTTATTCTTTTTTTTTTTGATATTCGATACTATTTTTTTCTAATTTCATTTTCCACACATTAACTACCTTGAATACATTCGTATACAGTAGCATTTTTATAGAATAATATGTGTATGTATCAATGATAACATTATTTCAGCATATCGAAAAGAAACAATCATTATTTATGATCTCAATAACATTTTCTAACAAAATTATGAATTTTTGGAGATCAGTAAAATTAAATTTAGAATTTTAGAACATTTTGTTTTTCATATTTAAAAAAAAAATCCAAAAATAAAATAAAATGAAGATAAAACAATTTTTTTTCTAAATGTGACATTATTATGAGTATATTGAGAATAATTAATGAAGACTAAAGAAGAATTATGCGATGATATTAGATTTTTTATTTGTCATTTTTTTTTTAAATTATTGAAGTGAAAATTTCAAATAATAAAAAGATAATTTATAATACGTATAATACACAACGAGGGTAGAAGTGTGTTTGTTCAAAAATCATGTATATACGTAATCTAGTTCTATATTTTATACGTAGCGACGAGGGGGAGTTTTTAAGTTCGCGGAAGGGGGGATAACGAGGTAAAATAAAAAATCCAAATTATTTTTCTTTTTCAATATATTAATTTTCAACATTAATACATTTCTCAAATCTTTCAATTAACTTATGAAAGCCATCATAAAAAAATGTTTTATCTTTATCTGCATCTTGTATCAAAATATGCCGAAAATGCGTCCTCTAATTCTTCATCGATGGTAAATTTCTTTTCCCACGCGGTTTTTTTTCAGTCTTGGGAACAAGTAATGATCGGTCAAGGCCAGATGTGGACTATAGGGTGAGTGACGCAAAATATCGAAGCCTACCTTTGACAAGGCGGTAAACGTAACACCACACTTGTGGACGGGAGCACTGTCATCGTCGTTGTCGTTGACAGCAGTTTTGGAGTTGATTCGAGTTGTCTGATCGGTGATAATTCACAGACTAATGGTAGTATTATGGCAAATCTCGGTATTTGTAGTAATAAAGAGTCAGATAACACATTACGACCTAAAGGATTTCCCCCACTACTCTTTCACCCTGCCATTCCGCGAACTTAAAAACGCCCCCTCGTATGTTTAGCAAATCGAAAATTAGTGGTGACGTTTTCATAGTTTTTTGGCAGTTAGGAGTCATCGCTAATTAACTAGACAAATCTGTCACCAGTTAATCACCACAATAGTCATAAATTAAGAAGAGCTTAAGAAGAGAAAGAAGAGCTTAAATTTAGAAGAGAGGGAAGAGCTTAAATTTTAGCACAATCTTTACATAAAACAGCAAGGAGAATGAATAGATCAATAACAGTTATAGATAATTTTCTTATATAGAAAATGATGTTAAAACAGCAAAATATGACCGCAACAAAAATTTTATCACCAATCAAAAACAGTTTGTTCTCTATGAAGTTAGGAGAAAACATAAATGTCCTGCAAGTCCGATTGAAAAAAATTCTCAATCCCTTCGTTACTATTCGTAAAGCCATATACAACTTTTAAAAAACTTTAATAATTTAATTTTATTAAAAATTTCTTTAAAAACCAGGTACTGACACCTGCCTATATGGAAGTAAAGTTTAATTTCTCCCAGAATCATACATTTCATAAAAATTTGTTTTTAAGTTATGAAAAAAGAAATTTAATTTTGATGAACCTGACGGTTTTTCATGGTATTGGTATGACGAATGATTGCGAGAAGAAATCAAAATAAGCAGAAACTCAATATAGTAGATACTGGTGTATGAGAATGTTTCGATTCTTGATTCTAACTCAAAAAAAAGTTACTAATTTTTATGTAAATTTCGTTAACAATATCTAGAGAGTGAATTTTACTGAGCTAATTTTAATTGAATAGAGAAATTTAGTTGTATTTAGAACAATTTAGTTGTACACTACACTCAGTCTTCAAATATTTATTTTAATGTTTACATGATATAAATACAAGTACAATAATAAATTTCAACTATATAATGCAACAACATATTATTGTTTATATTCATTCATTATTTCATTCATACATTTTACATTTAGATACCAATTCAAATTCAAATATTTCTAAATTCAAGTTCTATATAAATTTCATGTAACATATGCATAATGTATATGTATAATGTATGCAGGGCCGTGCCTACCATATGTGTAAATGGTATACTCTCACCGGGCGCCAAATACTTAAGTTCAAATACAAATCTTTATTATAATATAAAATGAACTTACACCACTTTATAAAGAAAACATTTCATTATTTGTTTTTCAGCTTATTTTGGGCTGTTTTTTAAGAAATCATCGTCAAATCACACGGGGCCACGGAAACCGTTGTATCCACATAAATATTGTAAATTTAATAAGAAAATAATGCATTTATTTTCATCACACTGCATTACAAGATAGTATTTGTATGTAATTATATTGTGCATGTATTGTGCATATTCGTGACAAATAAGCAACGTTTAATCGCCTTTTCGTTCTCACTATTTTGAGTGTCATTCATGTTTTTAGAAAAAGGGAAAACCATTGCTTGAAATTTAAATATAGAAATTCAATTTAGTCTAAATACCGACTTTAGATCAAGACGTAGAAAAAACTGTTCACTTATGAGAAGTGGGGGAAAGTAATTTTGGATGGATACAATAAATTCAATGTTGAGTTTTATTTCAAGATTTTAGATCAAATAATTACTTCCATAAGTGAAATGTGGTTTAATCAGTTAAATGATAATCTCACCCATTTGCTCTTTCTTTAAAATTTCAACTCCTTAGATTCAAATTCTCTTTTAAAAAATTGCCAAAAAATTAGAGAAAATTTTAACAAAAAGATATGCACTATCCGATATTAATGGTGATGATTTATACCATGAGTTTAAAATGTTGACCTTTTTAAATGCATGTTCCCATGATGAAAATTCGCCTTATATTCCGATCACAGTATTATACACTTTCAATGTGCTAATAACAGAGAGGTGCAGGCCTTAGGGGGAATGTTTTTTAAAAAAATAAACGCGCCGGTTCATCGTACCTAATATGGGAGGTGTAAAAAAGGGTGGGAACGACTAAATTTGCTTTACACCGGGCGCCAAAAGTCCTAGGAACAGCACTGAATGTGTGTATATGTATTTCGCGTTGTATTTTGCTTTCATCAATTTTATGTTAAACATTTTATATGTGGAAATAGATTTTGGTCACCATCAAGCATTGACCATAAAAAAAATCTATTCTTTGATGTATAGTATACAAAACAACTTCATCTATTTTCATATGTTTATGAATATTTTTGTTTTTATTTTTTTTTATAAATTTTTCATTTTACTTTAAGTGCGTATCGCTCATAGATACCGACCGAGTATTATATATAGAACCGTACATATGCAGTTACTGTGTATACATATACTTGGATTCTGCATATTTATTTAATATGGAAATATTTGAAATATTTTTTTTTGTGATTTTCACATAATTTTATGATAGTCAGATGAATTTTAAACAAAAAAAAAGGAAAAAAAGAAAGAAATTTTCTTAAATTAGATAAAATATACAGACTCATATATACGAATATGTATGTATGTACATATCCATAAATATAAATAACATTAAAACGATGATGATGATGATGATGATAAGTAAAATATATACTGTGTACATTCTTAAGTATGTGCGTATATACCGTATGCATAATTGAGTAGTGTGTATGAACATTTTTGTATTATGAAAATCAACTTATGAGTACATAGAAATTAGAACAAAAATATTAATAAGACAAAATAGACAAAAAAAAAATAAAAATAAAACAAAAATTTGACTACAAAAAAAAAAAAGAAACTCAAAATAAATGCTTACTAAAAGTATGCCAGGAATACTATTATATTGCAAATAGTTTGCCATATATAAATGGAGCATTAAAATGTACTGCTCTAATGGTCTAAATGACAGCAAATTAAGATATTTAGAAGAATTATCAAAACATATTCATATTTATACACACTCATACAAAAATACAACTGCATATTTTATTTCATATAATGTGTGAGTGTGTGTATATATATAGTATATTTTTATATACACATTTGTGTGTATGTATATAATTCTCGTATATGCTAAATTGCTATAAGATGATGATAAATATTAAAATTATGAAATCATAATCATATCATAATGAAAATTGCATATACGTAGTGCGTTCCAGGTATTCGCGAGCTGATATTCTTCTAGCAAGAATTAACTGTCAATTTCAATATCGTCGAAAAGAGGGGAGGGTCAAATGAATATATATACGAACTAATGTCTGTATGCATGTTAGTTAGCGTGTTACAGTAGTAAAAGCAAGTGAAAATATTGTGTGTAGTAAAAAATGTCATATTTAGAGTACCGTGCTGTAATTAAATTCTTAACAAAAGAAGGTTTAACACCAACACAAATTAAAGATAGAATGGATTCAGTATACGGGGATTCTGGACCATCATTTACAATGATTAAAACGTGGTCGACGCTTTTTCGTTGGGGACGAGAATCAATAGAAGATGATCCACGTGAAGGAGGCCCATCAACAGCTGTTACAACGGATAACATATAATTAGTCGAAAAAGTTGTACTGAGCGACCGGCGACTAAAATTGAAAGAAATTGCAGCACAAACCCAAATTTCAAAAACAAGCGTATTCCGTATTCTACATGACCATTTGGGTATGACAAAAGTCAGTTCAAGATGGGTACCCAAACTTATTAGTGCTTCTCAAAAAGAAGAAAGAGTTGATTGCTGTAAGAAATTTTTAGAGCTTTACAACGAAGACAAAGAAAACATTTTACAACGGATTGTCACTGGAGATGAGACAATGGTTCCTTACCATGATCCTTTGTCTAAAAGAGATTCAATGGAATGGAAAAAAAAGGAGAACCAGTACCAAAGAAAGCAAAGGTGACCCAGAGCACGAAAAAAATTATGGCAACGATCTTCTGGGATTGTGAGGGAATCCTGTTGATTGACTTCAAAGAACGGAATACGACTATCAACGCTGTCTATTATGCTAATTTGTTACGGCAGTTAAGACAGTCAATTGCGGAAAAAAGGAGAGGAAAGCTGACTCGAGGAATTCTGCTATTACACGACAACGCTCCCGTTCATACTGCTGCCATTTCCAAAGTTACCGTCAACGAATGTGGCTGATCTGGCTCCCAGCAACTACTTTTTATTTTCAAAGTTAAAGTCTGACCTGAGGGGAAGAAAATTTACGACCGATGAAGAAGTTCAGCAAGCAGTTTTAGCTCATTTTGAGGACAAAGATCCTTCTTATTTTTACAGTGGTATAGAGGCATTAATTAAACGTTGTGAAAAGTGTATTTCAATAAAAGGAGATTATATTGAAAAATAAAACAGGTAGTTTTTGAATTCTGGTTTTCTATATAGGTGAGGTCGCGAATACCTGGAACGCACTACGTATATCACACATATATGGATATTATAATATTATGCATGAAAAGCGGTTAATGCGAACATTAAAATAAAATTATATGTATGTAGCTTTATGAAAAAAAAGGATGCTAAAAATATGACAACAGTGACAACAATAAAAATACACACACAGACAAAAACAAAGAGAGAGTGAAAGAGAGAGATAGAAGTAGGCAAAAGATTGAAAGTATAAGAGACAAAAAAATTTTTTTTTTCTTTCTTGGCTTAATTTTTCATTTTTGTTGAATTAGAAAAACTAGGTCAAATCAGTGGCCAAAATTTGTCAATATGTATACTAACTGTATATATGAGTAGCTGATTTTTTGTTATTATCTTTATGTGATATGATGTTTTTCGTTTTGTTTTTGATACGGATATGACTTGGTATATTCCAAAACGTTAAGATTTTTTGCAACGGATATCGTGTCTTGTTGGCCGTAGTAAACAACTCTACAAAATTGCTATAATAGATACATTGCAATGCGGTATTGTATTGGCAGTTTAATTTTCATTGCGTGCTAATACACTTTTTAGATTATATATGACAATTCAATATTTGACGTATGTACTACAATACATTCATAATTGTGGCGTTTTAGAATACATATACTTCTTCTTCGATGGAATGCAGCTTATTCGAGTCATTCTGTAATTTTCTCTTCTAGACATTGTGATCCTCGACTTCTGCTTTCCCAATCCCTTACATTGAGGTAGAAGCTCCTTCGCGTCGTCTCTGATGTTGTCTTCACATCTGGCTCACGGTCTTCTTGTTGGTCTCTTTCCATTCATTTCTATGTTGAACGAACACTCTTTTTATGATTCCCTCGTCATTCTTTCTCGATGAGCATGTTCTGCCCAAAGTAAGCGCGTATTATCTTCATGTATTCAGATAATTGGGGCGCTTCATATACATACTTGATGTAACTCACGGCTGTGACGTATACTCATCTGTAATTACAGTAAAAAAATTTACAATTCATACATCTTTATACATATAAACACGAATTGTATGACTGAAAATGTATGAAACGGACGTAAATTCACAATATGTGTGATGAAGTCATCACATGAAGTTACATATACATACGTATGTATGTACTTATAAGTATGTATAGTTTTCTATATTGTGTATACATACATATGTAATATTTTGAGTGTTGACATTTTGAAATTTTCGTATAGTATATTATAATTCTATGCATTTATGAGATTTGCATTTAAACGTTTAGGAAATCATTTTTAAAATTAATTTTTATTTGTTTTTCATTTAAAATTGATTTGTTTATTAGTTATATAAATAAGATAAATATTTCTAATATGGACTTGTCATATTGTTTTGATGACGACGACGACGAAGATGATGATAATATTAGTTCGAATTAGAATTTGTGTATATGTAAATCAAATCGCAAATCAAATTAAATCATTAAATGGCCTATTTCATGCAAAAATCCAAAAAATAAAAATAATTTAAATGATTGATTTGGCTATAATAATCATATGTAGTAGAGTATTTTATATGTATAATACTACTACAACCAACTAATAATATTAAATCATTTTATTCATCATCGCATAATAATTATTTCTAAAAATTGCTTATGTCTTCGACACACAGAGGTTGAAATTAAGTAGATTTCATTTTAATTTCGAGTAGAAATTACGAAGGTGACGCAAAGCGATTTTGACAGTTTGTCGAATTTATTTAATTTATCTAATTTTAATTTAATTTACCTGAACATAGCCTATACTTCTTCTATTAAATTTAACTGTCAATTATATTCAATTATTTCTTAATGAAAATTTAAAAAAAAAACATATTTTTTGGTTTACAATTTGTTAGTATATGTCTCTGTTCTACGTAAAGAGCGAAACATGAGTAGATTTCGAGCGATAATTACGTATTTTTTATGTAATTTCGCTGACTAGATTTCGGCCTAAATCCGTCGTTTTTTCCGGATTTCGAGGCTGAAATTAGCAAAATACTTAATTTCAACCTCTGTGTGTCTACAATATTATAATAAAAATAAAAATAAATAACTGAAAAAAGGAAATATGTTTTTATTTTTGTTTATATCATAATACTATTGGGACATTTTTATTAAAAAATAATAAAATTTTTCACTGATGTGATATGATGATCGTGTCTGTGCATGTACATAATGTACGAGTACAAATAAATGTATACACTAAGCACTAAAAAGTAAGCATGTATAAATGCGACTATACTCGTACAATATATTCAAATTAAGTAAATAAATTTTGGACGATAATAATATCGTGATGTGATGATGATGATGATGATGATGATGATATGAAGTCCAGTTTAGTCATATAATATACATATGGAATGATGAGAGTGATGATGATATTTTTAAAGATTTAAGCAAAAAAGTAAAAAATAAAAAAAAAAAAATTGCAAAAATTAAAAACGAAAATGAAGACAACATTTTAATGAGCAAAATTTTAATGTTTTGGCTGAGTAATCGGTTCCATACGGTGGGTGTTAAAGAATTTTCATAAATGTTACAGTTTTTTGTTTTTTTTTTTGTTTTGTTTTGTAATTCTGAAATAAATTGCAAAACAAACAAAATTCAAAAAAATAACAGCGACATCATCACATGTATACGAGTATGTATGTATGTACATATAGACGATCCTATATGGATGTATACATATCTATGTATAAACATGTATCATATATGCATAAACATATGTATGTATATGTACCGCGTATTCTATTTACATATTATGTATAATATGGGATTATATGTGTTTATACATTTACAGTGTGTAAAGTTGTAAATATTTACATAATGTAGATGTGAAAACAAATTTTTGTGTATTTGAACATTATATAGTGGACGTCAAAAGTCTGCTATCTGCTATCTTGTGCACCACATATCTCTGTAGTTACTTAACCGATTTCAATGAAATTTGAAACATAGATACTTTGATAGGAATTGTGGTGCTTAACACAGCGTTTTTTTTTTTTTTTTGTAAAAATGTCCTTGTTTCCTTTTTACAGGGTGTCAAAGTTGTCAAAATTGCGATTTTTCGGCTTCCAAATGCACCTCGTACAGCAAACACTGATTGATCAATTTCTTTGAAATTTTGAATATAGGTAGCCTGAAGGATATTGTGGTGCTTGAATATAGCACATTTTTGATTTTAGGTCCTGAAATTTAGTTATAGTTCTTAAAAAGGGAAAGGGTTTTTTTTTGAAAAATCGTTCAACTTTGACTTCTATTTTCATACATTAAATCTTCATATATGTATGTGATTTTGGTATCAAAATAAAATTTGGACTTTTCTGAAGAGTTTACAAAAAAAAAGTATAAAAATCTTTGTTATATTTTCATTTTTATTAACAAAATAAAATTACATTCTTTTTCATCAAAATATTCAAAAATCCATTTTTATAGCACCTAAAAGTTATGCAAAGACATTTTTTTAAAATTTTTGTATATAAAATCATTGTTTCTTATTATGTTGCGCATACAGAAAGCGCAGTGTAACGTAGAGTATAGTTTGAACCACAGGCTATGCTTGAATTTATACGCGCGTAATGCTCAGTTATGCTGTTACGCTACGCTCTTAGTTTGCGGCGCGGCCTTACATGTATCCAAAGTTCAAATTTGGAGGTGTATAAAGTCTTTTGATGTCCACTGTATATGTGTTTAATGTATTTTACATTTTTTTATAAATATATATGTAAACACTGTAGTCAGAAAAAAATACAAATAATGTGTAATAATAAAAAAATGAAAGCAAAAAACAAACAAAAAATTAAAAAAAATATATATATAATATAAATAAGTAAATAAAAAAAATACATAATCCTAAAATTAATAGTGTTTTGCAAAATACAAACTTTTAAAAAATAATGTGTTAAATAATATTTAGTTCTTTTTTTTGTTTTTTTCATTTTACTTTTGTTCATTACGTTACGGTGAATTTTTTGTTTGTTTTTATTTTCATTATTTTCTTTTTTTTTTAATTTATCATTATCACTATTATGTTTTTTTTTTTTTTAGAATGGCTCTACAGTTAATTACACCAAAACATAATTTAAAATACATACATACATACATACATACTCGTATGTATATGCATGAGATGACGATGATGAGGATGATGATTTTTTTTTTGTTTTACATACATAATTATTATTTTAGTCGTCTTGTTATTATTTTATTATTAATGCCATATTTTAATTTCGGTTTTGTAATTGTGTTATTTTATTTATTATCAGAATAATTATCATCATTTTGGTTAATATGTATGGATGTATGTATGGATGTATGTACTTTAAAATTATTTTATAAATTAAAAAATATCAGAATTAAAAATTAAAAAAAAAAAACGAAAATTATAATTGAATGGAACAATTCCAATTTTTTAAAAAATAAAATCATACAGAAAATAAGAGACGTTTGTAATGTACCAACATATAACTGGTATTCATGATGTAGATACGTATGGTAAATGGTAAATTGACGGTAAATGGTGAAAGTTGTAAAGGAAACATAGTGAGCACATCTCAAACAAAAGTGGTAAATGAATATGGTAAATAGTAAATTTATATTGTAAATGTCATAAAATATGCATCGAATGATATTAAATTGTCAGAATCCATAGATTCGAAATTTGGAAATTTAAATTTATAAAAGTGTAATTAAAATATGTCAAAAAATAGTAAGAAAATGAAATTAATTAATAATGTTGTTGATCTATACAAATGTATTTAAAATGACTTGAAATGAATGACAAATAAATTCGATGTGACGAATTACCATGATTAAGACGATTACCACGCTTTTACCACACATCGTGAACAGTACTATATTGTCCAATAAATGTTTATGCTGCAAATATAATAAGGGTATTTACATAAGTATTTCGAATCGTAAACTTACGCAGCATTTAATCTTAAGACCTCGTGGCTAAAAATAACGTGAAAAAATCTTGTAAAACTCTAATCTTATATGTAGCTTAACTCCTCACAAATTCAACAATCTTCTCAAAATATAAACCGAACAAACACCATTTTTAAATTTTATCTGGTCAAAATTATAAACTGTCAAACTTTGGTTTACTGCGTGACTATTAAAATGTCATTCATTTACTCAGAACTCGATATTCTCAAAACAAAAGAAAAAGTTACGAATAATCTCGTAATCTCGTAATAAGACAAATTACGCCTCTTACTCGAGTTACGAGACTTAAGAGATTTGAAATTAATACCCTTAAGATTAGGATTCGAGATATCTGCTATCTTTTGCACCACATATCTCCGAAGTTATTTAACCGATTTCAATGAAATTTAAAACGTAGATACTTTGATAGTAATTGTGGTGCTTAACGAAGGAATTGTGGTGATTTTTTTAAAAAAATGTCCTTGTTTCCTTTTTACAGGGTGTCAAAGTTGTCAAAATTGCGATTTTTCAGCTTCCAAATGCACCTCGTACAGCAGACACTGATTGACCAATTTCTTTGAAATTTTGAATATAGGTAGCCTGAAGGATATTGTGGTGTTTGAATATAGCACATTTTTGATTTTAGGTCCTGAAATTTATAGTTATAGTTCTTAAAAAAGGAGAGGGTTTTTTTTTTGAAAAATCGTTCAACTTTGACTTCTATTTTCATACATTAAATCTTCATATATCTATATGATTTTGGTATCAAAATAAAATTTGGACTTTTCTGAAGAGTTTACAAAAAAAAAAGTATAAAAATCTTTGTTATATTTTCATTTTTATTAACAAAATAAAATTACATTCTTTTTCATCAAAATATTCAAAAATCCATTTTTATAGCACCTAAAAGGTATGCAATGACATTTTTTAAAATTTTTGTATTTAAAATCGTTGTTGTTGTTTTCGAAATTTTTCAAAGTCGAAATCTACTCTTAAAGGAATAGTATTTTAAATTTTATTATTAGTTTATTAAAATTGACGAATATATAATTTATATTTGAAATAGTCGTTCATTCCAACAGAAGTACGAAATCTCAAAGTTGAAAAATTACAATGTAGTGAAAAGTGACATGCATTCATTTTTTATGTAAGAATTTCTTACGTCCTTATATTTCGAATAGATCAACAAGTAAAGATAATGTGAACCAGCAGAATATATAATGTAATTGTATTGTATAAAAAGATAGATACTTAGATATTCTCTATTATTCATTCTACATACATATTGCATATTACGCAAAAGATGTTTGTTTTTAGAAGTTTGAACTTGCAAATTTAATAAAACATGTAAAACTTGTGTTGTGTTGTGGCTTCATGGCATCGATTTCATTAGAAATAATATCATGTCATGCCATATATAGTATTTTGAATTTGAATTCTATATGGCTGGATTGAATAAAGCGCATTCTTGCGAAGTCCAATTTTCGGTTACTTATTCTAGCAATTGACCGGCTATGATTTGTTAACATATAGATTAGATTTCGCACATATTCCCACAAAAAATAATCGAGAGAGGTTAATGTGAGACCAATACACCGGACCATTCGTCTTCTTAAATTCAATAAATTTATTGTATAGGGCGCTGTGTATCATACTATTGAAATCAGACCCTTTCCACATTAACGCCATTCATGTAATCATGAATCTATAACGCTCTCTAATCACCGCCGTAGTGTTATGACTGACTGGCATCAGCTTCAACAACAAACAAAATATAAACCATAGAATGTTTTGTATACTTTTCACGAACAGAACTGCCAATGATTTTTACAGTAAATTCACACAATTTGTGAACACTGTTCTGGCATAATTGTGTGATAAAATGGTGTAATGGGCAATAATTATAGTGTTCTCAATTGTCAAATTGACTGTCACAAAAAAAAAGGAGAGGTGCACGTTTTAAAAACAAACTTGTAAAAAAAAAACACCCTTCATACAGATTAGATTGTTCAGAAAAAACGATTGAACGATGTCCAAAAAAATTGATTTAATTCGTCAATTTAATTTATAGTCAATGACCATAGTCTTATACTTATAATATCTGTGTCACATAATCAAAAATCATAATGCTTAACTGATAGAAAAAAAAAGAAAGTCTTTAGGACACGGTCATGTGAAAATATCAGAACTACGAAAACAAAAAAACAAAAGTAGTCTAGTAATTAGTATTTTAGAAAATTTCTTTATAATTTTTCAATATTTTTTTTATTTCTTTATCGAATAATTAGAAGAAGAATTTAGAAGAATACAACAAATATTGTTAATGATAATGCTGGCTGAATATTATTACATATACTTTTTCTCATTGCCAAAATGTATAATATCTAGATTATAATCCTGACACCATATAACACGTGCTGTTCAAATATAATATCTACTGTGCGTATATGATGATTCAATGTCACAAATTGTTACATTTAAATTTAATACGAAAAGAAAAACAAAAAAATTCGAAATAAAATTTCCAATGTTTTTCGAATATGTGGTTTAAGCATAAACAACTTATATCTTAGACTGACATGTAGTGTAGATTGTAGATAATGAAAAAATTAATTGTATCATCTTTAAAAAATCATACAAATTCATATTTGTATTGAATAAAATCGAATAATGTATTCTGTTACCCCAGTTTTAGTTTTTAGTGGTACTATGAACAATGAATACTCTCTGAACTTTGAGTACTCATTTTCGTGGAAAGCGTCCTTCTCTACCGTAAACAACTATGAAGAATGTTATTTGAACGAATCTTTGGTACATATAAATTTTACAAATGAATATAATGTGTGGCCATTAAAATAATGTATGTATCTGGAAATAATTTAATTTTATTCCAAAAATTAGATGATACCATTTTCAAAAATATAGTGGCAAAACCAGGAATGGAATGCACAATATTCTTGAAGATAAGAAAAATCATTCAGAAATATAGACATTATCGAATTTTTTATATGTACCCGTATATGTACATTTAAGTTTTAAAAATTTATGAATTTTTCCACAAATGTAGTAAAAACAAAAATATATTAAGATAGGTTCTCTAAAGAAAAACTGTGGGTGGATTTTAAGTGTCAGAATCGTAAAGAAATTGGCAGTAATCAATTTCTAAAAAATTATATGTACAAAGGAAACCACAAATAACATTTTCTTATAAATAACAAACTCCTTATTGCTTCTTCTTCTTCTTCTTCTTCTTATTCTACGACACTACAGTCCTTAAAAGAACCCTGGCCTCAGTAAGAATCTGCCGTCAACCCGTTCTATCCAAAGCTGAAGCCCTCCAGTTTTCAATCTCCAGTTTGTTTAGGTCCTCTCTCACCGAATTCCACCATCGATTTCTCGGCCTTCCTCTCAGTCTCTTATTCCCAACATTGCCATGCAAAATCTTTCTACATGGGGTTTTCGGTTTCCATTCTGGTAATGTATCCCATCCATCGTTGTCTTTCGATCTTGGTAAAAGTGATGATATCTACGTCGTCATACAATTCATAAATCTCGGAGTTTGTTCTTCTTCTAAACTCCCCCACACTAATCTTGTTTGCGCCAAAAATTCTTCTCGATATTTTCCTTAAACACCGTATTTACCATGTTTAATTTGTCTTGACAACTAATAGAAAAAAGTTTATTGTCACTGTTAAAAACGTTTATTTTTGGACATAATTGCTAAATGTTATTAATTTTTTCATAATTTTCAAAAGGAATAAAAATTTTCTTTTTGATAAATCATAGCTTGCAGAAGGTTTTATTGTGATATAAGGATTTCTATCAGACAATAGTTCCTAATATTGAACATTATTGTGTTTTATAAACATTAAAAAAAAAAACATTGAGGACTAAAAATAAAAATCTTGTTATTATATAAATATGAAGAAAAAACAAAGTGAGCATACCCCCTCTGTACTTTCCAGCAGTGTATTATTTTCACTTAATTATAATTTGTGTATGATGATAATTATGATGATGATGATGATATAAATTAAATTCCAATTATAAACTTTAAGGGTGGTATTCACCAACATGGATATATCCGTCGGATATATTTTAGCCGGTTACAATTTCAGCTTATTCATCAACCTAGATAAAATTTGTTTTCGAACTTCGTTTTCGTGTCGAACATGTGTGTCAAACATGTCAGATGATGGTATTTTTATATTACAATATGAAAAAGAGGTTCTGTGATGTGATAATTATATGCAAAGATGATAATACAGTACAACTACATTATCTTTATTTGTGCTGTTGCTGTTAATAACAAGGTTATGTACGAACGATATTTATAATACCACCCCGAGGTTGTCTTAAAAATATCCGAGTAGTGTTTTATCCAGGTTGATGAATACACTTTATCTCAGATAAAAGATAATCTATGTTGATGAATACCAGCCTAAAAATAAATTATATTATGTATACATACGTCGTTATCAAAAGCATATATAGTACTTACTTTTGTGACGTCTATGGACATAACGATATATAATGAGTGTGCCCACATGTTTCTTGTTGTTTATTTTTCCTGTTTTTTTGTTAATTGATAATTCGTTTCTTCGAAATCTACAACTTACATTATTTCAAATATACTGTGTATTACACTAAAATACATGTATCACATAAAAAAATACAATGTATAGCATATTATTATGGTACATACTTACATATGAGTATGATATGATGAATAGCCTAAATATGTATAATTTAAGTACACGCACATTTATCATTTTATTTAATGATTTAATTTTTCTTGATTAATTTGAAATACATACATACATAGGTAGGATATATTTTATTTAGCTACTGTACTAACTATCTACCTAAATAAAAATGTACATAAATTTACATACGAATAATATGGTATTTGCTTTGTTTTATTTTATTCATTAAATTTTTTCTTTTTCCTTTTTTCTTTTGTTGAAGAAGGAATCATTTTTATTCGACCCAATTTACATTTGAATGTATTAAATTGGTGTACATCATGCAAAAAACAAAATAATTTGATTCTCTAGAAAATTTTTCCTTAATGTAATAATAACTCGTATGGAAATAATAAGAATTTTTTTTTCATGAATCAAAATAATGTGTAGTAGATAATAATAAAAGGAACAATATCAGAAAAAATAAATGACAAAAAAGGTAAAATTAAAATCATACTCGTTATTTACTTATTTTTAAATATTACAGCGTATATACACGAATACATATATCTATACACATACATATTTATGAATTTTTTTTTCTTTTCAAATTAAATGGAAAAATTGTGTCATTTTCTTCCTGTTTTTACTTTTTTTTTTTATTTTTATTATAATCTCTTTTTATACGACTACTGTATGCAATTTCATTTTGTTTTAATTTTGTTTAGCATTTGTAATTATGTTGTGTGTAGTATCGTGTATTATGTAGTAGATACTATTTATGTTCGTTTATGTACATACATTATGTAGTATATACACAGTCAGTAAATAATAATTTTTGCCATCTATTTTATTAATAAATTTTCCTCTTGTCATATTTCTTTTGATTCAAATTCAAAATAAAGGAAAATTAAAAAGAAATACGCACATACATACACAAACAGACACAACGTGACATTTATAAAGTTATAAAGATATAAATATAAAAAATACTGCAGTATATAAAGGGTTTACCAATAAGTATGTCAGAACTTTAAAATGAAACTCAATCATAACTACAAATCATTCATATTTATTCACGTGCTTTCTTCATTATTTTGAATAATAATCGATTACATTACTTTCTAAAAATAATATCTTTTAAATTACCTCCTCGGCTTCGTCAGTCTTGAGATCCAATTTTTCATTATTTTCTCACGCATATTGCATGATAAATTTTCAGTGGTGCGCATTGGATATTTTGTCTAAGATGGCAAATAGTTCCTGGCTTATTCTTGTAAACTAAAGATTTCAAATAGCTCCACTGGAAAAAGTCTAAGGACGTTAGATCGCACGATCTTGGCGCACATTTGATATTAGCATTTCTTGAAATAACTCGTTAAAAAATGTTTCTTGCAACAAGTCGGTTATCTGACGAGATGTGTGACAAGTACAAGTAGCATCGTCTTGTTGATGGAAGTAGACATTATTTATTGCAACATTTTTCAGTTTCTGTTCCTATACTGGTCACCATTCACAGTTACATGATTTTCACTTTCATCTTAAAAAATTAAGGCCCGATCATGTCATGAACCAAAAACCGCACCAAAGGGTAATTTTTTTTGGCTATGAACAGGCAATTCGTTAGATTGAGATTCTTGAGATTTTACTCAGCCCAAATCCATATGTCATATGTTGTTTGTTCGCAAACCCATTGAGCCAGAAATATGCTTCATTCATAAATTTCTCGCAATACTTCTACGAAACGTAGGGCGAACAGAAAATCAATTTTGAATTTTAGAAATTCAAATAATTTCTATATGCTTTGTTGAATCGTGTAACTTTTCATAAACACTTGCCACACATTACTGCGAGCAATAATACAGCAGTCAAAGTTTGAGTTAAACTTTTGTATTAGCGTTGTCGTTCGTTGTCGTTATAGCCGTTGAAAATTCTTACGTTCCTATTGGTAAACCCTATATACATGATGGTTATAATGTAATACCATACAATATGACTTTATGTGTGTTTTGTTGATGTAAATTCCTTCTGACAATTTAAATTATTCAGAAAATGATAAAAAAAAAACAAAAAAAAAATAAATAATAGAAAATTATAAACATAAATGTGTGTACATCATCATATTGTAGACGACGAATAAGGAACAATCTGAATGTACATATATCAGATATTTTAATGTGTATATATGAGTATGTATGTATGTACATATAGACATCTAAAGCCTATAGACTTTTTTTTTTGTTTTCTTGTATTTATTTTTTCGGCATTCTGTTTTTTTTTTTTTTTGTTTTACTTATTTAAAATTTATATTTTTCTTTACAGGTCATTAATCATAAGAATTTATACAACAGTTGTATATGAAAAACACATCATAAAGTCGTATATGTATTTTCATTTCATTTATGTTTTGTGTAATGTAATGTACGAGTATATAATATGTCTGTTTATTTTGTTTTTACTTAAATTTATGCGTCAGTGAAAATTTTGACGCGTTTTTTCACTTTGATAATTTAAAAAAAAAAAAAATTTTTTTTTTCTCTCAAAAATCTATTTTTTCTTTTCTTTTTAAAAGTCAAATTTTGTTGGAATTCATGTTTTGTTTTTGTTGTTTTTAAAGTTTTTTTAAGAAAATACGAAACAAAATAAATAATAATTATACTGTATAATGTAATAACATTATATTTCTACTTTTTTGGATGTTACAAATATTTTTCCAATTACGCGTAAAATTACTTGAAACTAAGTATATGAGTATTAAGTAATTTTCATATATAGATAAATACCTGTCTTGTTTGTGTTGTATGTAGGTATATATATGTATTATATAAACTACGTATGTGTATAACGCCATCATTTTAAATTTTTAAATTATGCAAAACACTTTTATTTTTAAAATTTGTTCTAGTATATGTGCTCAGTGGTGTATATGTGCTGCTTGTTTCTTGCTTTTTATAGGATTTTTTTGAAACTGAAGATAAAATTACACGAAAATGGGAATATATTTATTATAGCGAATTTAATTACATTGAAACCGGAACTTATGTTTTTTAGTGTTTTGTAATAATGCATATTATTTTTATTCAGCTCTCCTCGTGTCTTCTTTTGAATTAAAAATAAAAAATAACAAAACGTAAACGATAAAAAAAAATGGAGTAAAAATAAATACCGATCACCATTATCACAATATTATTCGTCTTTACTTTCTTTCTCTTTATGAGAGCTTCTTGTGGAGAGGAGGACGAAACCACGGAACACTTCTTGTGTGAGTGTCAGGCCTTCTCCTCCATTAGAATGCGCATTTTCGGAATTTATGTAATCAGACCGGAACAAATCGGGCCTAAAAAGTCGAGTGGAACACCTTCGTTACCTGAGAACGACGAAGAAGCTTGACTATATAGACGTGTGGGATTCAAGTGCAATGGACAGCATTTGTCTGAGTGCTCAGGTTCATACTTCGCCCTAAACAAAAACAACAAAAACAACAACTGTTAATAGGAAAAATTATTTCATAAAAATAACAATAATGAATGTAAAACAATTTGGTTTTTGAATCTATTTGACTGAAACATGAAAATAAAGTATCTACATATAGTGGATTAAAATTTCAACTCAATTCAATATTAATGTAGAGGCGCAAAGTATAATGATTATTTTTTTATAAATGATTTTTGAAGCATTTTCATGTATCAAAGATATCAAGAGATAAGATAAAGATTTACGAAAAATCAAAATCGAAATATAAAATAAAATGTTCTAAAATATTTACAAATTTTTTCAATCATTAGTGCTAGTACTTACAATGGTTTATATACCGAATATGAATAAGTATACAAGAATGAGTTACTTTTTTATGTCTCTTTTGAGATTGAAAACTAACTAATAATTGAAGTGGACATAAATTACATTCAAATGTAAGTAAGGGAATAAACCAAATCTGTTAAAAATTTGATTATATGATTATCATTTTTCAAACAAATGGTACATCATGTGTTTTAATAAAAAATTAAGAATTTGAATTTTCTCGGGTATTCCATTATCATCTACTAATCTTTAAAATCTACTCTGTTTTTTATTTTAGAAAAAAATTTGATTTACATTTTATTCGTTCAGAAATATAAAAATTTGAAAATTTGTTTCATTTTAAACTTATTCGTCCTTTTGATTTTGCTACATTTAAAATTTGAAGCAAATTGGTAAAAACATTTAAATCTATTCCATCCTTTAAACATTTTTTTTCTCTTCAAATTTGAAGAAAATTGATCAAAAAATGACAAAATTGTAGATTGGGTAAAGTTTGTTTTAACGCATCTTCTTTTAATACAAATGAATAAAATCAAAAATTACAAAAATTGTGTATCCATTCAATTTTTAAATGATTAAAAAAGAAAATGTAAAATACTAGGATTTTTATTAATGATGATGATGATGAAAAACATCAACTAATTTTATTTAATTTTTTTTTCTTAATTTTTAATTGTAATTCCATTACAATTGATATCATTTTGAATTTTTAAAAAATCTTTAATTGAGTATTGAAAGTACATAGCAGATACAAAAGATATATGTATGTATGTATTTAAAAAAATAATTGACTCTTGAAATATGATAAATTGTTTTGAAGTGATTTTTTTTATTATGAAATTGTGTAAAAATGTTTGGATTTTTTTTTTCATTTTTGTAAATTTCATTGGAGTATTTAGGATGGTATTTACCAACCAAGATTATCTATCGGATATATTTTAGCTGGGTATATTTTCAGCTTATTCATCAAATCAAATAAAATTTTTAATTCGGACTTCATTTTCGGAGTGTCGAACATGTCATCTGATTGCGAAAACTTGATATTTTTATATTACAAAATGAAAAAGAGGTTATGTGCTGCTGTGATGATTATAAATGTGAGTGTTGTACTGTTGCTGTTAATAAGAAGGTTATGGTCAAATGGTATTTAAAGTACCACTTCTAGGTTGTCTTAAAAATATCCAAATAGTATATAATCGAAATTGATGAATATACACTTTATCTCATAGATAAAAGATAATCTTGATTGGTGAATACGACCCTTAATCTTATTGGAATGTACATAAAAATTACTACGATGATGAAAAATTATTCACAAAATTTATAACGTATCATTGTTTATGTTTTTCATAGACGGTAAATGAATGATAAAGTAAACGATTTAATAAAGTGATATTCAGAATTAATATTTAACAAGAAATACATAAAAACAATAAACAAATAAATATATCTATGTATGTTTATGTATAAATAAAGCAACAAATAATTAAATTGTATGTACATAGTATACATCATAATAATGTGTAAAAGATTTAAAATTATAAATTTTATTTTGTATATTTTAAAGATAAATGTTGGTATATACATTTCGTATGTGTTATGAATGAATTGAACTTAGAGTAGGTACATTATTTGAAATTTATACGCAAACTCATTAAACAATAGGTTTTTATTCATTGATATACTTTTGTATTACTTTAGAGTAAAAAATAGCAAAAATTTGTGTTCATTTCATTGACACATATTTCCTTCTTTTTTTTTTATCGTTCTACATTATTTTTGATTCTGTTCATGGAATCATATTGAATTCGCTCTGGAATATTTTAGATCACGATTTTCTGCTTCATCTTTTTAAAAGGAATAATTCAGAGCAATGTTCAAACTTTTAGTTCAAAAATTAAGTTTAAGTTTAACCTCGAAAAAGAAACAACAATTTTCGAATAGTATGTTATGTTCATTGACATGGCATTGCTGTTCTCTTTTTATTTTACTGGAAATTTTGCTGGCAGACTGCTCTAAACTTCAGCTGCACAACTCTATTCTACTCTGATATAGTATCTAGTCATTGAACAAACCTAATGGTATGAAATCACTTCAGTGTAAGCCCTGGCTAATCTAGAGCTGTAGGCTATAGCCCTATTAATGATGATGATAAATATAATTTCTCTATTCATTTTTCATTCTTGCAAATGGTATCTGAAATTTGTATTTTTAAAACATTCAAGTACCTACTTGTATTTGCTCTTTTTCTTTTTTCGATTTTAATTTCAAATTTCGATTTTATAACAATAACAATACTCATATAGTCTTCCATTCACAATTAAATACTATTAGGCCGTTTTCACACACAGCGGTTTTTGCCGGACGAAAACCGCTTTAAAAATCACTGCATACAGAACTGCATGTATTTGAACGAAAAGTTTTCACACACGACGGAAGCGGTAGCGGCATGCCGCATCTAGCAGCGGATCCGCTTTTTAATCAAACATCCCTCAACTTAGTATGACGGTTTAGTTTGATTCGCGTATGATAAGAAAATTTTCAGTGTTACTGCCAGTAATCTTCAACCAACAAACGTGTTTGACAGCTGCTTCAAACAGTGTGTGTGAAAAAGAAGATATGAACAGATATTATAGAAGGTTTGAATGAAAATGAAATTTGTGAATTTGTTCTCAGCATACTTTGTTTGAACATTCATTCATACGCGGTTTATATCGTCGTGAGTAAAAGCTATTGACGGATCGCAATTTTAGAAGCGGTTTTCGTACGGCAAAAACCGCTGTGTATGAAAACGGCCTTATATATCAACATGTTTTCATTAATAAATTCTTCTTGGAAATTATTTATATTCAATTTTGTCTTTACGTATTCGGATTACGTATGTAATTTTATGATAGCATACAAATACCATGTCACTGAATAATATACATGACAAAGTTCTGATGATGAATTTATTAAAAATCAATTACCGTTAGATCTGATTATGAATAAACATTGCAATTATAATTAGTTAATCGAAGTATATATGTATGTAATTAATATAATTAATTACATATAAACATTTAAAAATATAATTTTACATAAATTCGAATGTATAATATGCATACATTCTGCACTTACATATAAATCGCATATATATATATATATATACATATATATATGTATTTATGTACGTTTGTGTTTGTGTATTTACATGAACGAATATAAATATATGCATTATGTATAATACAAAATCGTTAGTCAATCTATGTATGTCTAGCTTTCCAACTACATAAGTACGTCTAACTACAGACTACAGATTTAATGTAATGAATAAAGAATTTCGTATTTATACTCACACATTTAAAATGCAAATACAATAAAAATATTATTTTAATTTTTTTCTAACGCCCTCATATTACATTATCATCACGTATTCAAATTCAAACTGACTTAACAACAAACCAACCAACCAACTAACTAACTAACTAAATAGCTACAACTATCTACGTACTCGTAACTATCTTCTTAAGTTGGTAGCTAACTAACCAAGTAATTTATGTAATGTACTTGTTATTATTGTCGATATACATATTATTTCCGAAGATAAATAAGTATTTAACCACATATTGCAAATTTAATAATGAATAAATTAATAATAATAATAATAATAGTAAAACTTATCTGGTTCTTATTTATTATGCATGAAAAAAAAACTAATATTTATTATGTGCATATAAATACTGCATGTTAGTTAAGAACAAAAATGTACTTGTGTAAATGTATGTGAATGAATACAAATACAACAGATTTTGTATTACATTAGAGTACAATCTACAATTTTATGTATTTAGTATTCCACAAAGTAAGAAGAAGAAGAAAAATTAAATGAAAAATAATTAATAAAATGTGAAGTTGTAGAAAATAAAATGCATCTTTTACCATAACAAAGAACAAATAGAACGTTTGATGCACAGTATTTTTTTTTTTTTTTTTTTGTAGAAATTGATGATAAATTTAATTTACATTTTAATTTACATTAAATTACAATAAAAAAATTTTATTTTATTTTAATAGAAATTACATATTTCAAATATCGTCCATACTTAATAATTATAAACGTACGTGCAATTAGGTATAGACTGCACCGAAATTAGTTGACAAGGCTAGCACGTTTTCATAAAATTTTTGTATCTATAGATAAGATTTTAATCTTAAAAAAGATAATTGTGATATTAGGAAACTATTACAAATCTTTACTCGACCATATTTACACAATTCGTTTTGTTTATTTTTTTGCGCATAAATTCTGTGTATGCGTAAGTATATTTTCTTCTGCACATGCCAACTTATGCCCATTTTATTCACTTCCAGCAACCATGCTTCCAACTATCTTCTTGCTAACTTTAGCGGGAAGATAATAAAGAGATTTGCATTGCTTCATCTCTGATTAGTACATAGCTGCCAGCTGACTTTAATTGGTAGATGAAGCTTTGATTTATTTATTTATTTAGGTGTAACATCTAGTCTATGGTGTAACCTAATTAGATACTAGCGGCCATGATGGCGGCAGCCAACACTCTAACTGGAAAAAATTCAAATAACTAAAACAAGACCCTAAATAGACGTGACGGGACGAAAGAAATTAAACGAACGTAAATACTCGTTTCGTCAGTTTAAAAATTTGCGCTAAATAGAAACGATTCGAAACGAGTAAAATTGTGTATGAGTATTGAATAGAAACGAGTGGAAATGCGTATGAAACGAGTAGAAACGATAAAATGTACGACCGCTACGGCACTATCCGTTTCGTCTCGTTTCGTCTATTTGACATTTAAATTTATCGAAATTGAACGAAGGTAAGCATACGTCCATTTAGGATAGTTCTATGTACCACAGTACTATCGTATGTATCGTTTCGTTTCGTTTCGACACGTCTATTTAGGTTATAGCTTAACCTCTAACATCAAATTTTACAATAAAAAATTTCAAGTCTCGATTTAAAATTTTCGATTTTAGGTTTGAGCTTTGAGCATAAGCCAGTTAGAGTTAGTTTTGTTGTTAATTAGCGGGAATTTTGTATGAAGAAAATCAAGCCCGTTTCTAGCTATCAACTAAACTTAGGTGATACTGGGTGATACCCAGCTAGCAGAGAGTATGAAGAAATCGGCCATTAGTGTAACAAGAAATTGTCAACTGTTTTGGTCATATATATGCTAAATTTTTTTCAATTTTTCTACAACTGATTTATTATTGTATCTACAAACCACAAATATTGATACTGTCTTCTTATTATTATTCTTTATTATATTTTTTCCATTTTATGCAGGATCTTATTTTTTATATTTTTAATCCCCATTCTTGTTGATCTGATTTATGGTATTATGTATTCAAATTTAATTCTTTTGTCTTTTATTTACTTTACATTCACATTTAAAATTTCTTTCCTCCCCAGCATCCTAACCATTGAAACTATAATTTACTTTAGTAAAAAAGTTTTAACCAAGGATTTTAAGGAGTTATTCTCAGATCGTTGACCAACAATCCAAATGTTATATCTATGCATATACATAAATTTAAAAATCGAAATTATCGAATATTTTGGAATGCGGAAAAACATTTGATACTGATCGTTTCAATATTAGAGAGGTTTCATTCCAATGTCACAGTAAACAGTATGCATAATGTGCGTGCAGTGTTATTGATCTTTGAAGAATTTTCAATCTACGATTTCAATTCATTGCATTTCCAAAAGTGTGAGATCGATTTCTAAATCTGTCAACTTCCAAAATACTTATTTTTTTTTTCTTCATTTCGTCATTGACATTTCCGAAATTTTTATTAATTCAGCTCATAATAAATTCATTTACACGATCATATAATTACTATTCCAATACATACATCTTTAGCTACATACTCATACATACATATTAATATCGCAGTGCGTCACTATAATAATTGTAATCATATTGATTGTTGCTATGTACAGCTAGTTAAATTTTGTTATTTTGCATGCATCTAAAAAAACGTCATCAGAAATATAAAATTATTCATTATAATCACGTTTCTTCATATTGTTAGTTGGCTACTACAACACGACTACAAGTAAGTAAAGTAAAGTAAGCAGCTAATTACTTACAATATGAAAATAACAATAAATGTTATTTCTGTTTCGATCCAGACCGGACTTCCATAAATACCTATTGATCGTTTTTTTTTTTTCGTTTAAAAAAATTTTTTTCGGTTGTTCATTTAATGTTCTTTTCAATTGATTATAAAATTATTTTTATTTATTTTATTTTTAAATATTAACATACATAGTATCTTTAATATATTTTTTTTTCTATACATATGTACATGCATACAAAATGAACGGCTCTGCATTATATACAGTGAAAATCATATAAAATTATTTTGATATTTTAAAAACTTCTGTTGTCTATAATTAGTGAGTGAGAGGTCATTTTCAGAGAGTTGTTGTAATTCAAAGTTTTTCAGAGTGTTGGAGGCTCGGCAGCGCAAGTGGTAGAGGAACTAGCTATTGATCTCAAAGTGCAGGTTCGATTTCTGCCCATGGCAAAAAAGTAAGAAAAGTAATTTTCAATTTTCATTACCCCCAAAATCCACTCAGAAATGTACTTAGAAATGTCAAATAATCGTCAATCAGTAAAGATGTAAAGATGTACTTATTAAAAACAACGACATATACATATGAAGTGATTAACGCAAGTACAATTTTATGTATTGTATATTGTTCTGTTTAGTGCCAAAAAACTGTCAGTTTTTCACAATTTTCGTTTCTAAACCGTTGACAATTTATTGTAATCTGCTTCTGCATTACTAAACGTATTGGCAACGCAATTTTCATGTAAATGATGATTCAAAACACAGACAATAATTTATTATTTCAGTAACCGGTTATTAACAATGTTGACCGTCCTTGGCTCTTCTTGTTCAGGTTCATGTTTCGAAGTTTGCTTATTTATGCATCTTTAGAAATAACCCGCAAAATGTTAGAAATCAGGGAAGGCCGCCGAAGTCGAGATGGTATGATAAGATTCAGCAAAACGTCAAGAAGATGAGTATTGGAAATTGAAAGTAGCATTCTCAAGACCGAAACTCTCGGAGTGCCATAGTGAAGGAGGCCAAAACTCACCTCGATTATAAAGCCAAAAGAAGAAAAAGAAGAAGGTTATACATATTGTCGAATATAACGACAATCATAGAAAACATTTTCTTGAGATATAGTTTTAAAGTACTTTCACTGTAATATCTTATTATTATTCTCTCGTATTTTCATTATTATTATTATTATTATTATTATTATTTTTATCATTATTATGTGGCAAGGAAAATAATTATAATTTTATTCTATACATACAATATATGGATGGGTATGTACAGGTTATTCGTACATACTTATAACAATTCTCAGATCTCAGATGTGTGTATATTTATGTTTTTATACCAGTACTACATGTACATACATATAGTACATCGATTTTGTCTTATGAATTTTCAATTAAATTTAATTTAAATACATGTATGTACATATGTACATATATACGAGTATTGTATATTATTAATGAACGAATTAAAATCAATGTATAAAAATAATATATTTTTTAATTCAGTATGCCTACCTACCTACCTTACCTACATATGAACTGTGAGCATATGTGTAGCTTTAGTGGAGTATATGTGAATATACGCGTTATGTGTTTGTATACATATTTATGTACAAGGTGTATATGTAGTACTCGTACGTATACTCACACATGTATGTATATCATATGTGATGTACGTAAGTTATATGTATACTATGTATAAACCTTAAAAAAATGTTAATAATTATAACGATAAATTAATTGCATGAACATTACAACTATTTTATGTTATTTTGTTCATGTACTTTCCTTTTAAAAAAAAAAAGTTTAATTTAAAAAATTATTGTTCTTCTTTTTAATAATTTTATCTATTTATTCATATACTATATATATGTACATATAAAATTTTTTTTTTAAATTTATAAATAGTATACTGAACATGTATACTTAATATTATTATTATTTTATTGTACTTTTTTTTTGTTTGTTTCCAATGATTCGGCTTCATTTATATTTTTCTTTCAATTTTTTTTTTCACTACTACATTACTTTTTGCTATGTGTTCTATATGTATACTATGTACATACGTACACACATACATATACAATACATTGTAGTAAACGTTCAATTTTTATTCTGTTTTCATATTATTTTTTTTTTTTTTTCATCTGTTCTACACGATTGTTATTACATACGTTATACATCGATAGATACTACAAGCTATACAAGTATAATGTAAGTAATTACGTTTTCAGATAATTCAATAAAATAAATTTGAAAAAAAAAATTATTAGTTTTTCAGTTTACAATCTGTTAACTTAATTGTATTTAATACAAGTATACATTATATACATAGTGAGTATATTCATACATTATATCTCTCGGCATTTATAATTGCGTTTAGAATTTTTATAAAAATAAATTTATGATTAAAAAAAATTTTTCTTTCCAAATTTTCAAATATAAAATTACAATCCATATAGAATAAATAAAAAAATAATAAAGCAATTAAAAGTTCAAATGTGTACAAATTAATTAATAATTGTAAAAAAAAAAAATGAAAGATAAAAATAAAATTCAAATTACAGATTTATATTTTATATTAGTATATGTATACCCATAAATAATTTGTAAATTGTGTAATAAATATAAGAATGTATGGAATATATTTTTATATGTACTTGTATGTATTATATTATGTTCATGTGTTGTAATTGTGTAATATGAAAATGAAATTTAATTAAAAAATAAATAAAAAAAATAATTAAAAACTCTATTAAAAGATATCTATCAATCGATAATCAAATTAATGGTGATAATGATGATGATGATGATGATGATGATATGATGTATGTATACTGTATGGTAGTGATACACTATTACGGCGTGCTATATACTGTATGAAATGTACATAATGTATCTTATGGTATCATCATTTGTAAAAGTTTGATCGGTATCTTTATTTTAATAAAAAAAAAAATAAAATTTAAGAAAAAGGAAATTGATGAAAAACATCTAATAAACGAAAAGGAATATAATGATGATAAAATAAAAATACATACATATGTATTAATTTTCTTTAATGATTGCGTTCTCTTCAAAGTGTGTGAGTGCGTGATTGGAATGAATTTAAAGAAGTGTACACTCTGCCACTTATTTTTATTGAATTTCTTTATATTTTAACAATAAAAAATTACTTTTTTTATTCATTTCTTTTACATATTTTCGGGAAAATAAATAATTAGCACTCAAAGTTAAATTAATGGTGAGACGGCCTATAACACAATTAGTGGAACAAGGAATAATACCACGTAAGTAAATTTATATGTAAAAAAAAAAAATATTATTTCATTTATTATTTGTCTTTAACTTTTTTGTTTTTGTGAAATAATTTTCATAAATATTAATTACTCACTTTGTCTAATTTATCAAAAAAATGAACATTAATATTAAAGATGATCATTTCATTTATATAATTTGAAAATTAAGTAAAAAATATAAAAATATTGACGGGTTTGGGTATTCATTTCAAATCGTAAACGTACGTAAAGCGTAATTTTATGACATTGTAAGTCAAAAATAATGTGAAATCACCTCGTAAAACACTAATCGTAATATTGTAACTTAAATGCCAAAACCAAATGCATACCTCAATACTAATATCTCATACTTCAAAAAGTGTACTTCAAGACTCTGAATCTTAGCAAAACCAAATGCTTACCTCAGCTTCAAACTGTTGCCAATATTATGATAACAAAAATTATATAAATGTGTATATATAATATACAGTGGTTACCAAAATTATTTGTAAGTAACAAAGTTTTTGTTTTTTTTTTTTTTTGTTTTTGTCCCTCTTCAAGCTCTATTTTGTACAATTTCTTAATTATTTTTCTTCAGGACTTAATATAGAATGGTATTTCTGTGAACTTTACACTTTTTAACTAAATCTTTTAAACAATAACAGGAATACCATTTGTTATATTCAGCAACTATAGCAGCACTTTTTTCTATCGATAATTCACTTTTCCGTTGCATTTTTACTTCCAATACTCACTAAACGCACTTGAAAATTAAATTAAATGAATTATTTTCATCTTAGTATTTGTATTATTGACCAAAATCAATAAATAAATAAGTCTCGTTGCGTTACTCCTCAGAACACTTTATGCACATACAAATAATTTTCGTCAGCACTGTATAATCTTTGTACATATACTACAAATAAAAATGATAAATGAATTCAGAATCTTGGACTCAACTTCATTTGCGGCTGAAATCGTGAAGTATGCATTTGGATTGATTCAATACATTTTCATACATATGTATATCAGAATCAATTTTGACATTTAAATTTTGAGGTATGAGTCTTGAGGTATGCATTTAGTTTTGGCCTTAACTCTTCACAAATTCATATTTGCAAACAATCCTCTCAAAATATAACCACAAAAACCATTTTTAAATTTCAGCTATGGTGAAAATGACAAACTGTCAAATCTTGATTTACACGGAATGTATTTACTAGGTTAATCTACGTGATTAAAAAGTTTCGTTCATTTACACAGGGCTTGTAATTCTCAAAATAAAGAAATAGTTACAAAGTGTCGTAAAAATACGACGAATTAAGTTACTTACGTGAATTACAAGACTAACGAAATCTGAAATGAATACCCTTATTGGAAATCATTGTAAATTTGTCGTCGATTGTTATGTTTGATTTGAACTGTTTTGGAGATGAAAGGAAATTTTTTTGTTCCACAAATTATTGGTTCTTTCTATAGTAGGTGAATTGTCTTATTTTGATTTGTATGCACGTGGATGGATAACTGTATATATTTTCAGGGAGAGATAAAAGAAAATGAAATTGTCAATAAAAATGTTCGCAAATTTCATTCATTTTGTTTTTTGTATTCTACGCACAAATATAATGTCCACACATTTATATAAATATGTATTCACAACAAAGTTTAATGTACCTACCCACATTGTATACATACTTATACGTTTTATTTATTTTTTTAATTATGTATTTTCATTTTAATTACTTCTTTTGATTGTAGATACACGTAAATACACAAATAAATGTAAATTTATATAGTGTATGTAAATAATGTGTGGAAACATTAAATAATGTAAATTGTATTAAAAATACATGACAAAATGATTATTATTCCTTTAAATTAACATTTACTTTTTGGAAAATTAATTTTCTTTTACTTTGTATTGAATTATATATACGACCCAAATTTAGTATTTTATTTATCTACCAATGTTATGTTTTGTTTTGCATATACATGTATATATATACGAGGGTCGTTTGATAAGTAAGGTGAGTCGGAAAGAAAACACAATTTTACCAGGATAAATCGTATTTATTTTTCAACGTAGTTACCATTTAGCTCGATACACTATATAAAATGATATTACAAAATGATTGCTCTAACTCGTCAAAATAGCCGTTTACAGCACCAATTACTTCATTATCACCTGTAAATTTTTTTCCTGCCAGCCATTTCTTCAAATTTGGAAACAAGAAGAAATCACTCGGAGCCAAATCAGGAGAATATGGTGGGTGTGGAAGCAATTCATACTTTAATTCGTGTAGTTTAGCCATAGAAACTGCTGATGTGTGCGCAGGAGCATTATCGTGATGAAACAGAATTTTCTTTTTAGTTAAATGTGGTCGCTTTTTTTTCACATCATCATCGAAACGTTGCAATAAATTGGCATAATATTCTCCGGTTATCGTTTTTCCTTTTTCTAAATAATCTATAAGAACTATTCCGTGCGCATCCCAAAAAAACGGTGGCCATAACTTTTCCAGCACTGGGTACGGTCTTGGCTTTCTGTGGGCACGGTTCACCACGCTCTGTCCATTGCTTAGATTGTTCCTTTAGTTGTGGTGTATAGTGATGAACCCAGGTCTCATCAACAGTTATAAATCGACGTAAAAATTCTTTCTGGTCTCGCTTAAAAAGTTCTAAATTCTGCGTAGAAAGATCTTTGCGTATTTGTTTTTGCTCAATTGTCAGCAAACGCGGCACCCATCTCGAACATAATTTTTTCATCTCTAAATGTTGATGTAATATATTGTACACGCGTTCAGGTGAGATGTTCACAATCTCCGCAATATCCCTAATTTTCAGTCTGCGATCACCAAGAACAATTTTGTGGATTTTCTCAACGTTTTCATCGGTAGTGACCTCAACTGGGCGTCCACTACGAGGTTCATCTTGACAACTTGTACGACCACATTTAAAATTATTTACCCAAGTGCTTACTGTTTTTAAAGAAGCAGATGAATCACCAAGCACGCCATCTAATTTTGTTTTAATCTGCGTAGCATTTTTACCTTTCAAAACATAAAACTTTATAACTGCACGAATTTCCTCTTTTTCCATTTTTTGTTTTTCACTAGAACTATCTTCATCAATCACTTGCCAATCATAAACTAAATGTCGTAGTGGATTGAAATTTGAGCTGCGCGCCTAAAATCGATTCTATTAAACGTCAAAATAGTTTACTTCGCTTCTGTGTTGCCATTCCTATATAACATACCTTACTTATCAAACGACCCTCGTATGTATATATGTATATATTGTACATGTTTGTATATTATGTATGCATTTCAAAAACTGGACATTAAATACAGTAAAACTTGTAAAGTTGACCCTCATATAAGTTGAATGGTTTCGAACTGACGATTTCAATAATTTTTTACGTTCGTTTTTAAATCGGTAGATTTTGTGTCTTTTATTTGAAAAAAAAATTAAAAATTTCAAGAATGAAACAATTTTGGATACATAATAATTCTTTTTTAACCCCACATCTATACTAGCAATATGGTCGGTAATGACAATATGGGCTATATATTGATATTGACTACTTAGACTCTACATGTATTTCTACTTGTATTGTATGTGACTATTTAGACACTATATGTATATGTATTTCGGCAATAATTTTGACAGATGAAATTTTTTTAGAAAAAATTCATAATAATAATAGGGACAGACCAGACTTTAGAAACTTTCAAAACCTGTTTAAGCAAACTCTTTGGTCTGTCAGCAATCAGTTTGGATAAGACTGCTCAGAAGTAGTTTAGCCTAAACGACTTAATGCAAGTAGTTTAAATCCATGACAGCTTTTTTTGGAACATACAACAAATGACAACTAAACCAGTTTTCGGTTTGTCAGTATGAATTCTTAAGTGTTAACTAAAAGTTTTTTCTAAACTGATCGTCCAAGTATTGCTATAGTAATCGTCCATATATTATGCTGAGTAAAGAAGTCCTAAATGAAGCAATTTTCATGCCAAAAATGTTTTATTCATTTTAATTTTATTTTATAAATAATTTTTTAAAAAAATCATTTGTAAATTCAAATATATTTTTGTTATTCATTTTTCATATTCAAATATACTTTTTTCAAAACATTTCCTTTTCCAAAAGTATAGGAATCATTTTTCATACAGAAAGCATTGTACCTTATGAATTAATAATATTTTGAAAAATATTAAAATGAATTCTTCTTGTATGTTGACCAACTGTATATCAATTGACCAAAATTATTTGCACCTCTGATGTTCAACATAGACAGGTTTTACTGTATCATTGAATGTGTATGTACTCGTATGTATACAAACTGTTGTAATATCGTTTGTCGTACATTGTATTTAATATAAATTTATACCAATACTAAATATCCATAATGTACTATTCGGATATAAATGGTGTAAACACTGACACTGAATCAATAAAACTGACACATAATTATTGTGCTTTAATTAAAATTGATTTATATTTTAAGCACAATAAAAATTATAATTTTTCATTATTACATGCCGACATGCATACATGTACAAGTATAGGTATATGTAAATATGTGTAACTAATTATCCTGATTTCAAAGCTAAATTTCATTTTATTATTTTTCATAAATTCTTTTCTCCTTTTTTTTTTTAATTATATTTTATTATCTTTTATATGAAATTTGCACCAAAAAGATTCTTTTTGTTTTTTTGGTTTTTGTATTCTTTTACAATATTGAAATAAAAAAAAAAACAAATGATAAAAGAAAATATTACTAAGAAAAGAAAATTCATTCGTTTCAATAAATAAAAATATGTACATAAACAAAACATTATATCCAGTTCAGTTCAGTTCAGTAACTATATACATATATTTACATTTATGAATAATGTAAAGATACAGTTAGTGTCACAAAAACAATCGCAAGATTTACAATTATGTATATGTACATAAATTTATGTTTACAAAAATGAACTCCTGTCATATATTTCTCATTATTTTCGAACATTTTACATTTAATTTTTTAGTGAAAAAACAATCAGTATAAGAATGAATACAAAAGAGCGCCAATGCCAAAGGAATAATTTTAAATTTCTTTCAATTTTTCAACAAAATAATAAAATGTAAGACACTAATGCCCGATTTCTTCATTTCCAGCTATCTTCTTGCTAACTTTAGCCGAAAAAAAGCAAAGAGATTTATACATTTCTTCATCTCTGTTTAGTACTTAGCTGCCAGCTAACTTTAGTAGTTGATAGATGAAGCTTTGATTATTTATTTAGGTGTAACCTAATTCGATACTAGCAGCAGCCAGCAGTCTAACTGGAAAACATTCAAAAAACTAAACTTAACTAAATTTTACATTAAAAATTTCCAGTCTCGATTCAAAACTTTCGATTTTAGGTATGAGAGTGACCCAGTTAGCTTTGCTGTTAGTTGGTGGGAATTTTGTATGAAGAAAACCAAGCCCGTTGTGAGCTAAGACCCCATTTACACAGTCATGGGCACGACGCATAGTCATGAGTATTACTCGTCATGGACATGAGCGTAGAATTTACACTACAAAGTAGGCATGACTGTCATGATGTCATATTGTCAGTTGTCATATGAATCGAAATTCATAAAATATTGTGAATACTTGAATTAACGATGAGTCATCATAGTCATAAGCATGCATCAAACCTCCAATTTTCTCGCATGCTTGCATGACAACCTCCGTCTCTGCTCCTCAATCCTCTTTCTCACGTTTATGACGTCAGGCTCATGACTATGCGTCATGCCCATGACTGTGTAAATGGGGTCTATCAACTAAACTTAGGTGATACCCAGCTAGCAAATAGTATACGAAGAAATCGGCCATAAGTTATAGAAGTGATGTCATTTTTACAAAGCGCTGTCAATATTGTTTATTTTAAAAATTGAATTGCATTCACAAAATCACAAGTGTGTTTTAAGTGGTTTATATTGGATGAGAAAGACTAAAAAATGAAATGTAGCAGACGGATTGTCTTAATCTTACTATACTATACTATATGAGTCAAGTACTTACAATACGTAATATATATATTATGTCAAGATGATGATAAAATCTATCCGCACGTGTGTATTTAAGTGAAATATCGATTGACCCTTTTCAACGAATGACGAGATAATCGATAATCGTCACGACTGTCGAATTTTCGTATTACTATTCGCGATAAAATTTCAACAAAGACGATTTTATTATCGATCAAATTATTGGTTTCGCCTGGCTGTAATGATCAACTATGGAGTAATAACGAACTATTCATATTTATGTAATCACTTTATTCAACAAAAAATATTTTAATGCACTTATTTGTACGAGTAATGGTCTAGAATAATTATGTCAAATTAAAATTTAAATAACCTTTCTTGAAATTAATATCACACGTTACATATGGTAATGATATTTGGTCGAGGCGATATGTTTTACCATGATACAAAAATTTTATCGTCTCACCTCCTCTTAATTTTTGGGACTGACAATCACATCATCATTCACAATTATAAGAACAAATATCCAATGATCAGATGACTTTAAAACCTTACTGTGAAATTTTAAAGTATATTTTTGTAGTAATATTTTTTGTAAATGTGCAAGTGTAACATTTTTTTTTTTTTTGTCGCTAACTGTATATGAGTAATATGCGCTATAATTCAAATCAATATTATGGGTATACATTTTGCATATGTTCATCATAATAACGTCATAACAATTATGTATTTTTACCACAAAAATTATAAATAAAGTACAGGCATAATAATGTACATATGTATATGCACATACATTATAATAATTTCGTTGCAAACAAACAAATAAGCAAACAGCAAAGCATAAAAGCAAAATAAGCAAAAAAAAAAAAAATAATAAAAAAAAAAATAAAGGAATATGAAACAAAACCAAACATTTTTTAATAATAAAAATGAAATATATAAGAAAATATGTACATATTTATATTTATATATGTATTATAATACATGTACATATGTATGTATATACGTTCAAACACACATTTAAATGCTTGTATATTTTATTTTTTGATAATAAAATGTTTATTATATATTCCAAGTAAAATTTAAAATGAAAATAAAAAATAAAATATAAAATCACTGTGTAAAACTTGTCTGAAATTTAATGAGTATGTCGAAGAGACAAATCGGTATAAAATTTATGTAAAAAAAAAAAAATTATAAATGGAAAATAATTATAAAAAGCTTTAAAAGATTTTTTTTTTTTCATTTTATTTATTACTTTATATTCTAACAAATATTTTTTTGCATAAATGTTTAAAATTAGTAATTAATGACGTCATTAATTACGTACCATATGCACCTACATTTTTAATACTTATTTATATTTATTACATATGCACGCTTACATATTTAGTATACGAGCGTATATGACTATTTCCATTAGTATACAGTGGACATCAAAAGTCTTTATACACCTTCAAATTTAAACTTTACATACCTGTAAGTCAAAATCAAATGAGCATTTATCTTCTCATTTTTTGCACAAATGAAATCCTGATATGTTTTCAATATTATTCTGGAATTTTGTTTTCATATACATCTGTCCATTCTCAAATTATGGAAAAATAATAATTAAAACAAATTAGTTAAAAGTGTTTGTACACCCATATATAATCCCATGTAATATTTTATAAAGTTTTTGTCTGGGTAATTTTACAAAAATCTTTTTCATGTAAAACATACTTTTTCAATTTTGATAATAATTAGAATACTTAAGGAAAACACTTTGGCCTTTCATATGCAAATTTAATTTATGATATTTTATCTTTCCTCTTTCACAAAAATAAAATCTATTAATTAAAGATGAATCTTAGATGATTCTTGATATCAACTTTTTTTTCCACGACTGCGATAACAGATAATTTTCATCATTCCGCAACAATCCGCGGAAGATCTCCAGTCTCCTCCAATTTGCCTCTCCAGCTATTTGTGTCCATTGTCAGATTTCTTCTATAGTTAACAATTTCCATTGCTTTCATGTTTTCCTCAGTTGCATCTATCCACTTTTTTCTCGGTCTTCCTTTCCTTCCATGTCAATTTGGTTTTGATAGTAATTTTCGTTTGATTACGCTACTATTATTCATTCGTTTCACAACAGATATCTTTAAGGTCGCGCGCGCAGACTAAGAGCTTAACTCAGTTAATCACTTACTTACCTAACTTAATCACTTACGCTACGCTTGCAGTATGCACAATATGATAAGAAACAATTGATTTGACTTTTACATTCGGAAAAATACGCTATGCTACGCTCTTATAGTCTGCGTACGGCCTAACATAATGAGATCAGTTATGTTTTCTATTTAAAGAATAATCAACTTTTCTACTACATTAATGTAAAACACATCTTTAAGAAGAGTTTATTAGAAACACAGACTTTTGATGTCCACTGTACCATAGAATATTCGCTCTAATACAAATATAAAATCTTTATACTATACATACAGTGTGTTTTTAAAATTTATTTTTTTCTAAATAAATTTTTATAATATAATGAAAGAATTTCTACGTATATAAACTCGTATAAATTAAAATTTTATGCGATTTAATGCAATCTACAAGATACAAGTTATATATTATATGGTTTAAAATTCAAGAAAAAAAATAAAAAAAATGATAAACACTAGAAAACATAAATTTATTATTATTAAATATTTTAATTATAAATTTCTTTGACTCATTTGTATAGTGGATATTTTCACTATGAAAAGTTTTAATATGGAAGTTAGATATTTTCCTTAAAAAGCAAATTAAATTAATTTCAAAAACAAAAACAAAAAAAAAACGTTGCAAAACAGATGAAGTAACAAATTGTACGCATTCAGGAATCTTTTTATTTTATCTACGACTACAAGAATTTATAGTGTAGGTGTATTATTATAGTACCACAGTAACTCGTAGTTTTTTCTTTTCTTCTCTTAAATAACCTTTCAGAATGAAAATATTCAAAGAATATTGAATCCAAATATGTACTCGTACATGAATACATACTAGTACATGTGTTGTGTACTTACAAACGTTGTTCTCTTTTATATAAATAAATCTCGTAGTCGTGGACGTAGTAAATGCAAATAATTGATATAAATGCTTGAAGTTCTTCATAAATGAAAGTATAAAAGGATATATATACAGAATATACTACAGTCCTTGACACATGATTGTGAACAACCACTGAATATCAATAATTTATTTTGGTTTTTTTTTTATTGGTCAGATACTTCAGGTGCATACGCGTCTTAAAACTTTTTTTTTACTTTGTATTGAAAACAATTATTTTTGATTTTTAAAGTCTTATCGTTAATTTTTATGTAAAAGGGATGTGCTATGGAACATTGGGTCCTTATGAAATGGCAAAAATTGAGGTTGTGCTTTCTGTAAACAAAGTCCACACGAAACTATAGAACAAAAATTGATAAAAGCGTAGAAAATCGGTGATAATGTAGTTTCCTATTTCACTCAACAATTTTGTTGGTTTGACAATTATGGCGGCTTCATTTATTGCAAAAAAATATCTAAATACCGTTCGAAATATACAGGATGTCCCGACTCGTGTGATACTCCCGCAAAAAGTAGATAGGTGCCGTCGAGACAAACAAAAAATCGTATTGAATATTTTTCACACTTACTCTACGAAACATCTTATGACAACTACAGTGTACTAGCTAGAAGAAAGTAGTATAAAAGAAATCTGCAGAAAACTCCCCTTCTCTCTTTAATGACATCTTACATGCTTTTCCAAGTTCTTTCTTTCAAGAGTTATTGTGTTTCAAAGTCAGAATTTAGTGATTTTTTACGATTTTTATCAGAGAAAATACACGCTGTGGAAGTACAACGCCCTCTAAATTAATTTCTAATTACATAAGCAGAAAGCCCAAGATACCCGCTTAATTTTTGCTTTTTACGGTAAAGGTCCTATCTCTCTAGAGTTGTACCTAATTGTTTTGTAATTTTGGCATATATTTTTTGTTTACTGATTTTAGAACATCATTTATTTTTGCCTATTCATAGGGACTCAATGTTGTTCACAATCATGTGTCAAGGACTATATATTTATGTCTGTGTGTTTGTGTACATAGTGTAGATGTTATTTAGTTTTATTGTTTTACTTTTATTTTTTATAATATTTTCCATGGATATAATAAATCTCTTGTATTTTGATCCTATTCTAATAAATATAAAATAATAAAAAAATTAATTTAATAAGTAAATATCTTCTTCAACAATTTAATTGAATCTGATCTCATCATTTTTGTTAAAAAACAAAAATAGGAAAAAAAAGGTTAAACTAGAGATAAATGCAAAAATAAAATGAAAAATAAAATATTAGTATGAAATAGTACGTAGTACCTACTTGCATAAAATTCAAAAAAAAAAAAACAGATACTCAATTTTATGTACTACATACAATATTCAACTTTTTTATTTTATTTGAAAACACAAATCCTTTTTATTATTTTCTTCACTTATTGTAATAATAATAATAAGAAGAAAGAAAAAAAATGGAGATTTAACTGAGTATTTGTGCATATTCAATTCAAAATATACATATATAAGCTTTTAATGGATTAAGCAACAAGTGTGCACGAGTATAAAAGCGAATTTCTTTTACAATTCATGGAAAAATTTTTTTGTATTTTTAGTTTTTTATTTTTTATTTCATTTTTTCTTTTATATTATTTTTCTTGTGCTCAAGAACATACAACATAAATGTGAAATGAATTCAATTTAAGTGAAAAATCTGTATGTGTGTGGGATGGATTATGAAAAGCAAAGTATGTATGTATATAGTGTATGTATGCGTGTATTACAATCGTTGAAACTATAAAAAAGAGTAGGTACAAAAAAAGAAAAACATTGAAAAAGAGAAGCATTGGATTACAGAAATAATCTGTCTTTCTTAGTGTGGAGATTATAAAACATTCATAAACACTAATGAACGAATTTATTTTTAAAAATTCTGCGAATTTGTTTGACAATAAATTTACAAAATTCAAAGAAAAAACTACAGATAATGTACATATACGTAAGTTGGTATGGAATGGAAAATATTTTATGGAATATTTTATTGATCTACTTGATGTTTTTCTCTTTTTGTTAAACCAACCCCGCCCCCCCTAGTTCGTTCTAAAATTACTGCCACTAATACTACTTCTGATACTATGATCTACAATTCATCAATAATAAATGTTTGTGTCTAGTTTCTAAAAATACATAATTCAAATAAATATTTTAAAATGCGTGCACAAAATTCTTGGAAAAATAGATTATTAAATTTAAAAAATTTTTATATATTATTATTATTTTATATTTTTTTTTTTTTTTTTCTTTAAAAATTGAAAAAAATAATTATTTGATTGTTGTTTTGGTTCTTTAATTATAGCATTGAATACATCGCCTACAATTCATGAACAATGTAAACAATTAGAACGTGCAAAAACTGGTGATTTACTGAAGGCGAAAATTCAACAAAGACCGAATCGTCAGGAACTTGAAAGACGGCATATTTTAGAGCATGAAGAATGCCATGTAGATCCGAGTTTAGCTGAAAGGCAGCGTATGTTGAAGAAAGCACGTTTAGCTGATCAATTAAATTCTCAAATATCGCATAGACCGGGACCATTAGAACTGATCAAAAAGAACATTTTACATACAGAAAAGCCAATCGAACGTATTGTTAAAGAAGGACTTGTTACATTCAAAGCAACTAGTGAAGGTCTTTTAAATAGACCGCAACAACCAAACAGTTACATAACATTCGAAGATGACTCTCAGAGTTCTGAGAGTGATACCAGAAATACTCCGCCTCGACAAGATGTTATCGAAGCGGCAGCAACATCGGCTGGTATCGTAACAGTCGCTTTGACAATTCCAACAAGTGGTGGAGCGGTTGTGGTGACGCCGGCACCTGTTTTACAAACAAAATTTCATCCTGCACTTATATCCACTCCTTACATACCGCCACCACCTCCACCTCCACCGGTAGGAAATAAAAATTTTGAACAAATTCAAGTCAAACAAGACACATCAAATTTGTTCGCAGAATTATGCCAATCAGTGACTGGACAAAGTCAAAGTCCAAGTTTCTTGCCGTTGGCTGCGAGTCCAGCATCTTTAGTTTCCAGTACATCTACCCTGAGTCCACTATCATCGGTTGCATCACCACCGCAATCATTAACTCCAAGACCGGTTCAGTCACCGTTACAACAAAATCAACAGAGTCAAAAATCAGACGCACCAGGAAAAGATAAAAATCGAAAGAAAAGTAAATCTAAGCCAGTGTCGAAAGCAAGGACAATAAAATTCCATGAATATAAAGGACCACCAAATGCCCAGAAAATTTCTGGATCAGATTCGAATCAGCCGGAAGAGACGTCATATCAATTGATGTTGGAGCAGCAAAATTGCTTGCTTCGATTCTTAGAGAAATTGAATAAGAACCAGACAATTCTACCAGCACCTCCAAAAAGCACAAGTAGTGTAACGAGTGAAAGTTCTAATTCTGTTCAAGCTATAGCTCCTCGGCCGCCTCCATTGCCATCTCCGGCTTTATCAATCTCATCGTCAGTGCCACCTAGTCCAGCTCCAAGTCATGCAGAATCAATATCATCGGATATAATGAAATTGGAAAAGATGAAGGTGTCTGATTTAAAAGTGCATTTGAAGAAACGAAATTTGCCTATATCAGGACCGAAAACACAATTGATTGAACGATTAAAACCATTCTTACCATTAGAAACCATTGAAGCTTCAAATCCAGAATTAATGTCTGGAGAGACTTGTGATGTCGATCTCGTTAATTCTCCACGACATTCTATGTCTCCAGAATCTGAACATGAAAATATGGAAGTTCAACAAACTGATGTACCGAGTCCTATGGTTATTTCGATTACTAACGAAGATATTGTACGAGAACAACAAAGAAAAATTGATGAGTTACAAAGGCAATTGCAAAGGAGTCAACAAGAGTTACAACAGATAAAACAAAATCAACATAAAGTTGTTGAAGCAGCGCCACCACCGCCACCAATTAATCAAAAGTTAGTAGTGAAGCAGCAACTGGAAGCCAAAATACAAAAGCAGCAAGCAAATCGTGCGGCTCAACTTGCTCTAAAGAATAAGACTCCGGCATTGTTAGTTGCTAAAGAAGAAAAGTCACAACAGTCGCAGAAACCGCATCAGCCAACTGCAAAGTCACATAAGCCACAAGTATCGACTCAAATTCCAATCGCAGCTAAGCCATCAAACAACGTTGGCATACTATGGAGCGGCGAGAATCAGACAGTCTTCCTTGTAGGGTTACCAGACAAAAAATTAATTAATGGACACCAGAGAGCTGCTTCAATGCCCAGTATAGTATTTCCATTCCCAACTACGCAAACAGTAGAGCAAGTAATTGAAACTAAGCCAATCCTACAACAGCCATCAATCGTTCATGAAAGTATGCCTCCAATACAGGTGGACATTAAACCGCCTCCACCTTTGTATGAAGAAGCTACAAAACAATTGTCAAACGTAACCGTAACGGTTAAAGAAGAGCCGGGCTTAAATAAATACATAAAATCTGAAAACTTAACTGATGTGCTGGACATACTAATAAAAAATGGTGAATTACCGGAAAGTGCATTGGATCCGACAACACCTACTATTACTGGTCAACCAATAACACAAAATCTCATATTCAGTAATAATGGAGCTATGGATGTGAAAAACATCGAAAATAATGGTCAAATACATTCTCAACAACAAATAGAAACAGACACAAACAGCATATTCCAGGCATCCATTTTGTTAGACGCACCATCAACAATAGAAAATATTGAGATGGCTTCACCTATGCAGCCAGATTGTCATATTGATACAGAAAATGTATCAAAAACCCTAGATATATTTTTAGAACCTCAGCAACAAGAAAGGCCATTGAATAATAGCGAAATAAATCATTTCGATGACCTTGAGCTGTTAGAATTAATGAGCCAGCAACTAGACATGGACATATCTGATGAAACGTGCCATAATTTTCCATCGTCACCATCAAATTCACAGCATCAACAGTTTAACAAGTTATCGACCGGTGTTAGTGTGAGACGCGATATGAATCCAAGTCTGCAGCCATCAATAAATGAATTAATACAACAACAACAACAACAACAACAGCAACAGCAGCAGCATCATCATCATCATCAACAACAACGTCATAACAATAACAATAGTAGCACTAACAGCAATAGTCAGGTTAATCGGAATAATGCCAATAATAATACAACTACTAGTAATTTCTGTGGCAGTGAACTAACGAATGGTTTCGATGTAGATCATAATAATTTCGATTTAACAAATGGCAATACAACTGATTATCATCATTCAACACCAATGGATGTATGCGATGATTTTGATAATCCATTATCAAATTTTGATTTTCCAAATTTATCACATCAGGATACAAATATCAATACACCACCACATCCATTCTCACCAAGTTTACCAATAATTATGAATGATACAACATCGTCTAGCGGGTCTGGACAAAATAATATATCATGTTCATCGTTCACTAATAATGGTATTATCAATCATCAATTATATAATTGTACGACAACAACTGATAGTAGCGATAGTTTTGGTAGTCATTTACAAATTAATCAAGACAATATATTGGATTTATTTAATATCGATGACTACAAGATGACATGGAGTGAAGTTGATTTTGCTGTGTAATACCACGTAATACACACGTTAATTTAATAGTAATAATAATAATAATAATAATAATTACCATACATAAATACATTATATATACGTACGTGCTATATTCATAATAATATAATTATTAATAACATAAATATAATTTATTAAAATACATAAATATAAGTACATATTTATGTAAATGCATTATACATAATCTTATAATAATAGACTACAAAAAATAAAATGTTTGATAATAAAAATATATGAGCAACAATTTGTAAGAATAAAGTGATTTAGTTAGAGCAAAAAACAAAAAAAAAAAACAAAAAAAAATAAAAAAAATTTGTAAAAACGAAAAAAAAAAAATAAACTTTTATTTTGATTTTTTATGATGTGTCTTATATAAGAAATGAAAAATTCTGACTGTGGTGAACTTTTATTGACAAAAAGTTATAAATAAGAAAAAATTAGAATTCATTTAAAATAATGTTTTGCTCAAAAACAAAATAAATAAATAAATAAATAATATTAATAATAATTATAAATATATAGAAAAAAAAAAAAAAATAAAATATACATACATATTCCATATAAATATTTTATGAATGAAAGATATTTAAATAAAAATTCGTTTCGGTAATAATAATTAAAATGAAACGAATTAAAAATTAATATTATGTGGAAAGGTACATACATACATATATATGCTATCACACGTCATATAGCTGCTATCTATCCATAATCAAAATAAATCCATTAGATAATGAATGAAAAAGAATAAAATAAAAAATAAATTTAATGTTTTATTATTAAAAATACTGTACATGTATGTTGGAGAACATTTTATTTTTTCCTTTTCTTTTTTTTTTGTTTGGTATGTACTATATATCAATCATTTTATCTTTTATTCATATTTTTTTTATTTTATTTGCTTGTTTAGTTCAATGTTAGATATAAATATCTATAAACTTATTATTATTATTATAGTATAATCATATGTAGATTTTTAATTTACAATCAAAAATAAAAAAAAAAAAGGAAATAGGAAAAAGGAAACATAAACATGAAGAGAACATTTTAATGATAAATTGTTATTAAATTGAAAAGAAAAAAATATATAACTTATATCATATACGATAATGAATTAATAATAAATTATGAATGATGATGCATTTTTAATTTTTATTCTTTATTTTTATTAATTTTTTTTTTTAAATTATTTTATTTTTCATGAAATTATTTAGTTTTTAATTTTGATTTTTGTTCTTTTTTGTTCCTTGTTTTTTTTTTTTTCTTTTTTGAATTGTAAATATATTCCAAACTTTATTATAGACGTGTAATAGATACATATATCTTCGTAAATGAGAGTTCGAAATCCTCAAAAAAAAAAAAAAAAAAATATATATAAATGTATATGAAAAAATTTCCAAAATAAAATACAAAAAAAATAAAGAAAAGAAATACTGAAAATTTCCATATAATTGACAAAAATGTAGAAAATAAAAAAAAAAAAGAAAATCCAAGATTTTTTATAGCTATTCTGCAATGAGAATGAAAATAAAATATAAAAAGAAAAGAAAAGACGCAAATTTTCCATAATACAAATGAGACGAGATCATATTATTTATGTATACAGGATGTTCCAAAAAACGTGGACATTATTTAAAGTGGTAAAAGTAGACGCGATTTGCAATCGAAAATTCCATATGACATTTTTTCGTTTGCGTTTTATTTTCGATGCTAGAGGGCGTTTTAAATTTTGAATATTTTGCAAGACCTTTCAACGCAAAATTATGTATAACTTTTTGTATATCCCATGTATGAAAATTCAGTGTTCTAGTTAATGATAGCAAACAAAATTATCTTTCTTTTGATATACTACAACAGGTAATTAAGAATTCAGTTCGTAGTAAAAAAACATCCTGAAGTCAAAATTCATGATTCATTTTTAAAAACCGCTTTTATTACAAACAGGTTTCCTGAAAAAAAATTGGTATAACAACAAATGTTCCAATTTTAATAAAAAAATAGTAGAAAGTGTCCTCTTTCAAACAAAAAAAATTTCACGTCGATTGCATGAGCCGTTTTTGAGTTATTGAGGATCAAAGATGTGCGGAGAGAGTCAAAAATGTGCTTAAAATCGCGGAAAAAAGGAATTTTATATGAATAATGATGAAAAAATTCTTTTTAATGCTTATAATGTGCGATTTTAAGCACATTTTTGACCCTCTCCGCACATCTTAACCGCTATCATTAACTAGAACACTGAATTTTCATACGTGGGATATACAAAAAGTTAGTTATACATAATTTTGCGTTGAAAGGTCTTGCAAAATATTCAAAATTTAAAACGCCCTCTAGCGTCGAAAATAAAACGCAAACGAAAAAATGTCATATGGAATTTTCGATTGCAAATCGCGTCTACTTTTACCCCTTTAAATATTGTCCACGTTTTTTGGAACACCCTGTATATGCGCGAGATGAGAATACTCTGATTTACTTCTTATACTTATGTAGTTCTGAATCAGAACATAAAATGTAACAATTTTTGTATATTAAATATAAAAATGAAATGAAATTAAAAATAAAATAAAATAATAAAACAATAGTGCTTCCATTAGCTCAATAAAAAAGTAAATGAAATGTAAAAGAAGGAAGAAAGAAAAAAATAAATAAAATTAGCAAGTAAATAATAATAAAACGAAAAGGAATAAAAATTTGAACAGGATTATGAATAAAATTCTAATAAATAAATTTCAACATACATACACATTAACACGAAATACTTAATTAAAAAAAAGTATTTAAAGCGTTAGTAGACATGTACGAGAACATAAAATGTACTAACTAAGAACAAGGTGCGAGTTAAGTGTAGAGTAAGTGTATATGTTATCCCTTAACATTACATACAAAATTTAAAATTTGGAAAACTTAGTGAAGAAAATAAATGAATTTGTTATTTTGCTTTTAAACATCGTTTTTTTGTGTATTTATCTCTCAAAATGGCTTTGCTACATGGGGATTCTTATCTAAAATACAGGTGTATGAATACGGATTTTGTACACTGTACTTACATTTCAATTTTTGTAATAAAACAAGAAAATTTATATTCCCCAATTTTTTGTTTTTTTTAGTTTTAAAAAAAATTTTTTTTTTTTTTTTTTGAAAATGTTAGAAATAAAAAATCACAAATTGAAAATAACGAAAATAATAATGAAGAGATATTGATTGAAACGGAACATAAATGAAAAGAAACTGCCGTAAATATCGATTAAATTAAACGTATATACATTTAAACTTTTATGCTGAAGACCCAGTGTGCGCTTTTCACGAACGCCTTCCGTCCGTTGAGTTAATGAGATGCATGGAAAGTTGAACAATGTTAAAAAAATATGTGTAATAATAAGTTGCAATATGCATGAAAAGTCGAAAGTATGAAGTCGACAACGGATAGAAGTTGGTAAACTTTTAACTTTTCAGTCGGCAAAACATGAAAGTATAAAGAAGAAATGGTTTGAAGATTCGAAAGGAATTCGAACAGAAAATTAGTTTGAAAATTTGAAATTTATTATTAATTTTAAAATAATTTTTTTTTTTCATTTCAAATAAAATTTTATTGTATTCCTATGATATATGTAACAGAATATCAACTGTCTGAAGTTTCTGTAACGTGTAGTACATTGGGCAATACAAAAGTAATTCCATGCGGCAACGGATGAAAAGTTTGTAAGGTGTGAAAAGTATATGAAAAGTATTTCTTCTATATTGGGACTGTAGCTTTACACTGTACTTGAACGTTTGCTCAACCATTGAAGTGATTACTGCTAACTATTGTTTATAGGGTCACAAAAGATAACACTGGCCACTGATCGAAAAGATAATTTCAAACTTTGATTACTGCGGTCACTGTTTACTGCTCAGTATTGTGTGGTGTGTGTGGCAAGTGATCAAGTGAAAGGTTCACGACCCAACAACATAATGGCATAATCTATATACATATTTTCTTGCATATCCTCCGATTAAAAAATGTTATTCTGCACTAGCATCATTATAAAAGTGACGAATTTCATGACAATCACACAAAGACACAATTTGTAATTTATTATCGAATCGATAGAAGACGGTGACATCATGAATCATGAGAAAAAATAACGAATGTTAAAACATCACATTTGGTTAACTATAATAACATAGATAACATTCTAAACAATAAGCAATACGAATTTCACAAAATGAGCTTATGGCTTATGTTACTTATATCATGTACGATTTCGATCGTACTGCTTATATCGAGCTTATGTTAAACGAATTTTTAACAAATGTCGGTAATGTCAATTATAGTTTAGCTCATTGATTTGGATTTGACTGTGTTCGGCTACGACTATAGGTAGAACTATAATCGACATTGCTGACATAAGCTATGACATATGTCGTAGCCGAACACAGCCAAATCAATGAGCTAAACTATAATTGACATTGCCGACATTCGTTAAAAATTCGTTTAACATAAGCAGTACGATCGAGAGCGTACATGACATAAGTAACATAAGCCATAAGCTCATTTTGTGAAATTCGTATTGCTTATGTTTAGTATGTTATCTATGTTATTATAGTTACCCAAATGTTACGTTTTAACATTCGTTATTTTTTCTTATGATTGTTATGTCAGGTATGTCGATTATAGTTGGGCCTTATGTCATAGCCTATGTCACATATGTCGTTTCGTTTTGCTTTTGTAAATTGAAAGAAATATTCAAAATTTAGTGATTAAATGATGCGGTATAGAAGAGAAAATTATTAATAAATCTTGAACACAATTTAACTCGAGTATTTTATGAATGCTTTTGTGGTAGAATTTATTTGAATATCAATTTTAAAATACTTACATCGTTTCAAGGTTTCAAGTATAGGTTAAAAAACTTCATCATATGATTGTTAACTACACGATCTAGTATGACTGTCAAATGTCAATCTCAGTCTCAGAATAGCATCATATATGTATAAATCGGAGTAAAAGCAAAACAAACAAATTATCTGTTCAGTGTGACCATTGATTGAGCAATAATATCGATATAAGTACAGTGTTGTAAATGAAAAATAAAAGTGAAATTAAAACCGTATATTAAAAAAAAAAAAACAGAAAATAAACAATAAATAGACATTAGTAAACGGGACTTAATAAAATAAAATAAAAAATTTATAAAATATTTTTTTTTTTTTTGAAATCATTCCACAATTTCTTTTTTTGAAAGAGAATTAAAAGAAAATTAATTAAAATGAACGAAAAACGAAATGAAAGAAATGCATAAATGGAAAATACTTAACTTCAAGCGGAATAGTCCTTTTTTATTTAATATTTTGAGTTCATTATTTTTTTTTTTTTTTTAATTTAATATTTTATTTATTTTAAATGTTAATTCTTATAATTTTATTGTTGTTATTGAATACAATTGACCAAGATCATCAAAAAATGAAAATCTTTGCTCTCAACTCAACTGTTTTTATTTTTTTCTTTTAAATAATTAATAACTTTTATGTACTATTTTATGCAATAATAATAATAGAACGAATTAAAAATCAGAAACAATAAAAAAAAAAAAAACAACTACTTAATTAAAGAAAAATGAAAAAAAAAACAGCAACAAAATGAATTTAAATTAAAAAGAAAAACACTTTAACGAATAAGTTAAAATCACAATATCGTATGAAATTATTCAAAAATAAAAAAAAAATATTTTTAATGTATATTTGTAATCAAATTGTACATGAACGTAAAAAATGAAAAATAAAAATAAAACTGATTATGAAAAATATGGAAAAAAAAAAGAAAGAAAAATAAATAAAAAGAAAATATAATGACTAAGAACAAACAAAAATAAAATAATTATAAAAAATTATAATTGTAAATTACTTAAGTAAAATTGCCTTAAATTTTAGTAGAAAACAAAAAATGAATAAAAAAACAAAAATGAAAAAAAAAATTATACAGAATACAAAAAAAAGGAAAATAAAAATAATTAATGAAAAGCATTAACTTAAAAGATTTTTTTCTTACATATTCACAATGAGAAAAAAAAAAAGCCTACAACTATAAACACTTTTATGTAATTTTATACAGAAAATACAAAAAACAAATATACATACATATAAAACAAAAAAGTAGAAAAGAAAAAACAAATAGAATTGAACAAAACACAAAGAATATTTTTGAATCAATAATAAGATGTCACCATGTTATTTTGTAATATGTCACGTCACCACCATCATATGTTATTTTTACAACGATCACTACTTATGGAAAGTGAAAGTGATTAAAATGTTTTTCTTTTATTTCTGTTTTACAATATTCAGGATTTTAAGTAATTAATGTTCATGTATGTAATTTTAATATTTAAATTTTTTATATCATTTCATAATTTTGTTATTGTTTTGTCAAATTTATGCGAATATCGTTTTTTTTTCTTTTTCTGAACAAAAAAACAATGGCCCTGTTTCGAAATGTCAATTTATCGTCAAAAAAATGATTATTCTGAAGTTCAAATCTTCAAACTTATTGACTTGTCGTTTGACGATCACATAGACTCGTAGTAAAATTTATGGTCAAATGATGTTTTAAAACGATTGTAAAAATAACATCGAGATCAAGAGTTTTGAAATAAAAATATTAAAAAGTATAGCGCAAAATTGGATTTTATCGAAAATGAGTTTTAATTATTTAGTTTAATTATTTTATAAACCTATTTTCCATAATAAAATCTATACACATACAGCAACATGTCAAGGAAAGAAAGAAACATCCACAAAAGTTAAACTTGCAAGGTGCTTTTCTTTACTGAATATTTGCACTCAAATGACGGCCATCTGCATTCACTTGACATTATAAAGCTTTTAATTTTTGTTATGCGCATATGCAGATTCTACATTTAATGCATTGACTTCAACTTGGGTTTCGACTTCAGAGAATGCTTAACATGTAAAAGTAGCTGTCGAGTCTACTGCATTGAATCATTGAATGTAGAAGCGGTATAATGCCAAAGACGTGCTTCGACTTGAACTTTGAGAAAATTCAATGTTGCGTCTACTGCATCTAGTCTAGGATGACAACATAAAACAAATGAAATTATTTTTTTTGACAGCACAACAAACAAAATACAATACTTTCAAAATTTCAACTGTTACTTTATACGTTAAGTCAAAGTTCAATTTACTGCGCTGTGCGTTAAGCATGCAATGAAGTCAAAAGTTGAAGTCAAAGCTAAAGTCGCTTCATTGAATTAATTGAATGTAGAAAGCGGCATTATTAGACAAATTGCAAATGCAGTCTGCTTATTATTGACATTTCCAAACACATCAGCCAATGTTTGCGGAAAGAATCAAATACCTTACAATTGATTGTACTTAAATGTAAAAAAAATACGTAACTAATTATTCAAATAATAAAAATACATTAAAATTGAATGAATAAAAGAAAAATTAATAGATGTGATTGTATGATGTATGAAAAAAGAAAAATTTATAAAACTATGTACAGACTGAGTGAATGAAAGCGAACGAAAAACTGCTCCTAAGTAATTGACACTTGTCTTTATTTTTGGTCTGTACGAAAATTATAAATATATACATTCAAACAAAAGCGAACGAATGAACAAATTTATTTGGTGTGTACTGTACTATGTGGAGCTACAGAGACCTTATCGTGAAAAATGAAAACGATTCGTTTCAGATCATTTTATTAAGCATACAGTCGTAACATTTCGAATTCAAACAGTTGTAATAAGAAATTATAATGTACGCCTTGATTGCTTAACGTGCTTTGAACGGGATTGCTCACAATGCGCATAACAAAATAAAGCAAGCAAAGTTGAAAAAGTTTAAAGTTAATCCAATTTATACTTTTTTAGAGCTTCAAGCACTTTGACAGTAATACATCTTAATAGAAATCGAAAATCGTTTCATTTCATCATTATTCGATTTTAATCGTCTTACGCTTTCTACAATGATGCCTCGGAGTTGCAATTTTGTGGTTTTACCATCAGATCTAGTGATTTTGAAATTCCCCGATGTTTTTTTTCAATTTGTTTTTGTTATTTCAGTGGTGAAGAGAAATAAGAATTTTTTAATATTAAGCTCAGTACGGAGTTGGAACGGAATTTCGTGCAGCATTTTTGCTATTTATTTCTACATGGAAAAATTCCATGTAGAATAGCGTCGAGAAAAAGAAATGTATGATTGATTCTAGAAATTGAGGAGCATCTTGTTGGAGACCATGACTCACAAAGGGCTTTTAGAGACAAGAAGAAGAAGAAGAAGAAGAAATTTCCTTCACTATTTTTTAAATGTCAAGTTGGTACAATAATTGCCCATCCCGAGAATTATCATCAGAGCTCATTCGCAAACAATAGTTTTGTTAAACTTTTTTATTTTAAGAAAATGCTTTTTAAGAGAAATGTTGCCAAAAAAATGTTGGTTCTAAGAAAAATTATACTTTAACTTTATTTACTAGGCTTTTAATATGAAAAATGTTACTTTTTATTTTTAATTTTATTGCTAATAAATTCATGTGCAAAAAACATAAGTTTGTCTTTTGATTTTATTTTGAATAACAACGGAATAAAAGAGTCAAACTTGAATCAATTTTTTAATTATTCCAACAGACTAGTGATTTTCTGATGATTTCAAAATGTAAATCTGGTAATTTTATTTCACAGACAGATAATTAATTAGTTTGCATCTCTATTCGGTTACATCGTTCACACCAAACAAAGGATGAATTCATGTTTGCATAGTTATAGGTTAAATTAAAGAAAGCACAGTCCAACGTGTTCAAATTTAATTCAGCTCAAATGCAGTAAGTTCACTTTGGTATTTCTGTAAAAGTTTTAAAGTTTATGGTCCAATCTAAACCTTTCCTCACATTTGCTTTTGCAAACCTGTTTGCAAAAATCCACCAAAATAAACCTTTTTGCAATAATTCGTATACAAACACATATTGGATTACTCAATCTAAACCTTTCTGCACATATCTTCTGTTCTGTAAGAGAAAATGAGACAACTAGATGATTTCTTTCAAAAAATTTTCAACTAAATTTAGTTATATTTCGTGAGAAGTGAGGAACACTAACACAATCATGGAACATGAAAGATTTACTTATCATTAGATCAGAAAAATACAAATACAGTCAAATTATATGTTTGTATACAAAGTGCAGGAATGTTTATTTTGGTGGATTGCCGCAAACCGGTTTGCAGTAGCAAATGTGAGGAAAGGTATGAATTGGATCTATTAGCCTATAACTGCAATCAGTATTCTGCAAACATGAACTCATTCAAATCAATATGTTCATTCGTTCGCTTTTATTCGTTCGATATGTGCACATCTTTTACATACGCATATACACACACACACACACACTTATCTAAATTAATTGTACATATTTAATAAATTAAATAAAAAAGAAACGAAATGTTTTTAAATGTTATTTTAATTTAATTTTTATTCTTTTTATTATTGAATTTTTTTTTTTTAATTTTATTTCTTTTATTTTTCTGTTTCGTTTTTAAATGAACATGTTTTATTATTTACTTTATCATTATATTATTTAGATTATAAAATAGAAAACTATAAAATAACATATAAATATTAGATATATAGTACATAAGTAGTACATATATAGCATAAAATATACATATTATAAAATACTAGATACACATTTAAACAAAAATAATATATAATAATGTACATTATTATTATTAAATGATAAAATGTAATTTTGAATAAATTTCATACATATAAAATATAAAAAAATAAAATAAAAAATATAAAATACATACAAAATAATAAAAAAAATTGAAAAATGGGAATTAAATGGATTCGAATCAAAAGTTAATAAAAATAAATTTTTTAATTAAAAATTAATATTTTACTTTATAAGTAATATAATAAAAATAAAAAATAAAAATAAACAAAAATCATAGAAATGATAATTTTTTTTAAAATAAAAAAAAAACAAAACAAATAATAAACAAATCATGAAACATAAAATTTTTGCAATCTTAGAAAATTACAAGAAAAAAAAAATACACCAGAAGTTGTAGTAAAAAATTGAATAATATAAAAAAAAATAATAAAAATAAAATATAAAAAATTACAAAAAAAAAAAAAAAAATTCGTATATACTAAGTATATTAGTTAAATAATAAATAATACTAGAAAGAATTAAAAAACACAAAATAACATTCAAAATAAAAATTTTTTTTCTTCTTTAGAATAAAAAAAAACTATAAAAAAAAATGAAATTTTTCTTTAAATAAAAAAAAAAAAAACAAAACTCCAAAAAAAATCAAAAAAAAAAATTTACATAAAAAAATGAATGAATTTATTTTTAATTTTTATTTATTTTTAAATTTGATTTTAGCTATTACATATAAATTCTATATTATTTTTTTTTCTTTAGTTGTTACATTATATATATACAATTATATGTAGTTACATGCATATACATACACGTATACTAGATTCGATAGATAAATTAAATTTATATAATATACATACATGTATATTTTACGAATACATCACATACATATATACATTACATAATTATTATGGTGTATATGTATATCTATATGGATGTATTCTATTATGTAATTTATTTAAAAAAAAAAAAAACAATTTTAAAAAAAATTTAATTAAAAACAGAAATGAAATAAAAATATGTAAAACAAAATATAAATGAAATTTTCTTTTATTCTTTTATTTATTTATTTTTTTTTTTTTTTTTTCATTTTTTTGTTATTTTACATTTTGTTTCAGTTTGCTTTTTTCAATTTTCTTCTTATTTTTTTTTTCAATTTTTTATCCTTTCTCCACTATTGCACACATCTAATTACTTAAATATGTAGTTTGAAAAAAGAAAAAATTCAGTTTTATTTACAGTGATTCTCAGTCAAAACCGTCAGTCAAATGATGAATTTCATATATATTTTTGTCTTTCTACTCAAATATAAAAATCGTAATGTAATATCATAAGGCTCTTTCGTAAATACAGTTCTAAATTAGGGCTGGGTTCAAAAATTAATGATGATTTTGCAGTGTTGCAAAAGTGTTGCCGCAGTGTTAGCGCAACACTGATTAGGCTGTTTCGAAAATGCAGGTTGCACTGTGTATTCTTTCGTATCTTAAAAATAGTACTAGAACAGTAATGTGCAATCTGCAGGAATAAAGCAGCGCTGCAAATGCAATGGTTAAGAAATTTCATTTCTGACATTTTGCATTTTCGAACGAAAAATTGAATGATAAGTGATAACCAACAATAATAGTTATAATATTGAAAAAGGTTGGAGTTCCGAATAGATGTTCCCTCTGATCCTCTTGAAATTTTGACCACAGATTCTACTCGACAATATCAGAAAAGTCACGGAATATTTTTTGTCGGAAAGCGCTCTATCGGTCAAAATTCGCATTTAAAATTTTTTGTCAAAATTCTTATTTTAGCAATATCTCTGTAACGGTACATGATACAGGTATGTTTTACAGCTCAAAAGATGCGTCTTAATATGCTCTATATTCTGAAAAAAAGCCTGTATTATCTCTGAAAAAAAATAGCAAAAAATCACTAAATTCTGTCTTTGAAACACAATAACTCTTGAAACAAAGAACGTAGAGAAGCATATATAAGGTATCATTGAAGAGAAGGGGGAGTTTCCTTCAGATTTTTCTTAGACCAGATTCTTCTAGCTAGTACACCGTAGTTATTAAAGGGTGTTTCGTAGATTGAGTGCGGAAAATCTTCATCGCTCTCTAGCGGCTAAACGGTTGAGATTACCCCCCTCCCTCTAGAACGATTTTTTGTTTGTCTCGGCGAGACCTATCTACTGTTTGCCGGATGACCACCCGAAACCGGACACCCTGTATAGTACATTGTACATATGTATATATGTATATTTTAAAAAGTAAAGTAAAAATGATCCATGATAGCATTGATAATAATTTAAAATCAACTAAACGTCACAAATTTGAGGTTATTTATTCATTGCAACATCAAAAATCATGATGCAAATGTTGATTTTGTGATAAGTTAGTGTTGCGAACAAAATGCAAAAATTAACACATGATTTTAGTCATGATTACTTTTTGAACTGTTGATGAAAAAAAAATTTAAAATTAAAAAAATTGTAATACTCTGTGCTGTACGATTTTGATTGTGAACTAATTTTAGGCATTATTGTTTTCGTGTTTCTATAATTTTTACAAATCAACATTTATTGACCTGAAATTTTGTGCATAAATTTATAATACGTTAATGAATGATGTCCATGTATTTATAATATTATATGACGATTATTATTATTATTATTCTTCAATAGAATAAATTATTATTTTTTCAATAAAAATATAAAATTTATCTTGTACTATTTTGATTGAGCTGAGAGTCACTACTGATGGAATGATCATTCATCATCATCTTATTATTGTTGTCTACGATCTTGAAGTTCAGAAGAAATGTGTATTTGTTTATGCTTATATTACGTGTGAAGATAGATCAATAACTTGTATAATATGCGTATATGTATCTAAGAGGCTTAAATAGTTCGATGGTGTGGTGTTGTGTTGGAGTGGCACGCTTGACGTTCCGAGTTCGAATTCCAGTCAGCGCGCTACTATCACCCAAATCGATCATTAATTCCAGTCAGAAATGTACACCAGTAACTAATGATAAATTGGACGATACATCTGACAGAATTACTGATCGACACTAGTGTCATAATGGACAGAGTATCCGTGTGCACTTAATATACAAAAAAAGTATCTATAATTTTACATACGACTACCACTACTTTACACCCTTATTACAAACTAATTAACATTATACTCATTAAACAATACGCAAACATATTGTGCATACTATAACAATAAAAAAAAAGAATATTTTCTCTTTGCTGTTATCGTTCAGTCATGATTATGAAATTAACTAAATTGAAAGGAGTAATTAACTTTAGTATTATTGTCAAGAATAATATTTTTAAAGAATGCTGTCGGTTAAATAAAGTTCAAGTAGAATTTACTGTGAACGAATTGTACGATTAAATAAATTATAAAATGGAGAGACACTATCTCTTGTGTTTGTTCTTATGCAATTTGTTCTGTTTTACTTACTTTGGTTAGAAAATGGAACTCAATGCCATGCTGTCGAATCATTTAATGGGTTTTTGATGCTGTTATGAACAATTTATTTAGGAAAATGGTTTGCTGGCCTTCAAATTGGACTCATATACGGACACTTTTTTTTCTCAAAAAACTGGTTTTTCAAGTGTTATTTGTTTTGTAGATGGAGCAATTAATGTAACTGATCCTCCATCTAATCATTTATAAATGTTTGATGATAGTCATTGGAATCATTCATTAAATATTATGAGTATTTGTGGACCCAACTTGATGTTCATTCTTGCCACAAAATCACTTTAAAATGATAAGTTGTACAACATTTTTAAGCGACACAAGTCCTTAACACTCAACTCATCAACACCTGTACATATAATTTATAACATTTTCATATTAAATTCATTTGTAATCACTTTTCAAAATTTCAGAATTTTTTGAAATATTTAATAGGGTACATAATAAACAATCCCATTGATTAGAATAGGTATTTACACAGATACCCACTCATATACCTTTTCTCTGAAAATATTCAATTAATGATATTATTGATAAATATATAAAAATTTGATTTCAATCGAATTGTTCCGGAAATATTATGAAATTGAAAAGGTCAAAAATATAATAATGTGGATTAAATTAAGAGAATGAGAGCAACATAAACCTTTACGTAAATATAAATAACATATATGTACATGTACATATATAATGTTGCGTGTATGCGTGTGTGCACACAGGTTGATTTAGTTCTATAATGTATAATTATTTAACGTTGATTATAGGTGATTATATAGTGAGTTATACGATGATGGCCGAAACATAAAAATAATGCGAGAATGTAGAAAACAAGAGGTCTCTTATCAAATTTCAAATAGATTCTGTATGTAACTGAAATTTTACGAAATCAAAAGTATTACGTCAAATGTTATCTTAATGAAAGCATAAACGAGGTTTAATATGTGATACCTCGTAACTGCAAAAATGAAATTTTACAAGAGACTATATCATTGGGAATTTGTAATTTTCATGATTTGCTTTTAATACAATATGAAGTTATCAGCATGTATATTTAAAAATTGAATACCAGGAATTATGTATTTTTTTGGTATTTTTTAATTTTAAACCATGAAATGTTATAAACAGAATTTCGTGAAAAATTCAATAATTTTGATGTATCACGCATAATAACTCTCGATTAATTCAATACATTGTTTCAAAGTTGTAGAGTAGCAAAATATCTTTGATATCATCAAGTTGTTAAACAGCTAAAATGTGTGTTATATTTAGGCATAATAAATAATTGATGTGATAGTGACAAAATTAAGTACATGAGTCTCAACACAAGAAACAGTACTGCAATTACGATAAGTGGCGAGGCGAAAGAGAATGTTACGAGCTTCTGCTATCTGGGGAAAACGTCATTACGATAGACAGAGTCTCCGACGATGATGTCGATAGCGAAGTGAAAAAAGCGAAAAATGTCTTTAAAACGCTAAATGAATTATGGTCCACAAAAGCAGTAACAAGAAAAACAGGAATCTGCAAATATTCAACTGTTGCGTTAAATCGGAGTTGTTGCTTGAAGAAAGCTAGATACGTGAAGATACAACTGTTCATTAACAAATAATGTTTACTCACCAAAATGGTGTCGAAAGATGAATTATGGAGATTCATAAAAGTGAAATCAATAAGACAGAAAATCCTAATAAGAAAGTGGAGATGAATCGGACATACGCTTAGGATACCAACCAACAAGAAGAAAGCCACAAGAACATAGATATTAGAGGAAGTCTCAGGAATACATGGATACGAGCTGCAAACGAAGCTAGTACCCAATAAAGTGAGGTGGAAAGTGTTTTTAGAGGCGCTAAACTACCTTGAGGATTAATAGCAAAACAAAACAAAAAATTGGAATGATCACCCTCTGATCATACATGGATATACGCATATACAATATATATAATTACAATTACAGGTAAATAGGTGGACTTAATATGTAAATGAAAGTTTGTACGTGTACCATACCTAAAATCTAAATATAAATCTCAGTGGGTAATTAATTAGCAGCAGTAACTCACATTACATGTATTATGTATACTTGCTCATAATTCATCAATGTATGTACATCTGTTTGAATAATGATGATTGAGTGAAGGAGATGTTTGTAAGCATAAAGTCAATATTAATCTGATATATTACAATTACAAAATTACATATATGTATATACATATTTACTTGAGTATGTACAATCACATATATGAAGATACATACAAACATACATTTGAAAATGATGATTTTTGATTTTCTATTTTTGTTTACAGTTTACCTAATAAAATACGAGTATAAATACACACATACATAATATGATTTATGACTATAGGCGAACACACATATTTCATTCAGTCCCTGTTATTTTCTGTATTATTCCAGATATTATTTTTGTGTAGTTTTATGGTTTTATTCAACTAATTAGGATTGAGATTGAATTTAATTTTAAATTTTCAATGAAATAGGATATTAATGTATGATTTGTGTATGTAAATAATTAATCAGATTATATAATGTACTATATATGCATTCGTATATGAGTATATATATTGAAGTAAATCTATACATAATTTCTAGTTTCTTGGAATACAAATTTTCAAAGAGAAAATAAAATTATACTATTTCGAGATTCCTTATTCCATAGAAAAACATTTTTAAATATATTTATTAAAATTATTTGTAAAAAGGATGAACAAGAGAAATGAATATAAGAATTTAATGATAATTGATATTTACAATGCATCCTAATCCTAACATATACGAGTATATGATTTAGGTACATGTTTATGTTTCATTTCATTAAGTTTTTGTATAATATTTTACCTATACAGGATATATGTGTATACATAGTACAGTACAATATTTGAAAACCCAATTATTTTAATTATTCTTGATAAAGAACGAAGGATGAAATTAAATAAAAAAAAGATAAAGAAAATGAATAAAACATTAAAATGAACATATATTTGCTTTTAAATAAAAATGAATTCGAAAAAAAAAATTTATCAATTGATTTGTCATCATAATTAATAACGATTTCCATTCTGTTGCTTTTACAGTTCATTTTACACAAACTGGAAATACACGCCATTTCGTTGATTATCTTACATACTTCGGTGTTCAAATATCAATGTTAAAAATTATACTTTATTCAATTGATCAATTTGTATACTAAGAAAAAACCCAGCCTTAAAACTCATTAAAATCTTGATTTCTCAAGAGTAATATAAAGAAGGTATTGAATTGCAGATTTTTATGTGTGGCACAATATACATATTTTCGACAAAATAAATGCGTACCAAAAATACAAGACAAAAAATTAAAATGAAAATGAAAAATGTAAAATAAAACTGTGATTTTTCTTAGTTATTTATTTGTTTTTTTTTTGTGGTTATTTTTGAAAAGATATGTGCAACATAACATTTTCATCATTCATTCTCTATATACAGTGTGTCTCACAACAGAAATTCATCGATAAATTAAAAACGAATAATTTCTTTTCATAGTATCTATACCTATGTATATTTTATTTTAATTAGTTATAAAATCTTTGCTTTGCATTATTATTCAATATGTCGTCCAGTTTCTACTTGCTTCAATAACATGCCGTTATCTTTCCTGACAACTTTCCACTAATTTTTGGCGTACTCCTCACTAAGACATTTTCAAATTCTTTTTATAATACGAATTAAGTGCTTTCTGTTTTTGTTTCTCGTAATTTCTGCTTCATGGAACCCCAGACATTTTCAATACGGTTATAATCAGGAGATTGAGCAGGCCAATCCAAAGAAGTTATCCCATTTTAGTTTACCATTCGGTACAGTGCTAACTTCGATGTTTGGGATCGTTGTCTTCTTGGAGAATCCGATTTCGATTTCCGTATCCAAACCACTTTTCTGCGGAGCGAAATAAACCATTTTGGTATAGCTTCGTCATTCGTTTTGAGTCCAGTATCCCCCTGAGGCAAACTAAACTACCGAACTCCTTTTGGCAAAAAGCCCCATAAACGTGCACCTTTGCTGGATGTTTCATAGTTCTCTCTATTTAGTGTTGACCTTTTATCGTCCAAAAACGTCTCAAAAGATTAGAAACAATAAAAGAAGCTTCATATTTTCCAGGGACCATTGTAAACTTTTTTCCATATGGGAACTTATCAATAACGGTTTTTCGATTGTCGACAAGTTTGCTATTTGAAATTCTTTAAGACGTCTCTGAATTGTTGAAATTGATGTGTTGACACTCGTTTTCAATAATTTTTCACGTGCTTGTAGAATCGATATTGAAGATTTTTCTAAAAATAACTTTTCAATTATCTTATCGTCGCTATTTTTGTTGTCAATTAAGGCCTGTCCTTTTCATGCACGTTATTAACACAACCAGTTTGTAGATGACGCTTATTCCACTTTCTCACGAAATAAATTGATTTTTTTAGATACTTAGCTGCTTCTGAAAATGTAATTTTTGGTCCTTTACGAGGATGGCTAACTAAAAATTCACCTTTAAAACGTGCTTTGAAATGTAAATTCATTTCACTTTTAATATTGAAAAAAAAAAACTGATGTATGTCACTCACTACAAATTTAATTATAGTGCGAAATATGGATTCGATTGCTCCTTCTATATGCAAAAAATCATACCTGAAAAGAATCGTTGGATTTCTGTAGTGAAACACACTATATATGTACATATGTATAAAGGAGTTTTCATTTTGTTTTTATCCACCCCACCGCATTCACTCCACAATAATGACTTTCATGGTTCATATGGTTGAATGAAAGCTTTTTAGCTCATTGAATTTTTATATTTTTACACCACACATTCAATATGTGTATCGTATGTATACGTTTACAAACACTCACATGAATACAAAGTACATATGAAAAAGAAAAAAAATTGATCACGAAACGAATAAAATAAAAACATGTGGAAAATAATCCTGATGTACATATCTGGATGTTGTGTATACAGAAAAATAAAAGAGAGAGAGGGTTTGTGAGTGAGGGAGTTTGATGATAATAAATTGTGGTGAAAATGATTTTTGTGGAATCGGTTGGAATGGAAAAGCAACAAGTTGAAATTTTTATAGTGTCATTTTTGTATGTGTAAAACATTCGATTAACATAAACATATACAAACATGCATATTTATTGCTATTTTATTATAGAAAATTCTGCGTAAATGTGCCATTTATTTATTTCTATGATAGCGATTTTCTTCTACATAATATGTACATGTAAATAGAACGAGTATACACACACACTGAAATTATGTGTAAAATCATTGTTATTACAGAGAGACTTTTCAAAAATAAAATATAAGTACATATATGTATATGCAATATATGTTGTAGACATAATACATAAACTTACGATAATAATGAAAATATTTTACGATTACTGCACACAATACGTATACGATACCAAAACTAATTTAAGGTAGAAAATGAAGTAGAACCAGCAGAATATATAGCATGAGTTCAAATGTAAGTGCATATTATAAATTGTTTTTTTTTTTATATAAAAAATAATAATAATAAAATGTATTATTTTTACTTTTTTTGAATATATAATGTTTGAACATTATACCTATGGACGTCTTCTGTTCTATATTCCACTAATCGCATTTACAAAGCAATAAAACCTGAGTAGGGGTTTTGCGCTTCCAACAGCTGACGTTGAAAACAAAGATCAGAATCTTCAAATCATTTGTCATGTCGATCCTGTTGTACGGGAATTCTACGAATGTGGATTTGATCGCAGTAATGTAAGTAGATTTGTGACACAAAACATCTATTTCATCAATATTGATTCAAATAAAGTTCCATAAGTACAACTGGATCGTCCAAGCTCTTAGGATAGTTAACTCTATATGTACGTATAGGAGTTGAAATGGAATCCACATGGCAGTCGTTGGAGAGGACTTCCTCGAAATACCTTGGGGCGTACAATTTTTCAAGAAGCAAAATCGAAGACGACAAGTATTAGAATGAAAATAAAGATTTGGCTCTGAACAACGTCCGCTAGAAAATCTTATAACGGCCCTATACTCATCATAAGAAATTAAAAACAGAAACTAATAATAATAAAAATTTTATATTCGATTTCAAATAAAAAATTGAGTAAATTTATTGAATTACCTTAAAATAACATTGAAATATACTCATTGACTTTCTTTAAGGCTACTGTCACATGATATTTAATTTTAAAAATTCAGCTTCGGTTCGAAATGCATTGTCGTAAGTGGTACTTGTCGTAGGCATTTTAGTTTTTAATTTCCGTTTTGTAATTTGATTTCTTTCTATTCAAGTGTAACATGTCAACGCATTCGGAAATCTAAATCTGGAAATATTCAGTTCAGATTATAAAAAAATTAAAAATTAATACGGAATCTGAAATTTATTTGAATTTTTTGGTATACGCTAAACAAAAATACATTATTTGTTCATTTACATTTTATAATGCTCAATAAAATATTTTTTCATTTATAACCTTATTCAATGCTTTCTCTGCAGAAATTTATTTCGAAATTCGTTTATAAGCTGAATTTATAAGCTGAGGAAACTGTCTCAATTAGCAAAGTATAGCAAAAAGTACAAATATTATTGATACAAAATACTCGTATACTTAGCTTTTGACATTTTTAGCGCATCGGAATTAGAAATTGGCGGAATGCAGTGTGGGACAGGAAAAAGTGGAAAGAGATATTGGAGCAAGCCAAGGCCTACCAAGGGCCTACCATGCTGACAATGATGATGATTGGCATTTTTAAGTAACAAAGTTTTTGTTTTTTTTTTGTCCCTCGTCAAGCTCTATTTTGTACAATTCCTTAATTATTTTTCTTCAGGACTTAATATAGAATGGTATTTCTGTGAACTTTACACTTTTTAACTAAATCTTTTAAACAGTAACAGGAATACCATTTGTTATATTCAGCAACTATAGCAGCACTTTTTTCTATCGATAATTCACTTTTCCGTGGCATTTTTACTTCCAATACTCACTAAACGCACTTGAAAATTAAATTAAATGAATTATTTTCATCTTAGTATTTGTATTATTGACCAAAATCAATAAATAAATAAGTCGCGTCGCGTTACTCCTCAGAACACTGTATGCACATACAAATAATTTTCGTCAGCACTGTATAATCTTTGTACATATACTTACTACAAATAAAAATGACAAATGTCAAGAAGCATATTTTGTATTTATAGATGTTGACATAATTGTTACCTCGGACTCAAAATTCTAAATTTTCAGAATCTTGGACTCAACTTCATTTGCGGCTGAAATCGTGAAGTATGCATTTGGATTGCTTCAAAACATTTTCATATATCAGAATCAATTTTGACATTTAAATTTTGAGGTATGAGTCTTGAGGTATGCATTTGGTTTTGGTCTTAAGTTGTTAAATTTCTGAATATATACATATTTAATAAAAATAATTTTCAATTATTCAGAAACTGAAGAGTATACCAATAAATACACTAAAAAGTTGGGGAGTCAATAAATATATTTATATTTTACGCAATTCTTTAAAATTAAGTATTTGCTTTTTTTTTTTTGGAAAGCTGCTTATCAATATAATATCTTAAATGTTGAACATTAATATACTAGCCTGATAACTGATAAAATCTGTGAAGTTTACTATTAAAAAGGTAAATTTTAATTACATATAAACCCACCCATTATGCGCATTATTTGTGTAATAAGCGTGAATTTATAACGCGTTGCGTGTACTGTGTACACAAACAAAGTGTATATACATATGTATGTAGGAGGTAAGCTCTTTGGGTTTAAAGGCTGTTTCTACCTTCCGTTTCTTTCCATTTATTTTATTTCGCTTCGTTACAGTGTGATGTTTTTGATTGATTCCACTTTAATCATGCATGCGGATGCATGCGGATGAAAGTAATGAGTGATTTGATTAATTAATCATGGATAGCATAAAGTATATAAAAAGGAGACGAAGCAAAAAGTCAAAACCTGTTGATATTACACATTTTCTCTTTAATCGTAAATGTACACCCAACACAACACACACGAGTATATTAAATGTGTGTATAATTATTTACACTGTCATTGGAGTGTATTAAATTTTTTACAAATTTTCGATTTTAAATTTCGTAATTTTCGAAAATTTTTTTTCACTTCTTTATGTACATATACGAGGACTAGTATATATGTAAGTACCCTAGTATTTTTAAGTACCTATCTAATATGTAATAATGATTATAAAGAATAGTCTGTGTATAAGAAAAATGTAATTTTATGAAAATTAATGAATTTTATACAATAATAAAAACACAATTATTTATTTTCTTTTCAATTTTTCGTAGACACTAATGACACACTGTAAAGAAAATTTATTTTTAATCCTAAAAAATTTTGTTTATTCAGACGACGATTTATTTAAATTTTAAATGTTCATCGTACATAACATAAACACATACAACACTCTGTACTGCGTGTATACGTGGTGTATATACCTACAGAAAATTTTAAAAATATTACAACATCAAATTTTCAGTTGCCATGTTGTTAAGCACACATATGTACTTATATAGTGTATATACTTATACAGTCTACTCTGAGTCTATATGAAGATAATAAGTATATAAGATAATATCTGCCGTACAAAGGCAAAAAACCCTAAGTGCAAAATTCCATTTTTTGGGAAAATAAATTTATAGGTTTTTAAAGGAATTATCTCTGAATTTTTGAGTATTAGCGGTAAAATAGAATCAAGTTATATCCAACTGAATTCAAGACAATCAAAAGATCACATTATGATTTTTTTTCTCGACCATCAATAATATTCTCCAAGTTTTGAGCACAAAAGTGTTTTTCCACTGCAAATATAAAAAAAACATCACTCAAATTGCAAAGCCAAACATATCTAAATGATCTTGTGGTTTTCTAGCATTGTAATATTGAAGGAAAGAGTGATTGACAAAAAAGACTATGTGCTCTTATGTTGTCAACTCCTTGAAATGTGAATAAAATGTTGCTAGGAAAAAAAGCATATATAATAATAATAATGTTCTTTTTTTCTTTTTCAACAGGCTTGATTGTTAGCTGTTAATTGTATATTAATATAATTTGTCAGATAAAAAATTAATATATAAAAAACAATGATGAAGACGACAACATCAATTTCCAATTCTTTCTATTTTGATCCTATATATTTATCGCGTGCAAGAAAGAGTGAGAAAGAATACCATTTAAGATTCAATATGATTCTTATTGCGTTTTCTCTTTTTTATTAAATAATGTTCTTCATTAATTACAAAGCAATACTGATTTAAGTGAACTTAGGTTTTTTTTATACTTAAATATTTATCTATAAAACAATGGAAAAACGATCTCAACGCATATATGCTTTTTTTCCTAGCAACATTTTATTCACATTTCAAGGAGTAGACAACATAAGAGCACATAGTCTTTTTTGTCAATCACTCTTTCCTTCAATATTACAATGGTAGAAAACCACAAGATCATTTAGATATGTTTGGCTTGGAATTTATTGCAATACATTTTCTCAGATTACAAAAAACTGCAGTTAGGGTGAATTTCCACCTTCTGTAACTTTTTAAATAAAAGTCCGATTATTATGATATTAGTATCAAATGGAAGAGGAAATAATTCTTTATCCATTAGCGTCCGTAATTCAAAATGGCCATATAAGCACTTAGGGTGTTTTGCCTTTGTACGGCAGATATATCTAATAATCGTGAGTATATACATGTATATCCTTTTCGTTTTAAGTATATTAAAAAGTCACTGGATTTTTGATTATTACTTATTTCGTTCCCATCTAAATAATAATTCCTAAAAGGATTCTATTAAACTTTTGTTTCTTTTATTGTTCTTTCGTTTTGTTTTTGTAGATTTTTGGTTTGAATTTAATTTTTTCTTTTGTATGTGTACGGCGGATTTATAAAAAAGTTTATGTAACGGTAACGATAAATTGTAAATAATGAGATATACTTAAGCGCACGTATGTGTGTTATATACATACATTTAAAAGAAAAATAAATATATATAGATGTTATGTATCATTTAATCCTTGTTTTTTTTATGATACACAACTATTTTCTTATACATGAATATGTATATATACATATTTAGAATTATACGAGTATACTCGTATACATGTAAGAAGCCGTATATATGGTAGGGATTGTATATGTATATGTGGTGTGATATTTTTATACGACAATCTTTAAAAATTCATTATGCTTATTTAAGAACGACAAAAACATTGATTCAGACATATAAAGATAATTTCTGTTTTTTAACATTTAAAAAAGATAATATAAAATACTCGTATGTATGAATGTATATGTACAAAGAAAGAATAATTATAAGATATAAGATAAGATAAGTTGTTTATTTACAAAGTGTGTGTTTCAGAAATACATTATAATATTTTTTAGGTAGATATGATTGTAATTATTTTCACATTAATTCGAGTAAATGTACCAAAGGATGATATTGTTAGCAAAAAATTAAAAATAATATTTATTTTATAAGGATATATTTCATATATGTATATACATATGTATGCGTATGTAATGAGAAGAATAAGAAACTGAATAAAACCTTACAATTTTAAAGATGTTTTTTAATTACTTATTTCTTTTTTTTAGATAGCAATCTAATATTATGTCCCAAAGTAATTATTAGAGGAGCGTGATTTTTATAATTTTTTAATTTTATTGTATCAAGTGGTTAAGTAATAAAAATAATGACAGTTATGAGTATATATTAAAATTTTTACATATCATATAAAATTTGAAGAAAAATTCCATCGAGTTTTAATATCAGCTTTAGATACTAGATTGTTCGTAGGGTATATAGCTAGTACGCTAGTACATATTAGGTGACAGCCATTTATATACAAAAAGAAAAGACATAATTTCCCTCGTCCGCTCTGACTTAAATCCAATCGAATATCTTTATGTCGCTTCTACATTCAATGCAGTGACTTCAACTTGGAATTAAAGGTAGAACTATAATCGCGACATATGTGACATAAGCTATGACATATGTCGTAGCCGAACACAGCCAAATCAATGAGCTAAACTATAATTGACATTACCGACATACGTTAAAAATTCGTTTAACATAAGCTCGACATAAGCAGTACGATCGAGAGCGTACATGACATAAGTAACATAAGCCATAAGCTCATTTTGTGAAATTCGTATTGCTTATGTTTAGTATGTTATCTATGTTATTATAGTTAACCAAATGTGACGTTTTAACATTCGTTATTATTTCTCATGTTACCCATGTTAGCAATGTCGATTATAGTTCTACCTTAAGCCGTAACTAAAATGACTTCAACTAACTCAAGTCAGAAGTCAGATTACATTGTTTTAAATCAGTGTAACTATATTTGACTCAAGTCAGCTTCATTGAATTTAACGAAACACTTTGAATTTTCGTTGACTTCAGTGAGTGTGCCTCTGCCGACCACACAAAATTGAGTGACTTGAGTGAAATATGTACATACGAGATACGAGTATGTACATATGTATTATTTAAACATAACCAATTCCATATGAAGTTTATATGAAATATCGCATTTTGTAGTTAATGTAAAAAATTTGTGAAAATTTCCTTTATGTGTAACTCTCTCTAAATTTTATGTTTTGTATGTGTAACTCGAGTTAGATCTAACTAGTAACAAATATCATGTTCATGTGAATATTAACTAACCTTACTTTCACATATGCTTACTCAATTCACACAAGCCAATATAGTTACAACTTCAGACTTGAGTGAATTTCGTTAGCTTTGACTTGAGACTTTCGACTTCACAGCATGCTTAACATGTAAAAGTAGTTGTAAATACTACTGCATTGAATGTAAAAGTTTTAATACATATAACATTAACATATTCATTAAATCAAAGTCAAAGTTGAAGTCACTGCATTGAATGTACATAGAATCGGCATAAGTATTGACACACCCGTCTAACTTGTGAAAAAAGAGTTCTCAGATAAATGTTTTAGTTGAAGAATGTTTAAATTTTTTCAATGCATTTTATTCCTGAATCAAACACAAAAAATTAAATTTAAAAAAATTACCCTTATCTGATTGCAGTCTACAAATTAATGATCTATTGGGTTCAGATGTGATAATTCAGCAGATTCAAAATATTCGATAGTTTAGGATAGTGTTGTAATGTTGGAGGTGAAATAAAGCATCCGAACTCAATTCTTTTACTAAATTGGCACACAAGAGGTTAGTATATACGATATACCCCCAAAACCATAAGTGCTCTTTGTTGACTTTTCTTTAATTAGAATAAACTGTATATCCACCCAACTGGTAAATATTAAAATTACTTTCATTCGAAAATAATACTTTTCGGAAAATGAAGAAGCTTTATATGACGGTATATTTCGTAAAAAAATTTCATTGTTTTTTCTGAAGAATTTATTTTCGAATTAGATGGTGTCTCAATACTTATGGAAATCATCATCTTCGTTTGTGGACGCAGTTCCATATTTCTTTGAATAAATATTATGAGCTTAATATTCTACAGTCATTGATGATCACAGTTTTCCTTTCAAATATTTAATCGAAATTCTTTATACCTATTTTTTTTTTCATTTTTATTTATTTATTTTTATTGAAATGAAATGTTTTAAGTCAAATTATAGGAATCATACATTTTTTGACAAGTTTTTTGTTGTTGTTTGATGTTAAATTGTAAAATAATGCGTAACTAGACTTATTCCGAAATTTTAAAGGTCATAAAACGGAAATTGAAAGCTTTATTATCAATTTTGTAAAAAAAAAAAGAAGTTAATTATAGTTCAAATATCTGTAGATATTAAACATATTTTTTCTTCTCGTCTAAAATTCAAAAAATGTGGATTAGGCATTTCTAGATTAAGCCATCGATATGCAGTAATATTCGAATAGTATCCTCTCAAAATGTATTTATTTCATTACATTTTCTTTTTCTTTTTCATTTTTTTTTTGTTGAACATTTTGATAGACAGAGTTAGGAGGCGGATAAAATAAATAAATTATAAGTTCGTTCGAATTGGGGTAGGCGTAATGGTACACATCCTTATACAAATAACACTACCACAGACATATACTGCTGCAGTCCTTTTAAATTTTTTTTTAGAAAGCAAATATGGATACTGAACTGAAATGACATATACACATACATATTATATGTATGTATGTGTTCTATTAAGGTTTTAGATGGATTTAAAGTAGCAGTCACAAGAATAGAGAATGACATTTTATTTCAGTTGAAAATTTCTTAACTCAAAAAAAAAAAAAAGGAAAAAAAAATAATTCCGACAATATTAGGAGAAGGAAAGTTCTGTCGTTTTTTGGAAGTGTATTTATTCGCATTGTCGCCCTAAGTAAGAATTTTAATTTATTTGAAATTAATTTGTACATTTATATTATAGCGTACATATGAAGATTTCATGAACATTTCATAATATATTATTTTATTTTATTATAATTTTGGAACAGTGAATATCACTGAAGAAAAAGAGTACTTAAGACAGCTTGAGCATAGCAAAAATGGTTTACAAAATTTCGTTTGTGCAAATTTTTTCGGAAAGATGAACCCCGTTGAGGAATAACCAGATGTAGGAATGACGAGGCATTACGCAATATAATCACAACAAATGACACTAAACACAATAAAAACAGATAACATCCTGCAGGAACAGAAATATGCTGGTGTAAACAGAAAATCTGCACCAGCCAATTACAGAAACACATTCAAAGTAGATTATATATACTGTGTCAGTTGTCATAATTTTTCTTGTAGATACTTAAACTTGTTTATATCAGTCATACTCCAACAGGCGTCAAATAAATTTGAACATTGCTCAAACACGACATCCAGCAAATTTTTCGATTAAATGCTTTTGCCGTCATTGTGTCAGCATTCATTCATAAAGCACTAAACGGTATGCTGATTGTAGCAGATTTATGCTAATCACTTATATCTTATTTTTCGCAACTTTGTGTATGAGTGTATGCGAATTAGCGACAAAATTTAATTAATTAGTAGATGTTTTCCAAACCATGTTTCTGAAAAAAGTGAGTCTTTTATGGACCGATTGGTCACTGGAGATGAAAAATGCATCAGAAAAAAAAAAATATTGCTGCTGGTGCGACAGCAAAGGTATACATATAATACTTACATTTAGGACTCGTCAAAGAGAATGAAACAGTTAATGCTGACCGTTATTGTTCGTGACAAGATGCTTTCGAGCGAAAAAGTTCAAATTAAACACTCGTTTGTAGGTAATAGGGATCCTTCACCAAAATAATGCTAACAGACGAGCACAATAAATTATTGAGTTGTTAGTAAACTTTCTCTCAAATCAATCTCTATATTCTCCTTATAATACACCATTGGCTTACCATCTTTTAAGAGTTTTAAGATTCCTGCAAAACTATTCGGATGGAAATGAATGCTCAAATTATGAGAACAATTTTGAATTCACTTCACAGAAAAGGGATAAGTTTTTCGGGTGAATTAGATAAATTCCGGAAACCCTGACAAACAGTCATAAATAACAATAAGGAAATTATATTTCAGATTAGGTTTTAAATAAAAATGTAAATGTAAATAAAAATAATAAATTTGTTTTATTTAAAAAAAAAAAAAAACGACAGAACATAAATGTCATACCTAATAGTTAAAATTTACAAAAAACGATGATAATAAAGTCGAAAAAACAAAATGGATACCCATTTACTACATTTAATGAAAATGTTATTCAAACAAAATGAAAATCCCATAGATTAAATTTTTTAGTGTTTCGGTTCAGATATCCTTTACCTTTTTATTATATTCTCGATTTTTTTTATTAATTGTGAATAGAAAATTGTGTCTGTGCTCTGTGTATACATCCAAATTCCAAACAGTGTAGGTATATATGAAGCAAAAAGAAAACATAAACAGTAGCAACAAAAGAAAGCAATCATGTGTACAATTTTTATCTGAATGCTCGTAGATAAAAGAAAAAAATAATCTTGAAAATGTTTTTTTGGAATATTTAGATATACTCGTATAGTACATTATATCCTCGTATATCTACATTTACGTGTGTATATGTACATTACATTACGTACATAACCTAAACAAATATTTGAACATAAGTATATTTATTTCACAATTTTTTTTTGTTTTTCGGCGATTTTATTTATATAGTTTTTGCGTGTGTTTGTGTTTTTCTTTTTTTTGACGATAATGAAGTTTTAAACGAATCTATTGGAGGAAAATCGAATTCTACATCAGAAAAATATGAAAAAAAAAAAAAAAAAACAAAATCAAAAAAAAAAAATAAAAAAATATGTATTCCGGTCACATTCGTATTATAATATATGTACATGCGTCTGATGTTATATAAGTATGGGTGAGTTTCAAAACGTTTAAAGACCGCCTCAATGCATAATCAACAGTTTCAAAACGATAACACTTGAATCGATAACAATTACCATGTTTATACTTCACATCAAAACGATATAATACAAATCGATATGAGATAAAACGATCTAATAAAACTGGTTTTACAGATGTTTATACTTCTAGTTCGAATCGATATGAGATAAAACGGAATGAAATGAAATGCAGTGCTACCACAACATTTTTGCATTTTGAATAAAATATGTAAATAAAATTAAAATTTACAAATTACAACTCAAAGAACGATCACGAAATGAGAGGTTAATTATTTTAGTTTAATCATTTTTTTTGTTGAAAAGTAGTAAAAATGATTCTCAGAACGATATGAACGGTTTATACCGATTTTCATATCGTTTTGACAGCTCTCAAACCGCTTTAATTATGGTTTTTAGTTAATGCGATTTAAAAATGATAAAACGTTTTAAAGGACGTTTATACTAAACTTTCAAATCGTTTCATCTTGTATCGTTTTGATGTGTAGTATAAACGTGGTAAATGTCTACAGTTTCAAAACTCATTGTGAATGCATCTGATACGCATCTGTCAAGCAATCTACACATTCAGAATTTTTATGATGCAAAATAGATTTGAATAGATTTTTTTTTCTCAATATCATTTCAATGATTTATTTTTATGTGAATTTTGTTATATGGAACCAACCTGTTTTAAACAAAAATTTTGTATTTTTATGATGATAAATTGAATTTTTAATGTGTAGTGTTTTAATATTAATGACAAATTCCAAAAAAATGGAGAGTACTATATTATACGAGCACTTACACTGAAGGTGTTTTTGATCATTCAAAAATGGCTAGAAAATATGTCCATCGTGATATTGTTTAATTTTATTAAAAAATAATTGTTTCACATTTTTTGATTTAGTGTAGAGAATGAATTAATTAAATTTTAAAATTATTGTGTACTGCAGTAGGTGAACCATTTTTCCTGTTGTCAAAACAAAGCAAAAAATTCGTTTCAAAACGTCAAAGTTGTAGAACTTCAATATTGATGCGAAGCATTAATGCTATTTTAAAACTTAACATCACGACTGTTTTGATGCCGTATCACAACACATTTTTGAGGCGTTTTGAAACTCACCCAATGTTATTATGTATTTATATATGCATGTATGGGCTAACGGTTATAAATGATAACGAAAGGCAACATGTGGAACAATGTATAGCGTAGTACCTACCATAAAACATGAATGAAAAAAAGACAAAAGCAGAAAAAAAAAATTTGCAGACAAATCAAATGAAAAGATAATTGGTTTTTGTTTCTTCCAAGTATATACGATACAGATACACACAGCACAGCATTAGAATTTTATTTTCATTTTATTTTCGTATATTTTTTTCTTCTTCTTCATTTTTGGAATAATGAAAATAAATTATAATGTAAATGATTCTATGCTTTTTTTTTATTACAATTTTTATTATGAATGTACAGATACCCAGGACAGGATAGCAGAATTAAGAAAATAATCGATAATAATTTTTCATATTTTTTTTTCTGTTTTTTTTCTTTTTTTTTTGAAATCAGAAATTATTTGATAGAACAGAACTTACTTCTTGTTGTTATACATATATATTGTGAGGAGACACTACTTTAGGTTCTATATCACAATCATTTCAGTTCTATAAAAATTTGAAGGATAAAAAAAAAAACCAAAAAAAAAAAGAACTCGAATGATGATAATGAATGACTTTGACTAATTTTTTCAGCATATTTTTCCCATTGCCTTGTTCATTATATTTCAAAATTAAATTTATTACGTTACGAATACAATGTGACTGAGTGGGTGGCTGTGATCGTGGTGGTATTACTGATAAAATAGTGTATTTGAAAAAGGCAATACAAAAGTTTGTTGTTTTAATTGCGTCTAGAAAAATACAAACAAAAAAAAAAACAAACAATAAAATGAAACGCGTGAAAATCATTTAACAAAATAATTGACCAAGGGAAAATCTAGGTAAGATGCTAAAGTTTGAAGGCGTAAAGATGTGTATTTGTGTAATATGAACAACGTGACAAAAATGTGAAAGTTACAATCAGAACGAAAACAATACACTGGAGAGCAAAGAGTCAAAAATATGAAATGTCCTAAAATAATCAACATACAAAAAAAAAAACAAATAAATGTCAGAGATTATTCTCTTTGTCTATGTATTGTACTGAAAAAAAAAACAATGAGCAGGTGACCAAAAATTTCGAATTGTATTCGCAATATACGTATATCTATACATTTTTTTACCTTATAAGATGGAAATGTGTTTGCAATCGAAGATATGTATATAAGTGCTGTGTATGAATTTTTTTTTTTTATCCTGTGGATTATTATTCTGAAGATTGTTTAAAAAAAAACAATAAAAGGATAGCAATTTTCTTGTTGTAATCAGCAATTTATAGAAAAAATAATTATTGTTGAAATGAATTTAATTGAATTATTGCTGTTGCTCCCATGAGATAAGTCGCAGACCTTTTGAGAATCAGATCGATGCAAAAACGAATTAATTTTAGTGCATCCTTTCCACACATTTTGTTTAGAAAATTTAACAGATAATTTTATTGAATTTAATGTCAATCGAAATACATATACATTGACCTGACTATTTGAAGTAGTAAAGGATGAATACTTACACCCATCGCACAATTCCGGCGACAACTACAGCGTATACAGTAATTAAATGGTACTTTTTAAAGTTGAACTTTACGCTGTCGCCCAAATAGACTCTATTCTATTTTTCAGCGATAACGAGCCATTCACGACCTGGATTTTGCATAGTTAGTAGTAATCTAATCACAAGAAGCAAAAATGTAAAATTCATATTATGTATTTTACGCTACAGTTGCGCCCGAATTGTGCAAACTTTCGATGATACGCTGCAGTTGCCGCCAGAATTGTGCGATGGCTGCTACTTTAGATTCAGGAAGTCAAGACTTGATAAACTGACCGACTGAACTTTGTTTCATGCTGAGCTGTGAAACCAAAAAAAAAAAAAAAATTATTATTTTTCAATTTTAATATAAAAAAAAGGACGAAATATCTAATACAATTATGACTAAAAATATTTTTCCCATTTAAATGTTTGTAAAGTTACTTTTATCAGTAATCGGATAAATGATGCCAATCAATTTTCTTCATTTTTGTTGACAAAAAATGTAAAAAATAAAAAAAGGCATAAAGTTAAATAGAAACACAAAATAAAATTCAAGGACATCATGAGAAAAATACATTGATAATGAAGACAAGAGTGTTATTTTTGTTTTGCTGTTTTTAGAGTTTCTTTTTTTTTTTATATTTTCAACTACTATCTATTATACTGTACATCAGGAAAGGTTCGAACGTGAAAATATGAAGATGAAAAATATTTTTCATATTTTTTTTTCATCCTTACTTCATTTTCTCAAATTATAAGTGAGCAGCAGTGATTATTGATGGAAAGAAAATTAATTTAATGTTCACACATCTAGAGCTACCTACTCGTATTTGTTCTGTTTATTATTGAATAGATGGCATATAGTTTAAGTTGTTTACAAAAAGTTCAATTTTCATTTTTTATGTTGTTTTATTGTTGCTATTTACGAAAGTTTTATTATGTTTTACATCAATTTATTGCCAAATTTCCAAGTGTAATACTATACAGATATTATTTTAACCATAATCAGCATTTTTTAGCTCTTCAATAACATATCCAATTTACGTAGTATTATTTGATCCAGCATCTAACTTTATTTGTATGTATTTGTAGGGTATTATATACTCTCTAGAGCAGACCGCAATACGGACGGATTCGAAAAGGAATGTTTTTGAATGTAACATCGTAGAAGTGTGTGTGTGTGTGTGTGTAACATTTTTGCAAATTCAATAGTATATACACAGAAAAAGGATAATGGAAATGTTCAGTTTGTCTGTGTATTATATGTACGTTTAGGTTCATATTTTTATTCTAATTATTTGTTTAATGTTTATATTGATGCTTTTGTTCTCTGTGTGAATTTTACTTCATTTTAAAGTTTAATATACATATCTATATTATTGTGGGTAGATGTAGGTGTAGGGTGCAAAACCAAAAATATAAAAAAAAAAGATAAAAATAAATAAATGGATGAAAACCATATTCATTGTTTTAATAATAAAATTGATTATGCGAATAGAAGTTTGGTCTTTATTTTTGTCTTATCATAATACATTATCCTTAAGATTATTTTCATAATTATATCAGTAGCCTTAATATCAATATCATCATAATCATTATCGTATTTTTAATGCGTACATATACGAGAAGAATAAATCGTGTGTACATAATAACAATAAAAATATCCTTTAAACTGAAAATGAGTTATTTGAATTGTAATATATATAACTACATTTATAGGTACAGGTACATAAGTATGTTTAGGTAACTAAGAATAAAAATTGTGTATTATGTATATACTATATATATATACTATATAGCCCGTATCAAATTTATGTACATATTTACAAAGAACATTAGATAATTAAAATTTAATTTATGCTTGATGGGTTTATTTTTGTAGTCTTTGAGTTTTGTTTTCATTTTCAATTCTCATATTTTTATGTAGGTGTATGTATACTTACTTGTACGTTCTGTTAAAAAGTAAACGTAACGAATGTGAAATTAAATAACATTTCAAAGAATGTTGTTCGGTTTTTGTTGTACAACTACAGATATACATTTCAAATTCAATGTACAGTGGATATCAAAAGTCCTTGAACACCTTAAAATTTTTGTAAAATGCTCTTCCTTCTTAATAATCTCTTGACAAGTGAAGACGTGTTTTACAGTAATGTAGAAGAAAAGTGGATTTCATTAACACGTTTCATTTTTCATTTCATTTCACGTTTTATCAGTCATGAACAAAAAGTCGGTATCGAAAATCAATTAATGCTGGAGATACAATGTAGGAAACAAACTTTTTTCGAATATTTCCGAAGTGGATACAATGAAAGCAACTTTCAAAAGAAACATTTTCTGTCAAATTTTATATTTGTTGTTGTTTGTTATAGATTTTTTTTAAAGTTTTTAAATTGGTTTGAAATAATGAATACAAAAAAGTTATTACTAAAAGAAGATGCTGGATTGTTTTTTGAAACAATTCGAATGACACCAGCCATATTTGATGTTATATTAAATATTAATTATTATATTATTTATTTAAAATTTTAAAAATTAATTTCTTCATTCAAATTATTTCAATCTTTGAAAAAGAACGAGAAACGAACGAGAAAAGTACGAGAAACGAACGAATACGGACCAGTAGGCAACAAAATTCTGTTTCATTTAAAAAAAGTTGCCGCAACTAATTTGTTTCCTCATTTGCTACAACCCGCCCCATTTAACTCTGTAGATTAGAATCGTGTTTGTTTCCTAGAAAATGTTTGTTACGTACACTGTATCTGAGCCTTAAGATTCATATCTGTAATATCTGAAGATTTAATTTTTGTGAACGGGGAAAGATAAAGTCATAAATTAAATTGCATATGAAAGGACAAAGTGTCTTCCTTAAATCTTAAGTGTGCTAATTATCATCAAAATCGAATAAGTATAGTTTTACAAGAAAAATATTTTTGTAACATTACACAGAAAAAACGCATAAAAAATTATAATGTGATTATGGGGGAGTACAAACACTTTTGATTGGTAATTTTGGGACTTGTTTTAATTATTTCTTATAACTTGAGAATGGACAGAGGTACAATGAACAGATGAAATTCCGAAATAATATTAAAAAAATTTGTTTTTGACTAACGGGCAGCTATACAAAATTTAAATTTGGAGGTGTACAAAGACTTTTGATGCCCACTCTACCTTCATGAAGATTTGTAAATTTATAAAGTAAAAAAGAAATGAAAAGAATGAAATCGAAAAAGAAATATAATACTATTTTCAAATAAGTGAATTTAATTTTAGTAAAATTTTTTTTATTTTTTGAAATCATTTCATATAGAATTTCATGCTTGCTCGTTTTTGAATCATACGTGGGATGTATTCTTTCTTTTCATTTTATCATATATACATTGCTTTGGTAGCCAATGTATGTATGTATGTACATTTTACGAGTATACATACATTTGTCTGATGTTTATTACTTCATGACCATATATAATAAGAATTTTTTAATAAATAAAACTAACAACAACAAAAACAACAAATAAATTTTTTGTATGATAGGTATATGTATGTATGTATCCTTTCTTTATTCTAAAATTTGTCTTTATTATTATTATTTCATAAGTTTTGTATATTGTTCAATATTCTATTTTCATACATTTCAAAAAAAAAAAAAAAAAAAAAAAATGAAAGAAACGACACAAGAAAAGGACATCTTCTAGTTGTGAAGCAAATACACATACATATTATATAAAAGTCATATTACAATATTTTTTGAGCAGTCTAAAAAAAGTAAATAAGAATATATCCTTCAAATAAAAAATTTTATCATAGATGTGTAAATAGAAAAGAAAATTTTTTTATATTTTTTTCATATTATAAATAGAATTGAAACGAAAAAGGATATTCGAATATGGTTATTATAAAAAAATCATATAGGTACGTATGTGTATATCTCTTCCATTTCTTTTTTGAAAAGTGTTATATATGTAAGAGTACAATGTGTTTCACTTCAGAAATCCAACGATTCTACCTACATACATCCTTTGAGTCTCAGGTATGATTTTTTGCATTTAAAAGTAGCAATCGAATCTCTATTTCGCACTATAATTAAATTTTTTGTATGTGGCATTCATTGTATGTGACATGAGTTCACATTTGAAAGCAAGTTTTAAAGCTGAATTTTTAGTTAGCCATCCTCCTAAAGGACCAAAAATGACCTTTTCAGAAGCAGCTAAGTATCTAAAAAAAATCAAGTTATTACTGAGAAAGTTGAAAAAGTGTTATCCATAGACTGGTTTTTGTTGATGACGTGCATAAAAAGGACAAGCCTGGATCGACAACAAATAGCGACGTTAAGATCATTGAAAAGTTAGAAAAACCCTTCAATATCGATTCAACAAGCACGGGAAAAATTATTGAAAATGGTTGTAAACATATCGATTTCAACAATTCAGAGACGTCTTAAAGAATTTCAAATAGAAAACTTGTCGACAATCGAAAAACCTTTATTGATAAGTTCCAATATGTAAATAAGGTTAAAATGGGCCCGGGAAAATGCCAACACTATATATAACGAACTGTGAAACACCCAAAAAAGGTGTACGTTTATGCGGCCTCTTCCAAAATGGTTTATTACGCTCCGGAGAAAAGTGGCTTGGACACGGAAATCGAAAATGGATTCTCCAAGAAGACAACGATGCCAAACATCGAAGTCAATACTGTTCCCAGTGGAAAAACCAAACACTTCTTTGAATTGTTCTTCTCAATATACAGTTTGCAACCCCATTGAAAATGTGTGGGGTTACATGAAGCAGAAATTGCGAGGAACAAAAATAAAAAACACAGAACACTTAATTCGTCTGAAATTAGTGCAGAGTTGTGACGAAAGGTGCCGCATGTTATTAAAGCAAGTGGAAACTGAACGAGCAATTGAATACAATGCGAATAAGAGGTTTTGTAGCTAATTAAAATATAATGTATACTATAAATTATTCGTTTTCAGTTTATCGCTGGATCTCTGTAGTGAAACACACTGTCTATATGTACTACATCTCTTCCATTTTTTTTTCGAAGAATTTTATACATGTATTTTTTTGTAGATATGCTTTTTTCTGTAGAAAAAATATTTTCCCTGATAAAAACTTGTTAAAATTGAAATTGAATAAAATTCAAATATGAATCGATTTATATTTCTGATAGTAAATTTAATTTATTTTTAGATACAGGAAAATAATTTTTTTTTATACTTTTTCTTTCTTCTATAAATGATATAAATGATGATAAACGAAATATACAACGTAAAAAATAAAACACTGTTTGAATTTGTGTAAAGCATTTTCCTATTTCAGAATTTTCAAACATTTTTACATTTGATTTCCCTACTGGAAGACTTCATAAGAATAAGAACTAAAATAAAAAATAAATAAAGGAAATCAAAATCTATAACATTGAATACGTGTTATTTTTCTGGAAAACGAGGTAAGTTAAAGTTATTTTTACCTGTCTTGGCTTTAAAATGCAGAACTAATCTTCTTCTTTTTCCAATCGATTTAATCATGATCTTTATAGAGCTTGATCTTTCCCATTCAGAGCATACTTACTGCGTCTTCGCCCACTGAGTCTACCAATATTTTCCTTGGCCAACCAATTGAGCGCAGTTCTTCTATTTTCACGTCAATCAGTTGTGTGGGTATTATTATCACCGGTACACGCATTACATGTACAGCTAAATGAAATTTCTTCAACTTAATAAAATTCGAGACTGCCATCTCATTAGGAATTGAATACAATTTGTTATTGTACGTTATTCTCCTTTGTCTGTCTTCTCTTATTGGTCCTGTTTTACATCTTAGTACCTTTCTTTAAATTAGGTTAAGCGTATCTTCTGTCTTTTGTGAAAATGTTCAGAGTTTACTTCCATAATATATTACAGATCTTGTTATCGTTTTGCAGAACATAAATTTAGTTTTTCTGTGTATAAATTGAAAAGCAGTCGAAGGGAAAATGGTTGTTGTTGTTGTTGTTAGTTAAGGGGGAGGTATGAAAAACAGAGCACTCAGACAAACGCTGTCCATTATGCTCGATGCCCCCGTCTAGTCAAACTTCTTCGTCGTTCTTAGGTAACGAAGGAGTTCCACTCGACTTTCAGGCCCAATTTGTTCGGGTGTGATGACATCAGTGCCGAAAATGCGCATTTTAATGGACGAGAAGGCCTGGCACTCACACAAGAAGTGTTGCGTGGTATCGTCCTCCTCTCTACAAGAAGCGCACAGTACATCACTGATGATTCCTATGGTAGTGAGATGCTTTCCACAGGTATTATGCCCTGTAAGGACATTGACCATAGCTCTGCAGTCTTTCCTTCTCTGTTTGAATAGAAAAGCCGCTAGAGCCTGGTTTGGCTTCTTGATAAAGCGCTTGGTTTACCTACACTTTGAGAGATTTTGTCATATACTCTCATGCAGATTACCTGTGAGTGAATCTATAGCATTTTTCACCACTGTCGTAGGCACACCAATTACTGGTTCAGGGCCTATGAAGCGCATTTCGGCGCCTTCTTTAGCGATGCTATCACCTGCCTCATTGCCTTCAAAGCCTGATGTCCAGGTATCTAAATGAGATCCACAGAGTTATGTTTTATGTCAAGTTATCGCTTCTCGGCCTTATGGCTAAGATCAAAGTGTAGGGCAAATGGTAGATCAACTGACTAACTGATCTCGAAAGTGCAGGTTCGATTCCCTCCCACGGCAAAAGTAAGAAAAATAATTTTCAATTCTTCTTTGTCTGCTTCCAACTTTCATTATTTCTCAAGTTTACTCAGCTTTGAATGAGTAACAGCTTTCTGAGCTGTCATCCAGCAGCACTTCAAGAGCTGTTGTACTGATGATGATAATGATACTTATTTTAATTTTTAATTATAAATGTTAGTTTTTCTGAATTTTTCATTTATTCATTCACATTATAAATGAAAGTATTCGGATGAGAATGTGAGCGATACGTCAAATCACTTTTGAGTGAATGACTAAAATATAAAAAATTTGCTTATAACGCATATTTTAACATAAAAAATATCTTAGCAACTTAAACCTATCCAAAATAAAAACATAACTCCAACGTAATTTATTGAGACGATTTATAACGTCGATTTATTGACTAGATAGACAATTTTAATCACAAAACATTGTTATCGATTCGATGGTCGATAAAATCGACTCTTTTGTAAGTAGGCGTATAATGTCGTTAAAATTACAATCACCTTTAAGCTTTAAATGATACATTTCAATTTTCTTCTATCGCATAATGTACGACGAAACTTCATGAAACTTAGTGAAACATTCGGAAACTTTCTGAGAAAAATAAAAACCATAAATTAGTTAACACAAGAAGGACAGAAGTAAAAAAAAAAAAACTTTGAAAAGAAATTTGTAATTGTTTTGCTGTTTGTTTCTTTGGTTTCGTCTTTCATTAATTTTTTTTTTTTTTTTTTGGAATAAATATCCGCTAATAGCCTTGAGTGCGGTTTCTTTTTTCTGCGTGGTAGCAAGAGAAAAGAAAAAAAAATGTTGTTTTGTGAAAAAGTGAAAATTTTGGTTATTTTCTCATTGGATTTATTCATGATATAAAATATACTTACAAGTATGTACATATGTGTCTGTAATATGTAAATGAATGCCCTTGAACTTTATATTTTGTTTCATATTTTCGCTTTTTTTTTATATAAGAGGTGAGTCAGATAAAATTTGGAATTTTTACGGCGTTATAACTGAAAACCTAAAAGAGGTATAGCGAATTGATGTGCATAGACAAATTATTCTATAAATAGTACGAAACATTTTAATTTTTTCCTTTTGTGTCTAAAACGTTTAATAAAAAAGATGTGCAGTAAACAAGAAGTAGAAAGAAAAATGATATTGGAGAAATTTTTCGAAAATAAGAAAAGATCGAAAAAGGAGATAGCTAGGGAAACAAATACTGGTGTACAAACAGTTTACAATGTTATCAACAACTACAACAGAGGTAATTCTATTGAAATAAATCGACGATCATGGAGAAAGAAAGGTCCTTCTGATAGACAGGTACTACGAAATATTGTAAATGCCTATAAAGCTAATCCACTGAAATCAACAAGGGATGTAGCCGCAATTGCAGGTACGTCACAATCAAAAGTAATGAGATATAAAAAATTTAGTGGACTAAAAACATACAAGCAACAAGCAGTACCTGATAGATGTGAGGCTAAACAACATCTGGCAAAAACACGAGCAAGAATGTTATATGACAAATATCTAATGAAATTTGATTGTGTTATCATGGACGATGGAACATATTGCAAAGCAGATTTCAACCAGATTCCAGGAAATGTGTATTGCACTGTAAAAAATAAGAAGACAGTTAATAAAACAATTTCAGCAAAACAACACACAAAATTTCCTAAACAGTTCATGGTATGGCAGGCTATTTGTAATTGTGGTCTACGGAGCAGGTAATTTATCACGACGGGAACAATAAACTCAAAGATGTACATTGAAGAATGTTTAGAAATACGATTGAAACCCTTTATAAGACAACATCAAGGTTCAGTGTTATTTTGGCCAGATTTAGCGACTAGTCGCTATGCTAATACAACGAGGCAATTGTATGAACAAAATGGGGCCCATATGGTCCCGAAAGAGGCAAATCCACCTAATTGCCCAGAACTAAGGCCAACTGAAAGATATTGGGCTAAAATGAAGTATATATAAAAAAAAAATTGTAAGAATGATATTGATTTCAGAAATCGGTGGCGGAAAGCATATGAAGTGATCACAAATGAGTCTGTCCGAGTGCTAGTGCAGCACCTCAAGAAAAAAGTTAAAAATTTTTGTAATAGATAATTATATTGTCCCAATATTTTGTAAAATAAAATCGTTGAAAATATAAAATAAATCAAATTTTATTTGATTGAAATCGGAGTTAAACTTTTTGATCTCTGGTAGAACGAAAATTCCAAATTTTATCTGACTCACCTCTATAATATTCGTGAATCAAAAAAAGCAACAACAATAAACGAGCATAAAAAATATCATATTTCAAAAATGCTCCTTAATGCTATACGGCTATACTTTAGATTAGATTGTGAAATATATGTGTACGTACTATGGTACTCACACATGAACTGTGCGCTGTAAACATTATTTAATATGCATATATGTGTGTAGGTACAACGCGTACAACATATTTGAACAGATTCGCTTATATTTAAATTAATATTTAAAAATGTGTTGAAATAAAGAATAAAGGCAGGATAATTACTTTACTTGCACTTTACTTCATCATCATCATCATCATTTTGTAATTGTTCCTTTTAGCTTTATAAAAAATACACATATGTGTGTACGCCATATGTGTGTATATTTGTGTGTGTATCGATATATCTATTCTATACCACGTCTATTTATGTAATTGGCAGATAAAATATTTATATTTTTTATTTTTATGCTTTTCGTTTTTAGTTTACTACTAATGGAGCTAATATTTAGTAACAGAATGTACGTACAATTTTTTTTAAAGAAGCAGTATATGATACTAATATACTTGTACCCTAATACATTACTCGTGTCGTGTGTATGTATGTACATATTACTTTCAGTATGTGGTGTAATTTGTATACCGTCCGTACTACACTCTTAAATTAATTTTATTTTAATTTTGTACACATGTACTTGTACAAAATGTGTACGTACATCGTTTCGAATCGTTTGGTCTTCTATTCAGGGTATTTTTCTTTAAATTTAGATTGTATGTACAGTAACGCCGTATAAATTTGAACTTCTCCAGCAAACTTTTACTAAAAATTTAAACTTTAACTTTATAAATTTTCAAATATTGATTTTTTAAATACTAGCTGCTTTCGATTTAGCAATTTCAAGTAAGAAACTTGCGAATACAAAAATGTATCTAGTATCTAGCATAAATTGTTAAAACGAACAACACAAAAATTATTCGTAACAACTTGCATCTTCTTGAAAAATTTTTCATGAGTGTAGCTGCTAGTAGATGGTTTAGGACAGACATATTTACCTTATCTACTCACATGTACCATACGTAGTACTTGAAATTGCTAAATCGAAAACTATTATTGTTCGAAATATGTAAATTAAGGCGGAAGAATCAAAATATGATATACATATTTCATAAAAATTGCATCAAAAAACGAATGATTTAAAGTTTGATTCTGGGAACGCGAAAATTGCTAAACATGCCCCACATAAAAATATATTATTATCATGTTTTTATGCTAAATGTGACTTGACTAGGCTAAGTTACTGTTAAGGACTATTTTAAATTTCGCTTGTGTTTGCCAGTTTTCATTGTGGTAACATGATTTTCTATAGTCATATGAAAATATTCTATCTAATCTTTCGTTTTCGAAATGAGCTTCGTAGGCTTGGAAGTGGTAATCGGTCTGCTTGTACTATTGTAGTTAAGAATGCCATTGACTACTATATCAAGAAAGTGCATAAGCGGCTCTGGCAGGAGAAGCCATCAGAGTACAGACTGAAGAAGCATGATAAGGTCAAGTCATCTTGTCTATTCAAATCAGGAAGAAGAGACTTCAAAGCAATGGTAAGTGATCTTACAGAACTCAATACCTGTGGACATCATCTAGCCAGCTGTCATAACAATCAAAGACGAAAACAAATTATGTTCGGTTAATTTTCCAAAATTATCAGTAATTTCCGTTCCCATTTCACTATACTTCCAATAATAAAATTCAAATAATCGAAAATGTCCTGTATTTGATATTTTTATAATTTAATATTTTTTTTTTCAGTTTTAGTTTCATTTAAATTTTTCTTTTCGTTTTTTTTTTTTTCGTCGAAGTAGCTGTACCATAATATATAAAAGTAAATCTATGGAAAAATATATTTTTATAAAATTTTTTCGAAAATTCATAAAAACTTTTAATTTACAAATAAAAAATAAAATAGAGAAAACGAAGCAACAAGAAAAACAACAAAAAGGAAATTAATACAGAGAAAAGTTATTAAAAAAAAAAAACAAAAAACGAAAGAAAAATAACAACAAAATCAAATCTGGTAGTTTGTAAGTATCGTAATGAAGGACATAATAAGAAAAACGTATTCATAAGATGTACACAATTTTCTGAATGTACTATAGGTATATACTCGTAAAGTAAAAGAAAAAAACTTGGCAAAAAAAAAAAGAATCGCTGTATATACACAATTAAGGGTAAATCACCTAAGTAAATATTATTTCTCCTAGAATTACATACATACAAACATATACACATGTGTATACTTACAACAACTTCATAAAAATTATAATATTACATTATTATATATACTCGTATATACATAGATATCTTGAAAATATCCTTTAAAATTTTTGTGTGTTACGTTTTCGATGTTTTTCCCTTTATAATATGAAAAAATAAATTTTTTCGATGTTTCAAATTGTTGATATGTCGGTTAAATACATATACAAATGAAACAGAGCGATTGTACTTATAGGATGTAGGATATTCACATTAAATGGTGAAAATATATATATATAAGCACACATATACACAGTCGTTTATAAAATCATATAATAGAAGATATATACACCCACACACACACAAATGAATCCTTTACATTTATTGATATGCACATACATATTGCATTAAACAAAAATTTTTATAAATACATAAACATAAGTATGTACATACATAGAAAAAATAATGAAGGTCCTGTTGCTTTTCATTCAAATTTCCAACAACAAAAAACCGCATCAAGTGAATAACAATCGCAAATAAAATTTACAGAAAAAAAAAAAAAATGGAATAGAAAAAAAGGACAAAAAGAACGAACCTATGAACATGCGCATCGAATAATTTTAACTAAAAATAAATCAGAATTTACTTTGAAATTACATATACATTAATACGAATATTTGTATCTATGTGTATGTAAGAATTACATTTATTTGAAATAAAGGATATACGTATATGTACATACATATATGTACATATGTTAATATAATATTTGTGAATGTATTGAAGGTTAGAATATTTTTTATTTTCTCATAATCTAGCACTACATTTTTTGATTAAATAAAATATTTATTTAGCATAAAATATGCACATCCTTTACGGATGTACAAAACCAAAACCCAAAAAAAAAAAAAAAAACCAAGTATATAGTATAACATGTATATACGTGTATGGATACTTTTTCTAAATCAACAGTTCAATTTCAAATTAACTGAAATTCATCCATATTTTCATGAATTTTAGAATTTTAGTAGAATAAGTTAAAAAAAATTTGTTTTTTGTTAAGATTTTCGATGGTTAAAAAGGAAAGAAATATAATGAAAACCAGAATATGAATTATTATTACGTCTTTTTGTTTTGGTAAATAACTGAAGATATATGATTGGAATCTGTTGCAGTTTTATAATAGCATTTTTTTACTTTAAAGTGGACTGGAATTAATGGAAAATTGGGTAATTTTTGGTAAATAATGATCCAAAAATCAAAGTAAAATTTCCTTTTCCACATTGCGTGATCGTGTTGACTGTCAAAATTTTTTTGTTTTTTTGTACATTTGACAAGAAATGGAAAATGACAAAGCATGGTTTTATGTCATAGTTTTTGTTTTTTTTTTTTTAATAAACTAACATGCAAAAATGCTAATAAACATGAGCAGTTAATTTTTATCGTTCCATTTACAATCAGCAACAATTCTGTGTTAGAAAACGACATAACATGTAATGCTGCTTAATAGCTGATAAGACTGAAAAACCAAATTTCACAGAATAAAAATCCATCAAAATGAGATCACCTGTTTGCTTCTTAAAACCCATAAATGTATGTTACACATTATTATAAGAATTTACATACACACTAGACGAACATACATTATAAGCGTGTATTAGTCAGTGAAATTGCAAAAATATAAATCTAGCATCACAAAATCACTCTCATACACCCAATAATTACCCATAGCCCCATATGTATACTGATGAATATAGTACTTATTTATCACCTACACAGAATTTTTGTTTTTTTTTTTTTTTCTTTGTATCATTGAATTCCAGATGATATGATTTCCCCTATTTTTGTAAAAACCCTCCATTATATATATACTACTTATATTGCATGTAAAAATAAACATACAAACACACATTAATATTGAAAATTTTTCCACAATACAAACGTAAAAATTTGTACAGAACCAAAAATATGCTTGTATAGTTGTTATATAGAATTGAGTCTTCCCAGGGTTAAATTCATTTTGTAGGACCCAGTACGAGATGAGCTTTTAACTGGGTGGTTTTTAAAGTAAATATTTTTCTGAAACGTTATTTATATTTCTAAAATAATAGTACACCTCATAATGTGTATATATAATATTATATTTTTTTAATAAAAAAAAAAAACTAACAAAAAAATGGACAATAAATAAATAAAATAAGATTTTAAAAAAAAATAAAAATAATTCCAGGACCGTCAGTTTCTTTTAAAAAAATTTTTAAATTGTGAAACGATCAACATTTAAATAAAATAAAAAAAAATTTATAAATAAGTAAAAAATTAAAAATTAAAAAATAGTTTTTAAAACTATTAAAAATTTGTAGTGCTGATGTTATTTCTGTTAATAATCTATAGATTGTTTATTAAAAAAGAAAATTTATTATTATTTTGTATTAAAAAAGAAAAGGATGAAATAAAGAAAATTTAATGAAATGCAAACACAAAGAGTGAAACTGAAATTGAAAAGTGCAATTCAATTCATTTCAATAAACAAATTGTGTGCTGACTACAATTATTAGAGAATGTGAAGAGTTAAAATAAATCTGAATGAAAACAGTGAAAAAACAAAATTACAAAAATCAAAATTAAACGGAGTAAAACTTTTAGGGACCATTATATATTAAATGTACGAGTACTTGTGAATAAATTTGCGTACGTATGTAAGTTATCAAATTGTCGTTTTTGAAAATTTGTATGTGAGATTCATTCCCTAAAAGAATTACTGTCCACTCCATAGCCATATCTAATGCTTGTATCTTTTTTCTGGGTTTTTTTCTAATGAAAATTACATAAAGGCGATGGTGATGAAATGTATTAGAAAATATTCATAAAAAAAAAAGATGAAAAAATATTAGGAATCCATATACGTATATGTACTCATAATATAATATGTAGAACGTACAAAGATTTGAATATGTATACTCACATATCCTATGAATTGTGGCTACTTCAATTATGTGTATATATGAAGTGCAATTAATGGTAAAAAAAATCTGGAATTTAATTTTAACAGTCGTGGTTAAAGAGTTTTACGACGTGCATCATCAATAATTATTGTTGGGATGCGCAACCAGTGTGTGTGTGTTTTCCTTGAATTAAATTTAAAAGTGTGTCGTTCACCAGCGGAGGTTGTATGGTAGAGTGCTGGCTACAATAATAGCTAAAGGTGGTGGTAACTATAATTACATCCTTACTTAAAGGTATTTGCCTAGTAAATTCAAACAGTGATGATATTGTGATATATGTACAATCAAAAATTGAGGAAAAAAAAAAAACAAATTAAAATTAAATCAAATAAAGAAACAGTCTAACACGAAAGTAAAATAAAAAGTTTTCTTATACATTCGTTTTTGTCAGTTTTAATTTTATAGATTTTTTCGTGATTTGATTTTTGTGATGAAAATTTTGATTTGAATGTGAAACAGAAGAACAAAAAACTTTGAAAAAATATAAAAAAAAAATTTTTCTAACTGATGGTACATATATATACTGTTTGCATGATTTCCTTTATAAGTTTTTTTTTTTTTGACTATAATTTGCTAATTTGCTAATAACCTATGTATGGTAATCAAAATAAAATAGTAATTTGAAATTAAATACTTTTCGAAAAAAGAGAAAAAAAAATATTCTACAATAACAACAGTGTGTGAACAATGAAAAATGAGAATAAATAGGCCAAGGTCAAAATCAACTCATCAAATTCCTTCTGTCGTGAGTGAATTACACAAAAAATAAAAAATCAATTTTCATTTGATTTGTATACTATTCCCGATAAGTCAATATCTCATTAAATTGCTCAATAGATAATTATCGCAAAAAAGAAAAAAAAATTTTTTTTTTTTTTATTAGAAAACCAAGATAAATCCTTGTAAAGGAATTTTAACTTTTTTAATTTATTTTAAAGTGAAAAAAATGTGAAAATTATTTTTGTTTTTCATGTAAAACATGATAAGAAGGAACAAAACTTCCACTACATAATCGACAACCAACCAATAATCAGTCAGTCAGTCAGTCAGTTCTAGGTGGTTCTAGTTAGTTAGTCAGTCAATCAGTTATGTATCGACAATTGAAACGAAATATGTACTTACATTCGTATTTGGTATCTGTATTTTGTTAATAAATTTTTCTAGTGAAAAAAAAAAAAAAAAATTAATTAGCAAAATTAAAGATGAAACTAGGATAAAAAGTTATAGTATACAAAATGCTTTTATTATTCTTATAAATTCATCCAGTCATTCATTTATTCATTCATTTTTCACTCGGTGCGTTCGTTTATTTTGTTTGCTATGTTTTGTAATTTTTTTTTTTTTTTTACATATCAATGATTTCAAATAAACTCAGTGAAAATCTAAAATAAGAAAAAAACTTTTTTTTTTTTTTCATTTTCCATTTTTTGTTTTTCGTTTTTGTGAACAAAAAAAAAAAAATATATAACGAAATAAAACAAAAAGTTTACCAACAGAAAAAAAAAAAATAAATAAATAAAAAGGATGGATATTCAGTGATTATTCAGTGTTAACTAATAACAGAAAGTTTTCATTTAAATTACGACTAAAATTATAAAAAAAAAATAGAGAAATAAAAACAATCTGGTGAAAAAAAGAATCCTGTAAATTTTATATTTTAGTCCTTTATTTTCCTTTATTTTTTTCTCGTTTTTTTTTTTTTTTTATCGAAAAATATAAGTGAAAAGTTAAAGTTTAAAGCCAAAATATACGAGTATACGTACGTGTACACCAATCAGTATTTATGATCGAATAATAAATTTTCTGAAAAGGTAAGGATTGTATTTTATATTTTAAATATTAATTTGAATTGTTTTTTCTTTTTCTGTTACTATATATTGTATTTTCGATAATGTGTGTGTAATGAAGTGAAATTTATGAGTATGGGTGCGCTAGGAAATTGGGAGGATTTTGTGTAATTTTATTCATATTTACAAAAAAAATTTTATCATTTTTTTAATATTGATGGCAATAATATCCTTTTTAAAAGTACATTTTTTTCTCTTCCATACATACATATGTACACACATGTTCGTTCTATTTCTTTTAAATTTCTTTTAATAGAACATTTTTTCGCAAATTTTTATTTTCCTGTCATTCATACATTATTTGCATAAATTACGATTTTTACAACTTGATTTTATACATACATTTTTACACTTTCATATTCATATACGAGTGAGTATACCTTTTGTTGTATACATCACTACATACAGCCCACGACGAAAAGATAGAAGCACGTAGATTTTTTTTCACCTACTGTTTTACTTTCATTTTTCGTAGATATCTGAATTTTTTATTGTGATAAATTTAATTCTTAGAATCTTTCTATCTTTTCTATGTGGAAAATTCAATTGCGATTTCCACTTATTGTAAGCGACAAAATAATTTGTTGATAACACATTTCACTGTCATGTATCAGTGACAGCTTGTAAAAAACTGATCTAAGTCAGATCCACTTCCTTTGTTATGATTCGGATCTCGTATAGCATCAAACAATACACAAAAATTTTTATATGTTTAAATAAAATTGTTGAAGGCTTCTTTAATTAAAATCTTAGTTTTTATTTCTGTTTTTCCCATTTATTTTGGGTAAACTCGTCTAGTAATTTCCCTGCACAAGTGCACACCTTCTCGTTTTGCGTTGCGTTGTGTTTGTCTCATATGGTTTTTGATCTTCGTCAGACATATTGCTTTCGGTCTACCATGTTTTCATTTGATCGGTATGTTTAACAGTCTATTTCCTACGTGATTCTCATGTCTTCTCATAATGTGTCTGCGTAGAAGTGAAGTCCGCTTTGTGAAATATTTTATTGAATTTTTACTACCTTAAAGCTTCCACGGAAATTTTTAAAAGGAAACAAATAAAGAGTTTTAGACTGCGATGTCTATATGTCATGTTAGCAGAATGATAAACACCAGCCCATGTAAATCCATCCTCTTTGGATCCCCCATTGGAGGAAATAGACCGAAGGGAAGACCTAGAAGCAGATGGTGGGACGCGGTGAGAAAGGATCTAGAGAAGCTACAGATTGTCGACGGGAAAAAGAAACCCATAGATTGAGAGCTGTGGCGGCTTTTCCTCATAGACGCAAGGGTCTTGTAAAGGACTGTATGGCCGTAAGAAGAAGAAGAAGTAAAACTTTCAAGAATAATGTCGTTTTTAATTCATATCCTTCCTTGTTAATCGTCCAGTCCATGTTGACATCTTTAATTATTTTACACGTTTTTTATTATTTTTGGTTTTTACTTACTGCCCAGCACTCTAATACATACAATATAAAATTGAAGCATGGTATTTTACTGCGACAAAAAGATGGACGCACTTATTTATTTGGGGGTTATACTAAAGGGAAATGCAAATTGTCTTTAATACTTTGCACTAATTATGAATACCATTCTCCTGTCCAACCAACCATTCATAAATTCTATGCAACGGCTTAAAATAGCATTTCACGGGTGTATTTTTGTAAAATGTTGTAATGAAAAAATTTACCTGTGTCTATTTTTTTCTCGTGGGATGTATTCTATTATGTAAATATTCTTGAATATCTATCAGTTTATTTCTGTATGTTTTATGGGTTTTAATATTATAATTTTCGAACATATAAATATTTTTTTATGTATATTGCATGTACATACATATATGTAAGTACATCCTTATTCATGTTGCCTCCTTAATAATGATATTATAATATATGTACTATAATACTACATACTTGTACTATCGCCATCATATCATTATTTCCTAAATAATATCATTCAATATATAATATAAGTATTTTTATTGTCCTTAATAATATCGTGATATTATTAAATATATATATATATGGAAACATATATGTACTCTACTACATATTATGTGTATGAATATAGAAATGAAATGAAGGATATGAATACAAGTCGCAAGTATCAAATCACAAAGGAATACTTTATATAATAAATAGTACAATGTATATACAATCATACATAAAGTATACAAAATAATACACGATATGTGTAAGGACATATGTACATTCATATGTTCATAAAGATTGTTGTGTATTTGTATAACATCTTGTTTATACCGACAAATACGTAAATATGTAAATACATATTTTTTTTAATGAATACATCAAGGAAATCATCATGATAACTTTATTATGCATCGAATTACACAAAATGAAAACTTATATAAAAACACACATACATCATATGTACACACACATTGTATAAATGTATGTATGTATATAAAAATGAAACATAAATATTCATGTATAGTTTTTGACACGTTCCAATAATAAACTATACCAAGAAACATAATAAACATAATCGAACAAATTAAGGACAATAATAATGAAATTAAAGATAAAAGAATTGTTTTTTACATGAAAATTTATGCAGAATATTGCAATAATTCTCTATATAACGATTTTCTACTTTTTGATTGTCGATTTTAAAAATATTTGTACACTCTTTAGAAAAACTATATGTATCAAAAGAAAAACTTTACCAGATAGAAGATTTAAATTCATTTAAATTGGATAGCAACAATTTGCTTAATCCTTAATACTTAATTATCCCTTCTAGTTCATTATATCCGTTAAAATATAAAATTGTTTTTAATTAATTTTCCAGGACTTTTAGATAATTCTTATAAGTAGCAATTAAAAAATAATTTTTCTAGAATAACTTTTCACTTACACTAAACGAAATTTTATTCTCACATTAATCATATACCTGTTAGCCTGAACTGTACGTATAGATATAAGTACATTATATTCTCAAGGAGATTCGAATTCGAGTACATGCAAATGGAAATGCTAATAACTATAGTACTCGTATATACTTAGATATGCTTAGATGTTGTTTTTTGTATCTATTTTCAGGAAAAATTAAAAATTTTCATCTTAAAAATTTCAAAAAATTGAAACGTGTGCACTTATTATTTGTACTATACATTTTACATATTCAAGCAAATTTTATCTGACGATTCTAATTTGCAATATTGCTAAGTATCCTTGAGCAAATTTATTTTAAATTTTAATTATTCTTTAAGGATTCATTTTTTTTTTTATTTACAGACAACAAAAGCAAAAAAAAAAAAAAAACCTGAATAATATTTAAATTATGAAGGCCACTTCAATAATTTGAGTTAATGTAATTCTACATAATTTTCGTTGTTGTTGTTGTTGTTGTTGTTGTTGTTGTTGAATATAAAATTGAATGAAACACTTTTCACTCACCAGAAAAATGTAAATTTTTAATATCGGATTAATTACGGGCGTTAAATAAAAGTGAATTCCACCACAAAAATGAACATTACAGTATATATTTATATTTTTGTGTGCGTGTCATATCTATATGAATACTATGAAAAAATTATGATTATGTACCTACAATATGCATACTGAATATTAATTTTATGTTGACTCTTGTGCGATAAACATAATGTGTTGGACAGTGATGGTGAAATGAGAATTTAACCGACAAATTTTATGACACATTTGAACTCTTTATACCTAATAATAGTTGAAGACATTTTTATTCATATTATTATTATGTCACATAGCTTAGAAGCTACAGATATATATATCTATGTGTATCATGAATCTGTGTAAATCGATCAACATCTAAATAATCATCGAAATTCAAAAATTATGAGTTTAGGTTTACCGAATATTTATGACTGTCTGTCACAGTGTCACTGTATTAATGATCTGTAAATTCTTCCAAACAAAATATGTATTTCACTTACAAATTCAATTCCTCAATATTACGTTTCTTCAAAAATAAAGAAGAAGATTATTTTATACAAAATGAATTAACTATTAAAAGTAACCAAATCTATTATGATGCTAAAGATGAAATGGAATCAATCAGTTGAAATATTACATGTCAGTCGTCAACATAAATCTTAGCATTCAATATGGCATATTGTCATTTTGACATCTATGAAAAATCTCTGAATATCATATTCTTAAATATATTAAATATTTTTCAAATATACATAGTTTCGAATAAATTTCATGAGATAAATCTATCAATGGAATTCATGGGAATCCTTTTTTTTTTCTATTCTTTTAAAATTTCAATTTCAGTTTATTATTTCCACATTAACATAAAATTCATATTACACCCAACAGGTTATATTCGTTATCCCTTATTTTTATTTTTATTTTATTTATTTTTTTTTTCCTGTAAAACTATATAAAAGTATACATATCATAAAATTTGAGTACCTACATACATACATACATAAAATGTGTATTTTATAACACTCATACATATGTATATGTACTCGTATTATACACACATTAGAACGTAAAGTCAGTATTCGTCCTGCTTCTGATTTTCCAAACATAAGTACTATGTAAGTATATATGAATATATGTATGTACGTAGGTACATAACGACATTTTATCATATAAATTGGCTGTATAAATATGTATGTAGTACATTAGATGTATATAAACATGTTATAAAATTTTTCATTTATATACGAGCACTATAATGTACATTTTATGTGTCATTTTCATTTTCCACCCCATATTATTAGATGCAACAGTTTTAATGACAAAAGAAATGAAAATAAAAACCAAAATATAAAAAATAAAAAAAAACAACGAATTATTACAAAAAGAAAAAATGAAAATAATTATGTATAGAAACGGATATAGTCATCATAAGTTTAGATTATCACAATTTTTTTTTTTGCCCATTCCTTTGATGATGGTATTGACGACATGTATTGGTGCACGCACATAATGGAAAAGAAAATAAGAAGAAAACAACATAAATGAAGAAAAAATTATCTAAAAGTAAAATGAAGAGTGAGAAATTTGAGTCAAGTGAAGTGAAAGACTTTTATTTTTATTATGAGAGGTGAAATTTACTTTTTCTTGAGATACTATATATAGATAATAAAATATTAGATAAAACAAAGTTATTGTTAAATCATTGATTAATTGAAAGAATTTTTATGTGAGGAGATAAAATGATTGAAAGAAAATAGATTTGGATTGGAAGAAATGTCAAAAGTATTTCAATTCTATAATATAGGGCGCGTTCAATTATTCAACGTGTTGAACACTACATAATATGTTGAATCCACCATAAGTTAATATGTGGTATTTTATGGTATGTTGCCTTGATATTTACGCTGAATAAAAGGACAAATTCTGGTGAGCTGTCATTTATACTCGAAGTGACATATGTATATACATATGTCGTCCTTCAACTTTTGGAGATATATCAATATCAAAAAAAGTTTGAAAATCGTTTTTTTAAAAACATGAAATTTTGACTTTGAGTCCTTATATATACAGGAATCACTTATTATTTCGTGATAAAATATATTCCGTTAGAAAGAGGAGAAAGTTCTCTTTAAAATGCAACATCACTTCTTATCCTGCAATATTCCAACAAATAAATATAATGGTTTTTGTGAAACATTGTGAATTTTTTGAAAAATTTTCAACATTACTTTTCTCTTAACAAGAACATATGACATATTAAAGAGGACATCCTAAAGTACCGTTCTGAAAATGTCCTGTTTCGATATCACGAGCTAGCGATTCAGAAGTTCAGCGAAACCAAAACTAAAACTAATTGTCATTTGTAATCACAATTCAATTCACCGTAAAAAATTCACGGTTGCAAAGTTTAGCTAACCATTGCCACCGCTGGTGAATAATGAGACAGTTGTGGTTGATTTACGGTGGAGTTGTGAGAGGTTTTTGGTGTAAATGGTGCTCAACATGTTGAATAATGGAACGAGTCCATATTTTCGAAATAAACATCTGAATCCGAAAGACGGTATGTATTTCCAATTTCATATTGTGCTTCATCAACTGCAAATAAACCTGTACATTCTTCCACTCTTCGTATTTCTGTATTTTCTAATTTTCATTCAATTTGAAATTGAGAAAAAAAAATGGGACTGAAAAATAAATCTTGAATCCTCTTTCTATCTGCTTCTATTGAATTTATGTTCTATTATGAAAGTGACAATATATGTATATGTATACAAAAGCAAAAACGAGAAGATACGAGAAAATCAAAGAAAACAATGGAAGAAAAAAGAAAATAAAATTGAAAGAAAAAAAAATTAACAGAATTCTTTTCTATTCCTTTTTTCTCATTTTGCATTGAAATATACGATATATTTATACCACTCATGTGTGCATGTTTATATATTATATGCACACATATGAATATAAAATGAATTTAACTTGTTGATGTTTCTCACCAAAAGGACAAAGAAAATATTTGAATAGAAAAGGCGACTTTTGTTGTTTATTATCGAAACAATGTAAAAGATTAAATTCAGTTGCGTATCGGATGAATATAAATCATTGAACTGAAAAGTGTTAAAAAGGAGGAAGAAGAAAAAGTGTTTATATGGGAAAGAAATATTTTTTTTCCACTATTTTTTATCTTTCGGATCCTTGTAATGAAAAGATAATTTTTTTGTTTGTTTGAAAATAATGAAAAATTAAAGACTTTCTTTGTTTAATTGTAGATGAAAATATGACATAAGGAAGGAAGGTGTCATAATCCATTTATTATGTATATACTCGTATGTATATAGCTATATATCGTGTTAAATATAATACCTACAAACTGTCAATAAAATCAGATTATTCGATCATCGCTTTAAGGGTACCTACAGAATAAAAACTTAAAATACCTAGTCCAACTTCTTCCAAACTTTGGTTATTTCTAATATTTTTATATTTCTAAAAATACATTGTCTATTGACCATATTTAAATTTCGAATATCTAGGCTTCCATTTACGAATATTTTATAAGTACGTAACGTAAGTATGTATATATGCAAAGTGCACTTTCAGCAAGTAACTTTTGCTTTATTACCAATTTCAAGAGATTACTATATAAAAAATTTCGAGTTTCACTTGTAAATCAATTGATTGGATCAGATCCTATAATAATGATGACGATGATGTTGACATTTTCATTGAAAAATGAAAAAAAAAAATATCATTTCGTTTCATATTCTCATTCTCATCCCATTTAGTTTCGTTTCTCATGCTACTCGTATTCAACAGTTCGTTTCAATAGTACTCGTATGTACTCTTATATAATATAGAGTAGTACAAATATTTATTATATCGATATGAGTTTCATTTTGTAATCGATTTCATTAAAACAAAAGATAACAAAAATAATCAAAAAAATTCAATAACAAAACAAACAACAATCGATTGTGTCAATATAATAACGAAGATATACTTAATTGATATCGAGAATCGAATTCTGTGTATTATTATGAAACAAACAGATGAAATTGTATAAATATTTCGAGAGATGAGACGTTTATAGTCGATATTATACCGATATTATGTACTTACTTTCGCATAATATGCATAAGTTTAAATATATAAATTCGAATAAAACATTTAAAACTGACTAGATATTACAAAAAAAATAAAAATAAAAAAAAAATAACTGTAGGAAAGAATTAAATAAAAATAATAAATTATTCATTCAATTCAAAAAGGAAAAAAAAACAAACTAAAAAGTGATATTTGCATAAAAATTCAATAAAAAAATTCTTTTTATTTTTATTATTTTTTTGAATGTGGTCTTCATGTATACTGATGTACTATATGATACGTACGACTATAATAAAAGAATTTCCCTAGAAATGAAAAATATTGTAAAGGATGAAAAAATACATAATAATCGTTCATATGAACTATTTGCTACATTTTTTGTGTTTAATAATAGAAATGTATGAGCGAATGTAGATAGGTGCAGTGAAATATTTTTTTTTTTTTATAATTTTTGTATCGTATTTCTTTTAGCGTACGTTCTCATGAGATGCATGCATCGCGAAGCAAAATTAATTTCGGCTTAACCTCATCACATTTTCGGTAATATTCGTTATATATAGGTATATTTTACATCTTCTGCAAAACTATCGTTCGGACGCATATTCGCTCCAAATTAAAACAAACTGTCGCAAATGTCACTTAGATCAACCAATTTTCAAAAAAATAAATAGGTACTTTTCATTATTTAACCAAAAATTTAAGAAAACACAAAATGTAAATAAAAAGAAACAGCTGATGATATTTTGACATAAATGTAAGCTGCATGTATCTTCGATTAGGAAAATTTCCTTATTACAAATTTGCATCTCAATCGGGTAAATGAAGTAGCATGTGAAGAAAAGTAGTATGTATATATGTATTCCACCAATCAAAATTTTGCATTGCGATGCATGCATCCCATGAGAACGAAGCCTTAAACTGTATATGGTTGGCCTTTTCTAATAATTGCGTATACATACAAATATTTATTAGAAAACTAATAAAGGAACGGTTTTAAATGTTGTTCAATATATACGAAATATTTTTCCTATTTTTTCGTTTGTATTTTGTGATTCTTTGGATTATTTTTTCAATTTCACAGAAAAGCAAATACCTACAGAATAGAAACGTTATGAAAACAAATATAAATTAGACCCAATATTGGTTCGTTGTGCCAAATAACTAACAAATACAAAATGTATAATTATATGGAAGTATGTGAATTGTAAATATACGAAATTTTCATGGAAAGAAAAGCAAAATCGAAAAATAGGCAAAATTGAAAATATACTATATGTATATATCTGACCAGAGCAATAAATTTTGAAAAATTATTCATAAAGTATTCTTGACAAATTTAATATATTTTTGAAAATGTCTAAATTCCTAGATGAATAAATCATAATTAGTCAAGGACTTGTTATTGAAATATTTGTTAGTTTACCAAAAATAAAACTAGAAAACTGAACGTAAATTCTTGGAAAACTACATTCAATGCTTGTATTAGTTTACCAAAAAAACTGAAATCAAAAGTCTTTTACAATTTATCAATTTTCGATTTTAACTATTTAAAAAAGATTCCATCAAATCATCTGCACTATTCGCAGTTAAATTATCTCCTCTCATACTGTTACTGTATAATGCAAAGTGCGCAAAGAATAATTATTCCTTTGGGACAATAATTAAAATAAATGTGAATATTCGATAAAGAATTTTCCACTACTAATAAATTAACAATGAGCAAGTGTATTTAATTGTTCGAAACCTTTTCAATTTTATTTTCATTGCGCTATACAAAATATATTCACAAACATTATCAACATTAATTTTTGGCACATGTGTAGCATTTGTAGCAATATCTATAAAAGGACCTTTTTCACAATCAATTCAATTTAACAGCTCAAAGACTGACTGATGAAGGTTAATTATAATAGTCGTACATACATTCAAACCCTTCTCACAAGTATTCTACATTTTCATTTAGAATTCATTTTTTTTTTTTGTTTAAATATTTTTTTTTAACTCATTAATATCCTCTATACGTACAGAATTTCAAAACAGATGAGTTTACTTTTCTGGCTTTTGCCTGCCATCCTGCCATGTTGGTTTCGGAGAAGATAAAACTGTTAATTTCATGTCATTTTATAAATCAGACTACATAATATTCTCGTAACTCGTACATTTACTTGGATGTAGATAATAATGTTAAAAGTTTTACCATCATTAATTTTTATTTAGAGGATTAATCGTAAAATATTTTATCATAAACGTCTTCGCTATCGTCATCATCTTCATTGTTTTAATAAGTACCTATATCTTATTCTTTAATTTTATTAATTGTGGTTATCTCAATATCTCTTCTACATAACCTACAAATAATATCGCAAAATATAAATTATTTAAAAACTGTTGTCCTCAATTATTGATCGCAGACAAATTATTTGTTTCGTTCATTTAATGTAATTTTTTTTTTAAATGAAACTGAACCGTAATTATCAGATTGTCATCATAATATTTGCTGCTACTTTCTGATCCGTTAAAGCAAACATTATACAACTATTATAGTTCTGCAGTATTTGGTTTAAGGGAATAATAAAATATTGTAAGTACTTTGAAATCTTATACCAAATACTGCGTATTCCTATTTCTACCAAAAATACGTAGTAATTGATCAAATTCTCAACAATGACAACGTAATAAAGACAATCAAGAAATGTTAATGAATCTCAAATGTTTTTCCTATATTTTCAATTAATATCCTTTTAATTGAATTGCAATAAAATTATTGATCTTTGCATTTTAGAAAGATAAATTCGAGTACATAAACGGACATGATTATGTGGAAAAATTACCCGTTAAATGATTTTTTTTTCTTTATATTTTTTATCTCTTTATAGCATATATAATGTTATATGTACATACGAATGAGCATTTCATTTTGCTCGAGTTTTTACTGATTGCATTTCTGTGCTATACGGATATAATAAAGGATGATGATAAGAAAATAAAAGAATGTAAAAAATTTGAAGTAAAAAAATGAAAAAAAAAAATGGAATATAAAATTGAAGAAGAATGACTAGGATAAATTATGATTATCGAAATTGAGATACTATACATTTATAAGAACAGGATATAGTTTTTCCAGTTTAATAAATACATATTGCTGTATAATTTTATGTGAACATTTATTTTATTCGTGTGCAAAAATGATATCGTATACATAAACATTATAATAGTGTATATAGGAATAGGATAAAAGAGGATATAAACGTTTTTATTCTTTATGTCATTAAATTGCATAAGCAATTGACTTGTTTTATGAGTTTTATGGTATTTAAATATATTATAAATTTTATTACAGAATTTTTTTTTCTCATTTTTTATAAAAAAATTAATAGAGTAAAGGCAAATAACAAATCAACTAGAATAGTTCTGTTCTTGTATTTGTAATATCAAGCTAACATGAAAAACTGATGTACTTATATTTCCAGCTATGTATCCCTTTCTATCACAGAATAGTTTAGTTCTCCCGAAGGCGATAAATCTCAAATCGATTATTGACTTCCTTTACTGAGGAACGAACTGTTAGTATGAACAAAGTTTAAACCCCAACTAACCAGTAATTTGGAGGATAAGTTTTCTTTTTTACATATGTTTGACTCTGACTTTGATTTCCACTGGTTTTGGAACCCAAACTTAATCAAAGTTGCCAGGATTCACAAAGTGTGAGGGGGAATATAATAATTAGATCGAAGTGGCTTGAAGAACTAGTTATAGATACCGTCATTTATATGTGCATTACTATCCCATTGAGTATCTCAACAGTTTAGTTTATTTTTTTAGTCAAATATAGAATGTGTCTATATTTTTTTTTCGTATCACTGTTAATAACTTTCATTCAAAAAATAAGAGAAAAAATGTTTGTGAAAAAATTACAAAATGGAATTGTTTCCTGGAATAAATCGAAACCACTTGTACTTATGTACATATTGCAGTTAAATTTAAAAAAAGCAAATATCCTTGAATTTTATTGCACTAAATTTCTGTTAGCTGTGATATAAATTTTTAAATTTTTTGTTTTTCACTTGATACCAAACTTTTTCAAAATAAAAAATAAAATAAAAAAAAAAAAAAAAAGGAAATACCAATTTGCCATTATGATATTATCATCCTTATTTAAGTATATTGTATTTCTGCATATGATTTTTATAGAGTTCATTTTTTGTACATATTTGTATATTGCTCAAGGATATACTTTCGGCTCTATAAGTACATTGTACCTATGTAGTACAATTATAAACATTTGAAAAAATGATAAAAATATAAAAAAGGATAGAAGAAATATAAGTATAATGCATTTTCCTTATTTTTCTTTTTCTTCAGAATTTTTTGGTTATTTTTTAAATTTTCCACACAGATAACAACAAAATGTTGTCCGTTGTTATAGTCACGCAAGAGGCAACATAAATCCTATTTTGTAATTTATGTATTTTATTTTTTTGTTTATTGTTATTTTTATCGAACTACTAAGATCATTTTTTTCATCCTATATGTTAATGCCAAGTGGAAATTAAAAAATTCAAATTATGTAAAAGCAATAGCGAAACATTTTCGTAGTGGCAAGTCTCGCCTATTGCCGCAATATGGATTTTCTAGTAGAATGCCATATACGTGATGTGCTCGGAAAAAAGGTTGACGCGCACTCTAATTGCTTTGTACGATTGCATTCTAATGAATGAATGAACAAGAAAGAATATTAATAAGAAAACAATATTAATGTTGCTTGTTCAATGGTTTATTATGTTGCGCTTTTATCGCTTACTCGTATATAACCCAAACTATTGCCAAATTATTGCCCATCTATCATTGTAAACTATTGCGCTTTTTTTGCATCCTCGTAGTACTATTGTCCAAATGTTTGCTGGGAGAGAAAATGCACTTTGTATGTGGTATATGTTTGTCAATATAGTATCTCATCCTTCCGAGTATTTGTTAAGGCAAGTTCAATATATTTCGAAAACGATTTTCAAAAAACTTCGAATTAAGTCGCATGTGAATTCACTATACATACAACAAGTGTGTATGCTTCCTATAAAAGCATAAAATAAAAAATAAAAAAATTTATGAATAAATAAGGATCACATTTAAGTTTTTTGATTTTTGATATTTCATTTAACATTTAACTTAAATCTTATCGCAAAATGTTAAGCAAAACAAAAAAAATTACCCAACATGCATACAATATACTCGTACATAATATCCTTTAGAGGCTGTAATATATTTTATTTAAATTTCTCCTGTTGGATTTTATTTTCTTTTTTTTTTTTTATTTTTTTTCCTCATACAGTTTTCGTGTAGAATTTAATTTTTATTGCAAAAAGTTTTCGGCACTAAAACGTGTATGAGTGTTTTGTATCCTCATATTTTTATTTGTGTGTTAATGGATATGTGTATGCGTATGTACATTTTTACAAAGCAAATGTATACATCCATTCATACTCATTATATCTTGTAGTGAAATAATATTATATTATCACATATACGCCTCTACTATAGAAAATATTGTGTTTAATAAAAAAAAGTGACACACACATTGCTCACATTCATTTGTACTTTGTAATGGTTTATTGCTATTGTTGTTTTCGTTCTCTTTTTATTGTTGCTGCTGTTTTTTAAAACTTTGTATAAGGTGCTAAATATAAATTTCTTTTTATTACCATAAAATACGGAAAATATTCTCAAGGAAGGAATGTAAAAATATCGGGTGATCAGATTCATACTGTACTATATGTTTTTTGAACATCATATCAGTCGTATGCTTTACATATTTTTAAATGTCCCTTTAATAATTGTTTATTTAATATTTAATTTGATTTATTGCAAAGAGAAGCCAGTAAACTGGGTACCCTTCGCTCTCACCACGATCCGCCAGAGACTTTTCGTGATTTCTAAAAATGCGGTATTTATGTTCAATATTGTTCGTTAAATCACCATTGATTGCTTCAAAACATATAGAAATTGTTAAAATTTATTACAAGGATAATGAATTTATTCGGGCTACATTTTTCGTATTCGCCAAAAGTCCCATATGGGTCGTATCGTGGACGATGGAAATGCAGGTTTACCTGTCCTTTCATTGCCTAATAAAATAACCTATTAAAAATAAAAATGGTCCACACAATATATAGTATATTTGTGGAGCTCACTTTTGGCATTAAACGTAAACGTACTGTTAAAAATATCATACCGGGGATGGGAACTGAAGTGTGAAGTGTGAGTTATTCTTCATAAAGATTTGCATCAAAGCGTATGAAATGATGATTTTTTCCCAAAATCTGGATTTGCTTCCAATTTTTAAAATTGACTTTTCGATTAGTTTTGTGGTTGTGATTGTTGAAAGTTCTTACGTGGCTATGGCTAAATGCTATATTCAGAATAAACATAAAATTATTAATTCGCCTCATATATCCTTCTTGCATTTTTTCAAATAAAAAAAAATCTATAATGCAACTCTTTGTTTGATTACCTTATATTTTGTTCAGATATAAAAGGCAAAAACAAAATTAAAAAGGACATAATAATGACATAATATTTATATATCATTTACATATAAGTACCAGGGATATGTGTATGTATTTATAGATATGTGTGCTAGAGGAAAAAGGTACAATAATATATATTTACCCAGCTGACCATTCAGTGAACTAGGTTCACAGTGAATTCATAGTGAATGCCAAAAATCTTCACCAACTGAATAATTTTTCTCTTATTCATTTTGAAAACACGGAATGGAAAATAAATGAATTATTCAAAAATATGGGTACATTATGAATACACCAAGTGATTGAAATATGAATTATATTCATATAAAATTCATTTGATGAATGACGATTTATGTAAACTTGTTTTAATTTTATGATTAGGCGAATTTATTCGTTTTATCTTCGTAAAATGGTTGCGATTCACAAAGGCTAACACTATGGAATCACTTAGTGAACGTAAAGTGAAATTTTGTATTTCTTTTTCATGTACTAATTTGTAAACTGAAGCGATGTAAAATGTAGTTATTTGAGTCTAAGAATAAGGAATAAGCAAGTGTTTTAAATTCTGTGTAATATTAGTTTATTAAAAATAAATAGTAAAATAAATAAAAAATAACGAAGTGATTAATTATTAAGTGATTAAAGAGTTTTTATTTAAATCAATGAAAAAAAAATGGAAAAGTAGGAATGTAATAATTAAAGCCAGGATTCATTGATTACTCACATTGTGAATGATATTTTACCCTCACAAAGTGCATTCAATATGAATTCATTTCGTGTTTTCATTAAACGTTCAGTAAGTGATTTCAAAATGAATTCATTAAGTGAATTCACTGTGACCAGCCATAGCGTAAAAATTTTTGAAATAAAATATCTTCACTGTGAATTCACTGTGAACGTTCACGTGAAGAATCACTTGGTTGAAATGAATTCAGAATGAATTCACTATGAGTTCACTTGGTCAGCTGGGTAATAATACAAGGATATATGTATTTAAGTACGTATAAAAAATATAATAATTACGCACATGTATGTGTTTGTGCTGAATTTATTTTCAATATAACCATTCGCTGGCTGTTTACAAGCAATAACAGTATAACTTTTAAATTTGATTTTACAAAAAGATTGAAAAAAAAAAAAATCATACATATGTATGTGATTAAGCGTGCGTGTTTTTTATTGTATTCTCATACATATGTACATACATAGAAGAAAATTACAATCATAATTTCTAAAATAAAATTTTTTTTTTATTTTTTTATGAAATTTCTACATATACACGAGCATATCACGATCACATGAATATGTTTTACACGTATCACATAAATTTATGTACATATAAGTTGTATGTTGTATCTATACCGTTCGAATATAATGTGTGTATGTACCGTACAACTATACGCACACATTTATGTTTCAATTTAAACAACAAAAATTAAAATAAAAAAATAAACTCAAAATTTAATTTAATTAAAATTTTACACGAGTCAAATCCTTGAAAGAAACTTATTGTAATGCAAAGAACTGAAAGTATGTACTTTAATTTTATATATTTTCGATTTGTAAAATACACAAATACTTTTTTAAGGATCTCTTTTTTCACTTTTTTGTTTTTCTTTTATACATGCTTGTGACATTTTCTTATACTATGTGTACGAGTACCTATATGTTTTTTTTTTTTTTTCATTTTTATTTTCATTTTCATTGTACACGTATACACGCTAGATCAAAATGTTAGATGTGTAATTGGATTTTATGTTTTAGCTTTTTAAATTTTCACTACATTAAGTCATTTTTGATGAGCGCAGGCAAAGTCAAAATGTATATGAACTAAGTATTAAGTACCACGGTATTACACGTACTACATGGTACTACCGTATTTGTACTGTACCACGTACCACTGTAATGACCAACTTACATATTATGTATATGAAACGATATTGCGATTATATAAAATCTTACAAAAGCCTTTTAACCGAATTGATTGGAAATTTCACAAATTCACTTATTACTATAGTAACATGGTTCGTCCTGCATACAAAATTTAAAATAGTCGATAACTTCATCATAATTCTGGTATTTTTGTGTTGTGTATATAGATATGTATATATGTATAAAATTCAAAATTAAAATTTCCATCTATGTATGGTGCTGCAAAATATTTTACTACGAGCTCTAACAACACTGTGATGAAATTGAAATTTAAATGGAATGTGAAAGACAATGACGTGACTTACTGGGAAATAAAAAAAAATTTTTTTTTTTAATATCCTTTCATTTTTCTTTATTAGAGTGTTGAGTGATTTTTAAATTTGTGGAATATGATGCGATGTGTATCGTTCGTAGTTCGAACACTATGCAAGATGTGTAAAATGCAAATAATATTTATCGACCGGCAATTGAGATTTTAATCGAATTCTTGTAAGTCACTTGACACGAAATAACGATTTAACATAAGTGCTGAGACACTAAATGAAAATTGTATTTTTCTGAATTTATTATAATAGTCTTTAAAAGTAAAGTGTAATCGTATGTATATATGTACATATTGTACAAAATATGAATACAAATAAAATTAACTAATTCTGAGTGAATATAATAATTTGAATTTTATATTCTGATACAATTGATCAGATCATCAGTATACTTTCAAATATCGTTTCAAATTCTATTGTTGTTTATACACATATTACAACATTTTAGATTTTATTTTATTTTTATCAAGGTCTCATGGGGCGAATAAATCGAAAAGGAGGAATCACTACCTTTGTCACTATGAAAGATAAAATGAAAATTGCCTGCGGAGGTGCTTATCTACAATTATGGGTACTGGCGATAATTACACCGACTACAGTTTGATTACTATAATTCATCGTTTTATTTGTAATTTATTTGAATTGTTACCGTGTGAAAAAATTTTATTCTCTAAGGGTCGTATTCACTAACCTAGATTATCCGTCGAATATATTTTAGCCCAGTATATAATTTCAGCTTATTATTATCAACCTAGATAAAATTTGTTTTCGGACTTCGCTTTCAAAGTGTCGAACATTTCAATTGATGCGAAAAGTTAGTATTTTTCTTAACAAAATGAAAATAAGGTTATGTGGTGTGATTATATTATAATGTGAGCGTTATGCTGTTACTGTTAATAAGAAGGTTATCGTCAAACAATATTTATAGTACTATTACTATTCCCAGGTTGTATTAAAAATATCCGAACAGTATATAATCCAGGTTGACGAATACATTTTATCTCAAATACAAGATAATTTTGTTTGATGAATACGACCCTAAATATACTTGCACATTAATATGTATACATTTTTTTGTAAATGTGATAACAAAAAATTTAACAGAAATAATCTGAGTATTTTGATCATATTTCGTATAGTTGAAAATCTGCAGTCCTTTTTAGAGATAAGTATATAAGAGCAATTAAAAAAAGAACATTTATTTCTGTAATTTACACATGTACACACATATCTTCCTTTCCACATCATCTGGTGCAATAAAATAATAAAATCTTAATCTATAGATCTTAAAAAATTCTTCGTCATCGTTGTTATGTATGAATTTGATTTATAAATATCTTTGTGGATACTTCACATATATGTAGAATATGTACAATATATGTATGTATGTACTTGCAAATAAAAATATATGTACATGCGTACATCTTTTTGGACATCTGAAATTATTTTTTTATTTTTGGTTCCATTTAACAGTATTACCACAGAGTAAAATAACTATTATACAGAGTGTGCAATACAATCCTTTACATTGCCGAGCTAATTTTGGAAGTGGATTTAGCGAAAATCCACCTCTCTCAAAGCTTTTCTTATAAAATGAGTACATTTTGAAAATTGAGAGCAGAAAATATAAATAAAACAAAACAAAACAACACAGTTTCAAATACACATTCTTACATACACGTAAGGTAATGTACAAAAAGGAACCAATTTTATTTCTTGTTTGCGTACATATTTTGTATTGGGCAATAGAAATATGTATGTATGTACATAAGTATATAGAATATATATGATACTGGAATATATACTGTTTTGTACCATAATGTTAGATATAATATATTTATGTATACCTACGAGTATATTTGTATACATATATACGCACATTATAGTTTGTTTTGGTTTGTTTTTGTTTTCGACCCTTTGTTAGTATTTCATTGTTATTTTCGACCCTAAATTCATGTTTGTTCGATTATGATTTCATTTTTTCAAGTTAATATGCATCTTACAAATTATGCTGCTTCTACATTATATGTGTATACACATTATATATACACATGTACAGTAATCACAAAAATTATTTCTGCATAATTAAAGTATCGTAATTTGGATTTAGACACTTGTAATACTAATAAATTTTTATATTTATTTTTTCAAACTTTAATAAATACAATTTCTTAAAAAAAACAATAATTATTCTTAGAACAAATATATTATTTGAATTATTCCAAAAATTATTCCTGCATTAATTCTATCGCAAAAATTATTATAAATATTAAAATGAAAATAATTGATTTAATTTTGACTTTCAAGAAAAATGCCAAGGAAAATTGAATTATTTAGTAAAAATTTGAAGTTTGTTGTGCACAAGTAATACCAATAATTTTTGTGATCACTGTACATACCTATCAATTTCTTCATATAAACAGAATCTAAGATCTAACATCTACCAACTATCAACTATAAAATCCGGTATTTGATGTAAGTCAAAATAAAGAAAAGACAACCACGCCTCCTTGTATACGAAGTGACAATATAGTTGCGTTCCTTTTGACCAAGTAAAGTACTCACAAGTACTTGTAGTCGTGATCATCTTCCATACCTCTTGTATTCGAGTAATTTACTTGACAGTTGCATGGTTAGTTACGCCAAATTCCGCGGTCAGAGGTGTTTGTGTTTTAATCGTTAGAGATTAAAGAAATAGGTTAAAGTCTATAATGTTTTTAATACACGTTTTATTCAATAGGTGGCTTTTTATTGTTTAATGTTATGAAGCATCTAAAATCAAAGCAAAACAAATTTGAAATACATGACAGCTGAAATTGGAGCATGGCCAACTGTCACTCCAATATTTACATTGCCTTAGAAATGTGTATGCTTTCAAATTTGAGGTTACTTTTTACTTCCAAGTAAAAAAATTGCGTTCCATTTACAATATACTCCCGAGTACTTGAAAGTTCTTTACTTGGTCAAAAGGAACGCAACTTATGTGTAATGATAAAACCTGTCTGTACATTTACAATCTACTAAATCTAGCTATTGTGGTATGGAAATAAAAATTAAAAAGGGTAGCAGGTAGCAGTATGTATGAATAAAAAAAAATTAAAAAAAAACATTTCTTTTCTGGGAGAGAATTATTCTCACAATTTACGAATTTTAAGTTTCAAATCAAAAGTTTTCTAGATGAAAATGCAAACTTGAAATTTTTTAAAATGAGCTTTGCGATATTGGCATATCTGTGTATCGTTATTTAGGTCTGTGGTATTACTGACGTTACAGTATAAGCACAGACCTAAATAACGATACACAGATAGGCCAATATCGCAAAGCTCATTTTAAAAAATTTCAAGTTTGCATTTTCATCTATAAAACTTTTGATTTGAAACTTAAAATTCGTAAATTGTGAGAATAATTCTCTCCCAGAAAAGAAATGTTTTTTTCTACTTTTTTTTTTATTCATACATACTGCTACCTGCTACCCTTTTTAATTTTTTTTTCCATACCACAATAGCTAGATATAGATGTATGTAAATGTACAGACAGGTTTTATCATTACACATAAGTTGCGTTCCTTTTGACCAAGTAAAGAACTTTCAAGTACTCGGGAGTATATTATAAATGGAACGCAATTTTTTACTTGGAAGTAAAGAGTAACCTCAAATTTGAAAGCATACACATTTTTAAGGCAATGTAAATATTGGAGTGACAGTTGGCCATGCTCCAATTTTAGCTGTCATGTATTTCAAATTTGTTTTGCTTTGATTTTAGATGCTTCATAACATTAAACAATAAAAAGCCACCTATTGAATAAAACGTGTATTAAAAATATTATAGACTTAAACCTATTTCTTTAATCTCTAACGATTAAAACACAAACACCTCTGACGGCGAATTTTGGCGTAACTAACCATGCAACTGTCAAGTAAATTACTCGAATACAAGAGGTATGGAAGATGATCACGACTACAAGTACTTGCGAGTACTTTACTTGGTCAAAAGGAACGCAACTATATTGTCACTTCGTATACAAGGAGGCGTGGTTGTCTTTTCTTTATTTTGACTTACATCAAATACCGGATTTTATAGTTGATAGTTGGTAGATGTTAGATCTTAGATTCTGTTTATATGAAGAAATTGATAGGTATGTACAGTGATCACAAAAATTATTGGTGTTACTTGTGCACAACAAACTTCAAATTTTTACTAAATAATTCAATTTTCCTTGGCATTTTTCTTGAAAGTCAAAATTAAATCAATTATTTTCATTTTAATATTCATAATAATTTTTGCGATAGAATTAATGCAGGAATAATTTTTGGAATAATTCAAATAATATATTTGTTCTAAGAATAATTATTGTTTTTTTTAAGAAATTGTATTTATTAAAGTATGAAAAAATAAATATAAAAATTTATTAGTATTACAAGTGTCTAAATCCAAATTACGATACTTTAATTATGCAGAAATACTTTTTGTGATTACTGTACATGTGTATATAATGTGTATACACATATAATGTAGAAGCAGCATAATTTGTAAGATGCATATTAAGATCCTAGACACATACAGCTCGAAATTACCATAATTTTACGAAATCAACCTTTTGAAATCATATAGTGACACACTGCTTTTTGTTGATTTTGAATGAATGAATTTTGACGTTTTGTAATTAATTGTGAATACAAATTAAAAATTGTGTACGAGTGACTATTAAAAAGTGCTATTATTATTATTATTATATTTATATAGTATTATTTTAATTATACATATAAAAAACTGAAATTTAAAGATAAAGACAATACAAATTAATAAAATAAAATAAAATTATTATATTTAATTAATAATAAAATAAAGACAATTATAAATTATATTTTCATAGGCAATACAAATTAATTTTTCTTAAACAAAAAGTGATATTATTATTAAAATTATTATTATCATTATTATTACTGTTGCTATTTATCTATTTGTTCAATGGATTATCAAAATCTGATAATAAATTCTTTAAATAACTTTGAACAATTTTTCTTTGTGATGGAGCAATTCAGCAACAAAATCATTTCTTTGCGTAGAGAAAGTGCTCTTCGTGCTTTATATGCCAAATCACACCGAAGAAAAGTGAAATTATTGATTTCATATTTAGTGATGAAGAAGTCATTAGACAGAAATATTTGGTGTTTTGTAAGTCACGGGGTCAGATAAGATAATATTTAATATATCTTAAAATTTTCAATTTATTTTATAGGAACGTAGTTCTACTTTTTGGGAAAATGACGTTTATAAAAATAATGAGCAAAAATTTAAAAACGATTTTAGAATGTCATCCCAAACCTTCACTTTATTGTGTTCATTGCTGCAAGCAATGGAAAGAATGGATACAAATTTTAGAAAATGTATACCATTGAAAAAACGGATCGCTATTGCTTTGTATGCATTAGGATCTTCTGCTGAATACAGAAGTGTAGCCAATATATTTGGTGTTGGTAGAACTACTGTAGGAGAGATCGTGGTTGAATTTTGTGATCTTGTATGGAAGACACTAAAACCAAAATATATGAATGCATTCCCCTTAACAAATGAAGTGATAACAGACAATATAAATGGTTTTGAACGAATGGGATTCCCACAATGCATTGGTGCTTTAGGTATGTGATTAATTTATTTAAAAAATTTTTTTAGATCTAATAAACTTCTATCAATAGATGGATGCCATATAGAAGTATCTCCTTGCAAAGAAGATGCAATAGATTACTTCAATTACAAGGGATGGTATTCTACAATCCTATTGGCCCTAGTAAATTATAGGTATACTACTTGCAATAGTATCGACATCTCAATTATAGACTTTTTTTGGTACATATTCAATTTTTTTAAATATTGTAGATATGAATTTCTATATATAAACGTGGGAGCTCCTGGACGCTGTCACGATTCTAATATATTTGAAAAATCTTTTTTAAAAAAATATTATAGTACAGCAGAAATTTTATCCCGTCATAAAAGAAATATAAATAATGTAAATATACCGGTGGTAATTATTGGAGATTCTGCATTTAGATTATCACATACATTAATGAAACCATTTCCATATTCTGCTGACTTGAATATGAAACAAAAAATATTTAATAATAAATTATCGAAATGCCGACGAGTCGTAGAAAATGCCTTTGGGCATTTGAAAGCAAGGTTTCGAAGACTGGGCAAAGGCCTCGAAAACGATATGAAGAATGTTAACACAATTATTAAATCGTGTTGCGTTCTTCATAACTTCTTATTGAAAGAAAATGATACCATAAGGCAGTCATGGCTTGAAGAAGAGTCAACAACAAGAGCTAGAGAACAACCTGTGCACAGAACAATAATTGGAAATGAAAACTCAACAGCTCAATTGATTAGAGAAACTATTGCGGAATATTTTAGTACTCGTAAGTTAAAAACAAATGGAAAATTTGTTAAAATTATTTATATTTTTTATTTTTGTTCATTATTTGTTAATTTTTTCGATTAAAATTTTATTTATTTCAGTTGTTTTAGACAGCATGTCTTTTAATATTTCATTGCGTTCTCTTTCTAACGCAATGGATTGCTCGGCCAATTCAATCGAGCGTCTAGATTCCGCTTCCGCCATCTCATTACTCCTTTTTATTTCTTTCAACAGTTCTTCCTGGAATAATTCGCTTCTCTTTTTAGGTCGCGATGTTGGTGCTGATGACGGACCTGGTATCGGTGACGAAGCTGCTACCGATGAGGGACTTGCTATCGGTAACGAAGCTGCTACTGATGAGGGACTTGCCATCGGTGCCGTAGCTGGTGCTGATGGTTGATTTGATTTTGGTAACGAAGCTGATGCTGATGATGACGACGATGATCTATAATCAGAATCACTATCTCCAAGTTCTACTGTAAATAACAAGTCCAATGAAATAATAAAAAATAAAATAAAATATATGAGTACATATCTACATTTAAATAAATTCAGTTTCTTTTAATAAACTAAATTTTGCGTAAATAATATGAATATTACCAAAATATTATACTTACTTTCTGTGAAACTCTCGCTTACTTCAATCTCAAAGTTATCCGCTTTGGATGAATGAAATATTTTGCGGAGAGCTGCAAAATATTTCCAATTTGATGGACTGCCACCAGACGGACCAACAGTTTTCTTTTCTTTCCTGCATGAAAAATGCACAAATTATAACAAAAAATTATAACAAAATTTGAAATGAATATTATTACTTATATTTCTGCACCAAATTATGCATTTTGTGTTGCACCTCCTCAGCTGAAAAATTATGTCCAGCTTCTTTCAATTTTTCAGACATATCGATATAAATATGTTTGTTTTTTTTGGTTTTTCTGAATTGTGGAATTTTTTCTTCCCACAATGAAATTAATGCTATTTCAGAATTTTCAAACCAAAGATTTTTTTTTTTATAATTTCTTTTCATAGTTTTTTTTTTTTAATATTAACTTTAATAATAATAAATGTCTATAATATATTAAAAATAATGTATACTAAAAAACTAGAACTACAAAACCAATTAACCTAAAAACTAGAACTAGAAAACTTAAAACTATATCCAGATTGAGATAATAATGTAAAAAAATTCAAAAAAAATTAACACTTTAACAGTTCAACACTTTTTAAATTAATAATTATTTATTTTTAATTAAATTAAATTTTTTAAAAATGTATATATTTTTTATAAAATCAATATTTTAATTTTAATTTTATAATAATATAACCTCAAATACATATATGAATATATAACCATATATAAATATATATGAACATCTGATATTAATGACAGCTGAAACTGGAAAATGAAATTGGAAACTGGAAGTGTTATCGTGATTTTGATCAAAATCAAGCAATTTTTACGTAATTTCGATGAAATTACCATAATTTCGATCAGCTGAAATTATATGAAAAGTACTTGATTTCGTCGCCGAAATCAAGAAAAAAGGTTGATTTCGAAAATTATGGTAATTTCGAGCTGTATGTGTCTAGGATCTAACTTGAAAAAATGAAATCATAATCGAACAAACATGAATTTAGGGTCGAAAATAACAATGAAATACTAACAAAGGGTCGAAAACAAAAACAAACCAAAACAAACTATAATGTGCGTATATATATATACATATATACTCGTAGGTATACATAAATATATTATATCTAACATTATGGTACAAAACAGTATATATTCCAGTATCATACATATTCTATATACTTATGTACATACATACATATTTCTTTTTCTATTGCCCATTGCCCAATACAAAATATGTACGCAAACAAGAAATAAAATTGGTTCCTTTTTGTACATTACCTTACGTGTATGTAAGAATGTATATTTGAAACTGTGTTATATTGTTTTGTTTTATTTATATTTTCTGCTCTCAATTTTCAAAATGTACTCATTTTATAAGAAAAGCTTTGAGAGAGGTGGATTTTCGCTAAATCCACTTCCAAAATTAGCTCGGCAATGTAAAGGATTGTATTGCACACTCTGTATAATAGTTATTTTACTCTGTGGTATAAGTATATATACGATACGAGTATATATAGAGTCGTATGTGATACATTAAAAATATTATGTATGTAATATGTATATAATATTGGCCTTTGTAGGTATATACAGGATTTATTTCCATAATCCTACATATCCTACGCATCTCCACACACTTGAAAAGAGAAAAATATACGACATAAAAAAAAATATTCCTTTTTATAAAGTCAATTTTTATACATAATAATCCTACATAGCAATACATATGATGTACATATATGTACTTGTACATATTCGTAAATGTAACTATATACATAATATGTGAACATGTGCATATAAAAAAGAGAGAAAATTTTTAATTAATTTCGTGGTTATTATAACGATTTTATAAATTGTAGTAAGCTAAAAATAATTTGTATATATTTTTCACAATGTACATATATTTGTAAGATTTATAAAACATTTTTCATAGTGTATAATATTAATACGCAGAACATTTGTATGATTGTACTTTTTGATATTTTGCGTGTTCAATCCTGTCGGTTTTTATGTACGTATTTATTTTGTTCAGGATGACGATTAACTATAAAAAGTACAAGTGTTCTTTCTTTTGTTAAAATCTATTGTAATATATTTTGTATTTTTACTGTATCATATTCTGTATATGAGATCATTTTTGTAATAGAGTTTTGGTAAATGATTTTAACCAATATAGTTTTAGTTTTTAAAAATCTGTTAAGTGAGTTAGAGTTAGAATTAGAAGGAGCATTTTTGTAATTGGAGATTTTGATTGTAATTGTAATTAGATTTTGAAAATAAAATAAATAATAGTTTGGAACTATATATTGGTGGTGTTTTATTTAAATATATATATAAAAAAAAAAAAAAAGTTTTAAAATTGGACTATAAATTTTCAGAAGTGGGATAAGGATCTAGTTTTGGGATAGTGAATTTGAATTTGGACTTGGATATTCTGACATATTAGATATTAGATATTGGATTGTGATATTAGAATTTGGTGTTTTAAATAATTTTGTAAATTAAAATTTGTTTACAATTTGGAAGCTATTTTGAGCTGAGACTTTTGGTAAAATAAATATACTTTTGTTACATAATAAATTTTGATAAAATTAGTTTTGGAAACAATTAATTTGGCAGAATGGATAGTGATTTATTGGAGAATCTGAAAAATTTAACAGTTCGTGAGTTGAAAAATAAACTTAAAAAAAAAGGTTTGCCAACAAATGGTAAAAAAACTGAATTGATAAATAGAATTCGACACAGTTGTGAGCAGTTGCAGATTAGAAATAGTGAAACAGAAATTTCGGGTGACGATTTAGTTTCATGTACTGAAGACGCAAGTACAAATAGAGAAAATATTTTGTTGAAAAGAGAAATCGAGTTATTAAAAAGAGAAAATAAATTATTGGAAAGGGAAAAAGAATTGTCGCGAAAAGAAAGTTTTGAAAAAAAATCTATAAAATCTCCATCAGAGATCAACTTAAATTATTATTCTACTTTGATACCAGAGTTTTTGGGTGCAAAAGATTCGTTTGAAAACTGGAAAAACCAGATACAAACTGTTATTACAGCTTACAATTTGGACACAGAAGCTTTGAAGATTATAGTGATTGGAAAACTGCAAGGTCGTGCATTGACGTGGTTCAGATCGAAACCAACCAACGTTAATTTATCATTGGGAGAACTTTTTGATGAAATGAGTCATTTGTTTGGAACAATGACTAATCGTGTTCATTTGCGAAGGGATTTTGAGAGTCGGCGTTGGGGTGCTTCAGAGTCTTTTTTGGATTACTTTTATGATAAAATGGAGCTTGGAAATAAACTTGAGATACCGGAAATTGAATTGATTGAGTACCTAATAGAGGGAATAAATGACTATCAGATTAGAAACCAGGCGAGAATGAGAAAATTTGAGAGTATTAAAGAGTTATTAAATTCATTGAATGGTGTACAGCAGGAAAGGAGAGAAAAATTTGTGAAAAACCAAGTGAAAAATAAAAGTTTTAGATCAGATAATTTTCGAGACGAGAATATTAGACAACAGAGTTTTAAAAGAGAGAATTTTGGCGATGAAAAGAAACAATTTGGCGAAAATGAGATAAGGTGTTTTAATTGTGGCGGCAGAGGACATTGGCGAAAGGACTGTAAAAAAGATAAGCGAGATTGGGGTACGTGTTTTACTTGTGGTAAACCGGGACACAAAGGTGGAGAATGTCCAGAAAAGAAAACTTTTGGCAGTGGTGATAAAACTATCATGAGAATTCGACCAGATTATACAATTGATATAAAATTTAGAACAGCATATGGTGAATTTGCTATGGATGCTGTAATTGATTCGGGTAGTCCTATTAGTTTGATACGGAAAAGTGACGCTGAAGATTTTTATATTTCGAGTTATAAGGATGGTATTACTTATTATGGGTTAAACAGATCAGCATTGAGAATATTGGGCGTGACAGAAGCTGATGCAACTGTAAATGGTTTTAAATTTACTATTGAGCTGCATATAGTATCAGACAGCACTATGGATTTTCCATTATTGGTTGGGCGAAACTTTATCAATAATAAAGAATTTCAAGTTAGATTAAAAAATAATAAGGCATTTGTTGAAAGACATGATAATTTTTTGTTTAATATTAATATTTTTGGCGAAAAGAAAATAGATGATTTAGATATAAGCGATTTGAAAAATTTAGATGATAAGAATTTGATTAAAGAAATTTTTGACAATTATTTTAATATTTTGAATTCTAAAAACTTTGATTTTTCAGATAATATTACATTGAAAATAAGTTTGAAAAAGGAGGAACCATTTTATTTTAAACCTCGAAGAATTTCGTTTCAAGAACGTGATGAGTTAAAAACAATAATTAATGATTTGTTAGATAAAAAGATTATTCGAAATAGTACTTCGTCTTATTGTAGTCCAATAGTTTTGGTTAGAAAGAAAACAGGTGAAATTAGGATGTGTGTAGATTACAGACAGTTAAATAAAATAACGTATAAAGAACATTTTCCGATACCTTTGATTGAGGATCATCTGCAATTACTTTATGGGAAAAAATATTTTTCGAATTTAGATTTAAAAAATGCATTTTACAATATTAGTGTTGAAGAATCTTCTATAAAATATACTTCTTTTGTAACCCCTTTTGGCCAATATGAATTTTGTAGAATGCCTTTTGGTTTGGTGAACGCACCATCTGTTTTTCAGAGGTATATTTCGTATTTGTTTAGAGAATTATTAGAAAAAGGTTTGATCATGATTTATTTTGATGATATATTTTTTGGTACTGAGACTTTGGAAGAGCATTTTGAGATTTTGAGGAAAATACTAGACATTTTGGGTAAGCACAATTTGGAAATAAGATTAGATAAATGTCACATTGCAAAAACAAATATTGAATATCTTGGTTATGATATTAGTTATGATGGGATTAGACCAAATAGGAAAAACGTGGAAGCGATAGTGAAATTTCCTGTTCCTAAAAATGTGAAGGAAGTTCATTCTTTTGTTGGTATGAGTTCATATTTTAGAAAATTTATTGAGAATTTTGCAATATTAGCTAAACCTCTTTATGATTTGTTGAAAAAAGATTCGATTTTTGTATTTAATGAAAAGTGTTTGGAGAGCTTTAACATTTTGAAGCAGAAATTGGTTGAGGAACCTGTTTTGGCTGTTTATTCACCGAAGGATGAAACAGAGTTACATTGTGATGCTAGCTCTTTGGGTTTTGGGGCGATACTTTTTCAGAAAAAGGCCGATGGAAAAATGCATCCTGTATTTTTCTTTAGTAAAAGAACTTCGGCGACAGAATCAAAATACCATAGTTTTGAATTGGAAACGTTGGCGATAATTTATGCGCTTCAGAGATTTCGAGCATATTTGCATGGTATACATTTTAAAGTTGTTACGGATTGTAATTCCTTAACATTAACTTTGAAAAAGAAAGAGATTAACCCACGTATAGCACGATGGGCATTAGAACTTGAAAATTTCGATTATGAGATTGTTCACAGGGATTCAAGTAGAATGAAGCATGTTGATGCATTAAGCAGAGTTCATAATATTTTGGTTTTGGAAGAGAACACTTTGGAACAAACTTTGGCGGTACATCAGTATCAAGATGATAAAATTAGTCATATCAGGAAATTATTGGAAGGTCGTGAAGTAAAGAATTTTGAATTAAGAAATGGTTTGGTCTATAGAAAGACAAATGATCAGAGGTTATTATTTTATGTTCCAGAAGTTTTGATAAATAATGTTATTCGTACTTGTCATGACGAAATGGGTCATTTTGGAGTAGATAAAACTACTGATTTAGTTTTAGAAAATTATTGGTTTCCGAATGTTAAAAGAAAAGTTCAAGATTATATTAGTAAATGTTTGAAGTGTTTAACTTTTCAGCCGAATAGTGGTAAGGCTAGTGGTGAATTACATTCAATACCAAAGGGAGATATACCATTTGAGACTGTTCATATAGATCATTTTGGACCTTTAGCAACAACGAAGGATAGATATAAATATATTTTTGTTGTGGTTGATGGATTTACAAGGTATGTTAGGTTATATGCTACGAGGACCACTAATACAAAGGAGGTGATTAGATGTCTAAAAGACTATTATAGAAGTTTTAGTAGGCCTGTTAGAATAATTTCGGATAGAGGTACAGCCTTTACATCAAAAGATTTCAGTTCTTTTTGTGAGGAATATAATGTTAGTCATATACTTGTCGCAACTGGGAATCCGCAAGCGAATGGTTCAGTTGAAAGAGTTAATAGAACAATAAAACCAATGTTAGCAAAATTAGTAAACAAGGAAGATAAATTGAGTTGGTCTGATGTTTTAGTTGATGTTGAATTTGCACTTAATAATTCGAAATGTCGTTCAACTGATCAAACACCCAGTAAATTATTATTTGGAATTGAACAAAGAGGGAAAAATGTAGATTATTTGAAAGAATATCTTCAAAACATTTTGGAAAGTGAGAAAGATAGAGAAGATTTAGATCAAGTTAGAGCAAAAGCTAGTGAAATTAATAATAAAGTTCAGACTTATAATGAGAAATATTATAATTTGAGGCACAAAAAGCCGATGGTTTTTAAAGTAGGAGATTTGGTTTACATTATAAACATAGATAATACAATTGGAATATCAAAGAAACTTTTGCCGAAATACAGAGGACCTTTTGTCGTTAGGAAAGTCTTTAGGAATGATAGATATTTGTTAGAAGATCCCGATGGATATCAAAATACAAACAAACCATTTAAAGGAGTATTTTCAAGTAAACAAATGAAATTGTATAATGTCACTTAGGATTAACATTTTGTAATTTTGAAACTGTATAAGATATTTTGAAATAAATTTGAAAAAAGAAATTTTTGATTTAGAACATAAGAATTTCGATATTAATATAATACAAATATAAACTTTAGTAATAAGAAACATTTTGTATACTGTAAATAAATATAATTTTGGAAAATAATGAATGTAAGGTCATAAGTCGAGGACGACTTATTGTCAGGATGGCCGAACTGTAGTAAGCTAAAAATAATTTGTATATATTTTTCACAATGTACATATATTTGTAAGATTTATAAAACATTTTTCATAGTGTATAATATTAATACGCAGAACATTTGTATGATTGTACTTTTTGATATTTTGCGTGTTCAATCCTGTCGGTTTTTATGTACGTATTTATTTTGTTCAGGATGACGATTAACTATAAAAAGTACAAGTGTTCTTTCTTTTGTTAAAATCTATTGTAATATATTTTGTATTTTTACTGTATCATATTCTGTATATGAGATCATTTTTGTAATAGAGTTTTGGTAAATGATTTTAACCAATATAGTTTTAGTTTTTAAAAATCTGTTAAGTGAGTTAGAGTTAGAATTAGAAGGAGCATTTTTGTAATTGGAGATTTTGATTGTAATTGTAATTAGATTTTGAAAATAAAATAAATAATAGTTTGGAACTATATATTGGTGGTGTTTTATTTAAATATATATATAAAAAAAAAAAAAAGTTTTAAAATTGGACTATAAAATGTTTTACAAAATTAATTGGTTACACATACTCATACATAAATGTACTTATTATATAACAGTATAATGGGAGTATATGCGATGTTATTAACTGAAAGGATCGAATGAATAAATGTACATACCTCAATATTTACATATGATATATAATGTAGGTACATACCACAGTAAATCTATATTGATACAGTAGTGATACTGAGCACGTGTTAGCAAAAATTTCTCATGACCTTTGTCCCGTTATTCATTCGGCCTTAACGGTTTTGCTAAAAGTCGATAGTAATTAAGAGCCTTTATACGAAAAAGGGACAAAAAAATGGAATTGAAACACCAACCGTTTTAAAAAATGTGTAACATTATTACAGGGTATACCCATTAAAAAAAGTACAAATTTTGTTATTAAAAATTTTTTATCTAAAATAAACAAAATTAATTGTAAATGCATTACACTTAAAATTTTGTGTTTGCTATCAAATGTTTTTACATTTTTGTTAAATTTCTTAATTATAAAATAAATTCTTACTCTAATACATATATAGCTTAACAAAATAAACTTTTTCTTGTCTTCAAAATTATGAGAAATTATATGAATCACCTTATATCTTGATATAATGACGCGTCAGGTAGTCAAAAAAAAAGTTCCAGATCGCCTTTAAAATTACATTATGAAAAAATGTAAACATCTGCGTATCAGTTTCAATTTTCCCTATGATTTACATTGTCTAACTAACCAGTACTAACACAGTGAAAAAGTTTCAGATCGCCTTTAAAAATGCATTGTATTGCTCACATTTATATATTGTTTTGTATCTTTTCTTCATTACGGCGGTTTATAAGGAAATATGGATTTGAAATAAGTATACATTAATTCTGTACTGTTTTTGTAAATTGAATTTTGATTTTTTTTTGTTATTATTTTTAAATATTTATGTGTGTTGGTAAATTAAAAAAAAAAAAAGAGTGTCACATCTTATTATAGTGGTTGATCAGTGGTACATACATACATATATACATGAGTCCATGATATCCATAAAACCATAACTAATAGTTTACTTATAATTTCGCTTTATATACATACACATTCATACTTATTTTGTATTCATATTATTTTAGCAAGAATATATTTTAGGATATAATGTATTATGGGTATGTATGCAACTGATACGTACATACATATATACGAAACGACTATAGTTAGGTGTATATATAGGAATACATAATCTACTCTGTAAACTATGTATGTATACTCATATGTTAGCTTCTCTACATATTTTTATTAATATGACCTTGTATAGAAACATTTTAAATAATCCTTTATATCCTTCTTTATATTTATATTTATCACATGTAACATAACACTGATGAGCTATTCTTCCATAACGATGCAAATGTTCTCGTCCGTACACCTACATACTATATACTTATCCATAGCATCCGTATAGTTAAACCTGGTTAAACACATGCATTTATATATAGTTTATATTTCTTGACTTTTTCACTTTTTACTAAAGTAACTATTCTATACATGAGAATATTCCAGCATACTTATTCATTTCATTTGCGTATGCAATTACATATTTTTTTTTTTTTGCACTTTTTTGTTTATAAATCCGTCGTTATTAAATGGATTACCTCCTTATTTACATATATCGTACTGTACTGTACTGTACTATAATATAAATTTATACGTACACCCACACGAATCTCATCTGTAGTTAAATTCCACAGCGAATATACAGATATTAAGATATTTTCTGTTCATTATAAAAGCAAATCATTATAACAAATTTTCGCGTCTCATTTTTTTTTTGTGAAAACGTAAGCGTGTATATGTGCATAGGTATACATAATATATATATCCTGAAATATTATAATTAATTGAATGTGGAAATTATGTATTATTTTCATTTAATGATGTGAAATTAAAATTATTTCTAAAGAATATGCTATGACCTATGACTGTGCCTATATGCTATACCGTATAATACGAGTTTCTCATTTATGTTTTCACTCCACACAAGAGCATAACATCTCCACAAAAGCCCTTCTTCTGATTCCATTGCTTGACATTTCTCTAACTTCATTCAAATCTCTTCTGTTAGTATACTTCGTTTCCAAAGAATTTTCAATTTGCCTTTCTTACGTGTTTCTTGCTCACGTAACTCAATGCGATCAATACTGTTTAACAACGATCTGTGCAACGTGTGACCAGTTTGCCAGTTATAATTTTTCTTTTCCGATTTTAAGCTCCAGTAGTATTTGTTTACACAAATACCAGAGAGCTTAATGTTTGAAATTTTTGACCAGAATATATTAAAAATAATCCGTAGAAACGCGTTTATATAATTTAACAGTCTTTTTTATATTGGGTCACGATAATCTCGAAATAGAACACCTTTTCCTATTATACAACAATAGAATACAATTCCTATTAATCCTTGAATTTTATCCTTTCTCACATTGTATTATCTCGAACATTATGACAAAAAAAAAAAAAAAAAAAACAGTTTTCCTCTTATAATAAAGTGTTTCTTTTAAAGTAATTACAATTGCTTGTCCAGAATAGTATTTTCACCACCTTTCACTTTTCACCTTTTACCTATCCTTCTTTGTGCTTCTAATGAGTGCTAATGAGTACACATCGTTGTGAAAGCAATTTCGAAGTTTAAAAATCTATGTCTAAAGGACGAAATATATTTTTTTTCATAGAACGTGGAAAATTAAAACATCACGCATTTAGCCCACATGCCACATAAAAGGAAAATTTCATTCACATATCTGCTATCAAATCCAGTAATATTTCAGTCACGTTGTTCTCTTACCGTGTTTATGTTTCCTTTCAAGTTATAAAATTTCAATACGATGTATGTATATTGAATTAACTATACAGATTTTGTTAACATGTTTTCATGTAACTGTTTAAATAAATCCCTTTGACTCGTATCACATTTAGTTATTTTAGATTTAAAGGATTTACCTTATATGCACTCATGGCGTATTTGAGTCTGTTGTGCGCGACACGTGAACATTTTAATATTCTTAGAAATTATTGGAATTTCGTGGCAAATTTTTTCCATTACTTTTATACCTATACTAAATAAACCGTAATATGTGTGTTTTACTCCTTCATCTCGAACGAAATCGTTTTACTTCAAAATGTGTAATAAAAATATCACTCTTGTCAACTTATCACACCATTTTATCTACAACAGCCATCATCAGCAGCAGTACTTTTTCTGTGCTTTTTTCTCGTATTTTTTTTATTTTTTATCCAAAAAAAAAATAAGAGAAGTAACTACTGCGTTTGGTCGTCATTGTAATTTTATAAAACACGCATAAAACTTTTTATGCAAATTAAATATGTATGTGTAAACATACACTTACGAATGTACAATGTACGCTTATTTGCTCTAGAGTTAAATTAAATTTGTGCAGGCTGCAGGGTGATTCAAAGATAATCATAGTCATAGGCATGACGCCATTTTATGTAGATAACAGTTTTTCGTCGAGAAAATTCAATTTCAGGTATGTACGATCCAGCTAACTATCTGAATCAATGAAAAGAAAATGAAAATGAAATAACGTAAAATCTATCTGAATAAGTAATTTCATTTTGGTTTCTTGAATTGCGTCAATTTTATAGTCTTGTCTGAATCAGATCTGCGGTGGTTATAATTGGATTGCATTATTGTGAAATGTGTGTCTATTTATTAATTTTTGTGCGTGAGGAGAATTTTTGTATGTAAATTGTGAATTCTATACTACCTCTACCTACTACCATCCACTACTTTATTTGTCAGAATTTTTTTTTTTTTTTTAGCAGATAAAAAGGTGAAATAAAAATTGAATTGAACATACAGATTTTGTACAGTAAAAGAAAAGTCACGTGAAAATATCATTTGTCGTATTACGTATATACTAGGGTTATTTTCATTTTTATTGCACGTAACTTACGAGTGATAAATGTAAGTAACTTACGAGATACAATTCAAAATAATTTATAACAAAATTTAAAGAAAAACATTTTGGGACAAAAAAAAAATGAAAACATTGAGAATAAAAAAGAAAAATGAGCTAAAAATAAAAATAAAAATATTATCTAAAAGCTTTAAGATGATATTTATGATATAAAATAAGACAGCAATAGAAACAAATGGAGGAAAATATACTGAATTACAATATGGCGAACACACCAATCACATTCTACAGTATAGGTAAGATGTAGGATGTTTAGTGTACTAGGTACTAGGGTACTAGTAAGTAGGGTAGCAAGATATGGAAGTAATCATGTATGTACTTATACACCTTTCTGAATAAAATATTGAATTTAACAAAATTTTAAACGGTAAATTTTGTTGACGGGAAAAATATTAGTTCTTTGTTATTTTTAAAATTTCAATTTAAATTTAATAATTCACCATTTACCTTCTAGATAGTATATTTGGTATTATGTGCATTATTGGAATTATTAGAGCAACATATTTTTAAGGTTTCAGAACAGTATTTTCAAAGAATCCTGAAAAATAAAAAAAAAAATGAATTGTATCTGCAGGAGTTAAATAATCTAATAAGAATAAAAAATTGAAATTAACAAATCTTTACGTTTTAGATAGAATTCAGGGATGTTATTCTAGAATACGTAAACGATTTCTTTCGTATTATTTTATTTGAAATGACTACTTTAAATGGCATATACATATACTGAGCTTATGAACAGCAGTCACATCGTTATAATATCAAATCAAAATATACGACTAATCCAGCTCAAAATTTATCCTAGTCCAGCAGTATTTATGATCACGCTTAAATCGATTTATAGAATTTAGATATAGTTTGAATTGAAAAAAAGAAATGACAACTTTATAATTTCATACACAAAACAAATGTTTCTCGGAAAACACCACCCCAAAAACAACAAATCACAATATTTATATTTCACGGCTTTCGGAATAAAAATTTGAATTTGTTGTAATGAGAGCATTTGGCGGAAAAATCAACAATGATTTTCTGCTGAAGCTTCTTACGAAGACGATAAATTTTGACAACTGTAAAATCGTTGTCGATCCATTGGTCGTTATATCGATTTAATATGCGTTTATTAATCGTCTTATACTATTGACACACTGCAGAGATAAACCATGGTTATCTCAGTTTTCTGGTTTATCTTTGTGATAACCGACTTTCAGAACTCGGTTAAGTTAACAGAGTTTCTAGAACTCAGTTATCTTGTTAACCAAGTTCGAACTCAGTTATGTTTGACGTTTGTGTTATTTATTTTTTTTTTAAATTATATTTAAACAAACTGTCAAACCAAATTTCAGCTAACATGCTGACTAGATGAAAAATAATTAGTGTTTGAATTTATCTCGACAGGTGTTGTATGAATACATAAACTAGTTTACTTCAATTTAAATATGTCACTCATACCAGATTATCGATAAACCATTTGAGATAACCATGGTTTATCTCTGCAGTGTGTCAATAGTATTATTTATCTCATGCCGTTTTATTTCAAATTCAAATCGTTTTATCGAGGTGCTCATTAACCCATAAAATGCTTCGTTTCCAAACACAACGTGAAATTGAAGAGAGCTTTTGATGAAATTGACAGCTGTTCCAAATGTAACGTGAATAATTATTGAGTTTAAATTAATTATTGCATTTAAATACATTTTCGTACATCATTGAAAGCTCTTTATCAACTATGAAATCGAAATTAGAAATAGAATCTAATTTCACGTTGAGAAGAAAAGAGAAGATGCAATATAATTTAATGTGCTACAAAGAGGAAAAAAATTGAATTTCAATTTCCTGTTGTGTTGGAAACGAAGCATAACACATATTTCAAGTAAAACGATACGAAACATATCATTTACGTTTCCTACCGTTTTGTATAAAACAAAATAGTAGCAGAAACATTGCACAAATCGGATTTTCATTGTATAAGTTTTTCGCAATACCATTATTTCGAATATGTCATCCTTACTTTTAAAAGAAAGTCAAATATATTTTTTCTTTTTTTTGTGGATAGTTTACAAATTCATAACAAAATATAAGTAGTTGTAGTTGGCAGTAATTAATTGGTACAAATAACTAACAATGGGTGCGTTCAGTTTCACGTAGCGATGTATAATTTTCCATCGCTGCAATAATTTCTCTTACTGAACGGCTTCGCTGCATAATCGCTACTTTGCAGCGATGTAAATATTTTGCAGCTGAAAAAAAGTTCGCTTTAAAAGTCACCGTAAACAAATTTTGACATATTTAATGTTAGAACAACAGACAAAGCCAACTATCAACTGTTTGCAGCGGGTTTTTCCGCTGTAAACAGTTCAGTAAATTGTATACAGCGATTATCTAAACATCGCTGCATTTTCATCGCTGCATTGAACTGAACGCACCCAATAATCGAATATTCTTTACAAATCTGTGTCACAATAAATTCAGACACATACATTTTATACGTTTGGAATTCATTAATTTTATTTACAATATCACTGAAATGTTTATGTATGAGCTAATTTATATGAACTACACTTCTATACATATTATCTTACTGTTAAGATGATTTAAAGGATAAATGGTTAATATTTTCTATATCTTGAAAGCAAACAGAGATACACAAGTGCATACACATCAGTGAACATATACATATGTTTGCTTGCATCGTTATACAAAATTTTCTCAAAAACATTGAAGAGTAAATCCCTTTCATTAAGTGCTGTTGTAGATAGATACTCACATTTCTGAAGCGAGTATATAGTTACAATGGTTACAATGAATGTGTGTGTGTGTGTATGTGTTTATTTGAAGACATATATAGTATGTAACACAAAGTATAAAAAAACTTTGTATTTGTATTGTAACATAAAAGAGTGTGTATTACACAAAATGTATCTTGTTGAATTGTTTTGAAATACATTTTTTGTTTTCTTTCTTTAAGAAGAAAATAAAAATTCTTTTCTAAAGTCCTTGGTTTTAAAATTAATAAAATGAAGAATATGAAAAGAAGGACGAAATCACAAAAAGCTTACAGATGTCATATAATAAATACACCGACAGAAATGTTTAACAAGATTTTTATTTTAAAATATTGTTTTTTTATATTTCTTAAGGACAATATAATATGATACTATATAGCTGAAGCTGTACTATGCTTGTTTATTTCACATTTTATTATTTGTCCTGAAATAAACTATAAACTAAATATCTTTTTATTGTCCTGAAAATTTATTTGGATTTGAATTTGAAAATAACAAATACAAAAAAAAAAAAAAATCAGACTTGTAAAAAGCAGAAAGTACATAATAGATAATAGAAAGAACATTTTTCATTGCACAGAGAATATTGTGTTTGACAAAAAGATTACCACCTCAAATAAAATTAAAAAGAAAAAATTGTTTATACTTTTATACTTACATGTGTAGAATATTATTAGAATCTAGTATATGGCTGGCAAGTAACAAAATACGAAATTAATAAGAAAACAAGAAAGAAAAAATAATTTCTTTTTTCTTGTTCACAGTTTTGAAGAAGTTTTACGAGGACTTTTTGTTAGTTTTATTTAAGTAGCAGTATTATAGTATTAGTTTTACAAAAAAATTTTATCTGTGTACGTTACAACAATACGTAAATAATTGTAAAGAAAGTTGTCATGTTCTATAAAACGAACAATTTGTCATGACAAAAGGCAATTTTGTTTAATTCGGCCTGTCCTTGCCTTGCCTGGCCTGATAGCATGCCATATATGATTCAGATAATAGCGTATAGTAATGACGATATTCATCGGAATCATTATAGTTTTCTTTAAACGAGTATTTGACTATATAGGAGGTATATTTTTTTAAATTCATTTTATGTTACACAAAATACATTATTTCATATATCTGGATACTTAATTTGTATAAGGACAATGAATAATAAAGCAAAAAACGTAGTTGATTAATTCAATTTTATAAAATTAAAAAATTTTATTATTCGGTTTTGAAGTAGTTGCAAGGACTATATGAAAATTAGAAGAAACAAAAAACAAATGATATTCTAATTTGAATTCACACTGACGAAGTCGTTTTATTTCTGATACCAAACAAAAACAACAACAAAAATGAAAAGTCTTGGTACATTTACATTTTTGTTTTTTATTGGAAATTTTGAATAGAAAATAAATTTATGTTGTGACATTTTCTTCTAAATAATTCGCAAATTTTTTAATATACACGGGTATAATAGCGAAAGGTCATTGACTGTATGCACTGAAAGTAAACTTACAGAAGAAATGGCAAAAATGTTTTGTCCGCATAATGACTCCTAAATTTTCAAAAATATGCTATATGTACTGTACTCGTATATTGTGTACTGTTCAACGCTTATCTATATCACATAGACATAAGACATAAATTAAATTACACGATGGCATGTATTTTTTGATTTTTTTTTCCTTTATTTTGTTTTGTAAACTGTCAGAGTTAAACGAAAAAATTCAGAAATCTTATCGATTTTCGCAAAAAATTTTCCTCATAGAAAAAACGTGCATTAACTTTGTTATTTTATGCTACGAATGCAGTTAAAGCACATTAAAGTCAATCAACGTTAACGAATGGTTGCATATATGCCGTGAACGTCGTGACTTTCTTATAAAGGATAATAACAAACACAAATTAATACAAAAACAAAATGATTTTCTATTACCAATAATTATTCAATTATTGTATTTTTTAGCACATGAGCTGTGTTAAATAATTGTCCGTATCTTACTTTACTGTAATGTACACACAGTGGGCATCAAAATTCTTTGTACACCTTCAAATTTATATTTAGGATACCTGTCTTTGATTCAAATTCAAATGAATTTATGTTTCTATTCTTTGCACAAGTGAAATATTTGAAGTGAAAAGTGAAATGTGAAATGAAAGAAGTTCAAAAAATTACGAGTGTGCATTTTTTTCGCATTTTTTTGTATATTTGTGCATTTATTTTTTTAATTTATACAATTTGCATACAGAAATGTGATATCATTGGAAAGAGGATAAAAAAATTTTTCAAATGATATAATAAAATATATGTATATGTCATCCTTTAAGTTTTGAAGTTATACTGTTATCAAAAGAAGTTGAAAAATTGATTTATAAGAAACACGAAAAAATTTGACTTTAAATACTTATATCTCGAGAACCGCTAATCCAATCAAAGCAAAATAAAATGTGACAAACAGAGCAGGAAGTTCTCTTTAAAAAAATATTTTATCTAATCCAATCCAAGATCCTGATACGGAGAACTAACGGTTTTTGTAAAACACGCCAATTTGCAACAAACATTTTTAAGAGTAGTTTGCGTCATTAAAATTGAATTTGCGCCAATAAAGACATATACCATGTTAAACAGGATATTCCAAAGTATCATTATCGGAAGATAATAAGGCTTCGTTTCAAAATCTGGCAGCCCCAATACAGAAGTTCAGCCAAAATCTCTTCCTTATAAAAATATTTTTTCGATTTTGATGATATTTAGCATACCTATAAAGAAGACAATTTGGCCTTTCAAATTTAATTGAAAATTCTATCATTCTTTTTACTAACTTTTTACTAAACTACTAACTTATTTTCACGACTGGTAACTTCAAACATAAAGAAGTTAGTTATGCTTTTATTTAAAAAATAATTAACGTTTTTGCTACATAAGCTGCGTTCCTTTTGACCAAGTAAAGTACTCCCAAGTACTTGTAGTCGTGATCATCTACACCACCTCTTGTATTCGCGTAATTTACTTGACAGTTGCATGATTATAGTTACGCCAAAATTCGCCGTCAGAGGATTTTGTGTTTCAATCGTTAGAGATTAAAGAAATAGGTGAAAGTCTGCAATATTTTCATTACACATTTCCTTCAATAGGTGGCTTTTTATTGTTTAAGTTTATGGAGAATCTGAAATCAACAACAAAACAAATTTGAAATACATGACGGCTGAAATTTGAGCACGGCAAACTGTCACTCCAATATTTACATTGCCTTAGAAATGTGTATGCCTTGAAATTTGAGGTTAGTTTTTACTTCCAAGTAAAAAAATTGCGTTCCATATACAATCTACTCCCGAGCACTTGGGAGTACTTTACTAGCTTAAAAGGAACGCAGCTGTTAATATAAAACACATCCTCACTTGTCAAGAGTTTATTAACAAGAGAATGCATTTCCCAAAAATTTGAAGATGTACAAAGATTTTTGACGTCTACTGTACGTAAATTTTCGGTGTACTACGAATATAAACGCCTCGAACCTCGATACGTGTAAAAATCTACAGAGTAGAAGGACAGTGTTTTTTTTTATGAATTCACAAACAAATAAATAACTGAAAATAAAAAATAAAAACGCTCCTTTTTTCTTGTACACAAAAAAAAAATTCATACTCACATGATACATAATAGAAGCATAAAAAATTTATGAAATACAACTTACAACTTCTTACTTTTTTTTTTTACTTTCCCACATAATAATGTGTACATAATTGGGTACGAGTATACACATACACATATGTAACTACAAATCTAAATGGATGATGGACTCCACCCAGCCCCATCTACACGATATATTGTTATATACAGTATACATTATTGTATGTGAAAAACCGCAATTACATATATAAAAATACACTGGAAATATATGTATGTGGTTAATGGATATAAATTGTTGTAAAATTATTTTTTAATATTCCATTTAAACTGTAATGATGCTGTGTTTATGAAACACTGAAAATCATATATAAGAAAAAATATGTGCACAGAGAAGACGTAAAAGTTTTGGTATACACACCTCACCTACTCATATGTATGTATGTATAATCGTAAAGCATTATGTAACAATATACATTACAGGTATAGCTCTACATATACTCATGTATGTACACTATACATTCATTGTGCGTAAGACAAAAAGAAAATAAATAAAAACAAAGCATGAAAGAAAATGAAATACAATATCCAAATTAAAATGAAAATTACGTATCTACGTACATCTACACTACATGTTCACATGTTACATTATTTATGTGGTAAAATACATATGTATAAATGTACATATTTATGATAACATGCATGCATATTTATGGAATTTTTAATAAAAACAGATTTAAGATGAATAATGAAAGAAGATGTATACGGTGTTGAATACATACCAGGATTTACATATATGTAAGACAGTATGTACGTACAAATATATAGGTATAAGTGTGTTAAACATAACTAAGGTAATATTTATGTGAATATAACAAGGACATGTAAACATTAAAATGAATAAAAATGTAAAATATTAGAGAATACTGAAAGTACATATGTATATGTATGAAAATAAAAAGATTCACATCTAAAATTAAACTACCTTCTATATCAACCTATCTGTGATGTACCTTATCCTTTTGCACTTATATAAATTCATTTTTATTATGAAATAATTCAAGAAATAAAAAATTAAAAAGTTACCATTGTATTTTATATTTTACACAGTAAATTCCAAGCGAATGAGATACTTACGTTCGAGATATAACACATGGATCAACAAGTCCCGAGAACAAATACCAAAACAACAGGTTTTTTTTTTTTTAATAAAATTTATCTTTATTTCTTAAGCCCTAGACAGACATCTAATATAAACGTGGTATCGATACCATGGTATTGGATATACTACATGTCTGTCACCCTATATACTAGCTTTATACAAGGAAAATAAGCTGGTATAAACCATTGAAATTGGTATTGAAACCAGCATGATTTGTCTAGTATAAAGCTAGTATTCAAAAAATTTACTAAACGTAGCGCCATTTTAATGCTACGGAAATTATAGGAATTAGTTTTTACATTAGTTTTAGCATCAAGTTGAAAGCAATTAGTGGGGATTAAGTTGAAAGTAATATAATGCAAATATAAATTTTCTATGTGACACCACAAAAAAATGCACAAAATATGTCAAATGATACTAAATTTATACTAGATTACATATCTGTCACCATGCTAGTAATGTTCATAACATGGTATTCATACCATGGTATCGATACTAGATGTCTGTCTAGGGCTTTATTCCTTAACATAGTCTCCTGTAAGTGATATAAATACATCCATTCAACGCTTTTCTAACTTTTCTATGACGTCCATTAAGAACGAATGATCTCTTGTTTCAATCACTTATTCATTGGACTCAGATATTTTTCCCTGAAGCATGTTTTTGAAATCTACGAATAGCCATAAGCTGCTTGGTGCTAAATCTGGAGTAATTCGAAACACAATTCGTAAAATAATGTTGTCATCATCGATCCGTAGTACATTTTTGCTCTATTGAGAGCAAACTAGGCAGATACTTGGAAAAAAGTTTTTTTATGCTCAAATGTTCGTGAAATATCGTGTAAATATTACGATATGTTTGGAATGTTGCTATAAGGTATCACGATATTTATCTCAATTAAAAAAGCAAAGAGGGTTTATCAATACATGAAATTCAGATTTTTCCATCGTTTTAGAAATTATAAAAGTGGAGTAGTCATTTAAACCATTGCAGGTCAAATGCAAATTATCGAAACGTTAGAAAATATTGAGATATGACTCGCAGAAGACTTATGTTGATAAATAATGGAAAAAGAATTTTCAGGACTTATTGATTCATGTAATATATGTGAAACTTTTTTAAAGTACTATGTACTATCGAGTAGTTTGTAAAAGTTTTTGTGCCTTTCCGTTTTCCAAAAATGAAATCAAAAACAAAAGAAATACAGAATTATAAAGGAAAAACCTTCAAATACGAAAACAATTTATATGATTCATATTCACATAAGACTGGGTTAATTTATATCAGAGCATTATTCCATTATCCTTTTAAACAATATTCGATATTTTCTCGTATACCTATGCATGCCTATATACGACATAAATACAGAAGTTCTATTTAACAGCTACAGCAAGCTACAGTCTTAACTTAATTTAAGTTCTATAACATACTTGACATACATATATACGAATGTAAAAGCTATATAGAAAATGGTTGGGTTGGGTAGGGAATAGCACATCAATTTAATACAGAATACTTACCTTTCAGTTCAGTTAGTTTAAAGAATGAATGAAAATTTTCAAAAAGATTCCTTACACTGATGCTTTCATTTCAAATGAATGAATGCAAGAACATTAAAAGTTCATTTATATAGTTTCACCCGCTTTCAAATGTAATTTCTTTGTACATATATGCTCCTTGTACATACATTGTGTATGTATGGGTAATGAAAACATATGTATGTATGTGTGTGTGTGTGTGTGTGTGTGTGTTGCATGCTGCCCCTAAATTCGGAATGAAATTTAATATGTTGCGGCATATAAAAGAAGAGAAGTAAAAACTGAAAAATTAAAAAGAAAGTTTATAAAAAGAATAAAAATGTACCCATCAAAATGAATCCTTTTAAATTATTGCTTTTCTGAATTTGTTCAAATGAGGATATTCATTTGATATCATATTTAAATAGAAAATATTTTAAGTAATGTATAGAAATTACAAGAAAAATAAAAGAATCAAAAGTATATGATTCTCATGAGGAAGGATATTAGAATTGAAAAGAAAGAAAAAGTCGTTGAAGAAGAAGAAGAAAAAGTAGAAGTATTAAAGTTTTCTTTAACTCTTAGAAATTATCAAAATACCTTCTTTTGACTTTCATTCTTGAAGAAATTTAAGAGAAAACTTTCATCTTTCAATCGCTTTTTTTTTCAGAAGAACTACTCGTATTATTCCAAAATCTTACATGAATAAGGGTTTTCTGAACAAATTATAGACATAGTTAAATGAACGACTAAATGGTAATGGTAATTTCTTTATAATAAAGTGTCCTTCTATTGTGCATTTAAAACTGTCGTCTTCTAAAATGAAGTATTCGTACAATATAAAACAGAAAACATATTTAATCTCAATGTCATTTCTTCCTCGTATCCTTCTATCAATTTCAGTTAATTAAAAAATTTTAATTGATATGCTACTGTTTTCTACATATTTTCTAATTTTGAACGAACTTTCATTTACCATCGCACTCAATTTCAATTTTCATATTTAATTTCAATTTGTGCTATGTTGTGCTGATTGTATACAATTTATTTAGAATTGAATTCAAATAAAAACTTCTATAACTTCATTAGTTTTTATTTACATACATCATACATCATTTACATACATCTAAAGAATTTCAAAAATTTTACACAACTCATTTTGATTTATTCCGTTTATTAATTTTATGCATATACATGAATTTTGTTTAATTGGAAATAAAAACTAAAGAATTCCATCTTTTTTAAAAAAAATTAAAAGTTAATTAAAATATCCTTTATGAATTTTATTTTTTGCAAATTATTACTTTCGAACTTATGAAAATTTTGAATGGTTTATGAAAATATTAAAAGGTATCTAGGATACTAAATTTCATTAAATTTCTTTATTTTTCCAATTAATGATAATGAAATGTGGAATAATGTGCAAAAATCTTATAGAATTTTATGCAGCATTTATTCATATAAATACATATAGGGTTTACCAATATGTTCCTCAGAACTTTAGAATGTAACATAATAACTATAAGTGATATTCACGTGATTTGTTCAATGTTTTCAAGAACTATCGATTACATTACGTTCTGAAAATAATATCGATTAAATGTATTCCTCAGCTTTGTCTGGCTGAATACAGTCCTGAGGCTCGAGTTTTCAACACATTCTCACGCATGTAGCATGGTAAATTTTCAATGGTGCGTTGAATGTTTTGTCTAAGATCGTGGATCATTCCTGGCTTATTCTCTTGGACCAGATATTTAAAATAGACCCATAGAAAAAAGTCCAAAAGTGATAGATCGATTGTTAGATGTCTGACGAGTTGTGTTCACCGTCTTTTTGACAATAATCATTTTTTATGCAACATTTTGATTGAGATTGTGACTTTCACCAATGAAAAAATAAAACCCGAGTATTTTGCTCAGCTCAAATTCTGCAATCTTGTTTGTTGTCAACACCATTGAGCCAGACACGCCCTTCTTCTATAAATTTCTCTAAAGCACGGAAAGTACGTGCGTGAAAGTACGTGAAAGTACGGTGAAAAGAACATGTATTTTCTACGTATTGTTAAATTGTTTACTTTTCTATGATCGATTGTCACACAATACTGAGCGCAACAATCAAAATTTGAGTTTGAATTTTCGATCAGTTTTGTTTCTGTGGCATAGTTGAAAGTTTGAAATTTATTTATTCAAGTAATAATGGTGCAATTATCACCAAAAGGCCCTGGTGCGAGTCGTAGTATAGGCAGAAAGGAAGCAGTTAATCTGACTTCTCTTCTATAATGAATTAAATTAAATTAAGTAAATAGTACAACGTTCTGACGCACTTATTTGTAAACCCTCTATGTTTATGTGTGTACCCCCTATATTTATGAGATTTGAATTATATTTTCCAATTATTTTCCTCTGTTCTTATACTGTCAGGCACACAAACTTGTTATAATTCATTTGACCTCAACGAAACAAGAACATTCTCTCAGAAGAATGCACAAATAACATAGTGTTTTGGTAATATTGAATAAGGATATCTAAGAGCAAATAAATCCAAGCATACAGAAGCATATCGTTTATGCATGTACATGTACATGATTACTACTTTAATATACTTATGTGCTATCTCAAGGCAAATTTTATAACAAATCAAAAGGATATTGTACGTATTATGTATTACCAGTATTACGTATATTATAAAGATGAGTATGTACATGATTTGAAGTAATGTATTGTCCAAGGACTACGAAAATAAATATTTCATTTTAATAAATAGCTCAATGTACACATACAAATACTCGTACATATAATATAAGATTTCGGTACAGAAAATTATAAATAAATATCTTGGCGTACATATACACCACCACCTAAACATTTGTAAATATGATTCTGACGTTATATCGCACTTTATACGTATGTACGTGCGTATACATATGTTCGAGAGCCAGTATATGTATAGTCGAATCAATGATTTTATGAGGAGATAGATGTGATATGTACATTTTGTTAAGAAAATTTGAAAGGATAATAATGATAAAATTTGAAGAAAATTAGAAATAAAATGAAATAAGAAAACGAGAATAATTGACGATAACACAATATGGATGGTTTGAATTTCACTTGTTGAATACACACATATACTATCCTCTACACAAGATTGATGATTTTTTTTTATGAAAAAGCACGACTTACTGTTTATACTAGATAAATGAAGGATATTTTGTGTATTGGGTGTGTGTGTGTGTGTGTATGTGTCTAGTACATTCCAAATAAAATGTATGTATTTTAGGATTGATAAGGATAACATTTTTTCTTTATAAATGCGAATATGATTTGACACTGTAATTGATGTTACAATTTTCTATTGTGTTTAAAATCAACAGTTATTATCTGTATACAGGACCAGCTATAAGGTACATATAAATTTATTAATCTACAGAATGTTGTATATTCAGATAACATATGGTGTATGTATGCAAGTATTTTTAACATTTTCAAGGAGATTTTTTGTACGAATTTGTATATACAGATAGGTAGATATAGATTTTTAATATTCTAATAAAAAATACAAAGACTTTGAAAGAGACGGAATTCGTTATGATAACGCAGATAAATAAAATATTGAATTTCAAAATTCGAATCATTTATTTTAAATTCTCAGAAACTCTTTGTTTTTAATGATATCTATTTTTAAATTTTTCAATTCTTTTCAATTTTTCATTCAGTTTCATTGGTTTTATTGAAAGATAAGTATATGAAAAATTCTCTTTAAATCAAATTAAAAATGAAATTTATTATGTATTCTCATCATGTAAACATCCATATTTACGAATATAATGTATTAGGAATTCATGAATTTTTACTCCTTTCTGTGTTATTTTATAATTTTTTTTTTCACCTAAATATTTATACTCGTGTATGTACACTTTTTTTTCTTTTTAATAAAAAAAATATAAAAGAAAAAAATAACAAAAAAGCATAAAATGAAAAATTCATCGAAATAAAATACGTTTATAAATATAAAATGCTCAGAAGAGTATGAAATTGATATATCAAAATTTTAGTCGGATAAATAATGATAGCAGCATATAAAGATGATAGAAATCCTTTTTCTTTATTTCTCTAAATTGTGTATAGACGCACACATTAATGTACTTACTTTTATATACATCCATATGTATATGAATATTGTATATTATGTATGTATTTCCTTATGCTGTATCAATACTCTGTTGTAATTTATTTTACAAATACATGTACATATTTTTTGTTCTCTTTAAAAAAGAAAATGAGATTATTATTTAAATTAAAAAAAATAAAAGAAAAATAAATAAAGGCAAGAAGATGAATAAGAAAATAAAATGAAAAATTTTACATTATGCTATGATGTTATATTGACAAATTTCATGTATTCATACATGAGTACAATTTGTATACATACTTATACATACATACTTATTTCAGGATTTCATTATGTTAGCATAAAATAAATGTTAACCTAGAAAAAATGAAACGTAAATAAAATATGATAACAAAAAAGTTTTAAAAGAATATAAATTATAAATGAAAGGGAAATATAAGTGAAAGTATTGGAAAGAAAGATAAAAGTAAATTTGTAAAAATGTAATAATTGTAATTCACTTAGTGGAGTGTATGTACTTAGAAGTTTCGAGTCGAAGAGTTAAATGAGAATTTGAATGCCAGCCAAGTATTATTCGTAATATACAGATCTAGTATATAGCGTATAGAATAGATTATGCATAACGATACCATGGGAATTTTGTCTTATCATTAGCATTGATAACGAATTAATTTATTATTATTTTATGTGACATTGGTAAATCTTTGTGGCGGCGCAGTGGTAGATCTACTGACCTCAAAGTTGCGGGTTCGATTCCCACCCAAGGCAAACATAAGAAAAATAATTTTCAATTTATCGTTGCCAATTTCCAACTTTCATTATCTCCAAAGTTCACTCAGCTTTGAATGAGTGCCAGCTTGTCGTCAAAACGAGCTTAGAAATTCTGACTAGTCTGTCCTATCATGTAAATGAGTTCGCTTATCTTACAACAACTCAGTGATTCGCAACCCATATTAAACTGGAAATTACTTCGATGAAAGTCCTTGTCCATTTAGAGCTGTAGTACTACGGTAGAACGGGGGGTACTGTGACTAGACGGGGGCTTCGAGTACAATGGACAGCGTTATGTCTGAGTGCTCTGGTTTCATACCTCCCTTCTAACAAACAACAACAACAACAACTATGGAAGAAAAAAAATGTAAATTCAATGAAATATGTATATAGAACAAGTAAAAATGTTTTGACAAGACTGTGTCTCGCCCCACCTTTCTTTTGAATTATTTTCGAAAATGATCTAGTACACCTAATTTTCAAAATTATTGAAAACTCTATTCAAAAACTAATTTTATTCTCTCGCAACAACTGTGATTAATTCATAAATGTAAACCATCCATTTTGGGCCTATTGAATTTTAAAAATGTATGATGTGTGGTGTAGTCGCGATTATAATTGAAATTTGACAGCAAAATAATTGTGTTTAGTTTTTTTTGGTTTGGTACAAACTAAGTACTACTCGGATATTTTCGGAAAAATTTAAAGATACTGGTGTTTAATGTGAAATGAGATAGCCTCGAAAATGACATTGATGCTGATCTAGAGCTAATGAAAAACATACAAATTGGCACATGAAAAAAAAGTAAGAATATTCTCAAAAATTTTGTATTCTGCAGCTATAAAAATATTTAGGAAAAATTGTGCTTTTTATGAAATAATAAAATCGTTTACTTTCATAATGTAATTATTTGTCAAATTTTCTAAGCGCTACTAGGTAAAATCTCCATATTTTTTAGACATTTTCATGAAAAAAATTGTGCTGGCAAAACTTTTACCGACACTATTTTCTACGGTAGAGGGCATTGAAGATATTGATATTTATATAAGAGCTTGAAACACAAAATCATGTATAACTTTTTGTACATCCTACAAAATACTATTTTATGTTTTAGCTAATGATAGAAAACAAAATTACCTTTTTTTCAATATACTACAATATGAGATTGAGAATTCGATTCTAAACAAAAAGAAATCCATAAATCAAAATTTATGTTAAAATTTTTGGAAAATTTTGAATAAAAATTGGATTCTTGAAGAAAATCTGTACTACCAATGTGGTACAACGGAAAAAGTTTTTATTTTTTAGATTATAAGAAAAAAATGTCCTCTTTCAAAAAAAAAAAAAATTCCGAGATCGATATTATGATTCGTTGTTCATTTGGGAATCGGTACGAAATCCAGACAAGACATAATTCAGGCAAGACAGAATCTGGACAAGACAATATCTAGAAAAGACACAATACAGAATTTTCAAGAGAAATCAACATTTTCAAGAACATGGAATTTTATTTCATTTTTCATAATAAAAGAAATTCAAAAACAAGACATGAAAAAAATATAATACAGTTGACTTAAATAAAGAACATTAGTGTAGCTAAACTTGAAAAAAATTTATCGTTGGTGTAGTGGGCGCGTCACTTATAAATCGTTCTTATTCTATCTTTTTTTTTGGATGGATTTTTTTGCTCCTTGTTTCTCACCTGCATATATTTTTTGTATCCATTATTTGTACATTTTGTAAGTTTTTAATTAAGTGGTATATATTTGTGTGATTTGTCCCAATTAAAGAACCCAGACTCTTATGCCAAGATTCTATTTTATTTTGCGTTCGGGAAAACCATATTTATTATATTGTCATATACCGACCAAAAGTCTGGCGGAAAGGTAGGTGGCTTTAGTTTTCCATATACGTACTCGTATATATAATTATTCTCTAAAAAGATTCAAATTTTTAAAAAGTCTTCATCAAATGCCTTTATTGACTCATAATATTCTGGAATTTGTTTGCGGCAAACTTATTTTATCTGGATTTACAGTCTTGCTTTTTGCCTGGATTTTTTCCTGTCTGGTTTTCGTCGCGTCTGGACTTTGTCTTTCTGGATTATGGATTTCGGGATTTTGTACCCAACCCGTATGTGAGTTAAACAATTTATGATATAACAGTATACAAAATGTTTATTGTGTTACCTATTTATTTGTATTTTTTAATCTTTGTCATTATCACAATTTATCCTTATCTTAAATGTGTTAAATTCATATATTAATTTCATATTTCGTGCAAATTTCGATTATTATCAAAATGTATTTCTTCTTTTTAGCTTTACAGCTCGTGGTGAGCCATAGCTTCCTCTGAGATCCTCTTCCACTCCTCATGATTTTCAGCTTTCTTTATCAAAATGTACTACATGCGGCATATTTTATACTGCTTTCTTCATTATCAAAGTTCATTATTATGACTTCTACTGCTTCTACCAAAGACCAATATAACTACATATATTGATTTTTGCTTCCACCGTATAGAGACTCTGTTAGAGCTACCATCAACTTTAGGAAATACATAAATGTAGTGAAAAACATGATATTAAGTAAAGAAAATTATAAATTATTATTTTCCTGTATGTTATTTATTCATACATATTTTAATATTATTATTTTTCAATTAATTATAACTCAGTTTCAATTACGATGATGAAATCAATTAAATAAATGTTTCATTCGTTTTATTACGATACGGGGGTTATTACATTCACATATTATCAGTTTTATCTTACATTTTAATATGTGAATAAACGTTGTCTTTTGTATAGCATTGTACTGTACTTTTTATTTATGCGTATTTATATTTATATTGATGTATGGATGTATCCTTCGAAGTAGTTAAATTAATTCAATTAAATTCTGATTAATAACTAGACATTATTATTAATCATTATTATTCAATATACGAGCATGTATGTACATAATATGCATAGGTACACAGTACTATTCGTTTTATATTTTATGCATTTACATGAGTATTACATAATGTACATAGATATGTAAGCTATTTAAATTTATTATGTGATCATAGTTACTACAAAAAAAAAGAAAATAATTAGAATACATGCACATAATAACAAAAACATACATATATCAAATGGTACAATATAAATCATATATGTTTTTATAGATATACAAAAAGATGTATGGATACATAATGTATGAACGAACATATATGTGTGTATGTATGTATGTATGTACGAGTATATCTATTTATATGAAAGTAGAAGATATGTATCTAAAGTATTGATTTATGTTCATATTTTGTTATATACTCTAACTCAAATATATTTCAGCTTTAACAATAATAATTCGTTGTAATGTTATACAATGTGGATAATAGTCTACTTAAATTTACTAATAATATTCATTTGTAAACTGTTTTGTTATCCTTTTTACAATTTGATGTTGTTGTATTGTATTAATTCAAGTAATAACAGAAAAATTTCCCTTATCATCAATTAAGTTATAAGGGTAATTTGTAGAATTTAACCTCTAAAGTCTTTGATACACAGAAATATTTTACCGTACTTACCATATAATATTCATATATTCGTTAATACATATCCCTATACAAATACATATACTATGTTTGTAAGTATAAAACTACACTGAATGCCCAATTCTAGTTTCATAATTAACAAAAAAATAAATAATTCCTTTTTAGTGGTAAAAAATATCGATAATAATAATCGTGTAGAAAAACCAAAATGAATGTAAACAGATCTAAGTTACATACAAGGTATGAGGGAAAGTTCTTTCGTTTTTAAAGACATGCATTTTTACCAGTTGTCGATCCTTAGGAACAATTCTGATTCTTCTGAAACCGATTTAAACAGTGAAATTAGTGTGTATGATTGATGATTTGTACACACTTTTTCGTATTTCATTCATAATTTTTTTAAACTTGCAAAACTGTCAACATGAGTGAAGAAAAAGTGCACTTAAGGACATTGTATGTCAAATGAGTTCAAAAAAGTGAATAATGCGATAGAGGCAAAAAAAAACTTGAGTTAAGTGCTTGAAGAGGACACAGTAATAGCTCGAACGTACGAAAGATGGTTTGTGAAATTTCATTCAAATCAGGATGGCAATCAGATGTCAATAACGAAGTGCTACGCAGTATAATCAGGGCAAATTCTACGTTTACTTCCACAGAAGTGGATTTCAAGCTTCGAATTCATCAGACTGCTGCTTTGGATCACATTAAAAGGATTGGCTTTTCGTGTCCAAACTCTCTATTTGGGTGCCACATTCCGCATTAATTAAAAACGACAGAACTTTCCCTTACACCTGATAGTATAACAAAATATTTATGTAAGTACCTCTTTAATTATAGCACATACCGTAAGGAATACCAATGAAAATGAAAGAAAATTTATCTCTTTATATACATTTTCATTTTATGTATGAACATAAAAAATATAAATGATTTTCATATCTATAAGCACGTTTATGCGGTATTAAATATGCAACAAATAAAACGTTGCAGTTATACATTAATTAGAAAAATACAACCGAAATCGACTAACAAACAACTAAATCATTTCCTCATTATGCTCATGCATTACGTAAATAGTTACCTATATACATATACCATCGTTCATATCAACTTATTTATAACGACCTTTTTCTTTGCCGTCCTTCCTCCACATCAGAAAATAAATGGCACAAAAATTTCATTCATTTCTTTATTACATATTCATCAATCATTGAGAATAATTGATTTATAATGTCCAGCTTGAGACTTTTTGAATTTTTCTAAATGTTTTTTGTATAGAAAATATAACGAAAAAATGTTGGAAAAACTATAAAAAAACGATACAGTAAAGTAGAGTGTACTAAAATAATTGAATTAAAAGCAAATATTTGAAATATGAAATAGAATACGTACCATCTAGAATATTTAGTATTAGCATATAATACAATACCAATACCATCCCATCAAAAATAACGCTTTAAAACATCAGTTCATACTCTATATATTTCATTTTTCATCGATATGTCTACATACGCATACAACACTCGTTTATCTGATTTGCCTTCGTTATTATTATCCTTTTAAAATTTAATATTGACTTTTTTGTAACATAATATATGTATACCTACATATGTAGAACTGGTAGAACACACTAATACAGTCATACTCGTAGTATGTAGAGTTACAATTATATTCAAACGAAAACCCTAAGCTTTACTGTAGTACACTGTGAATTTTTGATTATTTTATATGTATTCTTATATCTGCTATACAGACAGAGAACAGAAAAATGTACTACATAATATCGTATTTTTGAGAAGGGTCACGGACAAAATAACGTACACAAATAAAAATTTATTTTCATGCTTTTAAAGGATATACATACCTAATGAAATGGAATAAAAAGGAATAAAATATATAAATTTTTTTTTTTTTTTATTTTTTCTGGCATACAGAAATTTATGTCCCTAATATTAGATTAAATATCAATAGATCAGAATAACAGGATGTTTTTATGATTTAGTAGTACAGAGGAATGAAACAAAAATACGTAGGTCATGTTCTAAATGAAAATGATTCAAATTATACATATATATAAGGTTCTCTGTGTGATAAATTGAAATAATATTTCAGGACTATATACACGATTCTTTCATCCATTTAGACTAGTATAAAGGCGGCGGATATTTATAGAATAGATATTTCTGATATCCATCATTATAATAAACTTTTAAAAGTGCGTATAAACGATAAAAATACTAAAGACGTGATCATTTTTATAGCAATTTTTCTCTTTATGTAATTTGATTTTGAAAAGACCTTTTGGATTTTGAATCGACTATAGAAATTAATGCATTTCACCATTTTTATTATTTAATTTCCAATAAGCAATTACTTTCAAATTTCACTTAGGCTGGTATTCACCAACATAGATTGGGGCTTGAATAGCTCGATGGTTGTGTGTCGGTCTTGCGATCTTTGAGATCACGGTTCGAACCCCAGCCAGCGCACTACTCTTGCCCAAGTCGATCAATAATTTTTCCCATCATCAATGTACACCAGTAACTGATTACTGATGATAAACTGGATAATAATGTATATCTGACATAAAATTACTGATCGGCGGTGCTATGGACTAAGTATCCGCGTGCACTTAATATATACTATATACATTTATGTATATATGTATATTTTAAAAAAAAAAAAAAAAAAAAAACCAACATAGATTATCTTTTATCTGAGATAAAGTGTATTCATCAACCTGGATAAAACACTACTCGGATATTTTTAACACAACCTCGGAGTGGTATTATAAATATCGTTCGAACATAACCCTGTTTTTAACAGCAACAGCACAAATAAAGATAATGTAGTTCTACTGTATTACCATCTTTGCATATAATTATCACATCACAGAAACTCTTTTTCATTTTGTAATATAAAAATACAATCAGCTGACATGTTTGACACACAATCATGTTCGACCCGAAAACGAAGCTCGAAAACAAATTTTATCTAGGTTGATGAATAAGCTGAAATTGTATCCGACTAAAATATATCCGACGAATATATCCATGTTGGTGAATACCACCCTTCATGACGACTGTGATAAAAAGTTCAATTTCTCATTAATATTTGAGTTAAAGAAGATGAAAAGACGCAAGAACATTCAATCAACAAAAATTCATTTATCCCTTATAGTGTTCATAACGTCCGATGTATTCTCGTAAATATTATCGATTCAAAATTATAAATTTATTTCCTATTTTTTTCTCTTTTATTTTTTTATTCAAACATTAAATCGAATTAATCTCGTCTCTAAATTGGCAAAGAACTTTTAAAAATCTCATTCTCTAATAATTCATCACTAACCAAATAGAATTAATTACGTGACGATATACCGGGCAATTTACTTCAAAAATAATTTTCTTTTCATAAATTGCAAAAACAATAACATGAAAAGTCAACATTAAATTAAGAAAAAAGAAAGAAAGGAACACGCTCATTATTTGTAATTACGCTTAACAACAGCAGCACATAATTTTTCTGTTGTTAAATGTTCGTCCTTAAATTTTCCTTTTCTTTTTTCATGGCAAATATACTTATTAGCCGAAATACTAATTTAATTCATGTTTCACGTTTCACACAGTAATTTTTATGCTATACAAGTATTACTTATTTTGTGTGCGTGTGCTTTTGGCTCTTGTTTTCTTTCAGTTCCCTTCATCTTATAGAATATTTGGTATTAAAATTTAATTATAAATGCGACTATCGAATAAATTATTATTGCTATTTGTGTTGTAAAACGCAACACAGAGGGTAAATGAAATATTTTGAAAATGTTATGTATTATGTACACATATACTACTTTTGCGAATATTCAATTACTTATTACTCTCCTAAGGAGAGTCTTTTTCATATTTCATTTATAGTGTTTTTTTTTTTTTATTTTTCATTTTACTGTGCTACTTACAGTATACTATTTCAATTTTCATAATATTCTACAGGTTTCATTGTACGTTTAGGGGTTTAGGTGACACAAAAAAATGTCCTACTCCCTACCTAGCACATACTACCACAGACGTGATACTACATAGTACCACAGATAAGGATATTGTCTGTGATAGTACCTATAATATATGTATGTATTACACATGTGTGCAATAAAATAGCAGTTCTAACTGAAATTTCATTCATTATTTTTAAATGTTTATTACATTTATTTATCCAAAACAAAATAACGATAAGTTGTCAATATTATTGGAATATTAAACGCTATTATTTAAGGCTGTTTTTCTATATTCATTCCGTAGAAGGAATGGAAGGAATAGAATACTTGTAGGAATATGCGGAATAGAATGAATAAAAAAAAACAAAACAGTATAAATAATTTTACTGAAATGAGTGGAAAAGAAAGTAATTTAATTTTTTTTGTTATTGAAGAACTAGCTTGGGATCTTTTGTTTAATAATGATAGTGACAGTGATGAAGAGGAATTTAACACTAGGCGTATTGCAAAAAATAAAGATTTTTGGGAAAAAACAATACCACAGTTCGATTCACAGCAATTTAAATGCCAACTTTGAATTTCACCTGAAAGTTTCGAAAGTTTGTACAAGGAAATTGTACTTCTAAATGTGGAATCAATGCATGTTAGACGAGGTAGACCAAATATAGAATTAGAAAAACAATTATCAATTAAGATATGGTATTTATCAAATACAGAATGTTTCAGGTATGAATTTATATTTGTCCACTTAAAAGCAATTTCATCTAGAATAAATTTTTAAAGTTATTAATTATAAATTTATTAAAAATTTTCATTTGAACTCATTTTAAAAAATATTTTAAATGTTTTATTCCTCTTTTATTCCTCCGTTTTTCCTATAAAATTTGACAGATCACAAACTAAAAGTAGGGTTAATTCCATTTATTCTGTTTTTATTCCATAATCAGTATATGATCGAAAAGAATACGTTCTAGATATTCCGAAAAAATTAAAAAATATGGAATGGAACATTCGAAATAATTTTATAGAATAAAGAAACGCATATGGAATATTCCGAACGTCCAGAATGAATAAAGAAAAATAGCCTAAGTAAAACTGTCCAATATTTATTTATTTAGCTTAATTCAAGCAAATTATAATCAACAAATAATATGAATATGAAATAAAATACAATACTTAAAATAAGGAATTACATACATAGACCAAAGGCTAAAAATTTAAAATACTTATATTTTTTTAAAGTATGCTTGGGTACATTAAGATCAATAATGCTCTTATATTTATTTCCGAGAATTAGAATAGACAGTTAATCGATTCAAATTTGCCGCATTTCGATCTATGAGTAGTTGTAAGGAAGAAATTGTCTGAGCGAAAACGTACGTTGAAATTAATTTTTGGAATTAATATTGACGTAAAAAAGAATTGAATTTCAGCTACATTGAAGGATCAAAAATTCAGAATTTAAAAATTTGCTTTTACATTGATTTATGATAGGAGTCTATAGAATGAATGAAAACCGACTTTTAATATAGAAAAATGATTTAAGAATGCAAAACATACAAATTTACACAAGACTCTTGAGGATGATAAGCATAAATGATCGCAAACCCCAAAAAAATTGGGAATCGTTATCATAAAACAGAGAAAGAAAGAGAAAAAAGAAAACCAGAATATTTAGAAGATAGAACCATCATTACTTCTAAAAACTAGAATCTGTTTCAGTTGCTCCATTGAATAAAATGTGATCTAAACATTATTGTAGATTCGTTCACTGTAAGATAACGTCTCATTAATGCAGATTTTCTTATTTCTTTTTTTTTTTTTTGATATAAAAGTGTAACAAAATTTTAAAAATTACATATGAAATATTCAGCACTGCTATTTCATTACACACATGTCTATAAAGAGTATGTGTATATTAATATATGCACATAAGTATGCAAAATATGTACCAGCACTCTATCCTTGTTCATTTATTTTTTTTTTATATATTTTTTATTGACTGTCATAACAATATAATGATATAATTCTCACCAAAAAGACGCAAACGAATGATTTTATATTGTAGCTGTTTTAGAACTTCGTATAGAGAACTTGCATGAATTTATCACACAAACACACTATACAGGGTGTCCGGAGTTCGTGTGCAGTCGATAGGTCTTGCTGAGAAACGAAAAACATCGTTTGGCAGGGGGGGGGGGCGTCTAATATCAACTGGTGAGGAGTTAAAGGGCTCAGAAGTTTTTTTTTTAGGTTAAGTGAGTTGTTCCCTATTTGTGGCCATAACTCACGAAATCCTTTGTCGTTTCGAGATATTTTGCAGATATTGGAAAGATAATCAATCAGTCTTTACTTTGATACTTGAATTGTACAGATCGGTTCAGTGATGCCAACGATATGGTACATTAAATTCAAATTTCCATGGAACAAAATGCGAAATTTTGAAATCAAGGTCAAATATCTCAAAAGTTTGCACTATTTTGATATTAGAACCCCCGTTGATATTAGAACTTCTAACCCGTTGATATAAGAACCCCCGCGCCCCTTCCCCTGCCATACAATTTTTTTCGTTTCTCAGCAAGACCTATCGACTGGCAAAATGCCTACATCCGATCTCAGGACGCCCTGTATATTTAAATTATATCATGGGGAGCACGTATATGTACTAGGTCATTCAAAAAGTTCACAGCCTAACGCATACGTAACATTTCTAGAAACAAAAAGTTATTGGTGTTGGCAACACCAGTCCTTCATATGAACTTACCATAAATTCCAGATCGATCTGCCCCATAGTTTAGTTTAAACAGTTGATTAAATTACCCGTGCTTGGCTTGTTTTCAGAAAATGGATAATTTAAAAAATCGTGCGGTACTGAATATTTGTTTAAAAAAGGATTAAGTGGGAAAGAAATTTTTGATGATATGGTAAACGTATTAGGGTTGGTTTGCTCTATTTAAACACGGCCGTACAGAAATCAATGATGATCCACGTTCAGGACGTCCAAAAGCAGCAACCACGCCAGAAATTATCACAAGGTTCATGATTTGGTTTTGGGTCATTTTCAAAAGGATAGAATTGATTTTGTGCGTCGATTTGTAACCATGGACGAGACCTGGATTTATTACTATGATCCTGAATTGCGACAACAAACAGTGGAGTGGACCGAGCCCGGCTGTTCGGCCCCAAAGCAGCCAAAGCTCTCAAAATCTTCAAAGAAGGTTATGGCATCAGTTTTTTTGGGATGCAAAGGGGATTTTACTAATTGATTACCTTCAGACGAGTAAAACGATAACAGGAGAATATTATTCAAATCTTTTAGGCCAATTAGACACAAAAATTCGGGACAAGAGACCAGGATTATAAAGGAAAAAAATCATTTACCACCAAGACAATGCACCAGTACACAAAGGTGTCCTTGCAATGGCCAAATTGAAGGAACTACACTACGAATTGTTGGAGCATCCACCATATTCACCAGATCTGGCTCCGTCTGACTTTCATTTATTTCCAAATCTCAAAAAATTCTTACGTGGTAAGCATTTTTCATCAAATAAAGATATCATAACGGCCGTCGAAGAGTACTTTGGAGGTCTCGAGGAAAATCACTTCAGGCAAGGGATAAATGAATTGGAAAATCGCTGGAAAAAATGCATTGAGCTTAGGGGGGAATATATTGAAGATTAATTGTATTTTGGTTCATAAATTCATACTGCTTCATTATAAGGCTGCGAACTTTTTGAATGACCTAGTATGTATATGCGAAAAATTTTTAAATTGGAAATGATTATCAACATTTTTACCAGAACTAACAAAAAAAATAAAAAAAAATCGAATTCTCTAGATTTCATTTTTAAAATTCCACTCTGTGTAAACTAGTGTTGTTTCAAGGCTAAAGATGCCCATTATTTCAAGATTTCTACTGCCATTTTTCTCAAATTCTAACAAACAAATTCAATGTGCTTAGGTATCGTGATGCTGAAATGTAACAATGCAAAAAAAAAGATCACAGTCTGATTCCTTATTACACATCTCTGAAAAGATTTTAGATTTCATTTTCCTGCTCGACACTTTATACTGCGCATTCTGTTTCATTATTTTTCAAATATTTTTAATAAAATCGATTTTCTGCTCATTTCTCTAACAAAATGTAAACTTTCCAAAAAAAGAGGACTATAATATCTTTAAAAATATCTCATTTAAGCCACTTTACATTTACAAAGAAAAAAGCCCTTACGAAAATAAAATAATTATATAAAACATCTCATACTTAGTTCTTGTAAAATTATAGATTTTTCCAATCCATGCATATACATATGTATATGTGAGCGTTATATAGGTATGAATATGTGTTCAGTAAATTATGTAGTCGAACCCTTGCAATTATATGATGTAATAAACAAGGACAAAATGTCCAGAATAAACAAACAGCAGCATAACATAACATAAAACAGCAAATAGATCACATTAAAGACTTAAAATACAGAAAAATAATTTTGCGTACATTTCAGTTTTTTCTTTTTTTCCGTTTTTGCATTTGTTTTTGGTTTTGTTATCATGAATTTATTTACATTTACAAAATGTTCCATTAACCTAGTGAAATTTCTCTAGGATATTACTAAAACAAAAAAAAAAAAATAAAAACATTTTTTGAATCCATCATATATGTACTTATTTTGTGTGTGTGAGATGTAGAATATCTACAAACTTGTGTCTATGTAGCATATATACTTAGTAAGCATTTATTTTGCAATCTACTTTCATTTTGGAAAAACATTTTATTTACATATCATTTCCAAGATTTTATGAACTGAACCGTTACATGCGTATATGGTATAAGCATAGGTATAAGTATTTTTGGTAACAAACAAGAAAGACTATTTAATTTATTCTGTATGCTTTTTGTAAATATAATTTAACCAGTAATAAAACAAAACAAAATGAAGAAAAAAGGAAGACAGAACACAAAATTGCAAATAAAAATTACATTATCTAAGCTCAACATTTACATACACTTATTATATATAAACGGACGTCATATTGCTGAAGTATGCGAAATCGAATAGTACATCAGCTAGTCGAAGGCATCCATCTATTATATTCTTGATTTTGATTATCGATTCATAAGTGAAAATAATATAAAATTTTTATTTTCTGTTATTTTGTTTTCTTTACTGTCAGCATAAGTAATTTCCTTATTTTTTTGTGCTCTCTTTCATTTTCTTCTGTTCATTTTATTTGAGTCTATTGGATGATGTTTAAAAGCAATTATTTAAACTAACGTACCAATGATAATAAAATGACAGAAAGAAAATGAAAAATTTCGCTTAAGAGTAGATTTAGACTTTGAAAAATTTTGAAAACAACAACAACGATTTTACATACAAAAATTTTAAAAAATGACTTTGCATACCTTTTAGGTACCAATAAAAATGGATTTTTGAATATTTTGATGAAAAGGAACATAATTTTATTTTCTTAATACAAGTGGAAATAAAACAAAGAATTTTATACTTTTTTTTTTATAAAAACATCAGAAAAGTCCAAACTTTATTTTGATATCAACATCATATAGATATATGAAGATTTAGTGTATGAAAATAGAAGTCAAAGTTGAACGATTTTTCAAAAACAACCCTCCTTTTTTAAGAACTATAATTAAATTTCAGGACCTGAAATCAAAAATGTGCTATATTGAAGCACCACAATATCCTTCAGGCTACTTATATTCAAAATTTCAAAGAAATTTGTCAATCAGTGTTTGCTGTACGAGGTGCATTTGGAAGCTGAAAAATCGCAATTTTGACGACTTTGACACCCTGTATAAAGGAAACAAAGACATTTTTAAGAAAACTGCTCCATTAAGCACCACAATTCTTATCAAAGTATCTATTTTCAAATTTCATTGAAATTGGTTAACTAACTTCCGAGATAATTGGTGCACAAGATAGCAGATATCTCAAATCCTAATCTTAAGTATGCTAGGATTTGTTTGTTTTTTTTTCTTTGTTTGCATATGCGTTCAAGTATCAGGTGCGTATAAATTTGAAATGAACTTTTGTTACTTATATTACAGTAAGAATATATAACACACGAAATTAAGTGTATAAGCGCATAGCATATCGTATAGTCAGTTCAAAAAATTGCTGAGCTTTTATAGTTGGATTTACATTGTGATTTTATTTTATTGTTTTACAACTACAGAAACAGCATTATGCAAAACATGAAGGATTTCGAAAATTTCATTTTATTTTCAAAATTATAGATATTCCTGTCCTCTGAAACAATAGAAAATATCGAATCATTTATATGCTCTTTCTTTTTGGTAATTTTAAATATTAGGGAAATACATAATGTGGGAGTATATAGGACGTGATGTAGAAAAATATAATTTTATGTTTCATTTACACATATACAGACTTTACATAAACTAGGATGTAGCACAAATAAGGATCCTTATTTAAGGATGTTGATATTTTCATCTTTAAATCGTAAATGTATATTAAATTACATTCTACGTCGAATAAAGACGGAGAAGGCATCTAATCATCATTAAATTGAGAACAAAAAAGGACCGGAATCAAATTAGTCTCTTAAGCACACAATACACACAGTACATCGCTTAATGATAGTCTTTCATATATTAAAACGTAGGTGTGTACATATACGTAGGTGAGTATATACTATATAGTGGTGGAAATATAGGTAACCTCTTTACATTTTTGTGAAAATTAACGAAAACAAAAATAATTTAATGTTCAAAAGTTATGCTATATCTAACCTGAAATTGAAATAATTGTTTTCTCAACGACATTAAATTGTTCATGTAATAGTGAAATCATGAATTCCTAAAAAATTATGAATGAAAATTTAAATATGTAGTTTCATTGAAATAATCTTTCTTTTATGATAAAAAAATCCCATAAGTCCCCACAAGTCCCTCGCGATTTCGTCTTCCCAACGTGCTCCTGGTCTACCTCTAGAGGTCGAACTCCTCCCTGTGGAACCATATCTATTACTTTCTTTGGAATCCTTTTGTGTGTATTCCTTTATTTACAATGAGCTCAAAAATTCTATGGTGCATAGGATTTACTAGGTTCCGCAAAAGTTTCTTCACTCGTTATATTCTGCTTTAAAATTGAAAAGTATTCTGAAACAGATTTCCATTTTCATAAAATTTGCATCACTCATCGATTTTCTATGAAGTTGAAACTGAGCTACATGCTGGCCATTTCAAAAACAATTCGATTATTTTGAGCTTTTTAATTTAAAAATTGAAAATTATCCTCAACTGAGGCTAACCAAACTTTCAATCAACAAAATATATGTATAAAAACTCAATTAAATTGCATTTTAATTATATACATATGTACGTATACAAACATAAATAAAATAACAATTTGCTTTTTAAGTATTACAATAAAAATTCAGTACACTTTTACCATATTTTACTTATATGAGAGACTATCTTAAATGTAATTTTGTTTTCATATGTATTAGTTGATAATAATTTTCTTTTCTTTTACCCCTGTAGCTGATGAGTATTTTTTACCAGAGTATATTTTCATCACATGAGTAATGTACTATGTACGTACAATATTATGTAGTCTGTGTATATGAAATCATTGATTGAATTTTCAAGCAACAAAAATTAAGCAACATGTGGGCGGATTTATCAGAAAATATCTGCTTTTTCATACCGTCATTAAAAACAATAGATTTTTGAAATTGATACCAACGCAAAAAAAGGTTACATACATCCTTAAAATATACATTATAATTATATGTATGCAAATGATATACATACATACATATATTATTATAATCTACATATATGTAATATATATTATATCTTGCGTATACACGATTATGTATAGAAAATAATCTATAATACACCACACACACACACGCACACATTTATGTGAAAAAAATGTGTCTGAATTATTTAGTTGATGATACGGAATGTAATAAAGGCAAAAATAAATAAAGGATAATGAAAATATAATAAATTCATATATTATGTTGATAATAATAATAATAATAATAATAATAATAAAATTATATTTTACACACACACACACATTATGTACAATATATCTACCATTTAATATTCAAATATGTAATGTAGCATAGCATGTAAATTGAATATTTTTTTTTTGTATACATACGGTTATACCGTTGTATACACTACACTATTATTCAAAATGTACACACATGTATACATGTGTGTTTGTAATATAACAAAAGGAAATAATAACCGTGCATGTGATTTGGGCAAATTAGCGGCAAAATTATTATTATCCACAAAAATATTATACCGAAAAAAAAACGTACATATTTACATCTAACAAAAACATATGTAGTTTGTAGTTATACCTACCATAAATTAATTATAATTTTCCATTTTGAATAAATTTTCATGTACATACATATGTATGAATCGCATTATATGTACGTATGTAGTGTATATACGAGTATGTGGCGTATTTATGGAATAGATAAAAGTATATAGAAGCAACATTTTTGTACACTGCAAAGCGAGAGAATAATTGAAATAAATTACATACATGACCTATTCTATACTATACAATATAAGATAGTATATTTTCATGGTGATTATCGATAGTCCTTTAACGCAATGAATGATAATAATTATATAATTAACAGTAAAATGAATTTAGTTGGGACTATATGATCTTTTTCATACTTTGAATTGATATTATGTACAAAAAGTTTCATGTAAAATGATTCCCTTTCATTGTAACAGTTATGTTCAGCAGCACAGTGAAAAAATAATGACCTACAAAAATGTAGTATAACGATTATTCTTGTATAAAGACAACACAAAAATATAATTCCGAAGACAGCATACCAAAGACCAATATAATTCTATAGAACTCTACATATATAGAATTATATTGGTCTTTGAGCATACATACCTCAGGGTGGTAATCGACCAAGAAGAAAATCAAGATTAAGTATAAGGTAAATGAAATCGAGAAAAACGCAGAAACATTGCTAGAAATAAGAAATTCAAAGCAAATTACCAAAGATCATCCCGCGTGGAGGTATACACTGCAGGAGACTCAGGTCTTATTTGGATTGTGAAGAATATTAGTTTGTGACTGTTTGTAACACAATGTAAATATATTTGAGAATACTAAAAAAATTTCTTGGAAATGGCCCGTTGGATCGAAATTTTTGAACGTCAAAATAGAATACCAAAATAGTTCTCTTTTATTATAATAAAAAAACGTTTGCTAAGAATACTCTATGTAAGAGCATTTGACGTTTGATGTTCAAGCAAGATAAGTTGCATTTTCCTGATCGGTGACCGGTGATGTTCTTGTACTATTTATTGCTGACTTGAACTTCTCAGATGATTACGATTCATAGATTTCTGATCTAATAAATAGGCAGGATAATTGAGGGCATCGATATATTACTCGTATAATCCTGAAAACATGATTTTGCCACACTACTTGTGTTTACCCCAAAATTATTCTAAATTATTCTAAACATCAAATATTCTTCTTATCAGGATAACAAAAATTGCAGGATTATACTTTCCAGAACACCAACTCATTCATTCCATTCCATTTTAGTGGTAGAAAATGTTGAAAGCATAGTACAGACAAATAAAATAACATAGCATACCGTTGTTATACTGTCTACTCATATAAAATCCTTTTTTCATTTGAATTAAATCCAACTGTACCGCCATTTTTATAATTAAATTTAAAATTAATTAGAGTAAAAGTTGATAATTTTTTACTAATGTACTTAAGTAGTATAGATAATAATTCATTAATTTACAATGTTAACTAATTGAATTTTGAAGGACATGTAAAATCCTATTTCAAAATATAGAATGCAAGTATACATCATATCAAATATAATGGAACATTTTCAATGCAACGCTAAGTAAAATTGGAATATATCTGTCTTTCGTTCCTTATTTTCTTACACGACATTAAATGTCTGCGTCACTTTCTAATTGAAATTGAAATTGCTAAAGTAAAGTGAAATTAGGTTCTATTTCTAATTTCAATTTCACTTAACAAAAGCTATAAATTTAATTACAAAAATGTTGTTAGAAAATTGACCAACAGATGAAGACTTCTAAAAAAATGCAAGAATTTCCCTAAAATTCCTTTAAATACCTACTTAAAAATGGAGAAATTCAGTTGAGAATTTAAAAATTTGAATGCCAAATGTCAATTTAAACAAAATTTTAATGTCAAATTTTCGAATTTCAAAATTAACTTAGCTTTGTATGCTTTTTCATGAAATTTAACTTTCACTTAGCGTTACATTGAAAATGTTCCTTAATACTTCTATATTAAGTATACAACCTGAAACTTATTTCGTATTTATGTGTGTGGGTGTAATATGAACATCTTCATTTCTGTTACAGAAATTTTTAAAAATAATCTCGATTCTCTATTATCTGTGCTGTATATGACATGAATATATGACATGTACATACTATGTATGGATGTAAATACAATGAAATACGACTCCACTACATATACTGAATTTCGTTATGTTACGTGTTTTGTCATTTCATTTATTTGTTTATTTTTCAATTTTAAAATCTATTTTTATGATATGTTATAGGTTATGGTTAGAAAATACTGTAACTATGATATACATACATAGTATGGATATGTACATACATATGCTTGAAAGTACACAAACATAAATATATGAATGCATACGTGTTATAAGATAACAGAGTGTCAAATATCATCATTATATGAAATATTTATGTGTAGATATAAAGAAAACCGCTAAAATATGTATGTATACATAGTATTTCACATTCATACATACATTATACTATGAGAGTCAAAAATAAGTATACAGTAATAAATTTTTACTTTCAAGTCAAATAAGAAAATTATTAATAATGCAATATTGCTATAAAATATATAAATGTAAACCTCTATTCCTTCTTAATAAAATATAAAAATATCAAATTCGAAAAATAAATAACAAAAATTTTTCTAGAACAACAAAATAAAATACTTCAATTTTTACGAGTCAAAAAAAAGTATACAGTAAAAAAATTTCATTAAATTACTAACTTTTTTAATAACTAACAATAAATTTAATAACTAACTATTAATTTACTTTTACATAAGACTTTTTTTAATATTTTGTGCTACCACCGCGTGCTTTCAAAACTGCCGCTATCCTCCTAGGCATTAACTTTACCAGATTTGCAGTGATATCTGATGTAATGTTATTCCATTCACTTAAAAGCGCTTCTTGGAGAGATTCTTTACTTGTGATGTTTCTTAATCGCACTTTTCTATCAAGATAATCCCACAGATGTTCTATAGGATTAAGGGCTGGAGATTGGGGAGGATGTCCTAATTGTTTTGGTGTTCTATATAATAGCCATTCTCTTACAATATATGGTGTACGCTTAGGATATTTATCTTGCTGGAAGATCCACGACCTATGTAATTGAAGTTTTTCAACACTTGGTTGCTTAACACTAATGAACTATTTCAACCGAATGCTAGAAATTAACTATTAGACTTCAATTATTACTGAATAATTATTTATTACAGTTCGAAAAAAGAACCGTTACATTGCATTAAATAGTTAGTTTTTATAAAAAAGCTAGTAATTTAATGAAATTTTTTTAGCTGTATACTTTTTTTTGACTCGTAAAAATTGAAGTATTTTATTTTGTTGTTCTAGAAAAATTTTTGTTATTTATTTTTCGAATTTGATATTTTTATATTTTATTAAGAAGGAATAGAGGTTTACATTTATATATTTTATAGCAATATTGCATTATTAATAATTTTCTTATTTAACTTGAAAGTAAAAATTTACTACTGTATACTTATTATTGACTCTAAGTGTGTGTATAGATATACCAATTATACATTTATTCGTATATGTGGTATTTCATGTATAAATGTATATAGTAAAGTAAATTCATTATACTATTTTCAGAAATCGAAGTCAGTACAGGCAAGATAGGCATGCTGTTCTATATTCTTTCACATAGCGTTTGTATAAATCTGTCCTGTGTGTGGGGTGATCAGATCTCAATTTAAATCCGAGGGAAATATTTTAAATTTTATATTATGAAGGGCTACCAGTTCGCAAAAAACTTTTTTTTTAGATTTTACAAAAAAACAGGTAATTTTGTGACATTTTGGGAAATTTTATGAAATATGTTCATTTCTTTACAAAATAACGTATAATAACAAGCTGATTTGAATAATATGATAGCAATTTGCATTGTAAATAATTTTCTTTCTTATTCTAAGAAAAGACAAAACAAAAAAAAAATTCAGAATGTAACTGTAACGTAACGAAATCATTAACAAGTACATAAAGGGAACAAAATAGAAGAAAATGGACAAATAAACAAATATGAAAATGAATGTATGTACGTATGTATACAAAATTTAATATCAAATTGATACTGAACACATAATTTTATAAATAAAATTAAAAATACTGAATATGGTTTAATCATAAATTCATATTCATTTTATAAATTTAATCAAAATTCCCAGTAGCTACGGTAACCCTGAATTATCATCATTTTCTTTTATGCCCATCTTACCGCTGACACGAATCAATCAACATTTTATACTTTGAGTGAACTTCGGCTGCGCATCGACTTCATATTTTATAGTTCGGTTTTTTATTTTTCATATAACCAAAATGGTGTTAACTGATTAAATCAGTTGCCTTCACGCTGTGTGATAGGCAACATCAAACGGAATGGTGTATTTCTTTTTCCCAAAAAAAAAGGGTGATTCATTATTAGAAATGAAAAAATCAGCAAACAAAAATTAAAATTTGTCTTAAAAACCGAACATTTTTATGATATTTTCAAATAATGCTACTTTTTTATCAAATATAAATTTACAGGAATGTGAAATTTGTACAGAATCTCCCTTTTAAGAATTATTTGTGAACAAAATTATAAAATTATTTCTGCACAATATGGAACATCCTGTTAACATATTTTAAAAAGTACCTTGTTCAGGGTTGACAGAGATATAATATTCAGAATTTCCTACAAAATATTATATGTGAAGTTATCAGAACCTCATCGGGTAACTATTTCCATAAGCACAATACTGACTTCGATTTCTGAAAATAGTATAAATTTATGAAATTACTTATCTACAATGTATACTATTTTCTATTATAAATATTATTTTTGTCATAAATGATGATTGTTTATTGTGTATGTACGAGAACATATATTTATTTAGATACATATATCCAACCCTATCATATTATTTATGTTTATATGTTTATTACATAAACCAACATTATATATAATGTTTAACAGAAGAGTATTTGTATGTACGATCTAGGTAGGTATATTATTCTGTATAAATGTAGGTGTATAATATTAGAAAATATTTTGCTATCATTTATTACGATTACGAACGCAAAATCTTTGCGCAAAATCAATTTTACATTATGGAACTTACATTACATATATACATTTTTGCATACCCATACTCGTATAGTAAATATACAGTGACTCCCATCATTATTCAGATAAAAAAAAAAATTCAAATATAAATTTACTGAAAGAGATGAAATTTTTACATTATAAATTTACTTATGCTAGAAAGAGTAAAAACGATGCACACTAAGTTTCGAACTAGCTGCAAGTTCGAAAAATTACACATCTAGAAGATAAAATTATTTGAAGTTAAGAACAAGTTTTTTGACAGTCTTAGTTTGTGACATTTACTTTCTTATTTTTTTTTTTTTTTGTATGGTTTTTTAACTTTTTATTTTTTAACAAATTATCAAAATAGGCTTCGAAATAATTCTCGAAAGCTGTATGCATCTCTTTCATTTATCCAGCTATCCATGTCACACAATTCGATAATTTTAAGAATGAAATTCAGAACAAAATTAAGCCAGTGTCATACAGGCATAAATAAAAAATTAAAATTTCAATTTTCGAACTTAAATTTCGAAAAATTCAAAAATGTAAAAAAATTGATATATCATTTCAGAGCTTTGCAGACAATTTTAATATGATTTTTGAAATCATGTAATTTGTTGGAGGAATTAATCAATTATGTATTTTGTAATTTCAACAAAATAATGAAAATATGAGATTTTGTATACATAGATATTAACACACTTTAACAGATACAAGCATATCTACAAAAAGAATTCAATTTAATTTGATCATTTTCTGGACTTAATTTTAAAGTGTATATTTTTCATTTATTCGAAAATTATAAAGGCCATAGCAGAAAGTAAAAGTCTTCTAGCTCATATTTATGAGCATACATACCTGCGCACCGTAATTATGACTAATAAGTATGTATTTCTAAAATATCCTGAATTAAAATATATAGATAAATAGTCAGAAAAATTATAAATTCAAAAATAACGTCATCTTGCTTTTTAGAATTACTGTATGTAAAAAATAATCTGGAATTAAATAACAACAACAATTAAACAGAAGTTTTACATAATGCATTTGATCTTAAAACAATTTAAAACTTTAATATATATTATTTACGTATATATAATTTTTTCAATATTATACAGATATGATTATATTTCAAGATGTTTTTGATCCTTGATGTGTACAAAAGAAACCTGAACGTTCAAGAGCATTACAGAAAAAATCGTATAATATTTATGACAAAAATTTTTGAACAATGATATGAAGAACATATAAATGATAATATGTACACATATGTATGTGTATATGATTGTGTAAGAGAATGTATAATTAAGAAAAGTGTAAGTAGTTAAGTAGTTTATGTACATATAAGCATAGATATAAGTTTTAGTATATGAGTTCTATGAGTAAAAGAATTAAGTTTTATATTTTCGAAAAATGTTTATTTATTGTAAAGAACAGTATATACGTACAAACAATTACAATGAAAATTAAACATACCAGAAAAGAATAAGTAATAAGGATATATGTACATACATTTAATAGACGAAGACTATATAATTATATCACACTTTTATGTAATGTGCATATACTATATTCATCTACATACATATATGTATGTATGTGAAATTGACTGAAAATAACAAACACAAGTAGATACATATTTGAAAAATTTTCGAATTAAATTTTAACCAAATTCTTAAATACAAAATCTTCAAGATTATTATCGATTATCTCTGATTTAATCATAAACTTATTTATGATATGGATCACACTCATACATATTGTACATATGTGTACATATATACTCATACATTTGTGTATTAATTACTTGAAAAAATCTTTCTCATAAGAAATATTTAGATCAGAATTATGATGATGATGATTATGATGAAAGAATAACAGGATTCTTTGATTACGAATAAATATGTAATTTTAACAAGTGTATGTAGACTGTATATTCATGTGCATACGAGGATGGATTCATAAGTCTGTAGAATGAAACACAAAACATAAATTTTTTAAGAAAAGCCAACTTTAATTTTCCACTTTGTCTCTTTTTGGCTCAACGTACGATTTATTAAACTCATCAAAGTAATCGTTTGTATCACCTATTATTTTGCATAATTTAATGCAAATCTCTTTCTACCCATTCATTTCTTTATATTTGGAAATACAAAAAAATGTCAGAAGAAGCTAAGGAAATATGAATATGATGGATAGGGAAGCAACTTAAAATCTAATTCTTCCAATTTTTACTGAATTTTCTATGATGAATGAATTTAGTTTTTAAAGATTTCTTAACAAACGCAGCATCCATATTGTTAACACATTTGTTTGCAGTTCTTCGTATAAAAGGCGCAAGGGATATCAATCTAATACAATTTAATACGTTACGAATTCATAATAACTTTACAGACCTTTTCGACGATTTCGAGTATATTGTTGACTCTTTTGTCCTTCCTGAAAGTTCATAGCATGACATGTACTTACATTCGGTCATGCTTTAATTAATTTACGCAGTTACAGATGGTTGTGTTTGAAGGCACATTTTTACCCAACACTGTTTTTATCTTATCAAAAAAATTTCTTTTGGTTTCAAGCCATTTTAATGAAAATATTTATTCACTGCACGATGTTCACTTTCTTACGTGTTAAAAAAAAATGAAAGTGACTTAACTTAACAAAAAACGACTCTTGCTAAGAAATTATTCAATGAAATGTCATGAATATTTGGCAGTTTTTATTTAAAAAAAACATGCTTTACAACAAACAAAGATGGCGTTTTTCTAAAGACATATTAATCCACCCTTGTACTTATTATTTGATATTACTTAATCATATTCTTTCAAAAGATATCCAAAAAAAAAAAGTAAAACAAAAACAAAATTTAAGAAAATTTGTATACAGTTACACCATAATTAAGACAAGATAATTAAACTGGATATCAAAATGTGAAATCAAAGTATATAGAAAAACTTATATGGTACATTACTTTCAGATTGTAACTTTTATGATGGATAAATAAAATATAATTTAATTTATTTATGGTTTTACGAATGATTTTAATATTAGCAATAAATATATGTAGATATCTATTGATAGGTAATTTTATCTTTTCTGTATATTCACACAATTAAATTATTTATTCACATATTATGATACGATTGTTTATGATTGATGTAAATTAAATAAAAAAAATAAATTGGTAATCCGTAAATAAACTTAAATCTTATAAAAAAAAGATTGACTAGTGTAGAATTATTGTGTGGAAAATTAAAATCGTATAGAAGGAAATGGACCATCACCTATGTAATGGCAGTAGATAATTATTATTTTTTGATAAAAAATAAAATGAAAAAAAGAATTCATGTTTTCGAAATGGAAATTTAAAAAAAAAAAAATCAAGATATTGAAAAGAATTTTAAAAACAATTATTTGAAAAATATATGAATAAATAGAAAATGTCAAGGATCTTTTTTTTTTGTATAGAGCCTACATAATCTAACTATCAAAACAATTGATTCAAGTTCAATTATATGAACGAAACAAAACTTTCTATTCATCCCCAACCCATCGAACAAGTTCGCAACTAAATAAATACTTATACTAACTTAAATTTAAGGATTTCAAAATAATACTTGAAAAAACAATGAAAATAATTTCAAAATCAATCATAAAAGTTCCAACATAGACGGCAACCGATATTGAAATCTCTGCACATACACACACACACAGTTAATAGAGTTCATTTCAATTGCCATCTCTCTTTACTAAAATGAAAAATACAAATGATTATTTAATAAACATGTAAAGAAATAATAATGAACGAACCGATAGAACAACTAAATAATCGTAAGAATTTATTATATAATCCTTGAAAATGAAAATATCTACGGAATACTCTTTTATATGTACAATGAACGTCAAAAGTCTTTGTATACCTTCAAGTTTTGGTAAAATTCTTTCTCTTGTAATAACTTCTTAAAAATTAAAGACTTATTTTGCATTATTGTACTAGAAAACTTTATTATTATTCAAATAAAACCCATAATTGATTTCACAATGTTAACGTTATCAGTCGTGGAAAAAAGTTGATATCAAAAATCATTTAAGATTCCTCTTTAATTTTTGTGAACGAGGAAGATGGACTCATTTTTTAATATCAAAATCGAAAAAATAGTTTTTACAAGAAAGTGATTTTTGTAACATTAACAAGCAAATTCGTATAGAATATTATATGGGATTTTATAAGTAAATTTGTACAAACACTTTTGACTTGTATAATTTTGGTACTTGTTTTAATTATTTTACTATAACTGGAGAATGAACATTGGTCTAGGAAATGAAATTCCGGAATTATATTAAAGACATATCAAGGTTTTACTTGTGAGAAAAATGGAAAGCTCTGGTCATTTGAATTTGACTTACAACAGGTACCCAAATATAAAATTTAGAGGTGTACAATAACTTTTAATGGACACTGTACATATGTAAGTACATATTAAATATACAGAAGCATGGAAAAAATAAACAGAAAAGATAAAAATTAAAATGAATACAAATCTAGAAAAGAAAAACAAAACCCAGTAAAAAAAATACGTCCTTCAAAACAATACAATTGTAAATCTGTTTACATATTCAAATTTTTGAATCATTCATTCCCAGAAAAGAAAAATTATATTAATGGACAATTTAATCGTGTTTATTCGATTTATTTTTCTGTTAATATTCAAGATTATTATTTAAGACGTAGAAATGAAAAATGGAATTTACAGAGATGTACCGGAACGGATAAAAAAAATATATACGAATATGTATTTTCGAAAAAATTATGTTGCTTTTTTCGCGATTTTGTTATTTTAATTGAAATTATTTGCTATTTACGTTTTTTCCTGGATTTGTAAATTATTTCGAAATATTCAAAACAATAATGTATTCGAGCACTCTTATAAGTATGCATATTTCTACTTTCATTGTTTTCATTAAACAAAGAAAAATTTTATGAAATTTAAAATAATTTCATGGTCATATATCAAGTGTTATGCTTGTTCATTTAAATGATAGAGTTTTATTTATTTTAAAAAATTTAATTTAACACATGGATCAATAAGTCCCGGAACTAACTACAAGACAATAGTTTTTTGGAAAAAAAACTTTTCTTTATTCATTAACAACATCATGCGCAGTCACCCGCAAATGTGATAAATTCACTTTAAAGCTTTTCTATCTTTCCTATTCCGGTTGTGAAAAACGATTTATCTTTGGTCTCGAAATAGGCGTTAGTTTCGGCCACGATGTACAGAATAAGAAGATGAGCCAATCCGAGAGAAAAGCTTCTTTTTTGAAAGCTTTTCTGGTGACATCATTTCAACCGAAAAATAGTATTTTGCCTTCACAATTTTCACTGTTTAATAATAATAATATTATAATATGTAATTGAAAAATATTATAATTAAAATACAGAAAAAATTTGGAAATAAAATAATATAATCACAAAAATAAACCTAAAACCAAAACAAACGAATTCAACTCAATACAATTACAACTCGGTTGAAATGACGTAATAAGGTAATAACTTAAAGCTTTATAAAGAGCTTTTTCTCCCTTATTTTGTACACCTTCTTATTTTGTACACCGTGGCTTCGGCAATCACTTCTTCATTATGAACTCCAATTTTGAAAAATTTAAAAGTAGTGTCACTTGAACCATTGTAGTTTCATCGCAAACAGTCGAAATGTTATAAAATTTTGTGAAGTGACTCACAGACTACTCAGTTTGATAAGTAAAGAAAAAATTTTCTAAAAAATTATTGTTTTGGTAGTTAACCCGGAATCTAATGATCCATGTAATATTACATAAATGTATTTGCAAATATTCAATTAAATATTTTTGGGTTAAAAAAATTTAATAAACAAACTCTACTAGAATTTAATTTTTTATCATTTCTGTATCACTCTGCAGAAACTCGTCATAAATAATACAACGTAGACTAATTTCTTATAACCACAAGGATCAAATAATTCTTATAATTTTGTTATACTGGAATGCTAACAATGTTTTTATTTTAAACAAACAATTTATTAGATTATTTGTTGTATTATTCAAATGTACATAGACATGCATTACATCAGACTGTACGAGAATGTATGCACATCATATTTGTACGTATGTACATTACATAATATATCCTTTTTAGTTATTCAAATTCATAAATAAATAAATGAATACTATATACGTGACTGTATTCATTTTGTGTTGCAAAATTTTGAACGCACATATAAAAATAATTTTGCTATATATGTACATATGTATATATGTATGTATTTACATTAATAAAATGTGAAAATTTATAATATCCTGAGTGTTAATTTGTTTTACGAGTATACAAAAATATGAAAGTTTGTTAAGAAAATCAGTATAAGTGTTTTATTGTTTATGTAACAATTATTTGGCAAGAGTTCTTTTAGATATTATATTAAGTTTTATATTATTTTTATAAATACCTATACATCATATTATTTACATACACTTACATAGAATAAATATATGTACATATTATGTTCTATCAAAAAAGTACCGGGAATTTGTAGTTTTAAAATTATGTGCTAGAAATTTTTAAACCAAATTTTATTCATTACCTACTAGCACTATAATTCATAAGGGCCTTCTGACCACCCGTTGCTTTACAGCAAACGTTTTTGTTTGAATCAGTCAACTTCAATAGTGTATCAAAATTTTTACAATGAATTTTGACTTTTCGTGTGCCGAAATTTGTTGAAAATTTTAGAAAAGGAAAACTGATTCAAAGGATATTAAGAGGATATTATACAAAGGATATTATACAACCTCTATACACTCGGTGAAAAAATTAATAAATTCAAAGAAACTGTGCTCTACAATCACCAATCTAACATAACAGAAACATAACTTGTTACTTGTTACTTTATTATCTCTCACGAATTTGTTGTTTTTTATCCGATTTTGATCAAAATTTGAGCATAAAACACATAGCAATTCGATTTTCTCCCAAAAGTTGATTTTTTTTCAAAAATACCACTGCAAACCAATTGTTGAAGGCATAATGGGTGAAGAGGCATACATATGCCAACCAACAAGCTTTAGAATACTACTTCAAAAAAAAAAAGCCAACACCAAAAAATCAACTGGCAATCAATAGTTGTAAACAAACTAGTTGACGGATCGTAGATCGTAACTTTGTTACTTTACTTTATTGTATATTTTTGTACAAATTTAGCCCATAAAAAATTTCCATCATGAGTTCTAACTGGAATTTTTGAAATATCAACTCCCGGTATTTTGTTGACAGTGAATAGATATGTATTCATATTCATATATTTTCAAATTGATTTTTGTGTCAGATAGCATATGCAAATTATAAAGATGATATCTGGCATTATGGCATAATATCAATATGTAAGCTTGTATTTATAAGAATTACGTATATGTATATACTTGTACATGTTTCTAAATATACTTATGTATAAAATAGTATAATTTTATGGTAACGACAAAAATAACAGTAATAATAGAACTGATAATATATACATATGTAAATATGTGAATACATACATACGATACGTACGATTATGTGTAAAATAAGAAGGATGCGATATTATACCACCACACACAAGCATAGTAAATAATAAAGATAAATAATTCTTTGAAATAATAAGATGATAAGTAGCTTGTATATACATATGTATGTATGTAAGTGTAGCATCTTTTTACGTAATACAGAAGAATTGATTGAATTCAAAACATGTTCTCAGTGTAAAATTTTTTTTTTATCACGAATAAACATATGAATATGCAAAAAAATACATAAATATGCTGCGTATACATTATATGTCAATATTATACTTGAAAACAACAAGCACATAATATTGTTGTACACTGGTTGCATGTGCAAAATATGAAATGTAAAATTATCGTGAATACATATACTCTATGCATTCTGAATTAGAAAAAAAAGGTTCGAGTACCAAACACTTGTTAAAAACTAGAAGAAAATAATATTGCTTTTTTGGAGCAACTGGGTGATATATTTGCTGCAGGCTTCAAAAGTTTACTGAGATCTGTCGCTGCTTCCAAACATCATTCCATCTTCCCACAATTGTTATAATGAATGAGAAAGCTTTAAAGCTCTTAAGAAAACTATGCAAAATTAATTACATTAAAATTATTCTACGTCGTCGTTTAACGCCAAGTACCGATCGTTTACATTTTCAAGAGATGAAAAGTTTTAAAACTGTTTTAGATTTTAGATCTTTCTCCTCTTCCATGACCCTACGGATTCCACTCAATTGCTTTTATCGTTATGCTGTCTGGTGTGTTTTCTAAATCTTATGCCCAATTTCACAGTGGAAGCTGAAGCTCAGTATATGGCTTAAAATTCCGCTTAATAGATTTTTCGATTTCACAGTGGTGGCTTAACTCTAATCTTGGCTTAATTTGCTGGTTTAAATTAAGTCGTCAAAATCCAGCGCTAAAGTAAAGTTAACTGGTAAAAATAAGTAAAAATGAGTAAAAATGAAATGTCAAACCTATATATGAATGAAATTATCGTGTTTTGTAGTTCTACAGAATTAATTTGTGAAAATTTGAAATCATAAGATATAAAGTTGTTTATATATACGTAAATATAAATTATAATCATAATACATATAAAAACATCACCAAAATTACAATCACCAAATATGTAATAAATTATAATATAAAATTGACAATTTTTGAAAAGCTAAGTAGTTTACAAATCACAAATGCTAATATAAATTTGACATTTTTGATATTTCTGACAAGCTACAGTAGCTTACAAAAAATATTCTTTTTCGTTAAGCTTGGTTTAATTAAGCTATAGATAAAATTCTATTGCGCTAAGCTCGTCTGCAGGCTTAACTAAGCCAAAACTTAAGCTTCGACTGTGAAATTGGTCATTAGAAATGTAATTAAATAATAAATTTATGATGATGTATTGATTCCTAATTTGTATAAAAGCTCGAAAGTATGCAAAGCTTCAGCAAAGTTCAATACAAGTTAATTTTTCCCATTCCTATTAGAGTAAGCAATTCTCATCTACATACATGAATATAATACGATTTGTACACACGTATTTTTGTGATTATCTGATTCTGATAATCTTCAAAAGTCAATTAATTTATTTATGTTGATGCAGATATTTCAAATTAACTTTTAACCTTCTCAAATCTGATCTAATATGAAATTCGATTAATCTGGTGATTAATATTCAAATTACAATTCCTTATATGATGTGCTAACATGTAATTAGACAACAAAATTCATATCCATTCATGGGTTCTTCAGTAGTTATGACATGTTTTTTTTTTTTTTTTTGTATGTAAATTACTACCGGACAAATTCATTTTGAAAGAGAAAAAAAATTGATAACAACATGATGTTGTAGTACTCATCATAATGTCATATAGTCACTTTCAGTTTGCATGTATTGAATACCCCATCAGTTAAATTATTGCATATTATGTGATATTATGTAGTTACAATTTTTCCATTATCACACATAAACTTACAAATGCAGTGTTTTACCAATACTCATACTCGTATATTTAAACATGTGTACACGGTAAAAATTTTTTATTATTAACAGCATCATCATCATCATCAAGTTTTATATCAACATTTAAAATAAAAAAAAAAGAAATAAAAAATTGAATGTGTCCAACATAACATCTTGTATAACCATCTGTTCTATCTGATGTGATCTATGTTTTATTTCATGAATAAATGAAAATATTAAGATAAATATAATGTACAGCATACAGCTACAGTTACATTACATCATATAAACAGACACCTACAAGCTTGTAAACAACAATAGCATCATCAACAGCAACATCAACGCTACCAGCAGTAAACAGAATCAATGAATTAAATAACAGCTTTATGTCTTCATTAAATTTTAATTGTTTCTTTTTTTTATTGGCTAACTTCATCACATCATGGTCGTTTTCTTTTTTCCTATCACCTAGTTCTAGTTTTAGTATTTTACAGCACACATTTATACCCATCATCCACATCCAAACACATACGCTCGGCTCATATAGATGTACATAGATATAGTTTATTGTTATGGACTGGACACATAAATAAACATCCGCTCGATTCTTAGAAAATGGAATTATCGGATATATGGTGTCTTCTTCTGTATATTCTCAACAAATGTGCATACGAATACTATATTATTTGTGTATACAGACAACGTATGTGAACACACACATTAAGATCACATCATTGCTTATTTATACCACTTTATACGTATGTTACATACTCATGTTAAGGATATATTGGTTTTTCCTTTTTTGCATTTTATTACATATGCAACTTTTAGATATACGAGTATATTATAGATAGCTAACAGGTAATGCATAATATTTAAAATTCATCCTATCCCATTATATATTCGATAAATAAAAAGGATGTTGTCATATTTACATGACAATATACATACAACGATGAAGACGACAAAGATGATGATGATGATGATGATGATAACTTTAAACCATAAACCTTAAAGTCAATAACTAGTCTATTTTCTATTAAAACATGATGTTGCTGTTTGCCTTGTCTTATCAAACTAATATGTCAGATAGAAGTCCATAAAATCATCTACATATTCACTACCATAAAAGATATCCTTGTATGTATGTGTCTTGAGTACACCAGATATACAGTCTTGAGTACACCTACGAATATACTACGATATGTATGTCCACAGGTTGGTATGAGTGCAATAGTTTATTATTGTGACTTATTCAAAATTTATTCAATTTAATGATGCAATTTTAAATTGTAAGAGTTTTTATAGTTTGCAAGTTGAAAGTGTAATAACCTTCTCTTCTCTATAATACATATTATGTATTTATGTACATATATGTACGAATATGTGAAAATTTACGATTGAATTTTATTATATGTACTTTCAATCTTCACATATAATTATATTTTCTATCATTTCTTCACATTCGAAATCCAATTACGGAAAGCCAATAATGAACAATTTTTACTCTTTCACCTTTATGACTTTTAAATGAAGTACTTATATACATACTCGTACCTAACAGCACTACAAGACGAAATAAGAATTTTTACGAACTAAGTATATTTCAAATTAAAATAAAGTTAAGAACGACAAATTCTATTTAGTAACCTAATCAATAAAATTTATATAGAAAAGGATAAGCAAAAGTAAAATATAAAAAGTTTTACTATGGACTTTCAATTTCTTAATAATAAATGTCCTCAACACATTTTTTTTCTGATTTTTTTTAATTAATTATCAATGAGCTAACTAACACAAATTAATATTTCATTAATTATTAGAGAAAATTTGTAAAGTGAAATCGTGAAAAATTCTATTTACTCATGTCAATGTTTTCTACTTCAAACCCCAGATGAGCAGTCCGAAATCAATCAAATGTACAGTCTGAATAAAAATTGTTCTTATGTAGTAGACGGACGAAAGCGAATCCATGATCATTCTTCCAGTCTTAATTCGTGTGAATTTAATATTCCCCAAAAACACGGCACTTTTTCATTTATCATTTTGCCTCACTGCCTGTAACGTAGTTTTAATTTTTATTGTCAATTTTTGTATCAACCGTCAATTGTAAATCATTATAATTTGTGATTGTTGATTTTTGCTATAATTTTTTTTCACTACTGGAAATTTTCAATTCACAATCTTCATTTGCCGCTGAATAAAGTTCCTTAAACTTCATTAGAACTTCACACGAACTCACTTGAATGAAATTAAAATGAAGATGTAATGCTCATTTTCACTCAATTATTATTGATTCGCTTTCGTCAGTCTGCACCACATTAACTTAATTTGGAATACTCTCACGAGAAATTTTTCTAACAATTCAGAATTCAGTAGTTTTATAATTGATTTATCATCGATCAAATTGTATTGTCTAAGTAAGTCCTGACCTAACACGAAAAATCTTCTTTATATCATAAATTTTTAATAAATGTCCTTTCATCTGTAATACATCTTCGCATGACATTGTTTATAAATAATATAGGCGAAAAATAATTAAATCATACAAATTAATTTTCAATTAAATCACCTACTATTACACTAGGAGTATAGATATTTAGTGTGCGTGTGTTTTGATTTATAAATCATTTTCTTTTTTTTTTTCATTTCATTTTCCTGCATTTATAAATTTATATTTATTATGTATTTACGAGGAGCATTATATTCTTCTAATATGTTTGCTCTTTTCATGACAAAGATAATTAAAAGTAATCGAAAACAATACCAATGTCCTAGGAAACAATGAAAATATATTTAACACCGTTTCGTTACTATTTATATGTAGGAAAATAAAACAAAACAAAAAAGAATATAAGAGCTTTTTAAACCGTACAATCCATACACACGTACATCATATACACATAAAATATTATTCATAGTAAATGACCTTACTTAAAATGAAATATGTATATAGTCAGTCCTCTTATATGAAAGGAACTTATACTTAAAAAAAGAAAATTCCACCTCCAGCATAAAATGCGAAAAAGAGAAAAAATCGATAAATAAGAATTTTGAAAATAGAAGAAATTTCAATACAACACATTACGTGCTTAAATTTTTCCTTTTCTTTATTTTTTATTTTTTTTAATTTTTTTCTTTTGTGCTATATCTATATACAAACGGAAATGAGTCTTTCAAATTACATCCTCTAAGATGATACTATGTGGGAAAATTTAATAGGTATTCATAAATGAAAGAATTTACACATCGAAAATGAAGAGAAAAAAAATCCATATAGTGCTACAAAAAAAAATTTAGAACAATGTGCTTTTTGAAAATAATCAAAAATTTAAAATAATAGCCAAACATTTATTTCACAATTCAATTGCGAAAAAACATATTTTTAAAAAATGTTCTAATTTCTAACGGTAATGTGTTAGAAAATGAATAATTATCAAAATGTCTGTGGTGTAAAAGTACAGAATTATAAAGGTACATTGTGATCAGAAATATGTATCTATGACGCATTTTTTATTATTTTTTTTAATAATATCAATTTGGTCAAGATGGAAATGTGGCTTACCGGCATGGAAGAAATTCATTAATGCTTCATAGAAAATTCTGTGCCAAAACACCTCAATTCTGAAGTGAATTTGAGTTTCTCAGTAGTTAATGTTTCAGCCAGCCTCTTCCATATCATACACTTTTGTTGCTAGTATACCCCAAAGATTGTCAATGTGTTTCAAGTCGCTTTTAGTGACAGACATTTCATTTTTTAAATTCCAAAATGTCTAAATAATGCTTTAATTGTGTTATCATTACGAATTAAGAATTGTCCAGCTGCATAGAATCATCCATCATCCCATCTGTAAGAACTTTAGGAGATAAAAAATATGTTTTCAAAATATTTTGGTAATCTTATTCACTTTAATCCACCAGTTTCTTTTCGCGTCATTATTTTTCCCCTGCATCGATAGGGGCCCATAGGACCGTTTGAATTAAATTTTTGTTCGTCATTAAATATAAAACTATATGTCTAAGTATTATGGCCTGTTAATATATTTTTCTTTAAATATCAAATGAACGGACGACTCTTTATCTTCCTTTAAAGGAGGTACCACCATATTTTTTTATAATTTAAATCAGTATTCGCTGCTAGCCATTTTCTTACTAAGATCGAAATGCAATTCAACTTAATTCTTCCTAAAACCTTGGCCGAAAAGACACTCGTGTTCCAAATTTCTTCCAAAACCTTACATTCTTAGGCTTTAAAGCCATGTTCTTTTTATGATTTTTAGCTATCTGTTTAAACTATTTGCTTATGATACTTTGGGAACCGTTTCTTTCAATGACAATTAGTGTCTGAGAATATTCTACTTTCAAAAAATCTAGAAATTGTTGTTATTCAATTTCGGTTAATTCCATTCTACGAATCATGATAAACAAAAATATTTCTAAACACTTTTACAACCTACTCATTTTTCTTAATTATATTGAGATATAGAGAAACATTTTTTTTTTAAAATAAAAATTGAATTAAAATTTTGGTTTTTCATTGTTTAACTTATGCCCAATTTCTTCACTTCCAACTGTCTTCTTGCTAACTCTAGCGGAAAGATAGCAAAGAGATTTGCATTTCTTCATCTCTGATTAGTACATATATGGCTGCCAGCTAATTTTAGTTGGTACTTGGTAGATGAAGCTTTGATTTATTTGTTTAGATGTAACCTAATTCGATACTTGCGGCAGCCAGCAGTCTATCTAGAAAACATTTAAATAACTGAACTTAACATTAAATTTTACATTAAAAATTTCGAGTCTCGATTCAGCTTCGCAGTTAGTTAGCGAGAAGAAGTTTATATGAAGAAAACCGAAATCATTGCTAGCTGTTAGCTAAAATTAGGTGACACCCCAGCTTGCAGAGAGTATAAAGAAATCGGCCATTATTGGACATATAGATCTACGCCATTTTGTTCTCTATTTTGTTATATTAAAAGATATATTTTCTAAGAAATAATTTAATGTGGTTGTAGATATTCTTGTAAGTTTTTAAAATGTTTTCAAAAAAAAAACATTATTTTATACTTTTTTGTACCACTGTATCCATGTAGAGAGTACTACTTGAATTTATGTATAATCGTCCTTTTTTTTTCTTTTAGAAAAAAATACATTTCTTTATTTGTACTTAGATATTTAAGAATGTATGTATGTGTGTCTATCCATTAAAAAAAAATTTAAAATCATGAATTCCACAATCTACTACACTAGAAAATATAATGCGGGCATGTGAAAATACACGTGGTTCTCACTGCTGTCCTTTCTAATTTTAAACCTCCTCTCTATACCTATTTTTCTTTCGTTCATTTTATTCACATTTTGTTTTTTTTTTACAAAATTAAACATGAGATGAGAGTATATTCCTTTGCTTAATTTAAAAATTCATTTGAAATGTAAAGTAGAACATGGGAAACTGCTGCCATTTTTTTTTTGTTCCTTACATGCTCATATTATGATTGCAGATAGATTTGCATTGCGACATTATAAAATAATTCTCTGCATTAATTATGGAACTGAAACTAGAAAAAAGAAAAAATAATAAATTCAAAAGGGAAACTATTTTCATTTATTATTTTTTTTTTCGCAAATTACAACACCATAAGAGTGTACATTTTGAATACGTAATTTAAGGATTTAATTTATTTTTTTTTTTTATTGAAACTTAATCCTTTGATATACGTATACAATAATAATCTTTATTATACTGTGGACCAAATCAAAAAAAAAAAAATTGTTATCTTTTATTTTCACATACATACTTACTCATGTATCGTATGTATCTAGTGTATCACATTTATTTAACATGCAAATTCACATTACTCATGAGAAATAATCAAAAATAATAATAAAGCAAATATCATTTTACTTACAATGTTATTTCATGTCGTTCTCAAAAAAAAAAAAAAAAAAACAAAAAAAAAAAGAATAGCAAACAGTAGGCGTTTGTGTATTGTGTATTTTAGGAAAATAGGATAATCTTGGTTTCAATAAATTTCAAATACATATTTGTACAAACAGACATATATATGTATGTACGAAAAAAATCTGCATTTTTTTACAGAAACTCTGAAAAAAGGATAAAAAAATTTTCTGAAATTCTTATTACTTTTATATAGAATGATATCAATATAAAACGAAAAAGTATCATAATACAGAAGAAAAAAATACAACAATATCCAAAATCCAAAGATTATATTAGAATCCTTATAGATTTGAAGGCAACTGAATAATAAGGCAAAAACGTGGCTACTCAAAGGGATTTTGAAAAAAATAAAAACTATGAAATACAAGAACACATTACGGATTATTATAACAACACATGATTTCCAATTTATTTCTATTCACACGGATACGAGTATATGTATATGTACACATATGTATATAAGCATTTATTTTTTTATGCGAGTATATAAATAACAATACTGAATAATCTGTTTTAATAAGCAACAAGAGACTTTTCGTCTAGCATTTTCATAAAATCACATACATAGATATCAAAAATATTTTCCAATTTTCTTCTTCTCATCTACACTATAAAAGTTTCTATTACACCGTATCTGTTTTACTTTCTATACCAACAAACAAACGAACAGACAAACAGGCATAATTGTATTTTGAAAGAATATTACATATATGTATCATTTTTATAATATTCATTCGCGCTACTTACTACATATCTCTCTGTGTAGCGTGTACGTACGAGTATATATTTATTCATAGTATATGCAACCAACGAAACAGTAGAGATATTCCACCATTTTTTCCAAGTAATAATTTCTTATTCATTGCATTATTTGAATTGGATTTTATTCGTTCGGTCGATTTTGTATTTTCTAGGTATTTTCTAAAGTTGAAGAGAAAAAAAAAAATAATAATAATAAATAAAAATAAATATTTTCATTTTATTTATATATAAAGGGTGATTTTTTAAGCGTTTGATTTTTCAGCACTCTGTTTTTGACAGATCACGCGTGATTCGAGCCATGTGTTAAAGTCAAAGTTGTTCAGTTTACATTGCAATTTAATCATGGAAAGACTTACAAACGAACAACGCTTGCAAATCATGAGCAGCCACAAGCAATACGAGAGCTGCCAATCCATTCCGAAAAATGCACTAATTGGTGTGGTTTGTGGTCCGGAGGAATCATTGGCCCATACTTTTTCAAAGATGACGATGATAACAACGTTACTGCCAATGATAATCGCTATTGTGCAATGATTTCCAACTTTTCATTGCCCAAAATACACGAGCTGAATCTGTTTGATATGTGGTTTCAACAATACGGTGTCATATGCCATGCAGCACACGAAACAATGTATGTACCTATTGCGCAATGAATTTGGTGAGCAATTCATTTCTCGTTTTGAACAAGTGAACTGGCCGCCTAGATCGTGCGCTTTGACGCCGTTGGACTATTTTTTTGGGGGGGTACGTCAAATCTCTTATTTATGCCGATAAACCAGCATTGATCCAAGCACTAGAAGATAACACTACACGTGTTATCGGTGAGATACCAACCGATATACTCGAAAAAGTAACTCAAAATTGGACTTCTCGTATAGATCATGTAAAACTTAGTCGTGGAGAACATTTACATGAAATAATCTTTAAAAAGTAAATGGCAAGGATTGAATTTTAATCCCCAATAAAAATTTTATAATTTTTTCCAATTTTCCTGTGTTTTTTTTTTTTTTTTAATTAAAAACCAAATGTTTAAAAAATCACACTATATTTATTCAGTTTTGATTTTTTTTTTTTTTTTGCAATACTCACGTATACACAAAGTATAATAACATCATAACAAAACTTCTTCTGAACCTAATAACAAGTCAACCGTATAAAAAGAAAAAAAGAAAAGACAACACATAGAAAATAAAAAAAAATAAAAACTAAAAGAAATACCATTTCATTTTTATACTTTTTATTTTTTCTTGATTATAATCAAATGTTGAACCTGAAGGCTATTCTGATGTTATTCATAACAAAAATAAAAAAAACAAAATAAAATAAAATAAATATGAAAAACTGGCAAATAATATGTTACTTTTAGTAGATGGATAAGTTAGAAATATTCAATGTATATGACCACGTAACAATGTACATATGTTGTAGCAACAGGATCCTATCCATAGAAGGATTTCATTATTTCATTTCTCATTCATATTATTATTATTATTATTATTATTATTATTATCGAATGTACGTTTTTTATACATATGATAAAATGTATGTTTCTGTATGTATTTGAATTGCTGGCTTTTGAAAGATTCGAATTCGAACGAAGTGAAATACAAAGAATATAACGATGATGATATTGATGTTGATGAGGAGGAATATAAAAGGAAAATGCGATATGAGTATAAAAGTAGTTCAAGTATAGGTTGGTATAGGGTTTACCAATAAGAGAGTTAAAACAGAAATTTAAAATGAAATACAATGATAACTACAAAACATATTCACGTGGTTTGTTTATTCTTTTCAAAAAACAATCGATTACATTCCATTATGAAGAAATAATATCGTTTAAATATCCTCCTCGGTTTTATATATAGATGAAAGCCAGAAATACACTACATCTGAAAAGATTTTTTTCCCAAAATCTGGATCGGCTTCCAAGTTCCAATAAATTGCTCCAAAGCCTAATTATAGTAAAAGTTTGATGCAAATCATGATCATTTTGCACGAATTGTTAAGTTAGTTGAACTTTACAAGCTTTTAAGTGGAAATCATGTTACGAGATTCTCCATAAATTTATCGTATGCATGAAATTAAATGGCGAACAGAAGATGCATTTTGAGCTGTAATTTTCTGAAATTCAAGGAGATGATTTAAATTTGACACTTTTGGTAGTTAATCGAAATATATTGTTAACGAACTATATTGTTTGTAATATATAAAATAAACTGTTTTGTACATAATAAAATCATTAAACGAAATCAAATTATTAAACAATGGAAAAAGATAGAAAAGACAGAGTTAATACCAGATTACACGGATGAAGATTTCAAAATGCAAAATGTAAATAATATCAAATAAATGGATTTATTAATTATTTTATTACTATTATTATTCCTTGTTATTTGATAGTAAAAAAAATTGAAATAAACTCTCTCTACAATTTAAATTCAAATAAAAAAGAAGAAGATTTTAAATTCAAAAATTTGAATAAAAAAGAAAGAAGAAAACATAATAAATAAGATAAATCTGGCTGTAAAATTCTGTAATTTTCTTAAAGAGTGGAAATGTAAGAATTTTACAGAACAAATTGTATTGGAACGCCACAGCTGTAATTTTCTTAACTTTCTGTAAAATTCTTAAAGTTCTGTAAAATTCTGCATCAATTGGAACAGAGCTAATGAATTCGAATAATTTCTACGGGTTGTTGAATCGTATACCCTTACCTTTCCATGATCTCTTGTCACATAAACATAATACTGAGCACAGAAATCAAAGTTTGAGATTGACTTTTTGATCTGTGTTGTCGTTGTAGCCGTTAAAAGTTCTGACATTCCTATTGATAAACCCTATATTATGAGAAGGCAAATTTACAAATAATATCGTCAACATAAGTACATGATAGTATGAAGATTATAAGAAGGATTGGCTCTTGATTTTTTGTATTTATATATATTCTATGAAATGCCCATACATACTCCTAGATATTCATGATGGTACAGGATTAAAATTCCTACTCAACTTTAAACCAAAAGGATAGAAATTAGTTAGGATACTGTATGTATATGTTTCTATGCACATTTGTTTCTACAAGCAAATGTGTATTATATTCGAGTAGATGTGTACATGTATAGCATAAAAACATTTTATTTCATGACATTCTTCAACTCTGGCACTTTATACATCGGGATCTATTTATACATATATACTACATAATATTCTCATATCCTGATGATACGATGAAACATATATAAGATCTGAAGATGTTGATATTATGATTCTGAAATGATATTTATTCTTAAAAATTAGAAGATTATTTTTATTTAAATTTTTGTATTGTTCGAATATGAAATTCATTTTCAAAATTCTTATTTTATTTACACATCATATATACATATCTAGATCTACATACTTTCAAAAACATTCACATATTTACGTATAAGAATCTTATAGCTATATCTATTTCCTGCACAGTATATACACAAAAGCATACATTGCGTACATGTATGCATACATACATGTAGATACGAAAATATGTATGTGCGTAAATATAAAATTTTATTGATTTTCTGTCATATACAGACATATGTATGTACGAATGTACGTATTGTATGTGCATACATATATCCATATATCCTTAGTCCTGAATTATAGTATATACATATACGAGTGTATGGGTCGGCATATGAATTCTGAATAAATTATTACTTTTAAATGTCTTTAACTTTGAAAATATTTATAACTACACATTGATGAATGATGACGATGATGATGGTGATATTAATATCTAATATACCTCTGTCATACATGAACATGATGGTACATTATGTATGCGGTGTTGTATAGTACATAACTCCACTTTATATACGAGTGTGATGTAGTCTTTTTGTTTTTATACATATATGAAAAGTAAAAGAATCAAAAAGTTTTTTCTTGTAATATAGTATGCAAATATCATAATGTTTTTCGTATGCAAAACCTAAATGGAAAACAATATATACGAACGAACCATATAAAATAAAAAACAAAAAGAGGAAAACAGAAAAAAAAAACAACTGAGAAAATAAACAAAATGCTAAAAAAAAATTCAAAAGAAAATGAACCCAACAGAAAAAAACAAAACAGAATGTGAAAGAACAAAAAAACTTAAATTACAAAAACCGAAAAATGAAAAAAAAAAGGATGAGGAAAAAAAAGTAAATAACTCTCTTAGAATTTTTTTCCGAAGATATTGTATGTACAGAAAAAAAATATAAAAAAACAAAATAAGAAATATAAGACAAACAAAATGAAATATTTTCACGCACACAAATAAAATGAGAAGAAATTAAGAAGAAAAGGAATACAAAGTGTAATGGGTTACTTCACTTCCACATAATGTATGTAATGCATGTATGTATGTACGCACATTTACATGATATACAACTCAAAAGAAAATTTAAGAAACTAAACAATAGAAGGAAAAAGGAAATATGAGCAGATGTACACTTATCCATAAAAGCATTTATTATAAAAAATATAAGATATGTATATGAGAATAAGGAAAAGAAATTAAATTTTCTGTCCTTTTTGCAAAAATTTCAATTTTAGCCCTTTTTGTTTTTTGTGTGTATGCATAGCTACTCGTAAGTATATTATCATTATCTAAATTATGAATAAATTTTGTTTGTGACATACATTTTTTGAATATTATACGACTACGTGTGTATGTACATACTCGTATTTTTGTATATGTATAAGACTCGTTCTAAACAATCTTATTCATATAATAAAGTACTCAAGGTTTTCCAATCCCAATCCAAATTCTAATAATCCAATCTTATAAAATTCTAGTCATCGCATATTTATTATCCTTAATGAATATATTTACTATATGAGCATAATAGATAAATACATAAACATGATCATAAATAATAAAACAATAATAAGGGTATTCAATTATGAATGTGAAATTACAAACTCGCGTTACATTAAATTTACACATCATGTAGTTTAATGGGAACGCACTGTGACACCTCTTGTGTAATTCAGAAGTATTTGAAATTTTCTGTCATTTTCATTATCAAAAATTTCATTTTACCGTAATGACAGTACTATACAAAATATGTAATACATATTACCGTATGTAAGCATATTACGAAAGTACATAATATTCATTTGCAAAACAATGACGTTTCAGAATAAAAAATAAAAATTTTGTGAAAAATATTCGGTGTTTACTTCAGATAACCAAGAAAAATAATAAAATAAAAAAAAAAATTATTTTAACTTTTTTTAAACTCCAAAATATGAACACAAATTCAATATTTTTACGACTTTTTCTAAAAAGTTCATGTATCAAAATCAACATGTCAAAATTATTGCCGCAACATTTTAAAGAACCAATATTGCATTCCAGAAAAAACTGCTGAAAAAACTGCACTGTTTACATCGTCAATATCCTTCTTGCAATTACCAATTATATTGCCAGTATATAGTATAAGATGCAGATTATTCCATGTTGTATTCTCAATGGTAACTAATACCATAAGGCGGAATTCCAAATTAACTGTACAAAAAAAAAACAAATTATAAACTGAAAAAAATGGATACGAAATTTTACAGCAAATACTCGTATTTTACATGGCACCTCGTAAATGAATTACGCTGCTAATTTAAAGAGTTGAATTTGCTCATTCCGTGCAAAAAATTTTTCATACAAAACTACACGTTTTACTCGGTTGTACATGATTTTTACTGTACTAAGTGAATACCCTTAATAATAATAATGAGAATGTACATTATGTATTTTACCTTTGTCTCTGTAGGTACATAACTTTTGCATAGATTTTGCTTTCTTGACTTCATCATTGCGCCGCACCTTCTATGCAAAGAACATATAAGTACGTACATACCTACATTACATAGTATCTGTCGGTAAGGTAATCCAGTCATATATCTATAAAGCATAAAATCATCATAGAACATACATACTTCATATGTATGTATATGAGTATCGATTGTTTTGTTTTCTTCTCATAATTTTATAATTAAAGATGCATACATGTATACTTTGTTGATTATAGTATTCCACATTCGTGTATCTGTATACATACAATACACAATGTACATACGTTTACGTTTACGTATGTACTATCATAAAAATTAATGTCCTTGTATAAATTTATTGCAGATAAAAATTGAAGAGATATATAATATGATAATGCAAATACGTGAATATTGTGTGCATGCATATTGAATAGATATTTCATCAAATTTACAAATTCTCTAGGTTCTTTATTTGCGTTTTTTTTTTTTCAAAAAATTAACAAATTCGTCTTAATTAAAATCATCTCACGTACAAATGATATAAATGTATGTATGCCATATAATACGTACATATAATATGTCGCACGTAACATTATTTATATTTTAGAGCATATGTCCTTGCTAAAATTTTGTTGTTTTTGATTTATTATGAGTTAATGATAATTTTATGTGGTACTATAATAATTTTAATAATAATCGAAACAAATAATAAACAGAAATTTATTCATTCACGTGCATATTGTAATGTATGAATCATTTGTTTTGTATTGCAACAATAATTGCTGCTCGATAGCATCGTCCATTTGCTTTTTTTTTGTCACTTTTACCACAGAGCTAAATAACTTACACAGAGGTTGCAATAGAATCACAGAGCTAAATAACTTAGAGTGTAGTCACGATAAGCCCGTTCCGTTCCGTTCCGTAAAAAGAAAAAAGTTGGACATTTGACATTTTCATGTTATTTATGTCGATTGACGGAAAATCTGTTACGATTAACAGAAAGGAACGGTGTGAAAAGTTGAAGTTGAACAAATTTCAACTTTTTACGGATAACATAACCTGTTTTCATATAAATTTTCAATATTAGCTTTCAACTTTACTATATACCGTTCCGTTTTATTATAACAGGTATGTTTTGAAGCGTGTCGAAACGGAACGGGACAGGACGGAACGGGCTTATCAAGACTACGCCTTTACACTTTTACTATAATACATAATAACTAATTGCAAGTATGTAATGGTATGATCTATGATGTACGAATATATGAAATAGAAACCTATATTGGTGTTAAAAGCTCATTTACAATAATTCAGCTTTGATTCAGATGGAGTTTTTAAATTGTATTCTCAATTCCGAGTAGATTCCCTTAATTATTATATTGATATGTATGAAAAAGTTTCAATATAATATTCGCTTCGCTATTATTATTATTTAAATTTTATTCAAGAAATTTCTTGCAATGAGGTTCCGTTTTCGAGATAGAAAGCATCATTCATAAAATCCTTACTCTTTTGTACCGTTTCTACAGTATGCACCTGACATAAAATTTGTTTCCTTTTTTTTTGTCTTCCACTTCCACACTTTCAATCTTCATTTGATATATTCTTATTTCGCAAAATTAATCGTAAATAGTCAATTTGGATCTGAAGAATTTTCATTTTGAAAATGAAAATTTATCATGAATTCCTTTAGAACAGAAAGCTACTAGCATTAATTGAAGCCAAAAAATTTGTTTACTGTGTTTCCAATTAATTTTTCCGCAAAATTTATTTCGTAATCTACATACAAAAAATACACAAATAATGTAGCAACCACTCTGGATTTTTTGTTAACTTGACACTGCTTGTAATTATTATTCAAAATTAATTCCAAACATTAATGTATAATCCTTCAATCCTTATCCCAAATCAGGAAAAAGCAAAAAAAAAAAAGAAATAGCTCTCCTCCTTTTCGGGATCATGGCATGAATTAAAACCAACATTATCCGATCAATAAACTTTTATGAGTATGCATCATTATACGGATGTATGTACTATGTAGTACCTACATACGCGTGTAATAAAATAAGATTTTATTTTCATTTAAAATTTTATGTTCATCCTTACAAACACATAATAACATAATACTATACGTAACGTAGATACATATCACACAAGCAATAATTAATAAATTACCATATACTGCCGATGATTATTTGTAATTGTATTTTAATATATCTTTTACATTTTGCATGTGCTTGTAGTATTTATTTTACATAAATACATACACAATGTAATATCATATAATAAAGAACGATTTTTATACATATTGACAAAATCACAATAAAATAAAATTATATATTTTTTATTATAATTCAAAGTGGTTTTTCAAATTTAATTTTGTGCTCAAATTTTTATAATTTTGTCGTATGTTTTGTGCCATATTTGAAGAGGACTATACGAGTCCATTTGTAGAGTGTATAGCTATTGAAATTTGAAATAAAAACCAAATGTACAATGTCTGGTTTTCATGTATCCGTATATGTTATTTGCATACAAACAGATGTGTTGTATTCATTTTCATATAATATGAAAATGCATTGAATTGTACATTTCATTTATTAGAATTTTTATTGTTTATTTGTTTATCGTTCCAACAATAAAACTTAAAACCAAAATTCCAACATTGAACCATGACCATAAATTTACGATGATGGTGATACATTTTTAATTAAACGCGCTTAACAATGCATTGTGCTCATGTGCATGCACTATAGTATTTATCGAATTTCATTAATTATTGAAAGTATGATTGCATTTAATGCGAACGACTGGGTGTGTACAAAAAGTATCAGGTTTTCCAACAGCGACATATCAACTTTACATTTTTATATTAAAGCACCCTTTAACTTTTTTTACTGTCTGTCAACGTCAAAGTGTCAATAAATTTTAATGTGTGTTTTATCACGAATTCTATAGAAAAAAGTCATCTTCAGCGACAAAGCACATTTTTAGCTCAATGGTTTTGTTAACAAGCAAAATATGTGTTATTTGACAGCAATAAACCACATGTGCTTCAAGAGTCTGCATTACAAAATAAACAGTGAGTGCGTATACTCCGTAGTACCAAACCGGTCCCAGTACTAATTTGGTTCCGGTATATACTCACAGTACCAACATTTTTTAGGTCGACCATTTTGGTTCGAACCAAGTAATTTGGTTTGGTACAGTACGATGAGGTATATACTGGTTCGACCAAACTTTAGTAATCAATTTCCAAAAAAAAAAGAAAGAAGTGACATTTGTTTTGTAATCTTGAATCCTAAAATTAAATAAAATATTTTTTTATACAAATAATTAAAAAGTGATGGATTTTACAAATAATAATGTAGTAATTAATTTAGTTTTATTTTTAAATAACAAATTAAAACAAAAAAGGAAATACAATTTGAAAAGATACGATGAAGAAATACTCGTAAATAGTTCTTTTGCCACTTTGAACTGGGCTTTTAGTTTTTTAAATTTTAATATTATTTGAGATGTATCTCTAGAATATCCTCTAGCTTGCATTTCATTTTGTAAAATTTTAAACAACTCGTTGTGCCTGAATTTTTTCTCGTCCATTAATTTTATAATGTTTTTTTCAAGGCATAAATCTAAAAGTATATTTATTTCTTCATAAGACCATCTTTCTTTATTCATTTTCAACAATTTTTACTTAACACAATAACACTTCAAAATAAAATTATATTAAATTTTAATTTTTAGTAAAATAATAAATGATTTAATCACGAGCTTGTTTATCGAATATTATTTGACGTTGACAAATGGCAAGTATGTTTATGTTTTCTTTCTTTCTCATGTTTTGGTACTCGTGAGATATATAGGCAGTACTAAAATGGTTTGGTTGTACCAAAACCAATTTGGTACTGCGGAGTATACGCACTCAGTGAAACCGTGAAACGAGCTCATTTGAAACGAGCAACCACTGTAAACGTGCTCACTTGAACGAGATAAAAGTCCATCATGACTATCATATGTAACACAATTGGAATAAATTTCCACTCAGTATCTCAATTGTTCTGTTTTATATTTATATACAAAATTTTTATGTCCTTATTGATTAACCCTTTATAGGAAAAGAGTGCTATGAAAATTCTGAAATGAAAAAAAAAAATAAATTCATAAAATTAATAAAATATGAAAATGAAAATTTCAATTCAACTCTGTGTACAATTTCGGTTCAATTCGTTTCTGTTTTTTGTTTTATTTTGCGCTTTTTGGGTTAACCAACGGTATACCGGACAATAAAAATTCAATTTTCAATGGAATGCAATTATCATAATAATTACCTTTTAATGGTTTTTTTTTCCTGTAGCTTTTCTTTTCATTTTCAAAATTTTAAATTTAATTACATATCCTCTATTACGTGGAATGACTAGAATATAAATTTAGTGGACTTTCATTTAAACCAATTTCAAAGTTGATATTTTTTTTTCATTATTTATTTTCGTTTTAGTTTATTATACTGTATGCATGACAGACAAACTAAATAACAATGAAATGTGGTTAGAAGTTGAGTTTTGTAGATTCCAAATTTTCAAAGTTTTATTTAATTTCTGGACATTATTTACCCAAAAAAAGTAGAATAGTATTATGTATTATCCTACACCACACCTCCCTTTCCCTGTATTCTTTTTATCACTGTCGTAACAATCTCTCTGAATCTCGTAACTAACATCAGTTTTAAAAATTTATTCTTTCATTTCAAAGTATATTTAATTTAATATCGAATATCGAAAAAATCCATATACAGTGAACATCAAAAGTCTTTGTACACCTACAAATTTGAATTTTGAATATTTGTAAGTCAAAATGAATTGAACACATTTTCCCATCATTTGCACAAATAAACAGGGTCATCGAGCTTTATGTCATGTAAAAATAAGCTAAGTATTTTTAATACCATCGTGAAATCAGTTCTGTTGTATGGCTGTGAAACATGGAGATTTAATGAAACCTCAATTAACAAATTACAAATATTTGTAAACAAGTGTCTTCGATGGATTTTAAAAATATTCTGAGCTGAAGAATCACAAATTCAGAAAAACAGAACAATCATTAATCTCAGTCAGTCGAAGTGGTAGAAGTCAGAAAACAAAAATGGAAATGGATCGGGCTCTGATAACACAGTATTGCTAAAGTGGCACTTGAGTATAACCCGCAAGGAACTTGAAACATGGGTCGCCCAAAAAGTATATGGAAAAGGACAGTAATGGCAGAACTGAATAAAGAAGGATATATCTGAGTTGATGCAAAAAGAATATCTAGTAACAGAATGAAGTTCGATGAAGAAGTCTTACAGAGACCGTATGCTCCAAGTGGAAGCTAAGCGAATAACAAAACAAACAAGAAAGACACTTTGGATTTACATATGCAATTTAATTTATAACTCCATCTTTCTCCGTTCACAGAAATCAAATCTATTCACATTAAAGATGAATCCTAAAAAATTTTTGATACCAAAATTTTCACAACTGGATAACGTTAACATAGTGAATCCAATTTGTGTATTTATTTGAAAAATAATAAACTTTGCAACTACATCAATGTAAAATACATCTTTCCTTGTCAAGAGTTTATTGGAAAGAGAAAGCATTTTACAAAAAATTTAGAGGTATACAAATACTTTTCACATTCACTGTATATTAGGTTTCAAGTAACAAAATTAAAATTAAAACGAACAGAAATTTATGTACTACATACAATTTATTTTTACCTCGAAAGTGGTGACACTGTAATTATTATTGAACAAAGATGTATATGGTACATTCAAATTTTTGTATATTTTCTCTAAAATTCTATAAAAGAACTCACAGTTTATGTAAAAGTTTTAATTTTATGTTCTCGAAAAGTTTTCTTTGGATATTGGTATAAATGTACAGATCGCATCAACAAACTGTATAAGAAAATAAACTATTTATTCGTACACAAGTATAAACATACACATACACAGATATATACATACCAGTTTTCAAGTAGTCATTTCGGAAAATTTAATGGATGTACACTCTAAACTCTAATCAGCATTTCAAAAGAAAATAAAAAAAACATTACACTTTTAAATATTGTAAAATATGTACAGATGTTAAATTATTTAAAAAAAAAATTCTTAGAATGTATACCTATACGTACGTGCACACATATACATATGTACTATATCTATACAAAGTATAAAAATAATGCACATAATACTTTTACTTATATTTTATTTTTATGTTACAATTTATAGAGCGTACGTTGTTCTCGAGCATAGTACTTACATGCTCGTACATAGTCGTATATTTTATACAGATAAAATCCACATCTATTGCACACAAAGTAAAAACTTTAAAACCACCGATAAGTAGTATTATGTACATTTTTTTGTTGTTATGTTTTGCTGTACGAAAGTTTATATAATAAATTTTAAAGTTTTCTTAAGGGCTTTTTATTTATTTATTTATTTTATATATTATGTATTTATTTTTTTTTTTTTTAACTAAAAATTTCTGAAAATCGACTTTTATATCCTTACAGTTCTGCATCTACATCTACAAGCATTATACTCATGCCGTCCAAAATATCATTATAGTGCTTATATGTTTAGAAAAAAAAAGAAGAAAAATATTTTATAAAATTCTCTTGTGTATATGTATGTACATAAATTACCAAAGTGTATGTAGGTAGGTACTGTGGTACATTCAAAATAATAGTTGATCGTACATTATGCATTTACAGCAATTATAGGTTCAATAGGTGTATGAGGTAATAATGTTTTTGTTGTATGAGCATGTATCCCTTGAACTTTAAGTTTTAGATCTTTTAGATAAATTTCAATAGTACGTATATAGATTTTTTCAATGGTGTATGGTATGTAGACAACAAAGAATTTTTGAAGAAAAATAGAAAAAAGTAAAAGATAAATGTGACTTGACGATTGGAATGCTGTAATAAATACACACACACACCTAGGCTTATATAAGTAATATCATCAAAAAATATTTTCTATTTTTCAGTCTTTAACTTCTTTAAGAAACATGAAATTCCAATTACGAATGAAGACATTAAGGGTGGTATTCACCAACATGGATATATCCGTCGGATATATTTTAGCCGGATACAATTTCAGCTTATTCATCAACCTAGATAAAATTTGTTTTCGAACTTCGTTTTCGGGTCGAACATGTGTGTCAAACATGTCAGCTGATTGTATTTTTATATTACAAAATGAAAAAGAGTTTCTGTGATGTGATAATTATATGCAAAGATGATATACAGTACAACTACATTATCTTTATTTGTGCTGTTGCTGTTAATAACAAGGTTATGTTCGAACGACATTTATAATACCACTGCGAGGTTGTCTTAAAAATATCCGAGTAGTGTTTTATCCAAGTTAATGAATACACTTTATCTCAGATAAAAGATAATCTATGTTGGTGAATACCAGCCTAAATATGTCTAGGGATATCTTAATAGAATTGTCACTATACTATTTTCAGAAATTGAAGTCAGTACAGGCAAGATAGGCATGCTTTTCTATATTCTTTCACATTGCGTTTGTATAAATCTGTCTCGTGTGTGGGGTGATCAGATCTCAATTTCAATCAAGACAGAGATATATTATTCAGAATTTCCTACAAAATATTATATGTGAAGTTATCAGAAACTCATCGGGTAACTTTTTCCATAAGCACAATACTGACTTCGATTTCTGAAAATAGTATACATATTTATTTTATTTTATTTTATTTGGAAAGTAACTACAGATAAACTGTCTGCCTTCCTTCTGCTCCCACCACAAATTGTCACTAAAAAGTTTATAAGAGAAATTCAAAAATAACAATAATTGCTCTCAGAAATTTTTTTGCACTGTAAAAAAAAAAGGAAAAGTTACAAATTATGTAATACATAAACTGGGAGTTTGAAGTATTTTATTGAAAATTGCGATAACACATAACACCAAAAAGTATTGAGAGGTGAAATTTTATCATTGTTCGATGAGACACATTTTATTCACATTCAGAAACGATAAGCAATACAATTATTTTAGTAAAGTTTTCAACTTATCATGAAAATTACCCAATTTATATGATACTAATCTGAGTGGTAGAAGGATAGAGTCCTCACTTTGATACTGTTCACCGCTTATATTTATTTTATAGAGGGCTATATTTATTTTCGTTTTTTATAACAAAATATTACATTTAAATACCTCTAGGAATCTAATCTATAAGTATGTACATCTGATAGATTCTGTTTATTTGTCCTTCTTTCATATTGCAACGGATCAACGGGATTGACGTAATTTTTTGCATAGGTAAATAGTTGGAGAAAATTTTGTATTTATTTTTCAGTCATCCAACACTTACACTAACAGTACAGTTTTGAATTCAATTAAAGCAGAATGCTTTTTTTTAATTTCGGATATTCATTATGCCGCTTCTACATTCAAAGCAGTGTCCTCAACTTGGACTTCGACTTTCGACTTCACAACATGCTTAACATTAACATGTAAAAGTAGCTGTCAAGTCTACTGCATTGAATGTAGAAGTTCTAATACAAATCCATTAAATCAAAGTCGAAGTTAAAGTCACTGCATTGAATGTAGATTCGGCATTATTCATTTTTTTTCCAAATTTATTAATTTGATTATTAAAGTTTTGATTAATTAACGTTAAGCAAACAAAAAAAAATATTTTCAAAATTTTTCCTGCACAAAAAGTGTATTTAGAAAGAATAATACAAATTTCTATTTCTATATAACGCGATAGTTTAAAATGTATGTAATTTCAAAGTTAAGTAGTATAGGATTATGTTGATTGTTGAATCGAACTATTCTATTCTTTGTTATAGTTGCGTGTAATGACAATACGTTATTGATGAATGAAGATTGAACACTTACTATATTTTATTTTGAAAACTGAACACCGCTCATGCTCTTCTATATGAAAATTACTCGAGAATGTAATATATTCGATTGAAAGATATTTCTTCGCCCATCATTTTTTTTTTTTTCAATTTGAAAACGATCTAAACTGAAAACATCATCCTTTTTGCTATCACCCATCATCAAATATCACAAAAAGTTCATTAAAACGCATTTGTATAGCAAACTTATATAATTTCGAATAGTAAAAAGTCCATTCCACTCATGTACACTGTACTCTAGGTATTTATATTGAAAATATTTTACAAAATATAGAAAACAACAAAAAATTTAAAATACAAGAAAAAAGCAGATGATTGAATTTAAATTAAAATTTAATTTATCAGAATGAAAATAATTTCACTTTGTGTACATATATAGCTGAAGAAATATGATTTTCAATTTTTACTCAAACAGCAGAAAAACGTAATTCAAATTTTGAATATCAAACTGGAATGGGCAAGAAGTAATTTTGCTCTAATTCTTTCTTGAATTTCGTTATTTAACTAATTGATTTTGGTGTGTTTTCTTGCAAGAAAATCATTCTGAAATTTAAAGTCATGAAGTCAGAAAATCCTTATCGTGTTTCGAAATTTCAGATACATAATTCTGTTGTGTTGGAGTTTCATTTTATACACGTGTAAGAAATCAATTACCTAAATTATTCAATATCTGCATTTTGATCCAAATATGGATACCTCGAACTGTGTTCAAATCGATTCAAATTTACACACCTAACCGTATATACGTACATGTAAATTTCCCTTAAATATATTTCATCGCATTTAATTTGAATTTAAAAAACTATATAAGATAAGCATACAAATTAGAAAAAAAAAATAAGGGAAAGAAATCCACTAATTTATAAGTTCTTGTTAATTTTGGGTTTTTTTTTTTTATCTACATAAATAAATGGAAGTTCAAATCTATTATTCATCAAATTTTGTTAAGAAAGATGAACCTTTTCTCTTTTTTTCCTTTTATTTTTAGTGTTTTATTTTATTTTATTTTATAATAACCGGAAAAATGAAGAGCACTTCAACTACGAGTAAAATTATTTAGGGTATAAAGTGTTTATAAAAATTTCCTTTAAATTGAAATTTAATTGAAATAATTTGTAAATTTTGAATGAAAACAAAATCATACGGAGCGGAAGAAAATGGAGTTTTATTTAATTTATTTTTTTTTTATGTTTTTTCCAAGTACTATTTACTCGAAATAAAAAAATCCATTGATTTCTGATGTTTGTTCAGGCTCCTTATTGTATTGTGTGTCTAAAATTAAGAAATATTATTCCTTAAAAGGCAAATATTTAAATATGGAATATGCTTAGCACACTCCTGTAAGGTAAAAAACAAAAATCAGACATGAATTGAATGAAACATCTTCGATTGAGTTCATTTATATGTACGAGAAAATTTTAAATGATAATTTAAATGTTAAATAATGGGTGCGTTCAGTTCCACACAGCGATGTAAAATTTTCCATCGCTACAATAATTTCTCTTACTGAACGACTTCGCAACTGAAAAAAAGTTCGCTTTAAAATTCATCGTAAACAAATTTTGACATGTTTGAAAGATGAATTTAACGGTTGAAAAGCTTATTGCTTAAAGCTTACTGTATATTGCGATTATTTAAACATCGCTGCATTTTCATCGCTGACTTGCATCGCTGCAATGAACTGAACGCACCCAATATCTAAAGGAAAGTTACAATTTCATTTTGTTCGGTACACATTATGTATGTAAGAATCTTTTAATGATGTGCATGTGTTTTGTTGTTTTTTAATTTTTTTTTTTAATTAACTTATTCAAAACAGTTTTTCTAATATATCCTATTTTTTGTATTTACAGATTTTACCTGAAAATTATACGTAATGTTGTTGGAAAGACAATCCAGGAATGTGAAAATTTAAAATCGAATTATAATTCACAATATCAGTATTGATTCTCTTAGCTTTTGATTTGCAGAAACGTAAACTCAACATTGATTACTGAGAAATGAAATTAAGAGAAATAAAAATAGAAAATATTAACATATACATATTTCAGATTTGTAATTGATAAAAAATTTTTAAGAGAAATTAGTACATTAGTATTTGAACGAATATAAAAGCAAAAATGTTGACAGCAACTAAAAATATGAATAATTCACGTTCAAAAAAATTAAAAGTGAAATTCTACAGTGCTTCAACGCTTGAGAAAAATATTTATTATGAATATGAGAAAATGAAAATTAATCCGAATACTAAATATCAAGTAAAATATCAGCAAAATAAACGAATAAAAGAAATTTATTAATAAGAATCTATGTCTAGCAAAGAATATCGGTTTGTGTAATATAAATTAATACGTACATAAATTATAAATTTTAGAGAAAAAAAAAACACACACACAATTGAATAATTTCAATTTGTAATCTGAATTGTATAATATAATTTTACTTTGAATTCAACATACAAAGAGGAGCATCAAAAACATTCCAAAATGTTACCAACGAACGTGATGTCATTTATGAAAAAGGTAATGCAAATGATTACAATAGTAGTTATTTTGTTTTTTTTTTTATGATTAGAAAATATGGTACGTAGACATGGCAAGAGATTCAGATCTCCAGAGTCCAAAAAATGTTCTCTCGATCCTAAGATTTTTTTAAAATTTAAAGAGAACAGAGTTCTCTAGAGTCCGTTTTGATCTCTTGTCCATATGCCGTGTATATACTGAAGAGATATGAACTTCACATGAGTGGAATCGGATTTTCAAAATGTTTTGATATTTGACTCTTGGACTCCAGAGTCTAAATATGACATTTGAGTTTAATTATTGTTATTGAAAAGACAATAAAGTGAATTGTGAATATTGAAAACAAAGCAAGCTTTTTAAAACAATTTATATCACATGGTCATTTGCTTTAATCTTTTATTAGACATTAGACAATTGTTGCCGCAATTTCAACTTTTCCATCCAAAAAAGTCATTACGAATGACAAGTAACATCAGAAGAAACTTAAAATTAGATCTCCAAACATTCAAATCAGAGACCAAATACGTATTCCATGTGTAAACCAAAGAGACTGGTCTCCTAGTGTCCTATTATGATGCTTCCGGAGGCCTAATTTTTTGGTGTTCTGGGTCCAAAGCCTCCTATTGTGTATACGTATTTGAGATTTTGGTCTTCAGAAGGAGGAGTCCGAATTCCAAAGACTCTTATAGTATATATTAGCTTAAATGTTATTTTTAAATATACAACTGCTACTAAACTTACATAAACTTATGATAAGATATATGTCTTATTTCTAATGATTTAGTTTTGCTTCCGATAACTCAGCACACAGGGTATTGGTACACACTGCTGTAACTCACCTTAAATTTTCAAGCATATAAACAATAATTGAGACAGTTGAGACAGTGAACTACATATCAATAAAGAAATGTAACATTATTCAAGAGAATTTTATTTTGAAAATTCAACGTCTCAACCGATAACTATTCTTAAGATACAATAAAAATTAAATCATTGTTTCGCAGTTCAATCAAATTTTTGATAAAATAAATAAATATGAATTTTATATTCAGTCAAGTTTAAGTTCAATTTTAAGTAATTAATTAGAAACTATTACACTGCCCCGGAGAAAAGAACTCAACGATATTGAAAAATAAAAGTTTTTGATTTGATTTGAATTTGAGGCAGAACATTGTCAAAGACATATTCGATTAAACTCTAGATCATTTACAAAGTGTTGTGAGAAATTTCTGCTCTCTCTTCCCAAATAACAAAGTTGAAAGCTCTTCTTCTTCTTTTGTTCTAGACTTAATAAAATCTCATTTACTTGGGACCAACTTCTTCTTAGAAGTACATATTTGTTTGATTCCTAATTTATTTGTTAGGCTATTTTTTAACTCATTATTATTATTTCATCTGCAAATATATTACAGAAAATATATCACAAAAATCTATATACTGGAGTATATACTCACATAAAACACACAAACAAATGTAGGTGATGTCTGAAAAAAAATTTCCACATGTATGCATACCTTCATATAATATCTTTGGAATATGTAAAAAATTGTAAGAAGCTTAAAAACATGACAATCTAACCGAAAAATATATCAACTTTCAAAGTATATTCAAAGTTAACCGAAAAAAAATTCAATTGTTACAATTGATAAAAAATAAAAAAAGCTTTTCTACGTGCTATGTGTCCTACTTACAGATAGAATATTTTCTTGCTAATAATACTACACATGGGGCTTGAATAGCTCGATGGTTGTGATATTGGTGTGGTACTCTTGAGGTCCGGGTACGAATCCCAGCCAGCAATCGCTATTCTCGCCTCTCTCTCTTATAAAGCACTGAGTAATGTACTATCCAAACTTTGTTCTTGGTTATTGCTAAACGTTCATTATCGAATTTCAATACTTATTTTATGTGTATCGTTCGTAAGTCTTTTTGTAAAGTTTCCATCGTTATCCTCTGTATGAATCTGACTATCTCTTCATAATTCACTTACTATTGTACTTTTTTTAATCATGTAATTTGCGTACTACTAAAATCGACCTGCTTAGGTGATTATAGAATTAGTGAGAAGTTTATTTAACAAATTTGCGAAAGTATTCCACTTAGTTTTTTTTTTTAAATTCCACAATGGTTTCACGTTATTTGATTGAATTCTATATGTTGCATGTAATGATTCTGGGAGCATTACGATTACCCACTTTATTTAAGTGTAATTTATGAGTTTTATCTGTAAGGTCGGTTGTTGCTAAGAATAAATCTACTACTATCAGAATCAATATCAGAATAATTTCACCTGGTAGAAAATGCATCAAATTCATCATAGATTATAGTAGTTTTGTTCGCATCAACAAATCTATGTTGTTTGTTATTAATTTAGCTGCAGGTCTTTTCTGCTCTTGTCTAGTTTGTATATTTGATAGCTGGTAAAATTATAATATTTGAGGTTTAGTCAGACCAGACCGCCTGTGTTTCAGAAAGAAGTTCATTAAAATAATTATTTGTAACATAAAATTAATTTTGTTTAAAGACTCATTATATGTATTTACTAGAAATTACTAGGAAATGAAGTTCATTTTGTTCATTTAGTTAGACAAGTGACAGACAAAAAATTTGTCTTTAAGGCTTCTAATTTTAATTATATGTGTGTGTCCAAGCTTTCGGGCTGTCGTGTTTGAGCAAAGTTGAAATTTAGGCTGCCGTCTGCGGACTATGATTAGCGCAAGTGTAGGAATCAGTACAACAACTGACAGTATAATTTGCTTTTAATGTGTTTCTGAAATCGACTGCGGTAGACATTCTGCCTACACCGGCATATTTCTATTCTTGTTGGATGCTATCTGCCTTGAATGTGTTTAGCGCCTAACTTGTATCCGAATTACTTTGAGCAAAAATCAATCATCTGTAAATTTCCAAAAATTAATTACATAAAAAATACATAGGCTTATATTTATATCTCGTTTATACTGAGTTCAAACTTCAGCCAGTGATTGATCTCATCCAAATCAATCAATAAAAATTCGAATACCAGTGTGTTACATAATAATTATCGTCAAAAAAATTATCTGGCGGGTCGTGGTGTGAACGAAGATAGGCAGTTTATTCCCTATTCTTTTTAATAAAATAAAAATAAAATAAACACAATAACTAATTACTGATGATTAACTGGGTGATAAAATTGATAGAATGATTGATTGGTGATGCGATAATTCATCAATTCCATGATTATTAAGTTTAAATTTAATTTTTTTTTCTCTTTTATCCACAAACTGTGTATACCTTTATCATGTTTACGATGAAGTTATTTATTTCAAATTGTAAACAAACGCAAAGTATAATTTTATGATGTCGAGAGTCAAAATGATGTGAAGGCAACTCGTAAAACACTAATCATAATTTGTAAATTAACTCTTCACAAGTTCTTATCTTGTTACACAGATTCAACAATCTTCTCATCATATTAAAACAAATTCTTCTTCTTATTTTTTTTCTGTGGCTCTGTAACCCATGAAGGGTTCTGGCCTCTTGCATTCTTCGTCTCCACCTTTCCCTATTCAAAGCCACTACTATCCAGTCCTGTGACTATCCCAAACTTGTTATATATTTCATCACATTATCCCACCATCTCACTCTTGGGCGACCCACTTGTGGACGACTAACGATTACTATTCGGGGGCTCTATCCATTTCCATTCTCCAAACATGCCCCAGCCATCTTAACCTGTTAAACTTCATTCATGACACTTTTCAAAAAAAAAAAATCCACTTTCAGCTAGTAAGAATGAGAAGCTGCCAAATTGATTACGCGACTAAAAAGTCTCGTTCATTTATGCAGAGCTTGTAATTTTTTAAAACCAAAAAAAAAGTTACAAAGTTTCCAAAAATACGACGCTACACACTTGAATTATGAGACTCACAAGATTTGAAATGAATACCCTTATTATTTTTTAATTGTGTGAGCAGCGTATGAATTTTAGTTACACTTTAATTTGAATTTCAGTCTCATTTAAAATTTTTTCTAATTAAATTAAGAATTTTCGTTTAAAAAAATGAAATTCAAATATACTTGTGAAAATGTACTTCATTGTGAAAATGAACAAAAAATATATTTACATACATACATACTTATAAGGATATGTAGTACATATAACGTCAAAAATAAATACATAATATCTGCTGGTTATGTTACATAGATAGTACACATATACATACATACAAATTTAGGTAAGTGCTATCCGACGTATGTATTCATAAACAAATTATTATGATTATTTTAATTTTATATAATATTATAATTTACATACATACATACATACAGAAATATGTATATTTTTGTAGGCAACATAACTAATTAAAAGTTTTATAATTAATTTTCATGCAAATATAGACACGAAAGTCAACACGTACTTATACTCTTCATATTAAAACAACAAAAAATAAAAGATAACTATATAAAGTATCCAACTATAACGACTTTTAATTTTTTCATTTACACATTCAAATGAACTCAAACACACACGCACACACGCATTATGCTATGTGTGAAGAAGTACATATATGAAGTACGTGCATATATACAAAACGACAATCACCACAATCACAATAATTTCAAAGTTTTGTTTTTTTTTTGTTTTTGGTCGGAAAATATTTAAAAGGAAAAAAATATCCTTATACACTTAAATTTTATTACATAGTATGAGTATATAAATTTTTTTCTGATATTATTTTGCTTAAGGATTTACATTATTATTTTTTAACTTTTCCTTCTCAATGTAAAAAAAAAAAAAATATTTTACTATAGTGTTTTATAAACAGTACACGTATACCCGCAGAGATGATTGTATTATAGAGTTATAAACATTTCTTTATAAAATCTATTTATTTATATGATGAGTTTTATCTGTACGAGTATATGTACGTACATACGAGGTCTGTTCAAAAGAAAAGTTGAATTTTGAATTTTCGCGGGCTGTGTACATATCGAAATTTTTTTTTTGTATGTTATCATAATATGTTTATCATATGTTGACATTATCAGCCATTTTGGATTAGTAGTTTGTTTTTAACAACGGAAAAGGTTAGTCACGTTTTTGTGTGTTCTTCGATTTTTTACTTTTGAAAAAAATGGATCAAAGAATATGTATTAAATGTTGCATTAAAAATGGAATAAAGCGCTCCAACACACTTAAAATGTTGACTGTGGCATTCGGCGAGTCTACTTTGTCTCAAAAAAGTATTTATAAGTGGTACAAGCGCTTTACAGAAGGCCCAGAAGATGTTGATGACGTTGATGTTGAAACAATGAAGAAAATGGTTTTGGAAAATCGTCGAATCCCTATTAGAGAAGTTGCAGAGGATATTGGCATATCAATCGGCTCATGCCATACAATTTTCTTGGATGTTCTGGGAATGAAACGTGTGCCAGCAAAGTTTGTTCCGAAATTGCTAAATTTTGAGAAAAAACAACGTCGCATTAGTATCGCTCAGGAGTTGTTGAATGACGTCAAGGACGATCCAGGTTTGCTCAAAAGGGCCATAATGGGTCAGGTTTGGCTCCCGGCGACTTTTTCCTATTTACAAAACTGAAGAGACCAATGAAAGAAAAACGTTTTGCCACAATTGATGAGGTAAAGTCGGAATCGAAGAACGGGCTGATGGTCATACCGAAAAGCGGATTTCAGAAGTGCTTCGAGGATTCGAAGAAGCACCGGCATAAGTGCATTATATCTGAGGGGGATTACTTTGAAGGGGACAAAATGAATATTGATGAATAAATAAATACTTTTCGAAAAAATTCTAAATTCACCTTTTCTTTTGAACAAACCTCGTATTTGTAATGTACAAATCTTCTAAAATAAATAAACTTATTTTACATTATATACATACTAACTTTTATATCTATATTATTACTGCTCGCTCATTCATTCGTTTACATAACAGTTGTTGCATGTAAATTATATACTACATATATGAAAATGTGATACACACACATGTGTATGTACATTGTATGGTAATATTTCATATACATATCCTTAAAAATAATCATGTGTGTGCGGTAATTTGCCACTAAATCTGTGTGTAAATAATAGAGTATTATTGTAAAGTTTATGTATAAACTTATCTGCATATTATGTAAAATATTAAAAATCTTTCTTATATCCTATATCTACATATCCATGTGTATACGAGTATAATAATGTACAAGTACACGTATTTACTAAGGAAATTATCGTTTACATGTCTACGAGTATGTACTTAAATATGAACATATATTGGTACCAATGTTTGTAGTTTTCTTTTATTTTCTTGTTCTTTCTTTTTAAATTTTTTTTTTTTTTAGGTTAAAAATAACCATTTTAAAAAGTTTAACAAGAAAATATAAGTATAGACAGACTCCATTCTCCATTGTAAGTATTAGAAGATACTTGTATCAAGTTTGTAATAGACTTACAGAGAGAGAAGAGCATATAAAGAATTTTTGAAAATCTTTAAATTACATGGTAGGTACTTGCTCGTATAGTGTGTATGAAATCAATATGTGTGTAATACCACTATTACCTATTACCACTATTACTATAAATATCACAGATTAAAAAAAATCTGAAAATACCTATCGGTGTAGTTACAATAAAGTTATTTTTGAGCATATAATTAAATAGTAGGTGCACTATGTAGATACAATAGGTGTACAGTGAACTCAATTTAAATAAACGCAGTCTAATTTTTGTGAATAAAAACAAATGTGGGCATAAAATAAAAAAAAAAGTCTTCATCATAAAAAAATCTATCATTTTTATTATTATTATTTATTGTCAGATCAGCAAACTGCCCCACACCCGCCCACACCACGATGCACCAACTTTCATTAAATAACAATACTGTTAGGATATTATTTCGTCTTTTTGTAACAAAAAATTTATTAAGGTTTTTGGGACTATTTGACGCTTGACTACTTAAGACGCTTTTTTGTCAACTTTTTTTTATGTTACATATAAAATAATAATAATAATGTAATTGATTTTAAACTAAATGGTTACACTATTCGAGGGAAATAAAGAAAATAATCAAATTAGTTGGTACAATGTGTAATGGACAAAGCAAAACTTTTATCTCTACAGCAACGAGCACAACTTATTTTTTTTGTTTTCTTACACAATTCAAACACTAAAAAATGATTAAATAAAGAAAAAACTGGAAAAGATGGACCTTTACTGTAGAGGGTAAAAATAAAGCAGGTGTCTTAGGCTTACCGATTTTATAACTAAAATTCAGATGCGGTGTTATTCTACAGCCTGTGTTTCCCTGAAGAAAGTGATAAAAAATCATTAACTATTATTTTAAAACACAATAACTATTGAAAGAAAAGACGTAGAGGAGCTAAGAATGTGTCATTAGAGAGAAGGGGGGTTAAATTATCAAAATCGGAGCTTTTTCTGAGGATTTCCTGAAATTGCCTCTCTTTTGTATTCATTGACTCGACCATATGGAGAAAGAAATATAATGATGAATTGTATGAGCTTTACAAAGACGTGAGTATATTTTATCGAATCAGAATAAGCAAACTTAAATGGATTGGCCATATTATGCAATGAGGATGTAATGAAACGAGTGATATGTTCCATACCAGATGGCAAGAGAGGTGGAGAAAGCCAAGTAAATGGTCGCTAGACGATGATAGAAACGATTTATATATCAAAGAAGTGAATGGCACAGGATCTTGGAGCAAGTGAAAGCCCACACCGGATTGTCGAGCTAATAATGATGATGATGATGATTTTTTTGACATTCAAAACATTTTTTTATTCACGAAAATACACACTGCATCTATCCAAATTACGCTTACTGTATGTTCATTATGTAAATTCATTACAATTTTATACTTTTATGTTTGGTTAGTGTATACAAGATTAATTCTATATCAGGAAATCCTGTATTACATACTACTCATAATGTCTATAGTACTTATACTTATGTACCAATTTGAACCAAAAATTTTGCAACAAAATTTTTACAGTAAATTCTCAACAAACCAGAATAAGGTATATAACGCAAGTATTTAAATATAATGTACACTTACTACATTATAAGTACATTGTACCATGTATATATGTACATATATTATGTAAAATAATTATTCTAAATAACATACCAGATACTGTAGCTAGTATCCTGGTGTCTTTTATGTTTCTCTTATCTGTGCATACTAAAGAATGTATATGTATTTCACGAAAAATTCTCATACATTCTCTTTCTGATCATCTTTCATTTACAATTTTGGCCTGTTTCATCCCTCCCTTTTTCCATTGGAATTTATCACCATTATCATTTTTAGAACAATGTTAATTTAAATTTTGGTTTTATATATTCTATATGAGAATAACTTTTATCGATAATTTAATTTGATAACAACACAGCACTCACAATTGATGTGGTTTTTTTATACGCCACATATGTGTATGTTTCTGTTTACATACGTATGTCGTTTATAGACCACTGTATGCATATATGCGTATAGAATATGATAATAGTATAGTGTAAGTAGAGAATTTTTGGGAAAATAATTATGATTTCCATTATCTTTTGGTTAGAAAAATTAAAATTGTAAAAATAAATTTTTGTCTGAGGGAATATGCGTGTCTGTGTGTGTGTTTGTGTGTGTGCATTACTATTATAGAATTCTAAAATGCATTTTAAATTGAAATTTATAATACATTTAAAGGTGAGCTAACCAAGAGATTTGCTTACCTTTAAATGAATTTTTTTTTAATTTTATTAAATCATCTTTAATATGTACTTGCCCTTGACCTTTACACATGCACACAATTTTCATTCGTTATTTTATATTTGTATTTGTAAGTACATTTATATAGTAGTTGAAAAATTTCATGTTTTAAAAGTCTGTACTAAGCAATGCAATTCTAAATGAGGTCTAGATTCAGTTCAATGGTTGTGTTGTTCAGGTTGAACTACATTTATGCATATGAACGATTCCTTGTAATGTGTGTGAAACGAAATTTGTCTTCTGCTTTACCGTCTTATTTTTACACAAATTTTAAAAAAGAATTAAAATTTATAAGAATATATTTATTAGAGGCCTGACTATTGTGTAAAGAATATAAATGATTAAATATGTGTACAGTTTCGATAGTTGTTTCTTTTTAAATGTGCTCTGCGTTGCCAGAGAATAGCAGATTTGTAGGGATTTTTTTCATTCAGTCTCTTAAAGAGACAAAAACTGAAAAGAAGAAAAAATCTCACCATCTTAATGTCATCATCATCAATAGCTCGCTACAGCTCTGGTGAGCCAGGGATTTCACTGCAGTGATTTATAGACTTTATTACTATCCCGAATTCACTTACGCAGTTTAAAGTGAATTGCAAATCACTAAATGTTTGGCAACGCAGCAAGCTCATTTACGTGTTACGACAACAGATCTAAGATGCATGTACGTTATTTAGTCTGTGATAGGATTTTAGCTGATGTATGCTTATATTTTTGGAACGATCTAATAATAATTGAGTTACTTGTCGTCAGAAACTAGACTAATCAACTTTCCTAAACTATTTTCTCTCAGCAAGCTTGTATTAATTCAAAGCTGAGAAAAAATTATTATTCTTACTTTTGCCGACGTCGGGAATCGAATTCGTAATTTTGAGATTACTTAGTAGGCCAGCCACCCGCTTTCCACCATTCACAGTATAACGATTAAAAATAATGTTAAAAGTGAAATGGAAATGGTTAACATATAAGTTCCTGTTTGAAAAAATTATGTTTGAAAATTTTTCCAATTTTAAAACAATGTATAAATCATTTGGAAAAATTATAACGAAATTATGTCTACAGACATCTACATACATATCACCTTTCGTGTAAAAATAAATTTAGGCTTTAAAAGCCTTTAGAAGTTAATCGGTAAAATACTATTTTCAATTTGATTTATTTCATACACACATACACACCATCTATGGTGTGTGTATGATATACATATCTTTATACCTACTTTACTATAAATCCTTTACATAAATAATCCGATATGCTTATATGCACGATTAACTAATATTCCTGTTAAAATTCAGAAAATTTTCATTTTCTATGAACATTGTGAATTTAATGTGTCCATTATAATAATTTTACCCATTTCATACTTCTGAAAAAAAAAAAAAAAAAAAAATTATAAATAAACAAACACTATAACGGTCTAAGAATACTTATGTACATAGATATAACACATAAAGATTCTGTATATTCATTGAGCCCACAGATACAGAATATAGGTTATACATTTTCCAAGTAAACATATCATAATTATGTGAATGTGTACACGTTTCTTTTGCTTATATTTTATTCAAAACCTTTTTACATGAGTTTCACATTTTCGACAATTTTTTTTTTTTTTTGAAATGTTTTTAAATGTTTTTTATTCTTGTTCTTCTTCGACAGGATATTTATACAATTTATAAAATATTAAAATGGGATTTTCTTTATATTCAATTATGAAATTCTTAATGGTATAAAAGTTAAAATTAAAATTTTTCAATTCTATTTTATGCAAAACTTAAAAAAAAAATTTTTGTATTTTTCCGTTGTTGTTTTGTTTATTTTTTGCTTTTTGATTAAACGAATAGCTGAATAGAAAAATTTATTCTACTTATATTCGCATACACGACTACTCAACAGAGTTGTTTTTGATCTCATCGTGTAATATTACCAAACATTGTTAAAGATTTTAAATCATTTTTTTTTTTTTTTTTTGAACTAGCATTCATTTAAATACGAATAGATATGTAAATAAACCCATATGGGATAAGGATCAAAAAAATACTGAAACATTAAGTATTTATATAAATTCATATACATTTTCCATATGAAAGAATCAAAGACATTCCTGTGTTGAATAATTCAATGGTCGGATTAATAAATTTATACCCGAAAAGTACAGAATAAAAGATTTTATTTTGAATTCATAGAAAATCGTTACATTTGCATGTAATATAGCGTACAGAACAGTAAATTATTAAAAATAAAATATAATTTTCACTGTAAAATAAACAGAAATGCCTCATTCTTTTTGGATGGAAACTTTAGCAAATTTTAAATCAAAATTAATTAATTAATCGCTATTCAAATTTTTATTTGACAGAGAATGAATGCATGTATATTTACATTCTTGCTTGTACGTAGATATATGTATGCCTGCACATAATATAAATACATATACCAAAACATACTTTCAAGCACTTTCAATCAAATTAATACCTACTCGAATTTATTATTTACGTACATACTTACATACATGCATATGTAGTTATATACATATACTTATATTGGTTTAAGTTAGAGCGCTACAGCGGAAATCACAAATGCAATCAAACAATTGCGTTCAGTAACAAATTTTAATTAATTTAATAGCCAACATCCATTTAATATAACTTTTAAATAAAAAAAATTAAATAAAAAAATTGAAAAAAAAAAAAATCAAAATGAATGTAATAAAATAAAAATTCTTTGAGATAATATTCGGAAAAATGAAAAACTTCGAACGCAGTTTATCTAGTAACTACACTACACATTATTCACACACAAATATTCCTTACTTTACAGTTTCCATGGATTTTCATACAGATTTTTAAAATATAAAATTTTGGAAGAAACAAAGTTAATTATATTTTTTATCTCTACCTATTTGTATCTGTAAATACATACCTGGTTTTCATCATCCCTAGATAGTAGTGGTAGTTCATAGTTATATAGGTAGCTACCATCGTTAAAAAACTGTATAGTAGTTGTACACAATAACAATTAATTAATTTCAAACTTCAGATAAAACTTTGTAAACTTTAGCCATGTTCCAGAAGGTCAAAAATGAAGCTGAAGGTCCAGTTACACTTTTCACGCTTTTCACACCTTTCATCCGTTGAGGGTGGTTGAGGTATGAGAAGCATGAAGGTTGAAAAACATTAAAATATATGTAATAAGTTCAAATAATGACGCATGAAAAGCGTATGCAGTCGACAACGGATAGAAGTTGGTTAACTTTCAACTTTTCAGGCGGGCAAAGCATGAAACTAAGAAGAAGAAATAAGTTTCTGAAGTTTCTGTAAATCTTACATTGAGCCCTAAAGTTTTTCTTTTACATCTGGCCTTTAGCCTTATGCCGCAGAATGCAAACACAGTATTATGATGGGCATATTATACAACTCCAGGTTCTGGAGTTGCGAAGCGTTTTGGAATGTGCGAGTAGCCAGTTTATCATTCGAAGTAATTTAATAGATATCTTCATCATCATCAGTGGTGCTGGGCCTTCACCGAAGAGTTCTCTAGACTTACTACTATCATGTAGTAAAACATATAACGCAGTAAAAGTTGTGTGATACTGTTGCGTACGCACATTGCTTTGCATGGGTTAACGGATAACGTAAAACATGTAAAATACCATATCAGCTAAAATAGATAGGGTGCGAGCGTGAGACATTTTTAAACATATTACCGTTACCGAAAGTCACCTAAATACGTTACTAAATTCAACATGTTGAAATTTTGTGAGTTCAACATTTGCACCAGATATAATAGCACTTGTTTAATATTTAGTTTATTGAATTCAAATCGGTGGAACATCAAAGTTAAACTAGCTGTCAGGTAAAGTTTACACCGAGGTGGCAATCAAAATGTTGAACAAAGTCACGCTACCATAAACACGAAACATTTGAAAACATTCAATTTTTCTGTATTCACGTATTCACCATGACCTAAACTCTTCTCAGTGCTTTATGTTTTTGAGTAACATGAAAATTTGAACAAATTGATTTTAACCTCAAAACGATCAAATTGATTTTAACCTTATATGCTAGCAAAAGTTTTCGATTCCAATGTTGCTCACGTGTTGTACGCAACAAATACAGATTACTTATGCTTTGCATCAATACAGTCACAGCCTTAAAACGATATTGCTGCATTTTTGAATAAAGCCTCAAAAGACACACCTACGACTTACTACTACTTTGTACATATGATATGTATGTGTACATTAGCTGGTTTCGATTTAACAAATTCAAGTACTTAAGTGTAGAAAATGTAAGTGTCTGTGCTAAACCATCTACTCCTTCAACTCCTCGCAGCTACTCATGAAAAAATTTTCAAGAAGATGCAAGTAGTTACGTATAATTTTTGTGTCGTTCGTTATAACAATTTATCCTGGACACATTTTTGTACTCGCAAATACATAAAATTGCCAAATCTAAAGCAGCTATTATATCACATCAAGCTTCAAATATCTTCCATTCTCTTAAATTTTCCATTTGTTTTTCGTTTTCGTTGTGTTAAAAATTTGAATATTTTATTCGAGTTAATCATTACATCGTGTCCGCATTACAAAATTTTCTATAATTCATGTTCCATGCTAAATTCAAATGAAAATTTAAATTAAAAAAAAATATATATACATATAACAAAATTTGTATCCATTTTTTTTTCTGTTTGATTTTATTTAATTTTATTAAATATTTGTTTTTCTTTTCATATTCATTCCATTACAACGCAATAATATGCATGTACATCGTAGATGGTTGCAACAGATGAAGCACCGACAGCACAAAATCCAACAGCAACATCTGAAACAACTGGTGGTGGTGGTGGTGGTACATTTGGTAAATTAAAGCAAACCTTATCATCATCACTCTTGACTGCCCAGGATAAAGGTAATGTAATATGAAAATTTTATTTATTCAAGGATATTTGTTTTTCCTTGTCTGTTAATTCTTTTTTTTTTTTTTTATCAGATTTTAGCATTTTTTATATAAAATAAGTAATATTTGCATTCGAATATGTACACAACATTCAGTGATGTGTAATATATATGGTGGTAATGGATTGCTGAAGCATATTACTACTCATATATAATATAAAATTTGTCAGTATTATAATAATAAGTAACAGTTACTACCCAGTCGGGTAGGCAAGTAATTACCGAACCGATTCTGCAACTAGTTCCTTTAAACAGCAACTAGTTCTACTTTCGATTACTGTGTATGAAAATAACGCATTACTTTTACACGGCGATGTCATAGGAGGTAATCAATAGCCTCCTTTCTGCATTACCTAGAATTAGTTTCTTCATTTATTCAAGTTAAACTTATTATAGAACGCATTTCCAAACATTAATTACATAATAGAGTAAAAGGAGCAATTCCGATATCGATTCTTGGAAAGTAGTTATGGAAGATTATTAATTAAAATATATTAACTTATATTATATTTTATATTAACTTATATTTTATATTATACTGTATTTTATATTATATTTTATATTTATATTTTATATTTACTAGTATATTTTATATTTTATATTTTATATTTATATTTATATTTTGTTTATATTATATTTTATAGTCACTACTTTATACTCCTTTTCATATCGAGTTTATAACTTCTAATGACTATTGAAATTGACTATGATTAACAAAGAAAACGCAAAAACTTTCCATCGACGTGTTCATAATACATGTTTCTAATTTCGCAATAATTATAATGCGTATAATGCGTATATTGTTATACACATTACCGCTTGCATTACATAGCATCAGTATCATTGTTCGGAGTACAATTGCATTACACTCCACATTACTTTTTTAACGAAGTAATGTATTATTGAACTACTTTATTCGAATTGGAAAATTGTGAACTAGTTACAGAATTGATTCTGCCAGTAATGCCTTACTAATTCACGACTGGGTATGTGTATATACTACATACATAAATACGTCCATATTCCCATAAATACCATATTTTGTTGTAATTTACTTTAAACGTACATACGTATGTGAACGTTTATACAAATACGATATAATACTCGTAATATTACCTGGAATTTATCTACATTTTATACTACAATAATGTAAAAATTTACATATACTCGTACATACATACATACTTACATACAATAGCATCATACAGTACTATCCCGAATTTTATCGATTTTTTTAAGCACAAATTTTAAAGTACAAAGTACTGTATTGTACTCCATACCATCGTACTCTCGTACACAACTAAACTAAAAGCTATAAAAAAAATGTACTATATTATATTTTCAATTTTCGATTCGCTTATTTCTGATTCTGATTCGTTATACATATTCTTATTTTACGTCTTCTTTTCTGCTGGTTGCCTTGCCGGTTATATATTTTACATGCATTTATATTAAAGAATTCGAATGATAGATGGGTGTGTACATGTGTGTGTATATATACGAGTATATGTACGATGTGTTATTTTAAATTTAACAACACTCATCTTCACCAAAAGTAATAAACGTATTTTTTTTTTGTTTGTTTTATTCTTTATTTATTATTTTTCATTCATCCTTTAAATTCAAACATAGTACATACTACTTATATACTTTGAATTTTTTTTTTTCCAGTATTTTTTATTTCTATGTTCGTTTTTAAATAAAATGGGAAGCATTGAAAGTAGAAAAATCTTAGGTATTATAACTCTTAAATGTACGAGTATGTGAGGAAACGAAACATAATGAAAAAATAAAAAATCAAGTGAGAAAAAAATGTGGGAAGTAAAAATGAACGAAAGGAAAAATTTTGTTTTTTGTTTTGTGTAATTTTCACTTTTTCTGTACAAAATTCTGACTTAACTGTAAATTTTTTACACTTAATTTTTGTTTCTATATTTTTTTTTATTGTCTTCTTTTTGAAATTCTTCGAAAATTTATTGTTTTTTAAATTATTTTTTCTGTATATTTATTTAAAGTATTTTATTTTATTTTATTATTTTTTTTTTTTTCAATTATTAAATTCCTACGAATGAAACAAAACGACAATTACAGAAAAAAAAAAAATTTTTTTTTTCATCTTTTTTCTTTTTGTTCACGTTGGATTGCTAAGCATCAACTGAATGTTATTTTTGTTAGAAAACATTTTCAATTATTGACGTCATTTACTACTCTCGTATATATTAAATACAATTTTACGCGTTTATGGGTGTTTTACTCGATTTTTTGTTTTACTTATGTTCTTCAAAATGTGTATGTTTGTGTCCTTCTTTTTTTTTTTTCGTGTTTTTGTTTTAATGAAATATAGGTTTCCATTTAAATTATGGGGTATTTTCCTTTTCACATTTTTTTTTGTCTTCATATTTATCTAAAAAAATTAAACGAGAAAAAAATTGTTGTGATCATTTAAATTTTAGTTAAATTTATGTTAATTGTGAAGTGGGTTATTGTTACACTTCATTTTTCTTTGTTTCTTTTTTTTTTTTCTGAACTTTAGACTTGTAATTTGTAATAAAATAAAAAACGAATTATATCATTACGGGTAACGTATCATTTTACATTTTTAAACTTACAATCCTTTTGGACTTTTGGTGTGGCACTCATTCTTTTTCACATTAATCACACAGAGAGAAAAAAGGACTGTGTACATAAATATAAAAAATCTTTATCGTATACTCGTTTAAATTGTCACTTTGCAAAATTTGCAATAATTTTTAATTTTCATTGAGAACATTTTTTTCTGGTACCTATATTTTTCTTAATTATTGCTTTAAAAGAAATTTTGTCAGAATTTGAAAAAAATTCATACTTATTATAGGTACATATTTACTAAATATAAAAATGAAAATTAAATGACCTGAACATTTTTCAAATTGATTTCACGGATAACTAACTTATCGTACGTTAATTTCAGTCATATATCATTTTTTTATATTCGTTTCATTTTTATACTGTCATCTCTGATATATTATAATACTTACTAAGCGTCCATTACGTATGTATTCCATTTTTATTGAATAAATGATAAAATTGACTAAAATATTGAAGAAAAAAACACATAAAAAATCTCTTACGTATACAATATTGCCAGTTATTCTCATATTACGGTTAATATGAAACTTATTTCATGTAGGTAGATGCTCGTATAAATACAATGCGTACATGTGTTATAAATGCGAGTTAGTATATGAATGTAATATTAAATTTCATATCTTTTCGTAATTTTCACTAAAAAAAAAAATTGATCCTTTATTACCCATAATATACATAATATCAATATGAAAAATGAAATAAACGAAAACAAAAAAGAGAATCGAAAAGGAAGAAATACGAGGGTAATTCAAAAAATTCCCGGAAAAATGAAATAATACACAAGTTGTTGATTTTTATGGATTTATTTTTCTACATTTAAACCACCAAGTTTCATCACCAGTCACTATACGGTGCGAAACGTCTTCAGGATTTAAATCGTACTTGTTTAAAAACTCAGTGAAAGTTCGGCACATCTTTCAATGTGTTCTTCGCGCAACGCTTTACACTAAGTTTTAAAAATACCTCATTTTTCATGTATCTGTATCATCTTATAAATAAATTTGTTGCGTCTGTCTGTATGTATGTATGTATGTATGTTCCGGGTAATCTCGAAAACGGCTGAACCAATCTTAATGGAATTTTTTTTATCTGAAAGAGCAATTCCTCCCACAAATAATAGGCTACTTTTTTTTCAAAATTTATTATTTAAAACAATAAAAATTTGATTTAAACAGATGAAGGTCTGAAAAAAATCTATAAAATGTATGAAAAGCTTTTTCTTCTAAATGAACTGATAATCGTGGTTGATCGTGGTAATTGAATTACAAACTCGATAGATAATGACGTAATAACATAAAGCTTTACAAAGAGCTTCTTTGCTCGGGCTTTCATTCTCTTATTTTGTACATCGTGGTTTGTTTTATTGCTCTATGACAATGCGGACGAAGTCGCAGGCACACACTAGTTTTAAATAAAAACAAATGTACTTTTCTTATACACAGCAGTTACGTTTTCAAAACGCTCAAAATATAACCAAACATCTTGACTGTTGGCATGCTAGTTACTTAATGACGCAATTATTCCGGGAATTTTTTGAATTACCCTCGTATTATATAACTCATGAAATCTATTATACCTCATAAATAAAAGTGAAAAATTCTTAAAATTCATTTTTCCAGATAAATTTCTTGTGCAAGAATTTTTATTGGCCGTATCGTATGTTATTAGTATACTTATAGTTGGGTATCGAATTTTCTGTTTTTATTTTTTTATTATTATTATTTTATTGATCCTCAACATTTCTTTCAAATTATCATAATTCTTGTTGACTTTTCGATTATGCGCTATAGATATGTGTAGATCTATACGAATATCTGCATATGTTACAAAATATATATCATGATATCCTCCTAGCAACTTTAAAATAAAAAAATAAAAATAGGACAGTTAACTGAAAGGCAAAACAAAATATAAATAATTGAGTGGGTGAGCTTAATTTGCTTCTAAATGAATAATTTACATATGCATATACATATTTATTTTTTATGGTTATTTTTACATTATTTATTACTTGATATAAAAAAAATACACTGGTGTGAAAAATTTTCCGGGAAAGAGAATTGTTTTTTTTAGAAAAATTAAAATATTTTAAAAAATTAGAAAAATTATAAAAGTTATATTTTCAATTATAATTTCAAATTATAAAAGTTTCATTCAGCCTTCTTGGGAGCACAATGCCACCCAAGTGGTTCCAAAACTTATTACTATCATGTGTAGGTACATTTTGTTGTGTAGTGGAATGATTAGTTGCTGGTAGAAAAGCAAGCTTATTTACAGGATAGCACTTAAGCTGGAGGCCTCATGTAGAAGAAGAACTTTTCACACTTTAAAAACTTTTCATCCATTGTCCCAGTAGAATAGCTTTTGTATGGCTCAATGTACGCTTTGCAGAAACTTCAGTCAAAAGATTTCTTCTTCTTACTCTCATGCTTTGTCGCCTGAAAAGTTGAAAGTTAATCAACTTCTATCCGTTGTCAACTTCATACGCTTTTCATGCGTCGTCATTGGAACTTATTACATATATTTTAATGTTGTTCAACTTTCATACTCCTCAATGGATTCAAGGCGCGAAAAGCATGAAAGGCGTACACTGGACCTTCAGCTTTAAACTGATCTATTTTAAAATGATCTTATAATATATTTTGAGTTATTTGTCGCAAGCAAGTTTACTATAATCAGCTTTTCGAAGCTCTCTCTGAAACAAATTGATTTATAAATTTACATGATGTAGCTAATTCAAGTGGATTTGTCTTATGTTCCAACTTCCAAATATGCAGCACTAATTCGAACTATTGAAAATTTCATGTTATTTTTTTTTTGTTTGCAGTAGGGGAAGTCGCTTACAAGTATTAGCGAGCTTTAGCATCCATTCAGGATTGTTCATTGCACTCAAAGAACACCACCTAATCAAATTTATTTATCGTTCTCATGTAACGAAGAAGCTTAACCTGACGAACGATTCGAGCTCAACGACATCAATACCGAAAATATGAAATCTGATAGACGAAAAGCTAAGATATTCATACAAAATGCATGATTTGAAATCCAATTAAATGATACATTTGAGCTCATGGGAAAAGTTCTATGGTGAATCAAATCTAGGCTCCTTGTTGGGATGAGTGGATTATCTCTATAAAATTCGTTGAATTAATTTCATTCTTAAAACTCTTCTATGACATACGAGTATACGAGTATATATTTCAAATAAAACATTTCTATAATACAAAAATTATTCGACAACACAAATATTTACAATCAGCATTTGCAAAAAAAAAAGAAAAAATGATAAAATATGTTTTGATTTTGGAGTATGTTGGTGCTTTAACAGTAATATTTTAATATTTCAGTTATTAAAACATACGAGTATAATAAGGGTATTCACGGCTTGGTCTTGTATCTTTTGTAAACATGTTCTACATAATTTTTACTTACACTGTTTGTAAAAATTTACAATGCTGAAACCCATTGTATACGGTGTATATTACTATTGTATATGCCATTCTGACATTAAATGCTAAAGTAATTTGATTAAATTTATTTTTATAATATTTTAGCTGACATATGTTATTAATTTGCTTGATTTCAATACAAAGTTTGCTACGGTCCGTTCACGAAATATTGTAATACTATTGACACACTGCAGAGATAAACCATGGTTATCTCAAATGGTTTATCGATAACCTGGTATGGGTGATACATTTAAATTGAGGTGAACTAGTTTATGTATTCATACGACACCTGTCGAGATAAATTCAAACACTAATTATTTTTCATCTAGTCAGTTTGTTTAAATATAATATAAAAAAAAAATAAATAGCACAAACGTCAAAGATAACTAAGTTCGAACTTGGTTAACAAGATAACTAAGATTTAGTTCTGAAAGTCGGTTATCGCAAAGATAAACCAGAAAACTGAGATAACCATAGTTTATCTCTGCAGTGTGTCAATAGTATAAGATTTGGGTGTATGTTTACACTTTTCACACTCTTACAACAAATCGTGAATACCTCTAATATAAAAATTCCAATCAATAAATTAAATTTCAAATTAAAATTTAAGGCAAACAGCAAAATATAATTTATTGGGAAATATTTTAAATGAATGAAAGCTAGTTATCTGATGTATTCCACAACTTTAAAGCAAACATTGCTGTAATGATAAGCAGCGTATTTTAAATCTCGATTACTGCAAATGTAACACATACTCATACATAAATGAGCAAAATGTGCTCATGTACATAGCTAACATACTTTACGAATTACCTACGAAATTGTCTACAAAAACAATAATACAATAAATACAGAGGAAATATACATACTTTTGTGAGCAATTACGTAAAAGTATACATTTTTTTTTTCGCTTGCAACGCATCATTATATCATAAAATTAAATCGTACACACATTTATGTACATTATTTACATCATTCCATAAAAGGAGCCTTTTTTTTAAATTTACCTTTTTTAAGTAGAGTATATAATTACGAATTTGACGATGCAATAATATACGAAAATGTTCATTTAAGCTTAAACAGACATACATACTACATGCATATTCACAGTTGCACTGAATACTTAACACATTCACGAACGAGAACAACACACAATGATAAAAAAATAATCTTTTTTTTACGTTAAATATTTTTTTCAGAAATTTATTTAATATCCTTGAAACACATTTTTTTTTTTGCGTATCTATATAGCTTTTCCTCTTCTCGTACATACGAATATTATGCGTATAAAATAAAAATGAAAAAAAATTAACAAAAAAGGAAAAACTGCTGACAATATGAAATTTTTTTCAGTACCTGTGTATCTGCATAATGTTCTACACTATGAGAATGTATCTACTGTAGAAAATATGAACAAAAATAAGAATATTTATGTACTTTAAATGAACCTGCAAAAATGATAAACTTTTGATAACAGCAAAATAAACAGGAACGTAGCTCAAAAACAAAAATTAAAGAACAAAATCACTGAAATTTCCAAACAATTTATTCGAGTATTTTTTGTAGATACACAGGCATGAAAAAGTCATGGGAAAAACATAATTTTTCGATATAAACTACTCTATAAGGCCGCGAGCAGACTAATGCCTGAAACAGAATGTGTAGCTGTAGTATGTAGTACATGTAGCACTACGAGCTGTCAAAAATACACTGCATTAATGTAAGTTTGAAGCACCACAATGCGTAGCTGTAGCAGTAGTAGTAGTAGTAGAAGCTGCTGCTCAAAGTAGGAACTTTTCTACTTCATGCTACAGCTACAGCTTTGACAAATGACAGCTAATGTTATAATTAATTTTATCTGCACGTGTTTGCCATCTATGCTTTAATTTTAAAACATTTAACGCAAAAGCTGCTTTTTCTTTTTTTTTTTTCACTTTTATATTTTATTAATTATTTGTAATATTTAGTTATCAAGTCAAATGTCACAACACAATACAAATGAGCTACATACTACATCATTAAGTCAGTCGATATAATGTCGCGCTACATCTATTACTACTACTACAGCTACAACTACATCTACATACTACAAGCTGCACATTCTGTTTCGCGCTTACGCTTGCTGTATGCGCAACATAATAAGAAACAATTGATTTGGATTTTACGCTCTGAAATTTATGTCAGGGCTTTTAGGAGAAGTTTCCAACACAATCCAGAAGTTTCCATCCAGGGCAATTATGTTTTCAATCTTTTTGTCAGTAAAATAGTATTACGTTTTTTTTTTTCATAAAAAATTATACTTGCCCATAATTTTTTCACCCCAATGTATGTACATATGTATGTATAGAATTTATGCCATGGTGATAGTAAATAAAAAATGTTTACATATAAGGAATATATGGATACACATATGCAGCATATGAAAGTTGTCAAAATTAATTACCCAGTTGATAGGTCATTAAAATTATCAAACGAAAAAAATGTAAAAGAGGAAAAATAATTATTCTCTTTATCATCATATCTGCATTAAAAAATCCTTATTTATTAATTGATTTTAATTTTTTGAGAAATATTTTCAACCATTAATTTAATTTAAATTCAAACTTTGAAATGAAATTTCACTTAATTCAATTTTTTCACGACAGTTTTTTTTTTTTAATCATTGCAGTTTTATTAAAAACTAGTGTATGAGGTTTGTATGTGCATACATACCATACCGTACAATTATTATTATAAAGTAGCACAACTAAAAAATATGTAGATACATACTTATATAAATATGCTACTGAAATTTCCAATTATAAACTTCATTTTTATTCTTACTGATAATTTAATCAAATATTACTAACATTCACAATGAAATACATATCGATCTATATACATATGTACATATGTGGACATAAATGTGAGCATATATGTACGTAGTGCGGTCCAAGTATTCTCGACCTGACATACGTACACAATTAATGATTTAAAATAAAAAATACCTTTATTATTTTTCAACATATTCTCTTCCAATTTCAACACACTTTTCACATCTTTTTATTAGCGCTTCTATTCCACTGTAAAAGTATGTTGAATCTTTGTCTGCGAAATGGTCCAAAACAGCCTGTTTTATCTCATCATTATTGTTGAATTTTCTTTCTCTAAGGTCTGACTTCAACTTGGCAAATAAAAAAATAGTCACTCCGTGCAAATTCGATGCTGTAAGGTGGATGATCAATTTCCGTGAAGTCACATTCTCTTGCAGTTGACTTTGAAGAAGCAGCAGTGTGAGCTAGAGCTGGAGCTTATCCTGTTGCACGAACAACTTGACCCAGTTTTCCTTGTCGCTTTTCGATAATTGTTTGACGCAATTGGTGTAATAGATTACTATAATATACCGCATTTATAAACATTCTTTAAAATCAGTTAAAAGTATCCTCTCACAATCCAAAAAAAATAGTGGCCATGACTTTTTTAATGCTCTGTGTGACTTTAACGTTTTTAGGGACCGGTTCTCCTTTACGATGTCATTCCATTGAATCTCATTTTGATGTGGGATCATAGTAAAGAACCATAGTTTTATCACCCGTCACAATAGTGATCAAGCTTTCCTTCTCCTTCTTTTGTTAAAAACTTTATCACAGCATGCTATTCGATTTTTGACATGATTAAAAATTGCGTAGTTCGCTGAAATGTTTGGTAAGAACAAACAATACATCTAACTACCTACTGCGTATTTAAAATTTGGAGAAATACATATGCAGGTCGAGAAATATGAGGCCGAAAATACTTCGACTGCACTACGAACATATGCAATGCAAAAACATTGTATTTCCCCAAAAGGATTTCATTAAAATTTCTGTTAAATTTCCAATAAATCAACAACCAATCCTATACAGCATATGTATTTCAAAGTAACATATTTTCATTATTTGTTTTGTTCATTTATTATGTTTTGTCAGTTTCGAAATTAACTGCGATTAATTTGCCTTCTTTAAAAGCCCATCAATTTTCCAGAAATCTAATAAATTTCATGTGTGCTGTGTGTACATATTAATGACAGACGAAAAAAATAAATATGAAAACGAAAAAGGACATATATACGTGTATGTATTTCTACTCAAAACAAAAAATCCATACACGAGCATATGAAATATAATTTTATGTGTTGAAAATTATTTCGAAATATTTTCATTATTTTCTCATACTTATGTACGAGTATTTTCCTTCCATTTTGTTCGCCTATCTAAACTCCATACCATAATATATATATAGTATTTGTATACAAAATGATACAGATATACATAAATGTAATGTATACATACACAAACAGTATGTGTGTGTTTTTATGTAGATAATAATTGGTCACAAAATACAATAAAATGTACACAAAAGTGTCAAATATTTTCTATACCAAACTAGTATGTATTATTTCCTTTTCAATTTCTTTTTCGTTTTCGTTATTTTGCTCGATTTTGTTTTTTTTTTCTACTTTTCTACTCCTACTTTCTTAACTTACTCTTATCAAGAATTATAGAATTAAATGGAATTCTAAAGAAATATATTATAGAACAAAGAGAAAGTAATAAAATAGTTGTTTTTCCTGACTTTTGATGCTTTTTACTTCTGCGGTTCACATTATGTTCCTTGCAAAAATAAAATGTGAATATGAAGGCAATACCCAACAGAAAATAAAATAAAATAAAAGGAAATGAAAATATATACCCAATATATACCCATATTTCACAATTCACTTTCAATTTCATTGAATTCGCAAATGTGAAATATGATGTTTCATAATTCACTTTGCGTTTTCCGCTTTCGAAAACGAAATATAAATAGGTGTTCCGTAATTAACTTTTCACTCAATTTTTGTGAATTAAAATCGGTAACCAAAAGATTTCGATTTACATATTATCAATTAAATATTTTACAATTTTTTGAATCAAAAGCAATGAAAACGTATGAAATTCTGAAAGACAAATTTTGAAATGATGCGAATTTGAATACACGCGTTTTTTTTGAACAGGGACAATAATTCATATTTTTACTACGAGATGCTACATTAGGATATACTTTTTAAACGGTATAGTATGGTATATAGTGTCAATCATTTCTGAAATACCTTATACTGCTGAATGTCAACTTCAAATATTCAACCTCAAAATCTGTGTAAAAATAATAAATTATTTTTGTCGGACATATAAAATTGAGTATAGAATTCAGGTATCAATTTGAAAATAAAATAGCTAGCTGATTATTGACCCTAATCAACTAAAAAAAAAATCAACTTTTCTATTGGGTGAAGGCGTAGTCATGATAAGCCCGTTCCGTTCCGACACGTTTCAAAACATACCTGTTATGATAAAATGGAACGGTATATAGTAAAGTTGAAAGCTAATATTGAAAACTTATATGGAAACAGGTTATGTTATATCCGTAAAAAGTTGAAATTTGTTCAACTTCAACGTTTCGTGCCGTTCCGTTCCGTCAATCCATATAAATAACATGGAAATGTCAAATATCCAACTTTTTTCTTTTTACGGAACGGAACGGAACGGGCTTATCGTGACTACGCTCTAATAGAGTAAACCCCCATTATTGTGCATTAATAACGAGTCTGACTAGTTTAAAATTATTTTTACTTTGAGAACAATGACGAGCCCTGCTAGTAAATAGTATTAAAGTGATCAATTTTGCTGTTATGAATTTTTGTTTTAAATAATTATATCAGACTTAAAATTTATTTAAACAATTAAAACTACAAGGGGTTAAATAAATATCATTAGCTAGAGCATAAAATAATGCCACATATGGTGTACAAAAAGTTGCACATAATTTTGTGTTGAAAGCTTCATAAAAATTTTAACTGTTATAATTTTTTTTAATGAAATAATCTAATATTGTAGACACACAGAGATTGAAATTAAGTATTTTGTCAATTTCAGCTTCGAAATCCGGAAAAAACGACGGATTTGAGCCGAAATTTAGTCAGCGAAATTACATAAAAAATACGTAATAATCGCTCGAAATCTACTCATTTTTCGCTCTTTACGTAGAACAGAGACATCTACTAACAAATTGTAAACCAAAAAAAAATGTTTTTTTTAAATTTTCATTAAGAAATAATTGAATATAATTGACAGTTAAATTGTAGGCTATGTTCAGATAAATTAAATTAAAATTTGATACTTAGATTAAATAAATTAGACAAATTGTCAAAATCACTGTGTGTCACCTTCGTAATTTCTACTCGAAATTAAAATGAAATCTACTTAATTTCAACCTCTGTGTGTCGAAGACATAAAGAATTTTGTGTTATATCTAGTGGCACTTAGAAAAGAGACAACCTGTATACGTATATATTATATATACAGACATTATACGTATCAACAGAAAAATTGGTCAGATAAAATTCACCTTCAGATATTATCTACTCACTATATCTGGGATGTGATATTAAAAGCCCTTTTTTATTGCTGTATTATATCAACTCGCACATTACATACATATGTACATAAGTACTTACATATTATACTACTTCTCTGCAGTGTTTGTTTTGTTGTCAGAATCATCTATCCTATTGTAATTCTCTAGTAAATTGTTCTTTTGTGCTTTCATTTGATGTTAAAGAGATACCAAAACTTGAATGAATGTAATGAATAAAAAAATTATAATTTTTTTTTCTTTTGAACACAGAAAAAAAAAACAGTCGAAAATACATTAAAAAATAAAAGAATATAAAACTAAAAGAAAGTTAGATGACAACAAAGTAGTAATATCACTGAATATCTGAATTATTTCCTACAGTACTGTAGAGTTTGGAATTAAATTATACAATAATTAAATTTCATGTTATATTTCTATTTGAAATGTTAATAACTTCAAGGGGTTCGGGATTAACTATATAAGTAGTACTGAAAATGACAAGACACAAACAAAAGAATTTCCTGCACAAATAGGACAACAAAAATTCTTGAAAAATGAAAAATTCCATTTTTCATATTAATTTAACAAATTCATCTCAAAAGGATGTTTAGAAAGATTTTTCTTCAGAAATTATCTGTTATATCTTCACTCTTATCAGTTGAAAATTTTTAAAGGATAAGGGCTCTCTGATATTCGAATATAAATTTTTAACACACACTTGAAATATTTTAACTGCAATCTCATGTACAGATATGTATAATATTTTTATGGTTTGTTTAAGTTTAAGGTGATTCTTTACCTTCAAGGATATACATACCAAAATTATCTCAAGGATATACCCAAAATTTTTGTATTGTAAAAACTTATTATGTGTATGCTGTCTATGAACATAATGTACTAGAATGAATAAAAACTTTATGAAAAGGAATACTTTACACATATGTACATGGAAAACTTGTCCATTAATGTCCATTTTTCATTATAAAGTTTCACACCATCAAATATAAATATTATCGAACAATACACGAGTACTTTGGGTTTGGATCAATTTTAGAAATTTGCATTAAATTTTAATTATCTAATAACATGCATACACTATAAATAATGATCGATTATTTTAAATAATGAAAAATTATTCACTTTTCTATATTTACAGTCACAAAAATGTCACCACGACCATCATTAATACCAGATATCGATAATATATCATTGTATAGCGGTAGTGATTCATCTAGCGGACAATTGAGTGGTAGTCAACAACAAATTACCCAACAACAGCAACAACAGCAAGCCAATCAAGCAAATAATAATATTTCTGGTACGAAAGCAACACCAGCAGAACCAGGTAAACCTCCCAGTCGTGCTGGGGCTTGTCGTGTATGCCTAAAATCATTTAAACCAGACGATTATAGTAAAACGTGCTTTGAATGCCATCAGAGAGTATGTGAAGATTGTGCCAGTTACAGCAAATTAGATGAAAATGAGGATGCGGTGAGTATTTAATCATTTCAGTTACTACATAATATTTTTTTTGTTATATTGTATAAATATAAACCGCAATAACAACTCTTGCATACGATAAAAAAATTGGGTACCATCAAAGATATATGTATTTATTTATTACCTTTGGTGCCATCTTACTAATAAATATTCATTATTATGTATGATGTGTATAGTTAGAATCTATATGAAAAATGGACAAAATGAATGGGTGGAAAATATAATGCTGCTACTGCGAATGATAATATTAAGCTTCAAAAAGTTGTTTGTTGTTTATATCGAAGCTTTTGCAATGTATCAATAAAATTAAACTTTAATGAAAATTTTCCAAAAATATAATATTCTTTGTGAAAGTTTCTAGATTATATATTACATTATACTTGCAAACAAAGTAAAATACGAATAAATTATAATTGAGTCCTTTTTTGGTTCTTTTTTATTCCCTGTACCATAGAATATGTGGAGATGTAGCGTTTGTAGAAGAAAAATGGCATCAAGAGTTTGTATACCACAAGATTCGACTGATTCAATGTTAGATGTGCCTATATTGGAGGCATTGCAAAGACGTCATTCAGATGTTAAATTAGGATCTAGTACAACTTTAGCTCCAGAAAATGGTATTGGATTAGCACCACCTCGCAGTCCAGAATTAAGACGACACTCAGATGTGTCACCTGCATCACTTAAGGAACTAGAAAAGGTAAAAGAAATAAAGCAGAATTGTGTACAAATGACAGTAAAACATAATAAATGCAACAACTTTTTAATGGAAAATGAAGCAACAAACAGAAAACTATTATTATCGTAATTTCACATTTTTTACGACATTGCATGCCATAAAACGCATCGTTTCATTGTTACATTTAATGGATTCTTTTAATTATTTTACATTTTACTATTATTACCAACCTGTTGTTATCACCTTTTTTGTTCTATTTTTTTTATATAATTTTACTATTATCTACAGTTAAAAGGTGCCAAAACTCCTGGAAATGATATGGATTGGCGTAAGGGTGGACGAAGTACGGCGCCAAGTCGATCATCAAGTCCTCCAAAATTTGATGCCGTTCCACCACCAGCATCACGAATAGCATCGAGACGAGGTTCCAGAGTAGCTAGACAACGCAGTTACGATGATGATATGAAAAGTGTCGGATTGGCACCAACAGCTGGTGGGGGAACAAATGAAATGGGACTGGGCATTCCAGCGATGCCAAGAAGGTTCACTTATAAAATTATTGAAAATATTCAAACATAATTTTAATATTAAATTTTTATTATTTGTTTTCTAATCAAAATTTACAGAAAATCTGCTTATGATGTATTTGCTCCAGGAGTACTACAAGCAGCTACATCACAGATTGCAATTAGACCACAAAATTCTGACATACTTCCTGCACATGTTCAACCACCCACATCGAGACGTCCTTCATTCAGAATTCCACATCCCGTTGAAGTGGAACCACAGAAGGATGATTCTCCCAGTCCAGATAAAAGTAGTCCAGTTCTAACTGTAGACGAAATGCCCACCAGAATGAGACGAAGAGGATCACAATTGTAAGTACTTATTTAGTCAGTATTTTCGCGTTCAAATTTCAATTTTTTTGTTAAATCGTTTTACATTATTTTTAGACCTAATATAGAAGCACTCCGAGAAAAGGGTGCAATTCCACCAACGCAATTGAATCCTGTTCCTCCACCAATAGCCGCATTCACGGGTCCAGCATTAGAAGATCTAGAAGCTCCTAGACGACAAACATCAATGGACGGTGAGGCTATTAAAATTGTAATTCATGATGTCGATTCGGGTCCAATTTGTGCATCGAAACGACGTATCATATTACGAAAGGATCCATCTGATAAAGCACACAGAAGTAAGTAAACAAACATAAAATGTGAAATTTTAGTTTTGTATACTTCACTAGATTTTCTATTTTCTAAAAATCAATTTTGAATTTCTTTTTTCGACTACTATTTAAGAATAAAAGAATAGTCTATAAATAGTACACAAATATTAATCACTTTAAATTTCATTTCAATATTTATGATGGATGTATGCGAAATCATAATAAAAAATATCTTAACAATTTTATCAGATTTTTATTCTGTTGTTCGATTTCGGTTATTATTTTATTAGAAAACTAGATCGTAATCCATTCATTGAACATCATGTTCTAAATTTATCTTACATATTGCTTTTCATTTATTAAGTTTTATACGTTCAACAATGCTTCTTTCGACTACTACTATATACTCATACCATTTATCCATCTTCTATCCATTCATCTACTAGCACACCAATTCACTTATGGATTTCTAACTCTTAACATTTAGCTTTCACATAATACGTATATGTATTTATAAATGTGTCTGTGTTACAAGGATATATGAGTATGTATGTATGAGTGCATGCATAACTATATACAATCATTTATATTCTAAAACACATGCAAATATAATACATTCATCCATTTCTCGAATACTTGTATCAAAAATGTCTACAAAATGATTTATATACTGAAACAAACCTGTTGATTTCACATAAATATACATCAACAGCAGTAAAATTGATGAGTTTTTTCTACTTTAAAGCTTAAAGATTATAAGTATATTTATATCAGATACCCAGAAATAAATGAAGCAGCGACAACAAAAAATAAATTTAAAATAAAATTTCAATTTTCTGTTCTGTGCTGTTTTTATTATCTATACTTCTATATAAATAGCATTCAATAAATAAGAAAATTCCAGTTCCATTTTTGCAATCAAGGTTGACGACAGATATTCTACTATATTCGATATTACATATGAAAATTCCTTAAAGGTACCTTAATGCAACAACTGTGTTGACGATAACGCGATGTGCAGGTGGAGAAGGTAATGATAATGGGTGTGATCGGTGATGATGATAATGTAGGTGGTGTAGTGAATGATGATAAAATGATCATATGACTTCGGTCTTTGTAATCTGTCGTTTTTGTAGATTTTATTTCGCTTCAAATCGTTGTGCATCAGGAATAAATGTTGATTTTTAGAGTTGTTTCATTTGTTGCTAATTTTATTTTGGAATCAATGTAATGTAGTTCCAATCCAAAAAAGTTGTTATGAATACGAATATACAATTACTGATTGATATTTATACGTACTTTCACACACAGTTTTGTATATATAAACATATGAAAGATGTACAAGAATTGAATGTGTAATTTTTTATATAAACATACTTTTAGAATAAAAAATAATCGAATATTTTATATCTTAGAATGCATTAAGATGTTAGCAGAGACTTTTTGAAAAAAAAAATTCAACAGTTAATTTGAGAAATCTACAATTGAACTGATTTTAATGTCATGTCACAGTACACTTTGCTTGACAATGATGAAATAGGAAAATTGCAAAATAAATTAATATTAAGAAAATTGACTGATTGTGTTGGCAGAAATTTATATTATTTTTCATGTGCACATTGAACCTACTCGTATATAGAAATGACGAAAATTTAACAAAAACCAATGAGGATATTTATTTATTTATATTATTTTTTTAATTAATAAATTCATCTAAATGTTAATAGTCCCTTTTCAAAATGCTACTATACGTGTACTTATAGATACATGTATGTATGTTCACTTTTATAAAGATGAGAAAATGAATAATGTATCTTTTGTACCTTTTGTAATTTATCACATGCTTTTATATATTGCTCTAATATAAAATTGATTTTCAGTAGGTACAGTAAATTTATTTTAGTTAATGGAAATATCTTCTTTTGGAATACACGATAATGTAAAATATAAGTAATGTATATTTGTTACTGCTAGCCTATCTATAGTACATATACATACATGAGTACTTTTTCATCATTATACATACTATTAGAAATTTTACATACACGAGCTAGACATATACGTATACAGATTCATGCTAGAGAAACCTTCTATTATTAATCGGATTGAACAATGATGTTGTAATGCAATGTACACGTATGTATGTATTAGTCTATGCTCTATGCATATGTTATATATGTATGTACATACACTGCATCCACGCATATAATATCTATTAAAAGTTATGAGTAATCAATCATTCATTTACCAAGTTAAAAAGGATTTCATGTACACGATGACTTTATGTAATGGGAAAAGGTGAATGGATGTTGATGAAAACATTTGAATTGAATCGTATCAAAGAACAATAAATGTACAAACAATGAAGATAGCCCAAATTAAAGTACAAAGGAATAATTTTTTTTTTAAAAATGTTCACAAACAAAATTTTTTTTTCAATTTTGCATTTTAATCAAAGCCATACGTGAATATAAAGACGATCCCGTATAATATGTATAATAGGTATGTCTAATCCATGCGATGAATATCTAACCTAAAAGTTGATTATTAATTATTTTGTATATATACCCGTACCTCGTACAAAGAATATTAGAAAAATTTAACTGAAAAAAGGTCAAAGTTTTTCTACTTTTATTTTTTAAAGAAAAATCAAATATTCAATATTATATTATAGAACCATTATTATATCTGAAGATTAAAAATTTAAGACATAAAAGTTATTTTTATATTTTTTATCATACATACATATTATATGGGGTTTACTAATAGGAACGTTAAAATTTTTAATTGTCATAACAACTACGCTATGATCGAAAAACGAAAAGTGAATCTCATCAAGCTTCTATTGCTGTACTCGGTATTGCATTGGCAAGTGATCATGGAAATGTATAGAATTCAACAACGCGTAGAAATTATTTGAATTAATTTGTCAAAATACATTTTCTGTTCGCTGTACATTTCGTGCATTTTGATAAATTTATAAAAAAATTTGAAAATTTTGCGTCATGATCTTCATTTGAAGGCTTATAAAGTTCAACTGATTATGGTTTGCAACGAAATGTCATTACTTGAACTTTAGAGCAGTTGGTTGAAAGTTGTTTTAGATTTTTAGAAAAAAAAAAATAATCTTTTCGAATGAAATGCATTTCTGGCTTTTAGCAAAAGGAAACCGACATATTTAAACGATATTATTTTCAGAATATAATGTAACCGATTTTTCTTCAAAATAATAAACAAACCACATGATAATCACTTGTATAGTTATCATTGTGTTTCATTTTGAAATTTTGACGCGCTTATTGGTAAACCCTATAAATTATTTTTTTTATCCTTTTACATCACTATTACAATAAGGTTTTTCTTTGTATTTAAAACTTTTGACAATATATGGATTCCCTTATTTTTATTTTTTTGTATACAAAATGTATTTTGATTTAATTTTGAATCTTTTCAAAAATTTGGAACATAAAAAACAATCGATAAAAATCCCTCTCAGTGCTATATACTTAGATGGGTCGATGGGTAGACTTTATGTAAACGCATTCAAGCGTTTCTGCTTCATCTAAATCAATTCAACCGTTTTGTTTCTATATTACGGTATTATATACGTGTAATATGTACGTATACAGGTGAATATGTTTTTCTTCAATTCTTATCCTTCGAAGAGTTATTTATTTACTAAGATAATTATATATTTTTTCGCATTATTATGCAAAGAATTTCTATTGTCTTTTATTTTTATTTTCATTTGTTTTTCATTTATTTATTTATTTATTTTTTGTATTAATTTTTCCTCTGTTCATTTTCTTGTTGTTATATCCACTGGTTATATCGTTCTCATTTTGCTTTATTTTTCTTTTAAGCACGTGGGTTCGGAATGAGAGTTGTTGGTGGAAAAACTGGTGCAGATGGTAGACTTTTTGCTTATATTGTATGGACAGTGCCTGGAGGACCAGCAGAAAAAGGTGGATTACAACAAGGCGATAAGGTAAAAATACACATAAAATATCTGAAATATAATTATAGAATTTTTTTTTTTGTTTGAAACTAAAATGTGTAAAAAGAGAAAAGTCATTCTAATATAATACAGTACAGCTCGAGTAATAAACAAAATTCCAACACATTTTTTGTTTATGTATAGAAATGTGTGTAAAGATTATCATATAGTGATGATGAATATGAGATGAATTTTTATTTTCAATTTTCATTTGTTTTTATTTTCTCTTCATAAAAAAAATAATGAAAAATGAACTCTTATAATATGATTTGTAAATATTTTGATGTTGTATACAAATTGCATACGTGGCAAATTGGTATTATGTATTGTATAGAAATTCAATTTAAATTCCTTTTTTTTCGAGCAAATCGAACATGGATATATACTAGGATATATTTTTATTTTATTTTTGTCTTCATTTTCCTTGAATTTTATCACATATATACGAGTACTGTAAAAGTAATGTACCTACACACATTTCATAACCTTTGTGTATAGTAATGATCCAAAACAAAAGGCTAAACTTCCGAATTGGGGCCGCCACCTTTTAAAATGAGACCTTCCGATAATAATACTTTGGAATGTCGTCTTTGACGTGGTATATGTCTCTGTTGGCGCAAATTCATCTTATAGACGCAAACTACCCTTGAAAATTGTTGGTCCAAAATGATGTGTTTTACGAAAACCGTTATTTCTCCTTATATCAGCATCTTTGGATTTGATTAGTTAATGTACCATTTTAAGGAGGACTTTCTACTCTATTTGTCACAGTTTATTTTGCTTTGATTGGATTAGCGGTTCTCGAGATAAAAGGATTTGTCAAAATTTCGTGTTTTTTAAAAATCACTTTCCCAAACTTTTTTTGATGACGGTATAACTTCAAAACTTGAAAGATGATATTTATGTTTTATAATATCATTTAAAAGGATTTTTTGTCTTCTTTCCAATGCTATCACATTTATGTATAGAAACTGCATAAATAAAAAAAGTAAATGCAAAAATATACAAAAAAAATGAGAAAAAATACACATTGAAGTTATGCCGTCATCAAAAGAAGTTGAAAAAGTGATTTGTAAAAAACACGAAATTTTGAATTTAAGTCCTTATATCTCAAGAACCGCTAATCCAATCAAAATGAAATAAACTGTAACAAATAGAGTAGGAAGTTCTGTTTCAAATGGTTTATCAATTAATCCGATCCAAGATCCTGATCTCGAGAAATAACGGATTTTGTAAAATCTGCCATTTTGGACCAAAAATTTTTAAGGGTAGTTTGCGTCCTCTAGATGAATGTGCGCCAATAAAGACATATATCACGTTAAAGAGGACATTCCAAAGTATCATTATCGAAAGGTTTCATTTCAAAATCTGGCGGCTACAATTCGGAAGTTTCCCCAAACAAAATTATGAAATTTTTATGAAAAGTATAAAAAATTATTTCAAATTTTTCTCAATATCGATCATCCCCATATGTTATAGCAGGCGTATACAAAAGAAGTTTCCACAAAATTTCTCAATTATAATTTGTCATAGAAAATTCTAATTAAATGGAAAAATTTTCCTTGACTACATCTAATTTTCTATTTTCATTATTTTATTTTTAACTTTATTTGTAAAATTTATTCCTATACAGATTTTAGAATGGAATGGTATGTCATTGATCGATAGAAGTTTCGAAGAAGTCTGCTCGATTATGGATCGTACCGGTGATGTTGTTGAATTACTTGTTGAACATGCAACAGATTTTCGTATGTGCGATCTATTAGAAGATGGCAGTGGTAGTGGTGGTGGTGGTGGTGGTGGTCCAGGAAGTGGTGGAGCAAGTGGTAGCAATCAAACTGGACCAAGAAAATCTGGTGATGGACCAATCGGTTTAGGACTTATACCAGGTAAATTTTATATATTCAATATTAGAATTTTATTCGAGAAAAAATTTGTTTCTCAATTTTTGTCGAAAATTCCTTTCTGATAAATAGGTTTAAAAATATGTTTATAATATGTGACAAATAAGTAAAAATGAATTAAAATTATATTTTTTGAATAGCATTTTATGTATAACAATTACATATAAATCTTAAAAAATAATTAGCTAATTATCAAAAATTCTCCATACAACATATGTAAATCGTACACATACTCATTTGCTTCATATTTCTATTTTTCTTTTCTGTTTTTCTTTTCATTCTTTTTATTTTCTTTCTTTTTATTTTTTTTTTTTGTTTTTGATTCATTTTTCGTTGATTTAAATTTCTTTTTCTAGATCCAGATGTAACGGAAAAATCACCGTCATCGCCAACTAGAAGGAAACTACCAAAAACACCGGTATAAAATTAATTACTGTAACCACCCCATATGCATAAATAATTTTAAATTTTATTTAATCAAAAAAAAAAATAATAATAAATAAATAAAAACCAAAAAATTTATTATTCGTGTACTGTTAAAATAATTTTATATAAAAAACAAATGGAAACAAAAAAATCTCAATTAACGGAAAACTAGATAAAAAAAAAAAATGTTACATGCAATTTGTTTTTTGATTCTTAGATCGCAATTTTGTTAATAAACAGCGCAATATTTTGTTTTTCCGTATAATTTTATAATTTTTCTGGTTTCGTTTTTATGTTTTATGTTTTATACAATTTTTTTTTTTTTTTTTTTTTTGTTCAAATTATTTTTAGGGCTGAATATTATAATATCTGCTCACGTTTATAAAATGTTCACAAGTATTTTGTTAATTTGGCGAAAAAGTTTATTATTAAATTATCATTGAATTTATTATAGAATGCCAGAAACAAAGTAAGTAGTACAGCACGTAGTTACATATAACATTACATAATCACATAAATTGAAAAAAAAAATAGTTTTGAGCTTTTAAATAATTAAATAACAAATCAATAATATACATATTTAAGAGAAAAAAATATATGCGTAAATATGAAATCAAAACATCTTATCATTATGACAAGATCTTACATACAATATATTTTTATTTAATCGAATTCTTCATTTCTTCGACACACAAAACGGTGTTGTAAACATAAAAATGTATAATAGATGTTTTCGATTTGGCAATTTCAAGTAGTTGCGAGTACTAAAATGTGTCTAGGATAAATTGTTAAAACGAACGACACAAAAATTATTCGTAACTATTTGCATCTATTAGCAGCTACTTGAAAAATTTTTCATGAGTAGCTGCGAGTAGATGGTTTTTAGCACAGATATTTACCTTTCCTACTCGCAAGTACTTCAAATTACCAAATCGAAAGAAGCTAATATTTTATATCGAATATTAAAATATCGAATGCTTGTAGTGGAAATTGTCACTAATTGTCACTAATATTTTCTAATTGTCACTAGATACACGACGATATTCTTCAGACTATTTCACGAAAAAAATTGTACCAGCAAAACTATCAATTGTCACTATTTTTGACGCTGGAGGCCGTTGAAAATTTTGAGTTTTTGTACATGATCTTCTAACAGAAAAGCATATTTAACTTTTTTTACACCCTATATGTAGTATCATTTTGTGTTCTACTGGTTCTACTTAATCACAAAAAAAACAAACTTTCTTTCTATTAATCTAAAAAACAGTATAAATTTTACATTATGAATACAATTGCAATGCTTAGCAACATTGTTGCTTAACAATCGATAATATACTACTCTGTCAAAAAAGTACCCGGGAAAATGTCAATAAAGCACAAAATATTCAATTATCATCTAAATTTATTTTGTCGCCTTCAAAGTAGGCCCCATTTGAAGCAACACACATACGCCAACGGTTAATCCAGTCCTCAAAACACTTTTTGTATGCATTTTCCGAGATATCCTACAGCACCTTCAGCGAATTTTGTTTGATCGATTCAATCGACTCAAAACGACTTCCGCGAAGACGTAATTTCAATTTGGGGGACAGGAAAAAGTCAGCAGGAGCCAAATCAAGTGAATATGGAGGCTGTTCGATGACAGTCGTTGCTTTTTTTTGCCAAAAACTCAGTCACTATAGTCGCTTTGTGAGACGGTGCATTATAGTGGTACAAAATCCAAGAATTTTCTCTTCATAATTTCGGTCTTTTGCGACGAATACTTTCACGCAAACGACTCATGATCTTCAAATAGCTAATAATAGCAAACTTTGTTAGCTGTTTGACCCTCTGGCAAAAAATCTTTATACACTACACCATGATAATCGAAGAACACAGTCAGCATCACTTTGATTTTGGAACGACTTTGACGAGGTTTTTTGGGTTTTGGTTCAATTTTCGTACGCCATCCCGATGATTGTTGACTGATTTGCATATCGTACTCATTAATCCATGTCTCGTCGCCGTAATTATGCGTTGCATGAAAGTGGGATCAGAATTTGATCGATCAGCCGTTTGAAGCACACACAGATATAATCAGCTGCTGTAAACATTCTAGTTGACATAGCGCGTTCACAGTTGACATCATGGTTAGGTTCAGTGCTACCAGCCAACAGAAAAAAATTTTTTTTATTAGCATTTGCGTAGGCTTTTTAAATAAAAATGTCCGGATACTTTTTTGACAGAATGTATGGACATATATACATTTTCATATATAAATATCGTAATCATACCCACTGAATAATAAAAACAAATGCAAAATGATAATTATCTCTATGCCATAATTAAGAAAAGAACATGATGATATGTTATCGTATAGAATTGCTTGTTTGTATTGTATAAAGTTTCTCCAAAAGAAATCATTTTTGAAGGAAAAATTCATTAATCGAAAGCAACGCTTTTGATTGGCACCACCTACAAGTAATTCTGTCAGATACATCCAGTAATCAGTTACTTGTGTACTTTGCCACTTTGCTGATTGGAATAAGTGATCGACTTGGGCGACTGCAGTAAGGCGATTGCTATAGGGTTTGAACTCAGAACGTCACGTGTACCAGCCCAACACCACAACCATCGAGCTATTCAATCAAGCCCCATATTATTAATAAATAAAAATTGATTCCTGTATTAAAAAATTTTCTCATTTGTTACTTCAAAAGAAATAACATAAAATTTTCAAATCTTATACTACAGACACACAAGTGGTATTAAAACTAGGAATATTTGTATTCGTACAAAATTGAAGCTAGTCTCAACTGGTTTGAGTTTTTTTTGGTTTAATATTCATTGAGTCAAATAGAATTTTTTAAACTGTCTTGGAAATGATAAAGGTTTAAAAGTGAACCAGTTAAGAAAAATAATATTTTCAATTTTTAATTTAATTTAAATCTTCGAAATTTAAATCTTATTAACCATATAAAATCTTAAAAATGCAAATCTAATTGAATTGAAATCTAATTTTAATGGAAACATTTGAATTTTAAGAAAGAAATAATGATTTCAAAGACAACGATAGATGGCACTGATACAAATAAAATGTTATCAAAATTTATAAATTCATATCAATACCACGAACTATTTTGTGATATCAAAACGGCACTCAAAGTGCTAATTGAGTCTGTTTCTAGGAACTGAGACGGACTGCCACTGCAACCAACCAACCACGAATTATTTTCGTGCTATGTGCTATTGAGGCAAGGCCAAGGTGACACGCAAATTAATGATTTCTACGTATTTTTGAAGATTCCTAGTTTCAATATCGCTTGTGTGTATGTAGTCGATATTTATCAAGCATTATGGGTGCTTATTTAATTCAAGATTCAAAAATTACTAATTACACAAATACATAATTATAAATTTGTCTCAATAAAATTATTAATACAATATTATAAAATCGTTTTCTTTTTGTAACAGAATTTCTCATGCACCCAAATTAAAATTTTGGTTAACCTTTTGTCAAAAACACAAAAACAACATTTACTTTTAAATTTCAAAAAACAGACATCACCTAAAGATTTACATTTTGCTTAAAAATCAATGGTATATAACATCCTATTTTACTTTTATTATTTTCATCTTCTTATCTGTATATATATTTAGGTATATACGTTACATCAAATTCTGTAGGTTTTTTAATTGTTTGTTAGAAACATAAAACATTATTTTTTTTTTCTCAAAATATAAAAAGTAAGAAAATAAAATCAATCATAAAAATTGTATATTATGTGTGGGTGGCTGAATACCAAAATTAACCGCAAAAACCAAACCACAACACTAACCCACTGTCAGACCAAAAACCAATCTACTAGATATTTGCATAAACATTCATAACATACTCTAGAATAAATTATAAGTTAATCTACGATTCTTAAAATGAAATTTATTTGAAACTGTATTATTGTCATTTATACAGAATATGTATGTACGTTACGTACGACTTCAAGTACATTATTATCGATCGTTTGTATATGTGTATAGTTTAAGCATTTGAGTTAAGATATTTTTATACGTACATGCATAAATACTCATAAGTTACATATGCATTGTACAGCGTATCGTTTTACAATAATTTAATTGAATTCTGACAAGAAAAATACAAACACAAAATAAATAATATATAGATGCATATTATATGTACCATTGTTATATCTTTAATTTGAATTCAAATCAAACTATCCAAGCAATTTAATATGCTTTCTTTTTGTGCCTATAGATATTATGGCTGGAGTTCCGAAAAGGTGTTCCCTCTGATCCTCTTGAAATTTTGACCACAGATAGTCCTTGTGACGCAAAGCACAGAACTCTAATATTTTTTGTCGGAAAGCCCTCTATCGGTCACAATTCGCATTTAAAATTTTTTGTCGAAATTCTTATTTTAGCAATATCTCTGTAACGGTACATGATACAGGTATGTTTTACATCTCAAAAGATGTGTCTTAAGATGCTCTATATTCTGAAAAAAAGAAATTTTCAAAATCTCCTAGTAGAAGGATAATAAAGGACATTTTGTGATTTTTGGCTATTTTCACATTTTTGACAATTTCTCAGAAAGGAGTAAGGATAATCGGTTCAAATTTTTTGCAAATAAAAAAGGACACCATGAGCAAGATTTTTCATTCATTACTTTGATCCTGATGAAAAAGGAAAATGTCCTGCAGAGAAATAATTTTATTAATACTGAATTTTGCAATTTTATGTTCGGGTGCACGTGTGTGTATGTGAGTATGTGTATTTGTAGAAGTCAAATATGTGATATTTTTTGTATGTTCGTATATATGCGTGTGTATGTGCATTTGTAGAAGGTAAATCTGGTAGTGTGTGTATGTAAGTGCATGTGTGTGTGTGCATTTGTAGAAGGAAAATCTGATAGTGTGTGTATGTAAGTGCATGTGTGTGTGTGCATTTGTAGAAGGAAAATCTGATACTGTGTGTATGTAAGTGCATGTGTGATTATTACTATTATTATTAGATATAATTTTATATTATATTACATTTATTTCAATGACTGGAATAATACTCTACAAACAATCTGAAAATACCAAACGCGCGCGTTTGTGTTGTGTGTGCGTGCGTGCCTGTGTATATGCGTGCGCGTATGTGCATTTGTAAAAGGTAAATCTGATAATTTGTGCATTAAGCATTTTCTATCAGATTTGTTTTCTACAAATGCACACACACACATGCACTTACATACAAACACTATCAGATTTTCCTTCTACAAGTGCATACACACACTATCAAATTTTCCTTCTACAAATGCACACACATACATGCACTTACTAACACACACTATCAGATTTTCCTTCTACAAATGCACACACACACATTCACTTACATGCACACAATATCAGATTTTCCTTCTGCAAATGCACACGCACACATACACTTACATACACACACTACCAGATTTGCCTTCTACAAATTCATACACACACACACACGCACACAAGCGTACTCTATCATATTTGCCGATATACGTGTAGTGTATATGTATGCCTGTATAGAAAATACTTAATGTACACACTGTTAGATTTACCTTCTACAAATGCACATACACACGCATATATGCGCACATACACAAACTATCATATATTTGACTTCTACAAATACACATACTCAAAATACATACACGTGCACACGAACATAAAATTGCAAAATTCAGCATTATTAAAATTATTTCTCTGTAGGACATTTTCCTTTTTCATCAGGATCAAAGTAATGAATGAAAAATCTTGCTCATGGTGTCCTTTTTTATTTGCAAAAAATTTGAACCGATTATCCTTACTCCTTTCTGAGAAATTGTCAAAAATGTGAAAATAGCCAAAAATCACAAAATGTCCTTTATTATCCTTCTACTAGGAGATTTTGAAAATTTCTTTTTTTCAGAATATAGAGCATCTTAAGACACATCTTTTGAGATGTAAAACATACCTGTATCATGTACCGTTACAGAGATATTGCTAAAATAAGAATTTCGACAAAAAATTTTAAATGCGAATTGTGACCGATAGAGGGCTTTCCGACAAAAAATATTCCGTGACTTTTCTGATATTGTCGAGTAGAATCTGTGGTCAAAATTTCAAGAGGATCAGAGGGAACACCTTTTCGGAACTCCAGCCGATATTATAATGTACATATTATATTCATGTTAATGCTAGTATACATACAGCTAGTCATAGCGAACGAATATAATACATACTCATATAGTTTCAAATTTTAAATAAGTATCAGAAGAAATGAAGAATATTTCGTAAATTTTTCTTCATTTATTCTTTTTGAACAACGCATCATTAAATTGCAAACTTTTTATACACATACATTATTTCTTATACCTAGATTACATACTATATAATATGTATATACTCGTATATATATATATACCTGTTAGAGTTTTCCAGTAAGGACATAAAAATTTTATATTTAAGTAAAATACAGAATAATTAAGATATAAGCACATATAAGGTTATAAAATTTAATATAAATTATAAATATTCCAAGTGAATTACACATATATTACATTCAATTATGAAATTCGATCTCATTCATATGATCTCATCTCACTCTTTCACACATATCGGCCGGAATGTTGGAAATTTCGCATTTGATATTGCCTCTGAGATCCTCTAACGTTGTTGGCTTGTTGATATATAAACCATAACGACTTAATGTAACCCCATGAATAGAAAACCGACGCCGTTAAATTGCATGAACGAGGTGGCCATTCGATCGGACCGTTTCTCGAGATTACACGGTTAGCAGACTTCTCCTTCAACAGATCAAATGTTTGATCACCTGTGTGTCATGCGGTACCGTGCGTTGTGTCACTGGCACAGGAACATCCAATAGTGAATATTTTGATTCAAATTTATCCACTATATAGCACGCACAGCCTGTCTGTGGGACGATTATTACGACCGAAAATTGAAATAAGCGCTCTTAAAGTTGCGACTACCGACTAAGAATTGCGGTAGTAATTTTTAATAATTTCCGAACGTTGCTCGTTCATGAACTTCCCCATGATAAAAATGTTAACATTGACTGACGTTCTGAAGTTGACAGATTATGAAAAACGTTCAAAGCCTACTTCATATTAAAACACAAAATTGTTATGTCCCTATTGGAAAACCCGATATAAAAAAATTTTGTAATTTTGAAATGTGTATCTACAATCTGTATTATATTCATTTGTTCATCATTCCGAAATTTTTATACAGATCCACTACTGTTTATAGGAAAAATAATAAAAAAAAAATAATGATTTTTCTTACGATATTCTATTTACAATATTTTCCTTTCGTTAGAAAATTTTTATATATACTTTCTAGGAATTGTGTAAGAGAATAAATCAAATAAAATGTAATCATGAAAAAAGTATACTAATGGCATACAATTGTATAGATATGTATACATACGTAAATAATAATAATATCTATGTATTTATATTTACGAATAATATACTGTTATAGTTAGGATATAATAATATTCTAAAGTTTCATATCATGTTATTATAATATTTAGACATCATACCAACATATACATACATACATGATTGAATATCCTTTAAGTTATACAGCTTTTATTATGTATACTCGTACGCATATAGTAGGATGTGTATACGCACGTTATATCATTTTATTAAATAAAAAAAAAAAAAAAACAAACAAAAAATAAAATTATTTTCTAACATAATTGGGGGCACAATAAACTTTTTTATATTATAATCATTATACGTTTTATACGTAATGAAAAATGAATAAATAAAAAAATTAAAATTGAGTTTAAGGAAATCTTTCTACAAACTATCGAACTGATTTTGATTAGATTTATAGGTGATTTTTAGGTTTTATAAATGTGTCTGATGTATGCTACAAACAACACAGTAAATTACCAAAAAAAAAAAAAGTGATAATCATCTGTGTAGATAATAAAATCTACTTAAGTATATACCAATCAATCGGTAAAAAATCTGTATAAATATTTATTTTTTTAAAAGATTGTCTTCATTATCATAAAATAATGAGGGTATTCATTTTAAATCTCGTAAATTTTGTTCGCGTAATAGCGTAAATTGGTACGAGATGTCGTAACATTTTTCCTTTGTTTTGAGAATTACGAGCTCTGCATAAATAAACGCAAAGTTTTAGTCGCACGTAGATAAAGCTATGCTTGATAGCAATATCATTTCTAACAGCTAAAATTTGAAAATAGAATTTGTGGTTTTTGTTAATATTTTGAGAAGATTGTTGAATTTGTGTGTTTTACGAGATGCTTTCAAGTCATTGTGACTTACGAGAAAGTAAAATTACACGTTGCGTACGTTTAAGAATTGAAATGAATGCATTCAATGAATAAATTTCATTATACGACTCTATCTAAGACTAAGATTATTAATTTTCAAAGAAAATTATCGGAAAACCTTTATAATAATCTTTTAAAATAAAACAACAAATAAAAAATAATTTTTATTATAGACTAAAAAAATGTACAATCGATTAAATTCTGTACCTAAAAAAATGAAAAACTAAAATACAGTCGAATCCGGATAAGTGAAAAACTGATAATTTGCAAGAACCGAATTATTTCAAATAATTTTTAAAACCTCTTCCCTTTTTGTTAATTTCTGGTACAAATTGACTCGGGTAAGTGAAAAACGGTTTATTGTAAACTCGCCATATGGGCATTAATATTTATGTACCATAAATTCACACTACATGTTTTTTAAAACTGATTAGGGCAAAAACTATTTGAATGCAGATTGACAAAATATGTATTTTTAATTTAACTTCACATTTGTGCCACATAAACTAAGATATTTGACATTTTGTTTGACTGGCTTGAGTACATGTATGCATGTATAAAATGGCTTTTAATAGCTGTTATGTGAAAATTTCATTTGCTACATATAATTGTAAATTATTGCTCTTAATTGTAAGTGCAAATGCTTGCACATAAACGTAAGTGCAATTGTGCACTTATTGGATATTTGCACAACACCGATAAGTGCACGGCAATCTTTAGCCAGAACAATGTGCATTTATCCGGATTCGACTGTAAATTTTTTTCAATATAATCATATAATCTATACCTCGTATTTTTTATTATCTACCTGTAGCTAGTCTATGCCTGTAGGGTAGGCTGTAGCAGGTGGTACCGCCATAATTTTTATTTTAATTTCTTCTTTGTTAACTTTTCAAAATATAAAATACAAAATATTTTATGTGTTTCATATTTCATTTTATTTTTCGTTTCATTCTCAACTGTTATTTTTAATGTTTTCATTTTAATTATACATATATAATTTCTATTATGTTCCAAATCCAACATAAAAATAATAAATAGAAAATTGAAATACACACCTAACTCTCTGTGATATGAAAAATTGAATTTGTTTTTTTTTTTCTTTCTTTTTACACTAAAAACAAAAAAAATATATTTAAAATGCTTAAATAATAAATAATGAATAAATAAACTAGTTTAATACGAAATAATTTATTATTTAAAATATTATTAGGACAGAACAAAAAAAAAAAAAATATGAATAAAATCTAGATAAAAGTTTCGAAAGATTATTGATCCTTGAAAAAAATAAAATAAATTTTATTCTATTTAAAGAATTAAAAATTTTAATGGAAACATATTAAATAAATAAACGTAGATTACAATAATAAAATTTATCAAAAAATTTAATATTCAGTATTTAAAAGGATAATGAATATTTTTCAAAACAAAAAAAAAAAAATGGAAATGATTTTAAAGGATTGTTGAAAAAAAAAAATTAAAAAATAATTTAACATGAAAATGAATGAATTTATATTACATGAGCATATAATGATATAGTGTACGCCATTAGTAAGTAATAAGAAGTTGTTGCAGTTGCAGGTGTAAATGTAAAGTTATAAAAATATGCGAAAAAAAAAAACTGAATAAATTTTAGAAAATGCTTTTAACATTTATAGGATAATTTATTTGTGCTATATAGTAAGTATATGTGTAAATATGCATACTATATAATGTTGTTTTTCAAGAGATAATAAGTAATAAAGAGAAAAGCTTATAAATTTATTTATCTGGGGACTGGGATACAGGATACAGAATGCAGTCATGCAGTCCCATATAGTTACTAGTCAATAGTTAGCTACATACATACTGATACTACATATTACACTTATAGTATATAAAAAAAGAAAGAAAGAGAGAAAGAGAGAGGAATACGATAATAAATTATTATGTGCAACAGCGCGCATACAATATGTATATTGCACCATAGTACCTAGGGTATATTGGTTATTTAAAAAATGTAGAATTTATCGCTTTTATATTATATTCAAATTGTTGTAATAAGCCTAAAAGGAAATAAAAAATTATTATTAATGGTGTTATCAGACATACATACATATATATATATTTATTATTAATATTATTGAAACTGATGTTATTTATAGAGCGTGATAATAATAATATTAGTAATGATAAAATTTAATAAAAAAGAAACAAAAAAAAAAAGTAACAAAACTAGTTATAATAGTCCTTTGAAAAAAAAAACGAAAACTTTATATAAAAATAATTAAATTTTAATAATTAAATATGTAATACTATAGTAGTACCTACATAAAAAAATAACATGAAAAAAAAGGCGTTAATAAACTAAATTAATTAAGGAAATTTGCTTTAATGGACGTTATAATTGAATTTTCATAGCTTTATCATCGTTACATGCTTTTGGTATTCTCTAAATAATTTTGTTTGGCCGCAATCATATACATATTTTAATATTCTTTATGAAAATAAATGAAAATGTGTTTGGTTGGAATACTCACACTCAAATTTTTTCACAGCATCATATCTTTAACAATTTAAAAAAAAAAAAAAATCTCCTCATATCCCCTATATTATAGAGTGAATATCATATAAATGTTAAATTATTTTACGACAAGCTGCTTACAAGAAGTTAATCATTAGAATCTCTTCAATTTAAGACATATATGAGTATTGTGCAGTTCATAGTACAAGGTACAAGTTTAAACTTGATTTAAGACTAGTACTAAAGTTTAAGGAATCAGTTTAAGCTAAAAGTATAGTCCAAAGCCTAGTTCGCTGAAGCCGTGAAAATTTTGAGTTCAAACTTTACTTAGTCAAAAGTATTTTTGAATTTTATTCTTAATAAGTTATCATTTCTCCTCCTTTTTGAATTAAATTATTTTTCTAACTTTAGCTAAACCAGCTGACTTTTGACTCCAATTAATTCTATTTTTTTTTTTAAATTACATATTTGTGTTTTAAAATTAAACTCCTAAAATTCACACTTTTTTTGGTATTTTCTATTGCATCTATATATCAAAGATACTGGCTGAGTTCTAAAATGTAAAAAATAAGCATCGATGCGTTGTATCAAAAACGCATAATTTTAAATTTGACATTTTGAAACATAATTTTTTTTTTTGACAGTTTTGATAATAATACTATTGACATGGTTATCTCAGTTTTCTGGTTTATCTTTGCGATAACCGCCTTTAAGAACTCGGTTAAGTTAACCGAGTTTCTAGAACTCAGTTATCTTGTTAACCAAGTTCGAACTCAGTTATGTTTGACGTTTGTGTTATTTATTTTTTTTTTAAATTATATTTAAACAAACTGTCAAACCAAATTTCAGCTAACATGATGACTAGATGAAAAATAATTAGTGTTTGAATTTATCTCGACAGGTGTCGTATGAATACATAAACTAGTTCACTTCAATTTAAATGTGTCACCCATACCAGGTTATCGATAAACCATTTGAGATAACCATGGTTTATCTCTGCAGTGTGTCAATAGTATAACGCACTTCAAATTTTATTGTGAATTTACCCTGTGAATTAACCTTAAAATATTGAGCTACACTTAAAGTTTTGTTAAACCGTTCAACCAAAGATGACATAAATATTTATAACTCAACTTCAAACTCATACTGTGAAACTAGATATAAAATAAATTTTAGATTGCCAACAAATTTTCAAGAGACAATACAAGAGAATATCAGCATTTAGAATAAAGCAATGATAATGTGAAAAAAAATTCAAAAATTGTCCATTAAATAAAAATAATTTTAACGATTCCATAAAAAAAAAAGATAATTTTAGTTGTAAATGTATAGTTAGTGCATAGCACATATAATATTTTACAAATGCACATACATAATATGTATGTGTAATAAAATTTAGTATATAACCAGTGTTAAATATTATATAAATTACCATTCATTGGGTAAAAAGAATAAAATTGTTATTTATGAAGAAAAATTATTATCATACATAATACATAATTCATATACGCAAAACACCTAAATGAAATATATTTAATGTTAAAATATTAGTAATCCTTATAAAAACATATATGTATATACATATACATACATACAACACTGCGTCTGTACTAGCAATACATGAACGCTAACGGCAATATTATTTGAAATACCTACATGAAATTTTGCTGCATGTGGACAGATTATAGAAGCAATATTCATTTGCAAAACATGAGCACAAAATTAAATGTTTTCACGACATTTTGTAAAAAATTTTATGTGTCAAAATCAACCTGTCAAAATTATTCCCGTAATATTTCATCTAAAGCAAAGGTGATACATATTACCATCCAAAAAAATTGCCGGAAATGCAGGTCTACTCGTACATAGTCAATATCCATATTGCCATTGCCGTCCATATTGCTATAGTGGAGACGCAGGGTGAATTCATATTCGTATTTGTACATATACATATATCATTAATTCATATTGTACTTATATTGAAGATAATAATATATACATACAGATAAACAACATATAATTAGTATATTTGAATAGAACTTATTTAAATATATTTTTATTTTCATTTTTAGATAAATGAAAAATATATTCGTAATACAATATACTTGTATAGTCCAGTCAAATTAGGGGTTTCACCTCGAAATGAGATATAATTAGCTGGAAACCTGTATACACCTTCGTTTTGGTATTATAAAAGTTGTGTCAAAAGTCTCATAAAATCTCGTATCCGTGTCGTAAGTTACTGAAGGTCAAAAGTTACAAAAATCGGTTTTTCGCGATTATATCGGTTTCTTCAGCTCCAATGATGTAAACACCTATTATAAACATTGTAGAGATTTTATGAGGTCTATTTCATATTGACAAGCGGTGAGCGGTGAGCGTTGAGTTGTGAGCGTTGAGCGGTGTGCGATGAACGGCAGAGCTTTCACATTGAAAAGCGGTGAGCGTTGAGCTGTGACAGTTGACAAGTAACATTTTCGTATTGATTTATTACAGATTTTTAGTTTTACTACAAAATGGTTTCAAATATTTGTCGACAAGAAATTCTTTTAAGTTAATTTAAATTCCTTACCTGAAAGTCCTAAATTTTTCTGTAACTTCTCTTTTTTTATAGTCAGGATGACGATCATCCACAAGCATCTTCTAGATTGCACTTCTGAAATTAAAACTTCACGTTGCGAATCACTCAATTTGAATTTATCTGTCGACATAACGAAATCGTCTTCATCATCAAAAAATAAAATTACAACTAAACAGACAACGCATAAATTTACCGCTCACAACCAAGTCAATCCGAGCTGTGAAAACATCGCTCAGTGATACAGCTCACCGTTCAGTTCAGCTCACTCAGCGCTCTTCAATATGAAATCTTTCGTATAGATTGCTTTGCTGAGCGGTATTTTACATCTCACAGCTCAACGCTCACCGCTCACCTCTTGTCAATATGAAATAGACCTGAGACTTTTGACACAACTTTTAAAATGTCAAATTGAAGGTGTATACGAGTTTCCAGCTTATTATCTCTCATTCCAAGGATGATCAATTTTCCTTCTTTTTTTTTTTTTGCATTAATGACTGGACTACGTAATATTATCCACCGTATTGAATTCAAATTTAAAAATATTATATAAAAGAAAGAAATTTCTTTTTTTTCTTTCAATTTTTGTATTGAATCAAACAAGAAAAGAAACAAGAAAAACAAATATGAGTTTAATGTCTGACAATATGACAATCAAAGTTAGATATTTTATTTAAAAAAAAAAAAAAACAAAAGTATAGAAAAGAATTTTTAAAAGAAAATAAATAAATAACACACAAAACTTTTAAATCAGAAACTTATACAAAATTTAATTTCAAACAATCAACAATAATTTTTTCTTCTTGTTTCTTTTTACATATGTACTACATATGTATTTTTATAACAAATATTTATCTACATGAAAATTTAAAAAAAAAATATATATTTTTACTATTTATGAATGTTCTGATGAAGGACGTTTTAAATATTTACAAATATAAATTTATATATAAATCTTTGTACATACATTCATACTTAGAAAGTTTTTACAAAAAACAAAAGAAGAAAATTCTCTTATTTTTTAGAATCAATTTACTCTATTTAAAATCTTTATCCTGAACGTGAATTTTATTATCTGATTTAGATAGATATTAATCGTATACACTTTATCAAACAGAATTTGTATTAAATATAATATTTAAGAATGTGAATGAAATTAATATACAATATACTATATCTATAGATGCATAGGTATAATGTAAATTACACAATTATAATAACTACATATATCAGAAATTTGTATATTTTATGTAAAAATATCTGAATTTTATTATATTCATTTTGCATGCATATCGAAAATTCTAGTCATATACGAACTTAAGGTATCCATTCACTTATACAGTTTTGCGAATGATCTTAACTGAATAACAACTCAATCAGAAGAACTGTTACTGTTACATATAGAATGTCAAATTCACCCTATCGTACAAATTGTATAGAATGTATGTATATAGTTTTTCAGATTTGTACGAGTATTCAGTAATCGCTCAAAAAATTATATGATTGTGATTGGGTGCGTTCAGTTCCACGCAGCGATGTAAAATTTTCCATCGCTGCAATAATTTCTCTTACTGAACGGCTTCGCTGCATAATCGCTACTTTGCAGCGATGTAAATATTTTGGAGCTGAAAAAAAGTTCGCTTTAAAAGTCATCGTAAACAAATTTTGACATATAAAAAAATATACATATATATATATATTTTTTTTATATTTTGACATAACAACAGACAAAGCCAACTATCAACTGTTTGCAGCGGGTTTTTCCGCTGTAAACAGTTCAGTAAATTGTATACAGCGATTATCTAAACATCGCTGCATTTTCATCGCTGACTTGCATCGCTGCATTGAACTGAACGCACCCATTGAGTGTAATTGATGTCTTGATCGTTATACTTTTTAATACGCACACTCAGTTTTCTTGAACAGCCGGCAAAATCGTCTGATATTAAATAAAGTATGTAATATGGTTCTTATTTGACTGATCTGCAATTGAGATCATTCGGTAAACTACAAGTAATTTAATGAGTAAATTTACAAAAATTAGTGCCAAATCTGTTAACAAATTATTCTACAATTATACTTTCTGGTCATTATAAAATATGGCCAATTTACTTTGCTTTATCAGTTTTAATACAGACATCTATTATCGATAATGACCACATTAGATTAATTAATGAAAACGTTGTCTACTATGTACGTAGTGGTAGTTTTTTTTAAGCATACATATATACAATGTTAAGTGCACACAGATACTCAATCCACTATCGCACCGCCGAAGCGCCGATCAGTTTAATTCTGTCAGATATATCATCCAGTTGATCATCAGTAGTCAATTACTGGTGTCTACATTGTTAATTGGAATTAATGATCGACTTGGGCGAGAGTGTAGTTCCAACTCAGAACTCAGAATGTCAACCGTGCCAGTCCAACACCACAACTATCGAACTATTCAAGCCCAACATAGTGGTAGTATCAATCACTCAAGCGAATATGAGGTTATCTGTAAATGTAATAATACATTATTTTCAATTAAATTTTCAATTCAATAAGAAATATTACAATGCAATAACAGTCGAATATGTACTCGTATTAAAATTTTTACATGTCAAATAAAATTTGAAAAATTCAGTTACAAAACAATCACGCGTCAAACTGTAACGTATGATGCTAGCAAAATTTACAGAGCTTCAGTATCAGATTTCAAATATTAGATTGTTTGTATGGTATAGTCGTATAGTCTAAAATCATGGTATCCGCACCAGATGTCTGCCGATGACTTTACTTTATCTTTAAAAAACAAAAATCTTTGAATTAAACTAATTATTATTAAAATCATAATTCTACTATGTATACAATTGTAAATAGGTAAAAAGATAAAAATTTTATATTTTTAACATTTTTTTTTTATTTTTTATTGGAAATAAGATTTCGATAATTGAATCTTTTATAAAATATAAAGTAGGATATTTTAGAAAATTATGTATAAATTAAAGTAAAAAATGAAAATTTATTAAAATAAAAAATCATCATGAGAGCTGTAGTAAATTTTAAATTGAAATAATAATATAAGAAAAAACCAAAATTTTATTTTAAATATAACCATAAATATATAATAGTAAATAGATTAATTATAGTATATGATAATATTTATATAGTATTTATATAGCAAAAATATTTAATTCAAATAAATGTGACTGGGTTTGTGTATATCTACTTTGGTACTACATATGTATATATTCTATACGCATATAAAAGCCTAATAAATTATACTTACATTTACTAATATTGCTATATGTACTATTTGGAATAATATGGAAAACAATGATTAAAAAAAAAACTTATTAACCCATACAATATTATACAAAATTGCTTATAACATAAACAAAAAAAAAACCAAATAAACTTATTTATAATTGTAAAAATAAAGTAAATTTGCCTAAATATTAAAGAAAAATAATTTTTTAAAGAGATATATTATGTTCGAGATGAAGAAAATTTATTATCAAAAAAAAAAATTGTATTAATATTATGAATGATAATATAGAAAAAGCTATATAAACACTAAAACTATATGTAAACATAACACTATACACATAAATACATACAAACATGTTGATATGAAAAATTGAATGGTTTTCACAGGCAGTTCAAAAAATATAAATAATAATAGTATAGAAAAAAAAAATAAATTTAAATATATGTACGTACGTACAATATATGTCAATGTACATACATAATAATCACATTTTGCGAAATTTATGTACAAAATAACAGCCATCGCACAATTCCGGTGACAACTACAGCGTATACAGTAATTAAATGGGACTTTTTACCATTGAACTTTACGCTGTCGTTGTCGCCCAAATAGATTTTATTCTATTTTTCAGCGACAGCGAGTCATTCATGATCTGGATTTTGCAGTAGTGGTAATCTATTCGCAAGAAGCAAAAATGTAAAATTCATTATTCATGTAATGTTACGTTGTGGTTGTCGCCCGAATTGTGCGAACTTTCGACAATACGCTGTAGTTGTCGCCGGAATTGTGCGATGGCTGTAACACTTCAAATTTAGACATGGATATTACATACCATACAGTGGACATCAAAAGTCTTTGTACAATAATTATCAATTATCAATTCATCAAAATTGAATGAATACATCTTCTGAGTTTTTTTTTTTTTTTTTTTTTGGACAAATTATACCCTGATATGTTGTTAAAATTATTCTGGAATTTCATTTTCATACTGTTCAATCTTGAGTTTTAAAAAAATAATTAAAGCGAGTCCCAGTATTGCGAGTCAAATGTGTTTGTTTACCCACATAATCGCATATAAGTTTTTATAAGGTTTTTCTGGGTAATGTTACAAAAATATATCTTTCTTGTAAAAATTATTTTTTCGATTTTGATGATAATTAGCGAATACTTAAAGCTTAAGGCCCAGTGTACGCTTTTCACATTTTACACATCTATCATCTGTTGAGGGTGATTGAGGTATGAGAAGCATGAAAGTTGAACAACATTAAAATATACGTAATAAGTTCCAATTATAACACATGAAAAGCGTATACAGTCGACAACAAATAGAAGTTGGTTAATTTTCAACTTTTCAGACGACGCCGCAATGCATTAAAGTAAGAAGAAGAAATAAGTTTCTAAAGTTTCTGTAGCGCGTACATTTGGCCATACAAAAGTAATTCTATACGGGAACGGATGAAAAGTTTGTATAAGGGGTGAAAAGTATGAAAAGTTTTTCTTCTACATCGAGCCTTCAGCTTAAGTTTAGGAAGGACACTTTGAACTTTCATTTACAATTTAATTTATAACTCTGTCTTTCCCTGTCCACAAAAATTAAATAAATACTATATTAAAGACGAATATCAGATGATTTTGATACAAATTTTTGTTCAAGACTTATAACGTTAACATAGTGAAATCAATTACGTAAGTTTTTCATTTGAAGAATTATAAACCTTTCTACTACATTAATGTGAAACATGCGTCTTTACTTGTCAAGAGTTTATTAGAAGGAGAAAGCATTTTATAAAAATGCTGAGGTGTACAAAGGCTTTTAAACGTCCACTGCACGTGTAGTACACATGTACATAAATATAAAGATGTATAATATATTTACAACTATTTCTTATATGCACATAAAAAAAAAATAATAAATAATAAAATATATATCAGATAAAAATTTATAATAGAAAAATATAACATACATATATATACATTAGATTATGGGTATGATTCTTGTTAAACATCTGCTGGAAACTGTACAAAATCTTATTTATTTATATCCTCCCCATTATGTACATAAGTATATAGAATTAATAGTATCCTTAATCTCTATATAATGTAATAAAAATGTTCTTCATAAAATAGTTTTATTAAATATCGAATATTCTTTATTAATTTTCTTATAAAAAAAATTCCTCATCATACATACAAAATTCTTTATACATGTATGTATATAATAGCACATAGCACATTATACGCATTGAAATTTTTTTCCAACAGAATGTTTAACATCTATAGGAAATCATAGATATCCACGTATACTTTTGTTCTAAATTTTAATTAAAAAGGCAAGAAAAAAATTTATAAATAATTAATATGTATGTAGGTATATTGATGCGGATATAATTGAAAAGAAAATAGTGATGAAATATAAAATATGCACATATTGTATGCACATACAATACAACAAACTACAAAATTCACTTACAAAATAGGAACATAAGTACTAGGTAGGGTGTTTTTAGTAGTGCGTACTATTTAATTTACAAAAATATTTGCCAAGAAAAATACATAAATACTTTGCAGATTAAATCCTTCTAAAAGATATAAAGTGCATGAAAATTGTATGAATTTATCAAGACTCAATTTGACCATATACTGGAAGAAATGATTGAATGGATTCAAAAAAAAAAATATATATCAAAAGTTATAATGCTTAAATGCAACTATGGGCTATATCCTCGATACATATAGCAAGCAAATTAGCAACTTTGCTAGCGGAATTCGACGTTTTCACATCCTCGATTGTTTTGACAGTCGCAAATTAGCAAAATCGCAAGAATATTTTGCGATCAGAGAAAAGGTAATAGCAATTCATTTAACAGCAAACATAACCTGTAGAATACTACTTGGTTTATATTTAATTCATACTATATTTTATTTTTCATTATATTATAGTTTTACATTTTCTCATCTTACGAAGTAAATAAAAAAAAAAAAAAACAATAAAAATAAAAAAATATTTCAAATAATAGATTTTTTTAATAAAAAAGTTTTAAATTAAAAATTTTTTTTTATTTTTTTTCCTTTTTATATGATCTAATATATTTGATATTACGTGCTCCTCAAGCCTGTTTTTCTCAATTAAAATTATTTCTTCATCGACTTCTTCTGTAAAAGTGTAAAACATAATATTTTTTTCTCACATTTAAATTTAACATTTTTTTCACAAACTCACAAATACAACTAATTTAAACTTAACTAACAGTTAATCCTCATTTTTCAATAATTTAAGGTTTTGTTTGCTATATGATGAATTCAGACAAGTGCTGAATGAACGAAAATGGCCGACTTGCAATTGCAATCGAGGATGTGGATTACACCAATCGCAGTTAGCGATCGCAAATTCACCATATTTGCTAGTCGCAATTTGCGATTTTGCTAGACGTATGAGGATATAGCCCTATAACGCGAAATGCGAATTGCAAAAGCGAAGGCAAATGCGATTGTCAAAATATCCGCATAATTGCACTACTAAAAACACCCCTAATCAAAATTGCAGACCTAAAACAAATACACACTTTTTATAACACACAAACGTACATACTACAATATAAATTACAGAAGAAAACAATTAAAATTCATCCATATATTCCAAGTAAAATAAAATTGTTAAGCAAATTGTCAACACTAACTAAGTTACTAATAAATACTAAGAAATAAATTTACATAACGTAAGAAACCAAAATATCAAAAAATGAAATAAAATAATTGATAATTAATATTAAATATATAAATAGTACATACTTATTACAAAAATTTATAATTTTATTCGGAAAATATTAAAAATCAAATTTAACTAAAATGAAATTTGAATTTGAACAGTTCAACTTCAATTGGTAATAGAGAATCGAAGCCAATAATTTTTATTTATAATTTGAATAACAGACAGAAAGGTAATCAGATATTAGGAACTCGTTTTTTTTTCTACTACTAAATGGTATTATGACACTGGCTTGTTTTCAAGCTGCTACGAGCTGAAAATAGACAGCAGGAAAAAAAAAAGAAGTAATGAAAGAAAGGGATATACATACTGCTTTTTGAACATAATTTCGGGCATTTTTAAATATGTCATTTAATATTGTTAATTGAAGTTGAAGAGTGTCCATAATATATGCACACAAAATATTTTTAAAATTAATAAAAATTTTCAAAAAATAATTTTATTTTATATCCCAACTGTAACAACAAACCAAGTTGCTGCTCGAAAATATTTTTCAAATGTCAGAAACTGTCAAAAAATATGAGTTAGCAGCTGAAAAAGTAAAATCGTAGTCGTTTTTCGTGCTCTTGAGATGGCTGGAAGAGCTGAAAAGCAAGAAATATTGGTAGTGTTGGCTACAGCAGCAAAAAAAAAATTTTAAATTTGAACATACTGTGTGTCTTTCACTCATATGCACATTTGAAATTAAGCTTTCTCCTTCTTTAGATTTTCAGCTTGTAGCAGCTTGAAAACAAGCCAGTGTCATAATAACATAAGTAACACGAAAAAAATTAAGCAACCGCTACCTACATTCTATGGTTCTATGAACAAGTATGATTGCGTTTGTGATTGCTAATATTATTTATTATAATAAATAATATAAAATTCTTATTTCAGAATGTTCTGTTTCAAATTAATATTACTATATTTTGAATTAATTTTAAAATATGAATATCTCCTACATAATAAAATGTATATAACAATAATTTTTCTTCAAATTCATAACTCTTGTCAGATGGGAAATATGTTATGTATTTTTTTTTTATTTTTTTTTTAAAGAACAATTAAACTATATATTTTTTTGACGAAACATAAGTTTATAGTAAATTAATATTCTCCTTGATATATTTTCACATCAAGGAAAATTACAATGAAAATACGAAAAAGAAGAACGACATAAATAATTTTAGTTTACTTATCTTTTATATTAATTTAAATTTTAATTTTTATATTTCTTTTACTTTATAGTTTTCAGTATTACCGCACTATAAAATATTGAGGGTAATCATTTCAAAACTCGTAAGTCTCGTAATTTGCGTAGATCTAGATAGTGTAATTGATAGTATTTTAAGGAGACTTCGTAACTTTTTACTTCCGTTTCAAGAATAACGAGCTCTACTTAAATAAACAAGACTTTTTAGTCGCGTAGATCTACCCCGTAAACCAAATATTGGAAACGTTAGTTTGTTTGTTTTTATATTTTGAGAAGACTGTCGAATTTATGTGACAGAATATGAATTTGTGAAGAGTTAAGTTAAGCTGAAGGCGCAATATACGCTTTTCACTCTTTTCATGTCTTTCATTCGTTGAGGTATGAGAAACATGAAAGTTGAACAACATTAAAATAAGTATATATATGTAATAAGTTCCAATGACAACGCATGAAAAGCGTATGAAGTCAACGACGAATAGAAGTTGGTTAACTTTCAACTTTTCAGTCGGCAAAGCATGAAAGTAAGAAGAAGAAAATAAGTTTCTGAAGTTTCTGTAACGCGTACATTGGGTCATACAAAAGCAATTCTATACGGCAACGGATGAAAAGTTTGTAAAGTGTGAAAATGTGTGAAAAGTTTTTCTTCTACATTGGGCCTTTAGCTACTCAATTGCGATTAGTGTTTTACGAAGTGATTTTACGTTATTTTGAGTTTACTTCTATAGGTTAAAAAATTATAAGTTGCGTAAGCTTAAGATTTGAAATGAATACCCTCATTCTGATTATAATTATGTATTGGTTTTGGTTCTCACGTATTCATTTTATTCATATCTTTTTTATTTTGTCATCATTAAAAGTTTTTCTTTTTAAATGAAAAGTATACTATACATACAACAAAAATTGATTATTATTGATATTAGATACAAATTTTTTTGCATTGAAAATTTTCAATATGTATTATAATTATTACTCTATATAGTAATGTTGGTATAATAGATGATATATATTATATAATGCAATAAATGTATTCTAATAGTGTAACAAAAACTAAGTAAAGTAATAATACATAATAATATCAAATAATTTTCATAAAAAATATAATATAAAAGTAAATACATTACAAATACATACATAGATGAATTTTTTAAATAAGTATAAAAATTATTTTTGTTACAAATTAAATTTATATATACTTTACACACAAAAATACAGAAATGTAAAAGAAAAACTTTGCAAAAATAAAAAAAAAATTGAAATTTTTAAAGTCAATAATAAACATGAAAAATATTTATCATATTCGTATAATAAAAATGAAAAAAAAAAAACTTAACAAAAGGAAAAAGAATCCTTTAATAATACACAATAATTATATATCTTTCAAAGTACGTACAATAGATACACATAAATACTTACATTCATACATGTAAATGATTTTATGATAATATCTACATATAATACTGAATAAGAATTATGAGTGATATAACAAAGAAGGAATATACAAAGAGGAGCAAAAAATTAAAAATATTTTAAACAAAAACAAGTAAGGAAGAGATGATGGAAATAAAATAAATTTTAATAAAATATAAGAAAATAAAAAATATATACTGAAAAAAGTTTATAAAATAAATAAATAAATATATGTATTACTTAATAAAATATAATATATAAATATATAAATAATATACATATACACATATATATATATGAAAATGAATGAATTAATGAATAATAAAATATGTTGAATATAAAATACACTATGCGTTTGTGTTTATTATTTTTCTCTCATATATACATATGTACATATTTTAAAAATTATAAGGGTATTCATTTATGGAAGTAAAATTACAAACTGTAGGAAAGAGAATTGATAGTAAGTCAGTAAATCGGAGTGATGGTAAGAGGTCGAATGTTATTTTGAATAGGAGATCTAGAATAAGTGTCGTTTGCTGTTTTAGTGGATTATTATTTATATAAATTTATTGAAATGATAAACTTATATAAATAATAATCCACTAAAACAGAAACGACACTTATTCTAGATCTCCTATTCAAAATAACATTCGACCTCTCACCATCACTCCGATTTACTGACTGACTATGATCAATTCTCTTTCCTACAAAACTGTGTATTAAAATAAATTTACACATAACATAAGTTTGAATTGAACTTGAATGCATTATGACGCATCTTGAGTAATTCTCTAGTAGTATTTGAAATTTTCTGTCATTTTTGGTAACTGTAGAACCAAAATAGAAGTTTCAAATTAACTAGAACTACTAAAAACAAATTGTAGATTTGAAGGCCCCAACAATGATAGACTCTACTTAGCATATGTCAGAATATGCAAAAGTTTAACGAAGACCACAGTAAACCATATATAAATCATAAATGTCAGCATAAATAATAGCGAAGGTACGATATACTTACGTCTTTGTTGCTTTACTTGTTTTACTTGCTTTTAATAGCTTGTTTTGCTTGCTTTATTTGATATGTGCATTGTGAGCAATCTCGTTTAAAATTGTTATTTCTAGTCAACTGTCAACGCAAATAAAACAATTAAAACAAGTAAAGCAAGCAAAGAGTGCCTTGTACCATCACCATAAGTAGCCATTTTGTTTTACTTGTTTTTTGATTTGATTTTATCATTTTGCTTATTCTAGTTCGTTAAAATTCAAAAGAATTTGTATTTGGTAGAGTTAACGAACAACAGCACAAAATTTGACGAATGCTTGCTGCTTTTCTTTATGCACTGGTAGTACTGTTTGTTGACTGTACGAGTATACTTATAATTATGCACGAGTCTATCATAGTTGGACTTTGAGAAATCTAATTAAATCAAACAAATTTGATAGCAAATATTTAGTTAAATTTACTCGCTTCGTGTAAAAAATTTTTCATACAAAATTTTATAAAAGTGTGTAAAACATGCTAAAGTACTACCCGTTTCACGTGGTATTTTATGCATTTTTACTTCATTAAGTGCATACCCTTAATATTATATACATTGTACATTATACCACGTATATTTTATAATAAGTTTTGTGTATATTTTCGTTTGTATACATAATTGGATTTTTCTTTTTAAATTTGATTATTTTATGTATTTTTTTTTTCCTTTTAATTATGTACATTATATATTTTTATTATTTTATTTAATTTTATTTTTTGGTTTCGTATGATTTCGTTTTAAATATAAATTTGCATACAGTTTATTCAAACAAGCGTAATGGACGAAAAATGATTAAAAGTGTGGTATCCCAACGGATATGAAGCAAAAATAATTAACAATGAATCATAATAATATAGTAATACATACATGTATACCGAAAAATAATAATGTTAAAAAGTGGATTTTCAAAAACAAAAATCAAAAAAAAAGGATAATAATTGAATATACCTTTTTCATTTGCATTTCACTTCAGATTTTTTTTTTTTTAATTTTTTCATTTAAATTTTTTGTACAACATAGATGATACATGTACAGGTATAGTCATCTGCTTACAGAATATTCCAAAAATTATTATTAATTTAATTCAATCTTGAATTTAACAGAATGACTGTTTTAAAATATTTTCCTTAAAGTCTCTATAAATATATGTATGTGTATGTATATTTTACACTTTTTGACTTTAGATTAGAAAGATATTTTGATATTTACAACACATAAAATTTAATTTGATTCAATTCAAATGTACATAGAAAATTTAGAAATACATATATTTAAATGTTAAATTGGTCTTAATTCTTTTGTATTTTTTTTTTTTTTTTTTGTAGAAGTAGAAAAATTGAATCCAGAACTCAAATGTAAAATATTTTACAAACTTCATGTATAGAAACAAAATAAGAATCAAGCATCATTATTATTCTTTCTAAAATAACCATCTATTCCTGTATTATGTTAGTTGTTTGTCCCTTATATTGTCGATCTGTATTGTGTAAAGTATAATTTTTTATGATATATATACCTTATAAACTGTAGAAGTATAATAATTGATGTGCATGATTTAGTTACAAATTTAATTAATAATCATTTTCAAAGTCAAATCAAAGTTATTTATATCCAAAGAACAATTTTTCTGATTATGTATTTAAATTAAACTGAAATTTTTTCAAATATATTTTTGTTTGGTTCTTAACTTATTTTTTTTACTGTTTTTAAGTATTTATGTTATAATTATATAAAGCTAGAAAACATGAGCAAAAGGAGTCTTTACTTTTCTTTAAAAAACTATCTTCAAAAACAAAAAAATAAAACATAATTTCTGAGAATTTATACATGCATTCAAATCAGTTAGATCAATGTTGTCCATTTATTCCTATACATATTTTCTTATAAATCTACCTATGTGTATGAAATATACAGATTATTTAAAGAAATTTTTTATGTTTAATATTCTGTATTATATGCTTGACAGACGAAAGTGAATAAATGATAATTGCCGTCTGTCAGCCCAAATTAATTTTAAATGATAATTACATCGTCATTCTAACTTCATTGAAGTAAACTCGATTGAAGTTCGACTAAAGTTTCACGAACTTCATTCAGCGACGAATAATAAAGATGATGAACTGGGAATTTCCAGTGATGAAAAAAAAAATTACAACACAAACCACAATATACAGATTATAATAGTTTGAAATTGACAGTAAACACTAAAATTGACAATATCAAGATTAAAAATTTACAAGAAAAAAAAAACAATGACAGTGAAATCCATAATACAAAGACTAAAAATTAAAAATATGTGACAGCCAGAATGATAATTGAAAATGTGTCGTGTGTTAGGAAGTTTTTGAATTAACATTCACACGAATGAAGACTGTCGCTCTCATCTGTCTAACATATTGCATAGTGTAGTGCTTCATAGGCGAATTTTCCATTAATAAAATATTATTATTATAAATTTTAAATTTCTTTAATTAAATCAGAATTTGAGAGTCTCGTTTCATTTTTTTTTTTTTTTTGTTAATCAATTTCTAAATTGATCCAAAACCTATAAAACATACATTACACATTTGAAAATACATAACTAAAACTGTGTAGTACTAAAAATTGTACAGTACGTATTTTCGTAAAATCAAATTTAAATTTATTCAATTTCTATTTAAATTTTCATTATTTTAAATAAGTTCTTCCACTATTTTATCCTTATTTTATTTTCAAATACATATTATTTTTATATAGTGTATATTATATTACACATAACTACGTGAATTTTAAACATCCAGTATATAGCATTACTACTTCAAATGAAACGTTTGTACAAATGAAATGTACAAATGAATTGTTTCATTTGATTTGTACAAAGTTTCATTTCAATTGCACAAAGTTTCATTTGATTTGTACAAAGTTTCATTTCAATTGCACAAAGTTTCATTTGATTTGTACAAAGTTTCATTCCATTTGCATAATGTTTCATTGATTTTCATAAAGTTTCATTTAAAGTGGTAATGCTATAATATACAAACCATTATGTAATGTCGCTTCTACATTCAATTCAGTGTCTTCAACTTGGACTTCGACTTTCGACTTCACAGCATGCTTAACATGTAAATGTAGTTGTCAATAATTCTACTGCATTGAATGTAGAAGTTCTAAAACATATCCATTAAATCAAAGTCGAAGTTGAAGTCAATGCATTTAATGTAGAGTCGGCATACTCGTAAATGTAAAGCAAACGAAAAATAAAAAAATACACAAATAGCTAGTCGGAGCATTTTGATTAACGAATATTTTTAATTGTTTGATTGTCATAGTTTATAATAATTACATATATGATTTATGTTTTATTCAAATAATTTTCTTTTTTATAATTTTCAATAATTTCTTGTAATATTACTTAGTTTATTATGTTTAATTTATTGAATGTGTAAAATTCATTTTATTTTTTAATACAAATTTTATTTAGTTCTAAATACATAAAATACTTATTTGAAATAATAATAATAATAATAATAATAATAATAATAATAATAAATTTATATTTTATGATTTTATTAACTATATATCGATATACCAACATTTATGTATTTTATATCTAATTGAAATGAATATTTTTGTTCAATCATTAATAATAATTATTATAAACAATTACCAATATTATATGCATTATACTTAAATATTTGTACAAACTACTTAAAAATATTATATTTGATATAGTACTTGTATTCATATATCATACTTAAATATAATTTGTCTATGTATAAATTTCATATAATATATTTTGTTTTTGTTTTATATTTATTTTTAATTTTATTTTTTTATTTTATATTTTTGTATTGTTATGAAAATAAAAATTTATGATTACAATGTGAATGATGACAATATAATAACAAGAAAATATTATTTTTTATAGATTTATTTTATAGTATATTACATTCAATTTGAATCCTTTTTCATTATTATTTAAATGTATGTAATATATATTATATAATATGTAATTGTATATATCCCAGCTGGCACGAGTTATGCTATAAAAGTATATACATATTTTGTTAGTAGTAAATTTAATGTACTTTTATTATACATATACATTATTTAATATAAAAATGTGCATATACATAATTTCTAAATGCATATACTATTTTTATTCTAAATACATTATATATTTAAATACTTCATGTGTATATATTTGTACCTATTATAATAGAAAATAAATATTTTATGTCATACAAATTCCAACAAATAATTAAAAAATAATTAAATGTAAAATACAAAAGTATATACCATAAATATAATGTAGAATATTATACCATTTATAAAAGTAATAGATAGTCAATTATAAAATCATAACTTATTTTACTACTACACTGCTATCGTATGTTTTGATGCAGGAATGAATTTAAAATTTATTGCTACAAAAGAAAAGCATTCAAATGAAATTTTATACAATAATAATTTAGGCCCGTATTCAACAACCAAGATTATCTTTTATCTGAGATAAAATGTATTCATCAACCATACTATTATACAATATTCGGATATTTTTAAGACAAACTGGGAATGGTATTATAAATATCGTTTTATCATAACCTTGTTATTAACATCAACAGCACAGCAATCACAGTTTTTTAATTTTGTAATATAAAAATACGAGGAAACCTCCAAATTAAGGCCGCAAGCATTTGAAACGAAACTACTACGACATAAACTGTGAAATAAACTGCGACAAATAAAGTAGTAAGTCCTCTTTAAATTACTACATATTAACTAATGCAATCCAAGATCCTGATACGGAGAAATAACGGTTTTTCTAAAACATGTCAATTTTTCCCAAAAATTTTTAAAGGTACTTTGCGTCCATAAAATGAATTTGCGCCAATAAAGACCTGCACCATGTTAAAGAGAGACATTCCAAAGTATAATTATCGGAAAGTTCTGTTTCAAAACCTGACGTCCCCAATTCGGAAGTTCAGCCAAAAATACAAACTTTTCGAAATCAGCTGACATGTTTGACATTCCAAAAATGAGGTCCAAAAACAAATTTTATTTAAGTTGATGAATGAGCTGAAATTATACGCGGATAATATATATCCGATAGATAATCTTGGTTGGTAAATACGACTCAATATTCACATTATATTATCATATATGTACATGCAAATTCTTCGTATGTATATATACATTATTGTAAATATGTTATGTAAAATTATATTTAATATTAATTTTATACACATATGTATATGTTATTTAATTTCTACATTCATCATATAAACAATTTCAAAATATTCATATCACAGTATACTGTATATTATATAATTTATTTGTTTGATTATTATGGTTGAGCTCCAATGAACAAACCATGGTTGATTCGGGATTGATTTTCATTACAATATAAATAGGCTGATAGACGTGTATGTCAGGAACCGAATACTTTTAGTAGAATGATCGAATAATCCGAGTTCACACTATAGAACAAAATGTACTAAATTCATTTTCATTCATCGTAATGATAGTAACTATTTGTATAATTTTATACAAATTTAAGATTTGTAATTAAATATTTTTTTTTTGTAATTACTGAAAGGGTTTCAGCAACCGTAATTTTATAAGATGATTTTGAACAAATTAGTTTTTTTTTAAATTTGTTGACAAGTAAAAGCCGTTTTTATATTTAACTATTTGAGTGAATTCATGTTTGGAGTTCTCAGGAAGGTAGATCTACGAAAGAAGCGTGTTCATATATTATTTTGCGCAAATGCAATAATTTCAAATTGGCAATTCTGTAAAAGTTTAGTGATAGAATTTTGCAGTCATACTTTTCTTTCTGCTTTTACGTCAAATTTCAATGAGTTTAGTAGAAGAAGAAGAATTTTTAAATTTTTTGAAATATTTCTTTTCTTTTTTGAATAATTGTAACCAATTAAAGTGTTCAATAAAATATTCAAAAAATAAATTATCAACTTTTTTTTTATTTGAAGAATTTATCAAATTACAATATAATCATAAACAACAAAACGAAACCGCAAACATCAGTCAACACCAACATCTTTCTTCTTGCAATAGATACAGTTCATGAAAACAACTGCATTAAAACCAGTAGTTCTGCTAAATTATCACTAATTAAGGACTGAAAATCGAATACATACTGCAATTAGTATTCTGAAAAACTGAATTCACTCGTATTTATATTTTGCATTTAATTTAAGAATGCAATAGTTTCGTCGTAATCCTATTCATCTATTTTTGTCGTTCTAAATTTCAAGTTAATAAACATGACCTAAATTAATCAATTAATATGTTTTGTTGACAATTTCAGTTTTTCAATCATTTTATTTATGATAATTTTGTATTGTGATTTAAAAAATAAAGAAATTTCGCAATTCTGTGTCGATGAAAACGCATTGTAAATTTATTTTTGACTACTAAACACAATTTTGAAGCAAAAATGATATGCTATGCAACAGTAAAAACACTAATGCCGATTCTACATTCAATGGCATTCAATGCAGTGACTTCAACTTTGATTTTGATTTAATGGATATGTATTAGAACTTCTACATTCAATGCAGTAGACTTGACAGCTATACTTTTATATGTTAATGTTAAGCATGCTGTGAAGTCGAAAGTCGAAGTCCAAGTTGAAGCCGCACTGCATTGAATGTTGAAGCGGCATAATGTAATTCACATTTTTCACTATTAACAGCAGAGACAACCATACTATATAACCATAGTTTGTTCATTAGAGATAAGCCATTATATTTTATAATCACATACATACATGCATTAATATACTTGTTATATACTCGTGAATATTTAAACACTCATATGTTTTTATGTAATGTTAATTACATGCACACAAAACATAGTACATATACTATATAAAATTAAATTGTTTTTTGCTCGATAAAATATTTATTACAATTTTTCTATTTATTTTCATTTTTTTTTTTTTCGTTTTAATTGAAATATGTAATTCAAATATTATAACCGCAATTTTATTAAAATTTAATTTTCATACATACTCGTACACTAAATGTATTTTGGGAATAATTACAAAACATTTTTATCGAAAACTTATTCGCAAATAAACGCACAATTTTTTTTTATTTTTTTTACGCGCACGAAACCTTTAAAACTATATGCACATATATTTTTTTTATTTATTTTGTTTATTATAATATAAAATGAATTTGACATAATTTTAATAATAAATAAATACCTTTAACTTTATATTTTGTAAAATGGTAATCACAATAATAGAATGTAATTTCAATTTCGAAATTAAATCGAATGATATAAATTTGTATAATATTTAAAATATCAATCATTTTAATCAGAAATGGACATTGTTTCTCAATATCTTTTAATGTTTATATGCTACAGTTAGTAACAATTTTTATATACATACGTATATGTACTTATAAATTTCAATGCCACAACTATAGGGTGAGTTTTTTGTTCTGAAATACTTTGAGAATGGAGCCTTATATAGCAAAAAAAAATTTTAAAATACAAAAATATAAAATTTCATTTAAAAGATCAAAGTTACCTTAAAAAAAAAAAAAACTTGAAAATCGATTCCAAGTTCAAGTTAAAGGTCAACATTATGGTCAGAGCCTCGAAACCCTACAAATTTTTGTCTTTGATAATGAAAACGATAATGTTTCATACTGACTTTATCTTTTTGATAATAGTGTAAAAGCACTTCTACATTTACATTACATTTTAATTAGTTTAATTTCAATATATTTAGTTACATTTTGTAAATTTTATATTTTTATAAATCCACATAAGTGTATATAGACAGTGCTGGACGAAATACTGGCATTTCTTTTGAAAATTATGATATTTTCACTCAACGAAGGAAATAAATGCAAATCTCTATTTCATGAAAAAAAAAATATGACAAAGATTCACTTTATTTTAAACAAAAACTAAAAACCTTAATAGTTGTTCAATGACAAAAAATTAGAAATTAAACCACATTACATAGTATCTGCGATGCGACTCGCAAACAAAACATTAATAATCTTAATATAATTTATTTATTTTTTCTTTCAAATATCACGAAATTTTAAATATATTTTGATTCTATCATTATATAATACAAAATATTTTTGTAATCCACAGCAATAGTCAATATTCTTCCAAAATGACATATTAGTCCTACAAAACAATCCCAATCCATAACAATTTTATCTCCATGTTTCAGGATCTTTTGATAGTATTTTGAATCCAGTCTTTTACTTTTTGATCTTTGTATCCTACACATCCCATTCAAATCCTTGATTTTAAATTTCAATTCATCTGAAAAATGAAAACACTTACAAATCATATTATTTTCCAACTGATCTGATTTTCAGAGAAATCTTAATTAACACTATTGATGGGGTTCAACTCCTAACTAAGGCAAAATAAAACAAAATAATTTTCAATTTTTCGTTCGTTGCCTATTTTCAACGATCAATTCCCACAAAATTCACTCAGCTTCGAATGAATACCAACTTGCTGGGAGAAAAGAGCATATTAACGCTGATTAGTATACTTTCTGACAACAAATAACTCAAATTATTGTTAGATTATTCTAAAAATATATCAGTCTTCTAAGCACTATTATGAAAATGAGCCTGTTTTCCTATCAGCAACTTAGTGGTTCGCAATCCAACCACATTAAGCTGTAAGTGCACACTACACACAAGGGATGTAATAAGTCTACAAATCACTTTGGTGAAAGCCCTCGATCACTTAAGGGTGAACTATAATCGACATATAGCTGACATAGACTATGACGTATGTCGGCTACTAACACAATCAAATCAATGAGCTAAATTATAATTGACATTGCCGACATTCGTTAAAAATTCGTTTGACATAAGCTCGACATAAGCAGTACGATCGAGAGCGTAACATAAGCCATAACCTCATTTTGTGAAATTCATATTGATTATTGCTTAGAATGTTATTTATGTTATTATATTTAACGAAATGTGACGTTTTAACATTCGTTATTTTTTCCCATGTTTCTTATGTCAGCTATGTCGATTATAGTTCTGCCTTTAGAGCTGTATAGTGGTATTGAAGAAAAAGAAATGAACCCTTTGGTTCTTTTCAGACATAAAACATCTGGATGATATAGTTTACAGAATACGAAACCATCTTCATCTATTCTCATTTTGCATTTGTGAAAATATTATGATTTTCAAAAAAGTTGTTAGTATTTTGTCCATCACTGTACTTACATGCATATATATATACTCATATATCCATAGGATTTATTCGACTATTATACACACTAAAAAGTCTATTTGAAATATAATTTTTGTTTCATGCTATATGCGTTTCTATTCAGCTACAATTTACTTACTAATCTTTTCAAATTTTTGTATAATCATATGTTTACAAAATATATAGTACACTCATATGGAAAAACAGTAGACAAAATTATTTTTTCTATGCACTAAAGACGAACTAATTATGTACAACAAATACAAAAATTATGTAAATACATATGATGATTGTTTAAAATTTATACATTACTACACTAAAATATAGTACATATACATATTTTCATATTATTATCTATTTTATTCATTCATAAATGTACTATACATTTTCTACATTTTTTTTTTTGCTCATAACTATATCTTTTGATTCTAATTGCAACTTTTGTAAAACAAAAAAAAAGGACAAAGAAAATATTCATAACACAGAATTATAATGAAACATATTCACACACACATATACACAAATATTGCAATCTGTATATGTGTATACTTTTTTTCCGCAAAAAAGAATGATACAAAAAATGTATATTTGCATTCATATTCTTATTTGTATGAATTATGTATAATGTACAGTACACACACATATTTAACATTTTTATTAGAAAACTAAAAAAAATGTACAAAAGTTTTAAACATAAAAAACAGTATAATTTAAAAGAAAACAAAAACCGACGACAATACAACGAAAGTTAGCTATTTAAAATAGCAGTATAATCTAAGTATACATAAAAGAAAATTATTATGCGATAATGAATGTTTATATGTGAAGTGCATCCATCATATTATATGCATTATATACATGGTATGCATATGATTATGACAAAAAAAATATTTTGTTTTGTATATAATAATTTGTTTGTATAATGTATTTGTAACTAACTAATTTTTAAGTATGTATAGAAGATTTTAATTAAAAATAACATTGAATGGAAAATAATATTAATATAGAATATAACATACGAGTATAATGAACATAAAATTTAATTTTCAAAAATTTATGATAGATAGACGGAAACGAATCAATGGTAATTCGTTGCGAATGATCATTAAATTGCTGTTGGTCACCACAAAATTAGTAAATTAAAGTTCATTACATTTTCATTCTAATTGTAACTTCATTAAAGTAAAGTTCGAATTAAGTGTTCGAATGAAATTTCAAGAACTTCATTCAGTAACGAATAAAGATGGTGAATTGGAAATTTTGTCAGTGGTGGAAAAAATAATAACGCAAGCTAGACCCTGAATAGACGTGACGTAACGAAAGAAATTAAACGAATGTAAGAATTTGTCTATTTTGGACAGTTCCATGTACCACAGACACAGTACTATCGTATGTATCGTTTCGTTTCGCCACGTCTATTTAGGTTATAGCTAAAGACTATAATAATCTAAAATTCATATTTAAAACTGGTTAAAACTATCATAATCATTAAACAAAATGATTATCGAAAAAGTATCACGTTTGTCAGGGCAGGGAACGTTTGTTTTTAAATTATCACTTACACGAATGATAACTGAAAGAATGATCATTGATTCGCTTTCGTCTGTCTACCCCATAATATATACATATGCATATACTATCATTCATAAATTATGCCTGTCGTTCTTATTTATTTGTTTTTTTTTTTTTTTAACTTTATAATATAATTTAAAGGATATCAAAAGAAATGATTTTCGAATAAAGTTTATTTTAATTTTCTTTTGTTTTTCAAAGTTTTATACTTATATAAATAATCATAAGTTGTAATAACTTTTTTCTTATTTTTCAAACTTCAATATTTTTTTGTGCATATATAAGTATGCAGATAGATTCTTACATGTATATAGCATATATGAACATGTTTATGTTGTTGTAAATATACTTATATACAGTATAGCTGTTATATATTTTATAAATGTGTGTAAGCAATTAGTTAAATTATCAAACAGAAAACAAAATTGCAACACAGAACAAGTGTATATGAATTTACCAAAAACTAAGATACAGATACGTTACGGCAAAGCTAAAGTTAAATATTTTTAAAAAATTTGTCTTAATTTTTATCTTATTTTAATTTAATTTTTTTATTTTGTTTAAATAATACTCGTATAAGCTACAAATGCAAATATTTTTATATACCTATCTATTGTTTTTTAGAATGAAAATTTTCTTATTATCATTTTATTTAATATTAATATTAATTATATCTTTTATGTTTGGTATTCATTTTTCTTATTAATTTTGAAATAAATAATTTCTTTTTAGTTTTATTTTCAGTATTTAGAAGAAAAAATAATAATTATTTTAGTTGCGCATGCAGGGAATGCGAAAAAGAACTAATTTTAATTTAATAAAAAAAATTAAATAAAAAGAAAAATTGCATGTGAACGAATCAATAAAATAATATATTAATAAATTTTTTGATAAAAAATATAATGTAATGTACATATAACAGGACAAAACATAATAATTTTTTTACAATATTGTATTCAAATATTTTTTATTTAAAAACTGAAAAAAAAAAAACATTCATCACTCATTGAACAACAAAATTATGTATGTATGTATTCTTGAATCTATACATAGAATGTTGTAATTCAATAGACATTTATTTCTTTTGATTTCTCCTTTACATTTCTTCTTCTTCTTCAATGGCACTACAGCTTATATCGAGACTGGGCCTACAGTGAAGTGATTTCTAGATTTATTCTTATTACTATCATGTGTGCATCTACAGTTTAACGTGCGTTGCGAACCACTGAGTTGCTGAAAGAGAAGCAGACTCTTTTACACGATAGGGCTTACTGCAGGAACAAAATGTGTAGCTGTAGTTGCCGCTGTAGCTCTAGCAAAGTTTGAAATCATATAAATTAATGTGTAATAACAGAGTGTGTAGATGCGGCCGAAGCTGTCTGTAGTCGTAGCCGCAACTAGTCTTTAATAAATTTTTAATTTGCAGCGCTACAGATTAACATTTCAGTTTTTGTGATTGAAAAATTTAAAATTTTTGAATCAGGTACTACATACTATACATTAGTCAGCAGTACATTCTGTTCTTTAAAACCGTATGCAGCGCTTCAGGATTATACTACATGCTATGCTACATACCGGAGCCGTAACTATGCAGCTACATATTCTGTTCCAGCAGTTAGACTGATTTATTATTATAATGATGTATTGCTCCTAATTATTGTCTCATTTACGCTAAAAGTGATAAAAACTGAATTGAATATTTTAATATAATTATTGTGATCTTACAATACACGTTAACAGGTTTCTTACTTTACTTCGAGACAATAAGTTTTAAATGTTGTTAAAACCAAGCTTTACATCCCTCAGATTGATATCATAGAATGATTGAATCAATATATCAGGTTTGTGAAATGTAGTAATTTGACGTATTTTGTTATATTAGGTGCTTTCGATTTGGCAATTTCAAGTACTTGCGAGTACTAAAATAAATAAATTGTTAAAACGAACGACACAAAAATTATTCGTAAATACTTGCATCTACTTCCAACTATACTTGAAAAATTTTTCATGAGTAGCTGCGAGTATATGGTATAGCACAGACATTTACCTTTTCTACTCGCAATTACTTGAAATTTGCCAAATCGGCTACACCTATTATTTACACATTTTAGTTACTACAGTTATTAGCTATTTCATATTTTATCTTAGTAAACATAACCTTAAATTATCAATCAAATGTTCTGTTGACAATTTCAATTTATCAATCATTCTTATGAATACAATTAAAATCATGAATTTCAGGTTCAGATGTAAAACATAATTTTATTTAAATTCAATCCATATTCAATATACATAGATTCTTTTCTGCATGTACATAATTCCATTCCTAGTAATATTTTTTCTGTCATTTATTTTTTTATTTTTAATATACATACATACTTACATATATTATGTATGTATATAATGTACGTCATTGTCTTGTCTTATCACATATCAATTATTCTATGTTCATGATTAAATTGAAATGTCTGTTCAAAGACAGTAAATAATGAAAATTCTATCTTCCAGAGTCTCCATCCACTAGTATTACATATTCTTATGCATCAATATTTTATTTTTGTATAAAAATAGAAATCCTTTTGAAATTTTAATTAAAACAAACAAAAGTATAATTATAATAACTTTTCAATAAGACAAGCAATGTAAAAATAATGATAAAATAAATAAAAGAAAATTAAACAAGAAACTTGATAGGTACCTGTATTGTATACAAAATACAAAAATAATGAGAGAAAAAAAAACAATAAAACTTTAATGTACGAGTATATAGTTTTGTTTACTCTTTTCTCTCAGTCACTTTCTTAAACAATTTTTCAACTTGTTTGAGAATAATAAAAAAAAGAAAAAAATTTAATTTCTCTTCTCTTTAGCTATGCATCATTTTTTGATAGTTACAAACACGTACTATCTTAAATAAGAACAAAAAATGTATATTCTTTTTTTATTCTGAACAAAAGAATTAAAGCTTTTTAAAAAAAAAAATGAAGGAAAAATTATAGAAATTTTTTTTCCATGAATATTATTTTCATAGTGCACACATACTTTAAAATTCAATTAAAACTGTTAGAAAAACCCTTGATTTTACGTTATTTTTACATTTGTTCACATAATAGTGTAGGTACTTATTCAATTATTTTTTTTTTATATACTCGTATAAATTAAATTAAAATCATTTCATGAATTTCATATTTGCTTATGTCTGTATTCATTAACAAATAAATTGTATTGTAGTCCTCCATTGAATCATTTTGAAAATTATTTTATATTTATGACGTGTTTTTTCTTTCATCCTAAATAAAAAAACAAAAAAAAAACCTATTTAATTGAACAAAAAACAAACATAAATGCAATCAATTTATTTTCCATGCAATTTCAAGGATATTTTATCATTTGTAGATCTATTTGATATTCAATTTTTATTTCATTTATGTTGTACGAATAATTATTTTTGAAATTCCACAAATGTATAAGTAATCGCACCGTTTTCATATATTGAATATACTGGGCTGTTTGATAAGTCTTTGGTCTCACAAAGAGATGTCGTCTTACATTCAAATTTGAAATAATTTTTGACAATAGTGATACTTCGAACATCTGTACATAAATTTTCTTCAAGCTACGGTAATTAGTCTGTGTTTGACAGTGATTAGAAGCAAGCAACTTGTGATGTTTTTGGAATAATGGAAAAAAGCGAATTTCGAGTTTTAATTATACATTGTTTTTTAATTGGGAAAAATGGTGTTCAAACAAAAGAATGGCTTGATAAGCGTTACGGGGAATCTGCACCATCGAAATCAACAATCACATACTGGCTGAATGAATTTAAACATGGTCGTACAAGCACGAAGGACGCTGGACGCGTTGGTAGACCAAAGGAGGCAACAACTCCAGAAGTCATCAAAAAAATCAAAAAAATTCACAAAATATATAATAAGAAACGACCGCAAAATAAAAATTCGTGAGGTAGCTGGCATGGTAAACGTTTCAACCGAACGTGTTTTTAATATTATACACGAACATTTGGGAATGAGAAAACTGATTGCAAAATGGGTGCGCGCCGCGTTCACTAACAACTGATCAAAAACAGCAACGAGTTGACGATTCGGAGGAATGTTTAAGGCTATGGCGATATGATCCACAAGAATTTTTGCGGCGTTACATCACTGTTGATGAAACATGGATTCATCACTACACGCCCGAATCAACTCAACAGTCAAAACAGTGGACAGAGCCTGGTACAAGTGCACCGAAACGGCCAAAAGTGAGTCAATCAGCTGGAAAAGTTTTGGCAACTGTGTTCTGGGACGTGCATGGAATAATATTTGTCGATTATCTTGAAAGAGGAAGAACTATAACAGGAGAGTATTACGTAAGTTTATTGGATCGATTGAAGGATACACTTAGACAAAAACGACCGCATTTAGCAAAGAAAAAAGTGATTTTCCACCATGATAACGCACTGGCTCACGCATGCGCAATCGCGACATGCAAAACTGCTAGAATTGCGATACGAAGTGCTCCCACATCCACCATATTCTCCAGATTTGGCGCCGTGTGACTTCTACCTCTTCCCAAATTTGAAAAGATGGCTCACTGGACGCCGATTTTATTCAAATGATGAAGTAATAACCGCAACAAATGCATATTTTGAAGGTTTTGAAAAATCATATTTTGCTGATGGCATAAAAAAACTGGAAAACCGCTGGATGAAGTGTATCGAGCTGGAAGAAGACTATGTCGAATAATAAAAAAAATTTTCATGAAAAACAGTTTTCTTTCTTACCGAGACCAAAGACTTATCAAACAGCCTAGTATGTACATATGTATATATGATAAATAAGAAAAATTCCTTTTTTTATCTAAAACAATTTTTTTTTCTAACTTTTATCTTTCATTCTTGTACATTTATACCCACCTACCTGTGTATTATACACACAAATAATACATATACTCGTATACACTATACTTATATACATATTATTATTATTCAATATTTCAATGTCAAGAAATATTATATCTTCCTTTACACATGCTTCAACATTCATTCCGCACTTAGAATGAAAGAATGATGATGATTATAATGATAATGATGTTGTTGATGATGACAAGTAAAACCTGTATTTAATGTCGTCTAAAAAAAATTAATTTAAAAAATTTTTTATTTTTTCGTTATAAAATATTCAAATAATATAATACAGAATTATTTCCTATGAATATAGAAATAAAATGTATGTAGGTACATAAAATAATAAAAAACAAATATATTTTAAATGCCTTCTATTTCCATATACATACTTAAATACCTACACCTATAATACCAACACGCATTATATTGCAGAATATATCTACTACCATAGAATTTACAATCATATTTAGCATATAAATATGCATACATATAGTGCTGGATATATGAATAGCCTCATTCCTCATTGCATTTTTATGAAAATTAATAAAACAAAAAGAAATTTATTCTGAAAGTTATATTTATCTTTTCAAAAACATAAAACAGTTTATGTGTTAGTGAAATTATGAATTCTTAAAATTATATTAACTACATATTATACTCATTACAAATAAACTTTATTTTATTTTTTATTTTTTTTTTTTATTTTTATTTAAGGGAAAATACAGGTAAACCTGTATCCCCCTGGCCCACACCACGGCCCACCAGGGTCTTTTGGCGTCAACTTCATTTTATAATAAAGAACTAAATCTAAATTCATATTTTTTAATAATTTTAATTTATTACAAGGGGAGTCCAGTAAACTGACAACCCCTCACCCAAACCACTATGTAAATTCATATAGAAGTTTTTTAAACTTATCACTAACTTTTTTTTTTGCATTCCTTTATTTGAAATGAATTCGAAAACTCTACTGAACACGAAAATTAGCAGGTTTTTTAAGGCTTCAATATGATAAAGCCATTCATTTCTTATTCCATTTTTCAGTTCGGAATTGATTTAAAACTTTCCTCCAATTTTCATAAAATTTACATGCAATCATGACCCATGGACATGGACATGGATGATATCTGAGTTGCATTCTTGCCATTTCAAAAACATATGCCTTGTTATAAAATTTTAGCCAACTTCGATTATTTTGTGTTCTCAATTTAAAAATGAATATCATCTTGAACTGAGAGTAACCAAACTCCCACTTCAAAATTAAACAAAAAATATTACAACTCAATAAAATTGCACTGAATTTATAAGAATCAAATTTAAATCTGCTTCAACTTGCTACAAAACTTCAGTAGAATTTTACTATACACCTAAATATTGAATTTTCAGTGAGGTTATTCATATTTCCACCACTATACAATATACATATACATATATGTATATGTGGGCTAAATACTTGTGTATTTCACATGAAATTTATACATATTTAAATAATTTTCAGATAGTGATTCAAGGAAGTTCAAGTTCAAGTTAATGTATTTGCATACTTGCAGTATTTATATAGGTAGTACCGTAGTACCAATAGTACACATACATGCATACATTAATATACATAAGGATTAGAGATATTCTACTAAATATGCAGTATATCCTACAAATGCAGTACTCGTGTACATTATAAAAATGTTAAAATTTCATATGACAATAGCACAAAAAAGGAAATACTATGTATACTTAAAAAAAATACAGGTGAAATTCTAAAACAAAAAAAAACGAAAAAAGAAAAATTAATCCTGAAAGTACATGTGCAAACATACAAGTAAAATATGTACATCTGTACAATGCACGAAGAATATAGAAATAAACTGAAAAATTCATACTTTATCATTTTTCCTTTAAGTTCACTTCATTGCCATGCCATTACATTTAAATTTGTATTGTACTAATACATATAAACGTATCTACTCGTACTTTGCCTTAAATACTCGTGTGCACGAATGATAGTGATATCAGAATCAGACCGTATTATTTTGACATTATGTAATAATACTTTGAAATATACAACATCATATTTTGATATTTTTTATGTTACATTAAATATAAAAGACATAAAATCCTTTTTGTAAAAAACGAGTATACTAATGAGTTATTATGTGAATTGTGTGATTGTATATGCAATCAATTTTCATTTAAGTGAAATGATTCAACATTGTAACTATTTGAAATGTATTGTACTGAGATTTTATAAGAACAAATTTCATGACATGAATTTATTGCCTTTATCTCACTTAAAAAAATTTTAACAAACAATTAATTATTTAGACAGTATTTTTATAAAAAACATAAAGTTTCACAGAATACATACATACTAACAAGCGTCTTACATCAAATCTCATCATAATAATATTTTTATATTTTTTAATTTACTTTAAATTGTTCATTCATTTTAGTTAAAATTAAAATAGCAATACAGAAACACTCTATCATTTCTATTTTCATTTTTTCCTCCCCATATTCTTTCTCTGTCATTTTCTCACTCTCTCTTCAAATAAATAAAAAAGGAACAAATCGCACGCGAAAAACAAGTTTCTGGTAGGGTTCAATTTCAAGTATGGTACCACGGTGAACGTGATGAATTGGTGGTTTCATTAATGGCTGCCGATGATCTGGCACCTCGTGATGAAGCCTATGGGCATGGTGCATTACCAGAAGCTTATGCAAAAGTTCGAATTCTACCGAAAACGTAAGAAATACTTTCAAAAAGGAATTTAAAAATTACAATTTACAATTAAATAAAATTTTATTTCGTTTTGAAAATGTAGGGGTGATAATACTGTTGCTCAAACTGAAGTTAGTCCACCAACACATAATCCAATATGGAATGCAACATTAACATTTAATCATATAACAGCCGAAAATTTAATGGATCGTTTTATAGAAATTCAACTGTGGGATCTGGTACCGCATACAGAATCGATATTTTTGGGTGAATGCAATATCGAATTGGAAAAAGCATTCATTGAAGATCGTGCTCTATGGTTTCGTCTTGAAGATCCGAAAGGACTTCGAGCTCAAAGCATTATCAAATCACCGAGTGTTTCTCCGAGGGGTTCAATTGCTGGCGGTGATGTTAGTCGATTAATACGAAGACACGAATATAGTATGCAACGATCGATATCCGATGATGTCGATTCGATCGGAGACGGTACATCATTATTGCATCCAGATCATGCATGGATAGCTGGATCACGTCGTGGTTCATCCCAATCTGAACAACTTGAAGTCGAAGTATATCAATTAGGAAAAGATTTTTCACGTTCGTTACCTGGTTCAAGACGATCATCATTTCAAGATCGTGAAGAATCTAAGGATGGAGGTGAATCGACTCCACCAGCACAATCATATTTACGAGATCGAAGGAGATCGTCAGTTGCTCGTCGGGATCCTGATGAAATATTGAAATCATTGAAAGCTGTTCGTGGTGAATTGGGACGAGCAATGAGTTTGGGTGGTGAAAAACAAATAACCGGATCAAGACGTAAGTGTTTAAATTTTATTTTTTCATATTCTATTTTTTTACAAAGCTATGTACAATATTTTATCAAATTATTTTCAAATTATATTCCCAAATTTATTTATTTTTAAATCGATTTACTCATTTTTCACAAAATATAATTATTCGAGAATAAACGTTTTTTTTTTTCTTTTTCTTTTTGATTTTTGTATCTTTTTTAATCAATGTTTTGCGCGAATAAATTCATAATCGAATAGCACTCATTTGCATAAATCAAAATCAGAGTCTTGATTTGACACATTCTTGGACCTCAAAATAGAAATTTGAAGCACAATAGCAATTTTTTATATATAAAGTCAATGATAAAATTAATTAGATAAATAATTTACAATAATAAAAAAAATTTCATAAATAAAAAATATTAAAAAAAAATGTAAACTGAAAAATAAAAAAACCAAAGAAATCAAATATCCCCAGTGGTAAGATTAAGTTTTTAGTTATGTTTCATTTTTTCGTTCGTTTTTGAAGTTTCGTTTCGTTTCGTTTTTGATTTTAAGTTAACGATTATATACATTGGTTATTTGGTTATTGGTTATGAAGTTTCAATTTCAAATAAAATTTGAATTAAGTATGTCATATTTCGTTACGTTGTTATACGAATGTATCATATTTGAATTATTGTTTTCATTTATTTTTAAATATATATTATATTCTGTTCTGATGAGTTTAGAGTTATGAATGATATTATCATTTCGAAAATAATCAGTTAATTGCTAGTTAATTTTTTGATTTGCATGCAATTACTTTTTAATCATTGTTGTTATTATTTAGTAATACGTGTTTTCAATGATTCGTTATTCAAAATTATTTAAAAAAAATCTTATTATATACCCACATAATTTTAAATGTTCCAATTTGTATTGATAAATTTTTGTATTTATTCATTTAGAAATTAGAATTACAAAAAAAAAAGGTTGATTTTCAATTACGTTTTTATCATCATCATTATCATGAGCCTCGCAGCCTTTTATTGGCTTGGCTTAAGATACTTTTTAATTATGCCTTTTAATCCTATTAATCATGATCCTAATATGAGAATATTCTCGTAGGATTCTTTTCATCAATTTTCTTGCATTTAATTATGTCCTCTCGCTTGGATACTTAATACAGCTCATGATTACAATGCTTCCTCCAAATTTCATCTTTGCTTGGTTGCAGTAGCAGTCTGTTCCAGTTAGCACTTTTCGTGCCGTTTTGTTACCACAAAGCTTCCTCGTGGGTGTTGGCTGTTTAATCTAGACTATAGCAAAAACAACTACCGAAATGTATAATGGCCACGTTCACGAGGTCGTCGAAGAGAGACTTACCAAAGCTTTTAGTCTTGTTTTAGTCAAGGCTGGACACCTGCAAAGATAATGTAAGAGAGTTTCTTTCTCTGAGTTGTCCTTGCAGCTTATTCAGTTTGTATTAAAAGGTAACTCTCGGTAAAAGGTGACTTCCGGCCTGTCTGCGTGTTCTCTCATGAGCCAATGTTCTATTAGGACATTCATGGCTCTAGCGATCTCGTCGGTTTATACCGATAGACGTCTGAGTTCTTTCTTATTAAATTGTGGCCCATTGCTCTTGACAATCCAGTTATTTTCCACCGACAAGTAGTGAAGCCAGATCACTCGCTTTAATCTACCTATAAGAATATTTTCTGCAGCGTTATGTTATTTCCGAGGTGAAAGAGATCCCTTTCAAAGCTCTGTTTGCGGCTTGCTCTTTTTACATTATGGTCGACGAGATACTGTTCAGAATCTTGGCTGCCTTAAGGCTTGCAAGTATCTCTACCTAAAAGGCATTTTCAAAGTCTGACAAACAAAAGACTCTGAGACTGAGGGTGTCCCCATCCCCATCTTCGCTTACTGCACTAATATTGTGCACAAAATCTTTCTTTCGAGAATTCCAAAATTAATTTGTTCAATCATTCTCATTGTTCATATTCTTAAACCATACTTCTGTACACTGTTGTTTTTATCAGCTTTTTAAACTGTTGGAGTTTGTTTTTTTTTCTGACAAGTTTCGCGATATAAAGTCCATAGTAGCAATTGTTTGTTATGTCGCATATTTTTTATACGCATTCACATTTTGCAATTTGCTAGGAAAAGATACAATGTTATTACTTCTCATTTTTTTTTTTTCTATTTTCTGACAAAATTCTTTTCATTTTAAATTTTACATTACGTAAATTACGTATTATATACGAGTACACATTATGTGTGTACATTTTTTATCTATAGTTTCAATTAATTTTAAAAATATATTATCTGAGGTGAAAATAAATTTCTGTACTTTATAACACAATTTTTGAAAGTGTCGTATGCAATGCAGAAATACTATAGTATACAAAGTACATAGGTGAGCTCATCTTGAACGCTAGTCACCCAGGAAAATGTTATTTGTACTCTTACTATGTGATTATGAATAAAGGAAATGCATAAAATTTGCAATTTATATTAAAATTATATACAAATCCAACCTACATTTATCCAAATATATACATACGTATTCCATATACAGTATGGACTCTTAATGCTTATGTGCACAGGCATTAACACTTTAATTTATTTTGCTTTCATAAATGGATGTGTGTTACATTACATGCACAACCACCATACGATTGATGACGACGATATATAAACACTAAAATTATAAATTCTAGAAATTAATGAAAGCACATTATGTAATTAAAGCTATTTTTTTTTCAGAATGAAGTCATAAATACAGTACAAGTACAAGTTACACACATGCACTTATACTTACTCTTATAAGAACATTGCGTACATGTACATATGTACTACATACCCCGTATTCCCGTATATAATATCCGTGTATATACACATATCACAAAAACAAATACGTATGTTCATATAATTTAACTGCATAATTTCCGTTTAATTTGTATACTTTATAAACTTATCAGAGTTACTCATACTGTGTATAGTGTTATGTGTTATTTTATCTTTCATTTAATGTAATATTCTTATAGGTTAGGTCACAGACATATTTTGAGCGAGTATTTCAAGTAAACACTCATAACACTATTTTTTATTCTACTCCAACTTGTACTCCAATATGTACTTACATGTATTCCTCTTTTTATACTTTTCCTTTGTCACAAAAATGCAAAATAACATACAATTAACAGTTTAAAAAACTATATACATATGTTAGATGCATATAGCCACACTCACCACATGCATACATACTCATAAATATAATGTATATGCTTACCTATTTCTGACTTCTTATATCCTCATTATAAGAATAAAATTATAATATCACACCATGTTATTTCATTTTTTTAAGGACATGAACACATGCATAATACATATAACTTTTAGAAACATTTATATATGTATACTCGTACTCATATATGTATGCATATTTTTATGGGTATTATTACATTACGTAACGTGCAACAAAAACATTGTGCAGGACTATAAAAAATTCTTGCTCACAAACATACACACACAGATTTTATCGTTGTAGATATTGTATGTACGTATACATTATGAAGTTTTTTTCAGTTTTTATTTTTGTCGTTTGTTTGAGCAATAAAAGTTTCTTCTTTGGAATAAATTGAAGCAATTTAAAAATATAAAAAAGCAATTAAGACTACAATCTCATTCCGAGAAATTTAATCTAAAAAATAATTTAGAAAAAAAATCTATAGAGTGAGAAAAAAATCACAAGCTCACTTTAAGGATTATGAAATTCTAAATTTAATTTTAATATTTTTTATGTATCTGAATTTAAAGATTTATGATTACATTTTATACAGAATATTTTACACCTTTTTAATTTGCGTAACATTTTGATGCTAAAGGACGTAAAATATTTTGAGATTTGTGCAGTACTTTCTGATACATGTGTAACTTTTTGCACACCTTCTATGAATGTTTTATCATATCTTTCTTTTGAGGTACCGCAATATGGAACTCGAAATTCGGTTCTAAATGAAAAGAAATCATAAAGTCAAAATATAATGTGTGGTGAATTTTTTATTTTAAAAAATTGTTACAAAAAGTTACATATGATTTTATGTAAGAATATTTTGCAGAAAACTCAAAATTTCAAGGCCATCTAGCGTCACAAAAATGGGGACGAAATAAATTTTTCCTACTCTAGCACAATTTTTATTATTTAAATATTTTGAAGAGTATCATGGAATATACTTATTTTGGTAATGGAACAGAACACCATGTATAATACTTACAGAACTATATCGATAAATTCCATATACTCTAGATTGAGTAAAGGATATCACATCTTTATATGAGAATTCAAAGTCTAAAAGGAATTTTATGATCAATATAAAATTCAATCAAAAATCTAAATATAACGTTCCGTTGTCCATGTTAAATTCTGAAAACTGAAAATTGAAAATATTTCAAACAAATTCCTGAAAAACTACTCAATAATATAGCAAGAATTCCATTTACATGCTGGGAGGATCATAGATCTCAATAACTTATGTGCTGTTCTCTCCCATAACTCTATATTAGATATTGTATTCGGCCAAAATATTCTGCAGATTCGTCTTAAGCAGTTGTTGACAAACGCCTGAGCTTTTGCAATCTCTTTCAAGTAAATGCGCGAGATTTCACATCCGTACAGTAGAACAACTGACTTAGATATTATACTGCCCAAATACGTGAATGAGTCTACTTACTTCTTCTATTATGTCTTAGCACGTAATTGGAATTGGATAGGACATACACTTAGAAAACCAACATCTTGCATATGTCGACAGGCTTTAGATTGGAACCCTTAAGTTACGCGATACAGAGTTCGCCCACGAAACACCTGGAAAAGAACAGTTGTTAAGGAAGCCGAACAACATTGGAAATCATTGAAAGAAGTGAAGAAATTAGCAGGAAATAGAGTCCGCAGAAAATGTTTATAGAGGCTCTATGCTTCTCAATGGAGTAAAAAATAATAATAATAATAATATAACAATAATATAGCTACATCATTTATCGTCATTCATCTGAATATATATCTGAACATACCTATATACATAAATATACATACTTCACTTTATTTAGAAAAAAGGAACTGAACAATTTATGAATATCTAGTTTATTAAAAACAAGTTTACAATATTTATTGAATAAATACAGGGTAATCTCTTTTTTATGAGCAAATATTCCATAATATTCTTAGGACTATTTCATGAAAAACATTGTACTAGCAAAATTTCTAACAAACCTATAATATTTTTGACGCTAGAGGTCAAACGCATTAACAATTTTGAGTTTTTTGCAAGAATTTTCAACACAAAATCACATGTTATTTTTCTCACAACTTACATATCATCATTTCATGTACTAACTAATGATAGGAAACAAAATTACCTTTCTTATGATATACTTATTATAATATGTGATTAAGAATTCAGTTTTAAACAAACAAAAAATTTTACGTAAAATTTGAAAATTTTCTATGAAAGTTTTATTTATTATTCTTGCAACATAACATGCAAGTATGTATGTATACTCGTACATATTCATGTTGATACAGTACGTGTACATTATAAAATTTTTACGTGATTGTAATTTCAATTTTTCTGTTAAAAAATTTTCAATATTAGTGTTTATTTCGAATTATGTACTCTTACCTGAATTTCAACTATACCAAACACCTTCGGACAATTTGATAGATTCAATTTTTTTTTTCTTCATAGTTTTTTAATAACAAGATTTTTGGTTTTTAGTCTTCACGGTTTTAGTCTTTTGAATGTTTTGTAACAAACAAGATAACTCTGATAACACACTTTGATAACTACATACATTATGGTCCAGGCATTACGCATTCAGAGCAAATCAAAAATATTACAGTGTATCAAATGAATGAATTTTTAACAAAATGGTGTCGTATGCGTATTTGATTTTAGAAAGCGTAATTTCATTTATGATATGTAAATGTAATTTACTTGTGTTATTAATTGATTTTAAGTTAAATAGCTGTGTTATATGAAGATATTGTACACCTACACAAATAAATGTATTCTTGGGTTTTATTAAAAAAATAATTTTTATTTCATGTATTCGACAATCAAAATGACACCATTAATATAAATAATAACGAATTGAATAATGAATAATTCACGAAAAAAACAAAAAAAAAAATATCAGGATCAAGCCGTTCACGTAAAGATAGTGTTATGGAAGTTCCAGAATTTTTACCAATTGTCGGTATGGGACATACAGCAACTAGTCCACCATCTGATGATGAACATAAACGAATAATACCACGTTGGAAAGGTTCTGGTAATATTATGACAAAAATACCATCATCATCATCACCACTAACATCAACATCGAAATCTTTATTGAATAATATTAAATCATCATCATCATCTGTAACGAATATCAATAATATGAAGCCATCGTCACAACAATCGATCGCAGCATTTATACAATCATCTTCAACCGCACTAATGGAGTCTTATGTAAAACTTGGTCCTGGACAAATCCATCCAAAAGGTTATCGTTTAACGTCTGGCCGTTACGGTGAATTAAAATTAAGTCTATTCAAAATTAAGGGAACACTTGAACTTGAGGTAAATATTAGTGTATGTTATTTATATCTATATTTTATATAAATTCTGTAAATTATTCAAAAATAATTTTCCCTATATGTATTTCGATTAAATTTCATGTTAAATACAAATAAAAACTTTTGATAATAAAATTTGTAAATTCAAAATGTATAGAATCGTAAAAAAATATAAACAAATAAAACGTGCAAATCCTTATATTTACCCACATATTTATCTATAAATTGGCTTATAAAAATGAATTAAAGTACGGTAAATTATATTATCATTCAGCATAAAAACATAATAATTGAAAAAGAAAACAAAAATATTTTCATAAATTTATATTTTTGTTTTCCTATATATTTGCAAATTTTTTTCATTTTTTTTCTGATTTTCTACAATATATAAAATACATATATACGACAATGTAATAATAATAACACTCATTTTGTATCTAATACTCGTAAAAAAATAAAATAATAAAAAAAAATAAAATTTTCTCTTGAATAAGTAAAAAAGCAAAAAATAAAAAACAAAACCGAAAAAAAAACGACCTCATCAATTGGGATGTGCTCTGTCGTTTGTCATACCTTACTTGAATACAAATTAGATCGATTCTGTAATACATACACAATAACATAATTAATACATATGTATGTATGTAAGTGTGCGTTTTACTTTATTGATTCAGAAATTTTACGAAAAATACCACTAGTCTTTGTAAACATTTTATGTTTCTTTTGGCAATTTCCTTATAGTAATTTCTTAACACATTTATATCTAGTATTACACATGGATCAATAAGTCTCTAGTCTATAACTATCAAAACAACAATTTTTTGAAAAATTTTTCTTTATTCTCTAACATAATCACCTGCACGTGTGATATATTCAGTCGTAAAGAAAACGTTTTATCTTCGGTCTTAAAATAGGCGTTATTTTCGGCGATCATTTTTTCACTGCACTCAAATCATTATCCAGTGTGAACAGCCAATAATCCCTGATGACCAAATCTGGAAAATACGCGATGGATGTGAAAGTAATTCAAAACCCATTTCGTGCAACTTTGCCATCATCGATCTGTCATTTTGTTTTTTTCTTTTTTTTTGCTTGATTAAAAGTAAAAAGGGCAACCATTTTGAAAAAAAAGTACATATGTTCGTGAAACATTGTGTAAATACCAGCAAACGATATCTTTAAGATATCAGCTACCTCGTTGCTGATTTTAATCAGTATTTTTCCTCCTCAAAAGATAATTTTTTATCGTGGTTTTATCAAAACACAAAATTCAGATTTTTCATTGTTTTGGAAATTATAAAATTTTGAGACGCTACTCGCAAAAGACTTGTATTGATAAATAAAGAAAAAAATTTCCAAAATATCATTGTTTTAATAGTTAGTCTCGAGATTTATAGATCCATGTAATATTTAAAATAATTAACTAGCATATATTTTCGAAGTGGAAAAGCATATTTTGAAAAAAATTGGTATTGAAATGTAAAACCAGTAAAACTTTTGTTTCGTTAAGTTACAAATATAATGAATCAAATCATAATAATAAAATGAATATTCATACCATCTCTCAGTATATTCATTCTCTTTTCGATTTCAATAAAAATGTCCTGTTTGTTTTTAATTTTAAAAAACTTAATTTTTATCATATTATTTAATTTAATTTGAATAGGTAATTAGCGCTAGAAACATAGTACCAGTAGATTGTGAATCTCCACCAGATACATACGTTAAATGTTATCTTAAAGATGGTGATCGTTTAAGACACAAAAAGAAAACTAGAGTTATCCGTCATTCAGCTGAACCAATATATAAACAAACTCTTAAATATCAGGTAATTAATAAAATAAGGTATATGTATACACACATAAATTATAGGATACATATTTATATTGTGAAAAAGGTTACATTAAATAAATGATAAAGCATAAATTAAAAGAAGGATGATGAAGCTAAAAATTGAAAAAAGTATATATTTTGAAGATAAAAAAGGTTTATCAAAAGTTTCTTAAGATACATTTTAATACTTTATCACTTCATTTATTTATTGTATAAAGGGATTTTTAATGGTAATTATTCATGGAAATAAAAAAAAGAGAGATAATATAATTAAGACAATAATTAATTCCCCATAAAACTGAAATATAAAAATTAATTTGAATCAATACACGTTTATTTGTTTCTTTTTTTTTATTTTCGGAGTCTAATTGAAAGCACAAACATTAAAAATTCAAAGATAAAACATTAAAAAAAATAAAACATAATGAAATGTATGTGATTAATTAGAAATTTATTATTTTCAACTAAAAGGTTTACCAATAAGAGCGACAGAACTTTAAAATATGTACAACCATCTACAAATAAAATTCACATAATTTATTTATCATTTCTAGAAACAATCGATTACATTTTGTTTTGAAAACAATATCTCGGCTCGGCTACGTCTGAATGAATACAGTGACTCAATTTTCAAGCTACCTTCTCACACATATTGGGTGGTTAATTTTCAATGGTGCGTTGAATGTTTTGTCTAAGATCGTGAATCGTTTTTGGCTTATTCTCTCAGATCAAATATTTAAAATAGCCCCATATGGAAAAGTGCAAAGGTCGCATGATCTTGGACCCTTGGTAGCCAGTTGACATCATCATTTCTCGAAATATCTCCCCCAGAAAATTTTCCTTGTAAATAAGTCAATTGTCTGACGAGATGTAGGACATGTCGCGCCACACCATCTTGTTGAAAGTAAACATTGTTTATGTCAACATTTTCCGATTTAAACCAAAAATATTCTTTTATCATATTCTTATAGGGCTATTCATAGTTACGTGATTATCATTATCATCCTCAAAAAATTAGGCAATTAGGTAATATTTTTAACTTGAATCGGCAATTCCTGAATTACTTGAAGATTTTCTTTAGGCCAAATTCTGCAGTTTTGTTTTTTCACAGGCCCGCATTGAGCCAGAAATACGCTTCATTTATAAATTTCTCGTAATGCACGAAACGTACAGCAAACCGAACATGCATTCAGATAAGAAATTGAATAATTACTACGCGTTGTTGAATAGTGTATACCTTTCCATGATCACTTGTCACACAATACTAGTATAGACACAGCACAGCAATCAGAATTTGAGTTTGATTTTTCGGTCAGTGTTGTCGTGTGGTCGTTGAAAGTTCTGACATTCCTATTGGTAAACACTATACGTTTGAAACGTTTATTATTATTAGAAAATTAAAATGTTTGTTTAATAAAATATTTTGTTTGTACGAGTATGTATGTATAAATACACATTTTCATATACTTAATATAATTATTTATTTTTTATAAATTTACAGATTTCCGATGTATTTGGACGTAATCTTGTAATTATGGTATGGCAAAGAGGTATTGGTTTTGAACATAATCAAGGATTAGGTGGTGCTGAATTATCTATTGATAAATTAAATATAAGAGATGAATGTATTGGTGGATGGTATCCATTATTTCCGATGCATTCATTTGGTGGTTCAGATTCGAATGATTCTCCTTGACTAATTCCTACAACTATCACTGCTGCTGTTATTTTAAAAATTAATACAAATACTACTACTGATACAACTAAAACAAAATCGAATACAACAATCATCATCAATGGTATTAATTTACTAAATATATATTATTACTACTATAATTACAATGATTTTAATATTAAGTTTAAATATACCTCAATAATATATCATATTTAAAATAATTTTAAAAAAAATTTTTGTTTTTCAATTAAATTTAAAAAGAAATATAATTTCATATCGATGCATAATACATATAAAATATTTTATATAATCAAAAACAATTATTATATTTTCTATTTATATAAGAAACCGTATTTTTTATGAATAAAATTTTTTGTAATTTTAAATATCGATTTGGTATGTGCATTCAAAACGTTTAGAAAATTCAAATTTTTTAATTTTTTTTTTTTTTTTCAAATTAATTATTAATTATAAATGTAGAATCATAATTACAAATATGGTATGTGTGTGTATATTAAAATGAAATAAGATAATTGAGTAAAATTAAAATGAAAAAAAAAGCGTCCACGATCAATATGAAATTTTTAGAAATGATATCAATAATATTCACGTATATCATCTTACATTTTGCATTCCTTTTTATTTATTTATTTATATTCTTTTGCTGCTGTACAGTAGTAGTACATAATTATACCGGCAATGATTCGAACTATTCGAATTGATTATTTGAATAAAAATTACTTCAATATCAATAAACAAAATGCTGTATGAACAGAAGAATTTGAGGAACTTTACACAATTATATAACGATACCATGCGTCTATATTAGCAATACATGGACGCCAATAACAATATTATATGACATAACATATTGCCATGTTGTGGGTGGGTAGATTATACAGTTTGACGTTTCAGAGTGAAGAACAAAATTTTTGTGAAAGCTATTCGATGTTTAGAACTTTTATGTCTGATTTCACAGTGAAATGAATGATACAAAAACTTTAAAGGTATACCATACCGACTTCTTTCTCTTGAATCGCCATTTTCGGTAAAATTACGTCATCACCTCTATTAATTTCATGTAATTTCATTTTGATTACGTCATTACATGTTTTGGTATTGTATTGAGTTGTTACACGTGATGACGTCTCAGTTTCATACGTAAGTTACCTTTATAGTATTTGTATCATGAGTGAAATGTAAGCTGAGTTAAAGACTTACCTATGCTACTACTGCGGAATCAAAACATCTCTTAAGTGAAAATTTAAACCTTATCGTGAACTTAAGCTTTCACTATGAAATTGGGTAACAGATAATCTAAAAGGAAGTAAGGAAAATTTTGTATTACTTTTTTCAACTCCAAACACTCGTATGAACCCGCAAATTCAATTTTTTTACGATTTTTTATAAGATGTTTCGTGTGTCAAAATTAACCTGTCAAAATTATTGCCACGATATTTTTTGGTCAGCAATACTACCCTCCGAAATCAAGACAATATAACCATTCAAAAACAAAATCTTGAAATATAGTGTCCCCGCATAGTCAATATCCATATTGCCATTATCGTCCATATTACTAGTATAGACAAAGGGATAGGGTATATATTTGATTCATGATCGTAATACGTAACTACAAAAATCATAGATTGATTTTTTCAAAGAAAAGAAAACATACATACTAAAATATACATTATGTACATATACAAGTTTCCGCACGTAATCTGACATTACTTTTAATGTGTCCAATCAATCATTAATTAAATGTTACATATGTTACCTAAATAATTTCCATTAAAAAAAAAAACGTATGTATATAAACGTATATATGTTTGTGTTTTCAATTCGATTGTATGTAATTATAACGATTATCAAAATATTACATAAGATATAAGTAAAACATTCAATACATTTATGCATCAGCTATATATTACTTAAAAAATGAATGTTTCAATTTGACATAATAGAAAGCAGAAAAGTTAAAAGCAAAACAAACAAAAAAAAAAATAAAATTCAATCAAATAAATTGAAATATTCAACATCCTGCAATTAGTTTTAATTTATATACATACATAAACATATACGTACGCACATACAGTTGTATACTTATAGATAGAGTAAAATGTAAAATATTACATAAATTATTTTTTCATTGTATTTGAATTTTTCATACACATGAAATATACAATGTTGTATCTCTACAAAGTTGGTACATAATTATTTATATATTTTATACTGAAAATGAAAACTTATTTAAAAATCACAACAAAATAAATATTAAAAGAATACAAAAAATTAATGATATTAAAATAATTTGGAAAAAAAAAATTTTTTTTTTGTCATTTTGATTTTAACAATATTAACTCAAATACAAAAAAAAAAAAACAAAAAGAATAATATAATTAGATAAATGAAAAGTAAATAATAAATAAACGAGTAAATAAATAAAATAATTATTATATTATGTGATTGTATAAATCAATGAACAATTATAGCATTCATATTGCGATTAAATCACAAATTAATAAGCAAATACAATATGTAAAATAAATAAATTATAAAATATAAACAAACGAAAAAATTAATTTAATTAAATCGTTATGAAATTACATACTCGTGTATAAATGAATTATTATTCATATACTCGTAAATAATACACAAAACAATGAGTCGTTGTCAAATAATTATGACCATATAATCGTATATGTTTATCATTCATTTTCTATTATCATTTCATTTTCATTTAATTTAAATTTTTAAAGATAAATTTAATTAAATTTTCACATAATATTCTAATTTTATTAAAAAAAAAAATACAAGATACCCTAAAATTCGAGATATTGAGATTTAAAAAAATAAATTTAATTCTAAGCAAATTACTACAAATTGAGTATGTGGTGCGGAAAAATAAGAAAAAATGAATGTTGATCTGTAAATCTAAATATCAAATTCATTTTGCGATCAACATTATTAATTAAAATTTTTATAATATCTCCTGGACTATACAAAATATGATACACAGACAATATAATCTAAGATCTTTATAATGATTGATTGTATATACGATAATTTTGATCGTAAAGTCAGAGGAAACTTCAATACTGTCTTCTGTATTACAGTTGAGTGAATTTTTATTAATGTGCATGTGATAAATAATGTGGATTATTCTGGAAGGATTAAGCAGATTCTGTTTACTTGACAATCAACAAAATTTCATATAAAATTTTGATTGAGGTGCTGGAATAGCTCGATGTTTGTGGTGTTGGACTGGTACGATTGACGTTTCGAGTTCAGACCTTGGCCACCTCGCCACTCTCGCCAAAGTCGCTCATTAATTTCAATCAGCAAGCAATGTACACACCAGTAACTGGATTACAGATATGATAAACTGGATTGACATATTTGAGAGATTTACTCATTGAAGGTGTCATAATGGACTGAGTATCCTTGATCACTTAACCCAGCAAACATTGCGATGGAGAAAAAAAATAGCGAAACATTATCGTAGTGGCAAGTCTCGTCTATTGCCGCAATATGGATTTTCTAGTAGAATGCCATACGATGTGCTTGGAAAAAGGTTGACATGCACTCTAATTGCTAATAGAAAAAGAAAGAATATTAATAAGAAAGCAATATTAATGTTGCTTGTTCAATGGTTTATTATGTTGCGCTTTTATCGCTTACTCGTATATAACCCAAACTATTGCTTAATTATTGCCCATCTATTGTTGTAAACTATTGCGCTTTTATTGCATCCTCGTAGTACTATTGCCCAAATGTTTGCTGGGAATATACACATAAATACATATGTATGTATGCATATTTTGATAGTTGTCAAAATTTTATACGAAATTTTGCAAATTGTCAAATTATATTTTAATTTCGTCCAGAAAAATACTCAATAACGGAAAAAGTTTTACTTGGACAAGACTACTTCATCCAGCACCAATTGTAATTACTTAACATTTCTCATACATTTTCAACTATACACAAGTGTGTATTCAATAGTTCTACATCTAAATTAAAATCTAAAAAAAATCTCACCTGCCACACTTTTAACTACACCTTCATCTTCATTATAATTTTTTCAATACCATTCCATAATTATGTAACATTTTCTTCTTATTCATTAAAAAGAAAAATATCAATTTTTGTATTAAAAAAATTCTGTGTAGTTTAAAATATTTCCATGACTGTGTACGCATGTACCTATACATATATACATATAGACAATATAAGTAAATTTATTTGAACCATTTATTATATTCACACACATACACATACATGCATACATGCATATAAATCAAATATCATTGACATATAAATATTTATAAATAAATTTATTAATATGCGTGTTACATAATAGTACATATACATATTATGTACATTATTTATTACTTATTATATAAATTAATTACGACAAATATATAGAGGGAAAATGATGCGTTTATCTATGTAGATAAAATAAATAAATACATTATATACAAAACAAATTACTAAATTAAAATAAAAAAAAATTAAATAAAAATGCACATTGTATAAAATAAAAGGAAATTACATATATGATACATTTATATAGAAATTTAAAAACAAATTTAAATTATTAATAATTTATATTATATTATATAGAGTAGAAATATAATAAATTGTAAATAATAACATATTATATACTTTTATAGTGTACTGTAATCTAATATTATGTATGTACATTGTACATGCAAATAAATAACATTGAGCGCAATTCGGATAGATAGATACAGTCTATATTTTCATGAATAAAAAAAAAAAAAATGTGGACATAAAATAAAAAAAAAAGTCAAATTTTAATTTAATTATTTAAAAATATATTTCGTTGTTTGAATACAAGCACTTTATTATTATTAATTTCTAGTTTATCTGAAATATGTTTTTGTCGAAATGTTTTAATATTACTTACGCTTAAGTGAAATAATAATGTTTTAATTGATTTTCGACAAAATCATTAGACTATTCAAGAAATATAAAGGAAATAATTAAATGAATTTGTACAATGGGGTAAAAAAAAACTTTTATCTCAAGAATAACGATCATAAATTATTTCGTATTTTTTTTTTTGTACAGATGGGATTTTTTATGTAATTTCCAACTGAGTTTTCAGACCTTTATATTAGTTTTTACTATTTTTATTATTATTATTATTCTAAATTAAACATAGATCATATTACTAACTATGCTTAATTCTAAGCCAACGGCTACAAGGCCTTTATAGGCTGCCTAATTCTAGTTAAAATCTACCCAGCACCATGTTCTAGTCTAATGTTCATGACCTTATGAGCTAGTTGTTAATTTTTGGAATTTGATTTGGTTAGCTGTGTTGGTGCATGTGCAAGCCTCTTTTTTTTTATATTTTGGGATTTTGGAAGGTAGGTAGGATTTTATCAATAGCTTTCAGGATGAGGGAAGCTTCCTTGTCTGTTGGCGTTAATGTTAGTTTGTTATGATTGTCAACCAATCCGTTCGTTTTGAAAATATTCAAAGCTTTTGGACAGTCCTGTAGTATATGTTTGGCGGTCAGGATCTGTCTAGGGCAATGTGGACATTCGGGAGCAGGTATATTCTGGAATAGGTGTCTCTAAACCGTCAGAAAGTGTCCTGGTCTTATTCTAGTTATGGAAACACCTATAGCTCTACAAGAGTATGGTAATATAGGAGTATGATTGTTAGGATTGAAATCGGAGAAAAATAATTGCTCTGATCTTTTAATAGCGTCTATATATTTATTGCGGCACTACTTTCTAACAGACTTGAAATCTGGTGGTGTCAACATTAACAACGGCGACTTGCAAGCTAATTTTGCTTCCCTGTCGGCACTTTCATTGCCTTTGATGCCACAGTGACCTGGGCACCAAACTAACTTGATCAGGTGGCTTTGATTAAGTATATTTTTAATGGCGACAATTATAGGTGTGCTGTTGACAGGGTTGGCGGTGGCTCTTATCACAGATAAGGAATTTGACAAAATCAACGTTGGCTGATTGAGATCAGACGATATCCTACACGCCTCCATTATCGCACAGGCCTCAGCTGTGAAGATAGAACTCCATTCTGGTAGAAGATATCTACGCAGAAGTGAGCCGTTATCATTTACGACAGCAAAGCCTGTGCTGCATGCCGTCTTAGATGCATCTGTATAAATTCTTCTATGGGAGGGAAATTTTTCGAGTAGGAAAAATAATTCGGAAACTGTCGGTTTTTTGCTTGATTGTGTTTCTATTAAATAAATGTTATCAAGTGATTTCCACGGAGGGATGGTGTGGGGTGTTTGGATAATTGGGATGCTTGAGACCAGAATTTTTGGGGTTATGTTGCACGATAGGACTAAGGATGATCTCCTGTATCTGTGCGATGTAGGTGATTTAAGGATATTAAGGATAGTTTTGTGCAGGGGTTTATTGGAGTGTTTTACTATTTTTATTTCTAAGAAATTAATTTTAAAGCAGAAATCAATAAAAATTAAAGTGTATCTATCTAAATTACGTATCGAATTTTCAAAAAAATTAAAAACATTCTTCACAAAAATCCTTTAAATTTGCTTTTACATAAAACGAAAAATATCCTAATAGTATTTTTTTTTTTATTATGAAAATTAAGGCTGAGTTCTAAAATGCATCGATAAGGTTTAAATGCAAAGTAAATAGTTTCTAAATGTTTAAAATAAAAATGGTTACACTGTCATAAGTTTCAAAATGTATTGTGAATGTATTTTTTACTCATAATTTAAGCAAACATTGCATTTTTTTATACAATCAAAATCATTTCCAAACTTCGTTTCAAATAGTCAAATTTAAAATTATGAATTTTGATACAATATAATAATAATACGCATCATATTTGCATCGCTACGGTAATAATACTACCGGCATCGATGCTTATTTTTTACATTTTAGAACTAAGCCTAATTTCATGCCCACATATTTTTATTTTATTCACAAAAACTGTCTGTGTCCATTCAAATTGCATTCACTGTATATACATACATACGTCATACTATATTATTCGTGCTAACATTATAATCTGATATACATATGAATGCTGTTTAAAACTAAGTATAATCATAATATACAAACATATTATGTATCTAAAATGTTTATAGTATACCTGGATCTATTTAATCTAATCTAATAATAATATATATCCGGTGTATTATTCAAAAAGAAAAAAAATAGATAAATTATACTACAAAAGAGATAAATCCATTGCATAAAAATAAATTGTGCGTAATATTTAAAATTTTTGAGATTTACGAAAAATTTTTGCGATAAAATTATAATATTAAATAAAAATAAAATTAATTTGTAAATAACACACACACACATATATATATATAAATATATATACATTTACATGATTCATATGAATATTATACGAATGTTTAATCAATTTTATCCTTTTGTATATTGTATAATTATGATTGTGTGTAATATATAACTATATTGCAACTTAGACTATAATATGCTATTATACAATATTAATAAACCTTTGATCTTTTTATATAATAAATGAAAAACATAGTTCTTCCGCATTCTATATGCATACTTGTATACATACTCATTCGTACATATGTATATTATATACTATCAATACTATTATACATACTATATAAAGTATAATGTATAATTCTAATGATGATGAATTTAAAAAAAAATGTATAAAAATTAACAGTCCTTTTTGTTATTAATTTTGTTCAAATTTTTTTCACTCATTTTTTGTGTTCTTGCTTTTTATATTTAATTCATTTTTTTTTTCAATTAATGAAAATGTTTTACATATACGCACAAGACAAAAAAAAAAATATGTATCTATATTTTTCTTTAAAATTGTCATATGTTTCTACATACAAAATTTACAGTGGACATCAAAATTATTTGCACATCTTCAAAATTAAAATTTGGATACTTGTAAGTCAAAATCAAATGAACACATCTTCTTTATTTTTTTTTTTTTTTTTTTTTTTGCACAAATAAAATCCTGATATGTTCTTAATATTATTCTAGAATTTCACTTTCGTAACTCTGTTCATTCTCAAGTTACAGAAAAATAATTAAAACCAGTCCCAAAATTACGAGTCAAAAGTGTTTGTACATCCATATAATCATACATTATAATTTTTTGAGCGATTTTTCTAGGTAGACCTTTGCTGTGAAAGGCGAAAATGAGATGAGTGTCATTTTGGGCATTTTGCTTATGTAATTAGAAATAAATTTAGAGGGCGTTCGCGTTGTACTTTCATACCCTGTATTTTCTCTGAAAAAAAAAAATTGTAAATAATCAATAAATTTTTACTTTGAAACAAAATAACTCTTGAAAGCAAGGACGTAACGTAGAGGAGTATGTAAGGTATCATTAGAGAGAGAGAGAAGTTTTCTACAGATTTTTATTAGACTATTTTCTTCTATCTAGTACACCGTAGTTGTTATAGGATGTTTCGTAGAGTGACTGCGAAAAATTTTCATCACCCTCTTGCCGCTAAACGGTTGAGATTACCCTCCTGCTGTAGTACGATTTTTTGTTTGTATCTATGAAATCTATTTGCTATTTGCGGGTTGACTACCTGAGGCCGAGCACTCTGTATATTAAAGATGAATCCTAAAAGATTTTTGATACCAACTTTTTGTACACAACTCAATTCAATTACACAGTGAAATCAATTGTGTAAAATAATAAACTTTTCTACTACAAGAATGTAAAATACATCTTAACTCTTGTCAAAAGTTTATGAGAATGAAAGAACATTTTACAATATTTGGAGATGTACAAAGACTTTTAACATTCACTGTACATATTTACAATATCCTTACAATATCCTTATTTTGATTCAATTCATTATTATATTTGAGGGGTATAAAATGATGCAATCACAAAGAGCAAATGTTTTCGAATAAATTGTTTAAAGTAGCATTTTACTTGTCTCTTAATAATATTCATTCAAAAATCTGTTTAATTTTCAAAGCCCAGTTTATGTTCACACTCCACACATATGAACCCACGAACATTTTTTCTCAAACAAAATTTTTACAATTATCTCAAAACGATTTAAAGTGAACATGGCATGTTTTTCTCCTATATTCCTCATTTGTTACCTAGTATAAATTTTGTGTGTATCATACATATGTATATTTTTGAATTTTTCATTTTACTTTTCATTCTTCATCATTATTTGTTGTTGTTTTTTGTTCTATTCGTTACAATTTCATATGAAAACACGAAAGGCATATCAATAAACTTTTAATTCGTATACACTCCTAGTAATATACCAAAAGTAACACATAAATCGATAATAAAATGATTGTGAAAAAAAAATATGTAATCATGGAGTAAATTTTTGGCCTAAAATTATTCTTTTATAAATTTCTTCTATAATAGAGAATGTGAATATAATATGTAATTTATATATATGTGAATAAGAAAAATAAAAATACTTTAAAATTTTATGTAATAATTGATTAAATATAAATTATAACTAATTAACTAAATTGACTAAATATCTAAACAAAAATCTTCTAACCATATTATGTACTAAACTTTTTCTAAACATAAATACTAAGTATACTTATATAATATTATCAGAATATAGTTTTTCAAATTTCAATAAAACAAAATAAGACTTAAAATTTTCTTAGATCGTATAAGAAGTATATATATATATATACTACCTGTTATATTATAAGAAATGCAAGTACATACATAAATTATCGTATTTACGAAAATATTCTTCTAAAAAAAAAAATGAACTTTTAGATTTTAGGATACATATGTATGTGTATACTGATTAAAAAATATGCACCACATATGTAGATGTACAACAAATTTTCAGGATAAATTCACAATTAACGAACATAAAAGAATAAAAGACGAACAAAATAATTATTATCTATTAAAAAGTCAGCAACTTAAAAGATCAAATTAAACGAAAATATGGTACATATTTGAATTTTTTTATTCTTTTATCCTTATGTCATATTTTTTTTTTTTATCTAATAAATACATGATGTAACTTTTTGTTTTTAAATATGCATGTATTGTCTTATATACATTACATTAAATTACACTTTTTGTCTATATCATATTTAACCAGTTTTCGTTCATTTTACAACATATTCGTTCAGATATTTTATAACGAACATTACGATCAATAAAATTTAAAATCGGATAATTTTATGAAATAATAAATGTATAACTATAAGGTTTCAATTATCCTTGTAGAATTGTTCAGAACAATATTAGTAATAAAAATCATATTTTTCACTCAATATTGGTATAAAAGTTATCAGCATGATAATCCTGTAGACGGTAGAAATATCTTAAATTTTTATTTGATGTTGAATAACATTATACTTACAATTACAATTATTTTTCTTTTCATAATATAGGGAACCACAGATAGCACAATTGAAATGAATAAAAAAAACACAAATATAATAGATAAACGAACAAAATTTAGAAATATATAATATTAAAATTCTTAACATATGTATTAGTGCATCTAATGTGAGTACTATTATAGAATAATAAAGCTTCACCTTTCATAATACTTACCTTTATTATTCTATGGTACTAATTATATACTCTCACCTAAGTATATATTAAAGTTGATGTGTGTAGTATATTGATAGACACATTTGTATTTATGTACATATACATAATATACACGTTATGATTAACCCAGAAAAAATAACATAACACATTACAATTTTTAATGGCCTAAAGTTATATTATAAATATTACATATAATTACTTATAAATTAAATTAAATAAATTTAAATAAAAGAGAATACAATGATAAAACTAAAAAAAAAAAAATAATAAAATAAAAAAATGAAATATTATACATGGATATTGTAATTTCTGATATATATAAAATGAAATTACTTATGAAAGTGAATTATAAGAAAATAATCTTTATTTGAAAAAAAAAGGAAACTTAAAAATAAATTAATTTATTAAAAATATTTATTCATAATAATATAAAAATACGTACGTACGTTTATATAAATTGTAGAAAAATTTAAAATAATCGAAATGAAATGAGAAGCAAAAACATTAAAAAAAAAATGTTTTTTTCTTCAGCATATATTTATAACAAAAGTATCATGACAATCTAATATTTATTATATTCGTAAAATATTGAAATAAAAAATACAAACTAGAAAAAAATATAATATACAAATCTTTTCAAAAAATTAAGAGTATTTAAAAGGCAAAAAAAAAAAGCATATGTGTGTAAAATCATATTGAATATAGGTTAAATTAAAATAAATAAAAAATTAAATTTATTTTTAAAATATGAGAGAGAGAGAGAGAGAGAGAGAGATAAAACAAAATTAAAACCTGTATCCTTATTAAAATTATAATAAAAAAAAAATTAATATATAAATTTATACATGAAAATATTAACTAGATACCTACAATCACAGACAATATAGAAAGAATAAATCAAACAGACATTATTACGACTTTTTTCGAAAATGCAGTCAAATGTGACGATCATCATTGCATACAGTCATCGTACATATGTCATCAATTATTAATTGTAAAATTGCATGTAAGTAGTAACAGACTATGTAAATGTGATGATGCACGCTTTTTTTCCGATCGCATGCAATATTTATGCATTTTTGAACTTCTGTCTGACATATTTGTATTTATCCATTTTCGAACATTATTTGATTTCCGTCACTTGACGATCTGACTGCATTTTCGAAATAGGCCGTACGTACATACATATTATGAGTATAACTATCAAAATTAAATGAAATTTTATTTTTTGAAGAAAAGAAAAATGCATTCCTTGTATTTCGTATTGAAAGTTATGTACATATGTTGCAAAAAATAAAATTTTTATTTCAAGCACTACACATTTTCACAGCATTTTAGTGATATTTTTCTTTTTGTAATTTTTGCATTTGAAAGTTTCTAAAATTCATTATTGGAAAACATTAAAATAATAATATTTACTTAATTAATTTGCTATTTTAATATCAAATCATTGAATAATCAAATATTTCATATTACAAAGAAGGATAGCTTTACCTTTATACAATACCTTGCAAATCAAATAAAATAAATTGCATTTGCGGATTAAATTCTTCCAAAAGATACATATATATCTAACAATTCATGCGTAGAAAATGATTTTCATCGAACATGAAGAGATAGTAACAGGTATAGCAGCCGTAGAAACGTATTCCGATAAAATGGAAAATAAAAATCCAAAAATTTACACAAATAAGCTGACAATGACAGAATGATCATTGAAGTAGTCTCGTATATCAGAGAGATTTAAATCGATGCCGTGTATCAATCGTATAATGAAAGTTCATTAAAATGACAAATTCACCTCAATGTAATTATTCAAGACAAAATTTATGTAAATTTTAAATTTCTTTGAGCCTTACTTATAAAAATTTCTTAAAGTCGACTTTATTTTAGTAATGACATGCCGAATTTAGAAGTAACTTTAATTTTGGTACTCATAACAGTTTACTAAGTTCTAATTTAAAAAAGCTTTTTTAGCAAGCTCTTTTTGCTTACTACTGTAATTTTACATATGGAATTTATAATTTTGTTATGTCAATAGTCAGTTAGTTATGTCAATTTGAATAAAAAAAAAAAATTTTTTTTATTTTATGTCAAATGTTACTATGTTATGCTATGTTATATGCCTATTTTATATTTTGATTTGAAATTCTTTGATAGTTTGATCAAAAATTAGGTTATTATGCTCTTAATAACGACTTAGTAGAGCTCTCGCCACGATTAAAATTTAAAGTCTCTACTAACACTAAGGTTAGGATTAAATTTGTTATAAGTATGAAAAAATAGTTAGCAAAGGATTAAGTTCTTATTAATAACTTAGTTACAGTTTATAAGTAAGGCCCTTTGACTACAAGACATTATATTTTTAAATATTGCATAATTTTTTTGATGAAATATTAGTATACTTCCCCTTGATTAGAAGTCAAGGCTGAACTTCCGAATTCTACTGCCAGGTTTTGAAACGAGACCTTTCGATAAGTATACTTTGAAATGTTCTCTTTAACATGGTACATGTTTTTATTGGCGCAAATTTCAATTAAATTAAACTTTTGTTTGCCACTTTTACTAAAATTTATATGAAAACTTCAGAAAAAAACTATTACTAAATTTTTTCTTATACACACATATGTAATTACTTTGTATGAAAAATGTGTATACTTGTGCATTATCGGAAAGTCTCGTTTCAAAAGCTGGCGACCTCAATTCGAAAGTTTCCTCTAAGTCAAAATTTAATGGAATTGAACTGAATTAGATTCTCAACATACTCTTTTTTATTCCGGTCATTATGAGAGCATAGAGATATTTTCATTTGATTTGAATTTAATTTAATATTCAGATATAATTTGACATGCAAGTTTTGACAAACATTCGCATATATAACTTTCAAATGCAATGATAACAATTTGAGAATTTTCCTTCATTTAAAATTTTGTAATTAAATTTCCTGCTAAGTAATTATGAACACAATATTGTGAAAAAACAAAACCAAAACAACAACAGAAAAAAATGAATAAATATTAAAAATAAAATTTAAAAAACAAATATTATAAATAAAGACCCATATAAGACTATAAAATTTGTTTACATTAGTTATGTTATAAATGGTTATAGATGGTTATATATAGTATAAAAAAGTTATACTTTTGCGCATACATAAAATAAAATATTACATGTATTTACACACCTATATTGAGATATGAGATATTAAGAATGGTTATTTGAATGACAAAATTATTTTCTATAGATTATAATATAATTGAGTATATACATACCTATACTAAATAAATAAATATATAAAAATAAATAAATAATATAAATAATTTTTAAAATAAATATAATACTACGCGTATACATTATATAAATGGTAGAATGTGTAAAATATATAATATTGAGTACATATTTGAAAAATTTTGTGAAGATAATCTATATATAAAAAATGGAATAATACATAAATATACTTAGTATGTATTTAAAATATGTATTACAATAACAATAATAATGATAATTAATAATATTGAAATACCAAGAAATGAAACAAATGAAATCAGAATCAATTATAATTGAATGAAATATCAAATATAGTGGAGTTAATAAAGGTTTTTTTCCAGGATGTCCTCAGAAATAGCTCCGATTTTGATGATTGACGAAGATGTCGTCTATCTCCTACAGTTTTTTTTCTTTATTTCATCTTTTCTAGTGTTTGAATTGTATGTAAAACTACTATTTTACACGATTTCACACAAATCAAACACTAAAAAGATTAAATCCAGAAAAAACTGTAAGAGCTGAAAAATGAAGCAGGTGTCTTAAACTTTTCAATTTTGTAACTGGAATTTAGATGGCGCTGTTATTCTACAGCTTTATCCCTCTGAAAAAAATGACAAAAAATCACTGAATTCTGACTTTAAAACCAAATAAATATTGAAAGGAAAGACGTAGAGAGGCATCAGAGTTATCATTAGAGAGAGGGAAGGTTTTTATATAGATTTCTGATATACTACTTTCTTCTGGCTAGTACACCGTAGTTGTTATAGGGTGTTTCGTAGAATATGTGTGAAAAATCTTCATCGCCCTTTGGCGGCTGAACGGTTGAGATTAGACCCTCCCCCTCCCTCACCCCCTTACCCTATGTAGTACAATTTTTTGTTTGTCTCGATGAGACTTATCTACTACTGTTAGCGAATTGATCATTCGAGGAAGGACACCCTGTATAAGTTGCAAAAATATTGCATAAAAATGAAAGTATTTATTTCCCCCCTGTGAAAGGTTTCTGATTTTAAATACCTAATATAAAAAAACAAAAATTTTTAAAAAAAAAATCATCAAAATCTGAGCTGTTTCTGAGGACTTCCTGAAATTGTCTTTTTTTTGTGTTTTTTTTTTGTGTTTATTGACTCCACAAATAATATAAAAGATGAATTCATACAATATAAGTACATATGAACGTATGTATACATACATATACGTAACTATACACACTGAAATTGTGTATATAATAAAAACTAATACATGCATAACTTAAATATGAAAAAAAAAGGCAAAGAAAGATAATTAAAACAATAAACATAATATGTAAAACGAAATGAAACAAAAGAAAAAAAATTATACTATTTATTACATTTAAAAATATAACGCATACATATTATATGAATACATATATACATATTATATAAATATTAAATTAATATTATAAAATTATATATAAAAATTGTTGGAATGTGCACTCATGGTTGTGTTGTTAATTTATCTATAATACATATATTTACATAACATTACTAAAAAAATTACATATAAATTTATTTTAAAAAATATATATATATTTTAAATAAAAATAAAAATGAAAACCTATCTATATAACTTATATGTACGACAACAACTCTATATACACTACTATATGCATAAAATACCAATACTTTTAAAGTAATAATTAAAAGACAAAAATTCACAAAAAGACAAAAAGACAAATAATATACAAAATTCATATTGGCAAAAAAACTTTTATTTATGAAATATTTCTTATAAGAAGCATTACCTTCAAACGAACAAAATTTATCAGCTCTAATCAAGTCTGAATGATCATTTACATAAATTAGTTTATAGCTGAAACTCAATTTAATCCAGATTTTTAATTAAACCTTAATCCTTGTCGTGTGAACTAATTAATTTGAATTTTGGATTAAATCCAATTATATTGGGATTAAATCAAATTGTTTTGAAACAAATTTCAATATGGCGAATTTTGAGTTTTCATGTGAAAGTCACATCGCCAGAAGGCGCTAGTGATAAGTCGTGGTGTGGGCAGAAGGGAGACAATTAATCTGACCTCTCTTCTATAATAAATTAAAAAAAATTTAATTAACTGCGAAAGTTATGATTCTTGAATGAATCAGAAACAAATTGTATTCAGTCATAAACCCAGAAATATTAATAAAAACTTTTACACTGTAAATGTGAATTAAACTTTTACGTGGTTTTACTTACGTGAATGTAGTAGTTGTAATCCCAAATAGCAAATTTTGCAGTTTATACGATAATCCCAAATGTCGTATTTAATCCGAAATATTTTTAGTGCAACAAACGAGAGGATTGAAATCTTCATTCTATGATGCAGTTTAAGTATAAGTTAGAACAAAGTCTCTTGAAAATGGTGAAATGAAAATTTTTAGTATTGCAAATGAACTTGGCATGTATAACAGAATAATGGTCAGTTAATAAAGTGTGTGCAATCAAGATTTTTTTTTTTTCAGATTTCAAAAGTATATTCATTGAAATTTTGCCAATTTGTTGGGGTTTTGATTTGGGTTGAGGGTATTTATTGGTTTAAAACTTTCAAACTATTGAATTTAATATTATAAAATTTGAAGACAAATCAATAACAAATCAAATTGATGATAATTTTCAAAATTTTATTTTTAACTATCAAACACATAACCACATCTAAAAATCCAAGTTAAAAATGAAAAAAAAAAAAAAGAAATTCAGAATTACGTACATATATAAATATCAAAAACACTTATCAAAATTCATACATATGTATGTATGTAAATTGAAATTATTTTACGTATATTTCAAATTTATTTTTGTAAATCAAATAAATGGAGACACAAAATAGACTGTAAATGTGTTGTAATATCCGTATACCGTATATATATGTATAGGTACACATTAAACACACAATAAAACTGTACCACCATAAGATATCTAATATATAGCTAAAAGCGAATGAAAAAAAACTACATTTACTTATTATAATATGTATTTTTATGTATGTAGGTATTTGACTCTTATATGTATTATGAGAAAAAATAAAACTGAAACAAAAAGTGAAAACAGTAACAGAATAACATGTATAATGTTTGTATTAGTAGACAATTAAAAAATAAAATGCAAAAAAAAAATAAATAAAGAAACAGAAAATTAATTATTTAATTAATATAAAAGTAAAAATATTGAGCTTTTTTTTTTGAAAATGAAATGCGCATATAATTTTGTAAAAAAAAAAAAATAAAAATAATATTTTAGAGAAAAAAATGCGTATATCACTTGAAAACTGTAACAAACACCATATATGTATTTTAAAAACAACATAAAAATACATAAATTTTAATTATTAAAAAATATCAATTTGAACAAAAAAAAAACATTTAAATTCAAAAATAAATGAAATGGAAATTATTTAATGGAAATACACCTAAAGTGTTTTAATTTTTTCTAATTCAGGTGAAATATAAATTATTGTGGATATTCGTTCTGAATTGTTTGAAATTCTTTAAGTTGTTTCAGTGTAGGACGCAATAATAAAATACAAATTATGATGCAAACACGAGCACATAACGAATGTACATATACTTGTACGGTACGTATACTGTATTTGAATTCGCACTTGAGAATTTTATATGAGTAATGCCGCTTTTACTACATTCAATGCAGTGTATGACTTCAACTTTGACTTTGATCTAATGGATATAAATGTGTATTAGAACTTTTACATTCAATGTAGTAGACTTGACAGCTACTTTTCCGTCGACTTCGACCTTGAGAAAATTCAATGTTACAGACCACTACTGCATCTAGGATGATGAAATTTTTCTTCTTTTTCAGTTTTTTTTACATCACATCACAACAAAGAAACTATACCTTCAAAAGTGTAAAACTATTACCCTATTACTTTATACGTCAAATCAAAGTTCAATTTACTGTACTCAAAATATTTGATGTGTACGTTAAGCATGCAGTGAAATCGAAAGTCGAAGTCCAAGTTGAAATCACTGCATTGAATGTAGAATCGGCATAAGCATAAAAAATTGTCGCTGATACCAAATTTAATTCCTTGTTCGAATGGTAGTACTATGACTGCTACGCTAGCTTCTGTTTACAACTTAAGCGAGAAACAAAATTGAAGATTTTCTGCCAGCTTGAATCTCTGTTGAACTGAAAACGCAGCTAAAAAAGTTAATCCATGATACAATAAAAACTGAAAGTTAATCGTGTGTGTTGAAATTTTGGAAAATAAAAACATAGCCAAAATGACAGATATTAGAAACATCTTACATCAGACAAATATCAGAAAAATGAAACAAGCTGGCAGAAAGTTTAAAATTAGAAAAGCTCACACTGAGCATTAAGTCAGCCGAAATATTTTTTTTTTGAAATTGTGTTAAATACATTTGCTTAAAGCTCCAGCTGGCAGAAAGTCTCCAAATTGTGTTTCTTGTCTTATACACTTCCACATTAATACTTAATACTAATAAAACCTGAGACGAAATTCCCGCTCCACTTTCATTTATTAACATGGAACACTACGAGTTTACAGGTATGGCTTGTTCAAAATTCGTAGCGAATAGAATATATGCGCAGTGAGAGTATGGCGTCATGCTTTGAGCGAGGTTATAATTGTAGTGGTTACACTTTTTCAGGTTTATATGGGAGAAAAACACAAATACATATAATCATTTTATGTACATATTTAATTTCAAGAGAAACATGCGCAGATTATTCGCTACGAATTTTGAACAAGCTCTAAAATGGAAGCGTCACTCATAGCAAAATTGTGGCTCAAACTTTGATTTTTAGTCAATTATGAGTCCTTTTATATTTTAGAATAAAGACATTCCTGGAAAATCTGCATAATTGCATATATAGTAGCAAGTATAATATGAGCTGCTTTCGATTTAGCAATTCCAAGTACTTGCGAGTACCAAAATTTTTATAACGAACGACACAAAAATTATTCGTAACTATTTTCATCTACTAGCAGCTACTTGAAAAATGATTCATGAGTAGCTGCGAGTAGATGAATTGAAACAGATCTTATATACTCGCAAGTACTTGAAATTGTTAAATCGAAAGCAACTATTGTATGCTATTTCCATATATTTATAATAATTATCCAAATATTTTCTCTACCAGTTTGTTTAATAATGTAAATAATGTTTTCTATCACTCAACGGACTTTAACTATTGTCTATTTCACTGCTGCAATTTAGCCGAATAAAGTGATTTAAAGTAAGTTAAGTCGAGTTTTATTTTATTTTAATACGCGGCCTTGACCATTCTACAATATTCTTTTGTTTTAGATTTTAGTTCATATAGGGTAATTAAAAAGTTCATTTTAAAATTTTAATGCTTATTTTTATTAGTAACCGTGTTAATATAATATTAATTTTATAAGACAATGATTTCTCAAGGTAATATAGAAAATCAGAAAATATTTTAAAAATTTTGGAAAATTCTTAGTTCTTATAATTTTTCTTATTTTTCAAATTTTTGTTTCTTTTTTATTTACAACTTTAACCACATGTATGTACATAGTTTACGATACAACATTTATTTCTTTTTTTAAATTTATTTAAAGTGTTTAATTTAGATTCTAATATTTGAATCAAATTTCCTTCTTTTTTTTTTTTTTGATTTTATGCTTTAGATTCTCCACCTTCTGTAGCTTGTGATTGATTATCACCACCTTTGCTTGGCTCTTCAACTTTTCCAAATACACAGCATGGACATTTTTCTTTAAGTGCAAGACGGTATTTTGGATGACTATGTATACACAAATAGAAATTGAAATACAAAAAAAAATTATTTTTTCAAAACAATTTCATTATTATACGCATGATATAAATTCTACTTCCTATTACCTGACAGCGTATACAATCGGATTGTAACAAGCGCTTGACTTTGCGAATACAGCACCCCAAATTGTCATTAATGGTGTTAAATTTTCACACTTGAATAATCCCATGAAATTGATTACGAAATATGGTGTCCATGCAATAAACCATAAAGAAATTGTAGTCAAAGCAACTTTAGCTAATTTTGCCTCTGCACTCTTATCAGCATCATCACCAGATCGAAGTGATTTGACATTCATTTTCTTTGCTTGCTCTTTCATTGCTTTTTCGTGGGCAGAAACGGCCTATTTGAATAATAAAAATATCGAAATGCACATTATGAAATATCAACATTTTTTTTTAGAAATTATTTTTATAAGTAAATTACCGCAATTATGTACCAGTAAGCCCAACAGATCAAGAATAATGGTGTGTGATATACGAAAATTGAATACAGAATCAAATATGATCTAGGATTCCAGTCTCGTGTTAAGTAATCGATTCCACATGATGTCATATTACCTTCTGGAACACATCTGAAGATTTGAAAAAATTGTAAAAAAAAATATTAATTTTCAATTTCGATATTAATATACATATGTCACATTCCCATTTAAAAAAAAAAAATCAATTTTCTAATGTATAATTTTTCATACCTGCTCCATCCGACGACAGGTCCAACAGTCCAAAATACTGCCATTGACCATATGAATAGAATTTTCATAATTGCTAATTTAATGGTCATCGGTCGGCCCGAAATACCCTTAACAATAACTTGATATCGATCCAATGCAATCATACTCATCGACCATATTGATACGCAACCAGTCATTGAACCGCACATTGTATATATATCGCACATTAATGGTCCCAATACCCATGTTTCATAGAATAAATTTATTGCCATCATTGGTCCATTTGTTAACATCATACAAAAATCAGAAAATGCCAAATTTAATATTAATAAATTAGCTGGCGTTCGAAGAGATTTTGTTGTTGAAAATATATATACGACCATTCCATTACCGCAAAATGATATCATACAAAATAAAAATATTACGAGACCTAATAATTTTGCCCATATCGGATCCATAGGTGGATATCGTTGCCAGTAGTTATCAACAAGATGCAACATATCTGGTGGCACCTATATAGAGAGAAAAGAAAAACAACAATAGCATGAAAATAATGTGGTAAAAAAATGTTCTTTAATCTTTAAAGAAGATACAATTTTGTTTTCTAAAAATAATAATCAATAATTATATGAATTTCATGAATTTATTTTGTAAATTATTATTCGTAAATTTTTGAAAAGATCACTCTGATCACTGTTATTAATGTTGAAATATTGTACACGAAATTCATTTACAATTCAATCAGATTATTTTCTAACTAAAACACAATATTTCAGAATTAAGTATTTATGAAACCAACACATGATCAGTGATCCAAAATAAAATAGTAAAATAATATAGAAAATTTGATCGCAGTATTACTAAAGAAAAATTATTTTAAATATTATTATGAAGATGATCCCCGACTTTATTTAAAACAAATATGATCCAAAAATGACAGATATAACATAGAATATAATTTTTCTCATATACGTACTTTATCTATCACAGACATATTACCACCATATTGTGCTGCAAATCGTGGTCCTACTATATCCATTTTGAGTATTTGTTATTTTTTTGCTTTTATTTGGTACTTTCGTTTGTTCTTTTTTTGTTTTTATTTATTTATTTATTATTATTTTTTTTTTTAGTTTTCAATTAAAAATATCACCAGCGACGAAATTTTTTTGTAGTACGTAAAACGTAATCTATCCCTTCTGTACGCACATGAATATTAAATTTTTTAAAATGTAATTAAGAAAAATAAACTAAATACGCGTATTATCTGAAATCACTTTATCTTCTTTATTTTGTAAAATTTTAGTTATGAATTGTAAGGGTATATTCTTAAAGACCGAGACTGCATTTCACTCAACCTCGGAATATTATTAAAATCGCATTGAATTTTCAACTGTATTTATACCCTTTTTAACAAAAAGAATAAAAAAAACATAACGTATAGAAAAAAATTCAAAAAATTAAAAAAAAAAAAAAAACAATACAAACATTTAAATAACAATATATCGATATATGTTCATGATATAATCCAATTTTCATAAAATATTATCGGATATTTAAGTAGTACATATGTATATTTATTTATTTCACCGCTTATTTGTATTATTTTATGATATTATAATCATCATTATATGAGTTGAGTACATAATGTATATGTACATATTTACAATTGCATAAAAATTTCTATTGATTATCTCTTATTTAAAAAAAAAAAAAAAAATAGTCGTGTTGATGTGCATAAGTGTATTACAAAACAAAATATTAAGAAGAAAATACAAAAGAAAAATAGAAGGAAAAAAACAAAATATAAGAACTTGCGAAAATTATATATAAGTATATATTTTTTTTTTCTAATGTCAAATAAAAAATTATTAAATATGTAATAGATACATACATAAGTATGTGCATATTTTTACATGTGATGATATGTATTATTTTTTAAATGAAATAGAAGTAGCAATTAAAAAAAAAAATTGAATTAAAATTAAATAAATAAATACAAGATCAAGAGTAAAGTACACACATTATAAAGGCTTCTGCATAAATATTCGCTTATTATATTAGATGTTATATTACTTATTAGAATTATTTATTTATTTTCTCATATTTTAATAAATATTATGAGACCCAAGAACTGAAAATATAAAGATAAATTTTAAAAAAAAATTTTTAAATTATAAAAATAAAATACAAATCGATACATCAGGAAGGACAAGAAAAATGAACTTTCAAGGCGAATCAAAAAAAAAAATTCAAACGTTTTACATTACGAAACATGGCAACGTGGCAACATGGCAAAGTAGTAGCAGTTTATATTGAATTGTCATCGTCGTATAATTAAAGACAACAGTTTTATCTGTAATATCAATGACTGAATATTAAAATCTTTGCAGCGATTATATGTGTAGAGAGAGATTATAAAATTAAATTTTAACAAGTAGATTATGCATTCTGCATTGTTTGCATAGATTGGTGCATTCTATTGTTTTTAATATGTGCAAATTTTCAAGATAATAATCAATTCCATTCAAAAATATTTATCAATTTTAATTTAATAAGATCAATTTTATTAGAATCTATAATATAATCAAATGATTAGTTTAAAGCAGATTAAATTTAAATTAACAGATTAATTTAAAGCATTGAGTCTAAATGATAATTGATGGAACTTAAGTTTCGAGTTGTCCAAAAAGATAAAATAGTGAAAAAAATTGTTTAAAAAGCGTCATAAAATTGTCCATTTATATAGAAGCAGTGTCATAAATTAAAAAATAAAAGAAAGTAAATTTTATAGTTATCCCCATTGAAAATTTTTTTGTAATATTGTGGCAAAAGAATTTAATTTTTTCATCTAAAAAAGGGTAACAAAATGCAAAAAAAAATGTATCATTCGGTAACATAAAATTTGCAACTCTCCTATCAAAATTAATTAAAATATATATTTCAATAATTTTTGTTTGATAGTTTGAAGATTCGTGTTGAGATAAATAAGTAACATGGTCATGGATCTTAAGGACAATCACATAAAGGATCGATACAATATTATTCACAAATGGTCTTCATAATGAATTCATATCTTTACTACGTTATAATCATTTTAATAAAATTTACATTGTTGTCAAATTTTCATATTAATGGTAATAAATAGTTTTCAATATTTTTTGCTTAATAAGTGTTTTGCACTTTCATATTGAGATAAACAACTTGATTCTTAAGAGCAATAAATTCTTCTCTAATAGTACTTCAGCTCTAAATGAACCAAGGCCTCACTGAAGTTGATTTCCTGACTTTAATACGATGATCATAAAACTACACAAATCTTTATATTCTTTGTCTATATAACTATCATGTGTGCACCTACAGTTTAACATGAATTGCGAACCACTGGGTTAGAGAAAAAACTCAATTACATTAAAGGGTTTATATTAATACATTTCTGGGATGATCCAAAAATACTTTGAGTTATATTTATCGCCAGAGAGTAGACTCAAATCAGCGTAGACTCAAACAAACTGGTACTCATTTAAAGCTGAGTCAACTTGGGGACAATGAAAATTGGAAATAGGCAACAAAAAATTGATAATTATTTTTTTACTTTTGCCCCGGACAGGCAGGAATCGAATCCACGACTTCTAGATCAGTAGGCCAGTTGCTATATACCACTTTTCCACCAATGAAACTATTTGAAAGCCTCAAACTAACAATACGAGTACTATCTATTGACATTTTTTTAGAATAAAACAATAAACAAAATTCAGCAAAAAAATTATTTCACAGTGTTAACAAAAAAACATTATTTTCCTTCATTTTGATCCCAACGGAAGAACAGATCATAAGGTAATTATATATGATTTCACAGGCAATTCAAATTCAACTTTAAAAATGAGTGTTAATTCGAACATAGAAAAGACATGGAAGATTTGTGTGGATCGGTTTCATGGTTTCATCAACGAATATTTTGCATAAAGGTTTACAATCTGATGAAAAATTGAACACACCTTCCAACGAACCATTTTGTGATGCCCATAAGATATCGAGTCCTGTAAATTTAACGATTTCCATCAAAATACTTTGGAGTATATTTCATAATTAATATTTAGATCTTGAAAGGGACTTTGTCTACTAATGTGTGATGAGTGGGATGAGTATAGATAGTGAAGGAGGACTAAAAATTAGTAGGTACAGACCAAAATTAGTAGTGTAAAAGATTTTTGGTGGGATAAAAATAGAATATACTTGGCGTCAACGCGGTACAATCAGGAAATTGAAGAATTATATAGGGATGCGGTGTTGTCTGCCTTTATTAAAAATCAGCGGCTAAGATGACTAGGCCATCTGTTAAGAATGGACGACAGAAGAATCCTGAGAGTAATATTTCATAAGCAAAAAGAAGGACAAAGACCTTGGGGATGCCCAAGGAGCAGATGGAAAGATAGTTATTGCATATTGTTGGATGGTTGCATGAAGTTGGATGGCGAAAATTGCACAGGACAGATGAGTATTGGGACAGACTCTAAGGGAGGCCAGGGACAGGAATAGTCAGTGAAGCCGATAATGATGATGATGATGATGATGATTGTACCATAGTATCGAAACTAAATACTTATCAATGGCTGTTTCTTAACCACTTTTATATTGAGGATTAAAACGGAAACATTAAGGATGATTAGCACCCAAATATCAAAAATGAATTAATCAAAAACATATTATTTTTTTTTAAAATTTACATGATTTTTTTTTATTTGAATTTTGTCATAATTTATAATTTTCTTTGTTTTTATTTTATTTTATTTTTTTTTTCTTTTTATTTGTATTTATATTAATATAAAAACAAAATGAAATTTACTTTTACACATAAATTACATCATAATATTATAAGTTTGTATCTATTTTGTTTTTTTTTTTCTGATTTTAATATTTTTGTTTATTATTTTGTGTTGTTTTTTCCATTGAAAATTTCATTAATAAATGAGAATTCATGTAAAATGAAATATTTTTATTTTATTGTTGATTCTTGCTAATAAATTTTCTATATATATTTATGCGACATACCTATAACTTTAGAAGTTTCGGTATGTATGTACATAATATTATGTACTTAGCACAATGGATGTTGTATATTCTGTATGTGTTCATTTGTATATAAAGCAAAACTAATAATTCATCATTTTACATTTTCTTCTCTCTATTTAATTTTAATTTGTTTTCATTTCTATTTTGGTTGCTTTAAATTTACATAAAATATTAAAATTCTTCATTGAAATCTACAAACATTTATAGCCCCCAAAAAAAAAAAAAAAAATAAATAAAAGTTGAGAATATAAAATTCTATTTATTTTACTTTTTTTAGTAGTTTTGTTTCAACATTTTTTTTTGTATATTTGTAAAAAATGTTTACAGTTTTACAATGAAAACTATCTGTGGAAAAGTGTAGCATAACTTGTAAGTAAAAAATGAAATTAATATTTATTAAACTTTTACGTTGAGATTTTTCTGAGAAACAAGAAAAAAATAGCAAAAAAATTGGGATGTACAGCGGCGGGACTGAAATTTTCAAACACTATCCATCCCAAATAACAGTAATGAATGACGTCCTAAGCAAAGTTAATATGGAAATTTTTGGCAATGATATTATTTAACAGTGTAAAAATGCAACAGAAAATGTGGTACGAGAACCAAGGGTTTTATAGGCAAAAATAAGGCCCAGTGGAAACCATATCGGACCAATGACCATTAATAATTCTCGAGTTATACGTATTTTCTGATATTTCACATTAAATTTTTAGTTGCATTTTCGAGCGTTAGATGGCGCGATCATCAAAAGTGGTATATATATATTTCAAGATTTCAACCTTGCTCAACATTTCATTATCTATTGTTTAAAATTTGTTTGATTTTTTGATATTTTTGTTCCGCTAAACAGAAGTACCTACTACACCTAAAAATTCTTTACTAACAAATTGTGGACGTTATTTTTGTATAATTAAAAAACTAAATCGAAACTAATTACAAAATCAATTAAAAAGAAAAAACAAAGACTAAAAAATATTTTTTTAAAAAAAAAAAATTAAATGTTCATCCATTGTTTATAGACGGTGTGGTGTATGCATATGTAAATAGATAGATGATCGATTTCAATATTGTAAGTACTTATAGTAGGTATGTATGTATACAAAGAAATATACAATGAGCTTTATTTATAACATTATGTATAGGTATCTAAATAATGTGCGATAAATTTTATTTTTCTATTATTTTTTGTATTTGTTTTTTAAATCAATTTTTTTCTTTTCTTTAACTTTTGTCTCTTCGATCGTCACCATCATAATTCTTTTTAAAACAAATTTATTTTAAAATTTATTATAAACGATTTTATGAAGATGGCACGTGGTCATCTTTCATTACATTGTGATTTTTTATATGTACACAATTCGATTATGCATTCTATATGTGTATGTATGTATGTGTGTGAATATGTATTTATATGAGTATAGGTACTAGAATATCTTTAAATTTTTTGTTTGTATTTTTGTTTGTTATGCTTTTTTGTTAAGTAAGTATTTTGCTAATTTTTTTAAATAGGCGGCATTTTATATGTACGTTATGTGTGGTAGTATATATGTACGATTTTTATCTTTCACATTCATTTTTTATGCATATAAATGTGCATTATAGTATGTATATATGTATATGTATAAAATAAATGATGATGATGATTTACACAAACATGAATAGAAAATGATTTTTTTTTTTTTTTTTGGTTTCAATTCAGTGCAATTTATGTATTGTACGAGTATGTATATAGATATCGATATCGATATAATGTACATATGTATGTATGTAATATTTACATAACATATGAATTTATGTATGTATGTAATTTGTTATCTTATATATATTTTCTTTTATTTTTATCTTTTTAGATTATATTTTTTACTTTTTATTATGATATTATTTCATTTATGTATTTTATTTATTATAAGTATATATATATATTTTTTTAATTTTTATTTTTTTTTTTATAATTTATGCTACAGGCAGTCAAATTATTTATAGGCTAATTAAAAATTTTTTTTCTTGTGTATTTCGTCTTTCGTCTTGAATTGGATTTTTTCTTTTTTTTACATATTTATTTTATTTTATTAATTGTTTAATTTAATTTTCTAATTCAATTTTATAAATTGTTCTGTTTTTTTTTTTTTAATGTAGTAAATTCACGTTAACTTTTATACAATAATAATGTATAAATAAATAAATAAATATAAATAAATAATGATTTAATAATAATTGACTAGAATGACAGCAACATTTAAAAATTACAATATAATAATTTTACAAAAATTCAAAAATTTAATAAAATACTATGTATCGTATTTTTTATACATACATATTGTATGTACTTATATATAATGTATATGTAATTTATTAATAATAATAATAATAATACGAGTAAAAATTAATAATAATAATTACAATGATAATAAATTGGTGCATTATTATGATTACTAGTGATCGTGATCGTATTTAAATTTTATTTATATAATAATTTTATTATTCATTTTAAAATAAAACAATATTATTAATTATTTTTATATAAACAATAAATATTATAATAATATTAATAATATCATTCATTATTATTATTATTATTATTATTATTATTAATTATTATTTATCATATTATAAATTGTATAAATATCAAGATAAATCATTTATAATGTATAAAGAAGAAAATTAAAAAGACTGCATAGGCTGTAGGAAATGTAACTCTCGCTATAACATCAATTGTTTTAGCAACACGTATCGGATGAGGTGGTTCCTTTTTTCTTATTTGAACGAAACATGTCTGAAATTTAATTAAAAAATTGTAAAAGATTAGAAATAATTGTAATTGTAAAAATAATTAATTTAAAATATGAAACAATAAATCCCGAGATTAACTACCAAATCCATAAGCAAGACCCTAAATAGACATGACGGGACGAAAGAAATTAAACGAACGTAAATACTCGTTTCGTCAGTTTGACAATTTGCCCTAAATAGAAACGATTCGAAACGAGTAAAATTGTGTATGAGTATTGAGTAGAAAAGAATAGAAATGTGTATGAAACGAGTGGAAACGATAAAACGTACGACCCCTTCGGCACTATCCATTTCGTCTCTTTTCGTCTATTTGACATTTAAACTTATCGAAATTGAACGAACATAAGCATACGTCCATTTAGGATAGTTCGACGTACAAAATAGTACTATCGTATGTATCGTTTCGTTTCATTTCGTCGCGCCTGTTTAGGTTATAGCTATAGTTTTTTGGAAATTTTTTTTCTTTATTTATTAACATAGTGGTTGTATTTTAACATTAACATAGTTTATATTTATTAACATATTCAAAATATAGTGGTTGTTTTATTTATTTATTATGGGTGTGAGGTCAGTAAACTGCCTCACCCTCGCCCACACCAAAGTGGTTGTAATACCGTATTACTACAATGCAGTGAATTCCAAAATATTGAAAGTAAAATTTTTGACGAAGCAGTCAATTTCAAAATGTATTGTGACGGCATCCGTTGTGTGAATTTTAAGCAAACAACGCAATGAAAATTTTCTTACTACAATGTGTTATAATAGTTGCGTTCCTTTTGACCAAGTAAAGTAATCCCAAGTACTCGGGAGTAGATTGTAAATGTAACACAATTTTCTTACTTGGAAGTAAAAAGTAACCTCAAATTTCACGCCATACAAATTTCTAAGGCAATATAAATATTGGAGTGACAGTTGGCCGTGTTCAAATTTCAGCTGTCATGTATTTCAAATTTGTTTTGTTGTTGATTTTAGATTCTCCATAACCTTAAACAATAAAAAGCCACCTATTGAAGGAAACATGTAATGAAAATATTGCAGACTTTCACCTATTTCTTTGATCTCTAACGATTGAAACGCAAAAACCTCTGACGGTGAATTTTGGCGTAACTAACCATGCAACTTTCAAGTAAATTACTCGAATACAAGAGGTGGTGTAGATGATCACGACTACAAGTACTTGGGAGTACTTTACTTGGCCAAAAGGAACGCAACTAATGTCACAGAAATGTGTATTAAGACAGCTGTAATATGTATAGTATTCACTGCGCAGAATTTGACGTTTTAGAAAACAGCCAATCTTTTGCGTGTACAAAACATTTATACAACGTTTTTCTAACTTTTCTTCTAAATAACGATTTATCTTTGGTTTCAAAATAGGCGTTATTTTCGGCGATCACTTCTTCATTAGACTTTGAAGTTTTGGAAAATATAAAAGTGGCGTCACTTAATCACTGTAATTAGTTTCTCTGCAAATAGTCGAAACATTTAGCTGTGTTCCTTTCACGTGAGCGAAGTACTTCTGAGCAATTATTTTAGCAATGACTCAAACTATTCAAAGAAGCATAAATAATTTTGACAAGTGAAGCAAAAGATAAAAAAACTTTTGAAAAATTGTTTGAGCAGTTCACACATAAAAATTTAGTGAAGTATTAAACCAAACTGAATTTTAAGTGCTTTGCTCATGTGAAAGAAACACAGCTATTATAATACGTATATTTTGAGACATGACTCACACCAAAGACTATAGAACTTTGCTCACACAGACTATACTCAGCTTGATAAAAAGAGAAAAAAAATTTTAAGCAATTTTTGTTTTACTTAGTAGTTAACTTTAGGATTTATTGATCCATGTTATATGTTTTATTAGTTTTTTTCTGTTTTTTTTTTTTTCAAATTTTGTGTACATTTTTAGAGATATTACTTACATCTGTAGCACAGCCATTATTTGCTGAATGTGTACATGGACTTGAACCATTTCCACATGTACAAGCAACGATTTCATTTGGTCCAGGAGTATCCCTTCGTTTCTCTCCCTAATAAAAAAATATTTGAAAAATTATAAATTTGAAGAAATAAATTTGTTTTAAATTAATTAAATATTAAATAAAAAATTATTAAAAGATATACATATACTCGTATATATTTTGAAAAAACAATTTACGAAATTCGAAATAAAAAAATCTAAAAATAAGTACACGATTAGTTAGATTATCTAAAAAAAATCTACAAAAACAAAAAATTTATAATGTACCTACTTAAAAACAAAATTAAATTAAATTAATGCCGTTGACGAAAATGGTCTATAATTAAGCTAAATAAATTAATGAAAGAGACACATTATAATAAACAAAATGTGAAAAAAAAATTGTAAAAATAAAAATTAAATACAAAAAAGTACATATTAATGATAATAATGAAAAATGAATAATAATAATTAATGAAAGCCTTTAAACGCTACACACAATCAAAGCAGATGTAGCATAAATCTGCTACAATCTGTACATCATTTAGTACTTTATAAATGAATGCTGACACAGAAGCTGTATCAGAAGCATCCAAGTAGAAAATCTGCAGACTGTCGAGTATGAGCAATGTTGAAATTTCACTACCTGGAATTAAACAAGTACATATAACAAGTTTATTTACTGGAATAAGGGTAGAATAAAGAGAAAAATCTTATCTCTTTACTCTATGAATAAGTATGATAGTTGACAGCATAATCTGTTTTTAAAGTCTTTCTGAAGTTGACTACGTCAAATTTTCTGTCTACACCAGCATATTTTCTAATTCTGCTTTGATTGTGTTCAAAACCTTAAACATCTTCAAAATTCTTAGTTAAGAGCTGCGGTTATTCTAGATTATCATAAATCATTTTCAATTTTTAAAGCATTTAAAATATTTAATATTGATTATTTAGTTTAATTTTGTACCAATTTTTATGGTGAAATTTGAAAATAATAAGATCATACTGGCTCTAAATTTCAAAGACTATCGATGTAAACTAAATTTTTTTCATATGCCTATAAAAGAGTAAAACTAAAATGAGGTACGAGAACTATTAAAGGAATTATGGAATAGCCTAAAGAAAATTTGGATTATTCTTTTATGAGATTTTTATGTAAATAAAACTGTGATTTCTAAATAAAAACACTTAACATTATTTCTCTCTTTTTCCCTTTATTCTTTCTCTATTTCTCCCTTTCTCTATTTCTCCCTTTCTCTCTTTCTCTCCTTCACTTTCTCTTCCCTATCTCTTGCTCTCTATCTATCTTTCTCTTATTTGAAATTTGAAAAATACGAGAAATTGGTAAATAATAAGCTGTTTAAAATTAATAATAAAATGAATTATGTATAGGTATTTAATAATTACATATGTGAATTAATATAAAAAATTTCAATTTCATTTATATTGATGTATAGTACTAGTACTTACCGGCTTGGGTCCATAGCAGCAAAAGAATAAAATTCATTAAAAAAATTTGAAAATAATTTCATACAAAAAAGTAAATGAAAATTGTTAAATTTCTACGAACAAAAAAAAAAACTCCACCCAAAAGTCAAAAAATTTGTAAATTCTAGATATTAATTGTATGTAATATAATATGTACTTAGTACATGTTCGTACATAATGATGCCAAATAAATATTTAATGCATTCGAAACGATGCGACCATATAAAAACTAAATTTAGAAATTTGACTTTTGAGGAATTTTTTATTTTTGCATAATACATATACAGGATGACAATTTAACATTAATTTTGAACTTGACTTTATTGTTTTTCTTTCATTATTATTTAAAAAGAAAAATAATTTTTCTCTTTATATTGATCATAAAAATGCAAATGTTTTCTTGTAGTATATCTATATTTATATGTTATCACAATTATGATCATAATTTTTTGACTTTTTAGTAGAAAAAAAATTTTGAATAAGTACTAAAAAAGAATAATTCAGTTCATTGTCCAATTAATGATTTTTATAAAATATTTGTATGATTCTATAGTATCATATATTACAGTAGTGTAAGCCAATTATATACATATGTGCAAAAAATGAACAAAAAATATTTATTATATTAGATAATTATTCAAATTTTAGAAAAAATAAAATGTTTGCATTTTTATGAACAGTCAAGTCAAATTTTTAAACCAAATTAATATGCAATCAATATCCATAACAAATGACAATGCTTCAATGATCAATCAATTTTCAATTTTCATTCGTATGAATGAAAACTTTTAACGCACACTGTTGAATGATATAAGCATCCTATTATACGGTTGATGCACGACACCAAATTAAAGATCAATTGCAGCGAATAATCATTATTTACCGTCTGTCACCCGAAATTAGGTCTTCATTTAAATTTAAGTAAGCTTTAATGGAATTTAAATGAAGTTTCTGGAACTCCATAAAGCGGCGAATAAAGATGATGAAATGGAAATTTCCAGTGATAACAAAAAATTATATAGCAAAAATCACAATCTACAGATTATAATAATTTAAAATTGACACTAATAACTGAAATGTAAAAATTTTTAATTTACACAAATAAACTGACAATGATCAGAGTGATCATTGAAGCAGTATCTGGTATCAGGGGTTCTGCATAATCATTCACAGGAATGAAGATTGGAAGAATGATAATTGAATTGAATGATGCCGGGTATCAACCCTACTGCTGTTTAATGTTTATTCATTGACATTTTCAATGTTTTACTGTCTATTCAATGTTTTAATGTTTATTCATTGACATTTTCAATGTTTTACTGTCCCTTTTTACTATTTAATGCAAATCGTATTGCTTCGTCGGTGAATTTTCAATCCTCATCACTAAAAATATCCATTCATCTTCTTGAGGAAACTTCATTTAAACTTATTTGAATAAAAACGTCAGAATGAAGAAATGATTAATGATCGTTTAAACTTAATTCGAGATTATATAAACGTCAAGCCATCATGATCATTCCCCATTAGAAATCATCGAAGTATCATCGTCTATCAGTATAGTACCAAAAGTAGATATTTTTAAATTGTTCAAATTAATATAATGTATGCATGATCATCCTGTATGTTATTATTTATTTTATTTTTTTGTGAATTAATTTTTATTATGAATTAATAATTAATCTAATTAGATGAATTGAAAATAATCTTATTATTAAAATAATTGAAAATTTAAATACAAATTCTCATCTTATAGATTCAGCAATGCGTGATTATTACATTCTAAAAATTTGATTTTGAAATTATTTTTGTATTTTTTTTTTTTTTTATTATTTTTCGTATTTCATTTGACAAAAAAATATATATATATATATTAAAACAAATGCAAAAGCATATATTAATTAATTAATTATATTATCGTTCAATTAATAAATAATTAAAAGCGTGAATTATTTTTTTCATTTAATGGATTTTTATTTACTTAATATGCAGAAAAAAAATATTTATATAAGTATTTGCATATTGAACAATTAATAATATAGTAAGTAAGTAGCAGTTTGTGGTATTTTATTATTTGGTGGTAATTTACACGGTTTCTTTTTATTATTCATTTTTCTACTTCTCATTCTCTTATCTTTTTGCGTGTTAAATTTAATTACATAAAGTAATTAGATGTTTTAAATTCGTTATAATCGTATTTCCAGCGAAAATATACAAAAACAAAATAAATAAAAATAAAATAAAAATAAAATCCTAAGATATGTATTTCAAAAATTTTTCACTTCCCTTTTTCGCGAGAATTTTTCTTAAGCCACATAATGTGCTATAGCTCAAAATCATACCTCTATTCTATACCATCTACTAAAATTTTTCAGTTTCTTTTACAATTTTTCATTTTGTTTTTAAGTTTTTAGTATACGATTTCTAGGAATTCCTTTTAACGATACATGTTTTTTTTTTTTAAATGTTACTTGAAACGTTGACCTGTTTTTTTTTTTAGATGGGTTCGATATTTCGATTTAATATTGGAGATATTCGCTTGCACCCATCTTCAAACCCCCCATATTCAGATACTATACTATATAGCAATTATGATATCTGAATGAAATTTTATTCAAAATGGAAAATTACGTAAAAATAAAAACAAAAATCCCGTTTTCCTTTTTTTTAATAAACTTAACAAAGAAAACAGATACATTTTATTTATTTATGAAAAAAAAAAAATAAACTAAAATTTTGTGTACAGTGTAAAAACAATATAACTGTTATTCGATAAATTAATTATTAACGAATTTTCTTTAAAAAGAAAAAAAAAGAAAAAAAAATGTTGCCAAAATTACCCGATTTCACCATTCATCAAATCAACACACGTTTAGAGACGTTCGGTTATTGTGTATTTAATATAGATTTATGTAGTTTTTGAATTTTACTTGCGTTTGCCCTATATATTTATATTCAAAATTAGAATCTATTTAATTTTATCTTTCTTTATATTTATATTATTTTGTTTTAGAGTGTTTTCATTATTTTTTGTGTAGTGAAGAAATAGTATAGTATATAAAAGGCACTGTAATGAAAAAGAAAAATAAATTTTTAAATCTGCATAATACACATAATTATAATAAAATTTAAGAAGAAAAAAAAAAATTCAAAAATTAAATTTTGAAAAGTTTATTTGTAAACCTACATTATGTTGTTTGCGCTAATCGCTAATATACGCTACTTCCTAAACTACTACATACTAAGTATATAAATTGTAAAAATTAAGTAAGAAAATATTTCAAAAAAACTAAACAAAACTGTATAGATTACATTATATTTATACGTACATATATGTAAGTGTTAAAAATATATAAGATATAAATATTATTTTATTTTTAAATTTCATACTATCGCTTCAAGCAAAGAAATATACTGATTAATACATTCATTTAATCATTTGTAACATGCAGGTACTTAATCGTTTAATATAATTTATTAATTATTATCCTTTATACAACAAAAATAATGGAAAGGGTCTTAGATAAAAAAGAAATTATTGAATATTATATTTCTACGATCGTTCTATATACATTGTTTACTTATGTTTTGTTTGTGTGTATGTGTGTTTATGCAATGTATAGTTCAATCTTATTAAAAATAATAGTGGTATTCATTATGTGTCGGAAAAGCCTCATAAACGTCGTATAATCATCGAAAATCGCAAACCATCGTAATTGATGGTAAAAATTTTATATAGGAAAACGAGTTACATATGCCGCTTTTTCATTCATTACAGTGACTTCAACTTGGACTTCGACTTTCGACTTCACAGTATGCTTAACATGTAAAAGTAGCTGTCAAGTCTAAGTCGAAGTTGAAGCCACCGCATTGAATGTAGAATCGGCATTACGATACGATTTTGTTTTCCAGGTGTGCTCACAATGTTTTCTTTATAACTTTTACGATTTACCATCAATTTACGATTTACGATACATCATAAATACTACTGTATACTAATATGTAAATATGTACATATAACCAACTTTGTCAAAGAAAATTGCAACGTAAAAATATCGATGCCATGTTGTGTTCCTATAATTTGATTTTTTTTTTGCTTTCAATTATACATTTGAGACTTTCTAGAAAAATTTTTGAATTTAAATAAAATTTTGATTCCAGTAAATTCTATTGTAATAGCTGTTTTCCTTTGGTCACAATTATCTGATAATTCTCAGTTCTCAATTGAGCAATGCGTTTCTTTGGTCGGCGTTTTTTCTATTTTGTTATAGGTGGTAGCAGCAACGAAGTGAGATTTAAGTAATCTATCTGAAGAAAAATATTTTTGCTCAATTGATGTGAAGAACTGAGAATCAAAAAAATGGCACAATTTTGACAATCTTCGTGTTCATACTTCGTAAATTTTTGGATATAGAGTTTATTTGTAATAAATAATTTGTGAAAATTAATTTGTAAAAATTTTTAATTATTTCTTTTCAAAATGACAATCAACTGCGAATAAAAGCATAGTACATTTCTTTCAGTTTGTTTGCTCAGTTAGTAACAAGACGAAGATAAATGATCTAAGTGAGATGTCAAACTGAGAATTATCAGATAATTGTGACCAAAGAAAAACAGCTGATATTTTTCTAGTGGAAGAGAATGTGTAGCTGTAGTTACGGCTGACGCATGCAGCAAAGTTTGAAATCATATAAATTAATGTTTAACAACAGAGTGTGCAGCTGATGCCAAAGTTCTAGTCGTAACTACTGCTAGTCTTTAACGAGTTTTTTATTTACACTTTACAGCGCTACAAATTAACATTTCGGTTTTTGTGATTAAAATAAGCAAATGAACTACTTAGTTGATCACTCAATTTGACAGTTTTGAATCAGCTACATACATTAGTCACCAGTACATCTGTTCGTTATAACTGCAAAGGAGAGTTTTCATATACATTTTAGTAGGCGAAAAAAAAAATTATTTTCATAAAAATGACTTCTCGTAAAATATCTGTTAAAATATTCTTATTAAAAAATTAGTTTTGTTTTTTACCAATAGCGAAAAATAGCCAAAAACTCAGTAAGACAGAAAAACGAAATATTAAGGGGATTCATTTCACGTTTCAGTTTGTCGTAAACTTCGTAATCTTCGTAGTTTTTCAGTTTTCGTAGTTCATTTTTATACATTTACAAACTACTGAAGTTTTGTAAGACTGTTAAAAAAGGTAAAATGCCTCGCAGTTTCTAAATTTTGTATTTCGTGGTTAATGTTTGACAGTTCTTATAGTTGGCTGTTGACATACAAATTAAAATATTAGAAAACACAACTATACGAGATACGAATTTGATATGCTTGTTCATTTCAACAGAACTACGAAACTTGAAAACTGAAAAATTATAGTGAACTGAAAAATGACATGGATTCTCTTTTTCAAAATCTTACTAAATAAAAGGAAATATTCAGCTGAGAAATTGAAAAATTCAATGTCAAATGTCAATTTAAACAAAACTGAAATGTTAAATTTTTGAATTTCAAAATTAATTTAGCTTTACATTTTTAACAGTATATGCTTCATGAAGTTCCACTTTCATTTGGCTTTCCATTGAGAACTTCCCTTTATACTCACATTTTTTTTTCTATTCACAAAAATATGTCTGTTCCAAATCTATCCAAATTACAATCACTGTATATACGAGTACATATATACGAGTACATATTGCAAAATACAGTATACAAATTAATTTTTATGCCTAGCATTGTTTCTGGTAAAACTGCGAAAATGATCCTTGAAATATTTCTTATCGTATGTATGTATGTATATGTATATAATTTATTTTAATTTTCTACGTCATATACAGAACATCCTACTTATATACATACATACATAATTTATTCATGTATGTACTCGTATGTACGCATGAAATAATTTTAATTTATATACAGATGAATTCAATATATGTAGTATATGTACATATTTTTGCTCTATTAAAATTTTTCTACTCTAACTAACAGTATATTCACTCTGTTCTACATATGTATGTGTGTTGATTATTTATTTTACATACAGTGGTGCGAAAAAGTTTTCGGACAAAGGTAATTCCTGATAGTGTAATGATACTAGTGAAAAAGTTTCTAGACAAATTTCTAACGAAAATTTGTGGAAACAAATTCCATTGTGTGCTTTTAAGCAGCTTTTTATTTAGAAATATTATTTTTGGATTTCTACTTCCACAAATTTTGTTTTCCAAATAGACCCAAAGTTAAATATACGTTAAATATAGGATCAGTATTTGAACTTTGGGATGGCATTTTAATTACATGTGGACAATTACCAGGTACAATAACCCAGGAACGAACATCCCAAGATTTATTTCTATAGGATCGTTTCTTGATAAAAGTAGAAGTTGCTTGCCACATTTAATCTTTGCATTGTTTATGGCAAATTTTCTTCTAATATAACTACAGTTATGTTATCTTACTCATTATAGTTTCAATGAATTTTAGATTGTCAATGCCCGTATATTCCACTGCACAACAACCACCCCACCCCATATCATAACATTTTTAACACAAATGTTTGACTGTATAATTAGTCATTAATGGTTTTTTAAAAAAGCTTACCTTTGTCCGGAAAATTTTTCACACCACACTCTCAATATGAACAAATGTACATATATATGAAGAAAATGATTTTCTCTATATATTAATTTAACTTTTGATTTATATTGCATAGGAACTATATGCAAGGAATTTCAATTAACTATAAAAAGGAAAATTTCGTTTTAAAAAAAATTTTGTTGTGTAATTTATGTTCGAAGTTTGAAACAAAAAGTTTATTTAGTTATTAACTGTAATATGTGCATATGTACGCACAAAAGTAGATATGTACACAAATATTTATGTACACATCAAGCGATATATGTACAGTTTTCCTAATAAACTCTTGACAAATACAAACATGTTTTACATTGAATTGATGTAGGTAGTGAAAAAGTTCATTATTCTCCGAAGAAAATGCATAATCGATTTAACTATGCTAACGCGTTATCAGTCGTGAAAAAAATTTGGTATCAAAAATCATTTGAACGAGAAAGATAGAGTTATAAATTAAATTGTATATGGAAGGTCAAAGTGTCTTTCTTAACCTCAAGTTTGCTAATTATCATCAAAATCGAAAAAAAAAATAGTTTTTACAAGAAAGAGATTTTTATAACATTACCCAAAAAAATCACTCAAAAAATTATAATATATGATTTTATGGATGTACAAACACTTTTGACTCGTAATTTTGTGACTGGTTTTAATTATTTTTCTATAACTTGAAAATGAACAGTGGTTTGAAAATGAAATTCCAGAATAATATTAAGAACATATCAGGATTTTTCTTTGTGCAAAAAAAAAAAAAAAAATAAAGAAGATGTGTTCATTTGATTTTGACTTACAAGTATCCAAATTTTAAATTTGGTGGTGTAAAATGGCTTTTGATATCTAATGTTTGATATCTAATAATATATCTTATAAATAAATTCGTTGCGTCTGTCTGTATGTATGCATGTATGTATGTATGTATGTATGTTCCGGGTAATCTCGAAAACGGCTGAACCAATTTTGATGGAATTTTTTTTATCTTAAAGAGGAATTCCTCCCGCAAATAATAGGCTACTTTTTTTTCAAAATTTATTATTTAAAACAATAAAAATTTGATTTAAACAGATGAAGGTCTGAAAAAAATCTATAAAATGTATGAAAAGCTTTCGCTTCTAAATGAACTGATAATCGTGGTTGATCGTGGTAATTGAATTACAAACTCGATAGAAATGACGTAATAACATAAAGCTTTACATAGAACTTCTTCGTTCGGGCTTTCATTATTCTGTACATCGTGGTTCGTTTTATAGCTCTATAACAATGCGGACGAAGTCGCAGGCACACACTAGTTTATAATTATAGTTAAGGAATTCCATACCTTTTCGTAAATTTTTATTTCGTTTTCTAAGAAAATATTGAAAATTTCCTGCTATCACACATATTTTCATACAAATACAAAATTATACTATATCCTCAAATAGATATCCTTGAAAAATAAAATATTCTTTGCTGTGATAATAATTTGAATATCTATATACCACATCATACAATTTTAATGGAACACTACGAGTATAAATGTTAAATGTACTCTGATGTATAAGTATGTATGGATGTATATACTTACTAAAATCCTGAAACATTCGTGACAAGCAAAAAAATATACATTTATGTACATACAAACTGTGGCTGTGGGTTATGTATATAATGTATAATTTACACCACAGTATTCTATGTAACATATGTGTGTAAATATTGAATTTTGAAAATGTATAACACTTACGAAAAGATACTCCATCGTTTATATACACATATGGATATGTACACATGTATGTATGTAGATAGTATTTTTGGCACTAGATTAGTTTTTGTATATAATTGTTTTTTTTTAATTACATATTATTATTTTTGTATGAAAAAAATTTTCAAGCTTTAAAATAAACTTCACAACACGCTAGGTACATACATAATTCAATTTCAATTTTTTTTTTCAGTTTCAGTTTTAAAAAAAATTACTATATCAGAAAAAAATATAAAAAACATACATATGTATACTCGTATGTGTATTTATTTAATTATATTTTTTATTTTATTATTACAACAACACACAATTTTTTTTTATTTTTTAATATTTAATTTTGTAAATAAAAAATGTATGCATATTGTTATTTGTTGTGTATGTAGGTATATAATGTTTGTAAATTGTACTAATATATAAACTTACTGACACATTTTCATGCCATGCTGTTTCGGGCTTTTGAGTTTGTTGTTCAACATCGATAACAACATTCCGACCGGCCATTTTACGTCTTGGCGGCCGTACTGGATATTCTTTTGTCGATAATGTATCATCACAAATTGTAACAGATGTTGTTGTTGTTGTTGTTGTTGTAGTTGTTGTTGTCGTCATCGTCGTTGTTGGTGTATCACTTATCGATAATTTTTTATCATCCGATTCATTTGATAATTTTTTATTTTCATCATTTTCTAGTAATTCTAATTCGGTACTAGTGCTATCATCTTTCACTACAGTTATTGATGACGAGGCATCAATAATTTGTTGTTCTTTTTCGTCATCTTCTACTTTCGGTTTTCTAATAATTGTCGAAGATGTTTTAACACCAGATGATGCTTGTTGTAATGGAGGTGGCGGTTGTGATAATGGTGGTAGTGATTGTTGTGATGGTGGAGGTGATAATTGGCGTGACCGTTTTTGTTTTGATCTCTGTTGTATTGGTTTAGTTGTTGACGTTGTTGACGTTTGTGTCTGCTGACGTACTGTTACAGGATATGCTGATGTACTTTCAGATGATATAGCCGCCACAAATTCACGTTCAACTACATTCTGAATTCGGTATAGTTATAGGTATTATATAACATTTAAATTTTTTTTGGTTTTTTGTTTTCTTTATTCAAAATTATTTTTGTTTTAATTGAATTAAATTTTATTTTTTTTATTTTTTTTTTTTTTTTGGTTTATTTTGGTAATGCTTGTACACTTAACAACATATTTTTTTTTAGTCACAACAATAACAACAACAACAATAGCAAGAGTAACAAAAACAAAATCAATATGTATATGGATTAAATAAATCCACCCGATCAAAGATACATATTTTTTTTTCTATATTATTTATGTAAATTAAATTTGAAACTATACAAAAAATTAATTCACAATCAAATATATAGATATTCCAAAAAAAAAAAAACATCAAAATATTAATTAGTAATATTTATAGTTGTAATAATAGTAGTAGTAGTAGTAGTAGTAGTAGTAGTAAGTAATAGTAGTTGCAAAAATATTGGTACAGATAGCGTAATGATATTATCATTCTTGTAGTAAACAAATAGCACACATTTAAAGATAGAATAACACTCTATTATTATGTATGGTAGTGTATGTTATTCAAATTTCGATGTAATACACTGTTATATCTGATAATAATGTATATAGTATTCTAAGTTCTCTTTTAAAAATTCAATTATAAAATGAAATTACAAACAAAAAAATTTTTATTGGTTTCCAACTAATATCTATTATACATACAACATTAATATGCAATAATTTTAAGGTTTTAAGGTTATTCATTTTGTTCTTTCATGGTTACAGTTTACATGTATATATACATATTAAGTGTATGAGATATGGTTAAATTGATTTCTGATATTATATATTTTCGAGAGCTTGTTACAAGTATTTTTATAATTGTATACTATATAATGACATCGATGAAATAATTATCATTTCCTACAATATATTATTCACTTTATTACATATGTACATAGTTTATATATATAGATACTATATAAAAAAAAATAATAATAATAATAATAATAATAATAAACCTTCTATGACCAGTTTGTATACATGTGTACATGTGTATAAATGTTCGCAATTATATTGAAGAAAAAAAAAAAAGAAATTATAATAGAATAAATTTTGTGAAAGCAGTGTTTTCTATAAATATACTTAGTTATTGTATTTTATTATACATTATGTAAATTGGTACGAGTATATATATACGCACTCATAAATGTAAATATTTAATAAAAATAATTATAAAAAAAAAGCAGGTGTTTTGGTACCTATTATGGTTTTTTGGATTTGTTTTACATTAATTTAAAATTATAATTTTTTAATTGTTTTTGTTGTTTGTATATTTGAAAAATAAATTATGTAATTTTGTTTTATAAAAAATTTTATTGATTGATAGTTATATAAGTAATATATGTAATTATGGTAATATGTATGTACATATTATGTAATGTATATGTAATGTAATATATAAGAAGGAATTTTAAGTAATTTTTATATAAACACTAGCACTACATAATTAATCAGCATGCGTAAATTTTAAAATACTTGAATGTATTTGTTTTTTTTTTTTTTTAAAATTAGCATGTTTGTTTATTTTATATAATTTATTAATTATTTTTTTTTTTTTCTAAACTGATGCGATTTTACATAAGTATAAGTTATAAATTAATCAAAAGCAGTTTAGTTAATAGTCATTCATTTTATATTTTTTTTTTAATTTGTATATTTTTAGTTTTAGTTTTGTTTTTATTTTTTTATTTTTTTTTTATTTTTTTGAAGCTTACCAGTGGGCTCGCAAGTAATATTCCAATCCGGCTTAGTACCGCGGGAAGGCGCTGGAAAAGTTATAGTATACAAAGTTGGTTCTATTTTGCAAATTATACATGTAAATGGGCCAAAATATTTTTTTTTTTTTTTTATAGAATTTTGTATTTGTAATTTTTTTATTTTTTTTTCTAAATGATATAATATGTGTATATGTGTATGAAAAAATTGTAATGTAGTAAGTAATTGTAATATGTAGTTACATATATGCATCATCTGATAGATATAATGAAGATTTTGTAAATAATAATGGGCTTGATTACAAGAGTCGAGATGATTGATACAAACGTCAATTCAGTGGAGATAATTTTAAAATTCGTATTATGTACATATATAAACCAATTGTATATCGACATGAAAATGTTACCATTACCATGTATATATACCCTCACTTAAATCGACATAAAAGATATATCGATTTGTAATTGGTTTTATTCTGAACCCATCCCAATGTGTTTATATCCTTTGTAATTAACCGGTTCAAATTAAATCGATTTAAAAATGACATTTCATTTTCATTTACAAACAGTTATATATTTTCAAAAATACGAGCTTTTCTAAAAATATTTTTACTTACTGCGAAATTTTCCAAAGTATTTAATTAAATAGACATAAAAACACTTTCTTCTTCTACGTCAGCTGATTTTGATTTATGTGTAAACCGATATTAGCTGACAGCCGTTTATACTCCTTTAAGAATCGACTGAACCGGTTAGTTATATCGATTTATTTTAAATCGATTCAAACGTCAATTCGATATAAACAATCGTTTATACCATGGGTCTAATTTTTGGGTCGACACATTTTATGTCGATTTAAGTGAGGATATATATATGTACATAGTACATGTCAAACAAAATTTTAAGTCGATTTTTTTTTTTAATTTTTATTTAAAGAGGAGAACAGGTAAACGCATGCCTCCCCTTAAACCACAATACGATCCGCCCGGTTCTTTTCGTGACTTGAGTCGATTTAGAATATCAATAATTGTCAAAATTATAATTTTATTAAAAGTATAATTAAACTAAATTTTTTAAATTTAAATAAATACATTTAAAAAACTAAAGCAATTTTCAATAATAAAATAAATACTTCAAATCACTTTAAAATATAAGAGTTTTGGATAAATGTTTACAAAATAACCCCATCTCCTGAGAGCGTTGTGTGATGGTGGAAATGACATAGAGAGCGCCTCTCATAAATAAAAAGAAAAGCTTTTGCGACGCTCATCCCACTAAAAAATTCCTAAGTATTCTAACAATTGAGGATTATGAACAGTTACATTCATGCAGATAATAATTGTGTACAATTGTGTACAATTATCATCCTCTTCGAATAGATATGTACATACATAGCTCTCATCGGGTTGAAAAATTCTTAAATTCAATCTCAGAGCTCGTATTCCCGCTAAAATAAATACTCGGGAAGGTAGAATGCCCAACAATTCTTCGACCTCCCGTATTTATGAATTGCATTTCGTATATCCATCTACACAAGTTCAATGTTTTGAATGAGAGCACCACTTTCAAGATCTACCAAATTAACCAAGTGGTTAATTGTAAAATGATTAAATTCAATGAAGATATTCTTTGATTCGTAATCAATATCACCAAAACCCCACTATCCTTTAACTGGACAGCCATTAAAAATTACATTTCCTTACTATTTGCAATCTTTAAAAGTTCAACAGCTGATCACGAACTAATTGATTGTATAGGTACTATACCCTTGATCAAATTTACCACCTTATTTTATTTATTGAATTATAGAATAACTGTACATTATCAGAATCATTTTAAACTAAAACATAAACAACAAAATACATTCACATTATTATACATTTTTATATGTACATAATACTCTATCATTTCCACCATCACACCACCTCTTCGGAGATGGGATTATTTCGTACATATTTACCAAAATTTGCTCATATTTTAATATAAAAACCAACTTAACGAAAAATAAGACTCAACTCAACGAATGAAGTGAAGTGATTGATAAAAGTTAATAGACTCAAATCGATTCTCGTAATCGTAAAAAATTGATGTCGAATGAATGGTCGAAGATTATGTGAATATGTTTCTCCTATAATGTAATACCTATCAACTAAAGATTTTTGTAAATATCAAAGACTTCAAGTATTCGTACTCGTACTCTATAATGTCATATAAATGTATAAAAGAAATTCTTCTAACAAATTCATTTGGTAAAGAAAACTAAAATTTTACTTATTTTAACTAAATTTCATAACGCATTAATGCAGCATCGATGCATAATTCAGCTTTTGGGGGTCTATTATATACGCTAAATTATACATCAACACCACATTAATTATAATGATGGGTATACTATATTACATTTGAAACATTTTGGACAGGAATTTGGACCAAAGTAAATCTGAATGAATAATAAATTCTTGTTGAATTTTAGCAGGGAAATATAGAATCAAAAAAAAAAAAAAAATATGAAAATGTCATTTGGTGGTGGATTGGATACATTTAAAAAGTTTCTTAAATAATTTATGAAATATTTTAACAATGATAAATTTTTTTCGAATATTAGTTTCGAAAAAATTACAGAATATTTATATTATTTCTTTACTTCTTTTAATTTTAAAATTTTGTTTTCATATGTTTTATATTTTTATTGTATGTAACTTTATTCAAATTTTGTTTTTGTTGTTAAAACAAAACAACAACAACAAAATTTTTTATATTTCCCATGTTTCCCAAACAAAACAAAAATAATAAAATAAAAAATCATTGTACCTTCAAATAATTCTTCAATAAAACGAAAAACTCCAATTAAATTTAAACTGAAATTTTTTCAAAAAGAAAAAAAAAAAAATATCAATAATTTAAACGAAAAAACACGCACCCGAAAGAATCACGCAATTATTTTTCCCTCCCTGGAATCAGCGTATTACTTTTTTTTTTTTGTTTTTGCTTTAAAATTCATAGTGCACCTATGACTGTATACTTTTAAGTACCATACACTATTCAAACAACGTATTACAGTTAATGTAAAACAAAACAAAAAATTCAGTTTCTATATCCTTAATTTTCCGTCAACAAATTATAAGCATTTTCATAGTAGAGTATAAATAAGCCAATTATATGTATACGTACATTTTTGCATTATAATCGCATATTCACATCACCCTGAACATCAAAATAAATAAATAAGAAAAAACATTTTTAAATAATTTTGATTAAAAATCATTTTTTCTTGAATGTGCAAATTATTTTAAATTTTATTTTTTTTTTTTTTTCGATTAAATACATCCTGAGATATTTCGCGTTGTTCGAGTAATTGCTGTTTTCTTTAATTTTATCAATTTTTTCTTGTTTTTTTTTCGTCGTAATATTCCTGAAACTTCATGTTGAATTGAAATGTTCTAATAATAATTTATTAGCGAAAATTTTCTTTATCCTTTGAAAACTATTTTTTTTTTACTTAAATTACTTATGTGCAAAACAAATACATATGTATTTACCTGAATTACTGGATTTTCTCCAGGTCTATATACCACATTATGTAACGGTCGTTTTCTGCCTACATAATTAACGCATACAAATTCCAATAATGATGCATATATAAAGCACATACAAACTCCATCCCAAACATTCATTGCAGTTAAATTCGATACAACTGGTAAAGTACTTCTAAAGCCATTCGATGTCGTGAAAAAATTAAGCATTGTTGTTACGCCTGACAACAAAAAAATTGATGATAATAATAAAAATTTATTTTTGTAAGAAATATTTTTTTTTGATTTTTAAACAAAAATCCGAAATAAATTGGATATGTAATGAAGAAATAAATTTAAAACACAAACCAATCATAACTCTAGCTGGCACTGCATTCCATTCGAGCCAAAATGTTATAAATGATGATGTAACTAAAATAATTCCAGGAATAAAAACGGTCGTAAAGTAGAAAGCACGATCTCTAGTAAACGTTAGATCAACTTTAAGGCAGCTATAATTACCTGTAATTAAAACAAAAAAAAATGATTATAACATCTATAATTGTGAGAGACATGTTATGTGGTTATTGTTGCTATTTGACTTAGAAAACTGATCATGGTACAGGGTGTTTTTTTAAGTGTGACAGAACTTTAAAATTGAATAAAACGCAAAGTATTAATCGAACGATAAATTTATTTTGTTTATTAAAGGCATTAATTCTACGACATTAATATTTGAAAATTATTTCTGGCAAATATGCTCCACGGCTGGATCTGAGGTAGCGAATTCGTTCAGTGAAATTTTTTGTTACTTTTTCAAGCAATTGTGGACGTATCTCCACCAATAACACGAGTTATATTGTCTTCATCAATTGTTCCCGGTTTGTCAGCATACACTAGAGACTTGACATATCCCTAAAAAAAAAAAAAATAGTCTAGTAGCTTCAAATCACATGACCTAAGTGGCTAATTGATGGGATAGGTCCATTGCGTGAAATGATCTGATCATCAAACTTAGTTTTTAATAAATCGATAGGTCGATAGTTTCCTCGATTTATGGCACGTGGCCCCATCTTGCTGGAACCATATCTCTTCCAGATTAATGTTTCACACATTCGAAAACAAATATTCATGAATAATATTTCGGTAATGAGATCATTTTTAAAGAAATATGGTCCAATAATGCCACCAACAAGCAATCTACACCACACAGCAGCAATATTTTCTTCAGTGCGCACAGTTCTTCGCCTTGTTGATGTTACAGTATCACGCAGTGTGAAATTCGAACAGAATATTTCAAAAATTCTGCGAATAGTTTGCTCACATGGTCGATCATGTCCACTATAAAATTCACAAAGTGCTCTCGAGCACTGACTTTTTTCCATGATAATTTGCCAAAGCATACTAAATAAATTTGTGAAAGAATGTCCTTAAACTTCCTGCAACTTTGACCGCTATACCTGCCGGAAGTTCTATCACTCTTAAAAAAAAACACATCCTATATTTCTTAAAAAGTTGTATTATTGTTGATTTGATTTTATACAATGCATAGAAATTTAGTTTAATATTTTATGGATATACTATCACTATGATGAATCGTTTATATACTATACATACTTATGTAACGTCAATAACACATTTTTGTCTCAAATATTGGATACATATATTTTTTTTTTTTTTAATTTTATTGTAAATTTGAATATTTTACCTCTCCAACTATTTTTAATTGGACATGTAATTGTTGCATTTTTAATTAAATACGCATTTAATGTCGTTAAAGAGGGACTCTTTCTCAATGTATCCTCGTCATTTTTCCATACATATCGAACGGCAGAAAGTTCATATGATACTGTTAAACAAAAATTAAATATAATTAATTTAATATTTTTAAGTACCTATCATGTTGCTTATATATCCTACATATTTTACAAAAACTTACTGCTTTCCATTGCAAATGAACATAATGGATCATCAAAAGGAAATATATTTAGACTTCCTTGGCAGGATAAAATTAAATGTCGTCTATAATCGTATATAATACAAAATTATAAAAATGAAATATTAAGATCAGATCAAAATTAAAAAAAAAAATAATACTTAATAATAATGTACAAATGTACCTCATTGCATAATAGATCGTTCCGTTACGAAAAATTCGCAATGAAAAATGCATTGGTATTATGGGATCTTTAAAATCACCGTGCATTATAAAATATGTATCCGGTAACCATATATCTTCGTGATGATGTATGGCATTCAAAAAATCATACTGTGATCGATTACCATATTCAAGACGAGGATCTAGCCATTGTTGATTTAATAAAAATTCTACTTCATATTTCTGAAAATTTTAAAGAAAAAAACAAAAAAAAAACGAAAGAATATTGTTTAAGCTTTTTTTAAAGATTATTTTAGAATATATAAGTAGTAAATAAATTACCAAACTAGATTCATCTGGAGATGCTAAACTAAGAAGTAAAACGTTCACGTTTACCGTCAATGTACCTAAAACGATAAAAAAATATATATTGTATTATGTATAAGAATTATAATGTCTAAGAGTTTAAGGATTTTCTGTTAACTTACCATTAACGGGAGGTAAAAGCCTTTTATCATATCTTGAATCTTTTAGTAAATGATCTAAAATTTCCTTATCTGAGCTTGATTCATCAAATCTAAAACATTAAGAAGAAATTAATTTTTTTTTAATCAATCTAATCTTTATTAAATCTACAATCTAAACTTAGAATAGAATTAAATATCTTATCAAAATCTCTTATACCTATACTCAATATAAGATGCATATATACATATATGTACATCAAATTGACTTTAAACTAAAATCAGAGCGTTGCATAAAAATATGATTATAATTATAAATAGACGTGTCAATTTATGGTAAACAATAATCATAAATCGTAATACAATATGATATCAAATATTTATTATTTGTAAGTAAAAGGTCATTCCTTCTTTTTGGATTCTTAATTTCAATCTAACCATCTTTTCATTTTTCTTTCTATCTTCAATTCTTTGACCATTTGTATATAAAAAGTAAAAAACAAAAAAATAAAACTTGAGAAAATAAAATTTTAAAACTATGTCAGTATGGTGATTAAAATAAGCATTAACTTAATATTGGGGCGACTTTATTATAGGGTTTACCAATAGGTGCATCAGAACATTAAAATAAAAAGCAATGATAACTACGGGCAAAATTCGCGTTGTTTGTTTATTATTTTGAAGAAACATCGATTAACTGAATATTGATATCATTTAAATATGCTTCTCAGTTTCGTATGGCTGAGAGCCAAAAATGCCCTACATACAAAAAGATGTTTATTTTTTGCCCAAAAATCTGGTTCGTAGTCTAACTGCTCGAAAGCCCAATAATTATAGAAAATTCGACGCCAACAATGATCAGTTGGTTTGAGTTTTCAACCCGCTGGACATACGATAAAGATATGCTTGTCGTATTTATCGATGTGAAATACGTATCACGTATTCCTAAACTATGGACTAAACACAATGAAATTAAGAAGAATGCATCCAATTAATATTTCATTTTGTTTAAAATAAAGTGGTGATAATATAAAAACCAATACGACATAAATACGTTAAAGTTGACAGTTTACCAACTTTTGCGTTGGTAATGCGTCGATTACATTCATTATAAGTATTAATATAGCATTAGCACATGTTAAAATTGTAAAGATACGACTTTTCACTACGATAAATACGATAAGAATACCTTCATTGTGCAACTCAGCGGGTGAATCAGTTTAACTTGATAAGCCTTCAAATGAAGTTTATGATGCAAGATTCTTCTAATTCTCCATAAATCAATTTTTCATACGAAAGGTATGGCAAATCGTACATGCATTTCGATAATAAATTCGAATAATTTCTTTACGTTGTTAAATAGAAAAATTTTTCATATCACTTGTCAAACAATACTGCGAGGATTGAGATTGAGCAACATTAAAAGTTTCAGATTGATTTTAGGATCAGTATTTTCGTTGTGTCCGTTAAAAGTTCTAACGTTCCTAATGATAAACCCTATCAATATAAACAAGATCATACATACAGAAATATATGAATCACACACTGACACTATGATAGAAAAACATATTTTATATTGTACCATATTATATACTCGTACATATACGAGTATATGGTAAAATATAGTGTACGTATGCCTCCAAAGGATACTTATATACGCATGAAAATAGTGTGCATAAAAATTGCTTATATCATTTACCCAAATACAAACATATTTAAAATTGTTTGTAGAAGGTAAAAAAATAAAACAAAACAAAAATTGAAAAATAAAAGAAAAAGAAATAACGCAGAATAGAAAAATAACTGCTGCTGTTTTGTTAATAATTGAATATATGAATACATGTGGTGTAAAAAAAAATTTCATCATATAATAATTATTTAAATTAAATTAATTGCGTAGCACCCTATAATATAGATTATTGTAAAATCAATTTCTACCTGATATCAACATCATACCACTTACTCATTGTTTCCGAATTTATATACTTACCGTTGTAACATGATAAAACTGATAATTTTCTCAGTTTTATGATTTTTTAAAAATTATGTAAAATAAACAACTTTTGCTCTTTCTTTTTAAATTTCAACCGTGGACGTGGTAAGACGTTGATTTAGCCGCAGTATAGTTTGATATAATTTTATATCGTATATATTACATTGTAATATATTTTTTTTATATATATATTATTTTTATTGTTGAATTTGTAAGTGAATTATAAATAAATAGATTGAATTGAAATTTTATTCCTACATGGGGGCTCAACCGGGATGAATTTCAAAAAATAAAACAAAATTATAAAGTGTAATTATATCTTAATAAAATCTGAATTTAGAAAATAAAAGAAATTGAAGTAAAAATTTGAAAACGGTGTGATTAACAAAGAAGGACAAGTGAAGGTAACACGGTTATCATACAAGGTTGAATGAAGGTTATATATAATCTTATAAGTTTGTATATACAAGGTTGTATAAAGGGCAATCAAACACATAATTGATATTTCATATTTCACTTAGTTAATTGTGAATTAGGTAAATTAAGTATAAATTGAACTTTTCATAGTTACAGTGAAACAAAATGAGTGGACGAAGAAGAAAAACGTTGCAATCAAGTAATTCAATAGCTGATTTTGAAGTAGACAATCATGTAGCGCGTGCTAATTATTTAGAACAAAATAGTGCTGCAAAATTCAGCTTTTCAGATATTGAAAATTTAATTCGAAAATTTTCTGGTTCTGACACGATTAATGTAAAAAGCTGGTTCGAAGAGTTCGAGCAATACGCACACGTGTTTGAATGGAATGATTTACAAAAATTTGTTTTTTGTAAAAGAGCGCTAGGCGGTGCCGCTCGATTATTTGTAGATTATGAAGCTAAACCGTTAACTTATAAAGATTTAAAAATAGCATTATTTAACGAATTTCATAAAAAACTCTCAAGTGCGGAAGTACATAATAAACTGCGGAACAGAAAGAAAAGAAATAACGAATCGTGTCGTGAGTACCTTTATTCTATGCTAGATATCGCTTCACAATCTGAAGTGGATGATTTATCTATTATTACGTACGTAATTGATGGTATTAATGATACCGTGAGTAACAAAATTGTTTTGTACGGCGCGAAAACTATTACTGACTTAAAAGAAAAATTATTAGTGTATGAAAAAATAAAAATTACCGAAAATGTGAAAGTAAAGAAAGAATCAGAAGTAACGCCTAAACTGCACAAGCGAAATGAAGATCCTAAAGGTAGCAAACACTGTTTCAATTGTGGCTCAAGTGAACACGAATTCTACATTTGTCCACAAAAGGATAAAGGACCTAAGTGCTTTAAATGCAACCAGTTTGGTCATAAAAGACCAGATTGTAAAGAAAAGGTAACAGAACGACGTTCTAATTTAATTTCTGCCGGTATTAATCAATCAGTTGGACAAGTTTCGTCATCTGCTCATGTTATTGTAGCAACAAAACATAATGTTTGCTTGCCGGTCAGAATAAACGGTGTTCTTTTAGAAAGTTTGATAGATACAGGAAGTGATATATGTATTTTGAAAGAGTGTTGTTTGAAACTAATTAGTCCAGTTAATCTTTTCAGAAGCTCTTCAAGCACCATTTCAGGAGTAGGCGCAGACATACTTACAAAAGGATCCTGTTTTGTAACTATTGAAATAAATGGTGAAATATATCCGAATATAGAGGTCCATATCGTTGGAGACGACTGTTTGAAGCCCAATATGATCGTTGGAATGAGTTTGTTGAGTCAAGCCGTCGTTAGTATAGATGGTGGAGATGTAACAATAAAAAGAAAATGTCCAACCATTGATGAAAGTGAATATGAATCTGATAAAGAACTTAACTGTTTTCTTGCGAAAATAGAAGTTGATAAATACGAAGAACATACAAACTTACCTGATCTCAGCCACCTAAAAAGTGAAGCAGTTGACAAGATAGCTAAGCTAATAAGAAATTACTCACCCAGAACTCCAGTTGATTCACCTATAAGCATGAAAATAATCACAGTCGATGATGAACCTGTACATCACTCACCAAGAAGATTTGCTCCAGCTGAACGAAGAATTATAGATGAACAAATCGCAGAGTGGATTAGAAATGGAATAGTGCGCGAAAGTACATCAGATTACGCCAGCCAAGTAGTGTTAGTGAAAAAGAAAGATGGGTCACATAGACTTTGCATTGACTACCGAAAGATTAATAGAAAAATATACAAAGACAGATACCCAATACCAAACATCGAGGATCAGATAGATAAGTTGCAAGCAGCCAAACACTTTACGACATTAGATTTGGAAAATGGTTTTTTTCATGTAGCGATCGATGAAACTAGTAGGAAGTACACAGCGTTTGTAACTCAAAGTGGACAATACGAGTTCAACAAAGTACCATTCGGATTGTGCAACTCTCCGAGCACTTTTCAAAAATATATAAACTTGGTATTAAAAGATTTAATTAACAATAATTTCGTTATAGTGTACATCGACGATATTGTGATTCCATCGATGTCAATAGAAGAAGGAATAAGTAAACTGATGACAGTATTAGAAGTTGCTGAGAAGAACGGACTTAGAATCAAATGGACCAAGTGTCAAATTCTACGAAATGAGGTTGAGTATTTAGGTCATTGCATCCGCGATGGTTGCATCATGCCATCACCATTGAAGACGAAAGCAGTGATAAATTTTCCTGTACCAAGAACACACAAACAACTACAGAGTTTCTTGGGACTTGCAAATTACTTCCGTAAGTTTATACCCAATTTTGCAGTAAGAGCCCGACCGTTGAGTGACTTGTTGAAGAAAAACAAATACTTTAAAATGAGTGAAAAGCAACTAGCAGCGATTGACGATTTGAAGAAGGCGTTAGCAACAAGACCAGTACTTAAAATTTTCAAATATGGAGCTACGACCGAACTCCATACCGATGCATCAATAGAAGGATATGGGGCTGTACTATTTCAACGTGACAATGACGACAATCAACTTCATCCGACTTATTACATGAGCAAAAAGACTTCTGATGCAGAAAAGAAATATACTAGTTATGAACTAGAAGTTCTCGCTATCATCGAAGCGCTGAAGAAGTTTCGGGTTTACCTACTGGGTCAAAAATTCAAGTTGGTTACCGACTGCAAGGCGTTTGAGTGCACCATGAAGAAAAAAGAACTAGCTACAAGGGTTGCCAGATGGGCGTTACTACTCGAAGAGTTCAATTACGAAATCGAACATAGGGCAGGAAATAGGATGAGGCATGTGGATGCTTTAAGTCGCAGTCCGATAGTGATGTGTATCAGTCAAAAGAATGGGTTCCTGGAAAAGTTAGCCGAGGCACAACAGAAAGATGATCGTCTACAAGCAATCATCGAAATTCTACGAGAACGTCCATATAAGAACTATACGATAAACAATGGTATACTTTATAAAAATATCAATAATAACTCTCTTTTTGTAGTTCCAGATAACATGAAGAGCTTCATCATAAAAGAAATTCATGAAAAAGGTCATTTCCACCATAGGAAAATGAAAGATATGATAGAAAAGGAGTTCTATATACCAGATTTAGAAAAACGAATAACCAAGCACATAAGCAGCTGCATAAGATGTATAATAGCGGAAAGAAAGAGTGGAAAACAAGAAGGTCTGCTGTGTCCAATACCAAAAGGGGAAAAACCGCTCGAGACATTCCATATCGACCACCTTGGACCATTAGACAACACGCAGAAGAATTACAAATATATTTTTGCCGTGATAGATGGATTTACTAAGTACTGTTGGTTATTTCCTACAAAAACATTGAAGACAGACGAAGCCATCCAGAAGATAGAAATAATTGCAGAAACTTTTGGATACCCTGAAAGAATCATATCAGATAAAGGTGGGGCATTCACATCGAATCAATTTCAGGACTTTTGTCAAAAACGCCAGATAAAGTTACACTTTATAACCGTTGGAATACCAAGAGGCAACGGGCAAGTAGAACGTCTACACTCTACAGTAATTGCAGCATTAACGAAACTTTCTGCTGATGATCCTGGAAAATGGTACACACACGTTAAACCTTTACAACAAATTTTGAATTCGACGTATCAACGGGCAATAAAAACAACACCATTTCATCTACTTGTTGGTATAGAGATGAAAACGAAAAAAGATTTGAAAATTCTTAATATAATCGAAGAAGAAATTATGAAAAACTTTGAAGATGCACGACAAGAACAAAGAGAACAAGCTAAAAAAGAAATAGCTAAAATTCAAGAAGAAAATAGAAAGTACTACGATAAAAGAAGAAAAGCAGCTAGAAAATATAACATTGGAGATATTGTGGCTATCGAGAGGGTACAGTTCGGCACAGGTTTAAAGATACGTCCAAAATTTTTGGGACCGTACAGAATTACTGGCATCAAAGGGTTTGATAGATACAGTGTTCAGAAGGAAGGCGAACATGAGGGTCCAAAACTTACAGATACGAGTGCAGAAAAAATGAAGCCATGGAGTAGTGCAATTGACAATGAAGATGATGTGAATCTATGTTCAGACGAGTACACAGAGAAAGACGGCGACGACGAAAGTATTGAAAACTAAACATCTTCAGAGGACTGCAGATAGTTCAGGACGGCCGAATGTGGTGTAAAAAAAAATTTCATCATATAATAATTATTTAAATTAAATTAATTGCGTAGCACCCTATAATATAGATTATTGTAAAATCAATTTCTACCTGATATCAACATCATACCACTTACTCATTGTTTCCGAATTTATATACTTACCGTTGTAACATGATAAAACTGATAATTTTCTCAGTTTTATGATTTTTTAAAAATTATGTAAAATAAACAACTTTTGCTCTTTCTTTTTAAATTTCAACCGTGGACGTGGTAAGACGTTGATTTAGCCGCAGTATAGTTTGATATAATTTTATATCGTATATATTACATTGTAATATATTTTTTTTATATATATATTATTTTTATTGTTGAATTTGTAAGTGAATTATAAATAAATAGATTGAATTGAAATTTTATTCCTACATACATAAATACATAATATGTAGACATATTTAAAATGTTTGCATATAGTCTACCTACCTCTACACAATTATTTTTCATGTCATGTACTCTTATATGTATACACTCATATATGTACTACAACTAAGATATACATATAAACACATAAAAATTTATCTTCTACATAGAAAATACATAATAATATAATAGAGTATCTTGTACATTACAAATTTATGTATTTCATTTTATGTATATGACAGGAAAATTTTAATTTATTTCTTCTTATTTTTTTTATTATTTATTTTCTTCATATATGAATATTTTGCTTAAAGCTTTTATATACAAATCATTTATTTAAAGAAAACAGTTTTTGTCATAAGTTGATGACAGTGATATAATATTATGTATAGATACTACTTATGTACACATGTATAATATACGTACTTAATATATAAATTTTTTTTCATTTTATTTTTCTATTGAAAAAGGATTTTTGCTTTAAATAAAAAGCAATGCAAAAAAAAAAAAATTTGTTTTTAATTTTCCATTTATTTATATTTTTATTCATTCAAATTATTATAAATATGCCTGTAGATTTTATTTCAATTTTAATTGTAATCAAGAATCAACAATCAAAAGAGAATTATTATTATACTAGTGAATGAAAACTATACAATATATACTAACGTAAATCAATTTAAGACAAATCGTAAAAAAAAAAAGTAAGTATTTGAAAATATGAAAAGGTAAAAACCTTTGAAGTCGTTTTCTATTAATATAACGTAATAGGGTAATAGAATACATACAACGTATGTATATTTAGAAAGTAGAACAGAAAAAAAAAATGTGTGCATATGTAGCCAATGGGGGACTGATGTAAAATATTTCCAAACAATATTTTTTCATATTATAAATTATGCACACATGTACACAGTGAATTCCAAAAATATTCTCACAATGTTTTTCTAATACATATTATTAAAATATATAAAACAGGGGTGGGTTCACGTAAGGTGATTGGTGATAGGTGATTGGTGATAGTTAAAAAGTGATCACCGAAAAGTAATTAAGTAAATTACAAAATTATTTAAATAAATTATATACCGTCAACAGCAAACACCAATTGATTGTATGTGATTATGAGTATTTTTTGATTAGGTAGAAGAAGATTAATAGTAAAAATTAGAAAAGTGACACCTCAAATGCTATCACCTCAATGTGATAATTTAGTGATAGTTTTTGATGATTGTCAACATACATGAACGGAAATTTGTGGTGAATATTACCAATCACCTTACGCGAACCTACCCCAGGTTTTATTTGATAGCTTTTCGATTACTATTTTTGTCAATGTGCCATATATTAAAAAACTGCATATATACAAATGTATACTATATGTATAATCCGATAGCCCGTTTTATATGCAATCATCTATAGTCATATCATTTTTTTTTTTTTGAGATAAAAGAGAATTTGTTAGGTATAGTTTTTAAAAATTCAAATACATATGTACATAAAACTTTTGATAACTCATGTAAGTTTATGCACTACAACTACATGAAAGTGATATTGCCCCTATGAGCCCCTATATTCGCCCTATGAGCCCCTATATTCGCCCTATGAGCGAATTCATCTTAATGGCACTTTAATTTTGACTTCTCAATTAAATGCGTCTATTTTGTTTTCACTTTGATGATTTTTATTTAAATTTGTGTATGCTAGTAAGTTCTCTTTATCTAAAGGTATATCTAAATTGAAGATTCTGAAATTAGCGTCTTTGATTTATCTTCATTCTATATAGAGATACTCTCCAAAACAATCATAAACTGTAAATAGTCTAAAATCTAAATCTTATTACTGCTGTTGCTTTCCTCTTTAAATATTCAATTTATTCCTTATAATTTTTAATATTTTCATACATTTTTTCTTTACAATTTGTTATGTCACTCAGCTCAGCTTAATTCCATTGCACATATGATATATGATGTTATTGTTTTGTTTCAGTTTTTGATTGATTTTGATAGTCATCACATAAACTGATTTATTCAAAACTGCAGAGTATTTTTCTTGATAGTTTATCATCATTTTCATTTCCTTGTATATCTATCTGTATGTACAGGTGAAATTTAATTAAAATTTAATCTGTTTATTTGTTCTAATGTTGTAGATAATGGAATAAGTTATTTGCCTATTAATTATTAACAAAACTTGTAGTGCGGCCTTGCAGTCTAACAAGATAACAGATAAAAATTAAAATTCGCTCTACATCTATTAAAATTTATAATAAAAATGCGTACATTTTAATTAAAAAATACATATATGAATTAGTTTGTAACATATATGATATAATTGTAGAGTGGACTCAATTATATTCAAAATATTCGAAAACTAGTATCGTCTAAACACTTTTGAGAGTAACTGTATTTCACTGTACATATACATACTATAAATATTCCTGAATATTTCCTGAAGAGAATGATCAAATTTTTCAAATAAACCAAGAATTTGTTTGAAGTATGAACATCATCATGGTTAATACGAAAGAAGGACTTTATAAAAAGGACCTTTCTTTTAAACATTCAAAACAGTTGCATCAAGAATAAAAGTGAATGAATGATGCGTCAAATGCGTAATTTATCCAAAAATCATAAAAAGCTTTACAAATAAAGAAAACATATTGAAAATCTCGCATTCAAAATAGTGAACCTTCTTATTTGAATCTAACAAGTACTGAAGTAGGGTAGGATATCAATAAAAAAAAAGTTAAAGGTCTGCTAAAAATTAATAGAATCTTATTTTGTCCAATATCTAACGTTGTTCACATTGGGTGCGTTCAGTTCCACATAGCGATGTAAAATTTTCCATCGCTGCAATAATTTCTCTTACTGAACGAATTCGCTGCATAGTCGCTACTTTGCAGCGATGAAAATATTTTGCAGCTGAAAAAAAGTTCGCTTTAAAATTCATCGTAAACAATTTTTGACATGTTTGAAAGATGAATTTAATGGTTGAAAAGTTAATACACATTTATTAGCAAGGTATAATTTTTTATTATGAGAGTGATGAAATTACTTTTCATTTTGATGGTTTTAAAATGCTAATAACTCCGGTTTCTCAGGAATTTAGGCAGCAAAAAATAAAAAAAAATTTCATTGCATTATTATCAACTTACTTACTTACTATCAACTGTTTACAGCGGATTACGCTGTAAATAGTTCAGTAAATTGTATTTAGCGATTATCTAAACATCGCTGCATTTTCATCGCTGCAATGAACTAAACGCACCCATTATAAGGTATTAAGTGAAGTATTAAGCAAAAATTGTTGACACCCTGTAACGTCTAAGTAACGTCTAGACGATTAAAATTGTACGTTTCCTGTTATGAAATGTCTTATTATTCTTACTGAGATCTGAAACATACGAATATTGCTGTCTTCCTGATGTACGTATGCATTGCTATTAATAATTTTCTGATTCATTTTTATTTATAAGATTTAGTAAATAAATATAATGTATGTTGATTTTTTCATATTTTGTTTCTGAAAAAATAAACCTACAGTCACATGAATCTGAATCTGAAACCTTAAATTTCAGATTCAGAATTATATTTTTTTTTCCATTCTGATTCTGAATCTGAATCTAGTTTTCAATATTTTTCTTTAAATTTGTTCTTGTTATAGAAACTGCTTTTAATCAGAATTTACTTGATAGTTCAGTGGTTCAGCTATAAATATCAAATTCAGATTTCAGAAATATGTGACATGTTACATTTTCTGTCAGCGTGTTTCATTTTCTATTCCGAAAATTATCGGATTACAAAACGAAAACATGAACCTGAATTTTTCAGTGCCATCAATTTTTCAGATTCAGATTCATGTTACAGTAACCTAAACGTAATTTTCATCTAAATAAAAAATTAATTTTGTGAACATTTTTGAATTTTTACTGAGGTCCAAAATTCAAATTTTACTTTTTCCGATGACTTTTGGTTTTGATTGCAATTTTTTTATCTTTCCTATATATACTAATGTACATGTCTTTCCTATACTACATTATATAACTTATATGTATGTACCAAAAATTAATATTTCTTAATATGTACTTACATAGGATTCGCCTCTATTGTAGCAATTGGTGATGTTAAGCAACAAAGTACCAAAAAAACACTAGATGTTGTATAAAATTGTAAAGCGTGCTTAATTGATTGTAATCTAATATAACATGGACATATTATCTTTGCACTCATGTTATTTCTATCCTCCATATATAACTTTTTGATATTCGATTTGGTGATTCCTTTGGTGTTTGTTTATTTTTTCTAATTATAATAATATATCTATGATAAATATCTACAGTATTTTCCTCTTTTCTTTTTCTTAAGTATAGATTTATATGTGTGCATGCATGTACCATATGCTCTTGTATAATACAAATTAATTTATTTTATTTTTTTGTTGAGTTCTAATTTCCTTTTTTGTCTTCTGCTTCTGTTTTCCCTTTTTCTGTTTTCTTTATTTTTGGTTTGTTTGTTTTTTAATCGATTAATGTAATTATCTCAAAGTTTTTTTTTTTTTTTGTTTTATTTTGGTTCATTTTAGAAATGTTCCAGTCTCTTGAATATCACACACACATCACAGCTTTTTTCGAAAAAAAATTTAGCAAAAAAATATTGTTTTGGTTTTTGGTTCTTTAGCCTCACAGTACATCATAAAAATTTGAAGCTGGAATGAGATAAAAATAAGAAAACATATAATATATGTGATTTATCAGAGTTTTTATAATTATACATAATGTTAGGATATACATATATTATACGATAACAGTGACAATAGTTTTAATTGTGAATAGAATAAAAAGATAAAGAAAATGATCTAAATTTTCGCATATTTTTTTTTATTTAATTTTATTTATAAAATGATCACATGTATTTGTGTGTAAATATTCACATTTACGTAGATACACGTATATTTTATACGAGTATTTTGCACAAAAATTAACAGATATAATTTCTTTTTTATATTGTTTAAAAATATAATAGAGTATTAATAATACTCGACACATCCACGTGCTATCATTATATTCCTAGTCAATATAGTTAGCATTTAAGCACAGCTCAAATCGAGAAATAGACCTTTACGCCTTTACTGAAATGATTTCTATTTCTATCAAATGCGCAACTACATTTTATTGTAGACACAGGTTTGTACATACATAGTTCATTTAATTTGCATAATGCTTCATTGTTTTGCATAAAGTTTCATTTAAAGTAAAAATGTTATATACTTTTCTCCTATGAAAGACGCCTTTTTTAACTTCAAAATAAACCATTTGTTTTTCAAAATAAACTATCTCATATACTATAATACACTAAACATAGTTTATTTTGAAAAACAAATGGTTTATTTTGAAGTTAAAAAAGGCGTCTTTCATAGATAAAAGTATATATACAAATATTCATAGATGTACAATAAGCATAATAAGCAACATTTTACTTGTTGACTGTCGGACTGTCGTAATGTCGAATCGGCAGCGGCACTGGATAAAGTTCCTGATTAACTTAAGATTTAACAACGATCATTTTAACTTAAGTAGGCATCAGGGGCAGCGGCACTGGATAAAGTTCCTGATTAACTTAAGATTTAACAACGATCATTTTAACTTAAGTAGGCATCAGGCTATTAATATTTATTGACAAGCTCGCGTATATATTAGTATCTTATAAATAAATTTGGTCCGTCTGTCTGTCTGTCTGTACGTTCGGGGTAATCTCGAAAACGGCTAAACCAATCTTGATGGAATTTTTTTTATCTGAAAGAGGAATTCCTCCCGCAAATAATAGGCTACTTTCTTTTTCAAAATTTATTATTTAAAAAAAAAATAAAAATTTGATTTAAACAGATGAAGATCCGAAAAAAATCTATAAAATGTACTATATATAAAAAGCTTTTTCTTCTAAATGAACTGGTTGATTGGTAATGCTTTGTTTCCAACACAACGTGAAATTGAAGAGAGCTTTTGATGAAATTGACAGCTGTTCCAAATGTAACGTGAATTATTGAGTACATTTAAATACATTTTCGTACATCATTGAAAGCTCTTTATCAACTATGAAATTGAAATTAGGAATAGAACCTAACTTCACGTTACTTCGAAAAATTTCACGTTGAGAAGAAAAGAGAAGAAGTCATATAATTTAATGTGCTACAAAAAGGGAAAAAATTTAATTTCAATTTCACGTTGTGTTGGAAACAAAGCATAATTGCGTTATTGCATTACAAACTCGGTAGAATCACGTAGTAACATAAAGCTTTACATAGAACTTCTTCGTTCGGGCTTTCATTATTCTGTATATCGTGGTTCGTTTTACAGCTCTATAACAATGCGGACGAAGTCGCAGGCACACACTAGTATACAATAATATTAAGCACGAATATTGACGTCAATATAGTTTGTCAATAAATATTGATAATCTGAGGTCTACTTTAATGTAGAGTGACAGACAGCAACGATTTGTTAATATTTTTCGTTTGTCTACCAAAATAGATGGCAAATAAATAAGGATCACTGAAGCTGTGCTCTGTGTGTCTATTAATATACAGATATATATTAATAGATTAATATATATTATTATACACATATATGTTTATTAATAATAATTAGTATATTAATATTAGCTGCTTTCAATTTAACAATTTCAATTACTTGCGATTACAAAAGGTAAATGTTTGTGCTAAACCATCTACTCGCAGCTACTCATGAAAAATGTTTACACAACAATGTAACAATTTATCCTAGACACATTTTTGTACTCGCAAACACTTGTAATTGCCAAAACGAAAGCAGCTATTGAATAATGCCGCTTCTATGTTCAATGCAGTAACTTCAACTTGGACTTCGACTTTCGGCTTCACAGCATACTTAACATGTAAAAGTAGCTGTCAAGTCTACTGCATTGAATGTAGAAGTTGTAATACTTATATTCATTAAATAAAAGTCGAAGTTGAAGTCACTGCATTCAATATTCAATGTAGAATCGGTATAAATTATTGATGTTTTTTTTTCAATATACAAATTGTGATTTTATTAAGATACCATACTATCTACTATGAACTATGTTCAATCTTTTATAATGTGCAATATTTGTAACACACATTATATTTCCGATATAAATTTTAATTCTATATTAGATCATTTTCGTAATCATTATGTTACACAAATAATCAATAAAAAAAAACATGCTAAAGTAATTGGCTAAAGTTTACATATATAAGTATGTACATATACATAAGTATGTACATACATAAATAAAAAAATTGAAAAATATAATTATTACAATTTTAGAGACAGAATAATTCAAAGAAAAATACACATAACTCATGTTAAAAATACGGGTATTTGATTTGAATTCAAAAGAAAAAAAACTTTTTGTCCTAGAAGAACTTTTTTAATTTCAAATTTAAGATGTTTGAAAGTAAGTATTTACGGTATTACATAATACATATACTATATAATATATACTCATATAATAAGTATTTAAAGAAGAAAAAATATTTAATAAACTATTTAGAGTAAATATGTAGTATTATTACGTTCAAAAAAAAAAAAAAAAAATAATAATAAAAAAAAAAAGAAAATGAAAAAAAAAATATCCTTAAAAAATTTATATGAGAAAATTTTAAAAGTTTTGAAATTACTATGTCGATATTATATAAATGCATGCATACATACGGGACGAATGAATGCATTAGATGCTTGCTTACATTATGTATGTGTTGGTATACATATAAGCATCTTTATGTATACCTACATTCAGATAATAAATGTAAAGTTGTAATCTCTGGTATATACATAGCTATTTCATTTTCATTCCTTTATTTACATATGCGTACATATATCTTTTTGAACTTAGAACATTCGACATATCCTAGATATTAAAAATCTTTAAAAGAATATGTATGTACAACTAGTAACTATAGTAGATAAGTTATGAAATATTCAAATAACTTTATAATCAAAGTTGATATATAATATGCATATACATGCTGTTAAATCATTATGATCATGATGTAAATATGTATACTTATATTATTTACATGCATAAAATGTGTCATATATAAATATGTATGTACATGTACATGTACGATACTTAAATGAATTATAATATACATATATATAATATATAATTAAATGAATATCTTTATATCAAAATCCTATCTTTATACAAAAATTTTACTAGCAGATATTGTCAACAGTTTTGGGCCGGGCTCTAAAGTACATTATACCGTTGACACACGATCATGATCAATGATCATTCGTAGCGAATTATGTAAACAAAGAAACATTGGGTAGATGTAAGCACATATACTAATAAGTGGAAACAAAAATAATATATTTGTTATCACATTTGTAACGTTACAGAAAGATAAAAGAAAAATATTTTGCAAACTTCCGAATGAAATAGAAACTTATAAGTCTTGCTTCGTTTCCACCTGCAAATACCCTAAAGCCACACTTTACTTCTTCAAAACATTGCATATATATATATAAGTACAATATTTTATAATCTTTATAAACTACAAGTATACCAGCAGGGTGAGATTTCAAATATCTCATTTAAATTGCAATATTCCAAAAAATATAATCTAGACAAATGTTGTAGGGTTCAAAGACGCTAATTTAATGGTAACTTTGAATGTGATAAGTATATGATCTTTGAAAACATTATTTAAAAGTCATTTTGATTTCTAAATGGCAAGCTATATATTTTTTATGACGGAATTGTGTTTTTCGCGCAAAAATATGAAACTTTTATTTTAAAGAAATCTTTGCTATAAGGCAAAATTTTCTTGCTATTTTTTGGAATATTGAGTATTAAATGAGTTATTTAAGTATCACAAAATAATACACACTCATCCTGTATGTACAGTAACTTCAACTTTGACTTCGATTTAATGGATATGTATTAGAACTTCTACATTCAATGCAGCTACTTTTACATGTTAAGCATGTTCCGCCAAAAGGCCCTGGAGGGTCATGGTGCGGGCAGAAAGAAGGCAGTTTACTGACCACTCTCCTAATAAATTAAATTAAATTTAAAAAAAATGTTAGACATGCTGTGAATTCGAAAGTCGAAGTCCAAGTTAAAGTCACTGCATTGAATGTAGAAGCGGCATAATTCTCATCAATTTTTTTATAATGAATTAGACTTTTTTTAATTAGCAATAATTTTTTTTTTAAGTTAGCACCGATTAAATAAATAAATTTTTCGCAGACTGTCTAATCTGTGACAATTCAAAACTCAAATCATAATTCCCGTTTTCTTGATTTCGATAATTCATTATAAAGTAAATTTGTTAGGTATGTATACACTTAATTAAACAAATTTTATTTAACTAGCTCACACATTATTATTATTCTATAATGTGATTACAATAAATCATCAATATAAAGCCAATTGAAGAAGCCTTACCTATGCTGTATTGTATTCATATTCATATGTATGTATGTACATAAATAATTTACATTTTTAATAAACATTTTAAAAAACATTTAAAAAAAAAAAAAAAACGAAAAACTTATTACAGGAATTACATACATACATACAAGAACGAATGCATGTATTAAGTAGTATATCATTATATGTTTGCTTCAATATTCGTGTAAATTTTTTGATTTTTGTTTCAATAAATCGATCAAAAACTCCACACGATTCTACAAAAAAAAAAAAAAAATAATAAAAATAATTTTAGTCTTTCTATTTTTACTTTTTCAAATTTATTTTAACTAAAAATATAAATCGTTTATTTGCCAAAGCTATTAACTGCTTTATACATATAATGACGTAACCAATCGTAACATCAAAGAAATCTATATAATAAAATCGATGTGTTATGATTATGATTCCATTTATGATTTGGATTTTTGAAAAGCTTAAAGAGAACGTATAATAAATTGGCTACCATCTACCATTTTGATTCAAAATATTCAAAAATTAACCAAATCACATATAATGTAAGTTAAGTTTTCAAAATGAATATATAATATCTAATATACCAAAATGCAACTCATGATAATTGGAAACGAAAAACAGGCGTTTGATGAACTAGTGATAGAATAACTGGCTAGTGATCTCGAAGTTGCATTCCTGTCCAAGAAAAATATAAGAAAAATAATTTTCAACTTTTTCTATTTGCAACTTTCATTACCCCTCAGATCAAGTTTGAATGAATATCAGGTACCAGCTTACTGGGAAAAAGAACTTAGACGACTAGTGACGAAAAGTGACTCGAGTCAAAGTATTATCGTATTATTAGATCATTCTAAAAACAAATCAGCCTAAGCTATATCATGTTTTATGCTTATGACTTATTTCTCTAACAACAAATCAATGGTTCGCAATTCGAAAGGAAAAATAAAGAACTCTTTTTAACAAATTTGTTTTTGATCAAGAAGAAGAAGAAGATCGAAGTGCTGATTATTTATTTAAATGAAATGTTAAATTATATACAAATGCAAATTAGATAAAAATTAATATTTTTAATTTTACGAACGTTTGTTAAGTTATTTATTTTTTTAAGATATTTATTATATTATCAAAATATTTTGGAAAGTATTTTTTAACGTTTTATTTTTATGAAGTCTGTCAATTTTGAAAGAAGCCATAGCCGTACATAACTTATACTCCAAAAAACAATATTCTGTGGAAGTCTATCACTCATAATAGACTAACTCTCTACAAGCACTACCTCTTGGGGGGATTGGAAACCCGTGTAAAACCATTAGCCCCACCATAAATTTTGATCAGGAGCCGCCACTGATCAACACTTCATTTTAACGAATTTTTAAAATAAGCGACAACTTTCTAGATACACTAATCAATGTTTCCTTTTTTAATTCCAAATCTGACAATAGTTTTCCTTATAACTGAACTGATTTGTCGATTGCCGGTTTTAAGTGTGAAAGGAAATAGTTTCATATCATTACATGTGGATTTTTTCGTAAATAACGTATGATTGGTATAAGTTTACATGATCTCGAACTGACACAATCTTTTCTGGTAATTCACATTATATATTTTTAAAAATTTTCCAAGACACAATGTCCAAAGACACTACGACCAAGGAGTAGTGAAGTGCAATTTAATGACAGTTCTACGGAAATAACGTCTCTCATTTCTCCTACTCCTTTCTTCATCCTACCTTTTTTGTATGGTGCTATTACCCTTTGTTGGAGATAGGGTACTCAGGCCCTGTGGAAAATAAAACTACAGAATGGATGAAGACAAGCTCTCCAGTTTGAAGGTTGGACGATAGGCCGATAACCTGTTTCTGTAAATTATTAGCAGACTAGTTATTAAAGACCAGAGACCTTTTTAGGAATGAAGACGAAAAAAAAAAAAAAATAATAAAGAACAGAATATAAGGAACATGAAATGACATAAATATCCTTTATGATTAAATTAGTGTTTTGTTATTAAAACGTGAAATTAGTCACTATTCTTATACATATAATAAAGTGATTTAATTTATATCTATAGTGTTATTTGTTGTTGATTTACCATCAATAATGTAATTATTTTTATGATAATTATAGCAATTTGTTCTTTTATAAGTACTTATTAGTATATACCATATTATACAGGTTTATGCAGAAATTTATATGTATTTACATACATACTCGTATATATGTATATGTTTTGGACTCCAATTTATGTTATATTGTGTTTTTTTAATTTTATACCTTTTTTTTTCTTTTCTTTTTTTCTTTGTTTGGTTTAAAATATTTCACATAAAATTCACGGATTCATCAAAATTATGTGTATTTACATTTTTTTTACATATAGACATACACTTATACAGTGGTTACAAAAATTATTTATGCATAACAAAATTGTTTTCATTGTTCTTCCTTTTCCTACACTATTTTATACAATGCGTTTATTTTTCTTTTTTTTTGACTTGTTATAGAATGGTATTTTGTGAGCTTACACTTTTTAACTAAATATTTTACAAATAGGAGTACCATTATTATATTCAGCAACAATATAGCTGTTTTCAATAGATAACTCACTTTTTCTTAACATTTTTATCTCACTTAACATTATTTGAAAGTCAAAAGGTAGTTAATTATTTTCATTCTATATCGTATTATCACGTATTATTGACCAAAAAAGGTAAATCGATATTTTTCGTTTCCGTTACTCCTTAGTTACACTTTATGCATCGCTGCACAAATAATTTTTGTAACAATCAAATTATGTTGTTTTTCTTTTTTTGTTTTAAGAATAATTCTGGTTTTTATTTTGATTCTGTTGTATTTAGAAGTGTTTGAAGAAATAAGTATAAAAATTTTAAAGTGTTGCAACACTGTTCAAATCTAAGTTTGAACGACACTTTTATCTATGAACTAATAATTTTTGTTACCACTGTATAAATTTTATGTAAAACAAAAAGAATATTCCGAAAATATTCAGAAAAAAAAAAATATACACGTATACATACTCACATAAATATTATGTTTTAAGCACAAAACAAAAATTAATAATAATAAAATAAAATCAACTAAAAATTTAATGAAAATTTCAAAAATAAATATATTACATCACAATATCGTATATACATTATGTGCGAATGAATATATTACATTCCTTGAAAAAAAAAATTAAATAACATAAATAACAAAAATTACAAAATAAAATAAAATAAAAAAGAAAAAAAAATAATTAATGAGATTTTATCTAAGTATATGTACATATACTTACCGTTATACATTTTTATATAAATACATAAAATATTCCATTCAATTTTCATTATCATCGCATCATTTATGTATATCCTATATATGTATATTATAAGTATATTCAGTAATATATCCTTTGTTTTCTATCTATATATAATTATCGAATTATAAAATTTTTTTTTATTTTTATTCAGAAAAAAAAAAAAAAAACAAACCAATTCCATAATATGTAATTCTTAATTTTTTTTTTGTCTTTTTTTCTTCTTTATTTTTTTTTTTTTTTTAATTATTATACACGAACAAAAATTTATTCTATAGTAAGAGTATTATAAACTTTTATGTATACATACTTAGTATGTATATATCTTTTATACTCATATATGTATTATGTTTAGTCCTTTGTATCCTTCAAAGTTATCTTTCAAATTTCACAAAAAAAAAAAAAAAAAAAAAAATATATTCCGTTCGCACTTAACGAATTTTTTTCATAAAAATTTCAATAAAAACACAAACAAACCGAACTACATATACATACATATATGTATATTACATTATAACATAAACTGAGTATAACAAAAAAAAAAAAAAAAAAAAAACAAACAAAATGAAACTTCAACAACTCAATAAATTAACGAATTTAGAAAAAAAAAAATATTTTTCGTTTTTTTTTTTTCAAAAATTTATAAAAACAAAATCCGCATATGTAAACATTAACTCTGGTTTATTTATGTATGTTACTATATGTATTCACATATAACTTATGTACATATAGGATATATAAATATAATCGTATGTATAATATTATTGGGATGTGTGTATTTTAATTTTATGTATTACTACCGCTTACAATAATATTCTTATACGGATACATATTATACTCTTCATCTGTACACTTGCATCTTGCATCATCCACAAAATTATCATTATAAAATCGTTATCAGATTATTTTTCGGAATATCATATTTTTTATATACGTACATACATACATATTATTATGTACCTAATACACACATATAGGTATATGCACTTTTTATATTATGTATATGTTGTATTAAAAAAGGATACCAATTATAATAATACGTATACATTTATATGAGGTGTAATGCACATGTACACGTAAAACACATAAATATAATATTGTATTTGAAATTATCTTAGTATACGTACATAATCTATATATATAGTATATCTATATGTATATATATAGTAGTTGAATTGTATAGAACTGAAAATTTATTTTATAATGAAAAAATTTTGCATAAATCGAAATCGTAATTGTCTTGTCACAACCAAAAAAAAAAAAAAAAAAAACGAACAGGAAAACTTTAATTGAAAATAGCTTCTTGAATAATTTTTATTTTTTATTAATATTTTTTTCCTTTTTTTTTTTGTAAATTAACTCAAAAAAAAAATGAAATTATATACTCGTATATACTGCCTGTTTTACTTTATCTATACTCCTTGTACAATACACTCGTTCGTATATTATCGTTTTGAGCTTATAATATGTTAAATAGCTATGTACTTCTTAAAATATACATTACTCTCTATACTAGAGGCTAGAGAGAGTATAACTACAGTCTACTCGTCGTAGTAACGAAAAAATTTTTTTTATCGAAACCTATACTTATACTCATACTACATAAAATGCATTTATACACTTGCATTTATAATACATATGTGTATAGAGAGTTGTTATTATATATATATATATATCCTTGTAAAAGTACACAATTATTATTTTTATTTTATTTTTATATTTTGGTTTTGTTCAATTGATCGTTGAAATTTTTCTTTTTTCTTTTTTTTTTGTATTTTTTAGTTTTCGTATAATACAGATATGTATGTAATATATAAGTATATCGCGACCGTATATAAATATATGTACTTTCTATGATGCACTACACAAAATATACATGTAATGTATATAATTACAGGCATATATGTATGTACAACACTAAATAGATTATTATTATTTTTTTTTGTTTTAAATATACAGATTTACACACTGATTATACTAAAATATAATTATATATATTATGTACATTTTTAATTACTATACATGACGTGTATAAATGTACAACATATCGTATGTACTACGTGTATGTTTGTATATGAATATTTTATATCGCCGCACCACATTTTTTTTTTTTCACATTTCAATATTTTATATCATATTTATAATATTGTATGTATAGCTATACCGATTGAATCTGAGAGTGTACTTTTTAGTATTACAACATAAAATAACATAATTTTCATATCTCAAGGATTAATAATTATTATACTCGTATATTATATATTATTATATTGTAGATAGATACTGTATACAGGTGTGTAAATCTAGTAATGTATACTATACACTATAACTTTTTTTTTTTTTTATAATAACTCTGACTTATACACTTTTTTTACTACTGATATTTAATACTGTTTGCTGTTGGTTGCTGCTGGTGCTAAGGCTGGTGCTGGTGCTGTATTTTTTTTTTTTCTTTTGCTTGCCTGCTTTCCAATTTTATAAAAAGCAAAAGTAGCTCTTCTGTTGAGCTGATTGCTGCTGGTATAGTTAGTTTTATCTTCTTCTTCTTCTTTCTACATATATATTCAATTTGCTGCTGATATATACATATACATATGTATATTTTTTTTTATATTAATTTTCTTTTACACGCTATTGTTTTGTGTTACATATATGTATTACATATAAATTGTAATAATAAATTCTACACATTTCATCATTATCATATGTACATACATACATATATATAATATGTGTAATATCCGATTAAATAGGTATAAATAAATAATGTAATATCACAAAAAGAATTTAACTTATTTTTATAACACATATACTATATTGGTACCTATATCATATATGAATTTATAATACATATAATACTCGTACATTGTTACATACATTCATATGTAATATATATTTCTTCTATTTATATGGTATATATACATATTTACTAACTAAAATTTTCAAAGGCATAGGATAGGTAAAGTACATTATGTATTTTTATATTATTTTCATTTTAAGAAAATTTTTTTTTTTTACAAAAAGAAAAAAAAATATTTAATATATATATATATATATATCTACACACACACACACTCACACACGTAAAATATATTCGAAATAATTTTTCTTTTTTACATTTTTCTGTTAAGTTTTTTTTTTTTTTTTTTTATTATTTTTCTGTTATTATTATTGTATTTTAATTCGATGTATGTATATGTAAAGTACTAAATATGAGTATTATAAAATATGTGTATTATTTATGTAAAGAATGCAGATGTACACACAATGTAAAGTAACGTATAAAAATAGATGTCATCATCAAAACAAAAACAATAATAATATGTTTTTATTTTTCTTTTTTGCTATATACATATACATATGTAGTATGTACATGAGTATACGAGCATACATGTAAGTATGTACGTATATGCTTCTTTAATAATATATAATATGTATTCTTCTTATATATATTTTTTCTTTAATCTTCTTGTTTTATTCTTGTTTTATATATTATAAGCTATAAGCAAGTTTATTTGTTTGTTTGTTGGTTGTTTTATTTTTATTTTCTTCTTCTTTTTTTTTTTTTTTTCACTCTATAATTTTATCGTTTAATTTTTGCACGAATACTTGTACAATGATGAATATTTTGTTGACCGAGTCATATTTTTTAAGATTATTTAAATATTATTTTAGTTCGCACTCACTAAAATGTAATAAATAGTACACAAGAAAAATATGTAGGTATATAAATAAAAAAAAAATATACATATATTGTATGTAAAATACTAATATGTAAATATAAATAAATTCACTATATATACATATATACATTACATACATACATACATATATATGTAATAGGTATGTATACAATCTGTATAGTGTATTTACAATATACCACTACTACTATATATATATATATATATATTTATATGTATATATAACAATAACAACAACAATATTACACTATACATATAGTATATAATAGTACACAATGCATACTAATAAAACGAAAATGAAATTAGGCCACAAAGATTTATACTTGTATCGATTTTTTTTTTTTTTCATTTCATTGCGTTTTTCTGTTTTTTATATGTACATATATATATTTGACACCAAAAACCAAAATAATATGTATGTAACAAAAAAAAAAATGTAAAAATGTAAAAAATAAAACAAATTATACCACCACCGAAAAAATTAAACCCCCAAAAAAAACAAAAAAAGCAAAACAAAATAAATTCATTTAATATTATTATAACATTTTATTTTCTTCTGTCTGTCTTATCTTACACACATTTATGTATGTACTATGTATATGCATGTATAAGGTATGTCCTATTAAACTTGAAGTTTTCACGTATAATTATATTATAGATAGAGAAAATAAATAATATGTATGTAAATACATATTAATGTATAGATACAATGTACATATATACTATTATATGAAGAAAAGAAAAAAAAAATATGTATTTCTTTTATTTTTGCAAAGAAAAATTAAAAATAAAGTAAACACCCACCCTCACTCAACTCAAGGAACATAACAAAAATATTTGAAAAAAAAAACGAAAAACGAAAAACCAAATATACCTAAAAGAGAATTAAATGAATTAAATATTTTTTATATCATACAGGATATAGCTATATACAATATAATTGTATGTATGTATACTCATATATATATACAATGATTACTTCATTATGTTCATGCTCGTATATATCATTTTGGCGAAGAAAATTAATAATAAATAAAATTTAAAAAAATATATTTTCATTTTTTTATCATCATATGTATATTCATAATAATGTTTAATATATATATATATATATACTGCTAAAATATTACTAATATAACCACTCACTCTCTAATTATTACAAATATACATTACATACAAACACATTATATGAATGTAGTACATAAATATATTATGTATAATAAGACCATAAGACTATATCTATATATAAAAATGAAGAAAACTAAAACTTTTTTGCTATAATAATGTATTATTCTTAATACATTTTTGTTTGTCCTTTTTTTAATTTTCGAAATATTTTATATATTTTTTATTGTTGTTATTTCGATTTTTTTATTGTTGTTATTGTTGTTGTTATTATTTTTATTATTGTTATTATTCTTACAAAATTTTTTACAAAATTATACTAATGAATTTATTATGAAAATTTTAATTTTTTTTTAAATAAAAATTAAAAACACAATAAAATAACTGAATGAATTTCCTTTTTTCATGATTTCTATATATTATTTCGTATTAGATACCAGCAATAAACTGAAAATTTTTATAAAGAAAAAAAATATATTATACATATGTTATATACATATTTCTAAATTTTAATATAAAATATTTTGTAATTGTACAATACTGTGTATATACATTTATAAAAGTGATGTATATGTAAATCGGTATACAAAATAGGAGTATATGTACATTTACATATGTATATATACTACAAATCCCAGTCGTGAATTAGTAAGGCATTACTGGCAGAATCAATTCTGTAACTAGTTCACAATTTTCCAATTCGAATAAAGTAGTTCAATAATACATTACTTCGTTAAAAAAGTAATGTGGATTGTAATGCAATTGTACTCCGAACAATGATACTGATGCTATGTAATGCAAGCGGTAATGTGTATAACAATATACGCATTATAATTATTGCAAAATTAGAAACATGTATGAACACGTCGATGGAAAGTTTTTGCGTTTTCTTTGTTAACCATAATCAATAGTTATAAGAAGTTCTGAACTCGATTTGAAATGGTGTTTAAAATAGTGAATAAATATGAGTTAATACAGTAAATAACATTAAGTTAATAAAAAATTGAATTAACTGTGCATACATAATAAATATGTAAGATTTATTAAATTTAATAATAAATTAATTCTGTTTTTACACGGTAGATTAAAAAAATAATCCATGGAAGAGGTATAAACAAAATGTACAAAATATATTGAATGCAGAAATAATACTTAATCATAACTATGAGGGAATACATGGAAAAAACCATTTAAAGAATGCAAAAACATCAATAAAGTTCTTCAAAGTAAAATTTTTTTAAACTGTTAAACGTTAAATGTACATATACATATTTCTAAAATTTCAGGAGCAGTTGAAGACGATAAAAATATATTTGACCATGTGAAGGAAATTAAAAAAGTCTTTAAAGGCTTTTTTAACAAAGCCTTTAAAACATTTAAAAATAAACACTTCAAAAATATTTGTATGCAGAGAAGGAAAATGGAGTCCTAATTTGCCGCTTTTTTATTATAATTTTACATATTATTATTATATTCATTATTATTATTTTTTTTATATTATGCATACTTAAAATTATTTATTTATATTGTTTTAACAAAAAAAAAAAATAATTAATATATGTTGTATTGGTGCAACAAATAAATAAGAATTTGAATTGTATTTTATTTATGAAAAAAATCACTTCTATTACCAATTAAAAGGAATACCTTTCATAATTACTTTTCAAGAATCAATATCGGAATTGCTCCTTTTACTGCTATTATGTAATTAATGTTTGAAAACGCGTTCTATAATAAGTTTAACTTGAATAAATGAAGAAACTAATTCTAGGTAATGCCGAAGGGAGGCGATTGATTACCTCCTATGACATCGCCGTGTAAAAGTAATGCATTATTTCCATACACAGTAATCGAAAGTAGAACTAGTTGCTGTTTAAAGGAACTAGTTGCAGAATCGGTTCGGTAATTACTTACCTACCCGACTGGGATACTATATGCACATATACAAAGTAATAAAAAAAGTATTCAACCGTTCGCGTGTATTTAGAAGACAAATACAATTACAAGCATACATTATGTATATGTACAAATGTAAAAAAAAATATATTTTTCTTATATTATACACAAATATTTATGTACATATTATTCTGCATGTAATAATTGTATATACATAACCCAATTGAAATAATTATGATAAGCGCTGCTTTGTAAATTTCATCAATTATATAAATTCTTAAATGAAAACAATGAAAATATTCATGCAATTACAAACGAAAAGTAAGAGTATGTACATAAATTAGTTGAGAATTTGAACGAAAAAGTATAATTTCACAACTTCCTTACAATGTAATCTGATAAGTAATCGGACCCTAAAAATTATAAATTTCTTTATTAAACACATCAGAAATTATTTAAAATTAATAAAAAAAAAAAATTATTTCTAATTTTAGGTTCTAGGAGGTTCTAGTATTTATTGTGAAATTCAAGAAAGATTAATTTTTTTTTTTTCGAGAAGGAGTCCTGCAAGTAAACGTTTCATTTTTATGGTGAAATAAGTTTATGTTTTTACTTATATATATATACTTATTGTACATTATGTATATTAAGTGCACATACGAATACTCAGTCCATTATGGCACAATTCTCTCAGATATATCATCCAGTTTATCACTGGGTGTAACATTGCTGATTGGAATTAATGATCAACTTGGACGAGAGTAGCGCATCGCACTGGCTGAGATTCAAAGATTCGAACTCAGGACTTTAAGTATGTACCAGTCCAACAAGATAACCACGAAGCTATTTAAGCTCCCAAATAAAAATTATAAAATGTAATTTTACTTTGTTTATAATAATGATGAAAAATTGTATATTAATCACGAAAAATGTAAATATGAAATAATTTTAATAAACCTTTTTTTCTTTAATTAAAATATTCTTTCTATGGTAAATAGGTTGTATTTCGGCTATTCTGTAATCTTAACAATTGCACCAATGAAGAATACATTACTAACTTAAGAAAATCAATTCTCTCTGAATTACATTGTAAGCAATCGCGAGAAGTGAGGTCTGGGATGAGTTCATGTTTGAAGTTCTAGCGTTCTAGGTATACTACTTAAGTACTAGTACCTAGATCCTAAAAAGAAACATGTTCCATATTTTATTCTATGCAAATGCAGTGAGCTCACTTTGGCAATTTTGTAAAAGTTTAGTAATAGAATTTGCAGCCATATTTTTACTTCTGATGCTTTAACGTCTAATTTCAATGAATTTAATAGAAGAAGAAGAATTTTTATATATTTTTTTAAAATATTTTTTTTTTTTCTTTTTTAAATAATTGTAATCAGCTAAAGTGTTCAATAAAATATTTAAAAAATAATTTATCAATTTTTTTTTTAATTTAAAGAATTTATCAAATTATAATCATAAACAACAAAACGAAAACCAAACATCAATGTCAATTTCTTTCTTCTTGCAATAAATACAGTTTATGAAAAACAACTGCATAAAACCATGTATATAGTTCTGCAAAGTTATTACTAAATATAAGGATTGAAAATCTTGTACTGCAATCAGTATTTTGTGCAAACATTAACTCACTCCCGTATTTACTTTAGCAAAAGAAGTATGATTATTAAATGGAGTCAAATTAGGAGTTACTCGCATCGCACAATTCCGGCGACAGCTACAGCGTATACAGTAATTGAATTGGACTTTTCATGCTGAACTTTACGCTGTCACTCTCGTCCAAATAGATTCTATTCTATTTTTCAGCAACAACGAGTCATCCCGACCTGGATTTTGCATAGTAATAATATATTCGCATAAGAAGAAGAAATGTAAAGTTCATATATATTTTACGCTGCAGTTGCGCCCGAATTGTGCAAACTTTCGGCATCTTTCGGCGATACGCCGTAGTTGTCGCGGTAATTGTGCAATGGCTGTTACTCGCATGTCTACTACAAAGTAAAAAGCATCGATGAATGTATAATGATTATATTTTCGACTGGGATAATATTCATATACCTATGCATGTATGGATATGTAAGTAGTACATTCGCATTTCATTCCTTGAAAAATAAAAATATTTAGTTAACAACTAAATAAGAAAAATATTGAAAATATGTACAATTTATTTTTTTTTTTATTATGGCGCTATAAGTATTATATTAAATCGTTCTTTTTATACATTCATTATATTTATTTAGATTTTCATTTAAATACATTATTTTATATGTGTGTATTTACGATAAGTATATAAAATATATAAGTATATATGTATGTAAAATAACACATATAAATGCAAATGTAGGTAAGTAGGTATATACTACTACATATAGGTAAATATATATCCAATATATGAAGAAAATTTGAAAATTTTGTATTATACACATATACATATACGTTATCTACATTAAATTGTGTATTCTTATATCAAAAAAAAAAAAAAAAAAAATTTTTTTTTTTTTTTGAAAATAACAAAAAGACATGCGCTTTAATTTTCAACAAAATATCTATCCTATATCTCTGTGTGTATATACATACATACATAATTACATAAATACATATAATAATCTGTTCTGTTCTGTTGTTATAAAATGTATAAAATTGTCATCTCACATTTAAAAGTGTACAATAATATATTATTAAATTTAAATACACAAAAGAATAAAGAACAAGAAATAAAAATTAAAAATTAAAAAAAAAAACAACAACAACAACAACAACCACAAATTCAATAACAAACACTTTGAACTTAAAAACAAAAAATACAATAAAAATTTCAAATTCTCACTCAATTCTAATTATAAACAAAACTGAACTGGTTATGATTTATTTTCTGTTACGAATAAAAAAAAATAGCACATATAAACACGCTACTATATACTAACTATAAACTATATACTTGTATATGTATATGTACCTAAAACGATAATGACCAATTTTATTTTATTGCATTCACCATTAAAACGGGGGAATACTACATTTTATACGAAATACGCGAGTACCTATATACTTCACTTCTTATCATTATTTATTGCACATTATACTCGTATGTGTATACTTGTGATACCTATACTGCCTATACTCATAATAGTTTTACTGACCGTAGTCACTCAGTCTATTTTCTGAATCGAAAGCCAAAATCAAAAAACAAATTTTTGAAAATAATATTGTATTTTTTTTTTCCCAAATTTTGTTATAAATATTCGTACTGTGTGTGTGTGCTATCATCTATAGTATAATGTTATATGTATGTATACATTCAAATTCAAAATATCAACAGATGATAATATCTAAAATGTATTCAATTCAATATGATGTAGTATACATTTTGTACAAATTTGTTTCTTTTCTTTTTGTCACTTGGCCAAATTTTTTTTTTTTACTTTTAATTCGAAAAAATCAATTTATGGTAACGGTTATTTTTTTTAATTTCGAAATTTTGTACACACTGAGAATTTTTTCGAAAAATAAATTTTCATTGGAAATTTATTTAAAAAAAAAAAAAATTGGAACTGATGGTAAAAATATGAATAGCTCGAGCTAAATTAAAAATAAGCTCGAAAATTCTAAATTCTGTAAAGTATGGAATTTACTAGAATCCAGACAAGAAGGAACCAGAAAGTTTTTAGGCCTTTTCGTAAATTCAGTTCTAAGTTAGATTTTTTTTGCAGTTCGTTCGAAAACTATTAACTGCAAAACAGACCTGAAAGATCTTAACGCAAATAAGCAGCGTGATTTGAAACACTGCATAGATGCTACTGACAAGTGTACTGTCGAAGTTATCTACCACTTCATTCTTTACAACAGCTAGATTGTGTACGTACATAAATTTTTTACAAAAATAAAATAAAAAAAAAAAAACAATTTTTTAAAATAATAAAAAAATAATTTTGAGATTTCGAACTTGTTGTATTAATTGTATTAATTGGTTTAAAAAGTTTTATTCTTTATAATGTCAGATTCAAGTGAAGATACTGAAAAAATTACTTAAGTAAGTATATTAAAATTGAGGTTAAAATTCATATTTTCAATAAATAAAATTGTACAATACACATCGAACACATTATTTTTCAATATTATAATTATTATTGTCGGTTATCACTTATCATTCAATTTTTCGTTCGAAAATGCAAAATGTCAGAATTGAAAACTCTTAACTATTGCATTTGCAGCGCTGCTTTATTTCTGCAGGCTGCACATTACTGTTCTAGTACTATTTTTAAGATATGAAAGAATACACAGTGCAGCCTGCATTTTCGAAAAAGCCTTTTCTTATTTTGTTCTGTTTTTAAGTGCGGAAGTGCTCTGAAACTGCTTTTCATTTTTTATAAATTTTGCATGCAATCCAATAATGTCCAATCGATTTTCTATGAAGTTGAGTTGAGATCTGAGCTGCACGTTGGCGATCTCGAGAAAAATTGTCTCGTAATAAAATTTTAGCTAACTTCGATTATTATTTTGAGTTATTAATTTAAATTTCAAACAGAGGCTAACCAAATTTCCACTCAACAAAGTACATAATATGTACTCGTATATGAAAACTCAATTGAATTGTCCTGATTTTTATATAAACCAATTTAAAATCCGCTTCTACTTCCTATAGAGATTCAGTGCAATTTTACATAGAACAAAATCTTTCATATAAAAACGGACTTCCACTAACCACTATACAGAATGAGTTTTTTATCTGGCAGACACCTTAATATTTCATTTAAATCGCAATTCTTCGAAAAATGTTGTAGACAAAAGTTGTATGCAAAATTCATTTTTTTTTTGTACCCTCTATCTCGAAAACGGAGCATCATAAAAAAAATGTTTAAATAAAAGTTTTATATTTTTTCGTGAAAAGCACGATTCAATTAGAAAAAAAAATCAAAGTTACCTTCAAAAGATCTTGAGCCTTTAAGTCCCACAACTTTTGTCTACATTTTTCGGGATATTGCGATTTATATGGAATTGTATTTGTATTTAGGAATGTATTTCGGTGTCTACAAATAAAAAACTCACCCTGATATGAATACATAGGTACATTATTTAGTTTTCGCACATATAGTATGTCCTTTTTAATCAAGTTCAAAATTGCACATTTTATATAATGCATATATAATGAAATATTTAACCAAATTTAAAGTATTCTGAAACTGATAACTGAAATACAGAAGCGTGAAAAAATTATAGGACAAATATAGTTTTTCATGAATAGAAAACTTATCATATTGATATGAATATGGCCGTGATCAAAAACGTCTAAATTTTGATGAGCATTAGTGCAGTATAACATGAGCAGTAGCAGCATACAAAAACAGAACAAAAATAATTGTTTGTGAACAACATGCTTATGCAAAGCATGAAATTTGACGTTTTTGACCACGGCCTATATGAATAGAAGGGAAAAAATAATTGTCCTCATGTGAAAAAAGATCCTACATCTTTGGTCATTTTTAAAAAAATATTTCATCATGTGTCGATGGAGTAAGATTCTGTCGAAAATCTGGTGGAATTAATGCCAAGATTATTGGAGGAGGTCTATAGACGTAAAGGTTGTCATACAAAATAATAAATCATTTGGGGAAACTTCCAAATTGGTGCCACCAGATTTTGAAACGAGACCTTCCGATAATGATACTTTGGAATATCCTCTTTAACGTGATGTATGTCTCTATTGACGCAAATTCATCTTAAGGACGCAAACTACCCTTAAAAATTATTGGTCCAAAATGACATGTTTTACGAAAACCGTTATTTCTCCTTATATCAGCATCTTGGATTTGATTAGTTAATGTATACAATTTTAAAGAGGACTTCCTACTCTATTTGTCACAGTTTATTTCACTTTGATTGGATTAGCGGTTCTCAAGATAAAAGGACTTGTCAAAAATTCTTGTTTTTTTTTTAAATCATTTTTTCAACTTCTTTTGGTGACGACATAACTTCAAAACTTGAAGGATGCTATATATGTTTTATTATGTTTTTTAAAAGGTTTTTTGTCCTCTTTCCAATGATACACATTTTTCATTCAAGATCCTTATCTGGAGAAATAATGGTTTTCGTAAAACACGCCATTTTGAACCAAAAATTTTTAAGGGTAGTTTGCGTACTTAAGATGAATTTGCACCAATAGAGACATATACCACGTTAAAGAGAACATTTTAAAGTATCATTATCGGAAGGTCTCGTTTCAAAATCTGGCGGCACCAATTCGGAAGTTCAACCAATCAATTTTTTCATATAAATTTTTATTATTTTTATTACCATGTGTCTGAAGTCTGAACTGACATTATTAATATTGGTTATGTAAACACTGGATTTCCGGTAATTTTTTTCTGGATGGCAATATTGCTCCTGCTTTGGAGGGCAATATTGCTTGCTTCTATACAAAATATTGCGGCAATAATTTTGATATGTTCATTTTTACACATGAAATTTTTAGAAAAAGTCGTAAAAGCATTGAATTTGTGTTCATATTTTTTTTTTTTCATTGTAATATGTTCTGTCAAATAATATCGCCATTACCCCGTGGCCATTACCATCCATATATTGCTAGTATAGAAGCAAGGTTAAAGTTTAGAGAGAACATTTTCGAAAAATTATGCTTATACCATAATTTTTCCATATCTGTATAAATGTAATTTCTTAACCGCCATTTTGATCCCAGTAGTACATAAGTTTTATATAAAAGAATCTGTCATATACATATCTTCATAATTTTGGTTGAGTTTCAAAATGTAAAAAGGCGGTTTCGATGCAATATTCAGCTAAACATCGTAGTACGCTGAATATTGCATCGAAACCGCCTTTTTACATTTTGAAACTCAACCTTTGTAATTTTTACCGTTGTTATACAAACATTATGTCAATTTGATTGATCATATAACATAGAAAAATTAATAATTTGTTTTTTCTTTCATTTTTTGTTTCTTCATAATTAATTTATTTAATGTATTTCGTACTTTATTCTTAATTTCTTTTTCATTATTTCAAAATTAATTAAATTAACAGGAAAAAAGAAAAGGAAATCTATCAAAATATTTTTACGAATACATATACGACATATTATAAATAATAATTGCACATCAAATTGATCAAAATGGTTCAGTGTGATTGGTGTCCACCAAAACGAAAAACTAAATTTCCAAAACCTTTTCAAATAACGAAAGGTTCTCGTCAATTCTCGAATCCTGGAACCGTTGAAAATTTACATAAAAAAACTAGAAATATAATGCCAGAATTTTTTGATGGAGTCGAATTAACGTATGCAAAAGGAATAGCACCGAATAAAACAATGTTCGCTAGCTGGGTTATGAGTCATATTTATCCGTCTGGTTTTAGAACTGGTGGTCATTATGCATGGAAATGTATTGGAGATTTAATGGTACTTAATATATGAAAATTTTTCGATTTTTAACATGTTATATTTTCCTCCAAAAAAAAAAAAAAATTATTTTTTTTTTTTAATTCTTTAACGTTAATTTTATAATAATATAGGAAACACCAATATTAGAAGCTGATATAAATCCAACTACAATGGCATCAAATTTTTCATTTCTATTTTATCCATTACCATATTTTAAAATTGAGACACGTTTTCAACGAACAAAAAATACAAACGATCAAAAAATTGCATTAGAATTACTTCGAAAAGATGAAACATTCACACTGACCGCATTCAATGTAAATAAGCACTCTGGAAGAGTAACATTATCGTATCTAAGAAATATAACAGAACATTTAAGCATGGGTTGTGAACTTTTATATGAATGGCTTGGGACTGGAGTATTAGCGAAAACAGCTTTAGCAATGAGGTGCATAAAGAAAATGTTTATCATTAGGACTAGACACATACAGACACACATACATTCATTCATTTGTACTGCATGAAAATGAAAAATTTTGTATTTATATATTTTTAGATATGGTAAGGATAAATACTCTTTTGCATCAACAATTTCAGCAGACGCATTAGATTTAAGTTATTGGCGTCAAATCAATAAATCATTACAATTAGGTTCATCGTTAGTATTCAATAAATATACAAATAAAGCAATCGGTTCTGTGTTCTATCAATGGGAATCACAAGATGTATGTATACGAGGAATGATTGATTCTGATTGGTCAATTGGATCAATATACCGAAGGTAAATAAATAAATTTATCAAATTTTACTCATATTTTCACATTTTGTTGCAATTTCAAAAAAAAAAAACATAAATTTTCTTTTTATTTTTATTTTTTTTTTTTTTCTCTCTCATTTTATTATTTTTATAAAAGGAATTTAAAAAGCGTTCCTGTTACACTCGGTCTCAGTATTTTATTTTGTATTCCAAGCAAAAGATTTGCTTTAGGATTAACCTTTGATATTGATCCAAGTGTAAAATGTGGAATATCTCATTGATAATAATTGAAAAAATTAAAAAACGAAAAGGAAAAAAAAAATTGAAGTCTAATTTTATTTGATTGATGAGAAAATGTGTACACATATAATCTGCTTAGTGTACATATTTATCTCATATAATTTTTTATGTAGTAGCTGTTTATCAATTATGGTTATTTTTGTAAATAAATAATTCATAAAATGCATGTGTATTTTGTAATTTTTAATTAAAATGTACACAAAATTTTTATAAAATAAATTTAGTTAAAATTCATTCAAATTACACATTATGTATGTACTTTATATTTTTATACTTTAATAAATCAAAATCTTTTAAAATTTTTCAAATTCATAAAATTAATTTCATTTCACTTAACTACATAAATCTTATCTGGTTGATCGGTTTATCAAAAAATAGTTTAAATTTAAATATTATTTTCAACTTACATACATATATATATTTTTATTATATAGAAGAAATTCAATTCAAATTAATTTGTTTTCACTATTCTACATCATCGAAATTTGAATTTTGACTAAATTTAATTGCATGATTATGATACATAAATACCCTTGATAAATTTATAATATTGTATTGTGAATTCTGTAAGAATTGATCGACAGTCTCCTTTAATAAATTGTATGCTAATTGAACTTCCATTGAACAATTAACTCCTTAAAATAAAAATAAAACAATTTCAATTAAAATTATTACAAAAGAAACCAAAACGAATTTATACTCTTTATTTTTGTACTTACTTCTTTTTTCATGTTTGCTAAGATCAAACATGTATTGAAAGTAATTTAATTGATTGAACAGATCACGTTCAGAGTATTGTTTTATTAATGTTCCATATTTACATTTAATACACAATGGTCGATTATTCTTCATCACATGAGAAATAATTCTTGTATTTTGATTACATAATGGATCATCGCAAACCATCCAATTCTCATAATATCGACGTATACATCGTCTTATTGCCAAAATTAATTCATTCTGAATACATCCAATGTACTGATATGGATATATTGTACATTCATCATTCGTACATTTTTCTAGTACTCCGATATAACCACCAGTTTTTTCGATTGATTTGAATGCTGAAGCAACAAGATTTTCTGTTTTACATGATTTACAAGTAAATTTAAATCTTTCACATTCACGATATTTTTGAAATGTAGTTTTTATAATTTGAATTACATCTTCATCGCCATCTTTATGATCTTTTTGTAATCTTTGAGAAAAAAAAAAAAAAAAAAAAAAAATCAAAATAAAAAAATAAATCGTAAAATATTTGAATTAATAAAAAAACTACACTGCTACTGATATCACTTACTTTTGTGTATTTCCTTTAAATTTATTCGGATCAAGTCCTAAACATTCAGCTATTCGGCTAGAGTTTGTTCCTTCTAATGGTTCACATAATCTAGAAACTACTGGATGGATTTGTTGCGACAGATAATACATAACGTCCACTTTTAATTTTGGATTCGATTTCAGTTCATCTAAATGATATGCCCTTTGCATTGGTGGATTATTTGTTCCATCTTCACAGATCATATAACTGACCATATCACCTTTTTTGTATCGTTTATTTTTCTCCGAATTCATTCTCAACGCAACCTGAACATGTGGTAAAACATTTGAAGTGATATACTCTCGTGGAGATTTTGTTAATTGTTTCGTTATAGTTAAAAGTGTTAGAGGTACAGATCCATTCATAATATTTTCTTTGATTTTCTCCAAGTGACCGTGTATATTTTCAATTTTTGCATCCAATTGATTATCTGATAGAATTTCATCGAGAACCATCTTTCCAGCTACTACAGATATTTGAGACCAGTCTCGTCTTACGATATCCAAACCTTTATGTTCCTGATTATAAATAAATTCTCCCGTTTTATTTCTTGTCACTAAAACAGCTGCATATTTTTTCTTCTTCAACAATAACAGATATTTGAAAATACCATCAATATCTAATTCAATTTGTCTATAAACCTTATTTACAGTTTGCTTTATATTTTGACCGATTTTGAAGACCTGCTCATAATCTAAACAATTCGTATTCACCATTATACTGTCTGTGTCACCGTATACAACACTAAAATTCATTTTTTCAACCAAACTCTTTGTATTCGTTAAAATCTCTCTGCCTTTATACGTTACTAAGGCGGCCAAATGTTGTGCAAAGAAACGAGAATGTGAAAATCCTAAACAACCGTACATTGAATTTGCAGTCAATTTAAGGGCAAGTTGTCTGATGTTATATTGCATTTTCTGTTCTGGTTCCAAATCACTGTTCATCATAAGTTTCTTTACTTCTCGACGACTTTCTACCAAACGACGAATTTGCCGCGGTAGAATTCCTTGCTCAACATTTGAATCCGGTAACGGAGGGATTTCGTCTGCATCTTCTGGTTCCGTTATTGTAGTAAAGCAAATATTATATTCTTGAATAATGCTTGGATACAAAGAATTGAAATCCATCAATAGCACAAATTTATCATAGAAACCTTTTTTTGGTTCCAAAACTAGACCGCCCGCATAAGCAGCTTTTTTTCGATTTGTAGCTGGCACTTGAGAGTTTTTTATATTATTCAAATTCGCTTCTTTCATTCTCTTGTCAGGAATGATGTAATTTTTTTCAGTGAATGCATGTAAGAGAAGATATTCGTTACGTTCTGAACGGCCACCCTGCAAAGTTCGAGACATCAAGTTCCCGCAAATATTTGTGATCTGAAGAGCTAAAGGTAGAACGTTTAATTCATACATTAAACGAATCACAAGCAATGCATCTTGCATCGTTAATCTTATCAATCTTAGAAAGTTTTCTCCACTTTCATACGATGAATATATATCATCGTTAGATAATTCCACTAATTTATCCTCTTCTATTTTCAAAATATTTGTACATAACGTAGCTAATTCATAGCTACGTAATTTTATAAGTTCTTCAGCAGATTTTTTTACGTCACAAATCATACGTCCAATAAAGAAATCTTTGAATTTTTTTCCAGTTATCTGAGAAATTTTTAGTTTCCCCAGTCGAGACCACATTGGAATTTTCAAGGCGGTAATACGATCAACAAGAACGTCTAACTGACAATCTTCAGCATCATAAATTACAATCAAATCTGGATCAGTTGTCTGATAGATTGCTAAAAACCAACTCAATAAAGCTCTTTCAGAATCTAGCTTAATGGTTTTCGTTAATTTCTGATTTGAAAGTTTTTCGGTCAAATCAAGTGGCCAATTTTGTGCAGAGGGTCGAGTGAATCCACATAAATGTTTGTTTACTGGTGGCTTTGGCGGAGGTTTATCGATGTGAAATTTCTCATTGATGAGACAAGAAATCATTACGATTTCATTTTTCAATGTTTTCGGATGCAAAACTGTTCTCACATTTATACCGAAGAAAACAATCGGCGGAGGACTCTTGTTAATTTCTTCCGTCCTCAACGTTATTGAATCCATAGAAGAACAAATAATTTCTAATTTACACCAACTTGATGGCAGATGTTTTGTTTGAAAATTCGTTATAGTCAACCATGATGGTCCTTTAATTTTACGTTCAAGCAGAAATGTTTCTGTTGACGATGTATTCGTCCCAAAAATATGCGCAATTGTTCTATATTTCTTTTTAATATCAGAAATTCGCTTTTTGCCATCATATCGAATCTTTAAAAAAAAAAAAAAAAAAGCAAATGCCTCTATTTATAACTCAAAAAATTTTATTAATCTTCTAATTACCTCTAAATATTCACAGGATTCTGGAACAACAACACCAGGAGTATGAAAGGCAAAATTTTTTGTCACTTTTTTCGAAGTAAATGTTCCAATATTAAGATCTTTTGCAATTTCGTCTTTAAACTCATCATATATGTCTTTGAATGTCACTGGTTGTTTTGTTTTCTCTTTACTAATAGGATCAAGCATCTGCAAAGAAAACAAAAAATCAATTTATCCTTTTGTTTTTCATTTTGAAATAGTATGTATATTTCAATCTTACAAATTCTCTTGGCAGCAAATAGATAACTCGATGGACATTTTGAATGTGAACACATATCGATTTCGAACCTTTTCCATTTTTTTCTAAAATTCGACCGAACAAAAATAATTGTCCAGGAAATTTCTGTGCATCCTCCCAAGCATCTAAGAACCACATTTTTAATTTACTATCGTCAGTTAATTTCTCATCAACTTCAGAATTAGCTCTAGTGAAATTCTCTTCAACGGTATTAGCTGCCTTCGTATCAATACAATCAAAATCAGTTGCAAACAATTCCTCAAATAAATTATTTTCCAATTTATCATTTAAATCTTTATTTTCCTTCATTTCCTCTATTTCTTCATTGATCACAATAGATTCATGCTTTTCTTCTACTTCTACAGATTTTTTCTTCATATCATCGATAGTTTCAATTCTGAATTCTCCTTCTTTTTTTGGTTCTATATCGCCAGCATCTACATATATTTTGTCTTCTGTTTGCTCTTTACTGGTTACAGTCGTTGATTGTACACAAAATTTTGTAGGTGATTGAAGTTTTTTAAGAATATCGGTATCGATTTTATTCAAATGAACTTTTTGTTGTTCTTTACTGCTCTTAATGCTGTTTATAAATTTCTCTACGCATTCTTTAACGATCTTCTCATCATTATCAGCCTTTGAAGTTTTACGTTCAAAAGATTTTTGTTGATTTTCATTATCTTTCAATTTATATCCAGATTCTGTTGAAACTACTGTTTTTGGTTTAATTTCATTCAATATATCTGACAATACATCATCTTCATCCAGTTTCGGTTCAACATTTTTTTTCTTTGTAACAACTTTATTAAATAGTTTTTGAAGTGAATTTTTAGCTTTTTTTTCATTATTCTTTCGTTTTCGTTTTTGAGAATCCTTATCTTTTGATGATGATGTATCCGTATCTGAATAATCATCCATATCTTCAAAAAAATCTCTACCATCTTCAAGGTATCCAGTTCCATCTAAAGAAAATAAATGATAAATAACCAAAAATTTTAATTTTATCTAAACTATTGAATTAAAATGTATACTTAAAGACTAAGCTCATAGAACACATTCATTACTACTCATACCATCTTCGATCCAATCCAGATTGCATATTTCCTTGGCTTTTTTCTCAAATTCAGCCTCATCAACAATATCATACACGTTATCAACTTTTCCTTCCAAATCGTATTTATGCTTTTTACCCTTTAATTCTCTTAATTTCTGTAATGCTGATAATCTTCCACCTTTGTCAATTTTCTGTCTTTTAGCTCTTGTATGCTCTATGTTAACAATAGAAAGAAAGTTTCAAAAGATATTTTATTTAACAAAAATTTGTGGCTTTTATTACCGACGGATTCTTCATCCATTGTTTTTCGTGTTTTTCGTAAATTCTTTTATTATTCACGCCGGATGAAATAAAATATTAAATATTATTTTTACAAACAAAAAAGGAAAACACTAACACCAGAGAAAAATTAAAAATATCAAATAATCTACCACTCGACTTTATTTTTATACTCTTTGCTTTGCACTTTATACATTTTTTAAAGTAAAACCCCGCGCGTTTTAATACATCACATTTGACACACATCACTTTGACTTTGACATGCAATTCAAAAAACAGAAAACGAGAAAAAGAAAACAAAAAAATAATAATAAAGCATAAAGACAAAGAATATAATTAAAAGTAACTGCCATCGCACAATTACCGCGACAACTATAGTGTATCGCCGAAAGTTCGCACAATTCGGGCGCAGCTGCAGCGTAAAATATATATGAATTTTACATTTCTTCTTCTTGGGAATAGATTACTACTACTGTAAAATTCAGGTCGGGATGGCTCATTGTCGCCGAAAAATAGAATGAATCTATTTGGGCGACAGCGACAACATAAAGTTCAGCGTAAAAAGTCCCATTTCATTACTGTATACGCTGTCGCTGTCGCCCGAATTGTGCGATGTAAATATAATTAAAGGCAATAATGAATCGCATTAAATTCGTTCCAATTCGTACAGCCGGGGGCTTGAATAGCTCGATGGTTGGGTGTCGGTCTTGTGATCTTGAGATCACGGTTCGAACCCCAGCCAGCGCGCTACTCTTGCCCAAGTCGATCAATAATTTTTCCCATCAGCAATGTACACCAGTAACTGATTATTGATGATAAACTGGGTGATATATCTGACAAGAAATTACTGATCGGTGGTGCCATAATGGACTGAGTATCCGCGTGCACTTATTTGATGTTATTTGATAGTAAAAAAAATTGAAATAAACTCTCTACAATTTAAATTCAAAAATTCAGATAAAAAAGAAAGAAGAAGACATAATAAGTAAGATAAATCTGGCTGTAAAATTCTGTAATTTTCTTGTAAGAATTTTACAGAACAAATTGTATTGGAACGCCACAGCTGTAATTTTTACAACTTTCTGTAAAATTCTTAAAGTTCTGTAAAATTTTGTATCAATTGGAACAAAGCTTTGATTTGATCATTGTCCCAAAGTCCCAAATACAGAGTATATTTTTGACATTTTGACTATGCATTTTTTCAATTTCCTTTAATCTTACTATCTTTTCATTATTTTGGTAATGCAAGTAGCAGTGATGTAATATATATACATAGTTCATATGCCTGTGAATTTATAATACGATGTCTGTTTGTCTGAAATCAGTTAGACAACTTTGATGAACTTTGAACGAGATCTTGTTTAGCATTAATGTAGAATGTATCTTTGCTATTAATCTCTTTCTTTTTTTCTTCTTTTTTTGTGCCTTATCCTCATGACACTTTCCTAAACTGTAAAACCATGGATTTTTTATTTTTTGACATTCTCTATTACCTTTTTCCATATATTCATTCACCAACGTTTTATCTTTCCGGCTGAATGGCTTTTTGTTTTCTTTTGTTTTTTTATTTTTTGTTGATTTTGAGTTTGTGCGATAATAGGATGAAGAGGGGTTGATAAATGATAAATATAAATCCCAAAACAAATGGTGAAATTACTAGATATTGGAGAAGAGAAGGTTAAGTAAAGGTTAGGTTAAATCAATATCCTATATTGTAAGTATATTATTTTATTTTATTCAAGAAAAATACAAATAATCATTTTTATTTTGTAGATATGAGATAGTGAAACGATTTTTTCAAAAACAAAAAAAATGGAACGTTTAAAAATAATTATGAGTAGATTTCCTAAGCAAGTTGATTTTTGTTTTGCTTATGGTTCAGCCGTTAAAAAACAAGCCAATTACCGCAATAATGCAATGAAAATGATCGATCTAATATTTTGTGTTAAAAATTCTGAACAGTGGCATAAAGATAATTTACTAATGCATCCTACACATTATTCAATGATGAAAATATTTGGTGCAAAATTTGTTGCACGAGTACAAGAAAATTTTTCTGCAAAATGTTACTTTAATACTTTAGTTCCATTTTATTATGGTAACGGAGAACAGTGCATGATAAAATACGGAGTAATATCAAGAGATCATTTAATTGATGATCTTTTAAATTGGCGATACTTGTATATAGCAGGACGTCTTCAAAAACCAATAGAAATTATACACCAAACAGAAGATGATGTAGATTTAAAAGCTGCCTTGCAGAAAAATCTTTCAAGTGCAGTTCATACTGCATTAATTTTACTACCTCATAAATTTAATGATTTCGATCTCTTCTATACCATAGCGAATTTAAGTTATAGGGGTGATTTTCGAATGGTGTTCGGTGAAAATAAACAAAAAGTAGAAAATATTGTTCAACCTCAATTAGAGAAATTTTATAATTTATACTTGCCTACACTACAGGACATGTCATTCTGTTTAGCAACAACATCTGGACATAAAATGAATTTTCAACAAGAAAAATCTCAAGCAATCACTAAAATTCACTTAAAAAATTTACCAACGGAAGTCCAGCAACGGGTACTCCGTTATTATTCTATAACAGGAAAGAATAAATTAGATATTTTAGAGATTATAGCAAAGGACAAAAATTGTCAAAATGTGGTGGCAAATTCAATTCGTGGAATTGTTAGAAAAAGTAGCATTTTACAATCCTTAAAAAATATTCCAACAGCTGGTTTTAGTAAAGCAGTAGCGTATAGCTGGCAAAAATCAATTAAAACTTTTTCATAATCATATTTGTGACTACCCTCGTATAAAATAATTTAGAAAATTTTATCCTTAATTAAAATTTTTAACACATTTTATAATCCTAAGAACTTTTCATTATTTTCCAACTCCTAAAAGTTTACTATACTTGCAATACTTGCATTCAGTAATTTTTCCTTTTAATATGGTAACTCCGCGCATCATATGTTAAGTTAGTGACGCTGATGATATTCCGATATTCCTTACGGCTTTCTCATTAAACATATTCTCATATAAAGCATTTACATTTGTATAATTTAATTTCTATCTAAAAACAAACTCCAAGCTTAAGTGCAAGTGCAAGTGAAGTGTACTTTTGGGTTCGTGTCATCCGATCAGATTCATTATAAAATTGATTCAAAATGCTTGATAACGTGAAACATGTAATTTTGGTATTATCTGGTAAAGGTGGTGTTGGTAAATCAACTGTAAGCACACAGCTAGCGCTAATATTAAAGGAACAAGGCTTTAATGTAAGTAATAAATACTAAAGATCGAATTTTAATACAGAGTCAGAATCAGAATAAAAATGTTTGTATCTCCCAATTTATAATTAAGACTGGAATTTTAGACATTGATCTATGTGGAGCGAGTGTTCCCTACTTATTAGGTCTTGAAGGGCATGAAATTTATCAATGTGATAAAGGTTGGGTACCAGTATACACTGACGAATCAAAAAAACTGGCTGTTATGTCGATAGGTTTCCTCTTGAAAAATCGAAATGACAGTATAATTTGGAGAGGACCAAAGAAAACGGCTATGATCAAACAATTCTTAAATGATGTACATTGGGGTGAAATCGATTATTTAATTATAGACACACCTCCAGGTATGTATGATACAACAATACTGGTGCAACAATATCATACGATTATAGAAATTGTCTGACTTTACATTTTAACTACATAAAAAAATGTTTACAGGTACATCTGATGAACACATAACCGTATTGGAATCGATGCGTAATGTTAAGTGTGATGGAGCAATAATGGTGACAACTCCACAAGAAGTTGCTTTAGAAGATGTTAGAAAGGAAATTACATTTTGTAAAAAAATGGGCATTCCTATTATCGGAATTATCGAAAATATGAGCGGGTAAATTTATATCGAAATAATTAAAAATGAACTATATAATCAAGATTTATTTTGTGTTCTCATTTTTACAGATATGTTTGTCCACATTGCAGTAATTGTACAAATATATTTTCATCTAAAGGAGGAGAATCACTAGCAGCATATACCGGTGTAAAATTTTTAGGAACTATTCCGATTGATAATAAAGTAGGTTTGCTAGCTGGAAAACATTCATCGTCTTTAGTTAGTGATTTACCAGATTCAATGGTTACAAAAGCATTTGAAAAAATAGCCGAGCAAATTATATCTAAAACTGGTGATGATAGTAAAGAAAGTTCAAAATAAATTTTTAATAATTTATTGTTTTTTTTTTTTTAATAAATTAGGAACTTAAGTTCGTTAAGTTATTCCCAGAGGCAAAAATTAAATTAAAAATTATAAAACAAAAATGTGTCTTAATCATAGTATACAAAATATAAATTCTTATTCATCTATTTAACTTACTGAATCTGCTACTAATATTTTTATTTTTCATCAAGTTTTATTTTTTTTGGCGCTACATTTAAATTATGATCATTGATTTTTCTTTTATCACTCGGTTTTTTATCTTTTATGCTCGGTTCTGTTACAGAAGTATGGTTTTTGTAAAATGTTTCCACATCTTTTTGTCGGTCTTCAGTTTCTACAGATTGAAATTCGTTACATTCACCTTCTCTTATGGAAATTGTTTCGCTATTTCTACTATCTTCCGTTAAATCAATTATTCGTGACGAGATGGAAGATGATTTTTTAGAGCTTTTACTTCTAGTTTTGCCTTTTGAATCGTTTGAATCTTTTTTCGATCTATCGGTAGTAGCTTTACTATTACTACTTCTATGTGAGTGTGATCTACTTCTATGAGATTTTTCTTTTTTTTCTTTTGATCTTGAATCAGACTTATTACTTGTAGAAGAGTTTGATTTCTTTATTAGAAAAGAATCAAGAGTTCTAATATTTTTATCTTTATTACTGTTACTGCTACTACTGGAGGATTTTGGAGATTTTTTTTTAGATGTTTCTGATTTTGTTTCTGGTGTTATAAGCGTTGAAGCTTTTTTAAATTCTAGTGGAAAGTCTTCTTTATTAGAATTAGAATTATTCAAATCGTGTGAAGATTTCCAATTCGTTGAATAATTACTTATCATTGGATGAAGTTTACAAGTTTTTGTTAAATTTCTTATTTCAGTGATCTAAAAAAAAAATCAAATAAAATATGAAAAAGAAATCTTAAATCATTTATCTTTTCCTATTACATACTTTTTTCACAATGTTCTGACGATATATACTGATCACTTTGCTTGAACTAAAACATTCATATTCTATTTTGGCTGCTAATTTTTCGTAATCATTTATTGTCAGCATAAATATCCATTTCTGCTGTTCGTCACTATATTTTTTTGCATTTTCCTTCAGTACTGTCACTATACCAGCCAATTGCATTTCTCTGGCTGAAACTGTAAGTCCATTCACTTTTGTTGCTGTGAATTGAGCACTTTTAACTTTTGATTGTTTTATCATTTTCACTGATAAATTATCATCTTGTTTTATAGAAGTGGAGGATTTTTTTCTAAGTGCAAATTCTTTTTGTATTAAATTTGTTGTTTGACTTTTGACGTTATCTTTTTCATATTCTTTGCTAGCTTTCTCAAAAAAAACTTCACCGCGATGTTCTAAAGTTAATTCTTGTAAATTAATAATAAATTTTATATTTTTATTCAATTATTATAGATTTCACTTACCATCATCTTCATCATTATAATTAATATTAATCATTCTATTTGTGAATACACTTCGATATGATAATTGATGAAATAAATCAATTGATTTAGAAACTTTTTGTGGTTCCTTACATACATCACAGAGTTTATTACATGGAGGATCAGCATCATCAAAGTAATTCGCTATCATTTTATGTCGACATTTAAAACTTTCACAGTAGTTAATCATTACATTGAAATCATCTAATGCTTGTTTCTTTTTTCTCTTTTCTTTTTCATCCCTAGACTTATTGTAATCTTGTTGAAGTAAGAAAGTTATCGATTTTACATCATTTTTACAATAATATAAACGACAAAATGATAATTTTCCATCTCTTCCAGCTCTGCCAGATTCCTGTTGGAAGCTAAATAATAATTATTCGAAATTTTAAAATATAAACGATAATAATAATACTTGATAGTAGTTGGCTAAATTTTGTGGAACTTCCCAATGTATTACGAATCGAACTGTCGATTTATCGATACCCATTCCAAAGCTAATTGTTGCACTAATAACAAAATATTCACCTTTCATCCAATCTTCTTGAACTCTATGACGTTCTTTTGTATTTAATCCGGCATGATAAGATGCAGTTTTTATACCTAATTTTGTTAAAACATTTGCAATATGATCAGCACTACTTCTAGTCCGACAATAAATAATTCCACAATTTCTTGATTTTTCTGTATCCGTATCATCCTCAACAGAAGTAGTATTCAAAATTTTATCAATGAAACTGTATATATGAACGAAAATATCATCAATTGTATTTTTATATATTACATCATAATATAAATTTTTACGAAATGTTGGAACAACAAATTCAGCATGTGAATTTTTGAAATTAAGCGAAGATATTATATCACATTTAACTGTTTTTGGAGCGGTAGCAGTTAATGCAACCCATGGAATATCTGTACTTGCATTTCTCAGTGCTCCCAGTTTTAAGTAGTCCGGACGAAAATCATGACCCCATTCACTTACACAATGTGCTTCATCAACTGCAACAAATGAGATTTTCTTGTATTTCAACATTGACTGGAACAAATTTTGAAAAGTATTTGTTACAGCTTGTTCAGGTGTAACATATAGAAATCTAATTGATGGTTTCACACTCTTTAAATCATTTAGAATAGCATCTCTTTCTTTTTTTGTGATTTTTGAATTCAATGATACAGCATTAATTTTACGGCTTTTTAAATAGTCAATTTGATTTTTTATCAAAGCCAATAACGGAGAAAACACAATTGTAGTTTTATTATTACATAATAATCCAGGAAGTTGAAAGCATAATGACTTCCCAGATCCTGTTGGCATTGATACATATACATCACGTTTTCCTGTAAATGTAATCGAAATTTTTAAATGAATCAAAGATCTTCTAAGAATCTAGTTGCTTGTATCCTAATCATTATTATTAGGAATAAATAATAAATGAAATTAATTATCTCCGTTTGATAAAAATAAATCAACATTTACGAGCTGAAAAAAACAAATTGAATGAACAAAACAAAACATGAACACAATTTTGCCTAGCTAAACTGAGGCATTGACTGAGGCCACACAGTTGACAAAAAGAACCAGATGATTAGTAAATAGCAACTTTGATTCGTAATATAAATGTATTTAGAGTAAATATAATGAATTCTTCAAAAAGAATTCTCTAAAATAAATTCTCAAAATGTATAACAATAATGTGAACAAAATAAAAACCTTTAATTAATTCTTTAATTGCTCGTTCTTGTGTTGTATTTTTAAATTCTTTATGTCCAAAATATTTATTTAAAACTCCTACCAAATTAAATGAAAGATCCATTTTTTTTACTCTTACTGTTTTTATCCTTTTATTAGAATTTTAATTTATCTATCCATTTGGATTTTAGTTAATTTTATTCAACAACAAAACATACATAACAAAATAACCAAATAAATAAAATTACTACATCGCACATCATCATAGACTTTCCAAATTGTTTCAAATTCCATTTATTTCAATTGGCTTATTATTTCCTTCCATCCATTCACCATTCAGTTTAAAAATACCAAAAATTAGATGCTGAATTTTTTTTTTTAATTCAATTACCTAAATAAAAAACAATAATTTTCAAATTCCGTACAAAAAAACTTATTATTGTTATTTTTCTTTATCGTTCTTGCTTCTTGTTTAAAATTTATATATAAAATACTCATTTTTAAATTTTTTATATCCGGTCCGGTGTGTTCCGGTATCAAAAAATTATTTAAAAAATACCTTAATAAACGTTTTTTTGGGTTTTGTTTTCAAAAAATTTCCCTCAATCTTCTTTTCTTATTCTTATTTTAACTATCATATCATAACATCATCATATCTGTCATATCATAATGCATAACATAAATCAAAAAAATTGTTAGTAACGTAACGTATTAAAGAGAAGAAAAAGATACAAGTGGCAAGTGTATAGTGTATTGATGTATTGATAACTTCGTTTCTACTTTCCTCTATCTTTTTCACATCGTGTTGTCAAAATGGTGAGTACACGTTTTTATAAAAATTTTTAATTTTAGTAAAATTCTTTGATAAATTTCTATTCAAATTAAAAATTTAATGAATTAATTTACAATTTATAAAAAGAATTTGTTATAGTGAATGTATGTTTTTACTTAAAATAAGATAAACAGGAAATATTTTGATTTTTGTATTCTTCAAAAAATCAATATGGATAACCTGTAAAACCAAATCTCATGTTAATATTTTATTTTATTTAATTTAATTCATTATTTAACCGGTTATATTTTTATATAAAGTAAAAATTTGTATTTGTTTTTTTTTTTTTTGTCCTAATAATTTAATTGTGATTGTGATACCTATTTAGAAACATCTTAAAAAGTTTCTTTCATATTCTCTACACTTCGATTAATTCATCAATTAACATTTTTTTTTTCTAACAACCTTTGTTTTATGTTCTAAAATTTAAACGAATTGATTATATGGTATTGGTATACAATTTTCTATTATATTAGTTTTTTTTCTTTCATTTAATTTACAGTCAAATCAAAAAAGAAAGAAGACTAGAAAACTTCGTGGTCATGTAAGTCATGGACATGGACGTATTGGTAAACATAGAAAGCATCCTGGTGGTAGAGGTAATGCAGGTGGTATGCATCATCACCGGATAAATTTCGATAAATACCATCCGGGTTACTTTGGTAAAGTCGGTATGAGAAATTATCATTTACGACGTCATCATAAGTTTTGTCCAACAATTAATCTTGATAGATTATGGTCACTTGTCGGTGATAAAATACGAAGAGAATGTGCTAAAAGTAAAGATGGAGCAGCACCCGTTCTAGATTTAGTTCAATTTGTAAGTATATATCAGTTTATTTTGAAATAATTAAAATCCTATTATCGAAATAATAAAACAATTTATTTCAATTAATATTATTTCTAGGGATATTACAAATTACTTGGTCATGGCCATTTACCAAAACAACCCATCATCGTTAAGGCTAAATATTTTTCAAAGAAAGCTGAAAAAAAAATTAAAGATGCCGGAGGAGTTTGTCTGCTTAGAGCTTAATTTTTAAGGTAATAATAAAATTTTTTAAAATCTATATAATAAGACAGAATGTGATATTATTCACAATATAAATAAATTGTATTGTACAAATTTTATTTATTAATGATGATTCCATAAGCGTCCGACTATAAAACTGGTGAATCTTTTTCTTACCATAACTGAACTGAATATTTAAATAAAATTTTAAAAAATTACGTACATATTTATTATGATAAATTGTTCTCGTTTATAAATTAAAAAAATGACAAAATTATTTTTCTCTTTTCAGAAAATTATGGCGTTAACATACATAATAAAGTACACTGATATCTGGAAATTACATATTCTAATGTAAAATGTAATAAAAATGTGAAACCTTGGTCGAAATTTATATGAAATAAATTTTGTTTATACAGAAAGAAAAGAATTTTTTTTTACTATTCCTTTATAACATTAAATTAAGTGTACATGCAATGTAAATTGAAAAAGATGTAGAATGAAAGTAAAAGTTAATGGAAATTCTTTTAAATTTCTTTTTCCCTAATTTGTTCCAAAACCCAAAACCTTTTTCTATTTATTTTAAATTAAAGAATTTTACATGAATAGTAATGCTTTTCGATTGTATTGTGATTTATTTATGTAACTCCAGCCAGTATCTCGCTCGTATATCGTATCTTTTTTTCTTCGTATCTCACTTTAATTTTACTACAGCAATGCTACAGCTGCAATTTATTGCAATATTGTAGCAACATATTGCTATTGTTCATTGTACTACATAAATTTACTATTTTACTATTTGTTTCGTATTGCTGTTTTTTTTACCATCACTTTCATTACATTGTGTAATTGTAATTGTTTATAATACTACTCTACTCCTATTATTTACTATTGTTTACATCTTTCATTTTGTTTTTCTTCTATTCTATTATCTGAATCTGAAGTGAAATGTGAAATTATATATAGTTTGGTTTTGGAGGTAAACTGGTTTAAATTTAAATACATTACTGATTCGTTGGATTGATATATTGAGCAGAATATTTCAAGCATTTTAAGATTTTTTAATTACATTATATATTGTGTATTTTGTGAATATTTCATGGTGGTAGTAGAGTTTTATTTTGTATGTTACGTTTTATAGTTTGTGTAATTAAAAATGAAGAGATGTGCATCATCTAGAAAATCAAAATCATCATCAAATAAACTACCAAAAACAGATGAAGATATCAAAAAAATTAATGATAAAGGCGAAAGTACATCAAAAAATCAAAATGACACTGACGATTTAATTTCAAAATTTGAAAAATTACGGCTTTCAACTGCAAAATCTATTCTTGATTTTAATTTTAAAAAGCAACGGATCCGAATATTATCAAATGCAAGTGAAATTTCAGAAAATGCAAAAGGTGGAATACTCTACTGGATGTTTAGGGATATGCGTGTACAAGATAATTGGGCATTTTTATTTTCACAAAAATTAGCATTAAAAAATCAAATTCCATTACATGTTTGTTTTTGTTTATTGCCAACATTTCTGAATGCAACAATTCGTCATTATAAATTCCTTATGAAAGGATTACAAGAAGTTGAAAACGAATGCAAAGATCTAAATATAAATTTCCATTTATTTTTTGGTACTGGTCCAGAAAATATTCCAAAGTTTGTCAAAGATAATTCAATTGACGGAGTTGTTTGTGACCTGAGTCCTTTGAATAAACCAAAAGAATGGGTTGAAGAAGTTAAAAATAATCTACCAGAATCTGTACCATTCTGTTTAGTCGATGCCCACAATATCGTTCCTGTTTGGATTGCTTCTGATAAGCAGGAATATGCAGCTCGAACTATTCGAGGCAAAATAAATCGAAATTTAAGTACATTTCTAACGGAATTTCCTCCTCTAATAAAACATCCATATAAATCGGCAGTAAATTTCGAAAAAGCCAATTGGGACAAAGGTTACGATTTTATTAAGTGTGACAAAAAAATGGATGAAGTCGAATGGGCTGTTCCAGGTTATCGAGGGGCTTGTAAGGAATTGAAAAGTTTCTGTGAATATCGTCTACAAAAATTCCATTCAAAGCGAAATGATCCCACAGAAAATGCACTCTCAAATCTATCTCCGTGGTATCATTTTGGTAATTATATGAAAATTTACCATTTGAAACTTCCATCAAATTTAATATTTCCATTTTCTAGGACAAATATCTCCGCAACGCTGTATTTTGACTGTTAATGAATACAAAAAAAAGTATCCGGAATCAGTTGCAGCTTACTGTGAAGAGGCTATAGTTCGTCGTGAACTTTCTGAAAATTTCTGCTTTTACAACGAAAATTATGATAACTTGAAAGGTGCACCATCTTGGGCGCATCAAACTCTTATGCATCATAAAAAAGATAAACGAACTTACATATATGAATTGGATGAACTCGAACAATCCAAAACTCATGATGATCTTTGGAATGCTGCTCAAATTCAACTTGTTAAAGAAGGAAAAATGCACGGTTTTCTACGAATGTACTGGGCCAAAAAAATTCTCGAATGGTCTGAGACACCAGAAAGAGCACTTGAAAATGCTATTTATTTAAATGATCGATACAATCTGGACGGAAGAGATCCAAATGGTTATGTCGGTGAGAATGAAAATTAAAATTTGAAGAAAAAAAAATTACATATTTTTTTGCAGGATGCATGTGGTCTATAGGTGGTTTACATGATCAAGGATGGACAGAAAGGCCAATTTTTGGTAAAATACGCTACATGAACTACGAAGGTTGTAAACGAAAATTTAATGTCGCTGCTTTTGTTGCACGTTATGGAGGTAAAGTTCACAAAAAATCTTAAGTTACAAAAATTATGAAATCTAGGATTTAATAAGTAATACCTCAAAGATTTGTTACTATTTTTGTAAATGAATAATACAATATTTTTGCATTATATATTTTTTATTTTCAATTTAAGACAAAAAAAATCTAAAAACAATTACAATTTTTTCTGTTCTTGTGGTGTTGTTCTGTAGTTGGTTAATGATTTTGGTTAAAATTTGCAATGAATTTACAACATTGTTAGTTCCATAATTGCGTTAACGATATCATTTTTATTATTTCGAAGTGCTCGAATCGCTTTAGCTCTTGTTGTATTGGCTTGTGATATAACCAATTCGATATCTTTTTCATCAATACCACTGTCATCAATTTCTTCTTCGTCTTCTTCAGCGATTGGTGCTACCGATGTTGTTATACCAACATTATCACCAGATGTACTTGCAGCACTTTCTGGTGCTTTGAATTTTTCGGCTGCAGCAACTTGTGCCTGCTGCGATAAATCTTCAATTTTTGCTTCACCAAATATAATGTATGTATCACTGTGTGGATTCTTGTATACATCTGGATTATTGATAACGAATAAAATATTTTTTGATTTTCTAATGGTAACACGATTAACACCCTGAATCTGTTTTAATCCCAATTTCAGCATAATTTTTCGTGCCTTCTTTTCACCTCTCGATTGTTTAGCTTTCGATACCATATCAATAGGTAGACCAGTTGCACCACCACCAAGTTGTGCTGCTGCAGATTCGGCATCTTCTAATTCTGGTATGGTATCCTCTGAATCACTGTCACTAGCATCATCTTCGAGACGAACTTCAGTAGCTTCTGATGCCGTTGATGTAGTAGCAGTTGCTGGTGTTGGTTTTACTTCAACATTTTCTGATTCTGTTTTAATTTCGGTTAATTCTGGCATTTTTCCTTTTTTTTTTGTTTCTTTATTAAAATGTAATTTATAAAATTACAAGCACAATGTATATTACAATATTATAAACTCAAATAAATCAAATATGAATGAGAAAAAATTTGTAACATGAAACTTTAATTGAACATTTAAAACAAGGAAAAGACAGGTTATGGTTTTCATATGATTAAATGATGATATGGTATGTGGTATGATCGTATGGTGGCGCTGGTGATGACAGTTGAATTGATGATTAATGTGACACTACATTATCTTTGCCCTGCTACAAACTAATTATTGCACCTGACATCTAGCTTTCAATTTCTTCAACAGGCTAAAAAAAATAATTTTTATTTTCTCAGCTAGATGACTATTCGTTTGACCTCTATTTGACTTTTTCAATTTGTCATCCAATGAAATGATAAGGATAACAATAACAGAAGAGATTAAATGTAAATGAAATGCATTGCATTTTATAATATTTTTTACTAATTCATAAATTTGAAATTCATCACTTCGTCTTCAACAGAATTAAACCCATCAGACGATCTGAGTATTCACAAATTGAAAATTAAACATAGTGCTTGCATTTTTGGAAAGTTATTTTTATAAAAAAAAATCAAATTTTTATTTTTTAAGAAAGAAAGTAAGTGAAAGTGAAAGGATCATACATAATATAAATTAAATAATATATTATTTTAGTATACACATAATATTTTTTTAAATTTTAAAGTAAATCTTAAAACGTATTTAGGTGAACGGTAAAAAAAATTTTTTTTTTGAAAATTTTATATATTTAAATAAATTACACAAATTACACAATTCAAAATAGAATTACGTATAGTTTTGGGTAAAAATATTATTTAAATTCCACTATAAATAGAATCACTAATAAATTCTAGATCTATTATTATTCTATACGAATTATAAAAATTCCTAGCAATAACAATATTTGAAAATAAATAAATTCCAATGTTTAATGTAAATGTTGTAGTTAAAAGTATATTATTTTATTAACTACTAAAAGAAAATTAGGACGGGGCGATTCAAAGCAGTTTTAAAAATCTTGCTTAGCGACGATAAGATTACTAGAAAAAATTGTGCATAAGAAAATTTGAAATTTTCTATTATTATACATTATATCTTAACATTAAAAAGGATAACTAATTTTAAAATTGTAATTTAATTAGTCTTTTTAATCTTTTTTTTAGGGTGTTACAGTCTTTAAAACATAATATTAACTCATTAACTGCTTTGCAACAAAACCTTGGCGCTTATATATGTAGCAGCAGTAGAGTAGAGTTATTTTACTCTACAAATATTTTTATATCAAATTATTTTCTCTATAATCAATTTGATAAATTTTAATTAAATTCGATCAGTAATCACATGATTAATGTGCTGGTTCTGGTACTATTTCTTATTGTAAATTTGACGAGAAAAATTTTTGTAAAAATTTGAAATGATGCCAAAAATAACATTTTAAAACATTTATTTAGCGGATTTTTTTTTTTTATCCATATACCATCTATCACTTTCTCTTTTCTTTTCTTTTTTTCATCATACCCTTACCCATTTACAAAATTTAAATTCACTTGACGACAAGAAAAACAATTGTATATTCCAGAGGACATACCCTCTAGCCTCTGCATTATATTTATATCTATCTAATCTATGGTATTTATTTTTAACTTGACTCTTTGACTCTGTTTACTTATACCGAAAAAAAAAAAAATTTTTTTTTTTTTCATTTAATTGCATCATTATCAAATATTTTAAATTCGTTTTTATTTTTTGTACATTATGTAGCTAATATACCATATTTTCAATTTTAAGAAGACAATATATACATAATAACATTCTTATGTTGTTATCAATAAATTCTTGTTTATGTTTTAATTTTTTTTTTTTTGTGAGTAATTAAATTTAATATTATATATATGTATTTTTTTTTACATTATTTCATTTATTTTTTGTAACTAACTTATCTGTTATGTATTTTGATTTAAAAATACAAAGTACCCAATTAATAATGTGTACTTAATGATAACGATTTCTAAATTTTATGTATACATACATACATACATACGTACAAGTCCATACATACATACACTACAAATCACATACACATCGGAAATAAGTGTAAAAAAATAATTAATTAATAAGAAATTATAATAATTTTGAATTTTAGTAATTTTAATTTAAATGCAATTTGAATTTGAAATTTTTAATAAATTGAAAGTGTCTATGAATTTTAGAAAGTGCATGTAGTATTAAATACTCTCGTAAAAATAATCGAAATGAGATGAATAAAAGTGGCTTTGACCTTTATCAATGTCAATGATGTTTATAAACTTAATTATTGTACTTATATTGTGTATTACATTTATGTGAACACACGTATGATTATAAAATCTCATATCTAACTGAACTGAAATCTCTATATTATAATTATCACAATGATTAAATTAATTTTGCGTCAATTATTAAAAGATTTATTAGAATTAAATGTTTTCGTTTTATTTTATATGTATATATCCATTCAAAGACTATCTATATTTTTCAAATTTTTCGAGAAAAAAAAAAATGTTGCCATCCATAAATTTAATTTATAATACAGTAGGTCACCTTCATGAATTGTTATTGTTTTTGTTGCTCTTGCTATATTTGTATTATAAAATGGTGAAATTCAAATTTTAATCAATGTAGTCAGCCAACAGATTTATAATATAAAATAAAAAGGGAAAAATTTTCACATTGAAATTGAATTTTATTGAAGTTTAAATTTAAAAATACAAACCACCACACCACACCTATGCATGTGTATGTACATTTTTGTAATTTGCAATAAAAAATATCTACGTAATTTACATACATATTTCTCATTACGTTGTTATACCACGGATGATATGTAATTGCTAAGCTAAGTCAATTTAAATAATTTTTTCTTCTCTACTTACTTAATCAAAAAATCTATAAATATCAAAGTTCGTTTCATATTTTTCTCAAATTAATTTCATTAACTGGCTTGCATTCTTCTACATACACACTTGTTTTTTTTTACTAGAAAGTTAAAAGATTTTGAATTTATATTTGAAAATTGTCTTTTTAAATATTCATGTTACATATTTGAAAAAAAAATTTTTTTTTTGGACGGAAGCAAATCATAAAACTACACATAGAAATTATTTTCGTATTTCTATTATTGTCAATCTTTTAACGTAGAAAAATATACACTTTAACTAACTGACATTCAGTAGTTCAATTATATTGGTTCAAGGTTAAATTTGTGTCCAATCAAATTATCGCTAAATAATAATTTATGCTTAAAAATACAAGTAAATAATTTTAAATATTTTTCCTTATAGGTTCAATAAAAATATTATAAAAAATGACTACTTACTTCAATTACCCAACAAAAGAATTACAAGAGGAGCTTAGCAGAATTGCTAAAGCAATTGTTGCTCCTGGTAAAGGAATTCTTGCTGCTGATGAATCTGTATCAACAATGGGTAAACGTTTGGCTGTAAGTATAAATTTGTAAATTCTTGTAATAAAATTATTCAGACTATAAACTGTAAAATATTCTTAACATTTTTTTTTTATCATTAAATTACGATTGTACATTTACAGGATATTGGATTAGAAAATACCGATGAAAATCGTCGGGCATACCGTCAACTTCTCTTTACAACTGATCCAAAAGTTGGTGAAAATATATCTGGAGTTATTCTTTTCCATGAGACTTTATATCAAAAATCTGAAGATGGTACACCTTTTGTTGAATTGTTGAAAAAACGTGGAATGATTCCCGGAATTAAGGTTGACAAAGGTGTTGTTCCATTATTTGGATCAGAAGATGAATGCACAACACAAGGTAAATAATCATTTTATAATATATTACACTAAATAATATTCACAGAAATTTTGTGAAAAAAAAAAAAAAAACGAAGTGAATGATTATTTTGTAATAATTTCTATCTGTCAGGACTTGACGATTTGGCTGCACGTTGTGCACAATACAAAAAAGATGGTTGTGATTTTGCTAAGTGGCGTTGTGTATTGAAAATTGGAAAGAACACTCCAAGCTACCAGGCCATTTTAGAAAATGCAAACGTATTGGCACGTTACGCATCAATTTGCCAATCTCAACGTATCGTACCGATTGTTGAACCAGAAATTCTACCCGATGGTGATCATGATTTGGATAGATGTCAAAAAGTCACCGAAACAGTTTTAGCTGCTGTATATAAAGCATTGAATGATCATCATGTATATCTAGAAGGTACACTTCTAAAACCGAATATGTGCACACCTGGTATGTCCTGTCCAAAAAGAGCGACTCCAGAAGAAATTGCATTAGCCACTGTTACTGCTCTCAGAAGAACAGTTCCAGCCGCAGTTCCTGGTTAGTAATTATATAAATTTAAATGAATGTTTCATTCCTTATTTATGGTTCAATTTTCTCTACTTTTTTTTTTTCATGGATTAGGTGTTACATTTTTGTCAGGTGGACAATCTGAAGAAGAAGCATCTGTCAATTTGAATGCAATTAATGCATGTCCATTGTTGAAACCATGGGCTTTAACATTTTCATATGGTCGTGCTCTTCAAGCATCTGTACTCCGTGCATGGGCCGGTAAAAAGGAGAATATTGGTGCTGGACAACAGGAATTGCTTAAACGTGCAAAAGTGAGTTAATTAATCCCAAATATTGATTGTTTTTATTTTAAACAATTTAACATATAATTACTTATATATATATATATATATATATATTTTTTTAATTTTAGGCAAACGGTGATGCATCATGTGGCAAATATGTTGCTGGTTCTGTAAGTGGAGCTGGTGGTAGTGCAAGTTTATTTGTTGCCAATCACGCATACTAAAACTATAAACTGTATACATATATGTACGTTATATCCTTTGTGCTTTTACTTTTGATACAACAAATAAAATAAAACAAAATATACAAATAAATATGAATAACTAAAACTATAACAAGGATAACTATAAATATACCACCATCCAACAGCCATCAAATTACCTCAAATTATTTTCGATTGGAAATTTCAATAATAACAAAATAATTTTAAATTTTATGTATAGATTTACTATATAGATTTCTCTATTCATTTTTTGCTTATCATAACTATTTACATACATACATAATGATGTCCTAAAAAATGTAGCTAAAAGAAAAACATGAAAGTGAAAGTAAAGTTAGAAGTTGGATTATTGTTGATCGTTTTTGGTTTTAAAATTGTAAATCAATGTATTACCTTATTAAAAATTATTTAATTAAAAAAATATATTAAAAAATAAATTTGTCTTTTAATTTAAATTAAAACTGATCGATGCCGAAGGCAAATTTAGTATTTGAAAAAGCAATGAACCAATGAAATAATCATTTTATTTTTTATATGTATATGTATGCAAAGAATGGCAAAGATAACGTAAACTAAATATAAATGTACATAATATTTGAATTTAAATTATTTTTATTGATGAGAATCAAATTGCATGTTATAATGTCAAAATATCTTTAAATTTTTAAACAACTCAAAAAGTAGTAAATAGATAAATGTACATTTTATTATTTTTTTTATTATTATTCTTTTTATTGCACATATATGTACATTATTTGGGGAAACTTCCGAATTGGGGCCGCCAGCTTTTGAAGCGAGACCTTCCGATAATAACCAGGTAACCAGGATTTTTCGCATTTTTTTGTATATTTTTGCATTTATTTTTTTTATTTATGCAGTTTCTATACATAAATGTGATATCATTGGAAAGAAGATAAAAAAACCTTTCAAATGATATAATAAAACATATATGTCATCTTTCAAGTTTTGAAGTTATACCGTCATCAAAAGATGTTGGGAAAGTGATTTTTAAAAAACACGAAATTTTGACTTTAAGTCCTTATATCTCGGGAACCGCTAATCCAATCAAGGTGAAATAAAGTGTGAAAAATAAAGCCGGAAGTTATCTTTAAAATGGTCTATTAACTAATCCGATTCAAGATCTTGATCTGGAGAAATAACGGATTTCGTAAAACACGTCATTTTGGACCAAAAATATTTAAGGGTAGGTTGCGTCCTTAAGATGAATTTGCGCCAACAGAGACATATACCACGTCAAAGAGGACATTCCAAAGTATCATTATCGGAAGGTCTCGTTTCAAAAGCTGGCGGCCCCAATTCGGAAGTTTAGCCCATTATTTTAATTATTTTAAAATATGGTTACCTGGTTATCCACCTACAACAAGCTTGAAATATAATGTATTCATAGCCGAAATCGGAGAAGAATGCACTAAAAAAGTTGGTATTAATGATACTAAAGGATGGATGTGTTTGTTACATGACAGAGGTCAAAGTATATGCAATGGTGATTCTGGTGGTCCAGCAGTGTTTGATAATAAACTTATTGGTATTTCAAATCTTATAATAGGCGAATGTGAAGGAAAAGATCCAAATTTATATGCGTATGTACCACTTTATGGTAACTGGATTAAGGAATATATTTACAAGAACATAATTTGTATATAATAATGTAACAAAATACCAATATGTATGTAGTTTTAAGTTAATATTACAGATAATTAGCTTGTATTTTTATTTTAATTAAAAAGAAGTTTATATGCTGTGGTATCAACAAAAAATTTTTATTACTTACTTATAAATTTTTTAAAAAATTGTTTCATTTTCATCATTTTTTAATAAAATAAAATTAAATAACATTCTAAAAGTAACGGAAAATATCAGTGCTATTGGAACATAAATTTTGTTAAGTCAATCAATATTTATTTTTTTCCTTATAATTTTATTATTTATACACATTCCATTTTATTTATATATTCAAAGAGAAGAGTACCTTTATATACTCTTTGTATAAGTTACGTTTACAGTTTCAATTTCAACCCAGATTTCGTTCCACACTAAATTTTTCACACCTTCTTCAAAAAATTTTATAGCAACAGCAATATCCCCAAATATCCCTGTTTGATCCCTGTTTTTACTCCAGCCAGAGTGAGATTGAGATTAGTTTGTATTTCTAATCTCACGTGGCTATACGACGGGGAATTTATATTAATAACTTGTTTACCAATACTGATACATCTAATCTAATCTCGCTCTCGCATGTAATCTGGGCTAGATTGTAAATGTATTTTAATGTAATTTTAGTTATCAAAAACGGATCGCGAAGACGCGAACTCTTTTACCATCGTATAACAAGAACATCGCATCACTGATCAATCACTGCTTTCTACACTTCTCAACACTATCCACACTCCAGTTTCCAACTGACACCAATCATTCATGGATTGTAAATTTCAAATGTCTCTCTCTCTCAAGTTTTACCCTACCTACACTGGCTCACTGGCTGTGCTGTGTGCGAACTGCGAACTGTCCAGTTTTCTTACTTTTTCCTCAAATTTCCTTACTTTTAGCTTTGGTATTTTTTTAGGTGTGCGAATTGAATTTGTGCAATTTACGTCAACTTTAAGTAAATAGGCAGCTGTTGTCAAAATTTGTTTACAAATTTTTCAATACCATATCTACTTTTAAAAAATAAAAATAATAATGAGAAAATTGTCGTTTTAACTTTACTATTTTTAAAATTAATTATTTTATTCTTTTTAAAATTATTATTCTTTATTGAAAATTCAATATTGATCGACTTTTTTTTTCATTTTCACTTTGTTTATATTTCTTGGAATTTTTCATAGATAATTTTTTCAATTTTTAGCGTTTAATTTGAATAGTTAAAATAAACACCTTTATTACTGAACAATAACAAGTAAGCAACTGTCAAGCACAAATGTACTAAATTTCATACTTTTTATAAGACAGTACTAAATTTAAATAGTAATTTGCATAAATTGAATTCTCACACCTAAAAAAATGCCAAGAAGAAAAGAAAGGAAATTCGAGGGAAAATTAGGAAAATTTTTCAGTTCGCACACGGCCTATATTGCATTGCTTTAGCAGCATTTATATTTTTTCATTTCTTTCTTCATTCTTCAATTTCATATGCCACAATCCACATTCACATTCATTATCCATCGATACCATATAAGCATATAACCATATACCATACATTCTCTGTACATCTACATAGTCTACTATGCCTTTTGCCTTGTCGTCCTCGTCCCTTGTCAAGCTACAATAACAACATATTCAATACACAATCATACTTACATTTTACATAGTGTTTATACTTTATATTTTATATATATATATACTGTGGTGGATGGTGGCATGGCAGTGGTATGGTATTTTTGTGTTAACTTTTTTGGTTGATTTGATATCATTTTGGCTTTTGACATTTGACAATTTTAATGCACAAGAAAGAAGTCATCAATTAATATTTTGTTTTATTTTCAATAGAATTTTAAGATTTAGATCTAGATATAATCAAAATTAAAATTAGATGTTAATATTAGATTAGATAGTTATAAAATTTTATTAAAAAAAAACATAATAAATAATTATAAGAGTGAAGTGCAATTGGAATTCTTGTAATTTGTATTTTGTATAAGCAGAAATGTATGGAAAAGAAAGACAATTTCAACAACATCAAACAACCATATACATTCATTTCTTTTACACCTTAACTTTTACGCAGCATACTCTTTAAATTAAAAATAAATTAGTCCCGATAAGAAAAAGGCTGGCTTGATTATTATTATTATTTATTAAAAATTTAAAAGAATGGGTGGTTGTATAGGTGTTCATAATGTCAACAATGAAACAATAAGTGTATCATCGATTGGAGGATCAAGACCAAGTTCCGGTAAAATACAGAATAAATTTTGATTTCGTTATAACAATTGATTCCATCAATTTAAATTTACATTTATACATATTTACTTATTTTTTCATATTTTGACAATTTTTAGGACCTAGTTTCGGATTAACTCGAAAAAATCATCCACTTTGTCATGAAACGATTCGTTGGCGATCAGATGTGCCTTTAACAGAGGGCCAATTACGTTCAAAACGTGATGAATTTTGGGAAACGGCACCAGCATTTGAAGGCCGAAAAGAAATTTGGGATGCCTTAAGAGCAGCTACTACAGCTGCTGAAGCATTAGATTTTCAATTAGCTCAGGCAATCTTAGATGGTGCCAATATATCTGTACCGAATGGGTATGCTAATTGCTAATTAATTAATATTTTATGAGTATTATTATTATAATCCTAAAATACTTTTAGTTATAATTTTAATAATTAAAAATAATTTTTGCTATACATATATTCTTATACTTATAATAGTTATTTAACCGAATGTTACGATGAACTGGGTACACAGTACAAAGTTCCAATTTATTGTTTATCATATCCAATTAATATTGTTACGGAAGTTAGTGGACGTGATTCACCTGCAGAATACTCTGAACCAGTAGATGGTGGTACTGAAATATTTCTTAAACTCAGGATCTCTTCCACAATGACTGATGTTAAATTATTAGTGTACTCAAAAGACACTATTGGACAATGTAAAAAAAAATTGCAAGTAAGTAATACTAATAATTACATTAAATGTATGTACCTTTAATATGAATTCGAAAAATTATTTGGAGGAAAAAAAAAAGAATTGGTAATGTATAAGTAAGTGGTGGTGGAGTTGTTAAATGATCAAATTTTTTTTATCAATTAGGCTGTAGAAAATGTTGATGCTTGTTGCCAAAGATGGTTCTATAGTGGAAAATTACTTGGTGATAAAATGCTTATCGAAGAAGCTCACATACAAAACGGTTATATAGTACAAGTAATTGTCAATACACAACATTATAGTCATAATCACATCAGTGGCTCATCGAATAGCTAGCCCATAATATAAAAAAAAAATAATTGTGTAACGATTATGATTGATGATAATGATGATGGTGATGGTGAGCGGTGACTATTTTTTTTTTTTAATTTTATTTTTTTTTTATTATTTTTTTAATTATAAAAATGTCAACAATTATAATGTAATAGTAGTTTACGTAAAAAAAAATAAGTAATCTCAAATTTAATGAAAATTATTTTTTTTTTAATTATGAATATTATTATATATACTTATATGTACATATATACAGGGTGTCCCGATTCAACATGTACAAATTAGTACCACGGAATTCCTTGAAATGTTTCATGAAAAAAATTGTACTACCAAAAATTTCTATCTACCTTATTTTCGACGCTAGAGGGCGTTGAAAATTTTGATTTTTTTGCAGGACCTTCAAATACAAAATCATGTGTAACTTTTTGTACACCGTACTTTGGAAAATTTAGTGTTCTAGAGAATAATAGGAAACTAAATGACCTTTCTTTTCATATAATATAACAAGTATTTTGGAATTCGGTTCTAAATAAAAAGAAATTCTGAAGTCAAAATTTATGACGAATTTTTTAAAAAATGTTGTGTATATATTGGGTTCCTGAAAAATATTTGCACTACGAAAAAAGTTTTTATTTTTGGAATCGAATTATAAAAACGTTCTCTTTCAAACAAAGAAAACGAGAGCATGATATCTTTATCCATTATCGGGTTATTAAGGATCAAAGTAGTGTAGAATTGGTCAATGCAAAAATATACAAAATATACACATTTTTCATACATTTTCATACATTTTTGAGTACATAATTATTTCAAATTTTACTATTTTTCGTAGGAATTGAATATTAAAGAACTTAATCAAATTTATATTAGCCAAGTGATGTTTAAAAAATCATAAATTTTGACTTCAGAATTTCTTTTTATTTAGAACCGCTTTCCAAAATACTTGTTATATTATATGAAAAGAAAGGTCATTTAGTTTCCTATTATTCTCTAGAACACTAAATTTTCCAAAGTATGTGTACAAAAAGTTACACATGATTTTGAATTTGAAGGTCCTGCAAAAAAATCAAAATTTTCAACGCCCTCTAGCGTCGAAAATAAGGTAGATAGAAATTTTTGGTAGTACAATTTTTTTCATGAAACATTTCAAGGAATTCCGTGGTACCAATTTGTACATGTTGAATCGGGACACCCTGTATATTGATATTTTATGCAAAAATTCTTCAAAGATATTATTACAATGTATGTATGCTCAAAAATTATTTTTATTAACAAAAAAAAAACAGTAATTATATACTATACCTAACATAAATAATACAAAACCGAAGAAGAAGAGTAGATAATGAAGATAATTTTTATGATAGCTAAACTAACGCGTTTGTTTTTATTTTATTTTTTTGTTTAAAAAAAAAAAAAATAATTTAAAAAAAATGAATAGGATGTCGTACTATCAATAAATTCACTTTAAATTTTTAATTCGTTTTTTTTTTTCTAATTTAAGTTTTTTATATATATACATATATATAAAAAAAAATGAATTTTTCACATTTAGAAAAAAATATAATAAAATTACAAAAAAAAAATTATTAAATTAAAATAAAATATATTTAAAAAAAAATTGTATGTAAAATAAAAAGATAGATTTTTTTCATAAATACACAACTTGCATGTATGTATGTACAGATGGCTTGCAATGCAGCCATGTACCTAATATCTTAAGAATTAAATGAAAATGGAAGTCGCCAAACTCAAATAGCAAATAATTTCTTCATTATATATGAGAAGTTGTAATCATTTTGATGATAGATTATAATAATTATAATGTAAAGTTGCGTATTTATGAAAACATCCATAATCTACATCTACAGCTACAACATGTTGATTTTACACAAAATATTTTTTAAAAAAAATTACATATTTATGTAATGCATATGTAGATATTTATGTAAAATATTTACACGGTTTTCCATGTTTTCCTTTTATTTTTTTTTTTAATTTTCATATATTTTGTTTTTTATTTAATCATTATTGTTCTTTAAAATAGCATTATAAATAAAATGTAACGTTTTTAAGTTATCTACTAAATAAAAAAAAAATTACTATGAAAAAATTAAGAAAAAAATATCGAAAAGTTTGCATTATTTTTTTTTTTGGTCTGTCCGTTATTAAACAATTACAGTTTACAGAATATTCTACTACATAATCTATGCATATATAAATGATTGTTTTCGCAGATGTATTTTTTTGTTAACTAATGCACACGTAACTACATTTTTAATGTAAACTATTTAATTTTCGTAGACAACTGGTGTTATTCGATTAATATCTAGCCTCTAGCGTTACTGTAAGTAAACAACAGTTCTATTAACGAAAAATTACGAAAGACGATTTAATCGATCAAAGACTCAATAACACGTTTTTACGATTACGAAACTCGATTCGGATCGAATAATACTACGGAAGTGGATTTAATCAGCCAAGGAAACGATATCACCTTTTTTGCGATTACGAAAGTCGATTTAATCGACCGACGACTTGATACCATGTGTTTGCGATTACCAGAGTCGATTCAATTGATCAAGGACTCGATACCATGTTTTTGTGATTACGAAAGTCGATTTGAGTTGATAAATTGTGAAAGACAATCAACGATTCGATACTGTGTTCTGTAATTACAAATTCGATTAGAATCGAATAATTACGAAAGTGGATTTTAATCGAACAAGGAAACGATATCATGTTTTTGATCTTTGCGATTTTGAGATTCGATTTAATCGACCAAGGACTCGATACCATATTTTTGTAATTACAAATTCGATTAGAATCGAATAATTATGAAAGTGAATTTAATTTACCAAGAAACGATATCATGATTTTGCAATATTACTAAAATCGATTCGAGTCGATTAAATAGATAAACGACTCGATACAATCATGTCGATCACGTATTTCGAGTCGAAATACTCGAAGAGTTTCGAGTCGAGTTCGAGTGGAAATTTTCTCCCGATCACGTAGTTCGAAAAATTTTACTCGAATGTTGTACCAACTGTTAAAAAAAAATTTTTTTTTTTTGTATGGAAATTTTTTGTCGTTTTGTATTAAGATAGGTTAATTTAATTGTGAAATTGAGATTAGCAATTTCAGGATGCTCTTCCATTAACTCTACCAATTTCTTAAACTGGTCCGAATTCGTAAACCTTTATAACCAGTAAAAAAATAACACATTTTAAAATACACAGGTCTTCCATCCATACATAAAAATAATTTTTAAAAACTTACAATTTGTCTTTGCGACTCACTTTTATCACTTTTATCGCGAATAATCAATCACAACACAAAACTTTGTAAATTATAACAAACTAATAACATTGACATAACCTGTAATCTGTATAAAAATTAATTTTTCGAGTACAATTATACACTCGAAGTGTCATTCGAGTACTCGAATGATTATTTTTGTAAACTCGAACTACGTGATCGAGATCTTCGAAAACTCGAAGATCGAAAACTCGACTCGAACTACGTGATCGACATGAATGTGATTGCGATAATAACGATAGTAGAATCGATGCGTTGAAGTACGAAAGACGATTCAACCCACCAAGTACGCGATACAATGTTTTTGCGATTACGAAAGTCGATTCGAATCGATTAATAACAAAAATCGATTTAATAACAAATTACTAAAGTAGATTTAATTTCCAAGGACTCGATGCCATGTTTTTGCAATTTCTAAAGTCGATTTAAATCGATTAATTACGAAGGACGATTTAGTCGACCAATAACCCCCTACTGTGTTTTTGTGATTACAAAAGTCGATATGAATCGAATAATTAAGAAAGTCGACTCGATACCAATTTTTTTTGTTTGAGAATATGAAACTCGATTCGAATCGAATAATTACGAAAGTGGATTAATTGATTTAAAGAACCAACGATTTTTTAATTAGTTGAATTTGAGTTTTCTTTTTGATTAATTTGAAATTGTTAACTTGTTATGTACAATGTCAGTATGAATAAACAAATTTCTTTGTATTTTAGTCATTTATTTGATAAGGATTTAACGTATCTTTTAACAATCTTCTTCGATCTTTCATTTTTAATTTTTCCCACTAATTTTTTTCATATGTAATCATAAATTAATTACATTTAATTTATTATTTTTTAATATTAATTTAAATCTAAAAAAATTTATTTAATTATTCTTCATAAATTTTTATTTTTGACTGTTTTAATCGGCTCAAAATTATCTTTGATGTGGTAACATTTTCAAGTTGAGGCTATTGGTTTAGTAGATAATACGAATTTTTTAACCGCCTTGACTGAAAGACGTTTATCGATTGTCGAATGTCGACTAGGTCCACAATATTGCTCACAAATAAAATGGTGACTGACAACATTTTTACAATGTAAGCAGATTTAGAAAAACATTACATACTGATAATTACCAAATAATTATGAGAGTGATTTTTGTTTTTAAATAGATTTGAACATAATTCGATGAATATAAAATGTTTTCATATATTTTAAGTGTAATAATAAGTAGGCATTTATTTATCATTATCAATTCGTTATACAATCGAGAAAAGAAAAATAATAAATACATTATGTATAATGTATGTTATGTAAATAGTAAATTTTATCTTCTTAATTCTACTGATACGTGTTATGTATGATAAATCAAGTGATTAATTGCTTTACTCTTACTATTTATGATTATGTTAATTTCGTATTGCATTGCTAATTAATTAACTTATTTAATTATCTTTCGTAATAAATAACTTTTAAGCATCTTATAAATACATTACGTAATTAAAATTCTTTTAGAAAATTTTTCAAAAAAAAAACAAAAAAAAAAATTAATTTAAATAAATATTCTTAAAACACAACATCAACAATTAAATAGAAATTTTCATTTTATCTACACGTGACTAGATATTATTATAATTTTTTTTCTTTGAGTATGTATTAAAAATTTTCATCATAAAGCAATAATTGCTATTGTTATAATTAATAATTGATCGTTAAAATATGAACTGAATGATTGTTATCTTATAAAAATTGCTAATATAGCCGTTAATATGATATGAGAAAAATGATATCGTGATGAATGTATTAGCCATTTGGCTGAATTACAGGCATCTGCATCGTTACAGCTTTGTAAACATCCATGAACGTATCTATAAAATGAGAAATTATATTTAGATAAAACATTTTTTTTTTTATTTCTTTAAAATAATCAATTACCACATTTATACTACACATCAAAACGATCTAAATCAAAACGATACAAGATGAAACGATTTGAAAGTTTAGTATAAACGTCCCTTAAAACGTTTTATCATTTTTAAATCGCATTAACTAAAAACCATAATTAAAGCGGTTTGAGAGCTGTCAAAACGATATGAAAATCGGTATAAACCGTTCATATCGTTTTGAGAATCATTTTTACTACTTTTAAAAAAAAAAATTATTAAACTAAAATAATTAACCTCTCATTTCGTGATCGTTCTTTGAGTTGTAATTTGTAAATTTTAATTTTATTTACATATTTTATTCAAAATGCAAAAATGTTGTGGTAGCACTGCATTTCATTTCATTCCGTTTTATCTCATATCGATTCGAACTAGAAGTATAAACATCTGTAAAACCGGTTTCATTAGATCGTTTTATCTCATATCGTTTTGATGTGAAGTATAAACATGGTAAATGAGAAATTTCAATGAAACCTGTCATTATAGTAAAATTTTCCGCAATGTGACATTCGAATTATTTCGGTATCTGTTGTTAATGTTCCACTGTCTAGGGCACATCCTCTTACAGTTATCGTTTCTCCAGTATCATCTTTAATTAATAAAAATAAAAAAATAAAAAATTCATCAAATTTTTATCTTTTCGTAATTAATGTTAAAATAAAATCTTCAAAAAATTTTCTATCAATATGATACTACGAACCATAATATCCAGCTATTTTAATACATGCAGTAGCAGGAAATAGACCATCTCTACCTTTTCTTCCACCCATACAAGGTGATTCTAATATTGCTGTTGAGTAATTGTTATGAAATGGATCATCGCATGCTTTATTAGCTCCATTAAATGATACACATTTAAAGCAATCTATTGAATACACTGTGTAAAAAAAATTAAAAAAATAAATAAATAATTTTATATAAAAATTAATAATTAATTTTACCTTCTCTGAATGAGAACAAAAGAAACGTTGCTATGATAGTAAAATTTTTCATTATTCTCATTGATAACAACATACTATTACTATTATAGGTCATTATCATTATCATTTTTATTCGCTTCAAAATAATTTTCGTTTAATAATGCATTTTATAAAAATTTATAATCTCTCTATTCACATTTATGGTGCAATATATATACTCATTACATCGTATTATATTCAATGTAAAAATTCTGAAAATATTTCATTTATCATTTCTGTATATTTTTGTCCTTTCACAATTTAGAAAATTAATTTATTAAAACAAATTTATTTCATAATTAAATACATAATTTGAAAAATGTAAATGATAAATTTTGGGTGAAAAAAAAAAAAATATATATGAAATTCACCACACGACACCATACACCAAATGACCGAATTAATTTTTATGTACTTCTGTACTTCTTTCTTTTTAAACTTTAAAGTCAGTTTAAAACTTTGAAGTCTGACTTTGATTTAATAAAAATGTTTTCTTTTTGAAAGTGTAACATTTTTTAAGTCAACAGTTTAACAAAGTTAGAAATTGATAAATTTAAAATGTCGAAATTTGAATAGTAGATAGGCTACACCACACGTCTTCTTCATCTTATTTATTATTAATATTATTACTATTATTAAAAGAATAAAAAAAAAGGATATTAAAAATGCAGCAGATACCTATACGCCTATACCATATACACACTTGAATTTTTAGATATTTGGGTTGGTAAGTTACTTCACCTCTTTTAATTATTCTGTTTAATTTTTTTTTTAAATCCCAAGAAAAAAATTTATTGTTAGACAAAAAATATGTATTTTTAATTTTTTTTGATTTCGCAGATTTTTATTTTAATTTTCCAAAAATAAAAGAAAACGTAAAAATTAAAATAGAGCAGCTAGAGAATAGTAGAGAAAATCGAAAATTAGATAATTCGAAAATTTAATAATTCACTGATAATGTGTATATGGTATTGATAATAAATATTTTTCTCTTGATTGAATATTTTATTCCATGATTTTTTTCATATATAAATTTATAAATATAGCAGAGTAGCAAAAGCAAGTATTTGAAAGTAGAAGTGTAGGTGATGGTTGGAGCTAGGAGAGGAGCTATTATAATCAATTTGTAATTGTAGGAGCAACGAGTGAGTAACAAAATCACAACAACAAAACAATATGACAATATTCAGGGTGCATGTGCAGTGCATGACATATACTCTACTTATACATACATAGTCATCTCATAAGTTCATAGTCCTGCTCCTGCTCAGTGTTGCTCCTGTCTCTTGTTCAATTCAACTCATTGTAGGGTAACTGTCTCAATTGGCGGACAAGTAGTGACTTTTCGGTTTGCAAATGATGTTGTAAAAAAAGTATTTATCATAAAAAAAAGCTATAAACATTATTGGTTAATTCATTTTGTTTAGATTCATTTGCAATTAAAGAAAAATGAAAAAAATATATATTATTATCAAAAATAAAGGATTTAACAAAAGGCCTCATTTCACCGAATTATCGGACAAGAAAATCCAATTGGCGGACACTATGGTTCCTATTTGCGGGCATACTGAAAATCGTTCAAAATTAATAAAATTATAACGTTTAAATTATTTTTATTACTTCTTATTATTGGCCTGCATCTTTTCCATTTTTTCATCGTCCTTCGCTTTTTGAATTTGATGCCATTCTGATGACGATATATAGCGCTTGGCAAATTTTCTTTTTTTATTTTTCTGCGGATTACAGTTCTTCTCCGGTTTGCTACGGATAAATGTTTATCGAAAATTGAAGAAACTGATAAACTTCTACTACTTCTTGATGGGGTTCCATTTATTGAAGGTGTAAGAGAAGTAGCATATTTGTCACGCATTTCGTCCTTAATAGATTTTAAAGTCGTTGGAGTTGAATGATAATAACCTAGTAGAAATAAAACTGTAAATTATTATAACAAAATATCTGAATTTTGATTCCTGATCATTAAATTGATTTATTATTTGGCTTTCTTTTGAGGACTCAAATTATTTGTAGCGCTCCTATTTTCTACTTTTTCAGGAATCATTATCACATAATTGTTACATGCTTCTTCTATTATTCTTATTATTGGCCTATCTTTTGCGATGTGGTAAATATCTGTGTTAAAATCTTCCAACATACTTTGATTAAATACCAAGTCTATCTCGTTAGCATCTACAGCGGTATTTATTTCTTTTATTAGGCCATTTACATCGAAACTTTCGTTTCTAAATTGTCACGCAATTCTTCTATCACACTTTTGCAACGTGATAGCGATTTACAACCAATACGTTTTCGGTCGGAATTTTTTCAATTTTTTCTTCCTCTATTGTTAAAAGTTATTAAAAAGAATTTAAGTTATTTCTTTTCAAATTTGTCCGCTAATTGGTATTGGTAGTGGTACTATCCAGTGTCCGCCAATAGGAGCAGTTACCTTATACTGAATTGATTGCTTATTTGCTGAAAATAGAGAAAGAATTTCATATTTTATTTCATTTCATATTTCATTTTCATATGAGAAAAGAATGAGGAATGGAATGAGCCTTTCCTTACCTTACCTACATTTACAATACAATGCTACAATAATAAATATTCTCCTCGTATACATGCAGATGCAGAGCAGATTAGCAGATTAGTAACATTTAAAATGAAATGACATGAATTGAATATGAATGATACATTTTTAAAATGGAAATGGAGGCGAACTAAACTGCTAAAGTGGAACCAGATACAAAAAGTTCCGTTCTGTCTTTCGTTTCTATGACGTGACGTAAACGTGATTTTCAAATGGCGGATGCGATTCGCACTCGTCTAAAGTCTAAACACGAAGCACAAAATGAAGTATGAAGATGTAATTCGTCTAAACAGGGTCATAAAAACCAAGGCGGTTCGGTAGCAGTAGGACACAACCAAAGCAGTCAGCAGAAATCTGTTACAATCAGCATAAATCATTTAGTGATTTTTAAATGAATCCTAAAACAATGACGACAGAAACATCCAAGCAGAAAATCTGCTATCACATTTCTAGAAATGTATATGCCATGGTCCATGGAAGAGAATAATAACTGAAGCAGTTGTCTGTCTACCAATTTTGAATTTTCATTCACCACACGCACACCATACAAATGAAGACTCTTTCGTCTGTCTCTGTCTGTCAATGTCTAGCTTATTAGTCTTGTAATCCCTTGCTCTAGGTCAATAATTAAAGTAAGAACTGACTGTGATCTATGATTAATTCATTTTTACTAAAAAATATTATATTTTCTTTTTATTACAATCAGAATACAATAATGATACAGATTGATTATACACATTCCACATAACTTTTATTGAAAATGAATTTTTTGAATCTGAAAAGTACCAAATTTTCTTTTTTACTTTTCAATAAGCTGATTTCATCATCTGACAGACCATTTGGTATGTTGACTTTAACTTTCATTGATTTACCGAACGTACTTTCAATAATTCCTTCTTTATTAAATACAAAATATACTTTTTTTCTAAGAAAGAAATCCTCCATAACACCTTTTTTAAACAAATTCTCCACAATGACTTCATTTCGATTCGAAACTCTACATACAAAACCTCGTTTTTCTTTCTGCTTACATATTTTCAAATTTTGTAAGAATTTTTCTTTATATGAACTATCATTAGCTACCCATTGCATTTTTCCGTAAAATGCCAATCTACAGATATTTTTCGTATTTTCTAGATCCAATTTTGAACCAATAATTAAAGCGTTTATTGCCGATAAAATTGGTATTTCAAATTCGATAACAGCAAATACTGATCTATTTTCGAGTAGTTCACCACTAAATTCATTGATGTATTCGTATTCTTGTTTAGCATCAAAGTTTTCAGATTCTAATGAATTTTCACTACAGAACAGGATAATTTTTCCCATTACAGTTTCATGCCCAACGCTAATATGATATTTCGTTTTAGATTTGATTGCATTATTGTAATACTTGATTTTTTTTAAAGGAATTATTGTTGCGAAAATTTCTTTAACACATTCTGACTGGCACAGATATCCTCTTTCCATTGCGGATGAATTAAACTGTGTGAGACATACTCCAGCTCTATCACCTTGTTGTATACTCTGAACCGATTTATGAAAGCTCTGTATGGATTTCACTTTTTTCTGTTCTTTACATTGTGGAATTTCAACTGTATCACCAACTGATATTTTTCCCTCTATAACTGTACCAGTACAAATTGTACCTTTACCTTTTATTGAAAAACAATGATCGACAGCCATCAAGAACGGTTTAGTTGTATCACGATTAGGTAATTTAATGAATTTTTTCAAATCATCCAAAAATTTATCGATATGATTTCCTTTTAGTGCAGATACATTCAATATGGGCACATTATCACCATAAATGGTAGATTTAAAAGTTTTTCTTATTTTTAATTCGATGTTTTTGATTTTAGTTTCTCGTATTGCTTCATCGAAGAGATCAATCTTATTTACGACAACTACAAGATTTTTACAAATTATTTCACTTAGAACCAAGCATTCTGCAGTTTGTGTTTGAATTCCTTTTTGCGCATCAATGACAAGCAAGATGATATCGACAATATGAGCTCCACCAATTATTGTTCTGATCAAGGTAGAATGTCCAGGGCAATCTACTATTGTCAATTGTAATTTTTGATTTTCCTTATTTTGTGAATTTTCCTGATGTAGATCTACTGGCGTATCGATTACAACAGCACTAAAACCTAAATCTATAGTAATTCCACGTTCTTTTGATTGTGGATGCTTATCAAATGCCGCCGTACTAGATATTTTACTTAATGCTCGAGCTAGTGTTGTTTTACCGGAATCTACATGACCAAGAATTCCAACATTAATATTCAACATTTCCATTAATTTTCAAATTATGATAAATTATGAACTCTATATATGTAAACGTTCCTGTCACGAATTAAATTTAAATTTATACTTTTAATTCAGGTACTGAGTAGATCTTCAAAATTGTTAAGTTAACGAATAACGACAGTCGACAGCCATGTCGACAGCAATATAAACATTTTGACAATTAACAATAAACAATGAAAAAACAAAAAAACGGAACAGCTGTCTGTAGCTGTAGTTTGTTGGTTTGTTTGTTTGCACATTCACATCACAGCTGATAGATGAAAACAAGAAAATTTTGAAAACAAAATAAATGAGACATTTTGAAATTGTGAGTGCTGTGAGAGTCAGCGACTGAGCGACGTTAAAAAGAGAAATCAGGTCACATTATCTACTCTTAACTTAAGTAATTAATAACTTACTCTTCATATGCTGGCTTGGCTTAATAAACTTGGAGAAAGATTAAGCAATTAGCATTAATAGCCAACAAAACCCAATGTACGCCTCACTTGCATTGCTTGCTTTACTTGCTTTACGCTTTGCTTTGTGAATAACAACTATATAAAATAATATTATTATAATATAATATTATATCATATTTATATAGCATTTTAAATTTAAATTCAACTTTTTCCAACTTGAATTAATCTTTGTACAAGTTAAATTAATCTTTGTCCAAGTTAAATTAATCTTTGTACAAGTTGAATTAAACTTAGTACAAGTTAAATTAATCTTTGTCGAAGTTAAATTAATCTTTGTCCAAGTTAAATTAATCTTTATACAAGTTAAATTAAACTTTGTACAAGTTAAATTAAACTTTGTACATTTTAAATTAAACTTTGTACATTTTATGCTTTTTCGATGGGATTGAGCATTGCAGAGTATGGTGGCAAGTACCCCAACCGAGCTTTCGAAGAAATTAGCTCTCTATTTTCAGAAGTTTTATGGATTCTGACATTATCCATAATAATCAATGTATCACTCACATTTTCAATCTTTTTCAACTGTAATTAAAAATTGACAAAGTTTAATTTAAAATGTACAAAGTTTAATTTAACTTGTACAAAGTTTAATTTAACTTGGACAAAGATTAATTTAACTTGTACAAAGATTAATTTAACTTGGACAAAGATTAATTTAACTTGGAGAAAGATTAATTTAACTTGTACAAAGATTAATTTAACTTGGACAAAGATTAATTTAACTTGGACAAAGATTAATTTAACTTTTACAAAGATTAATTTAAGTTGGAAAAAGTTGAATTTAAATTTAAAATGCTATATATACAATATAATTTATAATTAAAAATAGATGCTACAAAAACAATACATTTTAATAATTTTCAAAAAAGAATTTCAAGAAATCAAATTTATATTATCTCCAAAAATAAATTTACATATATCTTCCTTCAATTTTTGGAGATATATCAATCAAAAGAAGTTGGAAAATCGTTGGATAAAAAAAATTTCAAGGTTTTTGAAACTTCAAATATTTTACATTAAGTGATTTCAATAACATAACATTATTAACTAACACTTTGCCTATATTTATATGTATATACACACATAAATATCAAAGTATATAAATAAAGAAATCTTTATCTATATATATACCTTGCATACACATATATATATAATCATATATCTTATACTTTATACAATCATACATGTAACGTCATAAGTTATATTGTTTTGAATGGTTTTGAATTTGACCTAGAGATTAATTCTAGTTCATTAAATGCAAATTTTTTAATTGCATCGTCATGATTACTTATTAAAATAAAAATTCGTGACAGTTCTATATTATGGTTCTATGAATTGAAAACGAAATAAAAAATCAAAAAACATATTATTCGTATACCAGGGATGTTACGAAGCGTACAATTGTACCATTTTTGGTACAATTAGAGACTAAGGAGTACAAAGGTACAACGGAAGATGTTTAGGAATAGGAATATGTAAATAATATGTAAATGTAGGAATAGGCTTGCTGTAGATACAGCAGCATCTTTGATCAAAACAAAGGGACTTTTAAAGTCGACTTCCACATGTTGCTTCGATTGTAAATTGGACAAAACAGTACTACTACAAGATCAAAATATCAATAACGAGGTGGAAGACGTTATATTTTGATAAGCTCATTTTATTATCGTATGATAAATAATATTTCATTATATGTTTGCTTTGCTGATCTAGAAGATTTTTATATAATTTTTATTTTGCAAAACAAATTCTTTTTTGTAATGGAAATAATGTTTTTTTTTGTTAATTTTGTTTTGTTGAGTTTTTAAATAGATTAATTAAACTGAACTTTATTAAATAAAAATTTTATTTTGTATTGTGGGTTCAAGTAAGAAGCTACATGTAATATAAGATAGATATGTATATGTTATGTTTTTAGTAAATTAATCGTGGTACAAATGGAAGTTAAATGGTACATTTTTAATAAAATGAAAAGTATACATCCCTAGTATACATTATATTTATATTTATATTCATGCTTATTATTACACGAGTACACGCATTAATTAAATACAATAATAATTTATTTTTTTCTCTTTATTTATCATAAAAAAAAAACCGTATTCTCTTTTAAATACTTTTTCAGCTGATGTGGATATACTTCATAGTTCATACACACATATAATACATAGCTGATACATGCTGATATTTGGCTGAAAGTGGCTGATATCATATAAATAGTATATACAATATACATATACATACTTCATTTACCTTTTTTCTTTATTGCATTTTGCATTACAGTTACAGATTACAGTGTTTTCTTCTACTGAGTGCTTACCATTATCATTTTCATTTAGACTTTGATTTTACGCATTTTACCATATGATGAGTATTTTTTAAGCAATTTATTTATCAAATTTTCATTCAATTCAACATTCAACCTTTCAATAATTTCAATTGCAACATTCATCCTTACTTTATTTACTATTTATTTGACATTTTGACAGTTATTTTTGGGGTCTATTTCTTTATCGTATTTATATTTATTTACATTTCCTCATAATAAATCTGGTAACACAAACACAATCATCATATCATCGTCGTATATATCTATATTTTTTCATTATTATATTATACTTTCACTTATATTCATATAGTTAATAAAATTTCAACCAGCAATAATTTTCAGTTCTTTTGTTTAATTATTTTCAAGTCATAGAAATTTTCAAAAAACATTTTTTAAAAAATATAAAAATATTTCAATTGGTGTTTTTTTTTTCTCTTCATCTTTCTTGTTGTATTTTAAACATTAACATAAGATAATTTATAATATTTTTTGCTAGTGAGATTTTAATAAAAGCTTATATATAATTATATTATTATTAAAAAATATTATATACATACATACAAGTATCTATTATTTAGATAGGCTATCTATCTATAGAGAAAGAAAATAAAAATAAATAAATAAAAATCAGAAAAAAAATTGTGTCGTTGTCGTGTTAAAGATAAGTGAAGAACACCACAACCACACCATCATATAATACTCGACACATTATATATGTACATTCATAGAGGAACACAAATTATAAATTAAAGATTTTACAAATAAAAACAATAAAATAAGAAATACTATATAGCTATAACTTTACATATTATGATGGTCTTCATATTGACCTGAGAACCTGAGGATAGAATATTCATTCATTCAGTCAATCAGTCAGTCAGTTAAAAAATTTTTTTCTTCGATTTACAACAAGCAATTTTCATTTTCTTTGTTTCATCATTAATAAATTATATATTTATATATATATATATATATATATATATACTTACCTATATAATATAATATACCCAAATCCATACCATACATCATATATACATACTTACATTACATACATTCGTACAAAGTATAAAAGTCAGAACAGAAACAACTTAGAAAAGGAGAAAAAAAATAATTTTTTTGACTTTTTTTGTTTTTGAATAAAAATTATAGCAACATTTTAGTTGAATGAATTTATCATTTTTGTAAATTTATTTACGATTTACTATATATTTATAAAGTAATTAATTTTTTTTTTAAATCCGAAATCAAAACGAAATCTTCGCAAAAAATATAAGATAAAAGAAAACTTTGAAGAGAAAAAAAAAAAAAAAGTAAAAAGACGGGAGCCAGAATTAGAAAAAAAATTAATTCCTTTCAAAGTAATAAAATAAGCTCAAAATTGATAGAAATATTAAGAAATCTGCTGCTACTGGTGCCTCACCTGAGGACCAGCCGCCGCGTAAAAAAGGACGAAAATTAAATACTTCTGAAGCAGCTGATTTATCTGATAAATATTTAAGTGGTAGTAGTAATTGTCAATATAATAATAACAGTTATATATGTATTTTTTAATTTCAAATAAATAATAAAATGAAAAAAATTTTATTGATCCACAAGATCAGCCAACAACTTCATCATCGTCATCATCAGCATCATTTTCTGGCTTCATAAAAGCATTATCAGATTGTGGTGGGTTCAATATGCAACATTCTGGTGGTGGTGGTGGTGGTGATGGCAGTAGTAGTAGTGGTAGTGAGGTAAATCAACATCAGCAAATCGTTCAGGATTCATCAAATTCACATATAATCAATAATAATGAATCGAATGGTCATCTTATTAAAGAGGATATACATGGAGAAAAGAATGGTGAATCTAATAATGGAACACAAAATGGATTTCCTGGAAATAATTCAGCATTACCACAACAACAACAACAACAACAACAAATACAAATTCACCTTGATAAAACGAATCAAGATATTGTACGTTTAATAGGACAATATTTAATGAATGTTGGTCTCGATAAAAGTGCTGAATTTTTAATGCAAGAATCTGGATGCTATTTAGAGCACCCAGCTGCAACAAAATTTCGTCAACATGTTCTATCAGGAGATTGGGCAAAAGCTGATATTGATCTTGAGGTAAAAAAATTTATTACGTATGTATTTTAAAATTTTTCTTTTTTTTTAATTTGTAATATTTGAATTTCATATTTTTGAATTTAATAAAATTTCATGAATATGAAATTTCTGCGATGGTATTTAGCTCACCATCCAAATGAAATAAAATAAATTTTTCTCAGAAAAATTTTGAAGTAAATTAATGTGTTAATTAATTAATTAATAGACTCACAGAGTTGATGTCATGTAATTTGATAAAATCTACTTTTTGAAAGTTTACCATATTTTGTGTGTGATAAATTAAAAATTCGCATGTAAAAAAATATTGTAGTCAAAGCAGCTTGAATTCTTAGAATCTTAGCTTTTTGATTTTTTGAATCTAGTATTTTTTTTTAACTGACTTTGCAACTAAAATCACTGATATAGTAGATAGACGGCAGTAAATTATTGATTCAGTCTTTATTCATGTAAGTGATCATTCAAAAACCCTCTGACACACGACAATATTTTAGTGATAATTCTTGTTGTCATATTTTTGGATCCCCCACGTAATTCCCAGACTCAAAAATCCCAAAAAAATTTTTAAAACCAAAATTCCCAAAATCAAAATTCCCAAAAAGGGAATTTGGGAATTTTAAATGTACACTGAGATTGTTCAATTTTTGGATTGGGCACGAAATCCTCGAGGAGAAAATTCCCAAATACGAAAATCCCCATCGACAAAATCCCCAACGAAATAGTCCCCGAATTTCAAAATGACAAATTTCAAATGACCCGCATGAATAGAATTTGCTATTTATCGCGCACATATAAAAATTTTTTTTTTATATAACAGATTTTTCTTTTTTTATCATGTACTAAATTATAAAGATGTGGAGAAAATTAGCACGAGCCCCTGCGCAAGGATAATATTCAAAATCGAAACTATTACTTAAACATAGTGCAATCATTAAAAAAAGTGAATACAAATGTTTTTCTCAATAATTTTTATTGATGGGATTTTGACGTTGAGGTTTTGATAGTTGGGGATTTTGTCATTTTGAATTTCGGAAATTTGTGTCACTCCCAAATATTTATTCGTTTTTAGATGAGCTTTAAACAAATGAGATGAGCTCTATGCTTACACTTACTAAGAATTAGCTACCTAGAAAAATATTACTTTTAAATTTTAGCATAAAATATACTTATGTCTTAAGAATTATGTATTTGGGAATTTTAAAAATTCGGGAATTTCATGTTTGGGAATTATGTTGGTATCCCGACAATGTTTTAGTGATCATTCTTGATGTCTTTTATTACTGTCAATTTTAAATTATGTTCTGTATATCGTACTTTTGCTATCATTTTTTTTTCTCACGACTGAAAATTTCCAATTTACAATTTTCATTTGTCACTGAATAAACTTCCTGAAACTCCATTCAAACTCACTTAAGTTAAGTTAGAATGAAAATGTAATGATCATTTTAACTTACTTTAAAGTAATTGACGACAAATGAATGGTCATTCGCAACCAATTATCATAAATTTAGTACCGTCTGTCTACCATATAAATTTAGGATTGAAAAATAATTGATTTCGAGTACGAAATCATCAAAAACTTGATTTCTATTTTGATGTGTCTATAACGTAAGAATTTATTTAAATAAATGATATACATTTTGTAGGAACTACAACCTCTTTTAGATGGGAAACATTCGAATATAACTGAAATGAAATTTTTACTATTAGAGCAAAAATATTTAGAACTTTTAGAAGATGGTCGACCATTAGAAGCATTACATGTATTACGAAATGAACTAACACCACTACAACACAATATAAATCGTGTTCATCAGCTATCATCGTATATGATGTGCAGTAATAATCAAGATTTATATAGTCGAGCCAATTGGGAGGGTAAAGGTATCATTTCAAGATCTCAGGTTATGGAGAAACTCCAAGCTCATCTTCCTCCGTCTATTATGCTGCCACCAAGAAGACTGCGATCATTACTTACACAGGCTGTTGAATTACAAGCCGAAAAATGTCCTTGCCATGATATGGCATGGGAAACAAATATTGAAAATGTTTCATTACTGTCTGATCATAGCTGTGTATTGGATGGTTTTCCAATGCAAACGTTACAAATTTTAAGCGATCATTGTGACGAGGTTTGGTATTGTAAATTCTCTCCGAATGGTCTTAAATTAGCAACAGGCTCAAAAGATACAACTGTTCTTATTTGGGATGTTGATCCGCATAAATTGAGTGTAAAATTACGCAGCACATTTGAGGGACATTCGTTTGGAATATCGTTTGTAGATTGGAGTCCAGATTCGAAATTGCTTTTAGTTGGTGGATCAGAGGAATGCCCAGAAATTTGTATTTGGAATGTAGAAGAAGAAAAATTAATCGTAAAAATGTCACATGCAATGGACGATAGTCTTACATGCGGAGCATTTAATAAAGATGGTACAAAATTTGTAACTGGTGGTGTTCGCGGACAATTCTATTTATGCGATTTAAATGGCACCGTCCTTGAGAATTGGGAGGGTGTACGAATAAATGGTCTTGCATTTAGATCAGATAATAAAACTGTTTTAGCAGCTGACACACATCATCGTATTCGTGGGTAAGTATTGTAATAGACAATCACTTACATAATAATTTTTTCCTTTTTCAATATTCGTATTTATATTGATTTTTTATATTTCTAACAGATACGTTTTTGATGAGCCACGTTCAGATCATAAATTAATTCATGAACAACATCCAATTATGACATTTAGTATAAATTCAGCGGACCGTTTAGCACTTCTCAATATCGCTACACAAGGTTTACATTTATGGGATTTAGAAGATAGATGCCTGATTCGAAGATTTCAAGGCGTTAGCCAAGGAAATTTTACAATATATTCATGTTTCGGTGGTGTACATGAAAGTTTTGTGGCTAGCGGTAGTGAAGATAATAAAGTTTATATTTGGCATATAAAACGAGAAGAGCCACTAGCTAAATTATCTGGACATACGAAAACTGTTAATTGTGTATCATGGAATCCAGTTTATCCATCATTATTGGCATCAGCATCGGACGATTGTACTGTACGAATTTGGGGACCTAAATCGATACAACAGTCACATGCATCGGAGAGTGATGATTGTTCCTCATGTTCATCATCGTCATCATGGAATATGACGTAGTATTTTCATTATTTTTAAAAATTGTAAGAAAACACATAAAAAAATTAAGTAAAAAAAAAAAAATATTGAATCGAGATAATTTTTGTTTATTAATATTTAATGAAAAATTTAAATTATGTTTAGTAGAAGTAATAATAATAGGTTTACGAATTGCACTTTGTGTCGTAATATTTTAAATGTAACTCATTAAACTGTAAAATATAAGAATGATTGAGTAAAAACAAATAAAAATTAATTATTTATTATTTTTTGTCTAATGGCGAATTTGTGACTTGTTGCGAATTGTGATAATTGTTATGTTGTATTGATAGTTCAATAATGAATGGAAACATTCAAGAATGAGAGAAATTTAGTATCATTGTAGCATTAATAGCATTGTGTTATATTCCATTTTATTTATTTTTTTTGCTATTTTAAAATCATCATTCAGTTATCTGCTATAGATTAAGGACAAGCTTGCTTGAGTTATCTTACACACAAGAATATAAAATAGTATGCGAAATTATACAAGTAAATTCTTCGTTTTTAAAATTTACATTGCAAGCAGTTGAAAATAGATACTGAATTTATGCAAACTTGTAATTTTTTGAATGCCTCTATTGGGGCAAGTTTAAATTTACGGAAACGACCTAAATTCAAATTATGGATGATGGTACAACATCAGCAATACGAAGATAATGTAATGCATTCTTCTTGGAACACGACGACACCTTAAATCGAGTACACATAAATCATTCATGAATGACAATTTTTGTGAATGTTATTCATCATTCAAAGAATCTGTTCAGACGGATTGATTCGCTTTCATTTCTGCATTCGTGTTCAAAAAAAGTATTCACAACAATCAAAGCAGCTAGTATCAAGCAGAAATATGCTGATGCAGGCAGAAAATCTACCACATCCAACTTCAGAAACACACTCAAAGAAAATTATGTCAGTTGTATTGTCATGCATATTCTTATAACTTATACCATCTTGCACTTGAACTTATTATGCTCCAGCGGGGCGACAGCTAAATTAAGCTTTTTGTTCAAACACGACATACATCAAATTTTCTGCTTGAAATACTTTTGCCATCATTGTGTCAGCATTCATTTAAAAAGTGCTAAACAATATGATGCTTGTAGCAAATTTCTACTGGTTGCTTTAATTGTATTTGAAAGGCACTTGAGCACTTGAAAAGCAAAAATTCAAAAAAATGCAGAAGCGAACGCTGAACGTGTGAGTGAACATGAAAGATGAAGGTATCAAGAGCGAATGAAAAGCGTGTCAGTACGTCTGAATAAGTTCAAAAGTATTCATGGAATATTTTTAAAATATTTATTTTAATCACGTTGCAAATTCAATTTTATAGTTAACTTTTATCAAGATTTGGAAGGTTCATGATCAAGCTGTGAATGTCATTCATAAATTTATTTATTTTCTCATTTTTTTAATATTAAATTTATTATTCATTCTATTTCAAGATTTGACGTTATAAAATGATTTATAAGTATATAGTACCAATAGTACACAGTAATGCCGTTTCTACATTCAATTCAAGCAGTAACTTCAAGTTAGACTTCAACTTTCGACTTCACAGCATGGTTAAGAGCAAATTTCGACTTTGAAAAATTTCGAAAACAACAACAACCATTTTACATACAAAAATTTTAAAAAATGCCTTTGCATACCTTTAGGTGCAGCTATAAAAATGGATTTTTGAATATTTTGATGAAAAGGAACATATAATTTTATTTTGTTAATAAAAATGGAAATATAACAAAGATTTTTATAATTTTTTTGTAAACTCTTCAGAAAAGTCCAAATTTTATTTTGATACCAAAATCATATAGATATATGAAGATTTAATGTATGAAAATAGAAGTAAAAGTTGAACGATTTTTGAAAAACAATCCTCTCCTTTTTTAAGAACTATAACTAAATTTCAGAACCTAAAATCAAAAGTGTGCTATATTCAAACACCACAATATCCTTCAGGCTACCTATATATATTCAAAATTTGAAAGAAATTGGTCAATCAGTGTTTGATGTGCGAGGTGCATTTGGAAGCCAAAAAATCGAAAATTTAACAACTTTGATACCCTGTAAAAAGGAAGCAAGGACATTTAAAAAAAAAAAAAACGCTCCGTTATGCACCACAATTCCTATCAAAGTATCTATGTTTCAAATTTCATTAAAATCGGTTAAGTAACTTCGGATATAATTGGTGCACAAGATAGCAGATATTTCGAATCCTAATCTTAACATGTAAAAGAAGCTGTCAAGTTTACTGTATTGGAATGTAGAAGTTCTAATACACATTTATCCATTAAATCAAAGTCGAAGTTGAAGTCACTGCATTGAATGTAGAATCGGTGTCGTAAAGCCATTACCTTTTTGTATACTATTTTCAGAAATCGAAGTCAGTATTGTGCTTATGGAAATAGTTACCCGATGAGATTCTGATAACTTCACATATAATATTTTGTAGGAAATTCTGAATAATATATCTCTGTTAACCCTGAAGAAGGTACTTTTTAAAATATGTTAACAGGATGTTCCAAATTGTGCATAAATAAATTTATAATTTTGTTCACAAATAATTCTTAAAAGGGAGATTGTGTACAAATTTCACATCCCTGTAAATTTATATTTGATAAAAAAGTAGCATTATTTGAAAATATCATAAAAATGTTCGGTTTTTAAGACAAATTTTAATTTTTGTTTGCTGATTTTTTCATTTCTAATAATGAATCACCCTGTTTTTTTTGGGAAAAAGAAATACACCAACCCGTTTGATGTTGCCTATCACACAGCGTGAAGGCAACTGATTTAATCAGTTAACACCATTTTGGTTATATGAAAAATAAAAAACCGAACTATAAAATATGAAGTAGTTGCGCAGCCGATGTCCACTCAAAGTATAAAATGTTGATTGAATCGTGTCAGCGGGAAGATGGGCATAAAAGAAAATGATGATAATTCAGGGTTGCCGTAGCTACTGGGAGTATTGCTTAAATTTATAAAAAAAATATGAATTTTTGATTAAACCATATTCAGTATTTTTAATTTTATTTATAAAATTATGTGTTCAGTATCAATTTGATATTAAATTTTGTATACATACGTACATACATTCATTTTCATATTTGTTTATTTGTCCATTTTCTTCTATTTTGTTCCCTTTATGTACTTGTTAATGATTTCGTTACGTTACCGTTACATTCTGAATTTTATTTTTTGTTTTGTCTTTTCTTAGAATAAGAAAGAAAATTATTTACAATGCAAATTGCTATCATATTATTCAAATCAGCTTGTTATTATATGTTATTTTGTAAAGAAATGAACATATTTCATAAAATTTCCCAAAATGTCACAAAATTACCTGTTTTTTTGTAAAATCTAAAAAAAAAGTTTTTTGCAAACTGCAGCCCTTCATAATATACAATTTAAAATATTTCCCTCGGATTTAAATTGAGATCTGATCACCCCACACACGAGACAGATTTATACAAACGCAATGTGAAAGAATATAGAAAAGCATGCCTATCTTGCCTGTACTGACTTCGATTTCTGAAAATAGTATAGTGTGGTAGATGGTGGTGATGGTAGTTAAGTATTATTGATGATGGAAAAAAGTTCAAACAAAACAAAACTTCAATTTATTCATCATTGAATTGCATTTTATTATCACGTGATAAGTAGATTATTAAATTATTTGATCAAATTTTATATAATTTTTATTTTTATTTTTTTTTTACATTATTTTACTTCAAAATTTAATTTACATACTATCCTATGTATATTTATATAGACGCACATAATACACATAATTATATAACACATAATAAATATATGTATCTATGTACATATGTATATGTATGTATGCCTAATTTTATAAATACAGTATACAGTATAGTTTTTTTTTTTATTTTATTTTGTTCGAAAATTTCACTAAATACTCCTATGTAAGATAGTCAATGATGACGTTGATTACAATACAATACATAATTAAATGATAATAATAATAATAATCCAGAAATATGTATGTATATGTAATAGAATTAAATTTTTCTAGATAAATAATTTTTTTTTTTTTAATTCAAAAATTAAAATTCTACGAAATTAATTACATAATTATGCGAAAACATAATATTTTATTAAAATTTTATTTTAATGGTAGTGCACATTATAGTCAGTATTTTTGAATTAAAAATTGAAAAAACAAAATGAAATAAAAACATATAAATTAAAAAAAAAAAAAAGCAAAAACAAAAAGGAAAAAAAAAAAAACTTAAAATTTTTAATTAAAAAAAAAAAAAAAGAATATGTATAGATATATTCATATCGTATGTACATACGAGTATGTGTAGGTATGTACATTATATACATACATATGTACATGTATATATGTTGTGTATGAATGAAAATTTCAACGACGATGTAATATATTCGATAATGTACGTATTTGCATTTGTAATTCAGAATCAATTTTTCTAAGTTCATTATCGAATAATGATTTCAATTCCGTTAAATTTGGTAAATTTTCTAAATTTTCTATGTTTAACATTTTTGAGAAAAACTCTGTCCATACATGTTTTTTAAGGTATCTGAAAATATATAATATTAATATTTGAAAAAAAAAATATGATTATTAAATCAATGTAAATTGCTTATTTTGTATGTAAAATAAAAAAATAAATAAATACATAAATTTAAAAAGCACATTATCTCTCTCTCTCTATACATTTACATACCTAGGTAACTTTTGTTTAATATCCCATTGATCAAATTTCTTCAAAATTTGCATATATTCTCCGAATAGCATAACATGTATAGTACCAGCAACACAAAATAAATCTGTTTGATATGACCATGGTTTACCTTCTTGCATTTCGATACATGTGAATCCGTCAGTTTGAATTATCTACGATATATATGTGTATAAGTGATGATCAAAATATGAAAAATTTTATGATTTAAAATAGATTTGGGCCGGGCCCTATTGCCATAAAACACTTTTCACAATTTTCCACATTTAAATTTATTTTGTAAAATAATAAAAAAAAAAAAAAAAACCATTTGAAATGTAGAAATCTTTATTTGACAAGTTTTTATAGAAAATTATGCAAAGAACATTTTATCTTTTGCAGTTATCGTTCAGTCAATAATGCAATTTTTATATGCTCCTCTATGTCCTTCCTTTCAAGAGTTATTGTGTTTTAAAGTCAGAATTTTGTGATTTTTTGCTACATTTTTTCAGAGAAAATACAAGCTGTGGAAGTACGATGCCTTTTAAATAAATTTCTAATTACATTATAAGCAGAAAGTCCAAGAGTCCGCTCGCTTCATTTTTGCATTTTACATTAAAGGTCTATCATGCAAGAATCTAGGAGCATATAAGGTGCCATTAGAGAGAAGGAGGAGTTTCTTACAGATTTCTATTAGACTACTTTCTTCTAGCTAGTACACCGTAGTTATTATAAGATGTTTCGTAGAGTAAGTGCAAAAAATCTTCAACGCCCTCTGCCATACGATTTTTTGTTTTTTTTTTTCGACGAAACCTATCTACTGTTTGCGGGTTGTGCCACACGAGGTCGGACACCTTGTATATACATGATGATATCCATAAAAAATCTACAGTGTGTCGGGTTGTTGATATTGTTGCAAAAAATTTACTTAGAAAAATGGAATTTTTTCAAAAATATGGTTTTCCCAGTGTTTGTGAATATGTAGATGAAACAATTAATATAATTAATCCTCAATCTCATCATTCAGATAGTCATTGAAATCATTTATTAATTATATCATGATGATTTGTGAACCCAATTATGAAGGTTTCATTATAAATGTTTAATTGGTCAGTAGATAATTCGATTTCTATCTTTATCACTAACTCACTTCTAAATAATGATAAAATTTTCATGCAACACTCATTTCTAATCACTAATAAAAATTTAAGGTATTTTTGAAAACTTTGAAAAGTTATTTAAAAATTTGATAAAATTTTTAATAAAAACAGCTAAGTGAAATAGTGCAACAGAAATACTTTGCACTTATCATATTTTTTAAAAAAAAAAATGAAGAAAATTTGCCATAAGATACAAAGTGAAAAGTGTTTTATGCAATAGACCTCCTGTACCTACATTATCTTTTGTATATGAATTTACTACACTAACCTTATTGAATTGTGTATTATCTGGAAATAGTTTCATATCGATAGCACAACCGAAATCAATTAATCGTAATGATGGTGTAAGAGAATCTGAATTTGGTCTAAAAAAAAAAAAAAAAAAAAAAAAATAATAACAAAAATTGGAAATATAAAACAAACAAAAAATAATAAAATTTTCAATATTTCTTACATTTTCATTAACAAAAAATTATCTGGCTTTATATCGGCATGTATAATTTTACATGAATGTAAATGATTAACAATATCTAAAATTTGACTACCGAAATGTATTGCCAAACTTTCGTGCATTACCTAAATGAATGAATGAAATAAATCTCATTAGAAAAAAAAAAAAAAAACACATTTGAAAAAAAAAAAAAATATGTACAAATACATATACATATATGTAAACAACTAATAAAAGATTAGAAAAGTATTTTTTTTTTTTACCTTTTTAGTTGCTTGACGTACTTTATTGTTTACATCTAGTAATGAACCATATACCGAAAATTCGGTTACAATAATACTGGCATTCGGTGCAATTATTGCCGATGATATATTCATAAATCCAGGAAGCTAAATAAGCGGGAAAATTATTTTTTCTTTCAGTATCTATCAATTATTATTTCAATAAAATTATAATTTTAAACAAATTATTTTGATCTATTCTGGTCATGTTAGCAGTTCCCTTTAACTAGCAGATTTTTAGTTTAAGTATTTGACTTGATAGCAGATACTTTAAATTTCGTATTCTGGTATATGATAAATTTCGGAATCATTAAATTTAAATCCGAAATTAGGTAACTACGCAGAGTAAAAAAAAAAGTATTCGCCCACCTAAAGTTTTTACTTTAACTTTATGACCAGAATAGAAATTCCTTTAGTTAACAGATTTTTTCGAGCTGTCAACATTTTATATGAAACTTAGCAGATTTTCAAGTTAGCAGAAAGTGACCAGAATAGAACCAATTATCAATAAATTTTTTTTTTTTTTTTTTTAACTTACAATATTATAATTTTTGATTCTTTTTCGAACTTCACAGCATATATAAATTTCCCATTTATTTGGTGGTTTCTGATATTTTAATGCTACTGTAGCTCCAGTATCTGTATTGACGGCCTTATAAACTGAACCATAAGAGCCTTTACCAACTTCTTTTTCAATATTATATGTGGTATCAGCTAAAATTGTCGATTTAACATTATTCAATTTTGGTATAGGTGTATCTACCAAACGATAAATAGCGTTCGTATCATTCTCAGATGGAAAATTTAATTTAGCCAAAAATGCATTGCATAATTCATTTTTGAATGGATCTAAATTTGATTTAAGCAGATGTGTTTCTATTGTAATTAAAGCTTTTGTTAATCTTTTTTGTACTAATTCTTCATTATTTATTCCATTATCGGTTCCATAATAGCAGCTACTTTCGTTTGTCTGTTCATATGAGGAGCATATTGAATCATCGTTTTGTAATGATGATGAATTCAATGTTAAACGTTTTAAATCACGGAAATTTCGAACAGTTGCTGTAGCTGATGATGATGTTTTAGACGGATACGGAGATAATTTCGATGATGATATTGTAAAATTACTGTTACTTTCATTCGATGATGATATATTGAATTCAGCATTCTCTGAAACTGAATCATCATAGCAAATGTCCTGTGTTGTATTGCTATCATTAAATGAATTTGAATCATCTGAAGTTCGATCTAGATATAATGATGAAATTATTGAAAATTTAAATTTAAATTGAAATTAAACATTTCTCGTTATTACCTGGCTTCAATTCAATTACTGATTTCCTTTTACTTTCCTTATCGTAACGATTTACAATTTTAATACGTTTTACTCTTCTCTGTTTCGTTGTATTTTGTACAGGGAAATTGTTCTGTTCAACTGATTATTTATAAAGTTAAATAATAATAAATTAAAATATCGAAAAACAAAAATTTTATGAATTTGAAAAATCATAAACGTTTGTTAAATTTACAAAATAAAAATTAAAAAAAAAAAAAAATACCTGATTCATTTTTGTAATTATTATCGTCTCCAGACTCATCACTCATATAACGTTTAACTCTATCTATTTCTGTTGATGTTGTCGTATGATTTTTCGTATCATTTGTATTTGAAGAATATTTTGATGGTATTTCTCTACGATATTTTATTGTAATTGTTTTATTTTTCTTTTTGCCATTTGCATCAGTACTAAAACGGATCGTTGATGCCTCTATATGACTGTCAACATTACCATTTAGAGAATACTGTTCTAATTCCTTTTGTTGTTGTTCAACATTGTTATCTGTAAAGTGGTTATTATAATTATGCTGCTGCTGTTGCTGCTGGTGTTGTTGCTGCTGCTGTTGCTGTTGATGCTGGTGTTGCTGATGCTGCTGCTGCTGATGTTGTTGTTGTTGTTGTTGTTGAAGATGATGATCATCTTGTTGCACTATTGTTGCAGTGGTCTGAGATGATTTATCATGATAATGATCGGTAAGCTCATTTCTATAATATTGATGATTATTATCATTCGTATACATGTAATGGTAGTCTGTAGTATCTTCTATTCTTCTGACATTATTCTCAGGATTTTCATTATGTTGTTGCTGTTGAATTTGTTGTTGTTGTTGTTGTTGTTGTTGTTGATTTTGCTGTTGATTTTGAATACAATTTTCTTCCATATATGAATAGTTATCGTTTGCAAAATTTTCATAATTTTGTGTTTCATTTGTGTATGGTGAATGTGCACTATTCATATGATTGTAATTATCTCGAGGTGGTATCATATACTGGTATTTATTTGCAAAATTTCTTGCATATGATTCAAAATCTGAATTCGAATAGCAATGAGATGTTCTATTAGTGTTTACATTATATGAATTTGATGATGATGTTGTTGATGATGATGATGATGATGACGAAGATTGTTGGACGTAATATGATGTAGGTTGAGATTTTTCAGTTCCATACTGTAGTTCATTTTGAGAATAATAAATTTTTCCGTTATCATTATCATTCATTGTCGTATACATTCCATCACCGCCATAACCATTATTACTACCACTACCACCATTTATACCCTGACCATGATTATTTTGCCAAATATTATCCGATTCTTCATGTTGATGTTGATGTGATATACTTCTATCAGCTGCAACATGATTTGATTTTTGTAAATTATCTCGAGATTTATTTATATTTAATTGACTTGGTGCGTATTGTATTTTTGAATTATTTTGAGGTGTTTGAATTGGATTTTGGTTATGCGCCATTTCCTTCTCTGGAAATGATGATGGTCTTGTATTGAAATTTTGAACTTTGGATTTCTGCTGTTGCTGTTGTTGTTGCTGCACGTATTCACTGTTATGAGAATTTTCGAGATATTTTTTTTGTTGCTGCTCATAAATGTAATTTGAAGAAGAAGATGTTGAAGAAGAAGAAGAAGAAGATTGCCTTAACATTTGAATCTTCTGATACCATTTTTTTGCTTTTATCTCTTCTGGACTGTATTCAGTACCATCATCTGGATATACAAGATGTTTCTGATAAACACAAGTTTTTGTTGTTTCAAATGGCTCTTCGATAAATAATAACGGTTTCCATGTTTCGAAATTATTTTTAGCATAATGACAAAAATTTGGACCTAATTTAACGTTTTCTAATGTATAAATCTGTCTATCAATATTATCTGGCGCTTTCATTTCTGAATGATTACTCTGGATAGGTGATATCATCATATACGTTGAATTAATATTGTTATTGTTATGATTATTATTTTTATTTGGATCATTTTGTTTAATTGCTGTAGTTATGGTTTGATCTACACAATAATTTCTTTCTTTATTCTCCATACATTGTTGTATTTGTTGTACTTGAGATTGAGTGGATGGATACGGTGATGATGATATATTTGTGCAATTATCAAATTCCACTTGATTATCATTTTTATTCCTTTTCATAGATGTATTTGATGTTAGAGCAGTTATTTGTTGTCGTTGTTCGATTAAATTATTAAAACTGCGTTTTTTCGATGAATTATCATTATAGAGCATTCTTTGAGAAACAGATAATCGAAATTTTGTATGCGCTTCGTGTAATTCGATGTATGGTTCTGCTTTGGCCTATTTTTTTTTTTTTTTGTTTTATAATAAAAATTTTAATTTAAAATTCATTTATATGAATTATTTCATTTTATTTTTCAATAAAAAATAATCTACAATAATAAGTACCTGAAATCCTAAATTGAAAACAGATTCAGCCTGTTTGAGAGCATTTGCTGAATCATAATAATGCGCCCATCCAATATAAAAGCATGAACATTGTGTACCAACACCTTGCTGATATAAAATTCGATATAAATTTAACGGATTGGCTTGAAGATCAATCTGAAATTTACAATAAAATTATAAAATAAATTATATTTTTTAAATTTTCATATAAATAATGTATGTACTATGTATATATAAAATATTGCTTACATATTTCACCCATAATTTAACCATTCGTATATCTTGTTTATAGGTTTCGTTATGTTCAAAAATTGATAAACATTTTTTTAAAGCTTGCTGAAATTTATTTTCTGCATCTAAATGAACATTATAATCGTACCAACAAATATAATTAAACCATAATTCTAATGGATCATCACCCCTATATACTTCGATAGCATTTTCCCAAGCTCTATTTACGATTACGTATATAAATAAATAAATATAGAAGTAGAATTTTATTTCATTTTATTTGATATTTATAAACATACATATATGATGTATATGTCATTTTTATGAACTTACTGTTTATCACGATAAAATAACTGTGATTCTGACATTTTATCCTTATTTTATAAAAAAAAAATAATTACAATACGACGTTATTGATACTGGTATACTTAAGTTCTATATTCAAAAAATATTCAAAAAAAAAAGGAAGAAGGACAAAACAATATTGTAAATATACTAATACTAAAATGATAAAAATTATAAGAACATTTTTAGATTAATTGAAGAGAAAAAAATAATAATAATTGTCAGTTACGTAATTAAATGCTTAATTTTAAAATTATAGCATCTAATATTTTTTAATTTAATTTTATACATGTGTAAATGTTCATCATCTCACTATAATCTGTAAGAAAAAAAAAATTATAGAAATATAATTTTATATTTTTATTATATTAGTCAAGGATCAATGAATTAAATTTTATGTGTATGGTGATTGATTGGTGATGTTGTTCTCTATTATTTTGTGCTCATAATACATACTCCAATTTGAATTTGAATGCCTGTCTGACTCTGGATTATTTATGATTAACGTACTTACACGTTATATTCATGTAATTTAAGGTAAGAGTGAAAGAGTGACTCTAGAGGGTTTCTATTTTTCACATGTACCAATATACAGTACTTAATGTAGGTACTAGGTAGGTACGGGTACCTACAATATATTAAATGTCAAATCATGTGAAAAAATCTTCAAATTTATATAATAAAATCTAATCGATTCGATGCAGATAATTATATGTATGTAGATTATACATATTAGGTACAATCAAACGAATCATTAAACATAATTTGAATTTACTTTAATTTCTAAATAATAAAAATTCGGGAAAAACCTGAATGACCACAGTTGTTTTTTTTTTTTAATTAATGATTTTTATATGCTCACATATCTATTATGGGGCATAATTTCATTGTTATTAATCTCTATTTTAAACTACCCAGACCCACCCACAACAATATACTAATAAGCAAGTTTTCTGATATTTTAAATTATGAATTTCTTTAATTTTGACTTTGAGGATTTAGTTCTGATAAGATAACACTGAATCATTTACGATTTGCTTTTCTAATCCGCTATTAATTCAAAACATTTATTTTGAAAATTTTGAAAAATAATAATTTAACACTGAAATCTAAATATAAATGTATAAATGAAATTTAAAGAAATCATTCATGAAAATGCACTTTTCTATAACATTTTTGATACACCGACCCGCCTTATGGTCTTATTTACCGTAGCGTAGGCAAATGTGTAATTTGAAATTTGATGATTTTGATATCTTTTTACATACATATATACATATGTACATACAAATTCTTTTATTTATTTTTGTTTTTGATGCATCCATCCATGGTCTGGTCTGTTCCAATACAATAATAGGTTACTATTTAATCATTTTGGATCTAGACTAGACATTCCAGGAATTATATGTATTTATGTCCATGAAATGAAAAGCATACAATTACAATATCCGATCATAATTCACATGTTTTGTCTCAATCATCATCATCATCATTATATAGCTATTAGGTAAATAGCTATGTATATTTAAGTTAATATCTATTCACATACATTAATTATATGTTCATCTCTGACTCTGCAACTAACTATACATAATAATTGCATTGCAATCATATTCATAAATCTACACACATTCAAATTATATATGTACCATCAGATCAGAGAAGTAGTAGCAGCAGCAGCAGTATCACCAACAATAATAATAATAATAACAACAACAACACATCTTTATAATTAACAAAGCAAAGCAACTATTATTTTCGAAAGTTAATCAAAATCCATGAAAACTAAACAAATTTCATTCACCAAATTTAAATCATTTAAAATCAATCAATTGTAAATTGTGTTATATACTTTAAAAAATTTAAAATATAAATTCTAAACTTACAATTTATTATAAAATTATTTTTACTAGCTATATATCTAAAACAAAAAAAAATTTTCAGAATGGCAGTTTGCCACTTCACTTCAGCCTTTTTTCACGTTCAGTTCAGCAGCAAGAATACACACCACACACCCTCAAAACTCAAACCAATACTCAAACCATACCATATCATTCATATAGATATTCTTGAATTCATGTTAATCATCATGTTCATCAGCATACAGTTACAGACACAGCACACAGCATATATATATATATATATTAACAGTAGAGCACAGCAGCACCAAAACCGCAGCACACTTTGACACAACCGTATAATTCGTATATTGTATCGTATTCGTATCTATATTCTATATATAAATATATAACACCACACCTGTCAAGTCACACACCACACGTCTATTCTATTCTATTCAAATCCACACTTATATTCACCACAGTGCGGTGTTTACGTGTGTGTTTGACAAATTCGAAAATTTCAATTTATAAATAAGAAAATACCATACCAAAAACCAAACCAACAAGCAACGATTCAATTTTGACAAACTAATGCCCCATTTCCGATTTCTTCACTTCCAACCAAACCAACATCTTCTTGCTAACTTTAACAAAATTTACACTTTTCTTCATCTCTGATTAGTGCTTACCTATCAGCTAACTTTAGTTGGAAGATAAAGCTTTGATTATTTTATACTACCGCCGCCGACTAGTTGTCTAACTGGAACACATTCACATAACTAATGGCCAATTTCTTCACATTTTCTGCTAGCTGGGTCGCTGGGTGTCATTATCTCCCTAGCATCTTCAAAGCTGCTATACTCTATATAAGCTATTTGAATAAACAAAAATAAATAATATTAATAAAATAAAAGTAAGTCTAGTTGACAGCTAGCAAGTAGCAACGACAACGAGTCACGGCATACACATTTCTAAGGCAATGTAAAGAAAATTCTGACGTTTAATGTCTGACGTCACATAGACACAGAGGTCGTCGGAATATAAACAACACAACAACAAGAAACAATTTATACATACAACACAACAACAACGCACAATTTTACATTTTTATTTAATTTCTATCTGTATTTCGTTTTTTCGTGTACGCATTTTTACATTATTGCAAGATTGATGATAAAATAATATATTTTGCATACCTTTTGAAAATTTTTGTTTACTGAGAGATTTTTGATAATCATGTATATTTGAACTATTTTTTCATCGGAAACCTCTTTCATTTTGACTCCAAAAGAAAGATCGAATCTCCTAAATTATATGGATATACTTTGATAATACCACACAATGACACAAATCAATGCGGCAACACAACATGAAGGCATGAAAAATTTTACGTGAACATTGGGCCGTAATATTTGGGTGAAGTGGATAAAAATAAGTAAAAGCATGCATACTGCATTTGTCATATCGAAATTCGAAATCGAATACAAAATACGATATGAAATGAATTTTGGAAGATGAAGTAAACACACCACACACAACGACAGCATACAGCCAGCCAACAGCCAGCATTCAACAGCAACAGCACCGCAGCGCAGTAGCACTTATCATCATTCATCACAACCCCAGCATCTCACAATAGTAGTAGAATCACGATCAAATAGTAGTAGATACAGTCAAATGGTAGTAGAAATTGAAAGCATGTACATATTCTTTGAAAATGTACTTTTATTTCATCATTTATTTCATATATAATGTATATAAAGAAAAGTTAATTCATACAAAACAAAAATAAAACATCCTTTATGGCATAAAATTAAACATAACAATTGAAAAAAGAAAAAAATAAAAAATAAATAAATAAATGACTTTTCAGTGTAAATTTTCAATGAGTTTCTTTTGCAGTCTTTTATGATTAAAATAAGAATTCAAAAATTCAAGAAATTGAAACAAGTGGTGTGTGACTGTTGACTGTTGGTAGGATGTTGGTATTGGTAGATTAGGCAGGTAGGTATTATAAAATAAGGAAAAACTAGAAACGAAATGGAATTAAAAATTAACAGAAAGTTTGATTGTTGCTAATTTTGAACGAACTATATTAATCGAGAAAACTTTGAAATAGAAATGGTAGTAGATTTCAGTGTCAACGAAGTAGGTACTTTTTATTATGAAATAGTAGCAGATCTACTACAATTGTAGTAGGAGTGATAGCACTGATCACAACTGCAATTGCATGTACAATGTACATCATAGAGGTATTATATTTATATTTTATATTCATATATCATATATGATGTGTACAATTTGAAATTGAACCATCATACAAATTCAAATTTCTCCTCAGAAATTTTCACGTCAATTTAACAACAGACAGAGCAGCAGAATTCATTGATTATTATTAGAAAAAAAAAATTGTATTTGATATATCTGGAAAGAAATTGTGTGTGCTAAAAATCAGATATAAAAATAGAAGTAATAAAGAAAGTGTACATATTTTAATTGCCTAATAATTTTAATAAAATAAAACATGGATAAACGAAAATTATCGTAAGTACATAATACATAAAATAAGGAATTTTAAGTAAAATTTTTGCAATAGAAATTGATTTTCTTTTCATCTATTGATTTGACTTGACGACTAATAGAATAAATATGTATGATTTTTTAAATGACTCTGACGACGATTGTTGTATATTTACATAGCTACATACATCATACATATTATAATTATACTATACATACTGTAGCTTATGTATTATTAAATTTATCCATAAATATGTATGTACATATATATAATAATAAACATATTCCAATTCCACATATATACAACATACAATTTAATATAATATTGATAATATATGTTAGAGAAGAGAAATTTTTCTTCTAAAATTGAATCGTATGCAAAGGAATTTAATTAATAAAAATTAAATTTTAAATTAAAAAATATATTACTTGAATACAGAAAAAAAAAACAATTTAAATTTCTTCTTCTTGATAAATATTAAAAACTTTCAAGGACATTATTACTTTACATACAATCTCACATAATATATACCTACATTTACATATGTATATAAAAGGACATGCAAATTTTCTTTAAACAATTAAAATAACTATGTAAATTCTTAATATGATTCATGTTCATGTTATCAATTACACATTTCTTCCATTAAACAAAACGTATCCAACCGAATAAAAATGCATATTCGCGGATTGAATGAAATTTTATCTTTCGTATAAAATTCAATTAATTTTTGTAAAATTTTTTTTCTTTTTCTTTATAAATTTCAGAAAAGAATTGTAGGTATTCTTTGTAGTTTGTACAATTGCTTGTTTTTTGAAAAACAAAAAATCCATGCCAATAAAAAGTTTCAATTACAATTCTCATAATAATAGTTCCTATTTCCTAAGTACATACTTAACAATTATTGTATTTCTAGAACAATTACATTTACAAGTTTGTGTGTAAATATAAGCAAGTTAGCTACATACATACTTAGTTTAATAACCCTATAATATAAATTATCTACCACTACCATTATTATTGATTTAAGAATATTAATAATGTTCTTCTCAGATTTAGTCTTTAAGTAATCAAAATATTATGTACATACAAAAAATACAACAGAGATATGATTTATCGATGTTTAAGAAACTCAAAACAAAATAATGTAGGTAGTAATCTACTAATATTTGCCAATTAAATTCAACTCAACATCTCGTTTTCGATTCGAATCCAACCACAAAGTGTCCTATTTTGTTGTTTTAAATTGAAAGCCACAAAAATAATGCAATGTCTGTTCTCTATTGTCTGTGTCTGAGAACGAATATATGTAAATTATATTTATTTTTTTGTCTTCCAATTTAGTATTTCATTCAATTAATATTATAATGTGTCTGGCTGGGTGTTAAATGCAGCTGTATTATGTCTAGTATAATTAAAAAAAAAAAAAATAAGCTCAAATGCAGTTTTAAAAATGCAAATCGGTGTTAGTGTAATTTACAGTATATCATAATTGAAATTTTTAAACTAAGATAGGAACAAAATTATACATATTTACTATTTTACTCTCGCTATAAATAACAAAAGTGAATAAAGAAAATATTATTTTACAAAAACAAAGTTTTATCCAGTATTACTTTTACTTATATATCTATGTACATTACATGGAGATATAAAATAATTAAGTTCAAGGCTATTCAATTCAAAATCGATAACGAATCGGTGATTTAAATTGAATAAATTCCTTAACAATGATTACATACTTAACGCTCCAACTCCAATCACTCTATAGTCTATATAAATAAATGTATAATATGTGGTGATAATATATTGAAGGGTCATTACATGCGGGTGGATAGGGTATAGATAAAATTATTATTTTCTTACCCAAATCCAAAAAAATTTTTTTTAAAACTCTCATTTTGCATGATTTCTGGTAATAATTATTTTTATTTAAAAAGCATAAAAGATTCCTAAAATTTTACGATAAATTCTTATCATGATTTCTCTTTTTATCAACGATTAATGTTGATAACAAAAATTATAATGTAAAACTGTTGCTTTTACGAGTAATAAACATGAAAATTACCTATTTTTTTGTTTTCAATAGCAAAAATATTTACATTCAATTCTTTTGATATTAAAAAATAAATTCGTACTATATGTAGTACTAGATAATTATAAAAACAAAACAAAACTATTAATGATGATAAATAAATAAAAAATAATTTAAATTTATTTTAATTTTTTTTTATTTTTTTTTTTTTCATATATTTAGAACTGCAGGAGATTCATTATATCAAGTATTAGGTATTGAGAAAACAGCTACTGCAGATGATATAAAAAAGACATACAGAAAGCTTGCATTAAAATATCATCCAGATAAAAATCCAAATAATTTAGAAGCTGCTGAGAAGGTAAGCAAATAAACTACAATGCGTGGATACGATCTAAATGACATTTTTTTTTTTTTGCATATTAAAATCGATTCGTAAATGGTAAAAATTAATCAAATTCAAATATTTTAATGGTTTTTTCTTTTCTTTTTTTTTAATTCATTACAGTTTAAAGAAGTGAATAGAGCACATTCCATTTTAAGCGATCAGACAAAAAGGAATATATATGATAATTATGGTTCTCTCGGTTTATATATTGCTGAACAATTCGGTGAAGAAAATGTAAACGCATACTTTGTAGTAACATCACCAGCTTGTAAGGTAAATAATTACACATTATGAAAAAACAAAACCTACAAATATTATATGAAACGATTTAATTACGTCTATCTAAATTTAAAAAAAAAATTTGTTTTTAATAGGCAATATTCTTATGCTGTGCAGTAATAACTGGATGTTATTGTTGTTGCTGTTGTTGCTGTTGTTGCAATTTCTGTTTTGGGAAATATAAACCGGTACCACATGAAAATACTGGAGATTATCATCATTTAAATGTAAGTATTATATTAAATTGAGATTTGTTTTTTTTTTTTATTTTTCTTTTCTTTATTTTAAATAGAAAAGAAATATATATTTTATTATTCTAATTTATTGCTTGATGATTTTTGTGGAAAATTATTTACATATAAATTTTATTATAATATTATCATTATTATTATTATTGAATAATCAGAATTTGAAACAAGAAAAAAGCTTTACAAGTAAATCAAGAAAAAGAAAAAAGAAAATGAAAAGTATTTATACAATGACAATCGCTAAGGTAAGTAGCGAAGCACAAAAAAAAAAAAAAAATGAAGTTACAGTTCAATAATTTTCGCAAAAATAAAATTTTTTTTGATCATTTATATTACATTATTACAATAATTAGCATATCACGAATGTTGTTTATACTTTTTAATTATAAGCCGCAAACGTTAAAATAAAATTTCATTTTTAAAATATTTTTAATGCTGAAAATGAAATGCAATGCTATTTAAAGAAAGAAAATGGACACAATGTGATGCTTTTACCTCTATAGCTAAGTCTAAGCGTATTAAAAATTGTTAAAATTTATTGCATTACCCTGAGTTTATACTAGCAATATATGGACGACAATGTCAATATATTTGTCATAACATATTGCTGCGGTGTGGACAGATAATGGAAGCAAAAACGTTTCAAAGTAAAAAACAAAAAAAATTTGTGAAAAATATTCGGTGTTTGAAACTTCTAGATAACACAGAGAAATGTTTTAATGACTTTTTTTTTTCAATATTTTTACGACTTTTTCATGTGTCAAAATCAACATATCAAAATTATTGTCGCAATATTTTTGTGAAGCAATAAGGATAATCACTTCAAATCGTAAATTCACGCAACACATAAAACACAAATCGTTATTATTGTAACTTAAATCTTCACAGATTCTTATTTTGTCACACACAAGATACAAAATTCAAATCTCAAAATATAAATACAAACTAAATTTTCAAATTTAAATTTTTCAAAATGTTTTTATTGTGTTGTGATGAACGAATGAGAAGAATAAATGACAATAATACTTGACGATAGCAACAGTTGTCTTTTTGTTCTGTCAAAATTAGCAAACAAACCGCACGGAATAATTGTACAATTATTTATTCTGTTCCAACGTGAACGGAAAAAAGTCTTAAATCGATATTTTATTCCGGTTCGAACTGCGTACATACTCATAAAACAAAAAGTACATGAAAAAATTGGGTGCATGAATAAAAATAAATAGTCTCGTTCATTTTACGTAGAGTTCGTAATTATCAAAACAAAGGAAAAATATTACGAAATTTCGTAAAAATACGATCAATTACGCTACTTACGTGAACTACGAGACTTACGAGATTTGAAATGAATACCCTCAATGATCTTAAAACTCCAACTCCAAGCTCTAACCAAAGCGGAAACAATATTGGCATCTAAAAAAAATCTGCCGGAAATGCATATCCAATAATTACTAGTATAGACGCAGGGTTAGATAGCTAAATTTTGGAGTCGTAATAGTAGCTCACTCAATTGCATATTTATGCATAAATTATGTATGTTATAATATTCGATTTATTTACAATCAAAATTTCTATTAATTAAATACGAATTGTCCAAAATACGCATATGAAATGAAAACATCGAATAATCAAATCAGTAATTTATATATAATGTATTTTTTGAATATTATAACAGCAATATTTTTATATTATTTGAAATTATTGGTTTACTTTAATAAACCATAAACACTCAATGAATTGAAAATCTTATGTCTTCGACACACAGAGGTTGAAATTAAGTAGATTTCATTTTAAATCCGAGTAGAAATTACGAAGGTGACACACAGCGATTTTGACAATTTGTCTAATTTTAATTTAATTTATCTGAACATAACCTACTTCTTCTATTAAATTTAACTGTCAATTATATTCAATTATTTCTTAATGAAAATTTAAAAAAAAAAACATTTTTTTTGGTTTACGATTTGTTGCGGTAGATGTCTCTGTTATACGTAAAGAGCGAAACATGATTAGATTTCAAGCGATAATTACGTATTTTTTATGTAATTTCGCTGACTAGATTTCGGCCCAAATCCGTTGTTTTTTCCGGATTTCGAGGCTGAAATTAGCAAAATACTTAATTTCAACCTCTGTGTGTCTACAATATTAACATTATTCAGCTGTCAGTTTATTTTCTCACCACTATAGAAATTCTTATTTGATCATTTTCATTTGTAGGTAGACGAATGAAGTTCTTTTGAAACCTCATTCAAACTTTACTTAAATGATATTAGATTGAAAATATTCCCATCTCTATGTCAATGTTAATGATAATTTAAATTTAATTCGCTATGAATTATAGTTGAATCATTATTGTCTACAAGCTACAAGGGATCTAATTTATGTACATATATAGTATTGAAGATGAATACTAAATTGATACTGTTGCTTCAATTAAAAGCAGTTGCGCTTTGAAATTTATCCCTTCTGTGTTTTAATAACAATATGTGCGTGCACATACGTAAATGCATCTATTAGAATGGCACGTCAATCATAAATTTTTGCAATTGATTATTATTATTTTTTAATTATGTATGTTATTTCAAAAATTTTTCTTGTACATAATTTACTACATAAATTTTATATGTGATGCACCATTTTTTTTTGTGTATGTGTGTATGTGTGTGTATGTATATGTATATTTCTGTATAATACACCAAATCAAAGATATTACGAACGACTCATTGTACATATCTGAGCAAAAATGAAATTTTTTTAATCATAAAACTTACATCTGTTTAATTTTATATGAAAAATTTCCTTGTATACATAATTTAATATTTTGCACATTATTATTCATCATAAAAAAAATATTTTTTTTCTCTTTTTCAATGAAAAACTTGTAGTTTAATTCTATAATAATTAATAGTCTAGTTGAATTTTTTTCTCTGAGTTAAAATTAAAATTTAAAATTAGAAAAAAAAAAAAATGAATCAAAATATTAAATTTATTTTTTGTAATGTTTTTCTTATCCATCTCTTATCAAAAATTTCACGAAAATCATCAAAATTTTTTTTATTTATTTTTTGGATTTTTTTTTTTATTTTTTTCTAATTTAATTTTTTTTTCTCGTTTGAATATATATGTACATATATATAATTTTATATATATTTTCGTTTGTTCAACTATCATCACATTCAAAAAATTAAAAAAAAAAAAAATAAAATAAAAAAAAAATAACCAGCGAGATGGAGTTCCTAATAGATCTGAAGCAAATATTGATCCATCAAATCCTAGATTTAGAAAGGTAAGTTCATTATTAAAAATAAAAAAATTATACATATATTTTTTTATTATTGTATATAATAAATATGAGTAGTAATTGATTTTAAATTAAAATTTTTGTTAAAAACAAAAAAAAAACCTCTATCTTATACTGTATTTTAGTCTTAACTAAACAGATTTAGATTAAGAGTAAAACAATTTTCCACATCACATATTTGTAACATATTTTTTTTTTTTTATGTTAAGGGGCGAAGATAATTGTAAAAATATCTGTCCACTGTGGCCCACCGACCAAAATCAGTTCATAAATTTCGCGCATGTTTCTGTATGTGTTAGTAAAATTTTTGTATCCGGATATGATTTTGATCTTGAGAAAAATGATAAGCTCTTCCTACTTTCTATCAGAAATCTTCATCCGGGCATTTATGTACACAAACACAACTCATCTTGTTTATTTTTCGCACATCAATTTTGCGCAAGTGTAAATATATTTTCTTTTGCACTCATGTCATGTCATGTCATGTCATGTCATGTCATGCCAATCTAAATATAATACGAATATTATTAGTGATTTGGGCAAAGCTCTAGCTATAGCTTTTACATGTTCTTTCTTCGACGATGCAAATGCAAAAAATGAAACTGGTTTTGATTTTTCTCCGTTCGCTGTTCGTTTTACGATGATAGTGTGTGTGTTGTGTATGAAAATTTATCGTATTTCGGCTTTTTTAGCTAGTGACAATCATATGTTCATAGCGTGACAAATGAAAATTTTCTGCCAGCTTAAATTTCGGCTGAACCGAAAACGCAGCTGAAAATGATAATCTATAAGCCCGCATTTACATTATCTTTAAAGTCAAGAATGTGACGTCATTAACTTAGAAGAGAGGTATAGAAGGGAGAGACAAGAGGAAACAGTTTGGTTTACTTTCTTGCTTTCTTGAATTTAATGTTGCCAGTATGTTAATAATCAAAATTAGTAGAATTTTTCACCATCAACAAAAATGCAATACTGCTATAGGTTATTAATAATACTTAATAATAATCAATTTAAATAATTGATAATAAACTAATAATCAATTAAAATAAAAATTTATATGTATGTATATATATATATTTTTTTAGTTATTGTTTTTTATCACAATCGAATTTTTAACTTAATTTTAATGAAAAATGTCAAACATGAAAGCAAGAATGAAAATCATAAAATAAGTACATATATGGCAATACTACTAATAGGCATCGCATATAAAAATATACGACATGAAACATGAGCAAGAAAGCAAGAATGGATATAATGTAAATGCTATCGTTCAGTTCTGAGTTTCAAACCGAAATTGTGTGTTTTGAAATAATTGCAAAATGAAAGATATTAGAAAAAGGAGTGTCAGAAAAATGAAACAAGCTAGCAGATTTAAAATTTCGAAAAGCTCACGTTTATATTCAAGATAAAAAAGCCGAAAATCTTCGATTGTATTGTATTATAATGTTAAGACGTAGTCACTATAAGCCCGTTCCGTCACGTTTCAAAACATACCTGTTGTAATAAAACGGAACGTATATAGTAAAGTTGAAAACTAATTATGAAAATTTATTTGGAAACAGGTTATGTTATCCGTAAAAAGTTGAAATTTGTTCAACTTCAACTTTTCGCACCGTTCCGTTCTGTTAATCGTAACAGATTTTCCGTCAATCGACATAAATAACATGGAAATGTCAAATATCCAACTTTTTTCTTTTTACGGAACGGGCTTATCGTGACTTCGCCTCTGTAAATAACATTTATTTAAATCCATGTGCTTAAAGCTCGTGGTGGCAGGAAATTTTCAACTGTGTGTTTCTCGCCTTAAAACGACGATAATGTGAATACATTAACATTATCTGCTGCCTGCATACGTCGATCGTTACATAATAGGAAAGTTGATCAATTTTATTATATATTTATGCATAGATTATCTATACAAATGTGCAACAATCTGTAAATCACATACCATAGAAAACATTATAAAGTATGTGCATGTGCATTTTATTCACTTCCAGACATCGTTTTATACATATTTTATTATTCAGTTTCATCTTTCATCTTTTTAAGAATTTATTTTTTTATTTAGTTTATTGGAAAATTAAAGAATGATTAAATTTTAAAATGTATCGATGCATCGGTATCCACAAATACAATTCAGCCAATTCAGCGTATTAAATCTCTAATACAATGAATTATTATGCATTTGGATAACTGTATCAATGCATTTTAAAATAAAATTATTTTCATTTTTTTAGTATATGTATTTATTGTGAAATTGTATTGAAAAATTATTTCAGGAGGATGTAGCTGCTGATTTAATCGAAGTAAATCCATCATCTGGTTCACCGATTACATCTCAGCCAGCACCTGGTCAAGGTACTGGTGCTGGTATGGTATTTGCAATGCCACCACCACCATCACAGCCATCTAGCACAAATCCATTTACTTCAGGTACTGCTGTAGCTGCAACTGAATCAACATTATTGAATACATCGGAACAAGTTACTTATACACCAGGTAACCAAAATGTAATGATATTGTAAAATTAATGACATTACATAATTGATTTGAATTAATTTTTATTTTAATTTATATATATACATTATGTAAGGTTTAACATCATCACCTCGTCACAACTACTAAAAAAAAATACTAAAATCTAAAAACGAAGAAAAACATTTTAGATGATAATTTTTAATTTATTTTGATAAAAAATAAATTTAAATGGAGAAGACGAAATACCGGAAATAAAATGAAAAGATTATAAAAGATACCAGGATAAATTAGATGCTACATACATAAATATGGAACTTTAACTAATTAAAGAATAAAAATAAAAATAAAATTAAATAAATTAATTAATTATAATATAATTAATGTAATGTTATAAGGGAGAAAATAATTAATTTGTGCCCATACTTTCTATAATAATTAATTCAGTAACACATTACATACAAAAATATTAAAAAATGTAAAAACAAAAAAAAAACAAAAAATGTCATTAATTGAACATATTTTTAATGTATTATGTATTTAATTAAATGTATTAATAATATATACAAGTCGTTCATTAGAAACTTCTAAAATATGTTATGTATGTACATGATAAACGATATAAATTTTTATTTTTATTTTTTTTTTAATAATTTAAGAATATACATGTATTATATATTTTAAAATTATTTTTATTTTTAATTTGTTTTCTTTCTCTCCTTTTTTTACCCATTTTATTTTTAAAAATTAAAAACAATCAATAAAATTCTATTAATTCTCTGCCAACTAAAAGTTTCTTACTGAAATTCAATTTGATACTTTAATAATAATAATAAAAAGGGATGTCGATGTAAAAAAAAAAATACATCGAGATTTTCAAATTACACAACATTTATTTACTGGCCTCGGTAGCTAGAATAAAAAGGCGTACTAAAATTAATTTATTCATTAAAAAAAAGTTATCGAAAGTATAATAATTTTAGTAATACCATGTAGTAGTACATACTGTTTATTCAGCTTCTTCTGAGTATTCTTTAAAATACATTATCATCATCATCAACATTGTCATCGTCATAATGATAATCATCACTTTAAAAATACTATGAAACGGATAAGATAAGTAATTCGAAATCATATAAGGTTTATGAATATGATTAGCCGTCAACGTCAACGGTAACGTCAAATAACATCGAAAATATAAATACAATTAAATGTCAACGTTATTTATTTTCATGAAGCACCACATTGAATAAAACTACAAAAATATCATAAAAACTCGGAACATAATGACACAAAATACTAGTTATGTACCACATCGTCAAGATCGTCATCCGTAAAAATTAGAAAGTTGAGCTACTTATTATATGCCGTTATCGTCACCGTCAACAAAAAAAAAAAAAATGTGATTGCTAATCATGTTCAACTACATTAATTTTATATGTATTCAGAAAAGAATGACATCAACGGTAACGGTGACGGTGTCGGCTAATCATATTCAGACCTATATAGAGTTCCAAGGTTTGAGTAAAATTCGAAATCATATAGAATTCGAGATTCGAGTAAAAGTTAAAGGCATATTATATGTGCGTGTGTGTGGTTGTTTGTTTATGTGTGTATATATATATATTTAATAACAAAAGAATCTAATATTTATTTTTACTTTTGTCAATTTATGCACTGCCGAATAAATAAATTCTTGATACATTATTACCAGAAAAAAAAGCGAAAAAAAATTTTAATTTGTTTCAATTCGATAATAAAATTAAATTAACGTTTTCCAAAAACAAAAAAACACAAAATTTTACTTAAAAAGTGTGTGTGTTTGTGTTAAAATTCAAGTAATTGATTCAATATCCTAAGTGAAAATGGTACTGTCGATACAAGGAATTTATCCATCCATATACTAGGTAATACCAAAAATCATATAGTATAGAAGATATCTTATGCCATACAAAATTCTTTATATGGAAAAAATATGAAAAAATAAATTTCAATATCAGCTTATTTACCCAAGCTTTAAAATGAAGTTGGAATTGCATGGCGTTCAAATTGAAGTTTTCGCGTTTGAACGTTCTGCTATAGCTTGCATGAGTGTTTGAATAAGACTGATAAGACGTACTCTGACGTACAACTTTTATACAGTCAATAATTCTAATATATATATATATATATTGATATATTACCAAAAATCCTAGTATATATGATTTTTGGTAATACATATACATATTATAATATGTGCATGTGCATTCATATATTTTTTTTTTTTTTTTTGGCTCGTCTATTCCGTTCATTCGGTGGCTCATTAAAATTTTATTATTTTTTTTTTTTATAAAATTTATAAGAAAAAAATATTATTATTATCTTTCATCATTATAGTCATAGTAATAGTTATCGTGTATGAAATATAGTCAGTAGAAGTAGTAGTAGTAGTAGTAGTAGTAGTAGTAGTAGCTGTAGTTAATATAATATGTAATTATATATACATAAATCATATGATTAATACATATGTATGTATGTACAATATTTAGTTACTAATGAACGTCTTGTATAAATTATAAGAATACGTATTATTTTTTAGCTCTAAAATTGAGAGATAAAGAGAAAAAAAAAAATTTAAAAAAATAAAAACTTTTACATAAAAAATACATAAATTAATTACATATAATTAATATGATATATTTATTATTATTATACATATATATATATATATATATATATATATATATATATATATATGTATATATATATATTATATAATTAGTTAAAATATATTATACATAATTGTGAAACAGATTGTACATAAATATTACATAAATATAATAATGATTATTATGATTATACGATTATTATCAATTTTTAATTATTATTATTATTATCATTATTAATATTATTATTGTATTTAAATATATATTACATCAAGAAATCGATAAAATATAATCAAACAAACAAACAAACAAATTAATAAAAAGCATGTAATTATAAATAAAAGCCAAATTTCATTAATTAATTTTCAGAATTAAAAATAAAATAAAAAACCTTAAAAGAAATTAAAATTACAATAAATTATAAATAAAAAAAAAATGTTCTATTTTTTTTTTTTTTTTTTGTTTATTATGCATACAAGAAAAAACAAAAAAGAAAAATAAAATTATCGTTTTTATTTTGTTTTTTTTGTTTTTTTAATTTTATCTACATTTTAATTTGATTACAATAAATTATAATCTATAATAATAATGTAATAAAAATTAAAATCCAAAAAAAAAGAAAAAACGAACAAACAAACAAATACAAACACAATCATCGTATAGCAAAAAAAAAAAAAAAAAAATTATGTAAAGGTATTCACTTAAGAGAGTAAAATTACAGGCTCATATTAGATTTTAAGTGAATGCATATACATATTTGAAATTTTCTTGGTATGTATTTTCATTTTTAAAAAACTATCATGTCGATTGTGAATTTCTGATTAATAGAAAAATTTTTTTTTTCAAAAAGTCCTAGTAGAAGGATAATAAAGGGCATTTTAAGACGCATCTTTTGAGCCATAAAACACATCTGTATCACTTACCGTTATGAAGATATTGACGAAAAAGAAGAAAAACAATTTTTTTTTCTCTACGGGGTATATCCTTTGAAGTTTGGGTGGTGAGCGCTACGAATTTTTTTCAGTTTGTTTAAACGGGCATTCCCTCTGTTCATTACGCCACCACCCTACCCTCTCCGGAGATAGGGTTAAAATATAAACCTTTACCTAGAAAAATATTCGAACGAACATTCATATTATTGTATTGAAATTCGAAAATGTTTCGTTCGAAATAAAATAAGTAGTAATAGTGAATTCCGTGTGAGTTGTATACATATGCATATATTCTGTCAACTAACTATTCTGACATATTTACATAGCGAATCAAAGAAAAATGTGAAGAAAATGGTAAGTATTTCATACGTTTTGAAGACATTAGAAAAAAATTTTTTTTTTTTTACTATCCTTGATGCCTTTTCAGATGTATAAAAAAAATGATAGCTAAAACTATTATATAAATAATTACTGTAGAATTTCGAAATTCGATCGGAAATCAGTATTTGAACGAAGAAATCATTTGTCGGAATTCACAATGGACGTGTACATTTTTTTTTCTAAGCCACGATAACAAGAATGGGGGTTTTCAGAAATTCAGATCTTACTTGAAATATTTGCGCAGAACTTACTTATTGCTAATGCAGTTTTAGATTTATGCATGCAGACAACATTTTTGCAGATTATGTTTCTGAACACTTCACATGCAGCAATTACCTTACAAATTTGACGTTAACAATATTAAAACAAACAAATTTCAATAGTAAAAGTGACGTGAAATTAAGGTAAAAATGAATTCTTTATATATTTTTATGATTAGTTCTAAATTGAATATTATTATGAAAAAAATAAATAATTTGAGTTGTTAACGATATTTACAACAAAAGATGTCAGGTTATGTTGTTCTTTAAGTACATGCATCAGTAAAATAAAAACTGCGAGATTGCCTTAGACTTGCTGAAGAACTTACTTGCAGTTTTACTTTTAGACGAGTTGCATAGGCAGATTTGGAGTTTTAGACGCATTGCAATAGGCTTTTTCGAAAATGCAGGTTGCACTGTGTATTCTTTCGTATCTTAAAAATAGTACTAAAACAGTAATGTGCAGTCTGCAGGAATAAGGCAGCACTGCAAAATCCAATGGTTAAGAGTTTTCATTTCTGACATTTTGCATTTTCGAACGAAAAATTGAATGATAAGTGATAACCAACAATAATAATTATAATATTGAAAAATAATGTGTTTGATAAAAAATACTTTTTCTGTTTTGATATATGTATGTATAAGTATATTTATTTCTATATTAATATGTGCAATATTTATTTTTCAATAATTATACAAACAATGATTATTATTATTTTATGTTTCATTAATTAATAATAATACAATAATTTCTTTATTTAATTGACTGACTCTTACTTATCTAGAAAACCGACTGACTGACAATTACATATAATATATAAACTCCATTTTCAATTTCCATCATCTGATTACACTATACACTTGTCAGTAGCATATATGCAGTGTTTCAAATCACGCTGCTTATTTGCGTTAAGATCTTTCAGGCCTGTTTTGCATTTTATAATTTTCGAACGCACTGCATTGCAGTGCAAAACTTATCGAACGCTCTGCTTTTGCAGTTAATAGTTTTCGAACGAACTGCAAAAAAGATCTAACTTAGAACTGAATTTACGAAAAGGCCTAATTAATGCAGCAGTTTTCAATTTCTGAAAACTCCCAATCGAAAGGTGGAATTCACAATGCTGGAAAAAGGAAGCGAAATTCACCGTAACATAATTGTACATAGTACTTTGTAAAATAAATTACGCGACTATGTAATTTCAAGAGTTAAATTTACTCGCTTCATGTAAAATATTTTTAATACAAAATTTCATAAAAGCGTGTAAATCATATAAAAATACCAGTTTTACTTGGTTTACATACATTTTACTGCATTAAGTGAATACCCTTAATAATGTATCTAAATAAAATCATAAAGTTGAATTTTGTTGATAAATATGTTAATTTCAAAAAGAATAAAAATTTAAAAAAAAAATACATATTCGTTTTTTTGTTTGTTTATTTAAATAAACAAAATTTATATACATATTATATAAACAATATTAGATATGTATTTTCAATATAATAAATTTAAATAATAAATAAATAAATAAATATAACAAAAAGAAAAATATATAAAATAAATTTCAATTGTATATGTATGTAAAAGATTTAAAAACAAAATATAAATAAATAATAAAAATAAATAATTAAATAAACGCCCAATTTATTGATATGAAATAAATAAATAAACTAATTACATATTTAATTACTTCATTATGTATGTATCAATGTATCAATGATGTATGTATATTTATTTATTATGTTGTATCACATGTATAAATTTTATAAACGATTTAACGATAAAATTGTAAAATTAAAAAACATATTGAAACATAAAATTTAAAAATATATGTACATACAATGTTTTAAAATTGAAAACTTACACCACATCATAAATAAATAATACATAATATATAGTAAGGGTATTCATTTAATGCAGTAAAAGTCAAGTAAAACCTATAAATGACACGTATTTTCAAATTTTACTTGGTCTACATGCATTTTATCGAATTAAGTCAATACCCTTAATAATAATAATAATAAGTGCTTTCGATTTGGCAATTTCAAGTACTTGCGAGTACTAAAATGTGTCTAGGATAAATTGTTAAAACGAACGACACGAAAATTATTCGTAACTATTTGCATCTACTAGCAGCTACATACTTGAAAAATTTTTCATGAGTAGCTGCGAGTAGATGGTTTAGCACAGACATTTATCTTTCCCACTCGCAAGTACTTGAAATCGCCAAATCGAAAGCACCTAATAATGCAGTTTATATACTTTTGTGTAAGGCCATGTTCACACACTGCGACATATCGTTTGCGACAAGTCAAAATTTCTTCAAAATAAAATATATTTTTAAATGCGACAAATCGGAAATTTTTTCGATATGTATGAAAATGCTCCCAAATATGTACATTAAGAGTATTCACGATTTGGTCTTGCATCATTGTAAACGGTGTAAACTCGTACAATCCTACACCTAGTGTAAACATCTTCAATGGAATTTTGATGTACACTGCTTGTAAAAATTTACAATCCTGAAACCCCATTGTATGCCGGTGTATGTTACCATTGCACATGCATAATATGCCATTCTGACATTTGATAAAAAATAAATGCTAAAGTAATTTGATTAAATTTATTTTTATAATATTTTAAGTGACATTATGTTATTAATTTATGCCGAGCCGATTCTACATTCAATGCAGTGACTTCAACTTCGACTTTGATTTAATGGATATGTATTAGAACTTCTACGTTCGTAAACTTGACAGCTACTTTTACATGTTAAGCATGCTGTAAAGTCGAAAGCCGAAGTCCAAGTTGAAGTTACTGAATTGAATGTAGAATCGACATAATACTCTAAATACAAATTAAAATATTGTACATGCACTGTACATGTATAATGTATAAAAATGTATGTACATACATATATAACATACCTAATTAAAACAAATATAAAAAATGAATATTTCAAGCAAGTACAATTAAATAAAAATAAAAATTGTTTAATTTAAAATTAAAAAAAAAAAAAATAGTGAATAAAACGAAAATTGAAAAGAAAATTCAACAAAAAACAAGACCGTTTACCATGATAATGATGAAAAATATGTATATGTATTTGTAAACATTACATAAATAATCATGTCAATCATGTAGTTCGAGTCGAGTTTTCGATCATCTTCGATTACATTCAATTACATATGTGCAACCATTTAGAAAAATGATTATCCAAAAGAGTACCTTTATATTTCTTGGAATAACCATATGAAACGTAAATCGATTCTTTTATTTTTTAATTTTTTTGTGAGAGATAATCATAGTATGGTATGTACCTATTATTTGTAAAAACATGTCACAATTCACAAAAAATTTACTATTTAACTTGCCTTTAAAAGTAGCCAGCACTAAATCTGCTTTCTTTTACATCACGTATCTCCAAAGTTACTTAACCGATTTCAATGAAATTTGAAATATAAATACTTTGAAAGGAGATGTGGTCCTTAAGTGGAACAATTTTTTTTTCTTAAATCTCCTTGTTTCCTTTTTACAGAGTACCAAAGTTGTCAAAATTGCGTTTTTTTTTTGGTCTTTAAATGCACCATGTATAGCAAAAATCAATAGAGAGATGAAGTTTTTAGGAAATTTTTATCACTCTCTGTTCTTATTCGTAAACTTAAAGGCATGATATATGTAAATAATCTTTCTGACCTATTTTTACATGTTAACATAATAATTATTTCCCATAAAAAATTTCAAAAAAATCTGTCTAGTTTTTATATGAGAAATATCAAAAGATTTATCTATTCTAGTATATCGTTTCTCTAATTGACTGCACATAGTTGTATGTTGTACATACATTACATGTAGATTTATATGTATTATACAAACTACAAAGTTCTTACATTAATTCAATAAAATTGTATAAAAAATAAATTGAAAACAACATAAATAAAAATAAAAAAAAAATTTTAATTTAGATGAAAAATAAAATTAATGAAAACATAAAAAAATAAAAACAAAAATTAAAACAAATAAAAAAACAACAAGAAAAACAAAATGTATAAATAAAAATTTTATCTGTTTATTATGTTATTTAGAAATGTAAAAAACTATAATAATAAAATATTATTATGTATAATTAAAAATCAAATTAAATAACCAAGATATTTAACTAAGATATCAAGAAGAAGAAATAAAAATGAAAAAGTTAATAATATAATAATAAAATTATACGATATAAAAATAATGATGATAATAAATAAATTAATAAAAATTCCAAATTTAAATTATAAATTTACGTACTACATTATGTATGTACAAGTATTAAAAAAAAAATTTACTGTGATAAATTTATTTATTACGATATTTTTCAATTTTGTCTTGAAAAAAAAAATGTATGCGCAGAATTAAATTACATTTACAATCCAGTGTAGTTTTAGTAGATTAGATTCAGAGTAGATTACCGTATAACGTTTATTACTTTATGGTACAATAAAAAAGTTACCATAGAACATAGACATAGAGATAAGTACCAATTAATTTCAATGAGGTGAAAAAGAATTTCAAGTGGTTAAAAAGAGATTGGGGATCTCCTCAAGCAGGTTTTTCAGAGATAATACCAGCAACGAATCATAATTTATTTCCGAAAATCGAGACGACAAAACATAACATAAATCTTGCAGAGATAAATAAGTTCATTGCTCTAGAAATCATTTTTCGGACAATTAATATACCACGAGTTAAAATATATTTGGCAAAATCCGTTGAAATTCAATCTCTCACGAACACAATGTCTAGATCTCGATTTCATTTCATTAGGAATCATCTAAAATTCTCATTGTCATCTTCGCCGCAATTCACAGATGATAAGTTATGGAAAATTTGTTCAATTATTACTAAAATTAATGAAAAATGCCAGAGTATCAGGAAATACGAATATCTTTGCATTGACGAGATGATGATATACCATTTAAAGGACGAACTTCAATAAAACAATATATGCATAAGAAATCAATTCGATATTCAATGGAGCATGAAAGTATTTGTTCTAGCTAGTTCAAATGGTGTAATGCATGATTTTCTAATATACCAGGGAAAAAATACAGATGTCATGAATATAGTTCAGAATCAGAATATAGGTTCTGCTCTTCTCCAAGAAACTACTGCATCGGATATATGTATATAAACGAAAACGTGGTATACCTCGATTTGATGAAGGCAACAATGAAAATTCTTCACCTTCTAGTAAAAACAAAATTGAAAGTCAACTGTGTGCCTCAGTAAGGTACGATTGCTAGGAGGTCAAAGAACATGATGTAAAAAAGAAGATTGCAAAGAAGTTACTCGCTTTGAAATGGTCTTTTGCCTTCAGGTAAAAAAAGTGTTTTTTCAGACATTCACAAAAAGAAACAGATGCTCAAGATTTTTATTTAATTTTTTTTTCTTTTATTTCGAATAAATCCGGATTATTTATTTCAAATCCGGACTATTTTCTGGCCTTAGTTCATCCCGTCGGATCCGTGCAGTTTAAATTTGGACTCGTCTGACCAAAGAAGAACATTCTTCCAATATCCTCCATCCAAGTGGAATGTTCTTTGACCCATTTTAAACAAGTTCGATAAAGAGGTTTCCTGACAGGTCTCCTTGCACTTAAACCTGCTTCTCGAAGCCTTCTGTGGACAGTGTGAACCCCCACATTAAGATTGATAGTCCTCGAAAGCTCTTCTCACATGTCATTCGCTGTCAAAGATCGGATCTTCAATCTTGATGGTATAAGAAGCTATAAAAGTAAAGTCAATTTTATCACATGGTCGCCATTTAAAACTTTTTATGACGTAGCCGTTTGACAGCTTTTAGTGTTTGTAAACAAATTTTCTTATTATTCATTTAATTTAGAGCGTTGGAGAAATAAAATAATTAATTAAATAAAAATTTTAAAAAAATAAATACATATATACAGGTACATTTTAATATTGAAAATAATTAAAATTATATAATAATATAAAAAGTATTGAAATAATATAGTAATAGCAAAAATAGTGTTAAAATAATATAATAATAATAATAATAATAATAATAATAGTAATAGAAATAAAAAAATTATTTTTGAAATTCAATTTAACATACTAACTTCCATAAAATTTATCAAAATTTGTCAAACGATATGTCACAGACAGTTAGAGCTTTCAAATTGACTTTACCTTATAAAGAGCTTATTTTACCATGCAATTTGTTCTTACTGTCATCGCACGGCGGCAACTAGAGCGTATACAGTTTTTACGCTGAACTTTACGTTGTCGCTATCGCCCAAATAGATTCTATTCTATTTTTCAGCGATAACGAGTCATCCCAATTACCAACCTGGATTTTGCGGTAGTATAGTAATCTATTCGCAAGAAGAAGAAATGTAAAATTCATATATATTTTACGCTGCAGTTGCGCCCGAATTGTGCGAACTTTCGGCGATACGCTGCAGTTGTCGCCGGAATTGTGCGATGCATGTTATAATCAGACGATCTGTTGTTGCCGTCGTTTTTCTGGGTCTATTGGTTCGGACCTTGCGAACCTTTATGTTTTTTAACCCATTTCCTTACAGTTGAATGGCTACAACCTAATTCTCTTCCTATTTCTCATATTCTATAGCCAACTTTAAATAATGTCAATATTTTCACTTTTTCTTGTGATAACTGGCGAGGCATATTTCCAAAAAATTCTCTTTTCAACAATAATATTTTAAAAATAAATTTATACTTCTATTTCTCATTTGAACTCATGTTTTAACAAATTAAAAGTGATCAGCAGGACTACCTAATTGAGTCCTTTTATACATGCCAAATTTAAATTTCGGTAGGAATTTAAATTGTACGTCAACGACTCAACGTCAACTTCTTTCAATAAAACCCAACCCGATGCAAGATTTTTTTTTGTTCTTACTTAAATAGAGACCGTAAGGGTTAAGACTTAAGACAATTTCAATCCAAAACAAATAATTTAAAATTTGATTCGAAAAGTTCTTTGTCGTATAAACAGGATAAATGCAAACAAAAGTAAAGTCAAAAAAATACAAGAAAAAGAAAGACAAAAAAAAATGAAAAATTGAAAGACAACGCAATTTCATTTTCATACAGTTTCCAGTTTCCAGTTTCCACTGCGATAATGTGATAAAATGATGGACAAGTGCCAAGTGATATTTTAATATATCAAAGATAATGCAGTGTGCAGTGTCAGTTGATAGAAATGATGGAAATCTACATTATCTTTGTATACATCCATTTTTATTCTACTCATTATCATTCATTTAATACATTACTCATGATATTCAGGCTATTACATTTACATACACCATACATAATATAAAACACTGAATAAATAAGAAAGAAATAATTAAGAAAGAAAAATAGAAAGAAGAAAAGGTAAAAAATGTTGAAGAAAACCGAAACCGAATAGAATTAGAATATAATATCGAAGAGGTAAAAAGAATAAGAAAGAAGAAAATTGAAAAAAAAAGTGAAAAAGAAGTTTGCATTGCAATTAATTAACTTTACTACAATTTTCTTTAACAGAGTTATTTTGTGTGAAAATTAACATTAAAATTTACAATTGAAATTTTGTAAAATCAATTTCAGACAATTATTATTCAATTTGTACTTTTAAAATAAAAAAAAATCATTTTTCGTTTTTCTAATTTTTAAATCAAATGTGAAGAGGAATTAAGTTTTTTTTTTGTTCATTTTTCTGTTGTATTTTTTTTATGTAGTATTAATGAAGGATTTATCAGACTTTTAAAGGTATTATGAAATAAAAATTAACTCAAATTAAAAACAAAAGAAATAGAAGAGTAAAAAATATTTCTAAATTAAAACGAAAAAAATAAAGACAAAAACTATATATTTTTTTTTATACAATTTCAACTTGTTTTTATTATGCAGTTTTATAAATTACTGCTGCTACTAATACTACTACTACTAGTACTAGTGAACGAACTGTCTACATGTTACGAAAAATGGCCGATCTTGATGCTGTAAATCTTGGCCTCGACGAAAATGAAGCAGACATTGCAGAGGAATTACAAGATTTTGGTGATTCATTTGATACAAGAAGTGAGGCATCAGCTGAAAGTTCAAGTAGTTCAGCAACAAATCCTAGTATTAGTTCAGTAAGTACGGATTCATCAATGAAATCGAAGAACCGGCGTGCACATTTAAAACGAGAAAGATCATTAAATGGAAGTGGTGGTGGTGTTCTAGGGAATAGTGGTGGTGGTGGTGTTGGTGGTCGTACTGGTAACAGTGAAATGATAAGTGGAATTAAAAGAAAAAAAACTTTGAATAGTATTAAGAGAAAAAATTCTGGTGTTGTTAATACGGATTCTGATGATGATGACAATGATGATAATGCTGGTGGTGGTGGTGATGAGGGTGGTCGTAATAGTAAAAACGGTGAAAAGAGTCCTAGTCCAAAAATTAAAAAAACCACTAATTCAATAACAGCTACAAATCATACAAAATCATCATCATCAGCAACAATAACAACAAATACATCTAAGCACAATTCAAAATCTTATGACTATATGACTAAATTAAATTATTTATTCCGAGATACAAGATTCTTTTTAATTAAATCGAATAATGCGGATAATGTTGGATTATCGAAAAGTAAAAATGTCTGGTCGACATTACCACAGAATGAAGCGAACTTAAATCAGGCATACAGAGAAAGTCGAAATGTTCTTTTAATATTCTCAGTTAATGAAAGTGGTAAGTAACATGATAAGAAATTTTTATAAATTTATTAGTCAATGTATTGTTGTTTTATATCTGTAATTGACCAATTTTGAAATTAAGAATTTTGGAAATGTTTCTCAACATGCACAGAAATACTTTATATATACAGAATAATAATTGAAGTAATTTATTTTCGGGGAAACTTCTGAATCGCTAACTCGTGATATCGTAACGGGACTTTTTTATAACGGTACTTTAGGATGTCCTCTTGAATGTGTCATGTGATGTGTCCTCAGTTGTGGAATTTCGATTTTCGAGAGAAAAATACCGTTAAAAATTTTTCCAAAAAATTTACTGTTCCACAAAAGTCGTCATATTTATTTTTTGGAATAGTGCAGGAAGGCGAATGATGTTGCATTTTGAAGATAAACTTACTCTTCTTTCTAAAGAAATATAATTTGTCTCGAAATAATAAGTAGTTCCTGAAATATAAGGACTCAAAGTAAAAATTTTATGTTTTTAAAAAAACGATTTTTCAACTTCTTTTGATATTGGTATACATATCTCCAAAAGTTGAGAGAAGACATACATGTGAAAATTTCGCAACTGACATATGACAAATTAAATTACCGTTATGATATCACAAGCTATCAATTCGGAAGTTCAGTCTTTATTTTCTAACTAACAAATTCTGTCAAAAGATTGGTCAATTACTGATGCATTAATAGTCCAGTCATTATAGCGTTTCACCTCGGAATGAGAGATAATAAGCTAGAAACTTCAGTTTGGCATTCTAAAAGTTGTGTCAAAAGCCTCATAAAGTGTCGTGTCTGCGTCGTGAGTTATTGAAGGTCAAAGGTCACAAAAATCGGTTTTTCGCGATTATCTCGGTTTCTACAGCTCCAATGACCTAAACACCTATAATAAAAATTGTAGAACGTAAAATTTGCAACAATTTCTGTTCTAACCATTTTTTCATACGCTCAACCGTTTTTGATATAGAGGGCGGAGAAAGTGCAGCGCTGGGCCATACATACCATAATACAAGGTCAATAGTGAATCTCGGTAAATAATACCTTGTATGTGCTTGTATAAAGTTGATCATTAAAACATTGCGAATAATGAATTATATGTAGTAAGAGGTGAGTCAGATAAATTTTGGAATTTTTACGGCGTTATAACTGAAAACCTAAAAGAGGTAGCGAATTGATGCGCATAGACAAATTATTCTATAAATAGTACGAAACATTTTAACTTTTTCCTTTTGTGTCTAAAACGTTTAATAAAAAAGATGTGCAGTAAACAAGAAGAAGAAAGAAAAATTATCTTGAACAAATTTTTAGAAAATAAGAAAAGATCGATAAGGAGATAGCTAAGGAAACAAATACTGGCGTACAAACAGTTTACAAAACAGTTTCAACAAAACAACACACAAAATTTCCTAAAAAGTTCATGGTATGGTAGGCTATTTGTAATTGTGGTCTATGGAGCAGGGAATTTATGACGACGGGAACAATAAATTCAAAGATGTACATTGAAGAATGTTTAGAAAAACGATTGAAATCCTTTATAAGACAACATCAAGGTTCAGTGTTATTTTGGCCAGATTTAGCAACTAGCCACTATGCTAATACAACGAGGCAATTGTATGAACAAAATGGGGCCCATGTGGTCCCGAAAGAGGCAAATCCACCTAATTGCCCAGAACTAAACCCAATTGAAAGATATTGGGCTAAAATGAAGTATCTATTGAAAAAAACAAAAAAAAAAAAAAATTGTAAGAATGATATTGATTTCAGAAATCGGTGGCGGAAAGCATATGAAGTGATCACAAATGAGTCTGTCCGGGTGCTGATGCAGCACCTCAAGCGAAAAGTTAAAAATTTTTGTAATAGATAATTATCTTCCTGCCAATATTTTGTAAAATAAAATCGTTGAAAATATAAAATAAATCAAACTTAATTTGATTGAAATCGGAGTTAAACTTTTTGATCTGTGGTAGAACGAAAATTCCAAAATTTATCTGACTCACCTCTTATTTATTATATATTTATTACATAATATTATTATTTTATATTTTTTTTATGTCAGGGTCTCAGGGTTTAAAAGTGAAAAGAGTTTACTTAAAAGAACAAAAACAAAATATTATGTGAATGAAAGAAAAAATAAATTTAGAAAAATTAAATTGCACCGTCCGTTAATGAATCATTTATTGAATTTTGAATTGACCTTTGACCTTCAATAACTCATGACGCAGACACGGGATTTTATAAGACTTGACACAACTTTTAGAATGCTAAACTGAAGGTGTATGCAGGTTTCCAGCTTATTATCTCTCATTCCGAGATTGTGCCATTTGTTTTTTGTTTATTTGACTGGACTATAACTCATTAATATTGCAAATAAACTAAATATTAGAAGGATTTCAGAGAGAATTTATTCAGAATTTTCGAATGCGGGCAAACTTTAAATCTAAAATTTGAAAAGGATTCAATTTGATTTTGTTCTTTTAATGTATACATAATTTAATTAGTTGATCTGATATAAAAATTGGCATTTATACATTTATTATTTTCAAATTTACTAGCTCATCTATGACGTATTCTGACTTATGTTAAATTTCTTGAATTTCTTGAAAAAACCATATTGGTGTTGAATATTTTTTTTTTCTTTTTTTTTTACTTTCAATATTTTTGTCTTTTGAAATTTTTACTAGGAAAATTTGCTGGATTTGCGAGAATGTCTGGTGAATCACGTCGTGATCTACCATCAGTTCCATGGATTTTACCACCGAGTATCTCATCAAAAGCTCTTGGTGGTTTAATTGAAATCGATTGGATATGCAGAAAGGAATTATCCTTTACATGTACAGCACATCTTTTCAATCCATGGAATGAAGGTAAACCAGTTAAAATAGGTAGAGATGGACAAGAAATTGAACCAAAAGTTGGAGCTGAATTATGTCGATTGTTTCCAGAAGATGAAGGTATTGAATTAACACCAATACTTAAAAAATCGAAAGAGAATGCTAGAATTCTTCGAGAGAAAAGTGTACGTGTTAATACATTTAAAGGACCACCACAACAAAGAGGATTATCTTCAATTCGTGGAAGAAATTCAAGTGGATTACGTGGAAAAAAACCATTTCAAATGAATCGTAATAAAATGTCTGGTGGTGGACTTCCACCACCACCACCTTCAGCATCCTATAAACGTCCATCCTCACCGTACAATAGAGACAGAGGTTTGCCGTGGGAACGTTATGTTACACCGGCAGCAGCAGCAGAGGCTTACGTTGCAGATTATATGCGTACAATGCAACATCAACTACCTCCAATGCCGTATGTACCGCCTGCAGCATTTGCAAATATGATGCCACCAAATAGTGCGGGTCCGGCATCTGTTTATGATGCTATTCCTCCGCCACCACGTTACTATGATGGTCCACCATTACCTGATTATCCACCACCGACACCACCAATTCGACCACCGCCACCTGGCTATGATAAAAGATCACCGTACGATCGTCAATCGATCGAAGAATTCCTATGGAAAACTATTGATGGGCCATCATTATCTGGTGGAGGAGGTGGTGGGGGAAGCGGTAACATCGGGGGTGGATTAAATACTGGAGGAAGTAACAGCTATCGTAACAGAGATTTTCATAGGGGACGTGATCGTGGAAGAGATCGAATTTCACGTATGCATGATCGTGATCGTAATTCTCGTGATAGAAGCAGCCACCATCGAAGCAGCTACAGAGATAGACGCTAATGATAGACGATTTAATATTAGAAATGAACTATAATTACTACTACACAACAACAACAACAACAACAACAACAACAATTGTATCACTTTTGCAATAAATAAAACAACAACTACAACACCAACAAAAAAGAAAACAACAAATTGCATATACATAGTGCTGTTTTTATATTCTAATATCCTCCTATATGTTCGTATAAATGCATTGTCAAAGAGAAAAGTAAAAAAAAGTAATTTTTTTTTTTTTTTTTTTTATAAATTAAAGACTTTTTTGTAAGATGTTTGATCAATCAATTAATGAACTCTTAATAAAATTCAAAAAAAAAAAAGATAGGAAAAATATTTTGCAAACACCACAAACAAACAAACAGAAAAAGTTTTTTTTTTCGTTTATTTATTGTGACAAAAAAAAAAAAAAATAATAAAATACAAAATAAAAGATTTAAATCTTTAACTTACATATACATATATATATATAATAACGGAACTTTTATAATTTATAATTTAATTATAATTAGCGCTACAAAGAAAATCGAGATAACATAAAAATATTATAATTATTATCATATCACATAGCAGATATTTTTTTAAATAAGAAAAATAATTAAGGAAAAATATTACATACATATAAATAGATAATATTCGAATTCCAGATGTACATATTATGTACATCTACATGTTACAGCTACATTTGGAAAATTACAAAACAAATTATCCATTAAGGGAAGCTGCTACGATCCGATTTACTTCACTGTTTTATATTATTGTTCATTTTTTTTTTTTTTAATTTTTAATTTTTATTTTTATTTAATTGTATTTTTTTTTTTTTTTTTTTCAAATTAAAAGTGAATATAAAAAATAAAATCTCAAAGTATACATATATAAAATATAAGTTATTGTACGTTAGAAAAATATTCTAATTTATTGCGCTCCTTTCACTACATATAGACATATGATAAAAGAAAATTTCCAAAAAAAAAAAAATTTTAAATTGACATTTTTTTAAGTATCTGTATTATTGATCTCTGGATCCATAAACATTTTAGATACATATATACAAAAGTAAAAAGTTAAGTAAAAAGTAAATTACATTAGGTTTTTTTTTTTTTTTTTTTGGTTTACTACTTTAATTTTATAAATCTTTATTTAATATTTTATATTTTATCTTATTGTTTGATGATTTTTTTTTTTTATTTTGTTTTGTTTTATAAATGGTGACGATAGAAAAGAATATAAACAAAGTACATTTATTTTATTTTATTTTTATTTTTTTTTATTTTTTTTTTTCTAATTTTTAATATCTACATAAGTATTTATTTCAACGAAAATTTATAAAAAAAAAAGAGAAAAGAAAAGAAAAGAAAAACATAAAGAAGTAAAGTACATAAATTAAATTAAAGTATACCACTAAAACAGTAAACAAATAGAAATGAAGTAAAATATAAATTCAAAGAAAAAGAAAGAAAAAAAAAATATATAAATAAATAATTAAAAAAGATGAAAAAAAAGAAAGAAAGAAAGAAAGAAGAAAACAAGAGAAATATAAAATAAAAAATAAAATAAAATTGTCTAAAGTTTTTAAAACGATTATCGATTGAAAAAAGGACACATTTTTAAAATGACTTTCATTTCATTTCATTTACCTAGATTCATCGAATTAAAGAGATCAAAACAATAAATTAAATTCAATTAAATAATATAATATATCTACATTCAAAATTACATATTTATGTATGTATGTATGTACATAAATTAATATTTCTGCTGCCTTTTTATTATACGTCTATCTACTTACATTATTATCTAATCTAGTACTATATTATTATATAATAATCTCTAATAAATCTAAATAATTTAATAATAATAATAAATAATAATTAATAATAATAAAGATAATGAATAATAAATAATGAATAATAATAATAATAATAATAATAATAATAATAGTTATCATACAATGCATATACGATTACATAAAATATACATATTATGTATATACATATATATATATTTTTTTTGTAGTAGTAATTTAATAATAAATATAATTTACATATAAATATTTAAATAATGAATATCATATGATGATACATGCATACATATATATTTATAAATATATATTTACAAAAAAAAAAAAAAACAAAATTAAATAAAATAAAAATGAACATTTTGTCAAAAGTTTAAAACAAATAAACAAACAAAAAATGTAAAATGAAAATGATGAAAATGAATGAGAAAAAATATATAAGTTTTTAGTATTAAAAACAAATTACAAGTAATAATAATAATAATAATAATGATGATAGTAATAATAAATAAAGTAAGAAAGCAAAACAAAAATAAAATAAAATAAAAAGTTTAAATAATGTTCCAAAATTTATACTAATATAGTACATACTATACATTTACATATATATATAGACATTCCTCTTCTAAATAAAAATGAAAACAAAAAGCAAAAGAAAAAAACAAAAAAACCGTCTACATTATATTTATCATATATACTACATTATTACAATATTTTAATGGAAAGAAGATAAAAATCGAAAAAATAATAAGAAAAAATGAACGATCAAAAGAAAAAACAAAAAATTTGTATTTAATATTACTTAAAATATAGGAGGGTTTAAATTCTTGTTTCTCATTCATGAAATTATTGATTCGAGGAGAAAGTGTTTTTTTTCAAAAAAAAAAAAAAAAATTAACAAAAAAAATTAAAAAGGACTGAAATTATTTTGCGCAATGCTTGAATGATGATGTGGTGGCTTTAAAAAATTGAACGAAGATAAAATTAATTCATCGTTAAAACTACAATTATTAATCAATTATATATATATATTTTTTTTTTGAATTGTTTGGTTCATTGGTTTCCGTCAAGTGATTTTTCATATCATCAATTTTATAAATGGACTTTGGTAGTTTTTATATTTTTTTTTCGATGTTATTGAAATGAGAATGAACTTTTAAGTACACAACATATACATACGTATGTATACATTGTATGTACATACATATAATATCTGTTGTAAAAAAAAAAAAAAAAAAAATTTCAAATTATGAATACGGACTTTTTTATGAAATTTACAAAATCAAAAAAAAAAAAATGAAATTTTTAAATTTGAAGATCATAAAGATGAAGGACGATGACACAATGATGATGGTTGTGATGATGGTGAAGTGTTAATAATTTTCTATTACAAAGCAGAAAGCAGAAAAAAAAAAAATACAAGGATAACTGATCAATTTTTTTTTTTTTTTTTCAAATTTTTTATTTTATTTATTTATTTTACTATTTTTTTTCTTTCTTTCTTTCTTTCTTGTAAATGTAAAATTCAATTTCTTTTCAGGATACAAAAAAAATTATATTTTATTCAAAAAAAAAAAACAAAAATTATAATATTTCTAGCTTTTTCAACGTTTGAAAATTTCTTTAAAACTTTAAATGTCTAGCATCTAGATAACACTTGGAAGGATATATTTTGGGTGGCTGGCGGCAAGCGAATGGATCCGATTTTGACAGAATCATAAAGATTTTAAATGATATTTTACAGTACATATATGTATGTATATATGACATTAAATTTTGTACAAAATATTCCAAGGTAAATCTGATGGAAAAAGAACACAACGAAAACACACACAGAATGAAATGGTTTGGATTCAGTAGAAGAGGATGATGAACAAATTGTGATGAACATTTTATTTAAAACTGGAGAACAAGAGCGTAAGACAAAAGAGCAATGGAGGAGTGATCTCAGATAGGCCAAAATTATTTATACGGAGACGGACTGTCGTGTCAAGGTGGATGATGATATGACATTAAAAATTAAGTAATAAAAATGTATAGATATGTTTATTTATTTTTTTTGTTTTTGGAAAATAAAATTTTAAATTGCATTTTTTTTTTTATATTTCAGGAAGATGGAAGAGATAAGAACAGAAATTACGAATTTTTGAAGAATGATGAAAATTTTTTATGAGAATTCCGATCATGGTAACTAAAGTCGTCGTCATGTCTTCGCTTGTGTTTTTTGTATTTTATTTTTGTTTTTCTTCATTTTTTTAAAATTGTATTCATGTTTATTTTTAAAAATCTGACCAAAATATTATGTACGTAATTCATATTATACATATTATATTCGGTTTAATTGTTCATTGGGTAGATTTTTAAAAATATTTTTATATTTTATGTTTAATATGAATAATATGACACAAATTATTGTGAGTGAATGATATTATGTCATGCTGTTTTTTTTTTGTTTTTGTTTTGTGTAAGAGTAAGGCGTATGCATTTACATAATTTATGTTATGCATACATAGTAAAATGATAAACAATTGAAAATGAACTGTATACAGAACTTTCTAAACGATAAATCTCACCAAAGCAATATAAATGTACAGATGGTGAGTGAAGGACAAACTCAGAAGATCTATTCCAAATATGTACATATATTTTAATTGATCAAAAGGGAAGGCAATAGATGACTTCACAGTAATTTAGTGGCAATTATAAAAATAAATCTAATTACATGGACAATGGGTTATTTAAAAAAAAAAAAAAAAAAAAATCCTATTATCTGTGATAAAAAATAAAATAAAAAATTAAAACTAAATAATTTTAATTAAAAATTTATGTTTTATTTATTTTTACCTGAAGTTAGAAAATTAGAACCTGAATTAGAATGAAATTTAGAAAATAAAATTAAATGAAATTCAAAGGTTAAAATTATATTTACAATTCAATCCAAATTTAGTAGAGTAGATTGAGATTTTCAAATTTTATTCACAATTCAGAGTAGATTTACCGCAAGATTTACCGTATATTACTATATTGGTGTAAAAAAATTTTTCGATATAACTTTCGCTACTGCCAGCATGAGATTAGAAATAGAACCCAATACCCAATTTCAATCTCAATCTGGTGAAATTTACGCTGAAAGGTGTAAGGCGGAAAAGTGATAGCGTTATAGAATTTCTGTTGTGCAAATGAAGGAGATGTGATATATCTACTCTAGGACTATGGCACAAAATCTACGTTGAATTGTAAATTACCCTTGAAGGTTAATAAATTTGAATTTGTGTTATGTTAAAACTTTATTCAGAACAATACAGAATACAGTGCTTATCATAACCATACCTATAAAACTTTACCCAGAAATTACCGTTACTGGTTCATTTTTGTGAATACTTATTTACATATTACAAAGTTTATCTATAGAAAGAATATATCCTTTTTCTTTGTGTAATATATAAATTATTGGATGGTTATATAGTTGCGATTGCGATAATCAATGTAGTCTTTTTGAAATATTAACAAAATATATTATGAGTAAATAATATTTTGAAATTTTAATTTTGTGGCACTTTTATTTTCCAATAAACTGGACTGGATAAAGATTAACGCTATAATATCATTTATAGTGGCAGTTTTATATTCAAATATAAGAGCAGCAATACATATTTCGTGCTGTGGTTTTCAATTATTTGAAAAAACCAATTTTTTTTATGAAATATAAGAAACTCATTATTGCTATAAATCAAAATTATTCACTAAAAAAAAAAAAAAAGCTGAATGGCGGTCTAGTTCCAGCTGTGTGTTAAAAAATATTTCATTTTTGTCCTCTTGATACTTACATTTGTTTTACAACAGAAAAAAAAAAACATAACTCTAGTAAAGTATAAAACAAGACAATTCAAGAAATTAAAAATGTAGATGTACCCTTGGAAAATTTAGAAAAAAAAAGTTAAAAATCTAGAACAATTATTAGAAGAAAAAAACCAATATGAAAGTACCAAAGCAATAGATCACTCGTCTTAATCGCTGCAAACTGCTCTCTTAGTAGACCGATATATGTATCACTAATGATCGTCGCATTCAACCATCGTTAACGTCACAGGTCTAAGCATCACCAAAGATAATTGTTATTGAATACTTATATAAAATATAAGTACATGATCTTGGGATTGGCAGCCAATATGGAATTCATAAATTTATCACAAAAATTGAAATTATGCGATATCTTCAAATGATTAACTTTTATTTAAACTAATGGTTTTAATTTATTTGAACCAATCTGGTTCTATTTTGAAAAAAGAAAAATTAGAATTTTGACCGAGTAACTATAAAAAATTATTTCAAGGTTAAGCTGCTAAGCAATATTCTATTTCAGAGTATCAAATATCATCTTATCTTCTAATTTAAAATAAATACAAGTAAATAGAATTAATCAAATCAAACGAATATGTTACGTTCTCATTCCAAGTTAGAATTAATGCTGTCTGGAAATTCTATTGATCCAAAATTTCTCTTGGATAAGTTTTAAATTTTATTTTTACACTCATATGAATTATTTTCACCTTGCTTCTTGCTTGCACAACAAAGCCTTGAATAATGAATCTTTCATCATTTATTTTTCAATAAGAATTCAATCGACCATTTAACAAATAAACCAAAAGAGGGCCAAACTGAAAATACAACTTTATCATATCTATGCTGAAATTTTGTGATTAAAAAAATACAAGACTTATTATATATATTTTTTAAAATTTTATGTAAAATTTTCTTTATTCATCTGATTACATACGTATGTAATATATGATATTTTTTTACTTAAGTGGTATAAATCTAGAACTGTGGGTAGCACCAATACCTGGTCTACCATGTTTTACAGGTTTGTATGTAATTGAAAATTCACCCAAATAATGACCAATCATTTCTGGTTTAATTTCAACTTGACTGAATGTTTTTCCATTGTAAACACCGATTATAGATCCAACCATTTCTGGTACAACGATCATATTTCTTAAATGTGTTTTAACGATAGCTGGTTTTTCGCCAGCTGGTGCTTCTTTTTTGGCTTTTCGTAATTTTTTAATTAATGCCATTGGTTTACGTTTTAATCCTCTTGCAAAACGTCTTCTAGCTCTGCTATGCATCAATTCAACCAATTGATCATTTGGCATATCCAATAATTGATCTAAATCAACACCACGATAGGTGAATTTACGGAATGCACGTTTTTTCTTTAGAGTTTCATCTACTTCAGCCATTATGATGTTAAAATGCTAAAATTTATGTGAAATATAAAATAAATCAACTGAAATAATTTTCAACTATTAAATTAATTATTTAATTTACCTTTGTCTAATATAATTAGTCAAAATTTTAAAAATTTTCTACAGAGAATCACAAAATGTGAACATTCAAGTTACTTGACAACTTCAAAAAGGAAGGTTAGTTAGAATAGGGAAAATCAGGTAAAACAACTTGACACAACAAAAAAAACTACATAGCCACCACAGCACAATATAGCCACACATTACACACCAAAAATTTGTGGATCTTAAAAATTTATAGAGTGCAATAGTGCAATGCAACTGTCAGGTGTCAGTTAGTATTGTGGTACAATGAATTTATATTGATTTAATAATGGTATTACCACACCAATATTTTAATATAATTTTTAAATGAATGTTAAAAAAAATTTCTTTTATTCTAGATTTTGGGGAAATAGACAAATTCGTTTGCATCGAGGTTTGCAATAAATTTTCAACCAATATTGAATGAACAAATTTTAATTTTTGTATATAAAATCCATGTTGTGTTTGTGTATATCAATCAATAGGTTCGTTCCAATTCGTACAGCCAGCTGTAACTTTCTGTAAGTTGATTATTAGAGTGGGGGAAATTATTTTTAAAATCACTGGAACGCGAGAGCTGTAATTTTCTGAAATTCAAGAAGAAGACTTAAATTTGATACTTTTGGTAGTTAGTCAAAATATATTGTTAACGAACTATAACTATAACTATATATAACTATATTGTTTAACACATGTATCTATTTGGTAGTTGTTTGAATTTTTAGCAGTTAAGAAGTGATAAATAATATATAAAATAAACTGTTTTGTACATAATAAAATCATTAAACGAAATCAAATTATTAAGCAATGGAAGAAGATAGAAAAGGCAGAGTTAATAGCAGATTACACGGTCGTAGAAGATTTCAAAATGCAAAATGTAAATAATATCAAATAAATGGATTTATTTATGAGAAATAATATTAATATGTATTTCACATTAATAAATCTTACATTTTTGATTGATATATTTTTTGATATATTTTTAATTAAAAAAAAAATAAAAGTTTTATTTATTATTATTATATAAATTATTCCTTGTTATTTGATAGTAAAAAAAATTGAAATAAACTACAATTTAAATTCAAAAATTCAAATAAAAAAGAAGAAGATTGTAAATTCAAAAATTTAAACAAAAAGAAAGAAGAAGACATAATAAGTAAGATAAATCTGGCTGTAAAATTCTGTAATTTTCTTAAAAAGGGGAAATGTAAGAATTTTTCAGAACAAATTGTATTGGAACGGCCACAGCTGTAATTTTCTTAACTTTCTGTAAAATTCTTAAAGTTCTGTAAAATTCTGTATCAATTGGAACAGAGCTAATATTGCATGTAAATGCTTACGCTGCATAAGCATACGTGTATCGTGTACCGTGTATATTAAGAAAAGAGCCAAACAACTCATTTTATGTCAATTATAAATGAAATTTTTAGTTTTTTTTGCCTCAAATGCAAATGACAGTTTAAATAAACAATGAAATAAATATGCAAAACTATTTTAATAAATAATGATAAGATAGTGTTGTTGTATGTGTGTATGTACATCCAAGATAATAGTAGGTTCACATCAATGTGAGACTGTATTATCTTTGATGTACGTATGTATGTATGTGTATTGTATTGTAATTGTAAATACACATCCTAGCCTAGCCTAGATCAAATTTGGAATTAATAAAAAACGTGAGTTCAGTTATTTACAAATGAACTTAACATTCGTGCTTGTAGTATAATAATTTTGAAATACTTTTCAAATATTCAATTATTAAGTGTTTATGATGAAAAGAATTAGACAATATATTCGATATACAATCAAAGAATTAGAAGAATATGTAAAATTAGAAGGTTCATGTATTGTTAAAATCTACGATACAATGCATATTGGTCTTAGGCCATATGATTTAAATGATTTCAATGAAAGTATTTTAAGAATAATATCAAGAACTAAAATTGGATTATATGATGCTAAACTTAAAGGTGTCGTATTGGATGCAAAAAAAATTAAAGTTTTAAGCAACAAAGGAGCAATTCGAGGTGATGATCCAACTATTCATCTAGATTTAGGAGCAAATTTTTATGTATTTCAACCACTAATAGGTTCTGTTATACGTGGTATAGTCAAGCATATATCTATAACTCAAAATAATGAATGTGTTGTTGGTGTTATAGTATATCGAGTATTTAGTGTTCCAATTAAACTTAATTGCATTAATAAAAATTTTAATAAGAACACTGAAATTGAAATTCGTATAAAAAGTTTTGATTTGCAATGTTCTATGCCATTTATCGAAGGTGAATTAATTGCAAAAGAAGAATCGCTTGATGAAAATCAAATAGACGATTTTGAGGATGAACAAGGTAATCAAATTTTTTTCAGCACTTTCATTTTTAATAAGAAAAAATATAATATTCATATTTTATTTGTATTTTCAGATCAATTTGATGATGAAGATCAGAGAAGAGAATTGTCTCAAATTTCAAACCTTACAACATATTTGTATGATAATATATGTGAAGAAATTCAACTAAAAGACACTATTCTAAATGGTAATTTGTTTAAATAAATTCACAAAAATATTTATGATTAATGAAAATTTTGTAATTTTGAATATAGAAAATGATTTGGAAGAAAGCATAGAAAGCAATATACAGATACAGAGTCAAACTAGTACAGAAACTCTTGAAACAAAACAAATAAAAATAGAGCAAAATACAAGTTTTAATTCACTGAACTATTCATTAACAGATAAATCTGTTTCTAGTAAGAAAACTAAACGATCGCGTACTGCATCAAAAAGTTCAATCAATGAAGTTCCGGTTAAAATTGAAATTGTCGACGATAATCAATACCATGATAGATTAAATTCATTATCTTCAGAGCAACTGAGTACAGAAATGAATGGAGAATGTAATACTTTGAAAAAAGTAAAAAGAAAAAAAAGTGATCGATATGAAACAGATTCACTGAATTCTTCATTAACAGATAAATCCGTTCCTAATAAGAAAATTAAACGATCACATAACGCATCAAAAGGTCCAATCAATGAAATTTCAACTAAAATTGAAATTGTCGACGATAATCAACAACATGATAAATTAAATTCATTATCTTCAGAGCAGCTGAGTACAAAAATGAATGGACAATGTAGTACTTTGAAGAAATTAAAAAGAAAAAAAAGTGATCGATATGAAACAGATTCACTGAACTCTTCATTAACAGATAAATCCGTTTCCAAAAAGAAAACTAAAAGATCACATACGGTATCAAAAGATTCATTCGATAAAATTCCGGTTAAAATTGAAATTGACGATATTCAATATGATGATGAATAATAAAAGCATTGTCTAAAAAATCAATGTCATAATTTTTGTGTAAATAAATATTTAATTACATATTTTAATTTTTTTTAGCTTCAATATTTATATAGGCACAACTAAACAAAAATTAAAGTATTTGAAGTATATTCATAAATTAAAAAATCCTGTGGAGTCAATTCCAAAACAATTTGGTCTATAAGACTTAAAGGTTGTCAAATAAATTATTGAATTCATTCATTTTTAAATTTTAATTCTTTTCATAATATACGTTTTAAATTAGTTATTTTATTTTGAAAAATTATGTTTGTCCCATAATTTTTTCACGCCTCTGTATATAAAATTGTCAATCTAAAATTTGTATTAAACGACAAACTTGACACCTGTCATGCAGAATGAAAATGAATTTAGTTCATTTTGTCCCAAATTTTGTACGTACAAAAATCTTCGTTCACGTCCTCCTGTTTTTTGTTCCTTTGCTCATGTGTTATCAACATAGTTTTTTTGTGAGTTGCTCTTGCTTGACATGTATGTGGGTGGACACTGGACAACCATTTACCACTATGGGTCATGGTGTGGCGGGGGAGAGGCAGTTCACTGACCTCCCTCATATAATAAAATATAATAATAATAATTTACCACTATACATTCGCCTATCTTCTACTTTCTTCTATCTGTCTAAAAAGTTGTATAAAATTAAAAATGTACCTTGATCTTGAGATATATGCAATATGTTGACAGTTGACACACAAAACATAAGGTTATCTGTTATTATTATCTTTGATTTTACGTTGCAATGCAATTTTAAAATTAACCACCAACAAAGTATGATTGGTTCATTGGAGGTTAGCCATAAGTTAAACATAAAACAAAATTAAGAAAGACATCAAAGATTCTAAATTAGGAAATTGAAATGGTATAAAATTAACCCTTTCGATGTTTTTGTTGCCGTAAGGTAAAAGTTCCTTAAGAGCTTGTTAAACTATCAAATAAAGAGCCAAATATTTTTAGATGATTGAAAATAATCTCTTATGTTTCTCTTAATAATTTAAATTACTCATATTGCATTGCAATGCAAGATAAATAGATATTGTATTTTGTGACGTGAGTGAATGACAGTCAGTTGTTACTTTGTTAGTAGTGTCAACTGTCAAGTGTAAATGTGATACCGGTCTTTTTGTTGCCATGGCCGGACGGCAATTTGTTTTTTTTTTTTTCACCTATATTTTACACATATATTTCTACTAGTTACTAAGCATTAACTGTATTTTTTTTAGGAAAAAAGTTATCAGATGACGAAATATGTAGAATATTGGAGGATTTTGGTGAGTCTGATCTGATGTAGAATTAGAATTGGATGACAGTGATATTGAAGATGAGCTATTAGAAAATGCACTGAAAGAAATTATGAATATCGATAACGAGTGTCAGCCAGAAAATATTAATGAGGTCTTCTGTATTGATGATGTTAACCTTTCTCAAGTTGTAAAGAATGCAATTGAAAAAGACGACTCTGCCAATGATTCACAAATAGAAGCAAGAGTCGAGTATCAAGATGATTCTGGTGATACCGAGCAGCCTAATTTAAACGACACTGAAACAATTAATTTCGATAAAGTGGAAAAGAACTTTAGGTGGTTAAAAAAAGATTGGGAATCTCCTCAAACAGGTTTTTGTGTAGAAAACGATGCTGTGTTTGATATAAATACTCCTTTAAATTATTTTAAGGAATACTTCACGGATAATTTGTTAGAAGAGATAATACTAGCAACAAATCATAGTTTATTTCTGAAAACCGAGACGACAAAACATAACATAAATCTTGCAGAGATAAAGAAATTCATCGCTCTAGAAATAATTATTGGGACAATCAATTTCCCATGACTTAAAATGTATTGGGCAAAATCCACTGAAATTCAATCATTTACGAACACGATATCTAGATCTCGATTTCATTTTTTTTTCTTATAACAATTTTTTTATTATTATTAATGATTTACAAACAATTTCAGTAATTTATAATAATTAATAAGTAAATTTAATAATAATCAATAAATTTATTTATGGTACTGGTAAATACAATATTCAGTAAAATTTAAGAGGAAAAGAAAAAATATAAAATAAAATAAGAAAATTGAAAATGAATAGTAATATTGAGTTGATTTTATATTAAACAATAAAAATATTAATACAATGAATAATGTAATCCCCAAAACCCACCGTAAAAACAGTACCAATATAAAATATGTGAAAATAAAAGTACATATGTGAGAAAATTAGTTTACATTGAAATATTAAAATTAAAATTGAAAATAATTACGAGATTTTTTTTTAAGATGGCTTGATGTTGATAATAGTATTGTCCAAATGGCATCAACCGTGTATGGAGATTTAGAAATCAAACAAGTCAAACATAAAACTTCTTCATTATTGTTTTTCTTTTCATAATTACATTATTTTCATTAAATTTTTATATTTATATAAATTGATTTTTTTTTAAATTCACTAAATATTGTTTGTTTTATTTTAAAAGTTATAATAAAAAAGTTACTTTTAAATAATTTTGTTTCATTTCATTCCAATAATTTATTGTTCAAACGGTACAAATGTTGCCATTCGACAACAGCCTATAAATCCTTTTTGTGATCTCCTGGCAAATAAATTTCTGTAGGAATTTAAATTGAACGTCCACTTCTCTCAATAAAACTCAATACAATATTTTTTTGTTCTTACTTAAAAATAAAGACCGAATGGGTTAACAACTAATTTGAAATATTTTAAGTTTTGGAACATTAATGGAACAGAACAGAGCAGGTAGCAGGGCCCTATTGCACCAACCACTTATCACTTATTACTTATCAACTTATCAAAAATAATGCAATACAAACTTATAGAATTTTTTGATAAGTTGATAAGTAATAAGTGATAGTGGGTTGGTGCAATAGGGCCCAGGTATTCATTCAAACAACAGAAATCAGAAAGCAGAAACATTAAAAGAAAGAGAAAATTGAAAGAAAAATATTCAAGAGAAAAAAAATGAGAATAACGAATGATAAGAAATAAAAACAATTTCAAAATACACATAATTTATATGTCTACATAAAGTTCCCTGTACACGTTCCATCCTGATTGTACAACCTACTTTCCAACTGAATTAATAATAAGCTTTTTAGCTTTTTTGCACGAAAGGGTAAATGAGGGTATTTGTGTGAGGCTCTTCTCTTTATTCACAAAGCAATTTTGACTTCTCCCTTTCGTTATTTTTGAAGTTTTATTTCATTTTATACGTTTTCATTGTGTAGTAAAAGTGGCTTGTAGTGTAGTTATGCTATTTTATTAAGATGTTGCAATAAATAAACGTGGGTTCAAAAATTCAACACGTCAAAAGTGTTGCAAAAGAAACTTAAGTCAGCAATTCAAAAAGTAATGAATAAAATCATGTGTTCATTTTTGCATTTTATTGCTAATGCTAACACTTATTACAAAGTCAACATTTGCATCATGATTTTTGAAACTTGAATAAATGAACACTTGACGTTTGCAAGTTGATTTAAATGAACACTATGCATTTGAGAACTACTAAATTTAAATGAACGCTATGTCTGCATTTTTGAAAACACCCTAAATTTTAGTTTTTTAAGTTTGATTTATTTATTTAATTTATTTTTGATTTTTGTGAATTTTTATCAATTTAAAAAGTTATAGTAAGAATGAATGATTAAATGAAGAACAAGAAGCAAGGAGTATTTGTAGTTTGTAATTTGTATAAAGTTAAAATTAAAAGAGAGAGTGCATCAAATTTGAATTGAAATGAAATGAAATGTAAACGTAGACAATGGAAATTGAAAAGTGAATAGTAAAAATGAAGAATTAAAGGGGGAACTATAATCGACATATGTGACATAGCTTATGACATTTATGTCGTAGCCGAACACAGCCAAATCAGTGAGCTAAACTATAATTGACATTGCCGACATTCGTTAAAAATTCGTTTAACATAAGCTCGACATAAGCAGTACGATCGAGAGCGTAACATAAGCCATAAGCTCATTTTGTGAAATTCGTATTGCTTATGTTTAGTATGTTATCTATGTTATTATAGTTAACCAAATGTTACGTTTTAACATTCGTTATTTTTTCTTATGTTTGTTATGTCAGGTATGTCGATTATAGTTGGGCCTTAACATCTCAATCTCAATACACACAGGACACAGCACAGCAAAGCAACACAGAGGCAGACACCAGGCAGACAAACCAAAATCAAGAAAATATATACATAATAGAGAGGGAGAAAATCAAAATATACAATAATAATTTCATAAAGTGTCGGTGGATTTTGGATAGTCGAATTGAACCAATTTAACCAAATAATGGTTGATTATTGTGGAATGTAGAATTGTAGTGCAGTGTGTAGTGTAAAGTAGGAGATGAGATTACAATGATTACATATGTGTGAGTGTATTTATTGTGTTAATATTGTATTGCCGTTTATTTATTGTTGCCGTCGTGTCGTATAAATCTAGGTTTTTAGGCAAATTACTTTACAATTTTTGCTAAATAAAAATTAAAAATTTTTAAATTTTATTAATTTTAAAATTAAAAAATGTTTTACAAAAGTTTCTGATGCGTTTAAGAGTCAAAAATTTATTACATTTATTCAGATAATCGCGAAAAATTTCAATTACTTTCTGTCTTCAAAATTTTATATAATTAGATAAATTCTACATGGGTTTAGTCTAGTACATCTCGTATATGTGTTATTTTGTGAATACTTTTGTGTTTTTTCAGATGATATCGATCAAATTCGAATATATATAATTAAAATTGTGATTAACATAGGTATTTAATTTGATAAAAAAGAAAAATTTATAGTTAGTGGACAATAATCACACGTAAAATGATTTTTTCATAAAATTCTCTTCCCCTCTTTTTTTTATCTTTGCATTTGTTTTCATTTTTCGATCTTCGAAAGAAAGAAAAATTTAAAGTAACTAAGCAACACAAAAAAATAAATAAAAAAGAAGAGAAAAAAAATTAAGAAAATTTTGTTTAAGTTCGTTGAATTTTATTTTAGCCCATGGGGTAGGAGGTAGGAGCTAGAAGGTTTCTGTTTTGTTTAGTTCATTTCACAAATTAACAAAAGAAAAAGAAAAGTTAAAGATAGTTAATGATCGAGAAAATTTAAAGACAACAAAATGTATTGACAAAAGTAATTTTAAATAAAAAATACGTTGATTAAAATTTCTCGTGATGCAATTGTGCAATCAAAATCAAAGTTATGTTTGAAATTTGAATGATTATGATAATAAGGTGGAAAATTTCATGAAGTGATAATGATAAGTCTACCTAACCTACGTTAATGTTAATTATTGTAAAATTGTAATTGTAGATAATACGAAATACGATTAAGAATGATAGAATAAAAAAGAATAAAAATAAAAAAATAAAACAAAAATTCCGAAGAGAAAAAGTGTCAACGTGTATTTTTATTTTTTTTATTTATTGAACAAAACAAATGTGAATGTGAGAATAAAATGCAATTGGCGAAATGAGTAAAGTGAGTGACTAGTGACAGTGAGTGAGTATAAATAAGAAGACAAAGAGTGAGTGAGTGAGTACCAGACCAGTACCAGGTGAGTACAGTGAATAGAATGTAATAGAAAATATAGAATACTGCACACTGCACTGAGGGAGGAGTGAGGAGTGAGGACTGAGTAGAGCTAGAGATAGATAGAGAAGAGATAGAGTAATGATTGCATCTGTGTGTGTAATTGTAATGTTTCAGTTTTCAAATAAAAATAATCAAACAAAAATTTAGAAAAGCAAGAAAACAAAGTATTTTTCTCTTCTCGATTGATAGTTGATTTTTTAAGTTCTTAAAAAAAGTAAAAATTAAAAACGAACTTGGCAAAAAAAAAAAAAAAAAAATCAAATTTTAAGTTTAAAATTAAATTAAAATTCATAAATGAAAGTGGAGGTTTTGTTATTATTGAAAGAATTGTAGTGTAGTTTTTTTGCAAGAAGAAAAAATACATTTAAGAAAAATAGAAAAAAAATACAAGAAATTGAAGACATTGGCATGGCATTGCTTATAGATAGCAGCTAGTGTAAGTAAAGTGTATTTGTATTTTGTATTGTATAGACAACAGCGGCAACAATGTCGTATATTTAATATTTTAATTTACTACTCCAACAAAACAAAGTAGAAAAATAGATAACAGGATAGGTATATTCATGAATATTATTGTATAAAAAAAAATTAAAAAAAGTAAGTGTAGAGAGAAATCTGTCTACCGTTTCTACACATAACACCATTATTAAATATTAAAATTATTATTGTAGATATGTACCTACATAATTATAATATCTACATCTACATGATGATTCCTTTCTTGAAAAAATAAATTAAAGTGAAGTTTTTATATATTATATCTATGCACCCATGTATTTCCCATAAAAAAAAATAGTGAAAAAAAAAAAGAATAACATACATAGGTTTAGTGATTTGATGTGAAGTTTGAATAGCTACCTAAAAAAAAAAAATAACAAAAAGATATTTTAATGGTGTTGTGTTATCAGTCAGTCAGTGATTAAAGAGAAAATATTTCTATAGAAATATTGCAGAAAAAAATTATTTTTTGTTAATCAATCTTACACTAAAACTAGGAACCAATATCTAGGATTAGTATTGAGAAAGCTACTAAATTTTTTTTTTATATTTTTTACTTCTTTGCAAAGGTAAGTTTCTGAAAATTTTCCATAATTTTTAAATTGATATTTTTTTTTTTTTTTTTTTGGATAAGAAATAAAGATTTTTCTTTTTTTTTCCACAAAAAAAAAAATTTTTTTTTATTCGGTATTTATAGAGGAACTTATGATGTATATCTGTATATATCTATATTACACTAGTTTAGTTAAATTTTTGAAATAATTCTAAAGCGCATGTACCCGCATTATATTCGATTGAATTTTATTTTATGTATTTTTTTGAGTAAATGTCTGGTAAATATTTCCTATACATTATTTGGTATTTTATTTTTTTTTCCTGAAAATTCTAAATTAAATATCAATTATTATACATTATATGTAAAAAAATGCCATACATTATTTATTATTTATTTACAGGAAATATTTTCAAGTAATCGTTAAAAAAATAGCGATCGACTTTTCTTTCTTTTTTATTCTTTCAGTTGGTCCTTTTTTATGTTCTTTTTTTGTTAAATTTATTTTCTTATAACTTTCCGGAAGGATGAAAAGTACAAAAATGTATAATACACTTAAGGTATACTTTATGGTATAGAAACTATTACGTGTAAAACACAAATTAAATTCATTTATGTTTAATAATATAAGTGCAATAATGCGAGCATATCACATCTATACAAAAAATATAGTCTAGACTCTAGACATCATTTAATAAAAGGTAACTATTTCCGTCACTTTGATCACATTTTGCTCTGTGTGTCTAGTGTCTACATCTACAATTATTTCATTTTTGAGAAATTGGCAAAAATGTAAAAATAGTCAAAAATCACAAAATGTCCTTTATTATCCTTTATTTTTATTTATTTATTGTATCGTTTCGGTTTTACATCAGAAATTTGCATATTTCTTGAGCTTTCTGCAATTGTGTCAGAAATCACGACAACATCGCTACTTTCATCTGTTCCCGAAATACTTAAAAATTTATTTGCGGTACCGAAGACGAATTAATACTAATGATTGTGTATTATGCTCAGTGCTGCCACTCGAAAAATTTTCCCCGGACCATTAATGTTTGAAAAAAGTACCAAAATTGGAAAAAAAGTACCAAATTTTTTGCATGTAGTATTTAGTAAACTAACTATACATTGTACATATCTGTATGTATGTATGCATACATTATAAATATACATCTGTGTTTAACTATTTGTATTTTAAAAATTTTAAATTCAAGACACAAAATTTGAACAAATTAACTTTATTTCAATAAAAAAATAAAAAGCCAAAGAAAAATAGATAAATATTTAAAAATAATTAAACGATTTACAATATTACTATTATTAACGTTGTTTCCATTTGAGAATAAAATAAGGTAACCGACTTTTCTCGGCCTGAAATTCCTTATTTAGATTGTTAATTATATATAAAATATAAGACAGAAAAATAAAATAGATTTTAAATTTAGGGACATCCATTAATTCTGCCAATTCAGTCGATTTAACTTCATTAATTTCTAAAGAGCAGGATATGAAGTATAACCTCAGAGGATTCCATTGTTCCAGTATCCTATTTATAACACTTTCTAAAGAAAGCCATCTTGTTAGCGATGGTCCTATTATTTTATGTGATTGCACTAAGCAATATTCTTGGAATTCTTTAAGTTCATTAATTCTTTTTGAACTATGCGCAAAAAAATTAAAAATATTTCTGCATAGTTTTTCTACAGTTATAGGAAGTTTTTTGCATGCATATGAAGTACATAAGTGTAAAGAATGGCATGTACATTTTATGAAGAATAAATTTACATTGTTTTGTCTAAATTTAGCTTGCACTCCGTTGAATTCGCCTGCCATTACAGTAGCACCATCAGTAGCCAGTCCTATACAATTTTGCATTGGAATTTCATATTTATCAAAAAAGTTCTTAATTGTTTCGAAAATAGTGTTAGCGTCAGTTTTAATCAATTCCAGGAAGCTTAGAAATCTATCTTTGATTGTTCTAGTGCTTTTATCTATATATCTAACAACTAGAACTAATGCTTTTTTCGAAGTTATGTCCGTGGTCTCATCTATAATGAGCGAAAATTTACTTTCTTTTACTTCAGAAATTATTTTTTACTAACTCAAAAAAGTACCAACCATGAAAAAAAAGTACCATCGTACCAAGGGCAAAAAAAAGTACCAATTTTGGTTAAATTTAACCAAAGTGGCAACCGTGATTATGCTGTCGTTATCTTTATTTTTTGGACTAATTCGGTGTTCAGGTGATTTATTAATGAGATCGTGTAGGAGTTGGTGTTGGTGGACACAAAATAAATATGTCTTTTGATTTGAGCTCATTAATCTGTACATTATTGCTTTCTGTTGATATACGTTGATTCGTGCTCATCGGCAATATATCAGCTTCAGCAATTCGTTTTTTTTTTCACTCAAATGAAATTTTTTTGTATCAATTTTTGTGTTTGCTTAATTCATCATCAATTAATAAATCTCTCAATAATGATCTGCTGGCTGACTCTGATCATTTTCTCAGATTGAATTTTAGTTCTTCGTCGTTGATTCTCACTATCACTATTAATCACCACAATCAGTTTTCCTTACTGAAGTCTTTTTGGATGTTGTACTTGCAGCAGTTTTCTTGTATATATGAAGTAAGCGTTAGTTTTGCAAATTCTATAAAATAATGCAACAAATTTAAATATTTAAATACAAATATGTAAAATTAGTTATTTGGAAAAAATTCTAAATAAATTTTTACTTTCTTTAATCCGTGGTCTTTTACTTGGGTTTGGATAAAATTCTTCCAAAAGCCAAAGTAATTAGTGAAAAAACTTGTTCATGATGTTCTTTTTTATTTGCAAAAAATTTGAACCGATTACCCTCGTCCCTTTCTGAGAAATTGGGCAAAATGTAAAAATAGTCAAAAATCACAAAATGTCCTTTATTATTCTTCTGCAAGGACTCTTAGAAAAAATTTTTGTTCAGAACATAGAGCTTAAAGAGACATTTTTTTGGTCAAAGAACCATGTTCTCACAATTTACCGTTACAGAGAAAATCGCAAAAATATGATTTTTACAAAAAATTTCAATTCATATTTCGGCCACTAGATGGCGTCATCACCAAAAAAGACCATCATTTTCGTTATTAGCGTATCGGAAGCTATCTTTTAAAAAAAGTCCCATTTTGAAGGTTGGATCCAGCGATTCGGAACTTCAGCCCAATTTTTAAGTATGTATATATGTTCATTTGTGAGGGCTTTATAATTTAGGAATTGCTTAATTTATTATAAATATTTAATAATGTTTTGAAGAATAAAATATTAAAATTTTCGACTAGAATTTCTTGTTAAATCCATCTTTACATATTATTGAAATCTCTTGAAGGTATGTTTGTTCCCAGGTAAAGTCGTTTGCTCGTACATTGCATCAGAATTCGTGCAATTTTCGTTTGTCAAAATTCGAATGGAAAAATTGTAGTCGGATTTCGCAAGTTGAAGAAAACCATTAAAATGAACGAAGAACTACTTTTCTTGGAAAATTCGTATTTTAAATTTAAATCTATCAAAATCGGATTATTTAATGTTCGAATTCTGATGGAATGTGATAGGTGCCTAACTACTCGTATTTATGCGAATGCTAAACAATTAGAAATATATATGCCACTAAAAATTGATTCAACTGATACCATCCGAAAGGCTTGACATATCATTCCTATCTTCATAATAGAAAACAAATATTAGAAACTAAATAACAACATACCAACATAGATTTTTATAGATTTGTATATGATTTTTTTACAAAAAATTATGTTAAATCATCACAAGTATTATATTGTTGTACGCATAAATATAAAATTCGAAATTTCTTGTTCTAATGGTCAATACTTAAGAATAAGATTGTATGTTTATTTTGTTTCTTGTTCACTTTTTTTTTCATATTTTTGAATGTTTATAAACTTTACAACCATTTATAAAAATCTTATTTAAAAAATCGCCTGATCACACTAGATTTAGGATTACATTAACGATACATTTTTTTAAAATAATTTTTTTGCACAATTTGCTTACTTAATTGTGAAAATAATGTTGTTCGATTTAGAATTGTATACCTACATACATACTTACTGTTCTTATGTTGATAAAATTTTATTTGCCCCCATTATTTATTATATTTAGTCGTCTTTGTAGAAATTTTAATGTAACAAATAAATAGGAAGGTACTTATGTACACGTACATTACTTAAAAATATTCATTTGCTCTGTGCATGCATCTGCTAACATTTATAAGTACGGTGAAAGTCAAAAAGAAGTACCTATTACATTCAGAAAATTTTTCTTTAAAGATGAAAAATTATAATTAATAAGAGAAACTAAGGAAATTTATTGAGAGAAATTGCGAAAATTGTTAAAAGAAATCAAGGCGGCGCAATTCAAAAAGTGATCAACGAAAATTAGAATATTTTTCAAAAAATCCCGAAGGCTTAGAAAACTGAACAAAAGTGCAGGGAAGAAAATTCCAGGGACAAGTGCTATAACAATAGCGGAGGAACTTTCTAAAATTTCAGAGAAATCGATGTGTGTCAGTTTCGCAAGATAATTTAAAAAATGAGTAAGAAAAAACGTAGCTAGATTTAAGTCAGAAAGTTAACAAATTGTGGTATATCCTTCTGGAAATCGTGTTTTTCATAATGAAAAACAAAAAAAAGATTTGCAGAGAAAAAATTACTGAATTAAAAAAAAAAAAACAAAATTTATCACAATGCTGTGAAACATGGAGTTGATTCTGTTATGATCTGAGGAATGGTGTGGGAAATCTTGTATGTACACACATAAGTATGTATTTATTAATGGATAAACAAGGACATGATAAATTCTACAAAATACTAAAATATTCTTTTATGTAGATTGTTTATAGCGTAGTGTATATTTTCTTTTGATTGACATTGTATTAGAATGTGAATACATGAAATGCTTATTTGATAAAAATTGGCAAGATAAACATTCTTTGGATTTTTATTACAAATTAAAAACATTTTTTTATACATGTACTAATACATATGGCTAATTCTAATAAAAGGTCAACCTATATGTCAATTTTTTAAATTTCATTAAACAGATATTCCAAAATATTTACATATTTTAATTGTAAAATAATATTCATCGTTTTCTTTTTTGGCGTTCTTTTTTTACAATTTTTCTTAAGATAGTTTTGAAAAATTGAAAATTCGTAATAAAAATCCATACTGATTTTGAAGGATGTATGCACATATGTATATGTATGTCGCCAACAGTTTTGTAAATTCAGTTTAAAATCTATAAAATTACAATATTTCTAAACTAGTGAATGAAATGCAAATTTATTACTTATGGAACTAATTAAGTAATAAAAATCATTTGGAATTGAAACTTCAAAGAAATTTAATATTTTTATCAAGATGTCAAATTTGGTCTAATTTCTTCGAGTATGTCGCCAACGGACTTTATTCTTTTTATCTCTTTTTTGATTAAAAGACTTGGTAATTATGCCGCTTCTACATTAAATGCAGTGACTTTAATTTCGACTTTGATCTAATGGATATGTATTAGAACTTCTACATTCAATGCAGTAGACTTGACAGCTATACTTTTACATGGTAAGCATGCTATGTAGTCGAAAGTTGAAGTCCAAGTTGAAGTCACTGCATTGAATGTAGAAGCGGCATTATTCACAACGACTTCTACTTTGAAATCGTCAAAAAAGTTTGAATAATTAAAGGTATGCTATTTAGTTATAACTCGTTCTTTATCTTCAAACTGTATACGTCGCTAATTTTAGAATCAGCCATATAGTTATATGTATGTACATATTTTTACTATTGTTATATGTATGTTAAATAAATGTGTTAAGCGTCTGATATGATGCATTTTGTCTTCATATTTTTTAGTTTCATTTCAACAGAAATGCCTAAATTTTTGAATTTTTGTTTAATTTGTTGTTTTTTTTTCCCTTCTGAATTCCTTTACCATAATTATCTACATTTTTAAAATTTATTTTGAACGTTCAAATGTCTTTTTTTATTTGTACTATGTTGTTACATTACATACATAATGCATATATACAATATACATTACATAATGTATGTAACTATACGGAAAAAAAGATAATCAAAAATTCTTTGGCAAACTTATTTTCCGCAGAAAAATACAAATTTTTAAATTTAGAGCATAAATGTACTACATTACATTACTGTATGTTTATTTGTATGTGATTTTGTAAAATGATTTTAAATGATGATCGTTCCGAATAATAATTTACTATTTGCTTTCCGTCTGTCATCAAAAATTAAGTTAAAATGATCGCAACATCATCATTTCAACTTCATTGAAGTAAGTTCGAATGAAGTTTCAGGAAAACCCCACGACAACAAAAACCACAATATACAGATTGTAATAATTCAAAATTGACAGTAAAAACTCAAATTGACAATAAAAATTAAAAATACATACGTTTGTATATGACAGCCAGAATGATCAATGAAGCAGTGTTTTGTGTAGGGTGTTTTTGAATTATCTTTCATTTCATACAATTAAAAACTGGAAGATTGTTTATTGATTTCTTTTTATCTGTCTACTGCATTATTGCTGTGTTTTTATTAAAATTATGATATGATTTTGATTGTACATTTATGAATAAATATGTGTATACGCACGGTGTATAAGTTACTCAAAAATAATCTCATGGATCGAAAATTTTTTGACTGTACTATACGAGTATATCTAATCTAATCACATCTACAAAATTAAAATACAACTTTTCTCAAAAAGTTATTTTTAATTTGCATTTTATATTTCATTTCTGTGCAAATAGGTGTACGGTGTATCATAATAATATAAAAATATAACATTTGAATATTTCATGTAGGAATATTCACATTATAAAAATACATATTTCGTAATATCCTCGTTTAATCCACAATCATTTACATAATATACGTATGTATGTATATTTTTAAAATATACAAAATAAACACATACAAGGAAATATACGTACATATGTACATATAAATGTATTAAATCACTCTAGGAGATTTGTTATCGCTGTAGGAAACAAAACTACTTTGCAAATAACATCTGAAGAAAAAATGCTATATATACTTATTATACATATATACATAATATGTAAATATTAACATAATATGCATATGTATCTAAAATATGGGTGAGTTTCAAAACGTTTAAATACCGCCTCGATGCATAATCAACAGTTTCAAAACTATAACACTTAAATCGATGACAATGTCTACAGTTTCAAAACTCATTGTGAATGCATCTGATACCCATCTGTCAAGCAATCTACGCATACTGAATTTTTATGATGCAAAATAGATTTGAATAGATTTTTTTTTCTCAAAATCATTTCAATGATTGATTTTTATGTGAATTTTTTTATATGGAACCAAAAGTCATTCTGTTTTAAACAAAAATTTTGTACTTTTATGATGATAAATTGAATTTTTAATGTCTACAGTGTTTTAATATTAATGACAAATTCCAAAAAAATGGAGAGTACTATATTATACGAGCACTTACACTGAAGGTGTTTTTGCTCATTCGAAAATGGCTATAAAATAATGTCCACCCTGATATTGTTTAATTTTATTAAAAAATTGTTTCGCCTTTTTTGATTTAGTGTAGAGAATGAATTAATTAAATTTTAAAATTATGTACTGCAGGAGGTGAACCATTTTTCTTGTTGTCAAAACAAAGCAAAAAATTCGTTTCAAAACGTCAAATTTGTAGAACAGCAATATCGATGCGAAGCATTAATGCTGTTTTAAAACTTTGCATCACGACTGTTTTGATGCCGTATCACAACACATTTCTGAGGCGTTTTGAAACTCACCCTATTTCTGTGTATCTATATTTGTTTATTTGCCTACATATCCATAATTTATCCGTTTACATGCGTGTATACACAAATACTAATATAAAATTTTACAATGATAAATTCACTTATACCACTCCACTATACTAAAATTCTGTAAACATACATACATTATGTATTTATTTATGTATTACTGTATATAATATGAATGATATTATGAATTGAATTATTTTGATAAATTGCATAAAATGATTGTTTACGCATTTACATTTAGTATGTACATATATTCATATTTTTGAGTGAAAATCATTTGAAAATTTCTGTTTACTATTTGTAAACGATTTTTGTATAAAAAAAAGGTAAAAAAAATGTATATTTATATGTAAAATATTGATTGATGAACCAGATATATACAGTGTAAAAAGTATGGCGGAAAATATAAATGATGATGAAATTAAGTTCGAGATCAATACAAAGAAACGAACAGTATTAATGCATTGTATTATCGTATATAATTGTACCAATTATTATTGTACACATCTTCTTCTCCTACTGCTAATGATTTTTCATTTTCAATCGAAACAGGATTGCAAATTTTTTCAAATTATACTTTAGATCATTCATTATTGATTGCATTGCAATGTATGTATTAATGGTAGTTAGTAGCAGTACACATTTTTTAACTTTTGAAAATTGTTAATTTTTATGCTACATTTTCTTATCGACGTTTTGTTTTCTCGTTTATTTGCAAATAAACACTAACCAATAACCATATCTTGTTTGTATAGTTTTTTAGATTAGAATGTTTTTTTAATCAATTTTTATCTCTATATGACTAAGTATATCTCTTTTTTTAATTGTATTTGTTATATGAAAGAAATATGCTAATAATAATCAAGAATAAGAAGATGAAGTTAGTATAAACATTGATTGCATGACTGCTTAATTTCATACATTACCTTTTCTATATTTGTATACGTAGATTCTATCGTTTATATATTAGGTAGTTTACATTTGTAGATTAAAAAATCATTTCAATGAAAGGCAATAACAAAATACCATTAAAATGTATCTAAACGTTGTGTGTACTGTACATAGTACATATGTGCATAAATAATACTTTTATTTACCTATATATAGGGTTTACCAATAGGAACGTTAGAACTTTCAACGGCCACTACAATAACACTGATCGAAAAATCAAAAACAATCTTTTATTGCCGTGCTTAGTATTGTTTAGAATTTATTTCAAAAATTCATGTTCGGTTTGTCGTAAGATTCAGGTGTTGAGAGAAATTTATGAACAAAGCGCATTTCTGGTTTAATGGATTTTTAAACAAACAGAACTACAGGATTTGTGTTCAGAAAAATCCTCAAGAATTGCCTTTCATGTTCAGGAATTCACATTTTTTTTATTTTTATTTTTTTAAGATGAATATGAAAATCACGTAACTTTGAATGGTGAGCGCTTTAGAAATATAATAACAGAATATTTTTAACTTAAATTGAAAAATATATTGACATAAACAATAATGTCGACTTGTTGCAAGAAAAATTTCATGGACGAGTTATTTTAACAAGGAATGATGTCAACTGGCCACGATCAATCGTCCGATCTAACACCTTTGTAGTTTTTCCTGTGAAGCTATTTGAAATCATTGGTCTTCGGGAATGAGCCAAGAACAATTCGTGATCTTAGACAAAATGTCGAACGTGATATGTGTGAGAAAGTTGTCGAAAATTGAGTCTTAAACTTAATACCTTTAAACGATATTATTTTCATAACGTAATGTAATTGTTCTACAAAACAATAAATAAATCATTTTCATGTTAAGGTTCTGATGCGCTTATTGGTAAACCTTTTATGTAAGAATGCATGAATGTTTGTATAAATGTAGTACCTATATATTTGTAACAAAACAAAAACGAAAAAAATGTCATGACGAAAAGCCCACGCTCACGCAAGGTAAACTGAGCCACTTCTACAAGTATAAGTTAAGAATGGATACGACATACGAGTATGGTTTAAATTGCAGCATTTTTTGTAGTTGCAACAGAGAATATCGATGATATGGGTATGCCTTTGTTTTGCTTTAAATTTCGGTTTAGTTTACAGTTTTTCAATTTAGTTGTATGTAAGTACCATGTACCAGTATTACCTGGTATATAATTTTTTATTACGTCGAGGATAGTGAAGGGGGATGGTATGGTATCATATTGAAAATGTTTTTACAATTTAATGAAATAGGTGTAATATAGAGTATTTATATACGAGTATGTAATAAAAACAGCATTAAAATTTGCAAAGAGGAAGAAAAGAATGCCGATACATAGATAAATGCAAATGTAACATACCTATACCAAGTAATAAAAAAAAGAGAAACAAGTAAAAGAATAAGTAATAATGAAAACTCGTTTATTTTTTGAGTTTTAAGAATTAATGAATGCATGTTAACTAGATATATTGTACGTGTCATGTGCAGAAATATGCATATATTATATACTTATACTGTAAATATTTAAAACTGCATACATTAATATGTACATACAAATTATGTATTTTATGTAGTCTATTATGTGTTTGATTTTCATAGTTTTATGTTTTAAAAATCGTTTAAAAGAAGAAGAAGAAAAATTAAAATCTGGAACATAATAAATAAAAGGGTGTTGTTGAAGAAGAAAAGAAAATTATTACTAAAAATTGTTTGGACAGATATTCTCCCCAAAGCAGTTGACAATATCATATTACGCTAAGTAAATGCATGCATGTGCAGATAAAATGATACTTATGTATACAAAATTTATGCACGAAGAACAAACAAAACGTGTTGTGTACATAAGTATAGGTACATTTATGTTCAAATGAAGATTTCTAACATTTTTCTATGTCCTGTTTTGAACGATTGATGTTTTCCAATTATCATAGTTTACAAAAAGTCTTTACAATTGTTCATATTTTTTGAAATATTTTTCTTTTTTTGCACAGACTGAACAAGTCAGTATTTCGATCATCGATTGCACTATTATAAATTTTGACTTTTCTTCACACAGTTTGATAGATTGTCAATTAAATACATATTGTGTGTGTATGTCATCAGCCCAGCTATCAATTATGCGAAAATTATCAAAATCGAAATCGACTTTATGTACCGGTGGTCTGGAAACATAACTTAATATCGCATTTTTTCAATCACCTTTTGTGAGATACTTTTTATAAAATTTACATGTGAAATTTTTCATATTAAAAGCAAAATATGAAATAAAATTGTCATTTGTCAATACAATACATAGTACATAAAGTACATAAAGTACACGTTAAACAACTAATTTTAGTTTCGTCAGTCATAATGGTTACAAATCGAAGAGGGGTAATATTAAAATAGCATACAGTGGTTACAAAAATTATTTGTTCATAAACAAACCACCGTAACTTGGATTGAAATGGTTGTAATACTTTGAAATTTTTATAGTTATTTTTTCAAACAATTCAATCAAAACCTCAGCTTTATTAGCAAAACATACATAGTGTATCGAACATAAAAATGCCAGGAAAAAGAGAATTATCTATTGAAAACAGAAACGTTATCGTTTGTGAATATAATAATGGTATTCCTGTTTAAAGGATTTAGCTAAAATGTATAATGTTCATAGAAATACCATTGTATGTCAAGTTCTCAAGAAAGAGAATAAAGGAATTGTACAAAATATTGTAAGAGCAGAGAGAAAAAAGGACAACAACTTAACAACTTTGTTATACGTACAAATAATTATTGTAACCACTGTATTTAAGTACGTATATACATATATGTATAAAAAAACCATATCCTATGAATGTAACCTGATCGAAATTATGATGTGACAAAGTTAAAAAATATATTGTATTGTTATTTGTTGTAAGTCGGTCTATAGTTATGTTTAAATGTTCATATATGTATGTATATACACATATCTATGAATGGGGAAACTTCCGAATTCGGGCCGCCAGTTTTTGAAATGAAACCTTCTGATAATGATACTTTCGAATGTTCTCTTTAACATGGTATATGTCTTTATTGGCACAAATTCATTTTAAGGATCTCCGTATCAGCATCTTGGATTGGATTAGTTAATATACCATTTTAAAGGCGGCAAAGCATGAAAGTATGTTTCTAAAGTTTCTGTAACGCGTACATTGGGCTTTGATAAAAATTTGTAAGATGTGAAAAGTATAAAAAGTTTTTCTTCTACATTGAACATAAATCTTTTAATGATTTTATTTGAAATTCAAATAGCAAACATTATCTATATTTATGTATGTACCTAACAATGAATTATTTATTTGAAATAAAATATTTATATGAGCACATCGGAAAAATCAAACCGTAAAAATTAAAATTATTGTTTTGGAATAAAAAGAAGAAAAACTTTATTTCTATCATAAATTTTCTTTTATTTCAAAATAAAGAACCATAAACATTTAAAAAAAAATGTACATTTGATGTACACATATATGTATATTTATATTGTATGTGCTTATACACTTGTAAATCAATCATAAGTTGCGTTCCTTTTGACCAAGTAAAGTACTCGCAAGTACTTGAGAGTAGATTGTAAATGGAACGCAATTTTTTTACTTGGAAGTAAAAAGTAACCTCAAATTTCAAGGCATACACATTTCAAAATTTTAAGGCAATGTAAATATTGGAGTGACAGTTGGCTGTGTTCAAATTTCAGCTGTCATGTATTTCAAATTTGTTTTGTTGTTGATTTTAGATTCTCCATAGCCTTAAACAATAAAAAGCCACCTATTGAAGGAAACGTGTAATGAAAATATTACAGACTTTAACATATTTCTTTAATCTCTAACGATTGAAATACAAAAACCTCTGACGGCGAATTGTGGCGTAACTAACCATGCAACTGTCAAGTAAATTACTCGAATATAAGAGGTGGTGTAGATGATCACGACTACAAGTGCTTGGGAGTACTTTACTTGGTCAAAAGGAACGCAACTATAGTAACATTAAGACATTTGAAATTACTGATCTGCTCTAGTAATAGGTTATTTAGGTACATCAAAATGCTGTTCTATATTCTCTTCTCATCAATATTGAAGGTTAGTTTCATATTTTAGATTCAAGGTTATAATACGTGTAGGTAGTTGGTAATTTTATACAGGAAATAAGACTGCTATTTTATCACTGTTCTATTTATTTATTTCACAATGAGACTTTTTTTTTTATTGATTTGTTGTTTTTACTCCTATATATACCTATATACGTATACGTATTTGAATAAACACTGTAATTTGCTATCAATAAAAGCTTATTATCTTCTTTTTTATATATTTTTTTCTTTCATTAAAACATCAAAAATATCAAACTAATAATAAACATCGTATTAGCTACAGCAGTTTTTTTTTTATTGATTTATTAGATTTGCTTTTTGAATTCTTGTATTAATTATGTTAAATATTCTATATATTTTACATATATGTATGTATGCATGTTTTACACGTTACACCGACATAATACATTATATGGGTACATGTAAAATATTTATTTTTTTTCTTAAAATTATAAGAGAATCAAATTTTGATAAATGTTACCAATGTCATTTTATAATTATATTATACAGTGAAAACAAAAATTATTTATGCATGAATAAAGTACCGTAACTTAGATTTAAACAGTTTTAAATATTTTGAAATTTTTATACTTAATTTTTCAAACACTTATATAAATACAATACCATCAAAACCAAAGCCAGAATTATTCTTGGAACAAAAAAAAAAAAAAAACTATAATTTGAATTATTCCAAAAGTTATTTGTGCATGAATTTTTATTCCTAAAATTATTTATGGATGTGCATAAAGTGATGTGATGACTATCTGGAATGAATTCACGTAAGGTAATTGATGATATTCACCATAAATTTTAGTTCGCCTATGGTGACCACCACCAAAAACTATCACCAAATGTTGTCATTTTGAGGTGATAGCATTCGAGGTGTCACTTTTCTACTTTTTACTATTATTCTTCTTTACATTATACACATTTCTTTACATTCAATTTATTTCTATCTAAACAAAAAATATTCATAATCACGTGCAATCAATTGGTGTTTGCTGTTGACGATATTACGTGTATAATTTGTTTAATTCAGTTTTCGCTACAAATTAGTTTAGTTTTGTGTAATGATAATTTAAATTAATGATATTGACTGTATATGTAAATATAATATTCTGACATTTTAGGGCTTGAATAGTTTGATAGTTGTGGTGTTGGACTGACACGCTTGACGTTCAAACCCCAGCTTGCTTTTCTTATATTTTCGGCTGTAGAATAAAATATAGGCACACACACGTACAATTTTATATACTTATATGTTATAAATAATATTGAATTTTACATTTTACCTTTCATTATTTTTGTTCACACAAATGTCTTGTTAGACAATTATAAATCTATAAATAAATAAAAAAATAATTTAAATACATATATGTATAAAAGTATACATTCATATCAAGTTTCTAACATCATTTTATATGTTATACTATACATAATTACATACATTGTATATAAATTTATTAACACTTGAGTAAAAAAAAAAAAAAATCAGTCATAAAGAAAAGACAAAAAATAAAATAATTTCAAGAAATCAATAATGTGTAAAGATCATGAGCAACATCTACTCTATCTATACATCCTATATGTACCTACTTATGTGCTCGATAACTACTCGTATGTACTCTTAAAATATAAAAGAAAACTGAATAATAAAGAAAAAATGGCAAAGAAAAATTTATCACTTATTAGCAATAGATACTTATACATACCTATTATGTGTATAAAACATAAATGTATAAAAGTATACATAAAGCACATATGTAAAATTTTGTTTAAATTGAAATTTGAAACTGTAAATGTACTCTTGTCTGCCAAATGCATATAGCATCATACCATAGGAATTATTAAAAAAAAAAAAAAAATTAAAAAAAAGAAAATTCAATTTCCATTCATTGTTGGAAAAATTTTTTCCTTTGCGATTTTTTTTTCTTTTTTTGTTTTCTATTACCCATCCAGATATATATCTGCAACAATGCTTCTTTTAAGTAATCGTAATGGTGCATAACTGTGCTTGCTGATATTTTTAAGTTGTGGCACTTTTCTAATGCCTCATTTACAACTCAACGTGGATTTCATGCCAGAGCAAACGGTATATTCGCAATTATTCAGAGTAGATTACCGTATGTTATTATATAAGAAAGATTGAGAATTGGCACACTGCTTTTAGAAGTTTCAATATAATTTCCCCATCATCAGCGTCAGATTAGAAATACAATCTAATTTTACTCTGACTCTGGCGGAATCCACGCTAGATGGAAGAAGGATAGCGATATAGAATTTCTTGTGCGAAAATGAAGGAGGTACGAAAAATCTACGATTGGATGTAAATGAGGCTTAATTGTTCTAAAGTTCTGAAAACATTAAATTCTGAATTATTTAATTCTATTGAAATTATTTGGATAGATTTGGATTACAATATTGTATCTAATTATTTTTTATGATCTGTAATTAATAATTTTTAAACTTTATTTTCTAAACACTGAATTATTATTAATAATTGACAATTAAAAATTTGGAATGCTTGAATCTTGGTGGCTTATTGGCTCAGTTGAGAAGATACTGTGGTAATCACGATGTTTTGGATTCGAATTTCGTGGTAACCAAAAGTAAGAAAAATCATTTTCATTGTTTATTTTAAATTTTTCATTACACTCAAAGTTCATTTAGCTTTGAATTAGTACCAGCTTACTGAGGATAGGAGTTCAGAAATTTTGATTCGAGCTTACTTTGCGGAAAACAAGTACCTAAATCAATATTCTAAAAATATATATTAGTTTAAGTCCTAACTAAAAATGTGATTGAGTTTGTTTCTCTAACAAGAACTCTGTGGTTCGTAATTCACAATAAACTGTAGTTGCAATTATATGAAAGAATACAGCCGTGGCAAGACCACCTTTTTGAGGATTGCTGTTAGAATACAGGATGAATAAATGAATACTCTGAATTTGTCAATTTTTTAATCTGAAGGGATTATTTTATACATAATTTTTTATTTGTTTTAGAATTTTAGATTTTTTTTTTCAATTTTTGTTACTTTTATTGATGGAACAAACTTAAATTTTATTTAAAATAAATATATATTAAACGGTGCCAAGTTTCCGAATATTTTATTGACTCACTGTATATCTGTACAGACAGCAGTGATACTGGTAATAGCATCGTACATTTATACTAAATATACTAAATAGGCGCTTTTAGGTATTTGAAAAAAAATTTCCAACAAAATGTATCGATTACTACCGTATGCACTTGGAAAACACAGATATCTAGATACGCGGAGTATACTAGCACATACTCGTACTAGGTACTAGAGTTATAGAAATTGACAGTTACATTATCATTATAATATAATATCAAGAAGAACTTTTATATGGATAATAGAGAAATTTTTAATGTATAAAAACTATGTATATGAAAATTGCATGCATGTTATATTAGCATGCATACTGTGTATGCATTTTTTGTAGATGTCTATGTATTCCAGTGCTCCACGTGTATATAAAGTTAGATATATTATATGGTATAGAGGCATTACATTGATGATAATGACTCTCCTAGACAAAATGAAATTTTTGTTTTTTTTTGGTTTTTGTTAAAATGATGATGGTAATAATAAAAATAATAATAATGGCATGTACATATTATATGCATATAATACTGTGATACAAAAATAAGGTGAATTTTCCATTTAAATCATTGGTGCTGAATTAAACGATTAGATTTTTTGCCTTTCCTTTAGATTAGTAGTATCAGTAGAACCCTTAGACCCCATTTACACAGTCATAGGCATGACGCATAGTCATGAGCGGGACGCTATAAACGTGAGAAGGAGGATTGAAGAGCAGAGACGAAGGTTGTCATGCAAGCATGCGAAAAAATTGGTGGTTTGATGCATACTTATGACTATGATGACTCATCGTTAATTCGAGAGTTCACAATATTTTATGAATTTCGATTCACATGACAACTGACAACATGACATCATGACAGTCATGCCTACTTTGTAGTGTAAATTCTACGCTCATGTCCATGACGAGTAATACTCATGACCATGCTTCGTGCAAATGACTGTGTGAATGGGGTCTTACAGACATTGTCTTAAATTTAATGTCAAGATTTTAAGCACTTTATGAAATACACTTGATTATTTAAAATGCATCCATAAAAGCTATGCGTTCATGATTGTGCGCAACTATTTCGCCAAAAATCATGTATAACCGAAGCAGTGTAAGACGGTGCATTATTGTGATGAACTTTTTCAATCATTTTAAAAATCGATAACTTCACTTTTTTGAATGAAAAAGTAATAAAGTTTATCTCATTAACTGCTTAAGACATTGAATTTAGCATAGATGTCTTTTATACTATTACGGTACTAAGTACTAACCTCAATGAAATAAATTTAATTATTTGGTTTATACCACCATAATTTAAATGGAAAATTCACCTTAGTTTTTGATCACAGTAGTACAACCTAAATATCTTATATATAGTATTGTACTATAAAAGTACAGGAGTAGACTGAAGTCTAGAGTAGAGTATTATGAGTAGTAGAGTACTCGTATGAAGATTATTATATATCCATCCATACGTACGTACATGCGATAATAGCATCTAGGAAATATGCACTACATAATATGAACACAAACGTGTTATATGAAAAAAAGATAAATTTGAAAAAAAAAAAGTAAATATAAAAATAAATACATATACATAATTAAAAATTATGTACAATATGTAATGTAGCTGTTTTTAAATACCTTATTAGACGATTTTTTATTAAATAACATAAAAATTGTCACAAAGATTTATACATATGTAAATATGTAGTAGTGGCAGTAGAAAGTAGGTATGTACTTGTGAAGATAATAATCTCTGCACTTATCATTGGTTTTAAATATGAGCCTACGAGTATATTATATAATTTTCACAGAATGAAGAAATATAGAAAAGAATAAATAAAAAAGGAGCAAATAAAATATAATAAAAAAAAATATTTTCGTTTTGATAAAATATAAATCTATTAGGCATTTGGCAGCAATTTTGATCAGTCATTTTGTTTTCAAAATAATCAATAGAATGTGAACATTTAAAAAAGTATTAAATTTCTATTTTTGACGTGGAGCATAAGTGTCGTTTTAAAAATCAAAAAGGTTCTTACACTGTTGATATACGGCACTGATCATTCAATGATCATTCTTCCAGTTCTCATTCATGCGAATGATCATTTAATAATCATCAAGTTAATGCGCATTGAGAATCACACTTAAAACATTCGGTTTGTTTAGTGTTTATGCACAATGTGTTGATCTACACTTTGCAGTCTGTGCGCTGCGCATTGAAAACTCGTACGACTACTTGCTCTGTTAAACAGCTAACAAAATAGTTGGAGCGAGTTTTCAATGTACATTCAAAATGCTTATCCGAGTTTTCAGTTTCAGTACGCTGTGCGAAAAGATAGTGGAAGTGGACTAAGTTAGTGCGCAGTAAGCCTGTCGTATAAACGTGGTAATTGTTAGCCTATATTTGTAAATTGTTAATATATATTGTCAAATTTAGGTTTTACTGTCAATTAAAATTTTTTTCTAATCACCATTGGAAATTTCAATTTCACTATCTTTATACTGAAGTTCCTGCGAAACTTTATTTAAACTTACTTTATGAAGTATATAAAATGATATTATAAATGAAATTATAATGAATATGTGAATGATCATTTTAACTTAATTCGTGGTGATATATTACAAATGAATAATCATTTGCTATAATAATCAATGGCGTGTATTAGCAGTATAAAGCCATTGACCGATATTTGCTGATATATATTTATTAGCCTCCTCCACAATTACCGACATTTCGTTCTATTTCTCGCTGCGACTTTCCAATTTCTCACACTTATTCTTCTTTAATAATATCAGCCATTTTCCGTTTGACATTTAGCATTTTTCGTTTGCCACGTCTTGATCGTTGAGTTTCATTCCTTAACCGAGACTTTTGTTTCGGTTCCATGAGTTTTGCATGATTCATGATGTAGGGTTGTCAGCCCCACGATCATTTCATTGTCTCTTATCCGCTTTATTCCCTTAGTTTCCATGGGGATTGATTACCCTATCTCTATTAAGAGTTAACAGCACCACCACGGTAGGTAGGAATAGTAGGAGAGGTGAGATTCATGTTTTATTACTTTTTACTTCCAAGTAAAAAAAATGTATTCATATAATGTATATCATGGTGTCGATACTAGACGTCTGTCAATGGCTTAAAATTAATGTTGTTTGATTTGAAGGGTCAAAATTTGTTGTTGTAATGAACAAAATTAAAAACAGAGCATGTGTACTGGATTATTGTTAAAAATAATAATTAATTGTCGTCGACAATTAATAATAAATTGAATCAGAGAATTTAATTTGATGTAATAACGACATGATGCAGATCGATAAAAAACAAAAGAAAAATTCAAGTAAAAATCCTTTCTTTCATAAACACACTATGAGATTGTATTTATTATTCGTGTATTTAACATTGCATATTGCATTTATTTTGCACTCAATTTTTTTTTATTTTTATATTTTATTCTGTCAAAAAAGGAAACAATGATGAATATGAATGCCTTCAGCTATTAGTATACATACATATTTATTTCATTTATGTGTAATATTATGTATACAGTATACACTTATCTCATACGTACTAAAAAGTTCGTGTCACATTCAATATCTCAATTAAAGACAGGTGAATTTCACAAGTCACAGCTACAGTCATAGCTCAGTATGTGGTGTACCGGTGTATGTACATAATATGTATAACTCTAATCAGAGTATATACTGTACTGTTAGCATGCAGCGTTTATTAAAATGCACGTAGAGTACTTACGAATACATACGACGACTGTCCTCATATAGTACACAGAATTCATATATGTATGTATACACATATGAATACGCATATACAGTCTATATATGTAGGTGTTTAAAATACCGTCTATTCAAGTATCTGTTAATAAATACAAAGAAAAAACAATTCTTTCCAATAAGCGTTGCAAATAAAGCCAAAGAAAAACAAAAGATTTTTTATGAGAATTTATGTACAAACACATACATAAATAAAAATAAACAAGTATGCTATATTATTCTAGCAGGGTGGTGTTTTAGTGCATGAATTATTTTTAAGAGTTGTTATTATAATGTTATACATAAGTCTTGAGTTTAATAATTTTAAGTTTCAGGCAAATTTTGTATTTATTTCGACTAATTACTTCAAACTTTAAAAGCAAACATGTATAAGAATATTTACATAATATACATACATATATGTATGTATGTACATCTATTATAATTTACTGTATTATTGTATTTGTATAACTGCGTAAGATTTAGTTCGTGTTGTATACAAAAGAAAATGCAAGTGACTGTGGGTTGGGGAATTTTTTTATTCTTTTGTTTTAAATGAATGAATTCTAGATATTTCGAATAAAATCGATAAATTCTGAAATTTGATTCGAGACAAGAAGTAGAGAATAAAATTTGAATGTCTTCTCTCTTTCTTCGTTCGTAAAGATTTTCTATGAAGCATTAGGGCCTAGCTAAATTGCAGGTCATCTCGCAAGAGTTTCAAACAATTCCGTTCCGTCATTAAAATTTCGAAAATTAGCCTGGAAATATGTAAATTTTTTATGTCAACGAAGTAGTAGCACAAGATAGAGACAAATATAGAGAGACATTTTAGAGGAGGCTAAGGAAAAATGAGATGTGCTAATTATGTTGCTTATTCGTCTTTTCTATTATGACAACCTTTTCTTTCCTCTAAATGAATTATATGGAAATGTCAAATAATCAACTTTTGAAAAATAAACGAAACGTGTCGGGCCATTGTGCTTTCCACTTCACGATAAATTTCTTTCAAATCAACTAAATTTCATTATTGTCATTATTATATAACACAAAGTACCTAATCATAATTCTGTCTTGAGTTCTTGAAGTACCTAACCTTAAATAAAAATTTAGTTATATTGGAATACAAAATTGTGTATGTGTATTTATTTTGAAAATGGGTCCAATCTTCGTTAAGCAATGTTCGGTTGTTAGTTTTGAAACGGTATAAAATTCTACTTTTAAGACTGCGCAAAAGAGATCATGTTATTTGAGTTATATTTTTATGAGTCTTTGATTACAGGACAGGTGTACAAACTAAATCTGTAACAAAGTTTCAGATTTGTGCGAAAAATAAGGTGGAAAGTTATTGACAACAAAGACCGACAACGATTTTTCACTTGTCGAAATTTATCGCCTTCGTACAACTCAATCAAGTTGCCTTCAGTTCAGTAGAAAATTGTTGTCGATTTTTCCGCCAGACGCTTTTATTACAACAAATTCAAATGTTTACATCAAAAGTCGTAAAATGTCAATTGTGATTTATTGTTTTGATGCTATTTTTAGTTTTTGGTGGTGGTGTTTTCATTGCTGAGTAGCATTTTCTAAAAGCAAAATAATTAGGGGGTTAAAAAAATAAATTAAATAAATTAGCTTTGAAGTATAACTTTATAACTCACAATAACTGATAAAATTACACCAATATTCTTCGTACCAATATTTTAATAACAGTATTTAAGAATCTTTGACTGTTCAGATGCTGAATTGTGTTTGCACAAATCAATTACGCCGAACGTTATTCCATTGTTGATAAAATTTGACAACTAAGAAATTATTGTCAGTTTTTGTTGTCGTTTTGGAAGCCGAATTGTGTTTACTCTGTAAAGCTCAAATTGATTGAGACCTTCAGACATTAAAAAAGTCGAAAGCAAAGGCAAAACAGATTTTCGAAGTACATATGTACATATAGTTGTGCTAGAACACTAAACACCCTTTATTATGTGTATGCAGTACTATACATTCATTTAGAAAAAATCTTGAAGAATACAATGATAGTGAAGTAGAAAGTATATAGTCCTCCATTGTTTTTGTTTTGTTTATTTTTTAGCAAATCTCAGTTAAAAAATATGCGGCTGTACCTATAGTATGTATGTGCAAATAATAATAAGCGACACAAACAGCATAATTAGTTAATGAACAGTAGATATATCTACACAGCGAACACATAGTGATAACATACCTTACAAATTGAAGCCAAGAATTCTGTTCTGTTCATTACATGCGACGAATAATAAAATTTAAAGCACAGAATTACAGAAAAAAAATAACACCACGCAGTAACAGAAATTGAAAAAAAAAAAAATTGATTTTTTTCTTGTTCTTTATTTGAGTGGTTTACTCTTTTTTTATATTACGAGTTTTTTTTTATTCTTTCTCTCTTTTTTTTTATTTTTTTTCTTATATACTCCTTGTAGTGAAAATAACAGAGAATACCAGAAAAATTGAATAGCATAGCACGTGACCCTAACATTTACCAACAATTTTTTTAAACAATAATCCTTCCATAATGTACTACATGATATTTAAATACATGCATGCCAAAGATAATATAGTTCTTCGTCTCAATAGATGTTCTTTTTAGTGTAAGTGGTAATTTTTCCAAAAACGACACACTTACATATATGATAAAGATCGAAAAAGCTTCATCAAAATCAAAAAAGTTTTTCAAAATTTTTCGAATTGCTTTTAGTTATGTGCCCTGTACACAATTATAATCATTTCAATAAATTTGTATGACAGTCTGTGATATAATGGAATTGTTTTTGTAAATAGAGTTATCAAAACTAATTGTGTAGACGGACCATAGTGTTTCGAATTTGTTCTCATTTATTTTAAATATTTGCTCTCACAAATGAAATGAACACCTGTCAATGTTTTGCAGCACTAAACAATACACAATGCTATTTAAAATGCACATTCAATTCACATGATATTCCACACATATAAGTGTTATTTATATGTAAATGTATATTTTGAGTATTGAAAATAGAATAAATGAATATCATTGGCTGGAACATATAAATATAAATTTGAACATTTTTGAGAGATTTTGATCATATATATTTATTCTCCATGTATGGTTTATGCTCGTGCATAAGGATATATAAGGATCCATATTGAATTGAAGACGATCTCGTACACATACATACATAAAGCATATAACATGAATAAACAAGTTTGATATAACCAAAGACCGATATATAAAATATATTATATCATGGTATATTATATTGGACTTTGGTATAACATTGAATGCGATGTAAAAACTAATTCTAATACATACATAATAGACATGACATAGTAGACATTAATAACCATTAATAACAACATGCTGCTTGCTTATGCAGAATAGATAATAGTAAATACTATATGCAATGAATGTGCTGTTTATGCGATATACATGATTGTATGTAATATGTATACATCGTTTATATGGTATTTTGTACACATACATACAAGTGTAATTATAAAAATAGATTGTTCAATGATGTATATCAGGATCTATAATGTATATAGTATCAATGACCTTTCTTAACATATTTCTTTATGAAAATATTTGTGTGTAATGTTAAATATGAACCTTTTTGTTATTCATAGATATATGAATACAGTATTTGGTAATTACATATACACTTTCGCTATCAGCTGGTTTTTTACTCATAAAAAATTGAAAAGTCAACCTTTTTGCTTTTTTTTCAACTTTGGTTTGATTTCGGATTTATGAATAGAATATAATAGAGGCTGTTTGATGCGTGGAGTGGTGTGGGGGGTGGTGGGTGGTGATTACTCATGAGTTTCATTAGTAAGATTGAAAAATTTTATAGAATGAAAAATAAAATATAAATGAAAAAAAGAGAATTTTGGCAGGTGGGTGCGGGGATGCTAAGAGAGTATGAAAAGTGCTGTATAATTAGCGTCACTGATCAACATTTTTGAACTGAATTAAACTGATTTTTTCATATGCTCTTTTAACTATCTACCTACACTCTCCTACGCATCAAACTGTAACTATTATACTTTTTTCATAAATCCGAAGTTAAATGGAACATTTTGAGACTAGAATCATGAAGATTCATATATTTTTCGATTTTTAATGTTTAAAGAAAACTAGCTGACAGCGAAAGTTTATAATTACCGAATATTTATCAATTACACTGCAATCTGATGGTTTTCCTCTGAAAAGAATTAAATAACAATTTTGATAGGTAACAGGCCTCAAGCAAATATCCTTTTAAGATACTAGAATATCTATATTTGAAAAATATATCATTCATTTACTACGTTACCACTATTATAAGTGCAAAATCCACTTTGATCGTGATCAAAATTTTTCTTCTGCTTCGCTATGAGTTTCTTAGATATTTTTATACATAATTTGCATATTAATATTATACTTTATAAATCATATATAGTAATATATTTAATTTTAAAATTTTTAAATTTGAAAACCGTCTTCCAACTATAGTTAAACTAAAACTGGATGTACAGTATTGTTCACAACTACTTTTACACGGCATTTAATTTCTAATCAATTAATAATTGGAAATGCATCCTCGAAACATTATAAATCCATAAATTTGTTTAGTGTATACATATATAATTATAATAATAAATAATTAAATATAATATCAACTATTAAAATATTAAAATATTGTATAATTTCAACTGTATTAAAAGACGATTGATAATTCATCGCTTTTTTGTCCGAATTCATTAGGTTCATTTAAGTTCAAAACAAAGTTACATATATTTTATAGAAAAAAACAGAATTAAAAATACATGCAATTTTAAAACTTTTGTTCAAAAAAAATGCTGTATAAAAATATTTATGACTAATAGTGCTAATACTAAATGTCAGAGGCTATTCAAATTTCTGATAATATATTCTAAAGTATAGGCAGGTCAGATTAACTTCCTATTTTTTGCCAACTTAATGACCGCACCATGCAGAACTGACCAGTTCTTGCACTTTTTAAATGAATGGTTTAAGTTTTAAAATTTGGTTTAAGAATGATATTAAATAGTTGAGCTATCAATTTAATAGAAATGTTAAAATATAAAGGCAAATTTTGAATTCAAAAATCAAATAAGCAATTATAATTTACTATACGTAAACCTATTCCACGTTATTTTCAAACATAATTTTTTGAATCACTACTGAAGATATTTTGATAATACGGATCTCCAAAATATTTCTAGGACTAGAATTATAGGCCCATTCTACTTAATAATTTATTTTCAAACAAACATACATGAAAAAAATTTGATTGCATTCAATCATAAAAATCCATAAATTTACAAATAATTTATTTTCGACTTCATGACATATTGTTTATTATATATACCTATATATATATATATAATATTTTTCAACCTACAAATGATTATCAATTTTCATTGAATCTAATTAAATGTTCATCAGCGCTAGTATTTAGAATGTTTTGAATATATACTTTATACCACACACAAAAAACATCAACGAAATAAAATTTAAAAATTTTGAAATAAATATTTTTAAGCTTTCTGTTTTTAAAAAATATTGTAAATAATTTAAAATTCATTATCCTCAAGATTTAGGAACTAGATCTAGTTAGAAAAAAAATTGACTCAGTCTATAAAAAAATTTGGTAATTCACAAAACACCTGATTTTTAAATTTCTATATTATGATCATAAATCAGAATAATACTTTATTTTTTCAGAAGTCCTAAGGCCCAAACATTAAAAAAGATATTCTTTCAAAATTTCAAGAAGAAATTCAATTCACGGGATATGATAATATATAATCGTATCTTGCATTCATAAGTCAATGAACTCAAAAACATAACAAAATAAAACCATAATATATCCATATGTATACATATATTATGTATAATCAAAGATACTATATACTATCACAGATAAGTGTATCTGATCTGTGATACTATGTAAAAACATATTTATATGTATTTATATAGTATCTCTGGTATAATGGTACAGCAATTATAATGTATGCATACGTAAAAACCTCTGTTGCCAAATATTCTACAATGCTACATCAGAAAATAATGTAAACCTATACAAGTAATACATATAATCAAAGACCATATAAATGTATAGAGTACAGTACAAATGCTACAGTAATTATAATGTATGCATACGTAAAAACATCTGTTGCCAAATATTCTACAATCCTACATCAGAAAATAATGTAAACCTATACAAGTAATACATATAATCAAAGAGCATATAAATGTATATATTTATATGGTCTTTGATATAAATACAATTCTATATATGTATTTCAATTAGAAGTAGTAGTAGTAATTTATGTCAGATCATATAGCACGCGACAAGGAATATTAACATAACAACACATACATACATATATAAAAATACATGAAATATGAAATACCTCCTTTCTCAAGTCATTCATATATTAAATACGACGATCAACTCAATACAATAAAAAAAAAATTTGAAACAGCCCTATTGTCAATTGTTGTATTCTAAAGCATTTGCGTACAAAATATCCATTTATTTTTACTTATTCAAGTATAATATCATATCAAGGGTGCGTTCATAAACGTTACTATAGTTAACTATAGTTATCATTTGTCGTTCAAAATGGTGGTGGCATAGTAAAACATAACTACCAACATGAATTTTTAGCGTTCATAAACATCTGCAGTAAAGTAAATTTTTAACTATTTGATGTCAAAAACTAACCCTGCTCGAGAGCATGGTTAACGATAGTAACAATAGTAAACCTTTAAGTGGTAATGACATTGACAATAAAAAAATCGTTTGTAATTTAATTTTTTGTTGTGAATTGTGAAAATTTCAATTTAATTAATTTGAAATTAATTAATTTTGTTTTAAACTTCATTTGTAAAAAATAATTAATTTTTGACAAACAAAAAATATAAAAATTATAATATGTAAAAATTTTTTAAACTTGACTTGACAGCTGAATGATAATTTATTGCTACTACTATGGTAAAAATGGCGTTCAAAAACCACTTGAAGTTAACATAACTATGGCTGTAGTATAACATAACTTTGCTTAAACTATACTACACCATGACTATGGTTAAAGTAATGTTCATGAACGCACCCCAAATAAGTGTTGGTACCACTCAAAACCATATAAAATTTAGTAAACCAGTCATGCAACTCACAAACTAATTCTTCTATATAAATATTCTTATTTTTCTCTCATATTTACATCCCTCCTGAATTATAAACTTTCGCTCTTTTTCGATATTGTTTCGAAAAACTTTTTCGATCTTTATTTTTGGCAAACATACAAACATTTAAATAAAAAAAATGAAATGGTTCATCTAGTAGGACTGTATTATCTTTGATGCATGCACATGTGTTGTATAGCATGTATTGCATAGGAAATTTCTGTTAAGGACTTTTCACAGTTTTAAAGTTGCTGCATTTTTACTATAGAGGAGTAAGTGTCTTTTCCTTATTTGGTTTTTTCTTTTCGTTAACATGTAGCATATGACATAATATTCTAACTATATAGCCAAATGTATGTAAATAACGTTCGAGTACATTATGTCCGGAACATTCCTTATCATCACTTTGATGTTAAAGACAAGTTGTCTGCTGTCTAAAAAAAAAAAAAATGTATGAAAAAGAAAAAGGGGAGCAAGTTAGCTTTCCTTTCAGTCAGATATCATAAACAGCAAAAAAAAAACAAAAAATTACGATGAGAAATTACATTACTACATGTAAAGGGCAAAGATTGGTAAGACTATATAATGTAAGACTGAATGAATATAAAATGAAAAAGGAAGAAACAATAAGCCATGGACAAACAGGATATGTCATGTATGTATATAAAAGCCATAATAAATTTGTTAAGTATACCAATTTTGCAATACCTCACTCAATTCATCTTTATGTGGAATATCCTTATTTTTTGTCTCATCATAAAATATCAATTGTAGCGAATAAAAAAAAAACGGAAGACTTATAAATATTATAAATAATACCGTCAGTCATCAGCAACTGCATTAAAAAAAAAAAAAAAGAAATAAAATATTTAAGTTTATTGCCCTCACTTGCCCTGAACAAAAAATAATACATGAATAAATGTACAATCATACAATATGCAGTAGTATTGAAAGTTCTTAAGTCAAAATATTTAGACAATCTTGTGCGGTTTACATAAAATTTAGGACATTTAATATTTCTGCTACTATATTACATTACTAAGTATGTAAAACTACAAGCAAGTGTAAGCAGGTGTATGTATGTACGTATATGCAAAATACAATAAAAATGCAATAGCAGCAGTCAAATCGAAATTCAACAGAAAAATCAACCACAAACACAAAAAAGAAATACCACAAAATAAAAGATAAAATTTAAAAATTTTTGAATTCAAACAACAAAAAATATATTTCCGGATGTCTGAATTTATGAGCAAAAATATGTTCATGAAAATTCATCTTACTGGAAATTGAAAATTTATTGTTAACAGATTTTACAAAGAGATTTCGATTATTTTTACATGAATTAAATCTTCTTTATATGTGTCGTGCATTTCAAATTTACGTTATGTATGCCAAATATTATGTGAATGAAATCCGATATCCAATATGTAATCATAAAAAAAAAATTAAATTACAAAAATTTTATGTCATACATTGGATTGGGGAAAAGTAGTATAGGGCATCTAATATAATAACACTAAAACATTTTTTTTAATATTATGTGATGTTGAAGAAATTTTTATTTACTCAAATATTCTCCATTTAATTCTAAATAATTTCATTCTTGTGAAACTTTTGGAATTTTTGTATGAAAAACTGCGGCAAGTAATTTTCACAGATCTCCTTAGAATTGAGTTGTAGTTGTAGTGGTTTTTGGTTTTAACGTTTTATATTTTTGGGAGAGATAGGCCATGCAAGGTCATGATTATATGGTGGGTGTATTGAAATTTTCCAGCTAAACGATGTCAATTTTTCCCTAGTCATTAAAGATGTATGAACGAAGGTGTATGTATAATAAAATCATTTGATGAATAAGGTTATAAAATTATCAGAGAAATAATCTATGATCAAATCAGACAATCTGAACTTGCTTTAACAACTTAAACTGGAGGAAAATAGACTTAAAAATTATCTAGATAAAGCAAATCTGGATTGTACCTAATCTAAGTAGATTTATAAAACTGAACGTGACAAAATGCAAATATAAATCACTGCTGACGCGACCAGCTGATCACTTGAATTTATGTATAGAACCAAAACAGTCGCCACAATCATTTTAAGCTTACAATTTTCGTGGTACTTACTTGAATTGTGTTGGGTTATAAAAAATTGTTTGGGTACTTATTTTGAATTATTTTCAATTGTCAATTTTCATGTCTTCAACTTAGGGGCTTGAATAGCGCGATGGTTGTGATGTTGGACTGATACCTGATAAGATTGAGGTGCCGAGTTCGAATCTCAGTCAGCGTGCTACTCTCGCCCAAGTCCAATTCCAATCAACAATGTACACCACCAGTAAACTGATTACTGATCATAAACTGGAATTACTGATAAACAGAATTACTGATCGGTGGTGAGTATCCGCGTGCACTTTAGTGCATACATATAGCTTCCTACTGGAACTAAATTTATCGAGTTAATCCAGTTTTTAGAACTGGATTTGAATAATCTAGTTGTACGACTGGAATACATATAGAAATTGTGATGACACACAGTCACTTTGATTGATGTTACATTCATAACACAAGGTATTTTAAATATTCATTAAAATTTTCATCATTAATTTTCTACCGTTTAGTGCCTTTCCAGTTTGTTATTTTTTTTTAGATGAAATTCACATTTTTTGTGACATAAATACATTGTGATAACAAATACGTGAAAACGTAGAAAAAATATACATAGTATCACACATAATCTAACATTAACAAAAACACTATCGACTCTATAACATTCATTATATTGAATTTTAAATCAATGCATTTCTCTATATACAAATATTTTTCATCAGATGTCGTATCAGTCGTTTATACTTTGGTATACTATCACAGAAACTGCCTGTGAAATTTCTTATTGATTTCTGTATGAGGAATCTATATTTTTTCACCGGAACATTCACTTTATGAGTCATCACATCACACTACAACTTTTATTTTTTGATCAGATACCATAGTATTATAGACGACCAAAATAATTATAAAGTGAAGTAAAAATGTTGGCGCCACGCCACGCACTACGATGAAAGTGCCATATCATAATTTTTTGAATTCAATTTAATGTCAACATTTAGTATGGACCTTTTTTTTTTTGTATATAGCACAACTCAAAAAAAGCCTATTAGTTCCTTATTTTTGTTATTATACTGTCAGACATCAATTTTTACTGATTTTACTTTAACTTTTCTTTCGTATACATATCATGTGCCTATCTACATAATGTAATACAATACCGTATTTAAAAATTTCAAGTGAAATTGTTGAAATCAAAAAGAAAATAAATTTATACGTATCTATACCTACATATATATGTGTGTTGTGTATGTGTGTAAATAAGAAAAAACCGATCGAGACATTTGCTTTATTTCAAATAAAATTTCCCTTATCATATAATTTGTCATTAATTCAATTAAATGTATCAATTAAATCAGCATAATGCATTATCAAAATTGATAATAATTGAGTATTAAGAAAAATGTTGTTAAATAATGTCAACATAAGACGATGATCAGAATCGGAAATCAACAATTTGTCCAAACAATTGAAATAGCCAGTCAGCCAGACAGTCGACTTATTTTGTTGTTATACGAATGAATGTATATGTATATGTATACTCATATGATAACACTAGATGTTTACATACTACCTGTGAATCTTGGAATTTATATGATGTATACCCAGCTGACCAAGTGAACTCATAGTGAATTCGTTCTGAATTCATTTCATCCAAGTGATTCTTCACGTGAACGTTCACAGTGAATCATTAGTGAAGATATTTTATTTCAAAAAATTTTAAGCTATAGCTGGTCATAGTGAATTCACTTATTGAACTCATTTTGAAATCACTTACTGAACATTTAATGAAAACACGAAATGAATTCATATTGACTGCAGCTTGTGAAGGTAAAATACCATTCACAATGTGAATAATCAATGAATCCTGGCTCTAATTATTGTATTCCTTCTTTTCGTTTTGATTTTTCTGAATAATTTAAAAAAAAAACTCTTTAATCTCTTAATAATATTAATCACTTCATTCTTTTTTATTTATTTTACTTTTTATTTTTAATAAACTAATATTACACAGAATTTAAAACACTTGCTTATTCCTTATTCTTAGACTCAAATAACTACATTTTTTTACGCTTCAGTTTACAAATTAGTACATGAAAAAGAAATAAAAAATTTCACTATATATACGTTCACTAAGTGATTCCATAGTGTTAGCCTTTGTGAATCGCAACCATTTTACAAAGATAACACGAATGAATTCGCCTAATCATAAAATTAAAATAAATAGTCGTCATTCGTTTACATGAATCGTCATTCATCAAATGAATTTTATATGAATATAATTCATATTTCAATCACTTGGTGTATTCATAATGTACCCATATTATTGAATAATTCACTTATTTTTCATTTCGTGTTTTCAAAATGAATAAGAGAAAAATTATTCAGTTCGTGAACATTTTTGGCATTCACTATGAATTCACTGTGAACCTAGTTCACTGAATGGTCAGCTGGGTAATGTACATGATATATAATGTAATATAACGCAGTAAATACATATGTATCTATCTATAAATGTAGTAATGTAAAAACTTAACATTTTTATAACAAAAGAAAACTTTTAAAAAAAAAAGAGAAAATAAGAAAAAAAATACAACAAATAAATCGAAAGAAATAAACGAACAAAATATTTTAATCAAGGTAGCAATGAACTTGACATTGATAAAGTTTATTTATTTATTTATTTATTTTTTTTTTTTTTGATAATACCGAAGATACAAATTTTTTAAAGTTTGATTTGATCATCATCACACATTTTTGTCGTAAATAAATAATTGTCGCCTTTGTAAGTAGGAATATTGTACATGTACATAAATGTAAGTAAGTATGAAATTATTTACTGTATTTGTTTTAATTAGTTGGAAAACACAAAAATATGATATTGCAAAGAAAATGACATTCATTCTGAAGTCTATATAAAAATACAAATGCATACACAGGCATGGAAAAATTATGGAACAAGTATAATTTTTCATTAATAGAAAACGCAATTATATTATATACTACATAAACATAATTGCCCTCGTGTGATGGAAACTCTACCGTAAAGCCCGTAAAAGACTTAAATATCATCGAACGTCCGCATTCTATTAAGGGTTGGAGGACTCATCTCTTTCGTTCGCCACCATATTTTCAATGTCAAGATTATAAGTATGTTTATGTCTATCTTTGTTTAGTGTTGTTCATTGGTTTGAACAATTTTTTTTTTGACATTTTTGGTTAGTTTTTATTTGTTTTAATTTTAAACCTTGCTAGTGAGAAACACTCTTGCAAGCAGAAGAAAGAGTTGAGAGTCCGCACTCTGTTGAGGTCTGAAGAACTCAACTCTTTTGTCCGCTGTGATATGTTCATTTCATTATAAATTTTATATACTAAAATATTTAAATTATTTCTACACAATTTTACTACAAAAAGAAAAAAATGTATTTTAAAATATTATTTTAGATAATTTTTAAATCTTAAAGCTTCAATTACTCTGATGAGACTGACTCTTATGTATTAACCTTGTCCTTGAAAAAAGTATACATAATCATAATACGAGGGGGCGTTTTTAAGTTCGCGGAATGATAGGGTGAAAGAGTAGTGGGGGAAATCCTTTAAATCGTAATGTGTTGTCTGACTCGTTATTAGTACAAATAACGAGATTTGCCATAATACGATCATTAGTCTGTGAATTATCGCCGATCAAACAACTCGAATCAACTCCAAAACTGCTGTCAACAGCTTTTGCATGACAGTGATCCCATCCACAAGTGTGGTGTTACGTTGGCTGCTTTGTCAAAGGTAGGCTTCGATATTTTGTGTCACCCGCACCCTATAGTCCACACCTGGCTACGACCGATTATTACTTATTCCAAAAACTGAAAAAAGAACTGCGTAGGAAGAAATTTACCAGCGATGAAAAAGTAAAGGACTCAATTTCGGCATATTTTGCAGACAAAGACAAAACATTTTTTTATGAAGGCATTCATAAGTTAATTGAAAGATCTGAGAAATGTATTAAAATTGAAAATGAATACATTGAAAAGGAAAAATAATTTCGATTTTTTATTTTGTCTCGTTATCCCCCATTTCGCGAACTTAAAAACGCCCCATCGTATATAATTTTTGAAAAATTATGCTTGTCCCATCAATTTTTTCACACCTGTGCACATAATAAACGTACATTACATATATTTATTAAAAAATAGGGAGTATTTGTATATTTAGTAATACATGAAAATATATTAGATACATTTATAGTTACATTAGTATGTACACATGTATGTCTAATTAAGTTTACTTATACCACTTCTTAAACTATGTATATTCAACATTATTTACAAATAATGGCATGGTCATTTGTTATAGTATCGGCGTATCGGATATGATTACATATCAACTACTGTGTGTTACACAGAGTGTTGAGAGTGTTACATATGTATTTACATACGTATACATATGTACATTTATGTTAATATGTTTGTATCACGGTTATAAATACGGTACATTATACCAAATATGACAATATCATCCTAACAAATATCTTTCATTTTTGCTGAAAATAAACTCAAGAAGAAAGAGCAACAGAAAAAAAAATAAATAAATATTCAACATTCCATTATTGAAAAATGAAAACATAATAAAAAAGAAAAAATTTCCACATTAAAAGCATTCGAAAAACATAAATTCAAACATAAAGTACAGTTGCTCATATTGAAATTGGGACACTGGTGATTCATGTCAACTTTTCGTAGTTCGTTGCATCGTATTTTTGTAGTCTGATTGACATTTACAACCATATCAAATCGTTTCGTAATTTATGCCGCTTCTACATTCAATGCAGTGACTTCAACTTGGACTTTGGAGTTTGGAGTAGTAAATAGAAAAGTAGCTGTCAAGTTTACTGCATTGTATGTAGAAGTTCTAATACATATCCATTAAATCAAAGTCGAAGGATAGGATAGAAGGATAGTACTGAAAGAAGTCCAAGAAATGAGAAAATGTTGGTCTGAAATAAAGAGAAAGATGGCAAAGATTTGTGGAGGTGCTTTTTTAATTTCTATACCAAATGAGAATTGTCAAACATCAATTAGGTACGAAATGAAATACAAATGTGCTTCTTGTTGAGAGGAGGACGACACCACGGAACACTTCTTGTGTGAGTGCCCGGCCTTCTCCTCTATTAGAATGCGCATTTTCGGCACTAATGTCATTAGACCAGAACAAATTGGGCCTGAAAGTCGAGTAGAACTCCTCCGTTACCCGAGAGCGACGAAGAAGTTTGACTAGACGGGGGCTTTGAGTACAATGTACAGCGCTTGTCTGAGTGCTCTGGTTTCATACCTCCCCCCTAACAAACAACAACAACAACAACATGAAATACAAAAGTTAGAAGTTGTAATTAGTAGTTTGTGAATATATGAAACGTTCCACAAAAATTGACAAACTACGAAGATTATAATAATTGATTGTTTTATTGATAATTTCTATCTATGAACTTTCTGTTAAATTAACATCTGAAATCTTAGTTGTTTTGTAATGAAAATCCACGAGAGTTTTTAAAATTAGTTTTATTAAACTTGCAAAATGGCTACATCCAGAAATCGTAATAAACCTATAATTTTCATAGACCTATACAAAAAACATATTAGATGAAATTAAAATTTAGGATTTTAATAAAATTTTCACTACAAAATTATAATTTATAAAGCTGTCCCAGTTTCATTTTGATCTGACTCTTGATATTGTAAATTATTTTATATATTAAATATTGATATAAATTAAATACATAATTTAAAGAGTACAATTGTAAGGACCTAAGGTTAAAAAATAATATATTTTATTTGAATTTTGACTATATTGTTTTTTATTCGAATTTCTTATGAAAACATTTTTTGTTTATTAGTGTACGAGTTTTATTTTGAGCCACTGTATATTACGTATATCTACGTAGAACTGGTAGAACCTAAAGAAGAAAATCTTACAAAAAGAAACTGCAACTCGGTAAACAGCTTGCCAAGTTGGGTTATTTTATTCTGCTATAGGTTGACGCCTTGACCTGTTAATTATTATAAAATATGCGGTGTATTTTTATAAGCGCTGTACATATAAGTTTGTACATATATAATGATTGTAGATATGTATGTATGTATATACTCGTATATATCTGGTGAATAAGAAATTTTTTTTTTATAAAATAGGAATACAGGTATTATATCAGATTGAACAACATAAACAGCAACCTGTATGTTTGTGTATACACACATCTTCGTATAAGTATATATAAAGAAAAAAATTTCTACTTGATATACAGAGCAGAGCGTACGTAAGAAGACTAAAAGAAAAATAAAAAAAAAATTTTAATAAGAAAAAGCAAAGAAAAAAATTAATTAGGAAAAAAATTCCAAAAATGAGGTTATACACAACCTGAAAGCTATTTTTGAAAAATATAAAAATAAATATATATAATAAATAAATAAAAGAAAATCGTAGTTGGTTTTAATTTCCTATTAAGGCTACTACGAATCAAAGAGTATTGATATTATATCCGTGTTTGAATTTGATTCGAGCCATAATCAACACTATCATCATCATCATCATCATCATCGTATAATTTCAGAATAATTATTATGTGTGTAAATGGGTAAATCTGCAAAAGAAAATATTTTATTTTATACACGACGAACAACGTAAACATAAGTACATAAATTAAGTACATACGATACGAGTATAAATAGTACATCTGTATGTGACATATTAATGGGTAGCTTGGCTAAAAAATCTGAAAATGGGAACAACATCAACACTAGTTTAATCATATTGCTGAATTTGTTTTAATTACAGTCTGTTCAAAAAGAGACGAACTTTTATAAAAATAAAACAAAAAGTTTTTGAGCTTATACATAATAACATTTATTGAAAGAATAATCTTAAGCCTATTTCGCGTTAGCACTAGTATACAGACCAATCGCCAATGTTTTGAATTATGAGGTGACATCTTCTGGTATACAACTTTCGCTCAATTTTTTGACATACTCATTGGAAAAACCGTTCCACAGTCTCTTTCTTTAACGTTCTTTCCAATTGACGAACGCTCTTTATTTGTTTCCTGCGAATTTTGTGCTTTATCAAAGCCCAAATTTTTTCTAATGGGATTGGCATCCGGGAACTGTGATGGCCGCCAGTCTTAACCCCATTTCGTTCTTTCCACTGTGTACACAACTTATATACAAATATCACTTCACACCTTTTTTATAAACAGAGCTAATTTTGTAAATATCTAACTACTTTGACAATTTAAACGCAAATGAAAAAAAATCTTGGTTAGCGAAATAGACAAAGGTAAGCTAAACATGACTCATGTAACATTTTTAGTATAATCTAGGCATTTATTGTGTTTTACTCGACTGTCGTCGTGTCTTTTTGAACAGACTGTATATAACAGTTCGGTACTTTGTATTCTTTATTATGTATTAGGATTTTATTTTCTAGACAAAATCATGCCAAAATCATGTCGTAACTCATTTTCCCGTATAAAATTTTTACCATCAATTACGATGGTTTACAATTTACGATGATTACAACGTTTACGAGACTTTTACGACACATCGTGAATGGTACCAAAGATAATATAAAATTACTAAATACTGTAATAAAATACTGTAATTTTATAGTATCTTTGATGGTACTCAATACCAGTGGCGGAGCCAGTAGTTTTTCCTTGGGTGTTCAGATTTTTTAATAAATATACAGATTCATTACACAAACAATAATAATTAAAACAAACTACCCTTAAAAATTTTTGGTCCAAAATGGCGGGTTTTACGAAATCCGTTATTCATCCAGATCAGGATCTTTGACTGGATTAGTTGATATACCATTTCTTCTTCTAGAACTTCCTGTTCTACTTGTCACAGTTTATTTCACTTTGATTGGATTAGCGGTTTTCGAGATATAAGGACTTAAAGTCAAAATTTCGTGTTTTTTAAAAATCACTTTTTCAACTTTTTTTGATTACGGTATAACTTCTAAACTTGAAGGATGACATAAATATTTTATTCTTTCATTTGAAAGGTTTATTTGTGCTCTTTCCAATGATATTATATTTATGGATAGAGACTGCATAGATAAAATATAAATGCACAAATATACAAAAAATTGCGAAAAAATACACATAATTTCATGCATTTTCATACATATTTGAGTAATTATTTCAAAGCTTACTATTTTTCGTAGTATTATTTACCTTTTACTAAATATGTATGTACGTAAAAAATTCAGTGAAATTCAATTTTATTTACTATTTACAAAAATATACAAAAAATTCAGTTTAATATTAAATTCAGCTTTTGTTTACCCTTCTACTAAAATTTATATAAGTTAAGTAGTAAAATTAAGCTTCATGTGGTTCCATTTACCTTTTACAAAATTTTATATAAAAAATTCAGAAAAAAATTATTACTAACTTTTTTCTAAAAAATTATTTTGTATGAAAAATGTGTATTTTTTCGCATTTTTTTTGTATATTTGTGCATTTATTTTTGATTCCTATAGAATCGATCCCATATGTCTGGCTGGGTGTACATGATCAACATAATGGAAATGTGAAGGTGAACCAAAAACGCAACAACATAACATGCATGTAAAATGTACAAATTGTATTTGTATATTGTATTCTGTATTCTGTATAAAATTAATTGTAATTGTACTGCTGTACATTCTCTGTACATTTACATATTTCTTATAAGTTTATAAGAAAAAGAAATTTAAAAGAGAAGAGTATAAAAGAGATTAATATATGGAGTTCCACCAACTTACATTACTACAATTACAAATTACAATACAATTCAACGATGCAACGAAGCTTACTTTCGTAAGGTTTTTCCTACTTTCAGAACTTGACCTTACGAACTTACGCTCCCACGAAATTTCCTTACTTTTTCTCCAGGTTGATATTATTTGAAATAAGCTCTCTAATATTCAATTAAATGAATTGTGCAATTATGTGGTGAGAATTTGTATTGGATATTGGATAACTCAATTCTTTTCGTGTACTGTGTCAATCAATGCTCTTTAAAAGTCTCTGTTTTAACTTTAGTTGTATGGTAACACCACTACACCACTAATAATATCAAATGCAAACTATAACCTATAACATTTCTACTTTATCTGCTGAAAAAGTATAATGTCATTATGTCAAATTGTCAATGTCTATCAATATCTATGACGTTGTGTGTGAATTGTGATTGTTGGATAAATTTTTATATTTGTTTTATTGGACATAATTTAATTATTGCATTTTAAAGTCGTATCAACGCTGTATCGATATAATTGAATTTTTGTTTTTGTAAGACGAGGTTTCGTTTTTACATTCTTACATTTGAATTACCGATAAATTTGCGTTTTTTTTTTCAGTTCCAAAATGAGCCTTTTAAGGTTAGTAATTTGTATGTAACTAAAAGCACATGATAATTTTTTGAAACTATTACAGGTGGGTAACAAGAAAAAGAAAGATAACCGAAGATGAAGAGGCAAATAATGTTAACGATAATTCTACTAGTGTCAGGTACTTACTTATTAACCTAGTTATTGTTAATTTTATTCCTTTTACATAAATGCTTTATATTTAGTGTTGGCCAGGAAGACATATATAAAGAAAATGAAAAAACTGCAATAGCAGTGGGACAGGAAAAGGATAAGAATGATGTCAGGTAAATTAATCATAAATTAGGACAACAGGAAATTCTTCCTTAAATGAAATAAGTATATCATTTTATTATTTCATTTAGTTTTAAAAAGAATTATGATGATTTCAAAGACTGGTTAGTAAAGAAGGATGGGGAGAAAATATGCAAATTTTGTAATTCTACCTTAAATGGATATTACGCTCATTTTAAGAGGCACGCAGAAACTGAAACTCACATAAAAAATGTGGAAAGTTGTAAGTCGAAATTTTCTATAGAAAGCTGTTTAGTTGCTGAGGACAAACGATCTTTAGAAATGAAATACAAAGAGCTTGAAACAAAATTATGTTTGTTCGTAGCAGAGCATAACTTGCCTTTTAAATGCTTAGACCATTTAAACAAACTATTAAAAACTACAATTTCGGACTCAAAAATTGTAAAAGGGATTAATATTCATCGATGCAAAGCACAAAAAATTTTAAAAAATATCATAGGCCCAGAAAATGTAAAAAGTATTTCACAGCTAACACAAAAGGAATACTATTCATTAATTATCGATGAAAGTACAGATCTTACGTGTTCCAAAAATATCGCCATAGTTATAAGGGTTTTTAACAAAAGATCTTGTGATCGGTTTTTAGATCTTGTGCCCGTTACGAACTCTACTTCACAAGGTATCTTCGACGCAGTGAAACAATGCCTAGATAGTCAACATATACCATTTGAGAATATGTTGAGTTTTGCAGCGGATAACTGTTCTGTTATGATGGGACAATATGCCGGAGTTCAGGCAAAAATAAAGGACTTATTACCAAACCTTTTTGTACAGGGTTGCGTATGTCATATATTAAATATAGCTACCAAGACAGCATTTTCTCACATTCCGTCAGTAATTGAGAGGCTTTTGAAGGAAATCAATTATTATTTTTGCCATAGTTCTTCAAGAAAAAAAGAATTTATTGAATTTCAAGAATATTTCGGCACCGAAATCCATGTAATTTTACGACACTGCGACACAAGATGGCTTTCTAGAGGATTAGTCATATGTCGCATATTAGAGCAATGGGAACCATTATTGTATTATTTTCGTATTGAAAATTTCGAAAACGATTATAAAAAAACTGCTACGTTTATAGAAGAGTCATTAGCGGATATTAATGTGAAATTGTATTTCATATTTTTAAAATATGTTTTGAAACTCATTGATGACATAAATATTGAAATGCAGTCTGAGGACTACAAAATGCATATATTCATTCAAAGAATGACCTACTTATTCAAACATTTATGTAGAAATTTTATGAAAAAACAATATTTGGAAAAAACATCAATTAATCAAATAGAATTAAATGAGGAAAAATACCATTTAAAGCTTAGTGAGGTGTATGGTGGAACCGAATTTGATGTGTATTTACTAAAGCATAAAGCTGACATAGCAGAAACAAATAAACAGGAGATTTTATCTGTGATAAAAAAGTTCTACATACGTTTTTGCGAAATACTGCGAGGAAAAATAAATTTTGATAGTGAAATATTAAATTTCTTTCCGAATTTTTCTCCAGTTCATGTTTTAGAAGGTTGTACTAATAGTATTACAGAATTCGTTTTTAAACTGTTTCCTGAACAAGAGCATAAAAATATAGCTAAAATAAATGACGAATACCGAGCTTTAGCAGATCACGAAGAACTTCAAAAATTCAAAAAGCTGTCTATCTCCGAATTTTGGGAAGAAATTGGCAATATCAAAAACCAATTACATCAGCCTGTCTTTTCAAATATTTATAAAATAGCTAAAGGAGTTTTATCGATTCCCCATTCATCTGCGACTGTGGAAAGAATATTTTCCCACCAACAACTTATTAAAACCAAGTGTAGAAATCGCCTTGCAGTTGATACTGTTTCTGCTTTGATAAAATCAAAAGATTTTCTACACGCCAGTGCATCATGCTGCTATAGCTGTAAATTGAATAGTGATATATTAAATCAAAATATCAATTTAAAAGAGAAAGAAGAAATAGTACTTGAATAATGTTTCTTTTAAATTGAATATTACTTATATAATTATTATTCAAATATCTTATTCTAATGTATAATCTTGTCCTAAAATAAAGAATTTTTACATTTTCTGTAAAACTACAGCTAAACTATTTTCTAAATGGTGTGTTAAGAACTTACTCCCTAAATATATTGAACTATTTTCATTAATTTTAATGAATATTTTTTCTAATTTTTTTATTTCTGTAATAAAACTTTCACTTGGTTTAACCAAACCACCTTCGGTTATTTGATCAACCCAAGTGAAGGATGAGTAATTTCCACTAATTTCATTGAAAATTTTCAATTTTTTTATTATATATCCTGCTAGGTACTCAATGGCATCATCTTTCAGTTCATTAGTTGATTCATCACATTCTTCTTCAATACAAATTTCCTCAGCGTCAGCAGTTTGTCTTTCAAACACTTCAAATGGAATTTCTTCTGAAATTTCTCGAAGTAAACTTCCAGTTAAATATTGTTCTTCATAAGTTTCATTAGTTTCTTGAATATTACTAAATGAACTTACTTGTTGAGTTTACAAATTTCATTTTTCATAAGGAAACACATCTTTTAATAGATTGTGAAATACGATGGGAAAATATCTGTGCAGCGAACTTAACTTTTTGTTTAGTAGCATCTTTTACATTCAAATGACGCTGGGTAAGCTTGTGGCATATTTTTAAATCGTTAGTTTATAAGTTGATTAACTCAAATAATGGGGCAGAATTCACAATTTTACCATCTATAAGGAAACCATTATCAAGAAAATGAGTTCTTATCAAATTTAGGAGGTCAGGAGTATCAGCAAACACGAATATTTTCGAATCTTCTGCAACTGAAAAATATTGGTTTTCATTTGAAATTTGTAATTCCTTCTGAAGTCCTAAATTCGTAGGTGCCGTGTCGGATACTGCAGCCACTACAACATAGTTAATACTTTTCAGTTGCAGAATAATCGTTTTCAGAATTGAAGCATTCATTCGGGAATCAAATATTTTAATCAATCAATTATTTTTACAAACAAACCGAATTATGCCTGTGCAACAATTTGTTTGTTTACATTTGAACGAGAAAATTTACGTCATTTGACATTCAAAATGGCGATCATAAATATCTACCAGTATTACCTAGAGTTAGTATACCGTGTGTATACATGTAGTTTGGAAATTTGACGTTTCTGCTTACTTTTCAAAAAAGCAACGTAAGGTGTAAACTTACATTCAAAATAACATTCGTTGCATCCCATTACAATTACAACTCAAACAAGATGTTTCATAATAAATGATTATATTCTTCTCTCTTAAATTTCTTATCTTATATAAAGAGAAGATATCTTATAATTTAAAGAGAAGAGGAATTTCTTATAAGTTTATTAGAAAAAGAAATTTAAAAGAAAAGAATATAAATCAATGTATGGAGTATCGTATCAAGTCAAGATGTTTCATAAAATGTTCATTTCAAAATATGAACACTTAAACAACCTCAACTTGATAATATAAATTCAAAGTTTTCTGTCGCTTCATATATAAAAATATGAACCAGATTGATATATAGAAAAACGAACTTTAATATGTTTGTTTTAAAATGTGAACACTTAAACAACCTCAACTTGATAATATATGATAAATTGAAGTTTTTGGTAGGTTCATATCGAAATGTGAACCCGGCTTATATATAGAAAAACGAAATTTAAAAGAGAAGAAAATAAATCAATATATGGAGTATCAAAATTTTTCATATGTTCATTTCAAAATGTGAACACTTAAACAACTTCAACTTGATAATATAAATTCAAAGTTTTCCGTCGCTTCATATATAAAAATGTGAACGAGATTGATATATAGAAAAACGAATTTTAATATTTTGTTCATTTCAAAATGTGAACACTTAAACAACCTCAACTTGATAATATAAATTGAAGTTTTCTGCCGATTTATATTTATATTTGAACTTTAGTGAAGTAATGTATAGAAAAACGAATTTTTTATTGTTTTCTTGATCTTTTACGATAAAAATTTGTTTTTGAATTTGTTACAAATTTTTATGATCATGTTCATATAATTTTAGGGTGTTCACTGAACACCCTGAACACTACCACCCTCCGCCGATGCTCAATACTCATGTGTATATTATTCATACACTAAAAAGAATATGTAATGTAAGTACTTAGACTACCTTCATAAATATCAGCACTCGTATTAAAGAAATTTTGATAGTAAATCGATAAAACTAGAACTAGACATTTGCTGGAGTAACTGTTAAAAAAATTTGCATAAGGAAAAATTTTTTTTTTTTTAATAAATAGACTATAAATTAGATATAAACAGAACATTTAAATAACTGAAAATAATTACATACCTACTTGAATTTTTATGCTGAGTACTAATCTAATAGAATAAGTTTTAGTAAAGGCCTTTTCTTAAAATCAGTTCTAAGTTAGATCTTTTTTGCAGTTCGTTCGAAAACTATTAACTGCAAAAGCAGAGCGTTCGATAAGTTTTACACTGCAATGCAGTGCGTTCGAAAACTATAAAATGCAAAACAGGACTGAAAGATCTTAACGCAAATAAGCAGCGTGATTTGAAACACTGCATAGATGCTACTGACAAGTGTACTGTCGAAGTTATCTACCACTTCATTCTTTACAACAGCTAGATTGTACGATTGTACGTACATAAATTTTTTACAAAAATAAAATAAAAAAAAAACAATTTTTTAAAATAATAAAAAAATAATTTTGAGATTTCGAACTTGTTGTATTAATTGTATTAATTGGTTTAAAAAGTTTTATTCTTTATAATGTCAGATTCAAGTGAAGATACTGAAAAAATTACTTAAGTAAGTATATTAAAATTGAGGTTAAAATTCATATTTTCAATAAATAAAATTGTACAATACACATCGAACACATTATTTTTCAATATTATAATTATTATTGTTGGTTATCACTTATCATTCAATTTTTCGTTCGAAAATGCAAAATGTCAGAAGTGAAAACTCTTAACCATTGCATTTGCAGCGCTGCTTTATTCCTGCAGACTGCACATTACTGTTCTAGTACTATTTTTAAGATACGAAAGAATACACAGTGCAACCTGCATTTTCGAAAAAGCCTTAATTTTAGATTTTAAATTTTCAAAGATCTTCACAAATTATATAGATATAGAAATTTTTTTCTCTCAGAATTTGCGTAACAATATTGGAATTTTTCGCAATGTCACAGTGCCATTTGTGTCATTCACATTTCCGTTAGTTGTGCAGATTTAATTTTCTTTTTTTTATATGTATATTCGGACATAAACCCTTTTCCTTAACGTATAACAATATGTAGTTTGGAATATCATGCAGTACTATGTATATATTAAAGTCCAAGTCCATCTTAAAAATGTTTTTCTCTCAGATCGCAGTTAAGTTTAAAATGAAAACAAATTAATTTTTTTTTATTACATTTTCATGGAGCTCATATTGTCCCACACGCAAAGATGACATAATCAACGACCTTATTATATTCTTGTATTTTTTTTTTTGTGTTTTAAGATTTATATACTTATTTGTGTTAAGACCGGTTTAACTTCTTCATTTTAGCACACTACTAACATTAATAACTAATTATGCTACATGTATATACTACATAATATTATGATGATAATATTAAAAATAAAAAAAATAAAATTTCTTTTTTCTCTATTATTAAATATTTTGAATTAAAATTCTGCAAAATGATTACATATAATTTTATTTTTATTTTTAGAGAAAACGTTAATGATGTGTAATATTTTTCGGAATAAATATGATACAAGAGAAGAATCAACAAAATTGTGAAAGAATCGTACATTATACGTAGTGGAATTTCTTTAAAGATTTTTGCTGATATCAAAAGAAAAATACAAAAATATAATTTATAAATAAGAAAAGGTAAGAAATTTATTAAAAACTTTTCTTGTATATACATACATATTTTTAGTATATTTAATAATACATCTAGAGAAATTGATATACAAGGATAAAATACCAACTATCGTCATTTCCTTTTAAATAATCCAAAAATATGAATTGTGTCTGCATCACACGAGAAAAACTACAATATTTTTCTTATTTTGCACAAAGTATTTTTGTTCTAATACAAGTAAAACAAATAAAGAATGTAGCATAGAACATAGAACGTTATAAAATATTAATTTTTCTTGCTAGTTCGGTCGGATGATGAAGAGAAGAGTGTTTTGAATTTCGTTGACAGTTGCAAATCAGATTTATGCCTATGATTGATAATTGCGTAAGTACGTATGTGGCGTACGTTGACAGATGAAGTAAAACGTGTAGAAAAGCATATGAGCTAAAGGTAGACGATCACACATCGCTACTTTTCTTGTTGTGCAACCAAAAAAAACTGCGAAGGTCAAGAGTAGCAATATGTAAATTGCTTTGAAGTATGAAAAACTGCACTTGCAGCTTGGTTGCTAGCGCTACTTGCAACCTCAAAAACTGTGATGTGTGAACAACTGTTTAACAAGTCGTAACCGCTGCAAAAAAATATATTTTCAGCTGAAACTTTTGTAGTGGTAGCACCTGCAACTGTCATTGTTCAGTTGGTCTTATAGCTTTTCTCATCCATGTATTTTGTTTTTTTATGCGTGGAGTAACCAAACGTAGAAGTTCATCAAAGTCTTCATGAGATACTCTTAGAAAATTTTTGTACACACTTTCATCACCTAATCGTAATTCACATACCAAATTATTAATAGCTCCACTATGCTCTCTATTTTTAATCCATGACTTCACCCAACATTTTCTTCGCTTTTTTGTTTTTTTTTTGTTTAATAAAACAGCTAAACAAATTTTTGCTAGAAACATCGTCAAAATACATTTTTTTTAAAATTATAATTTTGACATTTTAAGAAGTTGCGCAGCAAAAACAACGCAGCATGAAAGTTGATATGTGTGAACAGCTTTACAACATTTTTCTTAAAGTTGCAGCTGTAAGGATGCATATAGCCAAAGTAGCAGGTTGCAACTACTATGTGTGAGTAAAAACGCAAATTCAGCTGCAACCTTGAAAGTAGCGCAGCAAAAGTAGCGATGTGTGATCGCACCTTAACAGATACAAAAGAATACGCAACGTACGCAACGCAATGCTATGCAAGAGTAGACCAACTTTCAACTTTTCCGGATAGGGGCTTGAATAGCTCGATGGTTGTGGTGTCGGTCTTGTGATCTTGAGATCACGATTCGAATCGCAACCAGCGCGCTACTCTCGCCCAAGTCGATCATTAATTTCCCATCAGCAATGTACACCAGTAACTGATTACTGATGATAAACTGGATGATAAATCTGACAGAATTACTGATCGGCGGTGCCATAATGGACTAAGTATCCGTGTGCACTTAAAAAATATACTATATACATTGCATGTAATATATGAATAAAAGAAAAAAAAAAAACTTCCGTATTCACGCATTCACCATAACCTATACATTTTTTTTGGTTATTTATGTTTTATATTAAATATTTAGCTTTTTTTTATAAATTTCGAATGAAATTTGTTGATTTCGATAATAAATTAATTAAAAAAATGAGAAACAAAGAGTTCCTGTGTAATAAACAATTCCGAAAAAATAAATTTTTACCTATAAACGCATTTTATATGCAACGCATTTTATATGCAACGCATTTATATTTTATTTCATTTCGCTTCCAATGATTTCGATGTATCGTACACAATGTACGAATATGCAATTATATCTCACTATCATTAGGTACTACATATAAGTGTCGTATCAACAAATGTTTGCTAAGGTTTTTAAATAGTGGTGCCGGTAATAGAGGATATTGTAAACCGCAACCAAACATCGTTATATATTCCAATAATACGTTCATAAGAGTACTGGAAATGGATGAAAGTGCCATTTATTAATCAAAATTTATCGTTATTTTCAAATTTTTTCAATTCACATTTTAAGTAAAATAATATTTCGGATACAGTTTTGTTGGGATATCAATGCAAACACAAATTATTTGTTTATGTCGATAATTGGTGACAAAAGTGTTTATTTATGAATCATTTAAATTATCATTAATCTACATAGAATTTAATCCAAAACAATATGAAACCGAAAAGTACGATACATATTCAAAATTGTTTAGGTAATGTAGCTTCATAATACAAATACTGATTACAAGATAATGGCACATCTGAACTATTAAAAAGATCTGTAACAGCAAATCCATCACGATCGACACAAAATGATTTTCCATTAATATCCTGTAAAGTTTCATAATTTCCATTACCATTACAAAATAGATTTTGTTCTAATCCATCGATACTAAAAAATTTTTTATCTCTAGCACAATCTGTATTTTAAAATAGAAAATTAAAAGAAAATCGAATAAAATAATAATTAGAAAATAATTTGATTTTTAAATATGTAAAGTATAATTAGAAATTTTCAATGAATTTGAAGTCAGAAAATTAGGTTTTATTTTGACATTTAATTTTTAATGAAACTTACTGCAATTCATCTTTGATATTAAATTCGAAACTTCTGTATACGGAACTATTTTTGTACCATCTTTCCATTGGCAGCTAGCACTGCAAAGATAATTTAAATTATATTTAAAGATGATAATAAGATTTTATTTGATATTTGTCAATTTCAAGAAGAAGAAAATTAAAGGTATTAAATTTTGATCTGAATCAAACGTATGAAATACGATTATACATACTACATACGAGGATGGATTGATAAAATTTTTTGAAGTAAAATCGACTTTAATTTTCAATTTAGTCTCTTTTTAGCTCGATACACATTTTCCGCTTTCATTAAATCTTTAAAAAACGATTTGTTAAACCCTTCAAAATAAGCGTTTGTTTCTCCTAGTATATACTTTTATTTTTTGCTTCAAATCTCTTTGTACATATCTATTTTTTCATATTCGAACAAGGGGAAAAAGTCAGAAGGAGATATACCTGGTCAATATGGTGGATAAGGAAGCAACTTAAAGCTTAATTATTGTTCCAATCTTAGCTGAGATTTCTATGAGGAATGAATTTAGCTTTTGAAGATTTCTTAACGAACGCGACGCGACACCCAGTTTGCTAACAGCTTTTTCAAATGCAATTCCTCGTGTATGGTGTTGTGTATATGTTCATATGAGGTGTTGACAGTGTCAGTAATCTCACTCAAAACTTAATACGACGATCATTCATAATAGACTTTTTTGACTATTTCGAGTGAATTGTTACCTACCTTCGGCCTTCTTGAGCTTTCAGCATCACTTGTGTTTGTTCGGCAACGCTTTAATTTATTAAAAATTGAAAATTACTTTATGAAAACGACTCTTCCTAAAATAAAACTTCAATCAAATGTCTTAAATTATTTGACAGTTTTCATTTGAAAGAACATGCTTCACAGCAAACAAAAAAAGTTGTTATTAGTGAATCATATTTATGGCGTTTTTCTAAAGACTTATCAATCCACCCTAGTAATTTAAGTACATATACGTAGTCATATTATGTGATATATACAAACAAAAATGCAAGTTGAAATCTGGATAAAAATGTTCTTTTTCCGCAGTTGTACCTTTTTCATATTACAAAATATGGATTACATAAGATTCTTAGTGTCTGCTGCTATCGTAAATTTTCTTTTAATATTCAAATAAAAACATATAAGGTACAGTACAATACATAAGTAAATACTCTTATGTGTAGTAGCAGAAACACGAAACGATTTAATTTACCATGAAATCAATAATTCGTGCTTTATGTTATTATTTTTTTCATTTAATTGCTATTTTCTGCATTCATGAATGTTGTTCATTTTAATCACCTGACTAACTTTTCGACTACATAATGTTTTTTTTTATTTTTTTTTAATGTTTTTTATTTTGTGAGATTTTTAATCGTGTAAAAATTTTCTTCGATTACTTTTTTTTTGTTTTTGATTAATTAAAATGTAAAAATATTCGAATATGGTTGTCATGACCATGAATGCCTTTTCTTGGTTAAATGTTATCCGTATCGCATCTGCTTTTACCGGTAATAAATTGGTATAATAAAACAGCGTGTAAAAGTTATATAGTAAAAGACATCTATGTAGGTATGCATGCATATAGTGAAATTATTCTGCTAATGCTACGGTGCTAATGTTACAACTGTTGAACATATGATGACAATAAAGATGATGATAATGAAAAATACTTTCACTTGAAATTACCATACAGGAGAATGTGGATATATATGTGCAGTATTTAATGTTTAACATGCATGATATGATACAAACAAGTACATAGATATAGTAAGTATGTTTACGTTTGTATGTAACAATGATCGGTAAATACATTAAAATTAATTTGGCACATTAGATGTAATAACATATCAACGTACGTACAAATATGTAATTTTCTATTTTGCATTTATCGTTGTCCAATTTCTTTACTTAGGCTGGTATTCACCAACATAGATTATCTTTTATCTGAGATAAAGTGTATTCATCAACCTGGATAAAACACTACTCGGATATTTTTAAGACAACCTCGGAGTGGTATTATAAATATCGTTCGAACATAACCTTGTTATTAATAGCAACAGAACAAATAAAGATAATGTAGTTGTACTGTATTATCATCTTTGCATATAATTATCACATCATAGAATCGTTTTTTCATTTTGTAATATAAAAATACAATCAGCTGACATGTTTGACACACATGTTCGACATGAAAACGAAGTTCGAAAACAAATTTTATCTAGGTTGATGAATAAGCTGAAATTGTATCCGGCTAAAATATATCCAACAGATATATCCATGTTGGTGAATACCATCCTTAAAGTGCTTAAAGTTTGAAAATTTTGTCTTTAAATTATATCCTATACTCTATTGATATGAATTGATTGAATGAAAATTTGTTTGCCTTTTGATTTTCCTTTATGTACTTAAATGTATTGTATTAGCCTATCTGTGCTTATATCTGGACAACTTGTCATCTTGTCAATGTTTTCTTATTGCGTATATAAAATATAAATTCAATTGATTAACATTTTACATAACTTTGTATAAGTCTGTCTATATATAGTAATTTAGTTCATGTTGCGATAATTTCAGATTCATCATATTCCAGTCAATTAACAATAAAAACAAAAATAATAACGAAAAGGATAATATTATAATTATTATGCCTGGATATATACACATATTAGATAGTATAGTGGGTGATTGTATTATAATGAAAAGTAATTGGATGCATGTGAACTAAATGAAGAAAGTTTTCATGAAAATGTCATTAATTACACTGTATTGTAGTAGTTGTAGAGTGTAAAATGTGTCTGTATCTATATATAATATTTACGCATATAGCTGCGGTTTGTTATAAAAAAACATTTTCTGCCAGTATCTGTATATATTTTTTTTAATTTTTACTTGGATTCTCATATGGAAGACAAGATTATTGCATGAAACCAGATAAATTATTAATGTGAAATTCTGAAATTATATGACATGTGTTTGATGGTAGTGTGAACCATTTACAGTAAATTGTAATTTATGTTAATAATGGTGTTGTCATTTATTACCGTAGATATATAAGAAGAAGCAAAATGTAATTAAAATCAGAACAATTTAAGGCCTAACTATAATCGACTTATCTGAAATAGGCTATAATTGACATTCCCGCGAAGCAGTACGATCGAAAGCGTACATGATATAAATGTAATATAGGTACATAACCTCATTTTTTTTTTGAAATTTCTATTGTTTATTGCTTAGTTATGTTATCTATGTCATTATAGTTAACCAAAGATTATATTTTAACGTTCGTTATTTTTTCTGATGATTGTTATGTCATATTTATGTCGATTATAGTTAGGCCTTTAATATATCCCTTTAATATACATATATACTTACGTATCCTTTTTTATATGGATAGTAATTGTAAAATGTGATAAATATTTAAACGAGTTGTACGTAAAACAGAAAAATTAATTTCAACGTGTTCTAGGTGGCTTCAGTTGGATTATAATGTACATATACGTAAGTAAAAATTAGGGGTGAGTTTCAAAACGTTTAAATACCGCCCCGATGCATAATCAACAGTTTCAAAACGGTAACACTTAAATAGATGACAATGTCTACAGTTTCAAAACTCATTGTGAATGCATCTGATACGCATCTGTCAAGCAATCTACGCATCCTGAATTTTTATGATGCAAAATAGATTTGAATAAATTTTTTTTTCTCAATATCATTTCAATGATTTATTTTTATATAAATTTTTTTATATGGAACCAAAAGTCATTCTGTTTTAAACAAAAATTTTGTACTTTTATGATGATAAATTGAATTTTTAATGTCTACAGTGTTTTAATATTAATGACAAATTCCAAAAAAATGGAGAGTACTATATTATACGAGTACTTACACTGAAGGTGTTTTTGCTCATTCGAAAATGGCTATAAAATAATGTCCATCCTGATATTGTTTAATTTTATTAAAAAATTGTTTCGCCTTTTTTGATTTAGTGTAGAGAATTGAATGAATTAATTAAATTTTAAAATTATGTACTGCAGGAGGTGAACTATTTTTCTTGTTGTCAAAACAAAGCAACAAATTCATTTCAAAACGTCAAAGTTGTAGAACTGCAATATCGATGCGAAGCATTAATGCTATTTTAAAACTTTGCATCACGACTGTTTTGATGTCGTATCACAACACATTTTTGAGGCGTTTTGAGACTCACCCATAGAATTTACATATTACGCATTTATGTTTTTCCTTTTTTATACATAACTTTATTTCAGAATTTATTTGCCATTCAATTTTTTTGGGATTTTGATTGTTAAAAACGATGTTAAGAATCTTTGAAAAATTAAAATAGAATCCTTTATTTATTTATTAAAAAAAAAATCGATGTTTCATTTTAAATTATAATTATCGAAAATAATATTCAGTGTACCTGTAATGTGAATTAAAAATAAAAATTTAGAATTTAAATGAAATGATAGTGAAACTATTGACAAAAAAAATGTGTGTGTCAGATATAGTGACTGGATCTATTGTGTTAACATGAATATGCATTGTTTTTGTGATGTTGAATTTCTATATAGAGATAGTATATTTTATCCTGAATGTAAAATTACATAGAAAGTTTTCGAAAGATAGTCGCCATTAAAAATATTATCCTGATTATGAGTTAATTATTAATCATTTACTTTCATTACACATCACTTTTTTACGATGTATTTTCACAGTGGATTTACGATACAGTGGACATCAAAAGTCTTTGTACACCTTCGAATTTAAAATTTTGGATACATGTAACGTAAATCAAAGGTGAATGAATATATTTTTCCGTTTTTTCACAAATGAAACCCTGATGTTTTCTTAAGATCATTCCGCCATCGGTATTTCATTTTCATATCTCTGTTGATTTTCAAGCTACATATATTTTCTTTCTACGATAGGTAATTAGCATTTAAGGAAAATAGTTTGGCCTTTCATATGCAAATTAATTTATGATTAGCCATGTTCTGTATTCCACTTTTTCTAATTCCATTTGCGAAAGTGCATTCCACTTACACTCATTTTTAGTGAATTTGATTCCGTCAAGTTTTTGTAAGTGAAAAAAATTAATTTATATTGAAATCAAGTATGATTTGAATTTCTTTTTTTTGTTATACATATATTTCATTTCAAATTTAACAATTTTAATATAAACTTTGATACTTGAAGAAAGGATAATTAAAATAAAAAAAAAACATTTGACACTTTTTATATACAAATTATGTCAGATGATTTCGATATTAATTTTCAAACTCCATAATTCCACACGGAATGCAGAACACCAATTTTCATTCCGTGTGGAATTGAATTCGTATTCCACTTTCATTTTTTGCGGAATCCAGAACATGGCTGTATCTTTTCTCGTTCAAAAAAATTAAGTCTATATTAAAGATGAATCTTAGATGATTTTTGATACCAACTTTTTTTCCGTTTTTCTGAAACGGATAACGCTAACATATATTTTATTTGAAGAATGATAAACATTTTTACTACATTAATGTAACACAATATGTCTTTACTAAGAGAAGAGTTTAAGTAAGAAGAGAGAGCATTTCACTGAAATTTGAAGGTGTACAAAAACTATTGACGCCCATTGTGTATGATTTGGTAATTTAATAAAATTTTTTCATTTGTTTCATTTTTTTTTTTATATCATAAATCAAAGGAAGATATAGCAAAAGTTTATATGAGGTCAAATTCTTTATGATAAGTCACCAATAAAAAAAAATAGAAAAAACACTTCAATATCTAATATAAATTATTATTTATTTAAAAAGGAACGAATAAAATTATTAAATATAATACTTACATATTTTCATTTACACTGTAAATACCATAGCTACCATCATAGTCACATTCTATATTTTTGAATTCAACATTTGTTGTTCCATGAATGGCAAGATATTTTTTAATAAGGTGTTGTGCATAGGTGATACTTTCACATTGCCTCAAGTATATTTGTCCCATTTTTTCAATGTCATCTGAAAAATTGTCAAATGGTAAGCATAATAAATTATTGGAAAAAGTTGTAATTGTAACTAAACAACTGATTAAAACAAAACAAAAAATAAAATAAAAATTCCAAATACTGTAGTATTATCTACTGTGCAGCAAGCAAAATTCAGCATCTCTTGTTAAGATAAATTTTAATATCGAGTTTGGATATTAACGTTCATACATAATACATAAGTAATATATTGTAGAATTTTAAGTTATAATATGCGATATGTGAATACGATCATAGGCCCCTATTGCGAATATCGATTGTGTTTTTGATCGAATGATGAAAAGCTGTTCGATTGTAAAATAATTCGGTATTGTGTAACACAATCGAATGAATCAATTAGTAATGCCATATGCATTATTAAAATTATAATCTATTGTGAATCTTTTTAACACTATTGTGAATATTTTTAACATTATTGTGAATAATGGTAGTTTTTCATTGCTTATGTGATTTAAATTTTGTTTTGAGAAAATTGATATTGGGTATTTGGTCCACCACCAGTTGCTGTTTGTTCTTTTTTGGTGTGGATCAATTTTTTTTAATATTAAATTTTAAATCAGTCCACACTGAAATAGAATAATTGTTAGATGGATGATAAATGCTATAAAATATTTGTTAATTACTTTTGTTCCTTCAACCATTTTTCAGATGATTTTACTGGAGAACTAAGACTGTTTCAAATTTCAGCATACTTTCCCCAATTATTTAAAATTTGGCTTTTTCTATAAAGTCCCTGTGCAATTTGAGGATTTTGTTTAATAATTTCTATCAGTTTTTCAACCTGATTTTTATTACTTAAATTTCTAATAAAATAATAATAATAACAATAATAATAATAAAATAAGAATATCTATTAAAATATAATTTTTAGTAATTACATTTAAAAAAAAACAAAGAACCACGTAAAACAATGAAATATCATCATAAAATGAACAAAAAAAATGATATTCGTTTGTTAAAAGACAATCGAACGAGTGATACGATCACAATCGAACATATCATTCGCAATCGATATTCGCAATACCAAAACTTCGATTGTACGATTGTTCGTTTATTTGACGATATTCACAATAGAGGCCATAAACTCGAAATAAACAAGCTTGATAATTAACACAATGAACAATGCATGTATATATGTATATATTAGCTGCTAGCATCTAATAAAATACAATGAGGCAATGAGGGTATTCATTTCAAATCTTAAACGTACACAACGCATAATTTTACGATCTCTTAAATGATTTATAAGAGCATCTTATAAAACACACTAATCGTGATTGTAATAAAATTTAACTCTTTATAAATTTTGAAACTTCAGCTCTGGTAAATATAACAAGTTGTCGAACCTTGGTTTACACAAAACTTAATTAACAAGATTTCTATACGCAACTAAAAAATCTCGTTCTTTTTGGCAGAGCTCATAACTATCTCAAAGTAATGCCGCTTCTACATTCAATGCAATGACTTCATTTTGGACCTCGACTTTCGACTTCACTGCATGTTTAATGCACATTATCACATATTTTGAGTGCAGTAAATTGAACTTTAACTTGACGTATAAAGTAACAGAAAAAAATTTGGAAAATATAGTATCTTTGTTGTAATTTAAAAAAAAAAAAAAAGTTCATTCGTTTTATGTTGTCATCCTAGATGCAGTATACTGCAACATTGAATTTTCTCAAAGTCGAAGTTGAAGTTAATGCATTGAATGTAGAAGCGATATAAGTAAAATCATAAAACTTCGACCATTTACTCTACTTATTCGAATTACGAGACTTACGATATTTGAAATGAATACCCTTAATGCAATGTGGGTAATTTAATGCAATAAAATAACGTAATGATAATGTAGTAGTTAATTCCATATTCGAATCGTATTAAAAATGAACGGCGAATTGTCTAACTGTCTGCGTGCCTGCTTATCTTTTTTGCCTTTATATATATTAATTGCAATTGTTGTCATTATCTCTAAAAATAAGCAATGAAATACGTTAATGTTTAGATACTATACTATGATACTATTTAGATTTAGATAACGATGGTATGGTATTACAAAGTGTTGAAAATGATATGATATAACAAACAATATATAACTGTGTTATTAGATTAGTATGTGCATATTCCATATTGTGATAATGTGATTTTTAAAAGATACACGTACGTAAACTGCATGCACCAATATACAACTCGTACCTATAAACCTTTAATTATTATTATATACCTACCTATGGGAAATAAGAATTTTTTCTATTATTTTTTTTTTTTGTTATATTTTGCTGCATTTATCTATTCAAAATTAAATTTTTCATTATACACATTATGCGATTGTTTTTATTTATTTTTAAAAAAAAAAAAAAAAATAAATTTTATTATCTCTGAACAAACACTCTGAACGAATGAATGTTAACGTAAATGCTTTTGTAATGGGAAGATTTTTAATTGAATTTTTTCAAATACTATATACCTAAACTACTTAGACTGTACGACTGATGACATACGTACATATCTATTCAGATTGATTATGTACATACATACATATGCACAATGCATATTACATATATTCATGCACTACTGTATGTATACGTATAGTATCAGTATCTATATACGTAAAAGAAACATGATTTTAAATTATTACAATAGAGGAGAGAAAATCCAATAGAAAAGAAAAACAAATACATAACTGATAAAAATAATGAGAATTCTATTATTTTATTATGACATGACATGACTAGCATTTTATTTGAGTTATGTAAAAAAAAACAACAACTATGATGATGATGATGTTGGATGATGGTGTTGGTGTATATTGGTGAATGTTGATGATAGTGATGATGATGATGATGGCAAATGAAATACATAAATAAAATGTCGACAACATATCTAGAGTATCATAATTTTAATGCAGTTATTGAAAAATCAATTTTCATGCATGATTTGTTTTTAATACGCTCTTAACACAAATTCATCAAAAAGTATGTATAATATAAATTTTATAATAGCGATGCACCTATACAGGTTTCATAAATTATACCTATCCTACATAATGTGTAAAAGTATATAACATAAATATTACTACTAATATACAGTATTTTTTTTTTGTTTTTTAAATATATATTATATATTATATATACATGCATACAATCACAATGTATTGGGCCATCCCATAAGTAATGCGGGTTTTTTCATAAAATCATATTCAGGTAAAAATAACTATTTGACAGGGTTTTTCTGCCAATATCTATAAATAATGAAGGATTATCTAGTATATGTATATCCTTACTCTTATTCTAATTTTTCAAGTGTCTATAGTGTGAATTACAGGAATAAATTTTACAGTTAAATTTTATAGTGTGAATTACAGGAATAAATTTTACAGTGTCAAAAGGGAAGTGAATTTAAAAAAGGCAATAACACAACAAGAGCACCTAAAAACATTTGTGTCCGTGTGTATGGTCAGTTCACCAAGTGAAAATTTCGGTTCGGTGCAAATTTCCATAAATTTCGGTTAGGGATTTTTAGCCTCATAAATGCGCCATGATCTGGGAGACCATTTGGGTTTGATGAAGACTTAACTTCGGCCAAAATTTGAGCAAAATCCGAATGTCACTGTTGATGAATTATCGGAGACGCTCGGATCCACCCACCCCTCCATCCACCGTCATTTAAAAAATATTTGAAAGGTGTCTAAGTACGGGCAGTGGGTACCACATGAATTTTCAGCCACCAATCTATATTCAGCCACGATATATTATCACCTATTTCAAAATCTTCACAATCATCTAGACAGGAAAGTGTTATCTTCAACACACGAAAGTCGGAGGCGACCTTAATAGATTTTTTCAGTCAAAGCCAAAAAGTTTTATGCTAGTGGAGTACGAAAATTGGAGAAAAGGTGGGAAAATGAAGTAAAATACATTCTCGATTAAAAATTAAAAAAAAATGTTTTGTTTTTTTTACTTTTAAACTCCTTGTAAAAAAACTCGTATTATACTTGTGTAACGGCCCAATACATTTAAGTGCACACGAATATTCATTCCATTATGGCACCGCACCGGATCAGTAATTCTGTCAGGTACATATATCATTCCTTTAATAATATACACTACGTATTTGTGTGAAATTTATATTTTAAATTAATCCTTAAAATTTTATTTACTGTTACATTCAAAAAAAAATTAAATTAAAAAAAAATATATTAAAATTAGTTTTTGCTTAAAAATTAGAAAGAAAATATTTTACAAGATATAAAATAAAAAATAGAAATAAAGACTTTAATAATTCGATGGTTCGATTAATGAGCTTATACCTGAAGGAACTGATTGATACCGAATTTAAAATTCAAACGAACGAACTACAATTTATTCAGATTCAGATTTTCATTTCAACATCACACATCTTTGAAAAAATAAAGTAAAAAGAGTTTTCCTGGCTCTAACATAGCGACATCTTGTATTTACTAATTATGTATGTATATATTTTTTTTTATAATATGAGTTATTTAGTCATTGGAAAAGATTACACTTAAAACGAAAAACAAAATGAAATAAATAAAAAAAAAAAATTTACTTACAGCAAGGTAAAAATGTCCACATAACTGATGGTACTGCTCTTGTTCCCGGTATTTGTTCACCAGTTTTAATATTAGCACACCAGCATATATCATTATTGCATTGTAACGGTTCAAAATTGCCATTTTGTGTGCAATGTATGGTATTCGATTGACCTTCAAGTTTGAGTTTATGTTTCAAACGACTGCATGCACACGTCATATCTTTTGAATCCCTCCACCATGCCCAACCATAAATCCGTTCACCAGTTTCTGAATAGCAAAAACACCTTTCGAAAATAAATTTCAAAAAATTAAAAATAAAAAAGTAAAAGTAAAACAAGATAAATAAAATGAATGAATAAAAATGAATGAATGGAAAATTGTAAAACAAAAAAATAAAAAGAAAAATAAAAATTAAAAAAATTTATATGAAATAATGAAAACATATAAAGAATTTTTGATTTTTCTCTGGTAAAGTTTATACTTATTATCAAAGAAGATAAATAATATCTTTTAAATGTTATTATTTTATATGTATTTTAGTATACCTTCCATTTAATTTTTCACCTTTACATTGTACTGGAGCAAAAGTTCCGTCAATATCACACGTTGGTAGGTGTCGATAATTTTTCAAATGATAGGTGTAAGCACAAGTAGCTGCATATTAGTATAATATAAAAATGTACATAAAAGTTATATACTTTTGTGAATTCATATAAAAATGAAAAATTTCATTTTATAAACGGTAACAGAACGCAAGTACATGAATAACTGAAATTTCTCAATGTATGATAAAACTTACATTTATCAAGATGACAAATTTTATTGATACATTTTAATCCTGGGGCACATTTTACGTTTTCATCATCACACTGTTCATAAACTGCAATTATAGAAGAACAAAAAAAAGAATTTGTATCTTAGAATATTGTGTCTTTACTGTACAGTGTACTATATATCGACTGTATCATTATAAAAAATTTACTAGCTCCTCCACGGCATCCAGGACAACAACCACATAAACTTGCATTTGGAACGATAAATTGATTTTTTAATGCACAATTATTTTGTGTTAATGATGATAAACATAAACTTTCACATTTTGGATCTGGACAATAATTCTGATTTTGATCTTGTCCAATAATGCATGTAATAAAAAACAGAAAAACTGTTAATGAATATGTAACGATAATTAAAAAATTTTTAATGAAAATCATTTTTTTTTCTAATTTGATAAATTCTGCTAATTCTGCAGTATTTCACCCGCACTAGTTAACTTAGTAAAAGAATTTCTATACATCTACGTGTATTTACCTACACATTTTTCTGCGATATAATTACTTATATACTCGTATATTGTATATATATGTATATGCATGTGTGAATGTACATGAAAACCTTGTTGTTTGTTCAATAAATTTATCAATTGATAAAATTGTATACAACACCGTTCATTATTTATGTAAGTGAAAATAAATATGAATTTAATTTATCTTTGGATAGGTAATACATATATGTATGTTTTTATTAGTAAAATTGAAGGAGATAAGATAAATGTGAATGGTATGAAAGTTACGATGAATAATTTTTGATGATATACAGTCTAGAAAAATAAACAATAATTATAAAATTTGAACATGCATAAATAGAAATGTGTATAGGGGAAACCTTCGAATTGGTGCCGCCAGATTTTGAAACGAGACCTTCCGATAATGATACTTTGGAATGTCCTCTTTAACGTGGTATATGTCTCTATTGTCAAAGTCAAAATTTCGTGCTTTTTAAAAATCAATTTTTCAACTTCTTTTGATGACAGTATAACTTCAAAACTTGAAGGATGACATATATGTTCTATTATATCATTTGAAAGGTTTTTTTTTCCTCTTTCCAATGGTATTACATTTATGGGTAGAAACTGCATAGATAAAAAAAATAAATGCACAAAATATACAAAAAAAAAATACACATATGTGTATTGATTATTGAGTCCTTATATCTCGAGAACCGCTAATCCAATCAAATTGAAATAAGTTGTGACAAATAGAGTAGTCCTAAAAATTGTATACTAGCCAATCCGATCCAAGATCCTGATCTGGAGAAATAATGCGGCGTAAAACACGCCATTTTCGACCAAAAATTTTTAAGGGTAGTTTGCGTCTTCTAGATGAATTTGCGCCAATAGAGACATATACCACGTTAAAGAGGATATTCCAAAGTATCATTATCGGAAGGTCTCGTTTCAAAATCTGGCGGCACCAATTCGGAATGTTTAGCCTGTGTATATATAGATATGCGCAAAATAGTTGACAAGTTTGTATTATACACTATGTTGACATGCGTAGAAGAAAAGATATACTTACACATGCACAAAATTTATGCACGCAAAATAAATAAAACCAGTTGTGTACATTTATGCTTGAGTAAAGATTTAACATTTTTGCTTAAAATTAAAATTTTATCTGTATACACAAAAATTTTACTAACACAAATGGATAGAAACATGTCCGAAACTTTTTTGTATGATAGAAACATGTCAACTGTTTTGAACCGAGGTCTATACATAATTATTAGGCTGTGTTTGGAAACGTCATTTGCAAGCAGACTGCAATTTGCAGTTTGTTTGGTAATGCAGATAACAACTATTATTGTATTACGAGTCTACTTGATCGTCAAAAGACAGTCAATAAGTTTGACAATAATCAAGTTTTTGGCGATCATTTGATATTTCCAAACAGGACCTTATTTTTTAAATCAATGCTATAGTACAAAAATATTCATTTTGTATACATATAAGTATGTATATAATATAGTTTTTTTTTTCTATTTAATGTTCATAATACAAGAAAAATGATAAGCTTCTTCCGAATTTTTTTTAATTTATTTCTTCATGTTTATTTCAATTTTAATGTTCAATTTTCTTTCATCATATAAATGTGTAGTTATTTATTAGTTATTAAACTAATTTGTTTTTTTCTTAACAATTTTTAAATTAACGCATGTAATATATCTACTCACATAGTGTTCATAGACAACGTATCTGTCAAGATATCATATCATCAAGTACGACAACAATATACCGATATATAGTACTCTGCCCACCAACCGTTTGTTTGAAATATAACCAACCATTCAGAGCTGCCGTTCTAAAATATTCCACTGACGCGATTTATGGCCAGAATTTATTTTCAGCTCTGTAAATCACTTTGCTTTCGTTAATAAGTAAAATGATGAAAAATTTCATGGATTAAAGTTTTGTCTCGTTTTTATATGTAACATACAGGGTGGGCCAAAATGGATTGACTGATGAGAAATGCCTATAACTTTTTTAATTTTAATCTATTATTATGTTTTAAGATTCAAATAAGAGAGTAATTTGTTAAGTTTTTTTTTTCGTTTTTGATTTATGTGTGAAAAGTAACATAATTAAAATAACCTCCATTTTCTTGTTCAATAATAAAGGCTCCTTTTAAGGCATTTTAAACATTATGTTTTCGACCTTAAACTTCAAATTTTTGCACGAAAATTTTGTTTAATCTCCCGAATTCTGGGTTTGTTTCTGTAAACTCGAACCTTTAAATATCCCGACAAAAAGAAATCAGACGCCATTAAATCTGATGACCGAAAGAGATGACTGAGAGAGCAGGAAATCTGCAATTTTTTAAATAATTCGTTCGTCGAAAAAACTCTTGAAGAATCTTAATGGTCGCCCTCGCGGTGTGTACTCTAGCTTAATCCTGCTGAAATCATATTTATGTTAAAGTTATTTTGAACTGATGGACGTAAAAATTTTTTGTATCACAATCCACTTCTGATGGTATACCCCCCTGAGCCGATTTGTGGTTGTTAATTTTCATCTTCAAAAAAATATGTTGCGGCGACTGTATCGGCCATAACTTCATACCAATCAGAGCATCTTAAAGGGATAGATAGAATTGACGGTGTTGTTGTACTCTTGGGTTCTCGTACCCCAGATTCGCAGTTTTGTTTTATTTACATATCCATTCACATGAAAATTTGCTCTATCGTTCATAATTAAATAGTTGTTAACGGATTTTTCTTTGCGTTATAACAATAGATTGTCGGGAAACATAATAAAATTCAACAGTTTGACCAATTCTTGCACTGAGGGCCGATTCTCGTTCTGTAAAAATGAGAATGAAAGCACTTTTCAGTGAGATTCTTGTTCCGTAAGAAAGTGAAATTTTATGTCAAATTTTTTTCACGTGAAAATTTTTTCAAATTTTTTTCTCATCATATTTTATGATGGTGAGAATCAATGAGTTAAAGGTTGGTTGTCTTTGGATTTTTTTTTTGTCAAAATCCAACAACAATGAATATTTTTATACAAATTTAACGTAAATGATATCAATTTGACGTTAGTTAGGAAATTTTTCCAATATATATTCCATTCAGAACAGACTCATTTTCATCAGCCTTTCTCATTAGTTGAAACAGAATCAGTTTGCTTACAAAAATGAGAAAGGAGAAATGAAATGTTTAGGAATGAAAAGAATTTTTGACATTTCTCACTTTTTCACAGAACGAAAATCGGCTCTCTGTTATTTAGCTATTATAAATTTTATAAAAAGTTACATATTTTTAAAAACAAGTCGATCCAAGTTGGCTCACCCTATATACATACATATATGTATGTATCGTAACGGTAACACAACACTCAGTAGTACAGTGATGATAAAATTCTCGGAAGTTTATATTATTTTTCTTGTATGTTTGTATCTTTCAACCGTTGTTTGTGCGTAATGTAATGTGTACGAACACATATCAAATATCTACTTTTTTATTACGCGAATAATACATATATGTATGTATGTACATATGTATGTATGTATACAACAATTGAAGATAAAAAATAAAAAAAAAATTACTAGTGTCTCTTAACAATTTAACAAAAAAATAAAAACAAAAACAAAGAAAATTGAATACATTTATAAGAAAATAAAAAATAAAAAATACAAAAAATATTTATCATCGTCATCATAATATTATTATCATCATCATACCTGTCCTGTCATCTATACATACATATGTTGTAATATTGTATTCGTTAATCGTTATAGCACTATGCATGCACAATCTTTGAACAGTTTCTCTTTTGTGAATTTCTGTATTTTTTTTTCTCAACATATAATAATTGACATATGTACATAATGTATACACATGTATGCGCATATATATAATGTACATACATATACGTATATAATCACATTATTGCCGTAAATTACACTACTTTATCTTTTATTGTACAGATTTTTATTCTGGAACTGAAGAACACATATACCATCATAACCAATAAAACAATTTAGAGTATATGGATGGTACAGTTGTATTGTAATACATATAAGTGTACGTACATACTTTGGTATGTCTCGCGGTGATATAATAAATATTATAATTAATTTCTTAAATGTAGTAATTTTACGGAATAGATATTCAAATTAAATTTATGTAGGTATTTACTTTTGATAATTTCTTATTTTGGTATTGTATTTGAAATTTCCAATTTTATTTTGTACAAATAAAAAAAAAAATTACTGATTATTATTTAAATGGCAAATTTATGATTGTCCAAAAATAAAGAAATGACGTATAAATGACGTTGTTATTTTCAGCTAATAAAGAATATAAATAATAAGAGTATAAATCCAGGTATAGGATCTAGCATTTACCTCGTTATTCTGATGGGGACTATACATTATGCATATAAGTGTATGTATGCTACTGGCGGTTATTTTTTTTTTTATTAATTATCGTTTCTTCCAATTCAGTTCAGTTTTACCATTTACTAACTGTTATCAGTTGATTTGACATTTTTCGATAATCGACAACAATCCAGTGCCAATCAGTCAATTGTGAAAATCAAATTATCGTAAAAAAAACCACTAAATAAATAAAAGTAAATAGTATACAGAGACAGAGTATATAATACACATATTGTAGTGGCGAGCGTAGCGTATAATAATCGAAAAATATTGAATACATTTTTGAAATTTTCATGCTTTCATGTCATGTCAATTAATTCAAAAATTGTTAAAGTTTCCAGTTGACTTTTGGTCGTCTTGATTATAATACTATAATGTTATTTACATACATACATTTATTGTAGAATACACGAATGATAATAATAATAATAATTAATTTTATTGACTTTGAGCGAAAATATGATTAAATAAAAAGTGAAATAAATTTTTTTTAAAGTATTTTGATTAAAACAAAGTGATTATTATTTTTTTTTTTTGTTATCAGAAGAGAAATTATTGTATTTAAATTACACAGAAGATAATTGATATCTAAAATGGTTTGTGTTAAAATATGAAATTAATTAGTCACATCATGTAATTTATTATAAGAAAATTTTTAGTTTTACTTCCTGAAAAAAAAAAAAAATTAAAGAAAAGAAAGTTTTAAAATCCATTTTCGATTAATTTTTTTTTGAATAATTTTTATTTAGAATCGTGTCTATAGATTAGTTACATGTATGTACATACAGTTCCGTGAAAAAAATTGTAGAACAAACATGTAAATTTCTCTTAAAATTCAATTATACGTAACTTATTTCTCGCTAAATTTTTGTTTTATCGCACTGAAAATATTTTTTACAATGTTTACTAATACAATCATAAGAAAAAAATTGGATAATTTACAACAACAGTCTGAACAATATGAAAAAAGAAAATATATTACACACCTTGAGCGATAATAACCGCAAACAATTTGTGTGTAATGTGCAAAAATATTCTGAAAACTAAAATTATTTACATATGTATGTAAATTTAATATACATATGTTGATATGTACATTATTTATATATTTACTGAAATGTATAGTGTGGCCCAAATCAATTGGAAAGCTTCGCGCAAGTTTCTGTATGTGTTATTAAAATTTTTGTATACGCAGCAGCCGCACACAGAAAAATGTTAAACTGCTCCTACTACATTCTAATTCTACCAAAAATCTTCACCCTGTGTATTATACACAAACACTATACTCGTCTTGTTTATTCTTTGCGCATAAATTTTGTGCATATGTATCTAAGTATCTTTTCATCCGCACATGCCAATCTAAATATAATAAGAATATGACAAGTGATTTGGGCCAAGCTCTATGTGTTTGAGTTATTGTTATTATTAATATTATTGCAAATTACATTATATTGTTAGATAATGTATCCATGTATTTACTTAATGTGCTTTTCATATTTCACATGTACCTCTTGTGCTCGTTCTTGTTGATAAATAATAATCTAATAAAATTTTTGTTATCTTTATATAATTTGAATATCATGAATAGAAATCTGATAAGACGAAAACAAAGAAAAGTTCATAATTTTAGACATTTTTCAAGAAAATTTTTAATGTGCGATTCTTTCATTTTATTTATATACATCATCTGTAAGTTTTGAATATATCGTATAGCGTAGCGTCGTAGAGAATAATATTATTCCATTGTTTTTAATCACAGTTCGATTGTTTTTAATCACAGTTCGATGAGTTTAATTTATATTCACGTTTCTATAAATATTGATATTGATTTACATTCTTATTTACTCATTTATTTATTAATTGTATTCTTCTTTTTTTTTTTTAGATATCTTCAAAGTATCAATATCTCATCAGATACAACAGTCATAATGGAAAAGCCTATACATCCGCCTGTTGGACCTAAAGTCTCACAGATAGCTAATTTATTTCAACGTAAACCATTAGAAATAACAACAGAACCGACAGTTAAAGAACCTCAGCCAGTTGTATCGGTAGTACGTACCGAATCGCATGCAACTCGTTTCAACAATGCACGAGCATTATTCGAAAAGCTCGGTGTTGAAAGTAAAGTAAGTAAACCGGCAGCATTAAGTCTAAAAATGTCAAGATCTGGAAGTCGAGAGGATAATTTAAGTGATGAAATAATAACAAATAATAATTCAAATTCGAATTTGAATCGCCGATCTCCATCACCACCGAAACGTGGTAGTAGTAGACAAATTCCGCAACCACCACCACCATCATCAGTAGTAGTATGTAATGTAAATCCAAACTCAAGTTCTGGCGGTATTCAAATATCGAATGGGGTTGCTGCCAAATTAGAACAAGCAAAAATTCATAATATTTCTCGTATTAAATCAGCTGATGATCAATCAGACAAGCCAGAGAAACCAGAACGAAAATTCAATTCTCGAGAATTAATCGAGAAACAAAAGAAATGGACGTCGCATTTCACCAAAACGAAACCAGTACGATCACATAGTGATCCGAATCGTTGCGATATTATACGAACAGTTCCTGGTACTGGATTGATACCAGGCGCAATGATACAAATAAAGGATGTGAAACATAGCGGTTTCATAAATAACAGTCCAAAATCGATGGATTTGTCAACAGATGATACTCCACCAAGCCCACCTGTTCGACAAATACCACCAGAAATAAAGCCAAGAACCAGTGCCAAATTGGGAAGTCCAATAAAATCGCCACCTCTTCCACCCATTCCATCTTCAAAAACTTCAATGCATTTAAAAGATCATCATTCGCAGAGATCTAGTCCCGAAAGATTACGATCTCCAACAAAAGTTCTGTCATCATCAGAAACTGCATTAATAACATCATGTAATTCACCCCCAAAATCATCACTTTTGACACGATCATCAGATGAACCACCAGAAAAATCTCGAAAAAAATCTATTGAATTAATTGAAGAAACATTCCCCCCGACATCATTAGAGTATACAACAAAACGACCATCATTTGATCGAGACACAAACATTTTTTCACCAGCTCAAGGAGTCAGTTTATCACCGAGTCCAGCACCAAGTGCATCATCTGGTCCATCTAGTCCAGTTCATACAGAAGATGAAAAACAAGAAAATGAACCAACTGAAAAAGCTGAATTTACTGCTGCTTTTACAGCTGAAATGAATGAAGGTAAGCATAAATAATAGAAAATTAATATTTTAATTTTCACATTTTACTTTCTATAACTATTAGTAGAGTTAAATTACCCGATTTTGAATTCATTCAATCAGAAAAATTCAAATTTTCTGTTCTCAGTTAATTACTTTCGAATATAGTTTTATAGCCGCACATTCTATATATATATACATACGTATATATAAATGTGTACTGTACCTAGTGGTAGTGATAGTAAAGCAAGTAACTGGTGAATGATAGTCCTTTCGTATTCAACAAACAACAAATACAATATTTCAGCCTTATTTGATTGCCATTCAAACATCAGTGTAGTATGGTAGTATATAGAAAAAAAAGTGCATTTATTGATTTATGAATGCAGAGAAGGATGTCTATGACGGGCTATGATGGTTACCTCATAAAAAGAGGAAAAAAAAATGACCACTATAACTATAATTGCAATGTGCACAAGGTTCATTAATAAAGTCCATATACGACTATGTACGTAAACATAATATAGTTTCATTGTTATTGTTGTGCTGTATAGCAAAAAAATTGATTACACTGTGTCTAGACATAGTTTTTGTTTTGTTTTGCTGAATTGACACTCGTTTTATAGTATGCTTTGTATTTGTATATGTATTCAAATTACAATTGTATATAAAAATGGAAAGCGAAATTGATGCAATAAGAAGATGATAGAACGGCAACGGATATGATGTGAGTTCGATTTTGAATAAATTTTCGTTAAATAATTGTGAACGAAAGTTTTAAAATATTTATGTATGTACTATACTTATTATATTATACGAGTTATTACGTATCATTTATCGTGCTATGAAAATACTTAATCGAATTGAGACTAAATACAAACCAAAAATTAAAAATCAAAAATAAATTTTGTTTGAAAAAGCGTATGTTCTGTTCTTCTTATAATCGTGCGCAATTTTGCATTCATGCATTTTTACAGGAGTGTTGGTGATTGAATTTTTTTTTTTCGGTTTTTTATTTTATTTACATTATTGTATGAAGGATACGAAATCTTGAGATAGTACACATTATTTTAAAGATATAATAGGATAATTAAGTAACGAAAATTAAAATTAATTTGTATTAATGATAAAATTAAAATAAAAAAAAAATTTCATTGAAATAATTAATTACATGCATATATAGTTTAGTTTAGAAATATTCGTAAATATTATAATTCATATAGCTACGTAGATATAAGTATGAACATTAAAATCACACTGTGACTGTATATAGTTTATTACTACATTGAATAATTGAATATAGCTAGTTTGTGTAAAGTGCAATTAAATTTTGCACATTCGATTTCATATTTTATACATATAAGGCAGATACATATATACTATACATACTTATTATATACAATATACATATTTGGTTTTGTTTAAATAATAAAAAAAAAAATTATTAACATTTATCCAACAATTTATATTTTCATTAAATCAAATCATATCAGATTTTACCATCTATATTTATAATATTTTTCAACATTTAAATGATCGCATGTACTTACTTGAATGCACATACATATGTGTGTATTTTTATTTCTATATAGTCAGTCAGATATTGTATAATAAAATCGATAGCACTATGGACAATCGAATAAAAGTGCAGATGCATAAGTATATGTGGATGTGTGTAATTATACCACGTTATACACAGTGTTGTGCAAAATAACAACAATCTTTATTTTACCTTTAGATAAAGCTGAATGTTTAGATCTGGGTACTCTATCTCCGATTTTGATGACACTTTGTCAGAAGGTATAAGGGGAAGGGTGTGTTTGACTCATTATCGATCGATGATTAAAATTTGGGTGATGATAGGTGATATTGGGAGTTTATGGTGTAGGTTAATACTCAAATTTTAGTGTTCTATTTGAAGCCGGATTGTGTGGGGACCGTAGGTCGGACAGAAGAAAATAAGATGTATCATTATTAGTGAGGGGTGTAGGCAAAGGGATGATAGGTTATGGTTAATAATAAAATATTCTTTGGCGTTGGTGTTTAAGGCCACATATTTTTTAGTATTCGTTTGTGCTTGTATCACTTTTACATGTTTCATGCATCTTCACGTTCACATAGGGATTCATTCTTGCATCTCAAAACTGTCAAAATAATATTGAGGTTAGAAAGAGTATGTGATTGAATAAAATTAGAATATTAAATAGAGTACTATTTGCAAAATAAAATTGATTGTAATATGTGGTTTTGTGCTTTCATCGAGAAATAACATTTTTCTTTAGTCTTATCATACAACACAATTAAACGAAATTACATTAGCCATAATAAACAGCTTATTTTTTAACAGTAGTAAGATGCATGCATCCTCAACGACAATTTTTATAATTGTAGTTTTGTATCTTAATTACACGAAAGAGAGAGAGAGAGAGTATGTGAAAAATAAGCTATCAATTGTAAGCTTAGCTTATCCCAATAAAACACGTCTTGCTTGTTCGGTGGTCTTTGTTCAAAAAGAGCTAATCAATCAATTTTTACAATTAGCGAGATTTGTTCTATAAACTAGTTATGGTTTTTGCTATAAAATACGGCCTACACAATTATAATTTTGCATTCAGATGCAAATTCTGTATGAAAACGTAGTCCAATGTGTAATAAATTTATAAATGATAGGACCATCTGAGAAATAGATTAGAAAGGTTTGTTAGGGGGTTATAAAGATGATTGAGAAGAAGAAAATTATCTAAATATAAATTTTTTATCTCTAAATTTGAACTGTTGCTATTTATTTGCACCACACTGTATGTACCATATATTAAATTCAATCATTTATTACATATTACGTTTGAATTGTAAACTAAACGATTTTACATGCTCAGTGATTATAATCATAAATTAGTAGCTTTTCATTTAAAAAAAAATGAAAAAAAAAAAATAACTGACTGCTTGGGCTTGCTTACCTGCCTGTCTGATTGAATAACTTATTATTAATTTCATTCTTTTATTCTTTTTAAATAAACATGTACATTATGCATATATGTAGAATATTTCTTAGTTATTATTTTTTTTTAAATCTTGATATTTGAATCATTAAATATATACTACTATATGATGTGTATGCAAGTATAAAGTATATGCAGCCACTATTTTGTGTGCATTGTAAAACGTAAAAATGAATATTTTTTGTCATAATCACTTATTATATTGCATCATAATATAAAATGTTGACGGACAAAATTTATATTCCTTCCATTTTTCATTGCTTGATGAACGAACTGAAATTGATCAAAAACATTGAATTGGAATGGAATGAAGATTAAATGAAGCTATAGATTATAGGTACGTTTGCATACATAAATATACACATATGTACATATGTATATGTACACATGTGTGTATAAATTAATTTAAGCGCGTTCACGTTTTTACAAACAAAAACGATAATGTCATGATAATCTGTAATAATTTTGATCTTCCGTCGTTTGTGTTAGTTATGATTTTAAAAATGCTCATAAAAGCGAAGATCTTCTTCATTTATTTTCTGAGTGTATGGCAAAAAAAAAAAAATAAAAAAAAAATTATAAAAAAAATAAAATAAAAAGGAAAAATTTGAAAATTTTTGTATTCCTTAAAATTTTATTTTTGATGAATTCAATGTTCAGAATGTTGTTGTTGTTGTTTGTTAGGGGGGACGTATGAAACCAGAGCACTCAGACATAACGCTGTCCATTGTACTCGAAGCCCCCGTCTAGTCAAACTTCTTCGTCGCTCTCAGATAACGAAGGAGTTCCACTTGACTTTCAGGCCCAATTTGTTCGGGTCTAATGACATCAGTGCCGAAAATGCGCATTCTAATAGCGGAGAAGGCCAAGCACTCACGCAAGAAGTGTTCCGTGGTATCCTCCTCCTCTCCGCAAGAAGCACACAGTGCATCACTGATGACTCCTATGTTAGCGAGATGCTTTCCACTCGAGTTATGCCCTGTAAAGCGTTGAAAATAGCTCTGCAGTCCTTCCTTCCCTGTTTGAGTAGGAAAGCCACTAGAGCCCGGTTTGGCTTTTTGATAAAGCGCTTGGTTTGCCTACACTTTGGGAGATTTTGCCATAGACTCTAATGTTCAGAATACAAATATTTCAGTAATCTACTTAAATACACAAATTTATAAAAGGTTTACCAATAAGTGTGTCAGAAATTTGAAATGAAACACAATGATAACTATACAAGCTACAAGTGATATTCAAGTGATTTTTTTTATTATTTTTCAGAATAATCATTTACATCACGTTCTGAAAGTAATGTTGTTTAAAATGTTCTCCTCGGCTTCGTCTTGCTGAATGCAGTCTTGAGAGTTGAGACCAAATTTTCCACTACTTTCTTACACATATCGCATGGTAAATTGTCAGTAGTGTGTTGGATGTTTTATCTAAGATCGCGATTCATTTTAATTTTTGACTTATGCTCGTAGGACATTGACCAAAGATTTCAAATATCCCCATAGTGAAAATTATAAGGGTGTTAGATCGCACGACTTGGATGCCAGTTGACATCAGCATTTCTAAAAATAATTCGTTCAGGAAAATTTTTTACATAACAAGTCGATTGTTTGAAGGGGCAATTTATGAGTCGCTTGAAAATTTTTCCCAGCACAAATTTTACAGTTTTGATTGTTCACAAACCTTATTGAGCCAGAAATGCGCTTCATCCATAAATTTATCGCAATGCACGAAACTTACTATGAAGCGAATAACCGAACATGTAATGATTATATGATAATTTTTCTAATTTCTAATTGTTTTTAATAACATCTTTGACATATATTTTTATGCTTGTGAGTTTAAGACGTAGATAGTTCTTGAATTGTAATTTATTTCTATATTTGTTTTTCATGGCCGTCAATCTCACATTATTTGAGATTCTAAAAGAGAGCTATTTTCAGAGCAATACAAGCCTTTATTTATTTAGCATGTATACATATAATACATTGTTTATTATTTTGAGTATACACTTTTTTTAAAGGATACTTTTACTATGGATATCCGATCACAAATCGGCAAGATTATTAGATGTTGGTTTGTTTCAAGTTCGATATCTCAAATTTTTATTGAAACAAAACTCATAATTTTTTTCTCATAATACTGCAGTCACCCTGTATAAAATAAGCAGAAAAATAATGTAATAGAAAATAAGAAGAGAGTTAGTGTGATTTATAGGTTTTATGATTCGGTGCAGTTTGTATAATCGCTCTTTTCTCTCAATTTATTACTCCATTTTTAAAATAATTATCATAAAAAGAATAATGGCATTAGAACTCTTACTTATATAGTTTGAACAATATTAACTACATATTCCGATTTTTTTATCCCTTACCAGTTCTCAATCATATTTATCTCAATTGAGTTCAACATTTTCCACATAGCATTTATCTTAATTAATTCTTTCAATCCCAGATTTTAGAATATTGAATATTTTTATAAAAAATTTCTAAATTTATTTATTTTTAAAGAAGATACATAGAATCATTGTATAAAATTATGTTATCTTTAACAGAATTTTTGATAAAGTATTTTTTTACTTTTGAATGTCATTAATTTTTGGCAACATCTGTAGTATTTCATATATGAATACGAATATAATTGATTCGATATTCATTCCATCTATCTTTTTGTTTCTGTTAATAACTTTAAAATATGATATTTTCAATTTTTAATATTTTTAATTTAAATTTTTTTGTAGAAAGGAAAAACGATCTACATATGATAGATATTACATATATCTAAATGTAAATTTGTGTTTACGCGTATAATAAAAAACAGTTTTAGTAGTAGTACAAAGTAATAGTGTTAGTATCAAAAGTGTTTGGTAGTACATATTTGCAGTGGTAGTAGTAGCGGTAGTGTATTGGTATAATCCATGTGTGTTTACATATTTATAAATAAAATTTTCAAATCCGAATATTCAGAATTTATCCGAAAGTCAACGATCTAGAATGTATATACTATATATAACATAACCATATAACTAAAATAACACAAATATTTTACATAAAATTTTACCCCAACTTTCTAAATGTTGATTTTCTTTTTTTTATAGCATTACTTAAATTTGAATTGTACATATTTTTATAATTTTTGTTGATATTTTATCATTATATATACAGTGATGGGAGTAGTTGAAAAACTCACTATAAAAATTTGTATACAATTTTAGAACTTAACTATAGGAAAATGAAATTATTGTTTATATTTTTAGTGTAGGACTAATTAAAAATAAAACTACATCATCACATTAATTTATTAAATAAGCAATTGTTAAAAAAAATATGCAATTTATGTAACCTGTGAACAATTTTGTCATTTGTTCTAAAATTGTATAAATTTTTAAAATGAGTTTATAACTATTCCCGCCACTGTATTTATATATATATACATGTACAGATGTGTGGATTATAATAGCAGTGTTAAAATTTTATGCATATTTTTTTATAATTATTTCGAACACAATTATATCGAAAACAAAAATAATTTACTACTGTGGAACGATTTGTTTAAGTCGAATTTGTGATGAAATAGTTACGCACAGCCAGCCAGTGCTGTGAGGCAGTGCATTATTGTGATGAACTTCTTTATTTATTTTAAAAGACGATAATTTCACTTTTTTGGATGAAAGTATAATTAAGTGTATTTCATTAACTGCTTTAAGAGTAGGATTCGACTTTGAAAAATTTCGAAAACAATAACAACGATTTTACGGACAAAAAATTTAAAAATTGCTTTGCATACCTTTTAGGTGCTAATAAAAATGGGTTTTTGAATATTTTGATGAAAAAGAACATAATTTTATTTTGTTAATAAAAATGGAAGTATAATAAAAAATTTTATACTTTTTTTGTAAACTCTTCAGAAAAATCCAAATTTTATTTTGATACCAAAATCATATAGATATATGAAAATTTAATGTATGAAAATAGAAGTCAAAGTTCAACGAAATTTCAAAAAAAAAAAAAACCCTCCTTTTTTAAGAACTTATAACTAAATTTCAGGACCTAAAATCAAAAATGTGCTATATTCAAGCACCACAATATCCTTCAGGCTACCTATATTCAAAATTTCAAAGATATTGGTCAATCAGTATTTTCTGTACCAGGTGCATTTTGAAGCCGAAAAATCGCAATTTTGACAACTTTGACACCCTGTAAAAAGGAAACAAAGACATTTAAAAAAAAAATGCTCCATTAAGCACTACTATTCCTAATAAAATATCAAATAAAATTATCAAATAAAATCTGACTAAACTTTAATGTGAATTCATCCACTGTCCACTGTCCACTGTCACGGCGTATCATGAAAGCAAATTTGAAAACAATATGTCCAAGAAAAATGCAGTTATTCAGTAAAAGTAAAAGTATTAAATTTCAATAAAAAAATGCTATCAGAAAGTGGTGAAATATTCTTTGGAGTGATGAGTCGAAAACTATTCAATTTGTTTATGATGCTAGTGCCAAGCCTGTTAGAAGACCCCCAATAAAAATTTTTTGTCATAGATGCATGCAGAAAACAGTATTAATCACGAATATTTGAAAATTCTACATAAAATTTCATCACTACTATTATTTTCCATTTATCTGTATCTCTGTACTTTATACAGTCAGACAACGCACATTTACATATTTATTTTATTTTATTTTTATTTTGAAATTTCCTTATGAATGATGATCCGTACCGGTAAATAAAAATATATATGTGTATTATATTTATGTATGTATTTTATGTATATTTGTATGTACATACAATTGTACTAAGTATAATATGAATATTTATTTGGAATGAGAGATAGATGGCTACATATTTGTAATAATTTCAATTTATAAACGCAAAAATTTTTCAATTGAAATAAAATTTTGCAAAAGTAAGTATGTGTACGTGATCGCATAAAATTATACATATATTTATTTTTTTTTGTCTTTCTTATTTTTCATAAAAATAAAAATAATTTAATATGTAGATATGAGTACCTACTATATTGTGTTTTCAGAGAATTGTCTTTAAAATTATGTATTTAAAATATAATAAAACAGTGTATGTATTGTATTAATATTTTTTTTTCAATTCATTTTTGTTTTCTCATAAGGTTTCCTCTGACATACATTATTGTATGTATAAGATATACTATATTGAGACAAAAATATATATGTTTTAACTCTAAATATTACGAGCGTGTATATATGTATCTTTGATTCACATATGTGTGTATAAATACATATATTTATCTTGTATATCTATATTTTTCTGTAATATACTACATACATACTCGTAAAGTAAATGTATTTAATTAAATCTCTAAAATCAGAATTAAAATTTTTAAGAAAGGGGGTGTATTTATAGCGATGCTTTCGTGCAATTGTTGAATTCAAAAAAGCAAATCTTGTAAGTTGAATGATAGATAGTTTGATGGTAGTTTGAAGTTCTGATGAAATTAAGCCGAACAGTTCAATCATGAAAGTACCATAATTCTATGTTTTTATTTTTATTTTCATTTGTTGTTTTTGACTATTCCTTATGGAAAATTCATTAAAAACAAATTAGAAGTTTGAATCCAAAATTAACCTCCAATATTTTGTGGTAGATAAACGAAAGCGAATTAATCATCTTCCTTTCAATTTTTATTTGTGTGAATGGTAATTCAAAAACTGCCTGACACACGATACATTTTCAATGAACATTCTAGACTGTCATATATTTTTGATTTTTAATGTCAATTTAAAAATTTTTTTATAATCGTGGTTTTTTGCTGTAATTATTTGTCACCACTATGGAATTTTCCAATTCACCATATTCATTCGTAGATGAATGAAGTTCCTGAAAAGTTCCTGAAATTTCATTCGTATTTACTTTCAATTAAGTTAGAATGAAGATGTGATCATTTTAACTTAATTTCGAGTGACAGACGGCAAATGAATGATAATTCTAAACAAATTATCATTGATTCGTTTTCGTATGTCTACTATATTATTAAGAGTAGGTTTCGACTTTGAAAAATTTCGAAAACAACAACAACAATTTTACATTCAAACATTTTAAAAAATGCCTTTGCATACCTTTTAGGTGCTAATAAAAATGAATTTTTGAATATTTTGATGAAAAAGAATGTAATTTTATTTTGTTAATAAAAATGGAAATATAACAAAAAATTTTATACTTTTTTTTCTAAATTCTTCAGAAAAGTCAAAATTTTATTTTGATACCAAAATCATATGGATATATGAAGATTTAATGTATGAAAATAGAATTCAAAGTTGAACGATTTTTCAAAAAAAAACCTCTCCTGTTTTAAGAATTATAATTAAATTTCAGGACCTAAAATCAAAAATGTGCTATATTCAAGCACCACAATATCCTTCAGGCTACCTATATTTAAAATTTCAAAGAAATTGGTCAATCAGTATTTTCTGTACCAGGTGCATTTGGAAGCCGAAAAATCGCAATTTTGACAATTTTGACACCCTGTAAAAAGTAAACAAGGACACTTTTTTAATAAAACGCCCCCCGTTAAGCACCACAATTCCTATCAAAGTATCTATTTTTCAAATTTCATTAAAATCGGTTAATTAATTTCGTAGATATGTGGTGCAAAAGATAGCAGATATCTCGAATCCTAATTTTAATTTATAATCACAATCACACACAAAACGTTCAATGCATGAACCACAGTTTAAGTGGTTCAGCTTTGAGGTCTTTTATATATAGACAAGCATAAAATTGAATTAATTTAATAGTTGTAAAATATAAAAATTATTTAGATACTAAATTTTACATGAAACAAAATGTCAGAAATAAATTTTCACGAAACTCTAATTTTGTGCAATAGACTGTTTCAGAGTTGTCATATTTCAATCATCATTTTATCAGATAGACACATGACATTATACATACATGTAATAATAAATGAGTGAATGTATGAATATGAATTCGATCTTTAAAAAAAAAAAAACTTTAGAAGCCTTATAGGCACCGTGTATTATTGTTTTGTTATTTATTATTAAAACATATGGGAACGAGAACATATACATAAATACACACTATCCAACCCATATGTATGGATGTTATTTTATATATGTACATACGTATAATATATATATGCTTACCAATACACAAGGAACATTTGTATGTGTGTATGTATGTACATATCGTACATTATACAGATCTCTGTGTACAGAAATCTTATTTTTATTTTAATTAAAGAAAGAAAAAAATAATAATGAATAAAAAATGTGCAACTAGTGCTGTTCTGCTGTTCTTATACTCTGCTATGTTACAGTTTACAGAGTACAATCAGGCTCTATTATAGTACTGTGTCTGTGTCATAAGTAAAAGACCCGTTGACGCGATTAAAATGTAAATTGTTAAGTTAGTTATTCGGATCAATATTAGCTGCATTATGTTAGCACCAACCAGCACCAGTAATATAGTTGATGTTGAACTGGCGATCTTTAAATTTTATAATAATGTACATACCAGTATATACAGTGTAGTCGTAGTGTATATAAAATATATTAAATAAAAATAATATAAATATAAAAAATACTAGTCGTATCGGTATTACCGCCTATCATATAACGCATTCAATTACATTACGTTACGAATCAAAAAATCGTGTGAAGTATAGATATTTTTGTTTTTTACTTTCGAATTTTTTTTTTTTTTTTTGTTTTAAATCAATACGCGTTACAATAATATATAACGATCGATTCAGTAATGATTTTATTATTGCTTCGATTTTATTTTATTTTCGTTTTTTTTTTTTTTTTTTAAATTTCAGATTGTATTTTTTTTACATAAATATTTCATAGAAGAAAAAAAAATAATTACAACAACACAAACGAAAAGATCTATTTATTATTCAACAAAGAAGAGAGTTGAAAAAAAAAATGCTAGAATAAAATTGCTTTTTATTGAATGAATCGTTATTGAGTTCGCTTAAAAGTAAAATCATAAATTGTATAATAATTAAAATAAATTGATATATATATATATATAGTGAAGCAACATGTATACGTACATATGTACATAAAATTTTAATTGTTCAACTACTTACTTTAATTGAGAAAAATAATTATAATACATACAAATATTATGTGGTGTTAAAAGAACATTTCTTTATTCTGTGATGAAAAATAAAACTTGCGGTGTTGGAATGATGATAATATTTTAGAATATGAGAAATATGTATTTATATACATATTTTTTTAATTTTTTTTTTCTAGGATAAATTTTGAAAGTGTGCGGCGATCACATTATATATACGTTGTTGCGTATTCATATACTATATGCATAATACATGTATGTATGTGCTGACTGGTACAAAATTTATACTTTATTTTATATGAATAATTTTGAAATTTTATTGTGTATGTACGTGTGTGGGTGTTCAATTTCAAAAAAAGCCTCAAAAAGGAAGTGTTAACCGCCAATTCAAAGTGCTATAATATAAATGTAGGCATCTACATCAAGCTACATTGTACAGTTAAAAACAAAATTAAAGGGTATTCACCTTTTTAATTGAAAGAAGACAAAAAAAAAAAAATGAAGAAGAAGTAATTGAATGTATCCGTTTATTGTTGCAAATTTGAGCAGAAAGGGAGATTGAAGTTAAACAATTAGGAGTGTATAGACTAGAGATTTAGTATATTTAGAGATAAAAATTTGATTAAAAAATAAGAAATTATTGTTTGAGATTGAAGTTAAACAATTAGGAGTGTATAGACTAGAGATTTAGTATATTTAGAGATAAAAATTTGATTAAATAAGAAATTATTGTTTGTTGAAGAATAGATGATTTCTTTTTCAGTAGATATTGGACAAACAAAAAATTGCAAAATTAATGAAATAATTTAAGCATACATAATAAGGGGAGGGGATTCATTTCACGTTTCAGTTTGTCGTAAATCTTTGTAATCTTTGTAGTTTTTCAGTTTTCGTATACATATAATGTTAATTTCCATACATTTACAAACTACGAGTATATGAAAGTTTTTGAATAACTGCGAAGGTAAAATGTTTCGCAGTTTCTAAATTTTGTATTTCGTAGTTTTGTAGCTAATGTTTGACAGTTCTTAGTTGACTGTTGGCATAGAAATTAAAATATTATATAAAATAATTATAACAGATGAAATAAAAGTAAACTAAGAAACAATTTGATATGGTCGTCGATTTCAATAGAACTATACGATACTTGAAAACTGCAAAATTATAGTGAACTGAAAAATGACATGAATCCCCTTAATGAAAATAAAACGATTTTTTAACTTATGCCGCATTCATAATGAATGATTCAATTATGTATCACACAGGTCTTTCAGTAAGTAATGTATAGGTTCAATATTCCTGTCTATACAAATATCATACAGAAGACAGAAAATTGAAAAAGCAAAGAAAAAAAAAATTCAATTTTATTTGCAATCATTTTTTGTGTAGTTTTTTTTTAAATAAATTCAGTAGCTTTATCGTATTTCGTATGTAGATAATGTTTACGCGAATGTACATAAGTGCATAATTTATGTTGTATATTCATCATTCATACATAAGTATATAGAATTTTGAACATAATGTATACTATATTATGTAATACGATGAAATTTAAATTGAATTTAATGTAATACATTTTAAAAGTGCTCTCAATTATTCAATTAATTATAAAATGCTCTAAATAATTACCCTTTTTCATTCAGTGACATATTATCTGAAATGAAATGAATTTAAAAATTACACATATAAATAAGTGTATACTCGCCGTTTGTATATACATATACGAGTATGTATCGTTGAATATTATGTTAAATTATATTATCACTGTATATAATATTTTAAAAAATTAAAATCATATTATATACTTAACTATACTTGCATATATCCATAAATTGAAAACAAAATGAAAAAATGCAAAATCAAAACAAAAATAAAAGAAAATATACAAGTAAAATTGCTTTTAATAATTTTTGTTGTTTATTCTTCTTTACTTTTTGTCCATAATAATTCATTTCGAATTCAATTTCCTCTTTGATGTTTAATTTGATTGCATTCAAGAGACTATATGTATTTATGTGTATTATACTAGGCTGATTGAAAAGTCCCGGGACTGACAGAGAAGGACACATTTTTTTTTTGAAAATTTTGAAACTATTCTTCAACGTTGTTACCTTTTAGCTCGATACAACGATTCCAACGATTTTGAATCGATTCGATACCTTTTTCATAGTAGCCTGTATCAAACCCCTCAAAATAGGCTTCCGTTTGGATTATTACTTCGTCATTCGTGTAAAACCGCTTACCAGCGAGGCACCTCTTCAAGTTTGAAAATGTATAATAATCGGACGGGGCCATATCTGCAGAATAAGGGGGATGCGGAAGTATTTTGTAGTCTAACTCGGTCAATTTGGTCATCGTTTTTACTGCCTTATGAGCTGGTGCGTTATCACACAAAGTCAATATACACGACAGCCAACGCGCACACAGCTCTCGCATATTCAAATAATGGTTTAAAATATTAAACAAACGTTCTGATGAGATCTTTACGACGTCAGCTATCTCACGCATTTTTAATTTTCGATCGTCGCTCACGAGAAATTCGATTTTTTCAATCATTTCGGGAGTATAGTCACCTCTGACGGTCTACCTGAATGCGGTTCATCTTTTGTACTAGTACGGTCAAACTTAAATTCTTGCATCCACCTCTTGACTGTGTTGCATTCGATGGAGCAGAGCTGCCATAATACTTATCATCAAGCTTTTCTTTTGTTTCTTTCCCCGAGTTTCCTCTTAAATAATAATGTTTTATGAGGACACGAAATTCACTTTGTTTCATTTTTTTTTAAAGTCATTGAAGTAATACACTTTTAAGAGCTGTTAAACGCGCGAACTAGTTGACAGATGTTCATGAAACTTCAGAGATGATTTTCTGAAGAAATGTACTTGTCAACAAAAAAAAAAAAAAGATTTTGATATATTGTGCGCCACCTACAAGTCAGACCCGGGACTTTTCAATCTGCCTAGTATTAATGAAAATAGATACATACATGTATTTTATAATTAAAAGATAAAATTTTATATCATTTTTTAATGATTTTTTATACTTTTATTTTTAAAAAATTCTCTGTCAATAATTATTTTCGTTTAACATTTTCGTATATAAATTACGCTGAGACTGTTATTCATCTGATGTTTTGTACTTACATATTATGTGTATGTATTAAAAAGTCATCAATTAATAAAAATTTTCGTTCTTTTAGACGCATTTATATATCTTTATCTGAACAAGAATTTTATATGTCAATTTTAGTATTTTTGAAGACTTTTACAAAAATAACATTTGTCAAGTAACAATCACGTATAGAAGTTTTACAACTCTAAACCACCATAATATGTAATGTCATTATTATACATATGTACTTAGTTATTTAGTATTTTTTTTATTTTTAAATTATTTTTTTCAAACCTTTGTCATTTGTATAGTGCCCACTTAAAAAATTTGTGATTACCTAACATATTTTGTCGAATATGTATTCAATTTTCGGGTTTAATTTGTTCATTTTTTAGTGTTTTTTCAATTTTTTTTCTTTTGTTATGACAAAAAAATTTTGAATTTTATTTTATTCTTTTCCATATAAAATTAGCAACTTGAGAATAATATGATTATAAAATATAAATAAGTCCCTCTAACTAAAATGATTTGTATACACTCTTAGATTTTTATATTTATTACATTTTTGTCCATTTTCGATGTGTTATGTTTTGTATAATCATTTTTCTCATGAAATAAAGTGAGCGCAATTTGGATAGACGTACTTTACTTATTGTTCGTTTATTGTTAAAAAAATATGTTTCTTTGAGAAATGGGATTTTCAGTAAAAATAACAGCGAAAAACAATCGTTGACAGAAAACTCAGTTAGAAGTTTCACAAAAAATCTTATTTCTAGAAAAAAAAAGGAACTTGTTGTTGTTCTAGAGATAAAAGTTTTTCTCTACACATTTACTGACTATAATTTAACTACTTCCTTTATCTTTCTCTAAGGGCCATATGTTTACATAGATATTAGCTGAACTTAGTCTTAATTGTATGTTCACATGCGTACATATTAGTTTTGATTTTACTACCAGCCGTAATACCAGTTAGTAGTGGTATTAGCGTATTAGTTTGAGTTTGACAACTACTGTTTGTGAAACAATTAAAATATATAATATACACTTTGTATATCAAAGTGTCAAATTTTTTTATTTTTATTTTAGTTAGCCTTGAAAGTGACAAAGTTTATATTAAAATAAAGATACAAGTCAAGATACAGTCATATTCAAAAATTAAAATTTAATCCGTATCCGAACCATCCGAACATACTAATTAAAGTTTAAGCCACAATAGGTCTTAAATTACTTTGCTACCGATCTGGAGTGCGTTCATAAACGTTACTATAGTTAATTTGTTATAGTTAATTTATAGTTAATTATCATTTGTCGTTCAGAATGGTGGTGGTATAGTAAAACATAACTACCAACATGAATTTTTAGCGTTCATCTAAACATCTGCAGTAAAGTAAATTTTTAACTATTTGATGTCAAAAATTAACCATGCTCGAGAGCATGGTTAACGATAGTAACGATAGTAAGCCTTTAAGTGGTAATGACATTGACAATAAAAAAATCGTTTGTCATTTAATATTGTGTTGTGAATCGTGAAAATTTCAATTTTATTTATTTGAAAAAAGTAATTAATTTTTGACAAACAAAAAATATAATAATTATATATAAAAATTTTTTTGAAAATTTTTTAAACTTGGCTTGACAGCTGAATGACAATTTATTGCTTACTGCTGTAGTAAAAATCGCGTTCAAAAACTACTTGAAGTTAACATAACTATGGCTGTAGTAAAACATAACTTTGCTTAAACTATACTATACCATGACTATGGTTGTAGTAATGTTCATGAACGCACTCCTGGTCTTAGTACCAGAATAATACTTATGTGAACATACGGCCCTATAATAGTATAACATTTTAGTAAAAAATCAGTGTTAAAATACTATTATTTCACGTAATATTAAGAAATTTTGACAAAAAAAATCATAAAGCTATGGACAAGAAATCTTAAATTACTGCTTTCGATTTAACAATTTTAAGTATTTGCGAGTACAAAAATGTGTCTGGGTTAAATTGTTATAACAAACGACACAAAAATTTTTCGTAACCACTTGCATTTACTTGAAAAAAATTTTCATGAGTAGCTCCGAGCAGATGGTTTAGCACAGACATTTACCTTATATCTAATCGCAAGTAGATACTTCAAATTGCTAAATCGAAAGCAGCTATAATAATGAAGTGTGTCTATTCAAATTGCACTCACTGTATGTACATCTGTATGCACGTATTAAAAAAAAAAAAAAAACAAATATGTAAAAGTTAAGAAATGTACCTATATTATCATTTATGATACGTGTTTGGAATTGATTAAATTTTCAATTTAACTAAAAGAAACTAAAAAACAAAAATTAAACAAAAGTGCTATAGAATATAAAAGTAAAATACTCAAAAAAGGCAACATATTATGTACGTATGTTTTGCATATTTTATGTGCTCTATAAACTACTAAACATACATACATATGTATGTGTACATACGAATATGTGAAATAATATGTATATAAAAGTATAAAAAGTTATGTGTTTTGTATGTTTGAATTTACTTTTGTCCGTACAAGTATGTGTGTGCTATTGATGTATACCTGATGTACTATATACGAGTATGTATGTTGTGCAATAATAAAAATTAATAATCGATCCCCAATCAAATATTCACCTTATCTGTAGTTAATTTTTATTTTTCGTTTTCCAAATACAAAATACAATATGACAAATTTATACATTACGTATAAATTTGCATAAGCACTCATGAATATTACAAATACAATAATAACATATAAAAATAATTCCTTTTATATTATTTTCATAATGAGATATATAAAAGGAGTATACACATATAAAATGAATTATAAGTGCGTATGTATGAGTACGATATGTTTTATGTGTGTAGTTATAGTTTCAAATCAACAACAACAATTTTTTTTTTGTTTTACTAAATTTATCAATGTAATTTTACAGATTTTCGTAGAAGTATAGAATTTTAAATAAGATGTTAAATTTTAATGAAAAAAAAATCAACAAATGAGTCGTCCATTTGCAAAACTGTATCTACTCCATTTTATACTATTTTGAGAAAACTGAAAAAACGTTTTCCGTTCATAATACTATAATAGAAATTGCGTTATGGAAGCGGAAGGGTAGTTTCAACCGTTTAACCGCTAGAGGGCGATGAAGATTTTTCGCACTTACATTACAAAACACCCTATAACAATCGCGGTGTACTGGCTAGAAGAAAGTAGTCTAAGAAAAATCTGAAGAAAACTTCCCCCTCTTTTTAATGACACTTTATATGCTTCTCCAGGTTCTTTCATTCAAGAGTTATTGTGTTTCAGAGTCAGAATCTAGTGATTTTTTGCCATTTTTTTCAGAGAAAATAAAGGCTGTGGAAGTAAAGCGCCCTCTAAATTGATTTCTAATTACATAAGCAAGTAAAGGTCCCCCTCCTGTAGTACGAGTTTTTGTTTGTCTCGATGAGACTTATCTACTGTTTGCGGGTGTACCTGCAAAGAGTACCAATTTTAAAGGATTTAAAAGCAAAAATGTTAAAAACTAAATTTACGTATACTTATAAAAGACAACAAAAACTTTAGAAATTGACATTAAAAAACCTTTTTTTTGAAAAATGGAATAAACACATTTTTGAAAAAAGACGATTCAAATATTGTCGTATTCAAAAAGAAATAAAATATGACGAAAAAGTCATTAAATCATTGTTGTAAACAAAGGTTAAGGCAAGTTAAAGTCAACTGCAAGTACTTATTTTAAATAAATTTGAATTTTCTTACAAAATAACAGATTGAAAGAAATATGCACTTTTGGATAGAAAGGTAATTTGTTTTTGGTTCATATGAAAATGATATTTTGTGTGAATTTGAAATTTTACAAAAACAATTAAACATTTTTCAAAAATTTCTATATGGAATCAAACATAAATTGTATAATGCACTGAAATGCGTTTGTATACATATTATGTGTTCTGGCTTCGATCTGATTCTGGCTTGTGTCTAATGTAAAGTGGCGAAACTATGAATAAATTGTAAATTTTATTTTTAAATTAAAATTGATTTGAAAACTTTATTATTTTTTCGTGTGTTTTTTCGCATTTTTTTTGTATATTTGTGCATTTTATTATTTTTATTTATGCAGTTTCTGCACATAAATGTGATATCATGGGAAAGACGACAAAAAAACCTTTCAAATGATATAACAAAATATATATGTATGTCATGCTTCAAGTTTTGAAGTTATACTGTCATCAAAAGAAGTTGAAAAAGTGATTTTTAAAAAAACACAAAATTTTGACTTTAAGTCCTTATATCTCGAGAACCGCTAATCCAATCAAAGTGAAATAAACTGTAATGAATAGAACAGGAAGTTTTCCTTTAAATCCAAGAACTTGATCTAGAGAAATAATGTTTTTCGTAAAACACGCCGCCATTTTGGACCAAAAATTTTTAAGGGTAGTTTGCGTACTTAAGATGAATTTGCGCCAATAGAGACATATACCACGTTAAAGAGGACATTTCAAAGTATCATTATCGGAAGGTGTCGTTTCAAAATCAGACGTCACCAATTCGGAAGTTTCCCCGCAATTTCAACAAGACGATACGAAACGTTTTGTTTTTGAATATCATGATAAACCCCAAAGATCATAAAGAAAACCAGCATTCGAACATGTTCGAACGAATGAATCATACATGTTAGACGCCAATATATTTTCGGATAGCTAATTTTTCATTTTGATTTAATAGTTTGAGTCTATTCAGCTTAGTATGTAATATAGAACAAAAATATAAATGTTAAATGTTTTCCTTATTTATTTTTGAGAAAAAAAAAAGTCAAAAATAAATGTGATAATGATGGTGGAATGATGAAGTGTTGAATATTAGTTCAATTTTCTGGGAGCATAAAAGAAAAAAAAAAAATAAAAATAAAACAAATATAAATACAAAAACAATTTACAGGACTATAATATTAAAACAGTGAAAACAGGAAATGGAAAAAATTCAAAAAAAAAAAAAATAAATAAATCCAAAGAAATTCAATATTTTAACGATAAACCATTCTCATTTTCTTAGATGTATCATGAAGCGTGCATTTGTAACGTACGTATGTAGATAGTTCATCATATGTGCACATATTTATTTATCTTTCCTGTAAAATTTTAGAAAATTTATTTTTGGATATTTTTTCCCTCTTATAATGTGTATAGCATATGATATGATTACATGTATGTATGTAAGATACCTAGTACATTGAAAAGTCCAGAATATTGTATCTTTCAAGGTCTTATTTTTATTAATGATATTTTTCTTTTGTTTTTCACTTCACTTTAAAATTAGAAAAATGTAAATTAACGCATATGCATATTGATGCATGCATATAATATGTACATTTATCATACCCGCAGTGTAAACGGATGATATAAGATTTATAGATCTTCGAAAGAAAAATCAAAAATTACAGAAATTAAAAGTAAACAATTCTATATTCAGATACATGTGTATATACAGATATAAATTGTTTTACATACTATAGGTATATAAAGCAAATTTGTATGTATGTACTATATGATCACTATTCAATGTAATATATAATCATATAATTCACTTACATATGTATTCACTATACAAACGTAACGGATATTATGTGTATAACACATAGTGTGCTATAATATACTCATCAGTATACCCCCAGTAGTATATAATATACTAATGTATATAAATGCATGCATCTCATTGAAAAACTAAAATTTATACAAAATGATGTAATGCAATGTAATGCAATGTAATGCAACAAAATCTTAGAGCATGTATACAATATTTGAAAAGATGAACAAAAAATTGAAAAATAAAATACATAAATATGTAATACATTTACATTATATGTACATAATGATGTATGTATAAGAAAATAAATAGGTGAAACATATACGCTACACACGCTGTATTTTAGTATAATAAGTCGCTGTATGCAGTTAAATAATACAATACAAACATAGAATGGCATAGGTCATTGCCTTACAATTTATTTTTATTTTTTTATTTTTTATTTTTACTGTTACTGTTAGTACTATACAACCATGAAATAAGAAAACGATGACGACAAAGATGAAATCTTATGAAAATTTGATGTTTTTCTTTTCATGTGAAAATTCTCTCTCATTCAATTTATAATGAAATAGGGAAGTAGATTTTATGTATAGACAGTATATTCCTAATTATTAGTTAGCTAGTACAGTACAGTAGAGTACGTATTTAGCAGTAAGTATAGTAGTATCTACAAGTATAAGAAATAATAAATATTTGTATAATATAATGCAGATTGTAAAGCGCATAGCATAATTTATAATAAGTAAACTGACAGACTACATATTTAGAAATTTAGAAATTATGGGGTAAACTTTATAAGTGTAATAGATGGTGTAATAGTAGTGTTCGTATTGTATGTATATTGAACTTTTATGAACTTATCATACAATTTGAACACTTACACTTAGTAATTAGTGGATATAGTAAATAGAGTAATTTCATATGTGTATGCACAGTAGGCGCTCAAAAAGTCTCCTTTTTAAAGTCTTTATTTATTTGTTAAGTTTATTGAGGGAGGGTATTCATTTCAAATCGTAAACATATGCAAAGCGTAATTTTACAACCTATAGTAAGTCAAAATGATGTGAAATCATTTCGTAAAACACTAACACTGTAGCCGTAATTGTAATTTTTATTTTGTCATTCATATTTAACAATCTTTTCAAAATGAAAAATAAATAAATTCAATTCTTAAATTTCAGCTGTTAACATTGTTTTATACAGAATTTATGAGATTTCTATGCGATTAAAAAGTCTCGTTCATTTACGCAGTGCTCGTAATTCTCAAAACAAAGAAAAAAGTTACAAAGTCTAATAAAAATACGACCAATTACACTACTTACGCAAATTACGAGACTTACGGGATTTGAAATGAATATCCTCATAATAATTTAATCGAATTTAATTAAACACATCATTTAAACTGCATTATGAAAGATTATGACGTCTATTAGGTTGACAGTTATATTTTACTAAATTTGACAGATCAAAACTTTCATATCGTTATTAATGTCCGATACGGATAAATACAAACAATATATCCGAAATATCTCGATGTAAATAATAACTTTATACATGAAATGTTTCCGCCAAAAGGTCCTGGAGGGTGGTGGTGTGGGCAGGAGAGAGACAGTTTACTGACCTCTTTTCTTAATAAATAATAATAATAATAATAATAACATGAAATGTTTAACTTAAGATTAGGATTCGAGATATCTGCTATCTTGTGCACCAATTATCTCCGAAGTTACTTAACCGATTTCAATGAAATTTGAAACATAGATACTTTGATAGGAAGTCTGGTGTTTAACGGAGCCATTTTTTTTAACAAAATGTCCTTGTTTCCTTTTTACAGGGTGTCAAAGTTGTCAAAATTGCGATTTTTCGGCTTCCAAAAGCACCTCGTACAGCAAACAACGATTGACTTAGTTCTTTAAAATTTTGAATATAAGTAGCCTGAAGGATATTGTGATGCTTGAATAGAGCACATTTTTGATTTAAGGTCCTGAAATTTAGTTATAGTTCTTAAAAAAGAAGAGGGATTTTTTTTAAAAAAATCATTCAACTTTGACCTTTATTTTCATACATTAAATCTTCATATATCTATATGATTTTGGTATCAGAATAAAATTTGGACTTTTCTGAAGAATTTAGAAAAAAAAAAGTATAAAAATCTTTGTTATCTTTCCATTTTTATTAACAAAATAAAATTATGTTCTTTTTCATCAAAATATTCAAAAATTCATTTTTATTAGCACCTAAAAGGTATGCAAAAGCATTTTTTTAAATTTTTGTATAAAAAATCGTTGTTGTTGTTTTCAAAATTTCTCAAAGTCGAAACCTACTCTTAATGAAATATATAATAAACGACTTTCTGAACATGCTGTTAAAAGTTTCGTAAATATTATTGTAAATATTAGACTTCATTTTAATTTTTCTTTATAATCAAAAACGACAGATTATGCTAATTGCAATTTACTTACTCTTCTTTTTTAGTTTTTTGTATATACATACATGCATAATAAAGATCTTAACTGCGTTCAAGTTGTCTTCATTTATTATTTATACACATCGCATATGTACAATTATATGCGGAAAAGAATTACTAATAATATGTAAATATAAACATAAAACTTTGGATGCTGTGATACACGTTATAGTACATGTACACAAAAAGGGAATTTCTATACAAAATAAAGACTCCATTTTGAAATTAATTCGAGTACATTGATGTAGGTATACTTATCTACAATGCTACAATGTATTTATATACATATATGTACATAAATATGCAAGAGTAAATTTTCTTTATAAATAAATTATTTCATATTTGTTAATATCGAATACATTACATTTCATATTGTATGTACACGTAAGAGGAAATTTTCAGTAAAGAAAGTATGAAATTTAGGTCAAATAAATATCCTCAATTATTATTAAACATTATAAACCATACACCTATACGAATTAAATGTATATAAACATGTAAATGAAAAAATAAAATAATTTATATTTAAAATATGCAATAATTATTCTTTTACGTACTTATGTATACAAATACAATAATGAAAATTGTTAAATATCCTGCAAAATTTTAAAGCAAATTCCTAAAAATAAAATATTAAAATAATAAAAGTATTAACGTGGATTTATAATCTATTAAGTGTTGATGTGGCGATGTATTCATTCGGTTTGATTTATTCAACTTTGATTGTACAATATTGAAAGATAGAATGACAGTTCTGTTATAAATCCGTGAATAAAATTCATATTTGATATGAGATATTACATAAATTAATTTATATTATATTTTTATTTGTTTTATTTTGTTATTTTCCTCTAAGTTATATCTGTAGTAATACAAACTAGAACACCATTTAGAATAATGTGAAAATGATAGTCATCAATGTACTAATACTAATGTACATAAGAGCAGTTTAAGATAATTTTAAAATTAAACTTTTCTAAATGGATTCTTTTGTTTGTTAGTTATTATTGTTTATGATTTTTTGCTCTCTATAAAATATAAATTTTTTCATCATACAGTCAGAACCAAAAGTTATAGGAAAAATAATTTTTTAACTTTTGATAAAACTCAGACAAAATTAACAAAATTAATTTTTATTTACATGAAAAATAACTTTATTTGTCACAAACAAAATATGAAAAAAATTAGCCTTTAAATAAAATTCTTACAAATATACAAATCAAAACTATTAAATTTACGAATCGAAAGTGATCGGAAAATCATTAATAGTTGCGTTCCATTTGACCAAGTAAGGTACTCCCAAGTACTCGGGAGTAGATTGTAAATGGAACACAATTTTTTTACTTAGAAGTAAAAAGTAACCTCAAATTTCAAAGCATACACATTTCTAAGACAATATAAATATTGGAGTGACAGTTGGCCGTGCTCAAATTTCAGCTGTCATGTATTTCATTTTTGTTTTGTTGTTGATTTTAGATTCTCCATAACCTAAAACAATAAAAAGCCACCTATTGAAGGAAACGTGTAATGAAAATATTACAGACTTTAACATATTTCTTTAATCTCTAACGATTGAAATACAAAAACCTCTGACGGCGAATTTTGGCGTAACTAACCATGCAACTATCAAGTAAATTACTCGAATACAAGAGGTGGTGTAGATGATCGCGACTACAAGTACTTGGAGTACTTTACTTGGTCAAAAGGAACGCAACTAATATAGTAATACGTACGGGAAGACATTCAATGAAATGTACCATGTGTACCTACAGCTACATCAGTTATAGATCTCAACTAGGTCAACAAAACATTTCATGGTAGAAAGCGAACAATCTTCATCGTTTAGCCGGCAGAGGGTTTCAAAGATTTTTGGATTATATTTCATCTAATACCTTGTAATACTGAAACCGTTATATATCGAATGAAATAAGTATTTTGTATAGTATTTCTTAGCAGGGTTTTCACTCTTCTTTTTGATATCTTACCTCTGCTCCTGTAAATTCCCAATAGGAGGATACATTGTTTTGAATCCGGAAATTTTCAATAGGTGTGTATTTTGTCAGTTTTTTGAGGTTTTGTATGATTTTTGGATAAATTTCTCAGTTGATTGAAGCGTTTCTTTCTAAACATTTTTTTTCTTCAGAAAATCATCTGTAAAGTTTTTCATATTATACATAAGTTCTATATATCTTTGACAGGTTGACGAAGAATTTGGTAATGATTGCTTTATGCTTTTGTATATATTTTTCATGTTATTTGCACATAATGCCGATTCTACATTCAATGCAGTGACTTTAACTTCGACTTTGATTCAGTGGATATTTATTAGAACTTCTCCATTCAATATTCAATGCAGTAAACTTGACAGCTACTTTTACATGTTAAGCATGCTGTGAAGTCGAAAGTCCAAGTTGAAGTCACTACGCATTGAATGTAAAAACAACATATAACTTTTGATTCTGACTGTATTTTTGTTCCTAGTGTAATTCTTATAGTTCTGCACAGAATTATCGTTATCTTATTTATTACAGTATTACAAAATGTATAGAAATAAAAAGAATAAAAATAAGAAATAGAGGAGTATAAAAGCAATTCTGTTGGAAGTGAATATTACAACGTATGCACTTATATTTTTGTGTAGTGCAATGTAATGCAGTTATGAGATACATTTATATGAACATACGTATATATATGTAGAAATATAAAGTTTTCTGTATTACAATGTTTTTGCTGACATCAAAATGTGCTTTATAATTTTTAAAAACTGAACAGTGAACTGAACATATGTACGTAGTAATATTCGTATATGTATATACAAGAAGACAAAAGGATAAACGTTTTTTCGTTGACTTTTGGGTTTGTCTTTTTCTTTTTTTTAAACATAAAAATCTTTCATTTTTATTATGCCTTAAATCCTTTTGGAATTTAGTATGTAAGGATTTAAACGTGAACAAATGAACGAATAAAGAAATACATACCCACCCTTACTTCTCATACATGTGCAGTAAAAATCAACTTTTAGGGTTTTTGTTTCATATTTTGTTCTGATGATGAAGAATTATTTGATTTTGTACTTCAGAAATGAAAAATCAACATTCCAATTTAATACGATACTCGTATATATTGATGGATCAAAATTATTGTACTGAATACTAAAGACAGCAATACGAATCAGTAATTGAAATTCTACAATGGATTTTATTGCACATACGTAATACCAGCACATATTACGTACATTACATATATACTAATGTATGCATGTTATAAAATCAATATTTTTGAAGTTTTGTGTAAAAGATAATTCCTCCAGGTAATTGGAAACGATCATACTCGAAATATGTACATTCTTACATAAATATTAATAGTCAAAGAATTAAAAAAAAAAAAACAATAAAAATTGTTAAAAAGAATTTCTGATATTCTTTTTACAATAAAGTCAAAATCGATAACATCATGTGACCTTTGAACTGTCCAATTCTTTTTTTTTTTTTAGAATTATTTGGATATATTTTTTTATATAGAAGAATTTTCGGATTATTTATTACAAAAGGGGAGGATTCGAGATATCAGCTATCTTGTGCACCAATTATCTCCGAAGTTACTCAACCGATTTAAATGAAATTTGAAACATATACTTTGATAGGAATTGTGGTGCTAAACGGAGCGTTTTTTTTTTAATGTCCTTGTATCCTTTTAACAGGGTGTCAAAGTTGTCAAAATTGCGATTTTTCAGCTTCCAAATGCACCTCGTACAGCAAACACTGATTGACAAATTTCTTTGAAATTTTGAGTATAAGTAGCCTGAAGGATATTGTGGTGCTTGAATAGAGCACATTTTTGATTTTATGTCCTGAAATTTACGGTGCGATTCTGCATAAGAGATCTCTTATTCCTCTAATTTCTCTAAAGTTTTGGTGAAATATATTTTTTAAGAGGAATCGGTATTCTGGATAAGAGATTCACCTCATAAAATGACATAAGATTCACCATAGGTTTTAAACCCACCTTATTCAATTTACTACTTGTCATATACAAAGATAATGTAGTTTCACTGTATTATCATCTTTGTTATTAGTAATTATTACAATTTTTATTATTATTTTATTACTATTATTATTATTATTATTATTATTATTATTTATAATTATAATAATTATTATTATTAATACAATTCTATTATTATTATTATCAAATTACTTACAATATGCACGACACGAATACAATATTTGAATATCAACAATATAAATAAAATAAATAAGAGATATAAGAGGTCCTCATCGATGACCTCTAAAGTTTAGAGATTTTTGTCCGTTAAAACAGAATTTTTCGGTTATAAACGTTCAAAAGTAGAATGTCAAAATTCATTAAAAAATTCACCACTGAAGTTAAGAGATCAGCTGTTCACATCTCTTATCTAATTTAATTTAACTCCTAAAAGTATGTATTTGTAATTTAATTTGCACTAAAAACGATAAGAGGAATAAGAGAAATAAGAGATCTCTTATGCAGAATCGCTCCGTTAGTTACAATTCTTACAAAAGGAGAGGTTTTTTTGAAAAATCGTTCAACTTTGACTTCTATTTTCATACTTGGTAACAAAATAAAGTTTGGACTTTTCTGATGTTTTTACAAAAAAAAAACTATAAAATTCTTTGTTATATTTCCACTTTTATTAACAAAATAAAAGCATGTTTTTTTTCACCAAAATAATCAAAAATCTATTTTTTTTAGATAACCTAAAAGGTATGCAAAGGCATTTTTTAAAATTTTTGTATGTAAAATCGTTGTTGTTGTTTTCAAAATTTCTCAAAGTCGAATCCTACTCTTAAACATGCTGTGAAGTCAAAAGTCGAAGTCCAAGTTGAAGTGACCGCATTGAATGTAGAAGCGGCATTAATCATATTTTAAGTTACATATTATACTAGTTCATACTTTAAGTTATTTCTGAGCTATTCGAAAAGACATTTCGTGATTTTCGATAATCATAAATCACTTCGATTCCAACGATGGCTCCAAATAACAGAGACACTATCATATGCGCTTGTATAAATTATAAATCGTATTTTTGACTACTTTGTTAATTTTTTCGGATGTAGGTATACTTCCGTTTTGCGGAACTAACATTTTCAAAATTCACATATCCCAAATGATACAAATAATAATTAATGACGTCCTCGACAAAGTTAATATGGACCATTTTGATGATGACGCCATCTATATAGAAGCTGAAAAATTTAATTGAAAATTTCGTACAAAATGTAGAAAAATGTGCATAACCCGACAACTGGGGGTCGTACAGGCAAGGGTAAAGTCTCGATAGAAAAGGCGTTTTATCGAACCTATTTGTTTTTCGATAAGAATATAAGAAGAAGGGGTTCATAAAATAAGGCAATTTCATTAAAAGAATTACTATAAAAAATTAAAAAAAAAAAAAAAAATTAAAAAGAAATAATTTCTTAAACATAAATGTTAAAACCTTTACGTTATACAAATCATAAGAAAGATGTTTTTTTCAACATTTTGATATGTATGCGATACGACATACTATATACATATGTATATTGATGATGAGAATAATGATGTGGTGTGTTTGTTTAAACACATCACATTAAAAACAAAAAAATTCAAAATAAACAAGCATTCATTATACAATTTACGGATGGATGATCAATGAACTTTCTTGATACAAAAATAATTTAAAAAATAAAAAATTTAAAAAAAAATAATTTACATAAATAAATTTTGTCTGCTATGATCTTGAAATGATAATCGAAATAACTGAACAAATAACTGAGAGTGTGATATTTTTATTTATATTTTAATTTTTGTGTTAGAACATAATACGAATAAACCATATGTGCAGACTGTAATTTTTTTTTTTTTTTTGAATTGAATTAAATCAAAAGATCTAAATTTAATCTAATTTATTAAACAGAAGAAAAAGAAGTGCAACCAACAATGAACATGAAGTCATTACCAGAACAAATAAAAAATAAAATAAAAAATGAATAAACGAAATAATATCTAATATCTATCGTGTTAATGATTTTCAAATATAAAATGAATTTATTATTATTTTTAAGATATACTCGTACATTATAAATATAACATATACATATACAACATACCTACCCTAATATATGAACTTTTTAATTATAAAAAGAAAAAATTAAGTGTCCAAAAATAGAAGGAAAAATTTGTAAAACTTTTTTGCTATCTTTTTAAATTTTAAATCGAAAATTAATAAATCAAATTGTACCAGTCAGTTTTTTATTGTCATGATATTCGTAGTATCGTATATACTTTATACATATGTACATAAAAGAGTGTTGAATTTTTTATGAAAAATATTTACATATGTATCTTACATAGTATGTAAATGTTATTGTTTTGTGTAAGAAATTTATTATATGAAGGCAACGATTTATTAGTGTTGACAAAAAATAACTGAATTGAAACGAATAAAAAAAAAAAAATTAAAATAAATTAAGTGAAAAAAAAAAGTAAATTTTTTTTTTCCAAATTTGCTTTAAAATGTCGTCAAATAGAACAACGATAATGACGTAAATCGAATAATTCGACAAAATAAATTCCTTAATGAAAGAATTATTATATGAGTGTAAATATATATAGATATGAATTTATATTTCTATTTTTAAAAATATATTTTTTTTTTTTTTGATTTATTAATGTTGTATCACCGTAGTATATAAATGTAAATGGATATCATCGAAACGACAACGATATTTAATTTTTTTAATTTAAATTATAATGTAATATTATGTGCCTAAGTATAAGACGATTTTGTACCACATGTCGAGGTTAGTATGTATATATAGTATATGTATATTTGTAATTTTAAAATTCTTATCTTATAATGTTAAATAATCTTTATGTTCTCGTTTCACTTTTATTTTAAATATTTCGTGTGATTTATGCCCTTATTCTAGCACTGTTGTGACTCATCATCACAAGTCACAACGAAATTGTGACTGGTTAGTGGCTTTCTTTGTGATTTTTCTTGTGATTAATCAGCTGTTTCGTATTCTGAATAAGTAATCACAAGAAAAAACACAAAAATTTCACCTCTTAGTGGTGAATTTGAAACGTCAAATTTTTTCAAGAAAAATGTTATATATTATATTTTTCACATAACCTTAAAATTATTCTTGTGACAACTGAAATAGCACATCACAATTTTATGACTCTGGCATGTTGTGACTTTTTACCACGGAAAACAAAAAATCACAAATTGTGATTTACCATGCTCTTGTGACTAACTTATGACGTGTATGACCTATTACAGACTTTTTTCAGAATAGAGGCATGAATTTCAATATTTTTTGAATACACACAAAGCGGACCAAAATTATCTAATGTCACATAGTAGTGTGAATTGGCTGCCATTTTGTTAGAAATAAAAAATATATTGGATTCTATTTTCATATAGGAAAGAAAGAAATTTGTGATTTCTTCTTCAATGTTGGATTTAAAGACTTGTAAAGTTTGTGATACATGAAAGATTTAAAAAACCCTAAAACAGAAGTCTAATTGTTCGCTTAAACGGTGCAGGACGAGAACGAAAACAATAACGGAATTCATGCTACATTAAAACGAAAAACCGGAAATTATAAACCTTTAAAGTCTAAAAAAGCAACATTCAAGAAGAAATCGTCAATTTGGAGCCTGACTTTTTCCAAACAATAAATTCAAAACGCCATGAAATGAGCATAAATTTGAATCAATTTCGGTGGTGGTATATTTTATCGATAACATTTTTTCAACCTAATGTCATTAATTTTACATCGTTTAATAAATATTCTGTGAAAACAGAATTCGTTTTTTTTCTTTTCTAACAAAATGATAACCAATTCATATTGTGACATTATTTTTGGCGTACCACCCAGCATTCATTATTGGTATAATTTTCTATAAAATATGTAATTTGTTTGGTTTCGTAGGTGTAGCTCAAAATCGTATATACGTGCATGAGCTAGAGCATATTAGCAGATGATTATCATCAGAATTGATAAATAATAATTAATTGATTATCATATAGCCAAAAATTGATTACTGTGTGTTGTCATAAAAATAATATAATAACAAACACAAATAGCTATAGCAGTATGAATGTAATACTATTGACACACTGCAGAGATAAACCATGGTTATCTCAAATGGTTTATCGATAACCTGATATGGGTGACACATTTAAATTGAGGTGAACTAGTTTATATATTCATACGACACCTGTCAAGATAAATTCAAACCCTAATTATTTTTCATCTAGTCAGCATGTTAGCTGAAATTTGGTTTGACAGTTTGTTTAAATATAATTTTAAAAAAAATAAATAACACAAACGTCAAAGATAACTGAGTTCGAACTTGGTTAACAAGATAATTGAGTTCTAGAAACTCGGTTAACTTAACCGAGTTCTGAAAGTCGGTTATCACAAAGATAAACCAGAAAACTGAGATAACCATGGTTTATCTCTGCAGTGTGTCAATAGTATAATACATACTTATATGAATCTGTCGTATTTTGGAATAAAATTTTTTATTTTTAAACAATTTATTATTTTTGGCATCACAACAATATTGATATTTTGCGTAGGTTATATGGTGTTTTTTTATATATACCTGTTGAAAAGTAATAGATTAGGATTTATTTAAAAATCTTAAACAGTGTGATATTTTACTTATATATACGATATGGTGCACACATGCAGGTACAATTTTGCATTAATACTCATTCATGTCATCTTATAGCGCCAATCGCCGCATAATCTTTATAGTGCTGTATCTCAATATAGTACGCATATGTAATTTATAGTTATTGCATTTAAATCGAAAATTTTGAAATAATAAACTCAGTTGTATTTAAACATTAAAAATATTAAAATTGAAAAATTGAAACAAACTTAAAACTTATCACAGCATGAATTTAAAAGAAAAAAAAAAATGAAATAGATTATGAAGAACGTTTTTTTTTTTTAAATTTTATTATTTGACATTTAATAATAATGATTTATAGAAATAAAAAAATGTAAATTTTTCACACCAATCTATAGAAACTTAATTTCAACTTGTTCAAAAAATAACGAAAAATTGTGTTTTATTCAGAAAATCTTCATTTAGTCGTTAATATTTATTTTGCCTCCTTCCATAATCTCCCTCAGATAATATATCTACATAATAGACTTTTTTGGCCAGTGATTTTTCCAATCTTCGAAACATTTCTGTAATTTATTTTTCGATATATGGAGTTCAGTTCATTCAGCGATTTTGTTGTCATCTCTTCAATGGAAGCTAACAAAACGTCATTATTTCATGGTTCTCCTTATATTCGGAAATTGAAAAGAGTCACAGGGGTCTTGTCTGACAAATTTAGTGACTGAACCATTATAATGATGTTTTTATCTAAAAAACTACAAATAAGCAGCGATGTGTGAACGGTAAATTATCGCGGTATAATTTACACAAACCGTTTCCCCATAATTTGGCGATTTTCCATATTCATTTTGTTTATTTATATTTTCATCGTTTGTTGATACGCTGGAGCACCAGGGAAATCGTCATCTTTAACTTCTTCACCATCATTTAATAAACGTTTGTAACACTTGTGAAGTCTTGTTTTACTCATGATAGATTCGCGTTACAAATATTTTGATAAAAATTAAAAAAAATAAAAAATAAAATTTTAAAATAGTACATATGTGTATAGATAACATGTATTGTACATATGTGTGCATGTAAGTATTTCGGAATACTTTTGACACTGGCTGTATATTCAATGATTTTAAGTTTATGATAAATTGCTAATTAACATGAGTGGGCGAGATAATGTCATAAAATTTTCTTAATATATTACATTACATATTTGAACAAATTTATAATATCATGAAAATTATGACAAAATGATGAGATGATATAAAGAAACTAAAATTAGTGTATGCCGATACGTTTGTATGCGTATATAATGTATTGATCCGTTACGAAATAAATTTTTCTCGTTTTAATTCTAAATAAAAATTATTGTCATATAAAAAATAAAGAATGAGATAAAAAAAATGAACTTTAGTCATTTTCTTTTGAAAATTACCAAAAATTATTCCTCAGTCATTTCATGATTTTCATTATTTTTTCCCTTAAAATTTATTATTTGAAATTCACTATTTGCTGTCCTTTTTCTTTTTAATTTGTATATCTATGCTTTTATATACTAGTATGTACATATATGTTGATGATATTTAAATATTCTATTATTTTAAACAGTCACATTAGCTGCTTTCGATTTAACAATTTCAAATACTTGCGAGTAGATAAGGTGCTAAACTAAGGTCTGTGCTAAACTATCTACTCGCAGAGCTACTCATGAAAAATTTTTCTATTTAGAGGTAAGTAGCTACGAATAATTTTTGTGTCGTTCGTTTTAACAATTTATCCTAGACACATTTTTGTACTCGCAAGTACTTGGAATTGTTAAATCGAAAGCAGCTATTATTTGTGCGAAATTTGATGAAATTATTTAATATGTTAGATACATTTGAAACGGAATCAAATCTTTCAATTCGATTTCTGCCGAATGAAAACAAAGAGATTTCAGATTAAAAACTACTTGATTTCAAATGAAATCTTGATGGAACTTCCAGTTTTCACATTTATTTTCCAGTAATCGTTATTGTTTTGTCTAGATCATGTTAGAAGCTCAATTTGTTTACAAATATACGTCATTTTGAATTTTGTGTACACAAAATTTGACATTTGAAATCGGTTGATTTAAAAGTCTGCAGTGATTGCCATGATGATTTCAAAAAATCGATCACGTGAAATTACACAATTTCGATTTTGATGTGTCTAGTACTGTTGATACACGGCATTCCTTCCATGAGTATTCATAGTGTTAAAATGACTATTCACATCTTCATTCTGATTTCAGTTAATTAAGTTCAGGGGCGAATGAATATGATGAAATGGATATTTCCAGTGGTGATGAAGAAATGACATCCCTAAGTGACAGCAAAAACAGGTCTGCATACTCTGGAAAAAAAATTATTTAAAACTGACATTAAGAACTAAAATTGATAGTAAAAATTAAAAATTTACGCACATATAAACTGACAAAGACCGAATGATTATTGAAGTAGTGCGCTTATCAGGGGTTTTCAGAATGATCATTCACATGAATGAAGATGAGAAGTGTCATATAACAAATCTTACCATCTAAATCATAAAGGTAGATTTACATTCATAAGTAAATGGTAATAAAAAATTAAATCAACTACACCATATTCGTAGATGTCTCTCAATGCCTTTAAGTTCTTTCCACGGTGATTTGCAAAAATATATTACACAAATCATAATTTTAGAGTGAATCTCTTATATTATTGACAGATATGTCATATGTGGTATCGATATCATGGTATATAAATATCGTAGTACGAATCATAACTACCATTGTGACAACATTCGTAACCTAGTATGAAACTGGTTCATGACATTTGAAAATTTTTGTTCTGGCGTTTTATTATGAAATTTATATTTTGTTATAAAAAACAACAAAAATCACACACAAAAACTACTGTCAAAACTAATTTCTGTAATTTCCGCAGCACCAAAATGGCCCTACGTTTTGTATATATTTTGTGAATACTAGCCTGATACTAGAAAAATCATGTAGCTTTTAATACCAGTTTATATCAGGTTGTTCGTCTAGTAGAAGGCTAATATAGAATGACAGACGTATGATATATAGTTTAATATCATGGTACCGATACCATATGTCTGTCAATGGTATTATATGACTTGTATATGCTTTAATTCAGATTTGAAAAATGATTAATAAATTATCTGATTATGTTCATATATATACATAAGCATTATGATGTATGATATATATTTTCAGATTTCTTTTCATGTGTAATTCACAAATATTTACATACGATATAAGACTATTTATATATGTACATATATAGAAAAAATAATCCTGTAATACTTTAATACTTGGCTGAACTTCCGAATTGGTGCCGCCAGATTTTGAAAATATGTGTATTTTTTTCGCATTATTTTGTATAGTTAATTAATTTTTTTTATTTATGCAGTTTCTACACATAAATGTGATATCATTGGAAAGACGACAAAAAAACCTTTCAAATGATATAACAAAATATATATGTATGTCATCCTTCAAGTTTTAAAGTTATACCGTCATCAAAAGAAGCTGAAAAAGTGATTTTTAAAAAAAAAACACAAAATTTTGACTTTAAGTCCTTATATCTCGAGAACCGCTAATCCAATCAAAATTGAAATAAACTGTGACAAATAGAGTAGTAGGGGTTAAAATTGTATATCAACTATACTCCGATCCAAGATCCAGATCTGAAGAAATAACGGATTTCGTAAAACACGCCATTTTGGACCAAACATTTTTAAGGTAGTTGTCGTCCTTAAGATGAATCTGCGCCAACAGAGACATCTACCACGTTAAAGAGGACATTCCAAAGTATCATTATCGGAAGTTCTCGTTTCAAAATCTGGCGGCACCAATTCGGAAATTTCCCCTAATACTTTAACAAAAAATAAGCTTACACTTAAATTGTACAATTTTTACATTACTTATATGTATGTACATTACATAACATAAACAAATTTATCACACAAAATAAAGTCCAAAATCAAATGTCATGTAATCGATAGAAAAATTGCTATACGAGTACATATACATATGCGAGCATAACATTCAATAAAATTAAATCAGTGAAAGTTTTTCAATTTTTCAAAATGTGTCAAGTTCGAGGTTGGATAAAGGAAACGAAATATAAAATGAAAAAGGAAGAAAAAAAAAGAAAATAAATATGTAAATGAGTATAAATGGCAAAATGTGTAAAGAAACTAAATGAAGTGACAAAAATTTATAAAATATGTGCCAAAAAATAATATTTTCTAATTAGGTACATTACGTATTTACTTCCAAATGGTAAAATAAAATTTTTTTTTTGATGTTATGAAAGATCGATTGTTATAAATTGAAATAGTCACATGCAGATGTAACTTTGGCTGGCAGTTCCCTGTGTACTGTTCTGTACTGTACAGATATTTAAATTAATTTTTTTTTTTTGCTACAATTATTTATAGGTTATTGATTTATGTAGGTAATCAGCAATTTTTCTTACAATCTTTAATGTGTATCTGTCTGTAAGTTTGAACTTGATTGAACAGAATCCCATCCCATACACTCATATATATACAATGTATATCGAAAATCTTAGTTAGCATTGGAAAAAATTTCATTGATATTTTCCTTTCAGTTTTTGATTTTGTGCTATTTGAAGAATCTTTTTTTTTTAAAATGTCTGGTTTTATTTGGAAAATACAAAGAAATAAAAAATTTATGTGTTTTCAAATTATTAGCTCCAGATTATAATGATTGAGAGTAAATTGGAGCTAGAACTCGACAATGATTTCGTTTTTATGTTGAACATGATTGATAATGACTCAATACAGTCATTAAAAGAAAGAGATCCGGTTGCTGGTAAAACGGCTGCTCGTTGGCTAATAAAATTATGTGAAGAAGTTGCTCATGGAATACAACAGAAACGATTACGAAACATTTATTTAACACGATTAGCTGGATGTTTTTCATCAGGATATTTGACTGAACCGTTTAATACGAATCCACCAACAGGTTTATTACCACAGATAGAACCAGTTGATAGATTAGAAAAAGAACCACCATGGCTAGAAGAGCTAATACGCGAAGCAAAAGATTTCCATCCAACTGGGCCAGCAAAAGAACGTAGAGCATATTTACAAACGAAGGTATTTGAAGAAAATCGTGGTGCTTGCGCATATTTAGCTATTTCAGTGGCTGATGAGGGACAAGTACCGCATTGGATTCAAATGGGTACTGAAAAGCAATATGAAGAACATTTGGAAGAAGTGTTTGATAGAATTGCTAAACCGCATGATGAAAAACATCCACCAACAGCATTTGGTAAAGAATTTCAAGAATTCATAATTGAAGCAATTCAAGCCGAATTAGCTGGAGTCATTGCACCACAATCGAATCCTCAACTTGAAAAAGTTATTGAAGCGTTCATACATTATATTCGTGATAAGCCAATTGGAAAAGAAGCACAACAATTGACTGGAACGAACCTTCGCAAATTCTTATTAATAAATTTACAGAGCCAATTTATAAACGACATATACCACGATAACATAAAATTTTAAAATTTGTTTGTGTAAAATTTAATCCTTGTAATTTATATTTATATATTATGAACTGTGTTGTTGTAATAAATAAATTTTATTATTACCCGAATATCAAAAATTTTCTGTTATCCTTCAGTGGTTTCGCATGATGTTGTGTTTCAATTTGTATAAAGAATAATTTTTTCTTATTCATTTGGTCCTTTTTCCTTGAATTACAAAATTTATTATCCATTAAATTAATACAAAATAAATACTGAAGAATGAAAATTGTATCTTTTTTGTAAATTTTCAAATTTTTCTTGCAGGACGAACACAGAAATCGACAGATGAATCGGATAGTATAAGTTCCTCACACGCGCAATCACATTATCGCTCAAAAAAAGTATCCAGTATATGTTTGAATATTCCTGCAGCTGGCTCAGGATCAAGACCTCCAAGTATAATCAGTTCATCAGTTAGCACAGATGAAGGTGGATTTAATGAGCCATCACCAGAGATTAAAGCAAAACTTAAACCTGTCTATACGTATGAAATATCACCAAATGAATCAGAATTTCATAGTAATCATCAACAACAATCATCAATATTATCATCTTCATCATCATCATCAGCGGTAACCAAAGTTCCAACAACAGTGGCAATAACAAATAAAAATACGACTGCAATAGAAGAAAATGTAAACGATAAAAATGTTGGTGAAGGTGAAGTGAATGAAAATGAAAATGAGAAGCCATCATTGAATTATGTCGACGTTGAATATCGTTTAAATCCAGATGGAAGTGAAAGTCGACAGATATTCGGTGAATCAGAATTGTATCAGCAAGCTGTCGGTAATATTAAGCTGGAAATTGGTGGAATTTTACACAGTAACAATAGTAGCAGTAGTAATTCGAAAATATTTCATGCGAAACCTAATTATGTTGAACAACGTGATGATTCAGTAGTTTATGCAATAATAAAACCGGAAGTACCGCCTCCAACTGAACTGTATCTCGATGATGAACAGATTGGTTTCACAACAGACAAAAATACGAGTGATAAATATTTAGATTTGGAACAAGGTAGAAATGATAATTTATTAGATTCAACATCGAAAACAATTCAATTGGGAACAGTAAGAACGGAATCATTACAAACAGTAGCAGCAGCAGCAGCAGCAGCAGCAGCAGTAGCAGCATCTGTTGAGGAAGAGGACGAAGATGATCTCGAAAATGCCGAATTGCCAGAATTACCAAAAAGACCACCACCATTACCAGAAGGTACACCTTTAGATATTCAAGATGTTGAATATGCAGATGCTAGTGGCGGTGATGAAGAAGATTACGAAGGACGTGAAGATAGTTTACCAGATGCTATGACAGCCGATGAGGCTGAAAGATTGTTGAGTTCAAGGTAAAATTGATTATAAAATTGCATGCTTTAAAAAAAAAAATTTTTATTTTTAATATTTTTAATTTTTCAATATGATAAATATTTAGTTTGCATGATATTTTGTGTGCCGTATATTCAAATATGTTTTTCAATTTTATTATTTTGTTTTAAATGAATGATTTCAAATCTTTGAAAATCAATTATTTTGATAGACAAATAAGCCGATGACTCGTTGATTGATAATAATAATGATTAATTGTATGGTAATGATTTTTTTTTATATTTATATTTTATTGACTATTGGTTTGGATTAGGGATTCTACATAAATCTTAGAATCTAATTCAGCATACATAAAAGCCATAACTTTAAACTTAAAAACGATATCTTTTGTTAGCTCTGTTTGTTTAATAAGGAAAGAACAAGAAGAAGAAGAAGAAAAATAATAATAAGGAGAAGTATTAAATTGATTGTAAAAATTTTTCTAACTAAAAACGTTGACACACTATTTGCGTGTACATATGTATATGTACATATATACAATGAGCATAATGCGGAAGCATACTGTTTCATTTTCTTGTAAACATTTTTATACAATGTACATAATATGCATACATGTTTATGATAAACTTTTCTTTTGAATTTAATGTAAATCATACAAACATTCTTGTACATACATATGTATATATGTATGTGTGTGTAATGTACCCTGCTAGACAAAACTCATTGATAGCGGAAATGATATGCTATCGGGGTAAAGAGGTTTTATATACACTAATACTGCTTTAATTTGTCTGCAAATGTAGTAGTAAAAAACTCAAAGAAAATTTCCTATTTTTTATTTCGATGAGCGTTACGATGAGCTTCTCGATGAATATCCTAATGAACTTTTTGATGATTACATGCATCAATGCCGATATTTTCTAGTTGAGTGTTGTGATGAATTAATCGATGAGAGTTTCGATGATTCTCTTGATGAAGTTCGCGATAAATGACGTCTTGGAATTTTTTAATGTAACACCGTTACTTTAACAGTTTTACTATTCGTGACTTAATGTTTTTATGTTTAGCACTCATTTTTATTGGAGAATTTGTAAAGTAAAGTTCAGAATAATTTAAAAAAGTGTTTGAAAAATTTAGTAAAATAAATGAAATTCAATAAAATATACTCTTTTTTTGTAGCTAAGTATATGCTTTTTAGTTTTATATGTACATTATTATTTCTTTTCATAGCTAAATACATTTCTACTGATACCTACCCTACCCTACTAAATACATTTCTAATGATTACCGTGATGAACTAAACCAAAACTCATCAATAATATTCAATATGATCATTGATACATTCATCAATTTAATCATCAATACATTTCTGATGATTGCCCAGATGAACTAAACCAAAACTCATCAATATGATCACTGGTACATTCATCAGTATGTACCTGATGATTGCACTGATGAATTACACGAAAACTCATCGATATGATCATCAGTATATTCATCGAAAACTCATCGAAAACTCATCGATATTCTCACTATTTACTTGTTTCACATACACTATCTGTGTGAAGGTATATAAGTGAGTTTTTTCCCAAGCCTAGAACAAATTTCATGGTGATTTTCATCGAAGGGCTCATCATGAACTCATCGATTACTTCATCGAATTGTGTCTAGTAGGGTACATACTATAGATATGAGAAAATACATACTACTAAAATATCCTTTTATACGTTAATGTAAATATGATCTCATCATTATTTTCTTATTATTTTTGAATGATATGGCGAAGATGGACGACGGGTACTATTATGGGTCGATGGTGTTATATTCATAATGTTCGAACAATAACATAAAATATCCTTACATAATCCTATATATGTATGTTGCCATCATCAAAGAAATGACAAACATTTCAGTCAGTCATTTTCTTTCTCGTTTATTTTTATTTATTTCTTTTTGCCATTTTTTTGTTGTTGTTGTATCCTTTTTAAAAAGTTTTTCATTCATTGCATTACATACATATGTAATGTACATACATACATAGTAAATATACAAGAATATATTTGCTTGAATAACATATAATAGATTTAAGGATGATAATCTTTTGTATGCATGTATAGTCATATGTATCATATGGATGTGATGTTAATATCAAAGAAAAACTAAGGCAATGTACCTAATGTAGAAAATTAAAAAAAAAATTTCACCTCCTAAACTAAGTACATATGTATGCATAACAAGTATGTAATGTGTGTGGTATTATGTAGTATAACTTTTGTATTTAAGTATAAAAAAATGTCTAAAAATAGCAAGACAAATATCTATCTGCATTTATACGTATACAAGTAAATACATAACATATGTATGTATTTGTACATAAGTATGTGAATATTCACATGGAAGTATTTAATGTACATATATCATATACATGCATATTGCATTAATCCTTAATCCTTGATGATAATGATATTGCTAAGCTGTTAACCTATCATCTATCATCAAACATTTCATATAATCGTGCGAATATAAATACACTACTAACATAGAATCTTCGCACATATGTGTGTTCATATTGTATCCTTTTATTATTTTTGGTGACCAAAGTCTGCATAAGAATTTTTTATTTTTTATTTATTTATAAATATTCTATGACTAAAAGCTGCTCTAGACTATCATATCAATTTAGTTATGTCAACCCAGATTATCAACATGGCAACTATATTCAAATTGTTGGTTGTTCGTATGTAGTTTGACAGTTGGAATAAAATTAAAATTTTTTTTGATTTTCGCTGAATTGACAATCAAAATGACCGTCTGAATCAGAGTCTTTCTTTGTTAATAACATGTTTAACAACATCATTTCAAACTACAAATTCGTAAAGATAACAGCATGTGAAAAATAAAGTAAAAACGTAAAAACTTTGTATACAAAACACAATTTTCCATAATTACTTTTCAGGACAAAATTTTTAAAAAAATAATGTTTTTATTCAAGTTGTTATCATGTTGAATGTCTAGGTGTTTTGATCTCTGACCAGGAGAGCGTTCCAAATCATTTTTGTCGTTTAAAAATACCATAGTTAAAGAGAGTCGCCAAAAGCCCTAGGTGGGTTTACCCGACCTCTCTTTAAAATAAAAATAAAATAAAATAAAAATAATTAAAGAGAGCATAACTGCCAACATAACTATGAAGCGTTCAGAACCTGCAATAGTATGACGATGGTTAAAAAATTAGCCATGCTCAAGAGTAAGTTTACTGATAGTTAATCATGTGACTCTTTATTATCTTTTGACAGCATTACATATATAAAATTTTGACAGTTGATATTTTTTAACTACGATGTTAACTAAGTATATGCGCTCGAAAATTAGCTATAGTCAACATAACTTCAATAGTCAACTAGCATAACTACAGCATAACTTTACTATACCACTACTATGACTACAATAAGGTTTTAGAACGAGTCCTAGGTTGACAACCAATTTGATAGTCTAGGGCGGCTATTACATATTGATACACATAAACATCCTCAAACTCGAACATACATTCATTCTATATTTGATTGTCTTTGGATCATTTCATAATTTCACTCATGAAAAATTCATTTCTCATATACACATATGAATATATTTTATATAATAACATAAATAAGATTGTATATTTTTATGTGAAGTGAAAAAAGGCGAATAAACGTCATCGATGTCGTAAAAGAAAATCTTTCCGCATTTATGAGAAATGAAAAAAAAAATTAATTCATGTTAGATAGATACTTAGATATTACGAGTATGTCGATATGAATAAATGGAAAATATAAAAAATACAAAAAATACTGCTTAATGATGACTACAGTATAGTCGTATACTCATGTAGTACATATATGTAATATGAATATAAGTATGTACATAATATATAAAAAATGTAGAAAAGGAAATTGAAGTTTGAATACATAAAACTATTAGAGAAACATTTTTTTTAAACAAAGCTACAGTTGTTTTTTTTTTGTTTGTATTTAAACACATTTAATTTAATTTTTAAAATAACAAAAAAAATCTAAATTAAAAAGTTAAAATTTTTTAAATTTTGATTTTTTATTGTGCATCAAAATGTTGTCTTTTCAAAATGACAATCAACTGAGAATAAAAGTTTCAGTCCATTTCTTTCAGTTTGTATGCTCAGTTAGTAACAAGAAGAAGATAGCTGATCTAAATGAGATGTCAAACTGAGAATTATCAGATAATTGTGACCAAAGAAAAACAGTTAATCAAATTTTAAAGTGACACTTCATTATCATAACTATACATACAGTGAACATCAAAAGTCTTTTTATAACTTCAAGTTTAAATTTTGGATAATTATTGTAAGTCAAATACAAAGGAACAAATATCTTTCCATTCTTTTCACAAATAAAATTCTGATTTGTTTTTAATATTACTTTAGAATTTTATTTTCATATTTCCGTTCATTATCAAATAAGTACCAATATTACGAGTCAAAAGTGTTTGTACGCCCATATAATCTCATATAATTTTTTGTACGGTTTTTCTGTGTATAATGTTACATAAATCACTTTCTTGTAAAAACTACTTATTTTATGCATTTTGATGATAATTATCATATTTAAGGAAGACATTTTGGCCTTTTATATGCAATTTAATTTATGATTCTATCTAATTTCCCGTTCATATAAATTAAATCTATATTTCACAGATAAATCTTAGATGATTTTTGATATCAACATAGTGAAATCAATTATGTATGTACCTATATTTTATTCGAAGAAGAAACACGTCTTTACTTGTCAAGAATTTATTGAGATGAGAAAACATTTTATGAAAAATTGGAGGTGTACAAAATTTTTTGACGTCCACTGTATATTAAAATGCGTTTATACGATATTTAAGAATTTTAGAATTTTGACATTCAATATATTATACATACATACATATGTATATTATACAAGTGTATAAAAACAAATTTATTTCATGAGCAAAAAAAAAAAAAACAGTACTTATGCATGTATTGTTCATATACAGTGTACAATACGTATGTATGATATCTGCATAATATAATATCTGACAAGAATGTACTCTTATAAATATTAAAAAGGCAAAAAGTTATGCAAACGAACTCTATCTGACTAGCCAACCTAACTTCCTAGAAAATTTTCATTCTGACAATATATTTTCATTTTATTTTTCTTAAATTTATTTTTTATTTATTTTATTTTTATTTTTTTCTTTTTACTTTTTTTGTTGAAACTTTTTGTTTTTTTCACATTTTTAATGAGAAACACTCGAATATGAAAATTTCACATACGTTTTTACATAGTATCTACATATACATGTGTACAAATTATGTTGTATGTACGTACACATATTTATATATATGTATACATTGATATTTGTGTATGTATATTAACATATATTACGTGTGCATATTTTAGTAGATACATATGTACTTACATAAATATGTATGAATATTACCGTATAAATTATCTCCATATTTAAATGGTTTATTTTTATTTTAATTTAAATGCAATTTATTTAAAAATTTATTATAATTTTTATTCGTGTTATGCTTTCAGTTTTATTGTTTTCATTTTATTTTTATTTAAAATTAATTTATTCTAAAAAAATATATATTTCTTTAATGGTTTCATTTTTTTTTTTTTGTTCGTTTTCTAACACAAATTTTTCTTGTTTATTTAATATTTGAAATTGTAATACTTTTTTTTGTTACATGAATTAAAAACTGATCCTGATATAAATATGCAAAAATTGTGGATACATATTATATAAAATGTATACGGAAGGGAGGGTAGGTTGTTGTTTGAAAAAAAAAATTTTATCGAATCATTTGTTTTGATGGTACGTACATTAGTACATGTAGTACAGTGTTGGAAATTCCCATAAAATCACATACTCTACAAATATTGTATAATCCTATTTCTTTCGATTTATCACGTTATAATACAAAAAAACGTAATGATTTAAAAATTACATAACAAAAAGTTTACTGATAACATTTTTTCCTATTTTGATTGCCTATATATAAACCTCTTCAATTGTTTATTTTAGTATATAAGTGCTGCAAGTGCATTTTAAACAAAATTTTCACAGGAAATTTCCATAAAATCAGTGCCAATTTTTACTTAAAATATTGAAAAAAATTCATTCGAGTCATTTTATTCTTGTAAAACTTAAGGTAAGAAAAAGAAAATTCAATTCAGAAATTGTCTGAAAAAATATTAGAAAAATTAACCGTTTCATAACGCCGTGTGGACAAATTTTTGTCAGAGATGGAATAAGCAAAAATTCTTGCTTATGGTAAATTGAGTGTTTCAGGACGTCAAAATGGCAACTAAAATTTGAAGATTGCAAACATTGATGAGAAATTTTTTACATTTAAAGTAAAATTGTGAATAAAAATTTGGAATATGACAGGAGTATAAGAAGATCAGATCATGTCAGAAAAATACTACTTAATTGCAAACAAATTATTTCCTTCCAAATTACAATTGCAAGTGAGCAGCCATCTTGTACGTCATATTTTGGCAGTCGACAGCAATAAAAAAAATGCTAAGACTCCATTTACGACAACACAAGGCTTCTAAATGAAACTTTACAAAAGAGGAAATAAGTTGGAAACGGCATAATGTTTTTTTTAGTGACGAAAAAATTTAATATTGATAGTCTTGTTATTGGCACGATAAATTAAATGTTTGCGGGGCAGGGAGTACGGATTAGTCGTTGTGCCTCGAGGTACAGGATCCGTAATGATGGCCGTAGTCAAAAACGTCAAATTTTATGCTTTGCAGAAGCAGCCTGTTCAAAAACAATTATTTTTATTTTTTGTTTTCATGTTGCTACTGCACGCAAATGCTACTGCACTAATGATAATGATGACCAGGCCCGATCTGTGCTTGATTTACAGCTACCGTAAAAATGCATCTTGCTTGGTTTCCTCTCAGAATAATTCTAAAAAATACATAGAGCTTTTAGAAGAATGTTTGTTAAGAAAAATCAAAGAATTATTTGGAGTTAATTTTATTTTTCAACATGAAAATTATTCGACAATCGACAGTTCATACTTTTAAAGAGATCAAAAATGTAGTTTTTATGTGTGATTTTATGGAAATTTCCACAACTGTATATAAGTAGAGTTCTGTTTGTTAAATTATCCATGATGTTAGGGCGAGCATATGATTATTATTGTCAGTATCAGTACGAATTTAAATAATAATAATGATATTAGTTTAAAATAAAACAAAAAAGAGAAAAAAAAAACAAGGAATAAATTAATATAGAGAAAACATTCTTACCATATCATTTACTTACAACTTATAGGATATCCGATAGTGTAATATACTTTTTTCTAATAATTATTTTTCTTTTAATTTTTTGTTTTATAATAATTTCGTTTGTCATTTTCAATTTTTATTTTTAACCGCAAGCTAAATAATAAAATGGCACATTTTTCTCTATCAACTATTTCAACTAAATATTACTTTTTTATTTTTCTTATAAATCATGTGTATATGTGTATACAGTATATATAGGAAGAAAGGAAAATATATTTATTTCTGAAACTTTATTTCATGATTCATGTAATATGAGTGTATGTATATAAATGTACATATATGTATATCATAAGTAAAATTAAAGTAAACGTTACATTAGGTATAAATAAAATGTTTGTGTAAAGTATATATGCTTTGACAGAACGAACGTATGGTTATTTTAACTTAACTTTGAAGAATAAAATGAAAAAATTAAAAAAGTTACAACTCAATAGATCCATCGCTATTGGTATCATTTACATAGCTAACGGCTGAATATGTGTATTTTCCTCAAAGAATATCATATAATTTTCAGATTTTAGTTTTGTTTTTGTTTTTCACTGTTTTCAAATTAAAATAATTTAGGTGCATGTATATTTAAAAAAAAAAAAAAAAAATGAAATAAAATGTTCTCTTTTCCTCGAATATACGCCAGCCAAGCGCACATACATTTATATATACGAGTATATATATTTTTGTCTTTAAAACAGTCGGTTGGCTGGCTAACTGACTACCTACATCATCCTTATTCTTTATTATTATCATCATCATCATCATCATAATCATAGTCATCATCATTTTATCATGCATATATACAAAATGTATTTGTATATACATATTATCAGATATCAGGATATCCAGCCATTAAGTAAACACTACATACTATAAACGTTTGGCCTTCACCGACATCATACCATCACTGTATTTATTGTGCACTCTATGTATAAATATATTATAGACTAGGTATACCACAAATACTATGATAATTTTCATTTTATATATGAATAAATCGAAAAAGAATGACGTAGTTATTTGTTGGGGGGAGGGGATGGTTATATTATATGGTTAGTGATAGTGAAGTGGGTGAAAATTCAATGGAATGAAATACATTATGTAGGTAGGTTATGAATATATCCAAGGAGATGAAAATGAAAATTTTACAGAACGCGCCTGTAAACTAACCAACCATCTGATAGCAATGAATTCGGGTACATACTCAAACCATTAAATTTACTACCACCAACTCAACCCATATTCAATATATGGAATAGTTTTCCATGAAAATAATATGTATGTATATATGGCTGTACATAAATGTATGTATATATAAGGCATTATATACACACATACACGTAATACATTTATGATTATATATCTTCACATACACAAACTATATGTACTATGTATAGAGTGTGTTTAGTGTATTTTAGTATGAAGATGATATAAATACATACGTATATATACATATGTACGTATCATTGATAAAAAAAAAGCTTTTTGCTTGCTTTCACATACATAAATATAATTCAGGTTCAGAATCAGAATAATATGCACGAATATTATTCATTCTCTTGAATATTTCTCACAGTCAGTCAGTATGTTCGTGATTTAAAGTTAAGAATAATATTGTGAATATTATTACATGACGATTAAAGAAAAATAATTATTTCTGTTATCATTTATACAATTATATAGATAGATACGATATTTATATTTTCTGTACTGTATACGTATACTCTACATCTATATATCATATCATAATTATTATAATAGAGAATTCGTAATATTTGTTCCGGATATTATTTTTACAAATAATTTTCACGTTTTAACCGGTATATTTTTGGATTTTTCTTTGAATTTTTATATTTCGTTTTGTCAATTTATTTATTTATTTATTTTTTTTCATATATAGCTACATACAATGTAAATAAATTCCTAAAAAGTGTGTTTGTATTTTTACTTTTTTATTTTTTGGTAATTTTCTTCTATTATTATTATTGTCATTATCATCAATTATTTGCAGTATAATTATAATATAAAAACAAACAAGGACTCTACGAAAATTTATATATGTATACATATAGTACATATACGAGTATAGTAAAAATGCAAATAAAATAAAATAACAAACAGAGAAAAAATTATGTCACGCAAGAAAATACTATTATTATAATAATTGTATATACATATGTGTATGATTAGTGTGTTTATACAAGTGTTTAGATGAAAGAAAAAAATTAATTTTTTACAAAAAAATTACATATTAAGTAGCAAACTTTTTAGAAGTAATGAGCGCATTTTGTGAGTGTTATAACGTATTTATTACATTCGTGTGAAGATATACATGTACATTACTAAATTTTGTGAAAAAAAAAAAAACGAAAAACAAAAATATCATATGAGATATACAAGTGCATTTATGTACATCATTATGCAATATATCGTCTAATTTTATAATAATTGTATTCGAGTATTCTTTAAAATAAATAACAGAACTGTAAAAAAAACATTTGAAATTCCTTTACGGCTTTACAACAGTTGTATATCCACGCGATTCAGTAAAAATTTTAGTGCATTTTATCTAAAAATTATTACTTAATCTAATTAAATGATTAATTATTATTACATCAAGTGAATAACGAAATTCTAAAGTTGATAAGTGTGCATACGACGAATATAAAAAAATATACCATAGGACGGAAAATATAATATAAAAGTGAAAATCTAATAGAATATACATATTTTTTTTAAACTAATATGATTTAACATTTTCGATTGAGAATTAAACGGAATTATTATTGGACAATATAGAAGAATTCAAAAAGCTAACAAAGTGAACATTTATACTCGTATGTACCAGAGAACTGATTAAAAAATATCAAATCAAATTTTTGTATAATAAAAATCGTGCAGTTATAAGGTAAATGTGTTGTTAGAACTGATTCGTCTATAATATATATAGAATGGAGTTTCTTTTTGTTAGATTTTGTATAAATTTTAGTACCTACAAAAATATTAATTAATTTTGTCAGTTAAATATTTTTTCTAACTTTGTTCATTTGTCTGCTATATAATTCTCGTATATTGAATTGTTTCTAATTCGTTGTTATTTTGTTCATTTGTATATTTTTAATATTACAGAAAAACAATTTTTTTTTTTTTTATTTCTCAATCAAAATGACATGAAAGCACCTCGTAAAACACTAATCGTAATTTTGTAACTTTACTCTTTACTAATTCTTGTTTTGTCACACAAATTCAACAGTCTTCTAAAAATATAAACACAAACTCAATTTTCAAATTTCAGCTGGCTAAAATAAGTTCTTGGTTTACACAAAATTTATTTACGATGTTGATTTGTTGTGCGTCTAAAAAATCTCGTAGCTCACAATTCTATTAAAGAAAAAAAATTACAAAATTTCGTAAAAATACGACCAATTACGCTACTTGCGCAAATTACGAGAATTACGAGATTTGGAAAATGAATACCAGTGTACTCAATATAAAGAACTGATAAAAAGTTCAAATATTTATACACAAAATCTTATTTTTCTTCATAGTTTCACAACTCTTGGCTTACCAGATCCTTCGCCTCTAACAAATAATCTTATCAACTCTACTTAACCCTAGCTTTCGTTATTAAACTTTACATTTGGAACTTTCCCATATCAGCGATTAAACATCTTCATCGCAATGTCTGTGTATTGCCCATTTTTGATATTTATTACTACTATACATATTTGTCTATTTATGTATATAAGTTTCAATCTATGAACACTTAACGAAAATTCGACAAAAATTATAAAATCTAATTTCTGCAGTTCGATTATTCTTGATATTTTCACTATACGTGAAGAACTCTGAAAAGAATCTAATTCATACAATTTTATATGACATTATGTTATGTCATAATCAAAATTGAATTTCGTTAAGTTTTATAAAATTTTTTCGTTATTTCGTGAATAATATGCGGTGCGCGGTGCACTCATAATTAATGTAGTAATGCGTAAGACCTATTTACTCGTCTCGTATTATAAAACTAAATGGTATATTATGACGTTTTGAATATGGATGGCAAATTTAAGTTCATTAAAATATTTCATTCATTCCACTTTACTTTGTCATTATGATTACAGATTAATTGTCTCGTAACTGTAAGTAAATATCTACATGTACTATGTACACACGAAATAATCTATGTGTATAATATAATGTGCTTCCTTCATTATACATATGTAGTATGGTATTGATTTGATAGATACATTTATGAAGTAATTCCATCATCAATGGAATATAATGGTCAACCGGGCTAAACAACAATGGATTATTCAACAATAGATCGGTCACATAGAAAACCAAAATACATATTAAATAGATGCTTTTAGATATATGGATAAGTGTCAGTATGCATATACGTAGTGAATGAATCGATTCTCAATATTATGAGTATGACCTTTTGTTGCCTACCCACATATGTATTGTAAAATTATGATACTGTACTCTTACGTATGATTTTATCAATTTATTTATTTTTAAAAACCTTTCATTTAATGCTATCATATACTGTATGGACGTTAATTCCAGGTGATCAAATTAGTACTGCACCTATTATATATTTTAATCATTATAGCAGCCATGTTCATGTATCTATTTGTTTTTTCATCTAGAAAGTAAGGAAAAAACTGTACGGCAAGACTTGTGTTTAATTAAAAACTGGAATGTGAAAGAAACATCGGACGTCTATGAAAATACATCTAAATGCTATAGAAGAGGATCTGAGACAGATCAGAATAAGGAACTGGAGAAAAGAAAGAGTAAAATGGAGGTAGGACATTGGAGACAGTAATGATCAATAAAAGGCTATAGAGCTAATGATGATGATGTTAAACATTGTTTGATAATTCATCATGAAAAAAATTGAAGACAATTGTTCATTTATTGTGTAGAAATTGAAATTGGATTTTAAGTCAAATTTAGAGAGATCTATTATTTAATGAGAAAAATCATCTTCATGCTGTGAATTGACCATCAATATCATATACGATTTCAACTCTATTGGACTTTTTCTTTGAGGTTATGTTTTAAAAATATTGTTTTACTGTAACAAACTACTCTGCCGTCGTTAGGTAAAAATTCCTATCTGACATTTAGGTAATTTTGAGTTATTGAGGTTTTTATATTTTGTTTTATGCCATGAAGGAGGATCAATTAAGAGAAATAAGAAAATTATAATTTGTAAGGATAGATATATAATCGGGAAACTTTGTCCAAAAAATTAATTGCATGTTTCATTTAGAAATGTGTGATTTGTGCGATTTGACACATACGACCTTTATCACACATATCTGTAAAAGTCAAATATCTGTATTTAGAGCATGTAGTATCAAGGCAGACAGTCGTAAGTACAAACTCAGACACGAACTTTTACATTAGGATAAGCCAGATTTGGCCAGATACGACTTTTTAACTTGATGATTTTCTCTCAGATATACAATATTTGAAGTGGCGAAAAGAGTGCCTTACATTTACAACTTTCTAACTTAGAGAATATATGCATTATTGGTCTAAGATAAAGATTTTACATTTAATTCATTTTTCTAATATTTGTATAAATACGACCTTCTGTCTAACGACGGCAGTACAAACATTCCATGATCTTAAAACCAATATTATTTCTGTTACTGATGAAATAAAACCAGATTTAAGTGAAAGAGTGGTCTAAAATTTGTGATGTAGAATCGAATTAAAAAAAAAAAATGAGATCATTTTTTTGAATATAATTTTCAAATAAAAGTATCATTCACCATTGCATAAGGTACCCGTCCACGATGCAATTTTTCTTGCATGCAAGACGATTTTGACAGATAAAATTGCACGAAATATTTATTTCGAAGTGTACGCTGCCTAGAAAGATGAAATATTGCACAGAAATACGTATTTCATGCAATATTTCTTATTGCAAGCAATTTTTTTTATTGCATAGTGTACACAGAAAGATATGCAATATTTCGCGCAAGAAAAATTTATTCAACTCATTCAATAAATATTTCTCTTGCATATGCAATAAATTCAGCTGACTAAGGTGGCTATTATGAGAGTCTACTGTATTAGAATAGAATTGACTTTTTAAAAGTCTATCAAATAAAGTCACGGTATTATGTAAATCAATTGACTTGCACACATAGTGTTGCCATATAATTTGATGAAAATTTCTATTATACCAATTAAAAGTTAGGTTAAATGTGATTGTTTACGTTCATTTATATGAGAATTTGAAAATTTTTTATTGTTATTCTATTAATTTGATAATTTATAAAAAATAATAAAAGTGAAAAGTGAAGAAAAAACTAGAAGTTTATTAATTATTATTAAAAATACTAAAATTGATTATAAAAAATAAAAAAGTCTTTGAGCGAAAAAAATAATAAGATATAATTGAGATATAATTTTGTTACATTTAATAGACGAAGATGATGATGAAATCCGTCACAATGATCTTTTATCTACTTTCCAGTTGATCTTTAGTACTAAAAGCCTTTTTTCTGTATAGAAGAACACAAATTAAATAAATGAATTTAATTTTTGAAAAAATGTCAGAATTTAATATATTTTTTATATTATTTATATATTATTTACTTGATTTCTTCGTACTCCATCTTATGCACTTAACACTGTTTTTGACACATAAAAATTTTTAATAATGAACATTAACCTCAAATATTGAAAATTCTACCACAAAAATTTCATTGACTTTTTAAGTCTACAGAGTAGAAAAATTTCTACTTGAATAGACTTTCATAATACCAAAAGTCTATTTTGACTTTAAGTCTACTGGCAGTAGACTCTCATAATAGCCACCTAAAATGTAATGGGTTGCTGTGTTATCTATCATTCGTTGGTTGATGTTGTGTTGTGCTGTGACTTCTTGTGAATTTGACATGTATTTTCTATTATTATTATTATTATTAGCAAGGTAGGCCTTTCAACTCTTAAAATATTGAAAAAAAAAAAATGAAATATTTGAAATATAATGTATATGCAAGAAAATAAGAATTTCGTGTAAGTGCTCGTGCAATAAAAATTTCTTGCAAAGATATTTTTATCTTGCATGATAGAAATATTGCATATTTTTCATGAAATATTGCGTTGTGTGTACGAAGTACTGCAAGTTTTCTTACACGCAAGACAAATTTCGCGCAAGAAAAATTGCATCGTGGACAAGTACCTATAGAATTTAAAAAAAAAATACTTATTTTAATTGTTTTTATATATTTTGTATTCATTTCAAATTAAAAATATAATAGTTTTTGATTTCATTTAATCACCCTACATATACATATACCTGCTGCTGCCTTCTATTAATTCTACTAACATTTTTCCGTTTAAGCTTTTTATAATTACATATTGTACCTGAATACAGATTACAGATTATGTATGCGAATTACGTACATACTATTTGTGTACATATGTACTTAAAAATTGAAAAATTGCATTTCCTATGCAAATAATAGAATCAAAACAAAACTTTAAAAAAAAAAGGAATTGCATTCATTAAATTATATATGTATTTGTGTGCAGAATTCGTCCTTGAACTTTATAGCAGCAAAAAGCTTTAATTGTATCTATATAAAACTATACAAACATACATATGTACGTACTTACATAGTGTGTAGTATGTAGTATATACCATATCTAAATGGAAACTATATACATATGTATTGTGTATACAAAAGTCCGCACATGTTTATTGTTCATACGTAAATGTATGTACATACAATATTTTTGTATATTTTGGTGTAGTACAATGCATAAATGGGGATTGGGGATAGTTAAATGTGCTTTTTTATACCTGCAAACGTTTATTTTGGTTGTATGCATTTTAACAATTAATGAAAAAATATATTTATTATTTAAATACATTTACTCACCGTATACGTAAACGTATGTACATTACATACATGTATGCATGCATATTTGAAATGTTGACATTGATGACGACGAAGATGATGTTCATGTTGATGGTCAGCATGACGACGATAATGTTAATGATGATGATGACGATTGAACCATAATAATGGAAAATTATAAAAATTAAGTTTTGAATGATTGTTTTTTTTTGTTGTTGTTTTTCTTATTCTTTTCATTTGTTAAAAGAATCTGAATAGAAAGGATAAAAAGAAAAAATTTCTAAACAAAAAAATAGAGAAATGAAATAGAAAGAGTAATAAGTACATTACATAGAATAACATAGGTATAAAATGTACATACATATACATACAGGGCAATTCTATTCAATGTACATGGTAATTTTTTTTTCACTTTTAAGGGCCGGTACTCACATCGAAAGCTAAATTTTTCTCCATATAAAACCTATGTAAAAAAAATGTCGCTAAATTGTTAGCTAAATTTTTAGTTTCAAATTTCGCTTACTGGTACTCACTTCAAAAATAAATTTTTACGTTGGAACTTAATAGTGGAGAGTTGTGGAACTCATTTTTCACAATCAGACCTGGTACTCAGTTCCCGTGAAATTTTTCGCTTGCAATTGCATATATAATTCTACAAGCTAAAAATTGTGGAAGGAAATGTGTGTAGAGTACATAGAGTTTTGAAATTTTTTGAAAAAAAATCGCGGAGGCTATGAAATTAAATTAATTAAACATAAATAAATAAATATTTATTAGTCAAAATATATGAGTTGTCAATATTTCGCTTGCCTTTTATATGCTCGACCATATAAAATGATTGTGAAAAATGAGTTCCACAACTCTCCACTATTAAGTTCCAACGAAATAATTTAGTTTGAAAATAATTTATGAAAAATAAAAATAAAAAAAAAAAAATTTTTTTTTCGAAATAATTTATAACATTTTCAACGCCCTCTACCGTCGATAAAAGGGTCGATAGAAATTTTTGCTAATACAATAACGGTATTCACGGTTTGGTCTTGTAACATTGTAAACGGTGTAAACTCGTACAATCTTACATCTAGTGTAAACATCTTCAATGGAATTTTGATGTACACTGCTTGTAAAAATTTACAATGCTAAAACTCATTGTATGCGGGTGTATATTACTATTGTATATGCCATTCTGACATTAAGAATGGTATTCATAAAGCAATAGTAAGTCGGTATTATCTTTACTACCACTTTAATCCTTGTTCGTATTTCTGTATTCATGAAGTGGTATAGTAAATTCTGTACAAAAACCAATATCGAAAATTTTCGATGTTTCAAACGAATGTGCCATCTGTCAATTGTAAGTATCTATAAATTAAAATAAACATGTATAAACCAAAAATAAGTAACATATTTCTGCTGTGTGTATTCAGATTCGAAATAATTTTATTGACGTTTCGGCGATTAACTTTGCTACTACTATTCACTGGTAGCAACTTCATTAATCCAAGATTAAACTACTATGTACTATGAAATCATTTACTACAGTAATAATCTACCACCGTTCTATGAATACTTTCAGTACAATGTTTGCTTGCTAATGGTGCGTTCACGATATAGTGTAAGATTTGGGTATATGTTCACCATTTTTACACTCTTACAACAATTCGTGAATACCTCTAATATTTTTTTATGAAACATTCCAAAGAATCTCGTGTTAGGTACAAATATTTGTACGTTGAATAGAACGACCCTGTATTACTATTTCTATGTAACCTATAGTATGTGAAAAAATAAAAAATATACATATGTACATTAAAAGCTGTGTAATGTAGTTAAACTATAGCTAATTAAAGAAAAATAAAAGAAAATAAAAATGCAAAAGTTTAATAAATGCCATACATAAAAGTTTAGAGTTTATACTTTAAAGTACATACATACATACTTCATGAAATGGTATATTTATGAATATAATACTAGTACATAAATAATAAGTGTACATGTGTATGCATGTATGGTTTTATATAATATATACATACAACAAAATAATTATGTCACATGTTTATTGTAGATTGTAGAATATTCGTATGTTTATGTAATTATTATTATATTTAAATATTTTATATAAACATCATAAATTTCTCTTTTACTTCGTCCTAAACTTCCTGTAAAGGACAAAAAGAGAAAGACAAAAAAAAATGAAGAAGTATAATATGTGTACAACACTATTTTTATATTTTTAACTCATTATTTATACAAAAATATATGTACATACATACATTCATAGCATACATAATTACATACATTTTTTAAAAAAAAAAAAATAATAATTTTGTATGTGAATCAACGCATTCCTAAGTGTATGTCGTATTACATTATATGCCGTACATTATATAGTAGGAACTCGATAAATGCAAACTAAACTTTTGTTCATTGTAATCGCACTACTTGACTACTTGTAAATTATTGGACTAGTATTATACGTATTCGATAATTAGATTAAAAGTTGAGATTGTATAAAATTAATGATTATTTGAAAAATATAAATACAAAGGATTTAATCATTGAATCTGACAATTTATTACCCAGCGTCTATACTAGTAACATAAATATTGACATTGACTATATTTAGACACTGCATTTACCGCAATTTTTTCTGAATGGTCATATTCTTCCAGCTTTGGAGGGCACAATATTGCTTACCAAAATGTTGTGGCAATAATTTTCACATATTGATTTTGACACATGAAATTTCTTAGAAAATGTCGTAAAAACATTGTATTTGTGCTCATATTCTCTTGTTTTTTTTTTCATATTTCTTCCATAATCTGAACACACCAGAGCAATATGTTATGTCAATAATGTGTAGATACATTGTCGTCCATGTCAATGCTAGTATAAACAGAGGGTTATTGGAATATAGATAATTTTGATTGCTTGTCTTTAATAACATAAAAGGAAAGTCAACTGTATGTATTATTAGAGGTGTACGCATATAAATACTTTTATAGTCACATATTATATCAGATTTCATGCAATTTTTGTTTGTCCAAATCCTTTCAGACAGAAAATTGTCATCAGAAATTGCAAGTGCAATGGGTACATTACATCATAAAATAATCGTACATTTTAGTTGGGGAAAATCATTAAAATGAACGTAGATCTTATCTTTTCTTCTCGAAAAATTCGTATTTCAAATTTAATTGTCGCAATAATTCTGCCATTCTGCTAAACCAAATGTCATCAGAATTGGATAATTCATTTGTTGTCAGATTTTGCACAAAACCAGTAATAAATAAATCGAATGATGATCACATGGACAAAATCGAAATAAGAATTTTAAATCTATATACTATGCACTAATAGAGCATTCTAGTATCAAAAATGACTGTGACTGTGCCCTGGCCTCAGCTAAACTTCTCCTCCACTCATCCCTATTAGAGTCTTTCTGCCTACAAACCCGACTCCATCCCAGTTTTTTGAGATCTGCTTCCACGTTTTGACCACCATCTCAGTCTTGGGCGTCCTACTAGTCTTCTGTCTTGTGGTTTGTGAAGGAAAATTCTATTGGTCACACGAACTTCGTCCATTCTCCAAAGATGGCCTAGCCACCGCAGTCTATTGAACTTAATGAAGCTCACTATATCAACGTCTTTAAATAATTGATATAACTCGTCGTTAGTCCTTATTTTTCAAATATCTTCTTCTTTTATAACTCCCAAGATTCTCAATTTTCTTTCAAATATGCCCATTTTACACTCTTTAGCTGTCAGAGTCAAAGCTTCAGATCCATATGCTATTACTGGTCTTATTAGTGTGAAAATATGTTGAATAAATTCCAAAATTTATTAAATTACCTGCATAATTCGTGAGTCTACTGTATCACTACATATACAGCAGTGTCATCCATTTTTAAGTTTGTTAATAAAATTTGACATTTGTTTTGTTTGCTATTCATTCATTTTTTTTTTTTTTTTTATATAATGAGATTGACAAATGACGTTATTTAATTGAAATGAAAAAATGAAAAATTTTTAAAATAAAGAAAAAAACTAAAAATAATTTTTGCACTAATTGCATGACATGATGATGATTTTGTTTTTCTCTCTTTTATTTTTGTTTTTAATTTATCTTTTTTGTGTTATTTTTAATTCTTATGTTAAGAGACATATGTGTTCTATGTGCTCTGTAATCTGTACTATATTTGTACATACATTCATACTTATGTTGCCTTTAATTGTTATATGGAAAATAAAAAACAAAAATGGTAATTAAATCGTTTTCGACGAATTTGCGTCGTCATTTTTTTTTTTTTTTTCGTTTCTCTGCATTTGTTTTTTATTTTAATTTCGCATTAATACTTTATATGTATTGTATATATGTAAATATACAAATCTGCTGTACCTGTGATAACTGCATTTTTTTGTAGTTTGCTAATCTGTTTTTCTTTTTCTGGTATTGTAAATTTCATTTGAAAGCAAAGCAACATAAAAATAGTAAAATTTAAACAAAAATCCTGTATTTTATAATATGTACATAAATAAAAAAATTTTAATTGTTGTGGTGTTTTAAAGAAATCAAATAAAAAAAAAATAAATTTAAATAAAATAAATGAATGAATGAAAAGTATTCTTTTCCAAAAGGATAAATTAATTCATTCAATTTTATTTTGTTTTTATTAAATTTTATAATTTCATAATTTTTTAATTAAGTGATTCAATTAATAATAGCAAAAGAGCGCAGAATGTTGTAAAGTTCTTAACATTTTTTTTTTTACACGAAAACTATAAATTCAAAAACTACTAAGAAAAAAGAAGAAACCGAATGAGAAGAAGAATAAGAAGAAGAATAACATATAGAAATAAAGTCGGAATTATAAAAAGGATTCGCATTTTTTTCTCTGTTTTTTTTTTTTGTGAATTTTAGTGCAATGTGCAATAATTTAACTTTTCACAGTGAAAAGTTTTGATTTTTTCCGAGTTTTTTTCTTTGTTTTTTTTTTTTTTTTTATTGATGTATTATATCCTTTTTCGTTAAAATTTTTGTTTTTCCGCTTAATCCTGCAGAAAAAATAAAAAATATAATAAATTTTAAAAGTTTTCAATGAAAGGTGATTAAAGTTTTCAATTAAATTAAAAAAAAAAATAATAAAAAAACTAAAAAATTAAAAACAAAATGAAAAACTTTTCTCTTATTACTTTATGCATAAAAAAATAAATTTCAAAAGCAAAATGTACAAAATAAACTAAAATTAAAAAAAGATTAGACAAAAAAGAGTAAGGTTATGAAGTATTCAAAAAACAGAAACATTTTTTTTTCTTACATTTATTTCGTATATACTATATAGGTATTTTGTTTTTATTATTAAAAGTGTGTCCTGTCCATAAAATAAGTACAAAAATGTGAATTACTTTTTGCAAGTTCTTCTAAGATTAATTTGCGTTAAAACAAATTTAATAAATTTAAAACATAAACTGCGAAAATAGAAAAAAAAAGGATATTTTTCTTGTTGCTGTTATTATTGTTATTGTATATTTTTGTTCTCTATAATAATATACAAATGAATCATCATCAGTTCAATGAGTTCATTACTGATTGCATTGAAATGCTGTAAGTTTTTGTTTTTTTTTGTTTTGGTTTTTAAATGATTGAATTGTATATTTTCTCATATATGTCTATATCTGCCTGTATTGGGTTGTTATAATATATACGTATTGTTTCGTTATTAATTTAATTCGATATATGTACATATACTTAGGTATGTATTGGTGCTTAATAATTTTTTTTTTCTCCTAAATTCGCAAAGAATGGATAACTCTAAAGTAAAAGAAGGAATTATAAAGAAGTGTAAGATATGAAGAAAAGAAACGTACCTGTACATAGAATATTTTGATAACTACTTATAAGTATGTAATATAAAATCAATAACACTGTAATAGCAATAGCAGCAGCAGAAGCTTTTCTTTGCTTTTTATTTTTCTTGAATTGCATACATAACATATTCGAGATAATGTACGAGCTTACGAGTATAAGTAATAGAGCAAGTAAGTTCATCGAGTATTTTTATTTTATTTTCATGTTATGTTCTGAATATTAAAAATACATACTGATCTGGAATACAAATTATTACGCCACTTAGCCACCTATACTGTTGAGTAAATTGGTTCACTATTTATAGTGAATGCAGTCCCAGGATCAGTTCACAAAATTGCTGCTTAAATTTTACACGATAAAATCAAATTAAAATTTGATCGGCCATTTAATTTAAGAGCACTGCATTGCACTGTAATTTGTAAACTACACATAGATAGACATTTATAGATCTAAATTTTGTACTAAATAATATTTAATTTTAATCCAAATTATTAGTTACATTTACAATCCAGCGTAGATTTTATGCCAGACTATAGACGTATCATACCTTTTTCATTTTCACTGGAAAAATTCTATAGCGCTATTCTTTTTCCGCTCTACACTTTCCAGCGTAGATTTTACCAAATTGAGATTAGCGGTGCGATTCTGGATAAGAGATCTCTTATTTCTCTTATTCCTGTTATCGTTTTTAGTGCAAATTACATACTTTTAGGAGTTAAATTAATTTAGATAAGAGATGTGATCAGCTGATCTCTTAACTTCAGTGGTGAATTTTTTAATGAATTTTGACATTCTACTTTTAAACGTTTCTAACTGAAAAAGTCTTTTTTAACGGACAAAAATCTCTAAACTTAAGAGGTCATTGATGAGGTCCTCTTATATCTCTTATTTATTTCATCTCTTATTTATGTCGTGCATATTGTAAGTAATTTGATAATAATAGAATAATAAATATAATAATTATAAATAATAATAATTATAATAATAATAATAATAATAATAATAAAAATTGTAAAATTACTAATAACACAGATGATAATACAGTGTAACTACATTATCTTTGTATATAACAAGTAGTAAATTGAATAAGGTGGGTTTAATACCCATGGTAATGGTATAATCATGTCATTTTATGAGGTGAATCTCTTATCCAGAATACCGATTCCTCTTAACAAATATATTTCACCAAAACTTTAGATAAATATGGGGAATAAGAGATCTCTTAGCCAGAATCGCACCGTAGGTTCAATTTCTAATTTTCCGCTGGTAATATAGTGGAAATTATATTAAAAACTTTGCTTATACACCAAATCCAATACAATAATAATACACGGCCATATACTCTGAATAATTTTTTTGAATGCAATTTAAAAATCTCAATTTACTCTATACTATACTATGAATCTACGCTGATTGTAAATGACCTCTTATTCTTGTATAAGCGAATATGACTTTTTTGAATAGGTATACATATTTTCATCGTATAAGTTGTCTTTCATCGAAAAATCGAAAAATAAAATGAGAAAAATTTACAATTTTATTTCAATTTTCCATGGAAATTTTAAATTTTCATCAATTCATTTCGTTTTCATATTGTTCAATCGAATTAATAGTGAACAAAAATGAAATGAATTTTCAAAATGAAATTTATTTAGTAATTACGAAGGTTACGAGTGCAGAGTGTATGTATGTCTGAAACATAAGCATTTCTATCTGATAATTTATCATCGTTCGCCATAAGGAACTAAAAAAATATATAAATGAAATTTTTGTTGTTTTTATTTTCAGTTTTGCTTCAATTAGAATCTTGATTTATAGGATATTTTTTTTAGCGTAAATATGTATGTATATGATCTGATGATTTTCACATTCTTCGAATTTTGTTCATTATTCTCTCAGGCCGATTATATGAATGCCGATAAACAGTAAAGTAGAGAATGGATCTAAAATAAAATTTAATGGACGTTGTATTTATGTTTTTTTTTTTTTTTTTTCTTTCAAAGTTGCATTTTGATTCATTCACATTATGTATTTTTATGCATATAGTATGTAGATTTAAGGATTTAAAAAATAGAAATGCACATGAGATTTTTACTAACAAACTAACAACGAATAAAAATTTAATTGTGAAAATCAATTTATACAAGGACATATGTACATACATGATTGATACATATGCATATACATCATTATCATCCATCATCATAAGTCTTATCGAAAGCATAGATAAAAAAAAAGAATTGTTTTTTTTTTTTGTTTTGACTTAATTTAGATTCGATCCCATAAATTATTTTGCGTCTAAATACCCAAATAACATATGTGTAAGAGATGACATTGGCCCGTAATATACACACATACCGAATGTACCGCGATGATCATAAACACGAGTGTAGTATCATCAGATATTGTCTAATAGTGTGATTGTTTGTTAAAATTTTCATCATCAGAAAATACATACATAATATTAAATGGATGGCATACAAACTAGAATTAAATTTTATCAAATTCTTTCTTTTTTTCGTATTTGATGCAATTTAATCTATATATTCAATTAATTTATAGCGTAGAATGTTACAAACATACTCCTTGTATACTGACAAAGAGAGTATATGTATATACATTTAATATTATGTACGTATTAAGCACACATACACACATAAATATATTCAAATTAAAATCGATTGCTGATTAAATAGAAAAGACATACATACATGCATTTTTTCTTTTGTATAATAAAGTTGTGTATTTACAGTGAACCAAAAAAGTGTTCACAAGTTGGAGCAGAATCAAATCAAATGACCATATAATGGGAAACTATTTCATTTTATTGGGTGTACCAGTTAATTCGTGCGGTTTTCTAAGAGGTTCTCTAATAATCTAACTTGATTATTATTCCATCGTTCCAATATTTTGAATATGCGTTGGAAAGCTTGCTGACATTTTGCGTCTTTTTCAGTATATGCCATTCGTTTGAACCGTGAACAACTATTTTTTTTTAACTCAAATATGTCGAAATTTGTGCTTGACAATGTGTTTTTGCGGAGAGTTCTTCTTCATTACTTTAATATGAAGAAAACTGCTGCCGAAAGTCATCGTATTATGGTGGACGTTTATGGTGAATATGCTCTAGATGAGCGAACGTGTCAAAAATGGTTTACACGATTTAAAACTGGTGATTTTGGCTTGTAAGACCAAGAACGTTCTGGACAGCTAAAAAAGTTCGAAGACGAAGAATTGGATGCATTACTCGGAGAAGATTCTTTTCAAACACAAGAAGATCTCGCAAAATCTTTGGGAGTGAGCCAATCAGCCATTTCGTATCGTTTAAAAGCATTGAGCAGAGATGAAATTTTTACATTATAAATTTACTTATGCTAGAAAGAGTAAAAACGATGCACCCTAAGTTTCAAACTAGCTGCAAGTTCGAGAAATTGCAAATCTAGAAGATAAAATTGTTCGAAGTTAAGAACAAGTTTTTTGACAGTCAGTCTTAATTTGTGACATTTACATTCTTAATTTTTTTTTTGTATGGTTTTTTAACTTTTTTTTTAACAAATTATCAAAATAGACTTCGAAATAATTCTCGAAAGCTGTATGCATCTCTTTCATTTATCATGCTATCCATGTCACACAATTCGATAATTTTAAGAATGAAATTCAGAACAAAATTAAGCCGGTGTCATAACAGCATAAAATGAAATTTATCTTCTTACCAAATTTTAGTGAAATCCGTCCAGCGGTTTAGGTATAAGTTCGAATTTTTTTTTTTTATGTTCCAATGAAACATTACATTAAATAGAGAAAAAATGTTACAATAATGGCCGTTTTCACTTTTGCATGGTTTTATGCGTTTGGTTGCGTGCAAGTAAGCAACCATGCATGCAAACGTCAAAAAAAGCAACCAATTAATTACGACAAAAATCCACTTGGCATGTGGAAATACTTATACATATTTGAACATAATCCGACATCAAACACAAAGAAAAAACAATTCAATTTAAGTAAACACAAAATGACAGCTGATGACAATGGCAACACAAAGAGTGTATCTTCTTCTTATTCAGAAAAGCAATCAACTTGAAATACTTGCATAGTTTGCGTTAATTTTAAAACAAGTTTTATTAAATGAACACTCATGACGTTTGTATATGGTTGAAAAAGTGAACATATGACTTTTACACGATTGCTAAACTGAACACACTGTAATTGCAAGTTTTTATGAAACCATGCAAAAGTGAAAACGGCCAATTTTGTACATAATTTTCATGTTACCAGAAATTATGAAAAAAAATATGGAATTACTTAGTCGTCAGAATATTCATGGGAATAACTGTATATGTACAAGTAATGTACAACATAACGTGACATATACAATATAAAAATGAACAAAATGTAACAAAATTCCATTTATACAATTTTTGTTTTTCTCTTTTTCTTTTTCTAATTTTCTTTTCTTTTTTTTTTCTGTTTTCAAAATATATTTTTACAAAATCTAGGTCAATTTAATTTTGTTTCAATGTTGTACTGTTGTATGTAGATCGTGTAGAATACACCAACGTCTCTACACGAGTAGTGTATAGTGTAAAGCGTCTATATGAACTCAATAATTTTATTTATTTGTTGTTACAAAATACGGAAAGATAGACAAAAAATAAATAAATAAATAAATAGAAAAACTATTAAAAAATTGAATGTAAAAATAATAAAAATAAATAACGAGTAAAATACCTGACTGACTAAAAAAATTCTGAAAAGCTTGTAAGAAATTTCGAATCGGTGGTTTTAGAGGTTATATAATTATGTAGTAGTGGAAATTCAGAGAACGGTGACTCCTTAAATGTGAAAAGAAAAAAAAACTAAATATAATACTTCAATAACACTTACTAGTATCCTGTGCTAGATTTTTAATGAAAAAAATATGTAGATTATATAGTGTACATCATGTACATATACATTCATACATGCAAATGTAAATAATTTACATGAAAATAAGTAATTTTCCTAAAAATGATTTCAGCAAATAAGTAGAACATATTTTTTTCTATATTAATTTTTATATTATTTTGGTTGATATTTGTTCATACACCATTAGCATTCATCATCATTAGTAATCTTGTCAGAAAGTAGGTCTTAAAAATCAACCAAAAAAAATCGATTTTATTACAAGTAAAAAAATAATAAAATAAAAAAAAAATACGAAATCGATGTATTACACTCACAAAATACCCTACAATTGACGATAATAAGACTACGATTACTATCTACATATACATACATATGTACATATTATATAATAATATGTACGTATATTTTTTTTTTCTTTTGTATAGTGATTTATTGTTATACGAATTCAAGGTTGAGGTCAAGGAATATGCGTGCAATTTTTTTTTTTGTATATTCGAAATTTAATAGAAGAATAAATTTTGGAATATGTATGTAATTGTTTATACATAAGGAAAATGACAGTTTTAATTTCATAAATTTCACTTACATTTTTCTTGAAACATTCCGTTATTTGGAAAAATATCCTAAAAGTTTTACAATTGTTATTAACACTACTATACAGGGTAATTCTCTATCGGATGAAAAACGTGAAACGTGAGACAAAAAAATTTGTCGTAAAATTTGAGATATTTAACCTTGAAATTAAAATTTTCCGTTTTTTTTCCCATGAATTTTTGACTTTGATGAGCCGTATCTTCAGCACCACTAGTCCAATTTAAATTATTTAGACATCAAAGTAAAGAGCCATTGATTATATTTTTAATGAGTGTAGGATGACTCAAAAGTATTGAGTATTTCGTGAGTTATCGTTAAAATACGAAACAAGTGACTTGACATTTGATTTTATATTTGATGCTTTTATTTTTATTTTTTTCGAAAATTTCTGATCCGCTCAATTTTTTTCTCGTATTCTTCTTCTTTACGGCCACAGTCCTGTATATGATCTTTGCCCCTGCAAGATTGTTCTCTGTTTAGAGATTTTTTCTTAACTTCTCTTAATTGCAACTTATCATTGACTCACTGTACCTCATTCTATCTTCTATTTTTGGGTCTATCTTTGAATCTGACACCATCAACGTCTTCAAAAATTATCATTTCACACTAATCTGTGTCCATTATTACATGCCCAAGATACTTGAGTCTGTTGATTCTTACGAACTTTACTACTTACCGCATCTGCATTTCCATACATGAGTTTTGTCGCGTTATCGATCCTAATTAGTGCCGATAAAACGTGTTTCTGTTGTACTTATAAAATATAAATAATATACACATCCATCTCCTTTTTGATGGTTCGGTTTTAATGTCGTTTTGATTTGATCACTCCAGCACGATAAATCAAGGACCTACTGGAAATCAATAAATAACTCTCAAAAAATTGCTCAATTTTCATATTCAATAATGTGTTGATTTTTATATATGTATATGTATTTATGTATGTACATACAGTGGACGTCAAAAGTCTTTGTACACTTCAAAATTTTCATAAAATGCTCTCTCTTCCTAATAAACTGTGACAGGTGAAAACGTGTTTTGGTAGAAAAGTTCACAAATAAAATACATAATTGAAGGGTTGAGATGTTGAAGTTGTTAACTGTCACAATACACTTTTTGAGTTATTGGACTTCAAAGTTCTTTGATATTATTTTTCTAAGTGAAGATACCATTACCCATGAAGAAAACATGGAAATTATGATAGATAGGAGGTCACACTCAACGACGTAAGATTTATATGCACTTAAAACTTTCATCTGACTGAAGAACAGAATTTATTCAAATTTGTCGGTTAACACCATCATCATCTCATCCCTTAAATTGATTTCACATATTAACACTATCTGTTGTCGGTCATGAAAAAAGTTGGTATTAAAAATCATCTAAGATTTATCTTTAAAATATAGATGACAAAAGGTTGAGTCATAAATTAAATTGCATATAAATGGCCAAAGTGTTTTTCTCAAGTATGCTAATTATCATTACAATAAAAAAAAAAATAGTTTTTACAAGAAACGATAATATTATCAAAAAACAAACCATGTACCTACAAAATTATATGGGATTGTATGGGTGTACAAACTCTTTTGACCCGCAATATTTGGAGTCAATTTGTTTCAATTATTTTCTATAACTTGAGAATGAACAGAAGTATGAAAGAAAATGAAATTCCTGAAAAAATATTAAAAATATATCATAGTTTCATTTGTGCAAAAAATGGTATAAGATGAGTTCATTTGATTTTGAATCCAAAGGTCTATTTTTGAAAATGTACAAAAACTTTTGATGTTCACTGTATGAACGTACGAATATGTGCAAAACAAGATATTTTTATGTTATAAAAAAATACTGAAATTTTACTAAATTTTCATCAAATAAATTAACGTAATAACAACTTATAGATCTATTTTATTGACAAATATTAAATATCTACCCACACATCATACACACTGCGGTCTTGCATAAATTTTCTTCATTTAATCGACTACTCTTATAATTACATATATGTCTCATATAGTATATACGTCTGTACCAATGCTATGTAATGTACGTAAAATGTACTATAACTTCTATCATGTATATATAAAATTAGTTTCTTAAACAATTTTCTGCTTGTTAAACACACCTTATTTCAATATTTTATGTTTTTTTCTTTTTCTTTCGTAATCATAATTTTCGCGGTTCAATTATTTATGCATGTTATTACAAAAAATGTAAATGTTTCGTATATTTTTATTAGAAAAATTCACCGGTTTAACTGGTTCTTGTATTTGTATATATATAATATATTATTTATTAGATACATGAGTTTTGTACATATATGAGTATATGCACAGTAATATCACAGGTAATATGTAATGTGGTAAATGGGTTCATAATTTTATAAAGATATTGATCATTTTTACATGAGAAATGTCAAATTTAATTTATTATCATGTTTTATGGTTCTATATATTTATTTACACATATTATATCTAACTGTACGAGCACATACTATGTACGTAATTTTAATATTCCATCATATTTAATGAAATCAAATCATGTAATACTTTAAAGTTTAAAGTGAGATAATATGGAATACAGAATAATTGTTCAACGATCAATATACTTGATGATGATTATAAAAGCGAGTACTAAATTAGCAAATTACTAAATGGTATCTAATGTTTTGCTTCTCGTGAATATTTTTACAGTCCTTATAAGAAGGATTCTATTCATCGTACAAATTTTGGAATCACGAGATTTGTTTGAGTATTTCATGAAAAAAATTGTACTATAAAAATTTTCTATCGACCCTATATTCGACGCTAGAGGACATTGAAAATTTTGAGTGTTTTTTACGAGATCTTCAAACATAAAATTAAGTAAGTGTAACTTTTTGTACAACCTACGTAGCATCACTTTGAATTCTAGCTGATAATATATGAAACAAAATCACATTTATTTTAATATTTTCCAATAAAGTAATTAAGAATTCGATTCTAAACAAGTCAACAATAACTCATTGATATGTCTTCCAAATAAAATCCGTCCTTATTGGAAAACCCTTTGTTATTGATACCCTGATACACCCACAAAAAATCACTGTGTGGTGTGGTGTGCATTATGGTTTATCATAGGACCATATTTTTTTCAAAATTGATGCCAGTCGTAACGTTACGATGAAAAAATATTACTGGATTTTTTGGTTGCTCAATTAAATGGTGTTTGTGTGGTGTGGTGAAGAGCTCTAATTTAAGTGAAACAGCGAGTAATATGTCACACATCGCACTATACTATCAATTTATTGTTTCTTTAAACATTAAATGAGCACATGATCTTGTGATATGACACTCTTTGATTATATTTTTTGCAATCGCTAGTTTATACTGATAAACTACAGCCTCTGGATCACTTGTAAACCAACATTAGACGTATTATTACCAATGTACTGCCTCAGTTGCTAGAAAGAGCGTACTTTATTTGAACCAGCTACGTTGTGAAAGCTTATAATAGGGACAGACCAGAGTTTAGAAATTTTCTAAACCTGTTTAAGTACATAGATAAACTCCTTGGTATGTCAGCAATCAGCTTGAATAAGTCCGCTCACAATTAGTTTAGCCTAAGCCACTATGCAAGTAGTTCAACTCGATGAGAGCTTGTTTTGAACACACAGCAAATGACAACTAGACTAGTTTTCGGTCTGTCAGTACGAATCCTTAACTAAAAACTTTTTCTAAACTGATTTAGTTAAATCCAAAAAGGAGCTTTTGATCTGTCAGCATTATTAAGATCAGTTAAGGTTTAAAGTTTCGCTTAAAAGATGTTTTGATTTCACAGTGGTATAGCTTACGTTTAATTCTTAGCCATAGTTTAAGCCTTTTATGCAGATTTAAATAAGCTGTGGATTTGGTCATAAATAACATAAAATTATCTTTCTATTGAAGACAATACCATATCTATACCATGGTCAGTTAGTTTCGATAAATTTAAAAAAAAAAAAAAAAACTTTTTTCTAATGTTAGACATCATAGAAGACTTTTATTGTTGCCGGTGTTGTAATTATCGTAAGAGCAAAGTAAAGAACTCGCATATGGAAAATTTAAATTTACTCGTATACATACAATGTACGTAAAAAAAAGTTTTGAAGGTTGTACTCTTTGGTTTGTTTTTATAAATTGTAATTAAAGAGTTTTGCGTAACTTTTATGTCAGCCATTAATGCATAAAAAATGTAATAATAATAATAATGCAAGCAAATGCAAAAGAATAAAGAACTAAAAGTAATATTCGGTAAATTTCATAACCAGGATTTCGTTTCAGTTTTTTTTTTTCTGCATATTTCTCATAATATGCACATGGTTATTGTATTTTCCTTTAATTATTATTATTTCTTTTTTTTTTTTGTTCAAACACAAAAACAAATCTGAAAAAAAATTGTTTCCATGTTTTATTTGTGTTTTCCTCTCTTTACTTTTGATGTTATAAAAAGGATGAGAAATGATGAGAAAAAATTAAAAAGGAAAAATATGTTTCCAGTTAGTTTGCGATTTATCATCATTTTTTTTTTGCTTGCATTATTAAAGTTGTTTTTTTTTTTTGTAAAAAAAAGCTTTTCATATTCTTTAATTTTTATTTTTACTGTCTACATCATTTTAACAGCTACGATTCTATATTCATGTTTGTGTATGAATATACATACATATAAAATAAAATGCAGTACATACACATACACATGTATAGCGATTATTGTCTTGTCAGTGAGACATTTTTCTTTTTAAATTTTTTCTGCATTAAAATTTCACTTTTATCGTAACATACTCAAATGTGAATGTAATAACGCGAATGCGAGAGTTATAATGCAACCACATAACATACGCAAATACGTACATACAGGGTGTCCGGTTTCGGGGGGTCATCCGGCACACAGTAGATAGGTCTCGCCGAGACAAACAAAAAATCGTTGTAGAGTGGGGGGGGTAATCTCAACCGTTTAGCCGCTAGAGGGCGATGAAGATTTTTCGCACTCAATCTACGAAACACCCTTTAATAACTACGGTGTACTAGCTAGAAGAATCTGGTCTAAGAAAAATCTGAAGAAAACTCTCCCCTCTCTTCAATGATACATTATATGCTTCTCTACGTCCTTTGTTTCAAGAGTTATTGTGCTTCAAAGTCAAAATTTAGTGATTTTTTGCCATTTTTTTCAGAGATAATACAGGCTGTGGAATTACAGCGCCTAAATTTAGTGTTCTAGAGAATAATAAGAAACTAAATTACCTTTCTTTTGATATAATACAATAAGTAATTTGGAATTCGGTTCTAAATAAAAAAAAATCTTCAAGTTAAAATTTATGAATAATTTTTTAAAAAATGTTGAGTATAAATTGGGTTCCTGAAAAAAATTTTCTCTACAAAAAATATTTTTATTTTTGGAATCGAAGCACAGAAATGTTCTCTTTCACATAAAGAAAACCAGAGTATGATATCTTTATCCGTTATCGAGTTATTATGGATCAAATTAGTACAGAAATGGTTGAATAGAATCACCCTGTATATGTAATGTACATTTATAATAATGATTTTTGTGTAAAATGCGAATGTGAACAAATAATATTCGCATATAACCGTATTCGTGTGTGACTGAATAAATACAGAATGAGTTTTGGCTTTTGGGCTGTTGCTTGGCGCCCTCATATATTGAATGAGAAAAATATTGTACAGATACTATAGAATTGTGTGCACATATGTGAAGACCTGTATGCGTGTGTTTACATACAAATATTACAAAAGTTTTTGTTTTTCATGTCAAGCATTATACAAAACTGAAAAAAATTTCTTATTATGTATTTCTGGTTTAAAGGATGAGTGTAATTTTGTAAAATGTTTTCGTAATTAAAGCTACCATAATAATTTTTTTTTCTTACTTTCTCTCTCTCTCTCTCTCTCTCTCTCTCTCTGCCTTTGACTTTTCTTCTGGCATTCAATATTCATTTGTTTGTTTACAATTTAAGGAATTTATCAAGGAACTAATTAATTGTACGCTTGAAAAATTACAAAAATTGAATTTATTATGTGAACAATGAATATTTAATTTTATAATTAAATAAATTTTATTAAGGGTATTCATTTCAAATCGTAAACTAATGCAAAGCGCAATTTTATAAATTTGTAAATCAAAATGACGTGAAAGCGCACCTCGTAAAACACTAATCATAAATTTTGTAACTTGACTCTTTACAAATTCTTATTTTGTCACACAAATTCAACAATCTTCTCAAAATATATCCACCCACAAACTAAATTTTCAAATTTCAGCTGGTAAAAAAGAATGATATGATAAGCTGTCAAAAATTGGTTTACACAAAATTTTTACTCATTCATTTACTCAGAGCTTATAACTTTGAGAAGGAAGGAAAAAATTGCGGCGAAGTCTCTTAAAAATACGACTAATTATGCTATACTTACGCGAATTTAGATGTTTATGAGATTCGATTTAAATTCATTTTTTTTTTTTTGTTGAGCACTAATAGCACACTGATTTGATATTTTAAAGATTGTTCTACATACTAACAAATAAAATAAAAATGTAATGTAAAAGTTTCCAACATTTCCTCTGGAACCAACGTTAGCCAACAGTAATAGCATTAATGTAACTCACATGATGTACACTGCATTTGAAATAGTACCGACAAACCAACTATGGTTATTCGGTTCGGTAGTTCATTGGAGATAATGCCAGTGGGAACCAAAATAAGGTTAAGTTGTCTATGCCTACCTCGACTTCTTGTCTATTTATTAGTTCAAAATAAAAAATATATTTTATTTTTTCGAAAGCTTTGAACTTCACTTAAATACCCCAAAAAAACAGTTCATTTCTCTGCTACTGTCTGTATGTATTATGATTGTTTTTATTTTCATATTCAGATCCACTGTATAATCCTATATGCATAAAGTTGTTTTTTCTATTCCATTACAAAAATAAGAAGAGTATTTATAAAAGAAAAAATCAAATTTATTTCATTTTCATATGATACTTAACGAGGATTTGCATTCAAGAATTCATTCCATTATCTCAAATTATCAGATTTGTAGAAATTAAAATGTATAAGAAATTAAATTAATTAAATTCAAATTGTTTTCGTTCTTTCTAAATATGGGGTGATCAAATGCGTTATATACATTTTTTAGATATCATGACAGTCGTGTATTTTTTTTTTTTTTTTTTTGGAATTCCCCCAAAATTGATATTTGTATTTGGTTTATTTGTTGATTCACAATGGTGAGATATAAGTTATTTGCAATTGCTCAACGTCTATTCTGGCTAAATTTCGCACATCACTTGATACAGCAATTAATGAATGTTTTGTGGTTAAATGGCTTTGTAATTATACAGTATTGAAATAATAATAATAATTATTTGAAAATGAAAATGGTATCTACAATAGAGAACGAATGACTTTAATTGGATGATTTTAACTTAAAAGATACATAAATGTGCAACATCTCGTGAAAAAATTAATTAATTTTAATAACTGTGTTACATTTTCAAAAAATACAGATGAGAATGGGTGAAATTGGCCATAAATTGAATTAATATTCTTCGGATTTATGTTAAATCATTGGTGGTGTACTCTAATAAACTATAAACTGATTATAATGAGAGATGATTTATGAGAAAATAAAATGGTTATTTTTGTCAGATCGTTTCCAAATGAAAATTTTATTCATCAATATTTTAAATAAATTGACCATGACCACCGTGTCCATAGTACCAAACCGGTTTTTTGTATTGTCGAAAAATTAAAGCACAATACATTTACACCATGGAAGCAATTGACAAATGCGTTAATTTTTTTTTCACTTTTGGATTTGCAAGAATACAACATACAGACCCGTATGACGTATGCTTGCACAAAAAATGGTTGAATCAAGTGTATACTTCAAACAATTTTCTTCCATACTAAATTTGTTGGTTCGAAACGGATTGGTATAACAACTGAAAATGTTTGGTGCCAAAACTAAGTATATGCCGATATTAATTGGTACAAAAATCGGTTTGATACTAAAAAATGTATACGATCATTTTAAGGTCTTGTCAGGTCTTATCTTTTACATGTTTTTTATTATTTCAAATTAAAAATAAATATTTTAGCTCTTATTTGATCGCCTTGCTTATATAATTTGAATGTGAATTTGATATGATAATTTTATGTAAATTTGAATGTGCATGTGCATGTTTACTAGTTTTTAAGGTAGTTTTTGTAATCCGTATATAATCTCTGTGCTGTAAGTATTTTTTATATGTATTATGATACTATATATTTACAATCATGTGCAAAATTTATAAAATCCATCGTATATTTTACTGTTAAACGCGAATGTTCTTACTACAACATGTGTTTTATACTTATCCAATATAATACAAAATTTTGTTTGATATTGTCGTAAATTATTTGTTAAACAAAAGTACTTATACTTACTTATATTCTTTTTGCACATGACTGTATATGTATATGTATGTTTATACAAAGTTTATATTATTTATGTATATAACACATGGATCAATAAGTCCCGGGACTAACTACAACAATAATAGTTTTTTGGAAAAATTTTTCTTCATTATTCATATTAACATAGTCTCCTGCAAGTTCACTCGCTTTTCTAATTTTCTTATGTCAGCCGTGAAGAACGATTTATCTTTGATCTTCAAATAAGCGTCATTTTCGGCGATCACTTCTTCATTGAATTCGAATCTCTTTTTATGAAGCATATTTTTTTTTTTTTTTTTTTGAAGTATGCGAACAGCCAATAATCACTGGAAGGAAGAATTCGAAACCGTTGTTGTTTTTGCTCCATTGAGAGCAAACGCGGCGCGGCGCGGTACCCATTTGGAAAAAATTTTGTTCATGAAAATACATATTTCTCCCCGTTAAAATGATTGATGCTTTATCAATACGCCAAGGAAATTATAAAATTATGTAGCTGTCACTTAAACTTAAAACACTGTAGCTTCACTGCAAATTTTATCGAAACGTTGAAACGTTATAGGTAATTGACATAGCTGACGTGGAAAACATAAGAAAAAATAACGAATGTTAAAACGTCACATTTGGTTAACTATAATAACATAGATAACATATATGAAACAATAAGCAATACGAATTTCACAAAATGAGGTTATGGCTTATGTTACTTATGTCATATATACACTTTCGATTGTACTACTTATGTCGAGCTTATGTTAAACGAATTTTTAACGAATGTCGGCAATGTCATTATAGTTTAGCTCATTGATTTGGCTGTGTTCGGCTACGACATACATATGTCATAGCCTATGTCACATATGTCGATTATAGAGTTCCCCCATATAACATTTTGATATGTGACTCGCAAAAGACTTATGTTGATAAAAATAAAAATAAAATTTCCAAGAAATCATTGTTTTAGCTTAGTTGAGTATCAGGACTTATTGAACCATATAATATGTACAAGCAGTACAAGTGTGTTTATTTATTATATTTTAAATAATATTTATTTAAATCTTTTAAATTAGAAGATTGTTATTTTTTGTTTTATTCTATTTCATTGTTTTTTTTTTCTCTCTTTTCTTTTTTTTTGTATTTGTTTATATTTTTATACGAAAAATTTACAAAATTTGTGATGTTGTTTGGCGCATGTATTTTCCTGTTCCCCGCCCTGTGCTTTCGAAATTACAAAACAAAAATTTTGCGAAAAAAAAAATTTCATGGATAAATGAACAAAAAAAAAAAAAAAATTATTTTTTTTTTTTAATTTTATTTGATACATCACCTGTGTAATATTTATTTATGTTTTGCTTGCTGTTATTGCGCTTTGTAATACGAATTTTTATATAAATGCATCTCTATATAATATAATGTATGTTACGAAATGTGTTTTGTATAATCGTCATCTTCTGTATTATGTAGAATTTTGGAATACAAAATAAGGTTAGTGTAAAATTATTATTATATTAATTTATTGTTTTATTTATTTATTAGTTTTTTGTTTTTATTTATTTATTTTTTGTTGTTGTTATATTCAGTATTTGTAGTACATAGTATGTAGTATTTTGCATTTTTTTTTTTTTAATTTTTTATTTCGCTATTTTTTGAGTACGTAGATATTTTTTTATTATTTTATATTTTTGTGTTGCATTTTTCTGTCTGCTTTTATAGTTTTTCCTATTTTTAATTACAATTAAATTTTGTTGATTTATTTTTGTTGTTGTTACAATTGTTTTTTTTTAAAAAGACGTACTTTTATGTGCTTATGTCAAAAGAAGAATAAGAAGAAATGACAGAAGCAAGAGAAACAGAAACATAAAACTTTTAAACATAAATTATTGATGACAGTAAAAAAAAAACGGATTCCCTTACATTTTTTTGTTGTTGTTTTGTTTCAAATTTTCTTAAAAAATAATGTTCTGTTCTTGGTCCTAGATTGTATATATGATGAGCTATAGTAGTACAGTGAACGTAATTTGGATAGACGCAGTTATATTTTCCTGAATAATGCCGCTTCTACATTAAATGCAGTTGCAATAGACTTAACAGCTACTTTTGCGTCGACTTCGATTTTGAGAAAATTCGATGTTACAGTCTACTGAATCTAGGATGACAACATAAAACAAATGAATTTTTTTTTTGCTTTTGACATCACAACAAACAAACTACCACTTTCAAACTTTATACGTCACGTCACGTTAAAGTTCATTTCACTGCACTCAAAATATTTGATTGATATGTGCGTTAATGGTTAAACATGCAGTGAAGTCGAAAGTCGAGGTCCAAGTTGAAGTCTCTGCATTGAATGTAGAAGCGGCATAAAATAAAAAATGCGGAAATAAAATTTAAAAAAAAGTCTCCATTATAAAAAAAATATAATTAGAAAACAATACTATTAGATATACGAGTACCTATTTTATTTTTTGTAACAGTAAATTTAAACGATTTTTTTTTTAATTTCTTTAAAACTTTTTAATCTTTGCGAAACTTGGATAGACACATTTTAATAATTATTGATTTCTTATTTGCTTGGGAAGTTTTTGTTTTCTCTCAAAACTTTTTAATATTAATTTTATTGTTTTATCGGATTTTTAATTAAAATTCTAAAATGTTCTGATATTCGAGGAAAATAAATGGAAGTAATTAAATTAGGCCATTTTCGGTGATTCAGATCTTTTCTGGCTTTTCAGCCAGATCTGACTTGTTTAACACTGATTAAAAAGCATAAAAGTTCTGTCTATTCAGACACTAAAATAACATCAAACTCAGCTGTTCGATAAAAACCTAACTTATTTAACTTAGTATGCTACAATATATCTGATTTTTCAAATAAACTTACCTTTCAGATCTGCTTTACCGAACACACTTAAAATTCATATTTGATTTTTCGAACAGCCTTACCACTAACGGCTCGCGTACACCTAATCCATCATCGGTCGAAGTTTGCTCGGGCGATTGAATCAAACACTTGTAAAAGGAAGAGAGAAGCGCGTACACAAACACGACCGTCATAGTCCGATGACGCTCAAAAACGATCGATCAACCGTCAAGTCCGAACTTGTTGGGATTTCTCGCCAGTCTGCCGGTGTAAATCGAGTGTATTTATAATTAAATTTTGTTGTTATCTACCTAAACGACTATGGATATTGACTATTGCAGTGTAAGCACATACACTTCCGTGTTAATCGTCTGGATAGTTCTTTTCGCCATCAACCGACAAAATCGGTTTTGGTGTACGCGAGCCATACAATCTTCTTTACCGAATACGCTGAAATTTAATATCTAACTCAGATCTGAATTACAGAAAACGGCCTTAATTAGTACGACGAGTAAACCAAAATGAGCGCAAATTATTTTTTCTCTTTTTAAATGAAATTTCTGAGTTTTCTGACTTGTTTTAGTTTTTGGTTATTGGCTCTTTTTTTTTCTGAAAAGAAAAAAAAAAAACTAAATTTTAAACAAAAAACCAATAATAATCAAAATGTTTCTGTCCTAATTGCACTTCAAATTTTTAAAAAATTTCAAAAAATAAATCCTTTAAATTTATTTTTACAAAAAAAACCTAGTATTGTTTTCTAATTATATTTTTTTTTTATAATGAAGAATTTCTTTATTTTATGTCCACATTTTTGTTTTTTTTTTCATTCATATGACAGCGTCTATCCAAATTGCGTTCACTGTATTGTACTCGTATACGTATGTATAAGAATATTTTTTTCAAGAAAAACAAAATAAAAAAATAAATAAATGAACAAAATTTCTTAATTTGTTGCAGTTTTCTTCTTATTCGTCTTCAGAATGACCTAAGTACAAAAAATAAATAAAAAAAAAAAACTAAAAAAAAAGAAGAAAAAATAATTAATTCCAATATATAACATTTGTTTTTTTTTTTCCTTTTTTTTTCATATTTTTCAAATTTTCCTTTCTCGCTTACAATTTATCTTATAAATAATAATGTAATGTAGACAACAGTCTTTACTATCTGATGAACAAGCGAAAGAAGTTGAGGAAATTTTAGCAGCTGTACCATCAACAACAAAATCATTACATCAACAACAACAGCAACAACAAAAATCTAGTCAAGATAACAACGATACAACAATCGATACTGAACCAGAATGGTTAAAAGATGTTTTAGAAGCGTCAAATAAAAAAAATAATTCAAATAATATAACAAATTTTGAAGTATCTGGCATTGAACCGCTCGAAGATATTTCAAAATCAGAATTATTTCAAACATCATCATCATCATCGTCATCATCTGCAACTGGTATCCAATTAATTGATGATACGATAAATACTAGTTATAATACTGCCATACTAGAAAATGATAATTCTAACAACATACATAACAACAATAATAATAGTAGTAGTAGTAGAAATAATATAAATACAACAGCAACAAGTAATAATAGTAGCGGTTTAGATTATTTAAATCAGGCATTTCAACAGACTGAATCTCTACAAGAATCTATTGTTTCCGTTGAATCGACACAAAGCGAATCTGTATCTGTATCGCATCATAGTATAACAACAACAACAGTTGATGATAGTATAACATCCAGTAAACATAATTCGGTAACATCATTAGCTGATGCTGATATATCGGCAGCTGATGATTCACAATATTATATACCGGAATATCCGCCAGTTCGTAGTAAGGAAGTTTATGTTGAATCTGGTGTACATTATTTTGAAGATGGAAATTTTTGGATGGAAGTACCAGGTCTGTTAGAATCAGAAGATGATGATGAAGATGATAATAATGGTTATCATATAAACGGTAATAACGGTGTTGTAACTGTTAAAAAGAATACCAAAGTTAAATTTAGTTCTGGCCCAATACAAGTATTTTCGACATTTTCTGTAACCGATTATGATAGACGTAATGAAGATGTCGATCCAGTTGCAGCATCAGCTGAATATGAATTGGAGAAACGTGTCGAAAAGATGCACGTTTTTCCAGTTGAATTAATGAAGGGACCTGAAGGTTTGGGATTAAGTATAATTGGTATGGGCGTTGGTGCCGATGCTGGCCTAGAAAAATTAGGTATATTTGTTAAAACGATAACTGATAATGGTGCCGCGGCTAGAGATGGAAGAATACAGGTAACCGAATAATAAAAAAAAATTGAAAAAAAAAAAAAAATAATACATATTTGATAATTTTTCAATTGAATCGAAATCTTAATTTTGTCTATATAATATTTATTGTCTTAGGTTAATGATCAAATTATCGAAGTAGACGGTAAGAGTTTAGTCGGTGTTACACAAGCGTATGCTGCATCAGTTTTACGTAATACATCTGGGCTAGTCAAATTTCAAATTGGTCGTGAACGTGATCCAGAAAATTCTGAAGTTGCACAATTGATACGATTAAGTTTGCAAGCTGATAAAGAGAAAGAGGAACGATTGAAAAGGTAAATACATACATATATGGAATGAATGAATGGTTATTTTATGATTTTCAACCATTATAAATGCATTTAATTTTCATATACGTAGACAACAAGAGGAATATTTACGTAGAACACTTGAATATTCAGAAGATTCAACACAACCAGCTTCAGCTAATTCTAGTGTTTCAGAAGGTCCGACAAGTCCTATAGTTGCAGAAAATCCAATGGAGGTAGAAGCAACCCATTCACAAGAGGTCGAGTCCCTCAAAAGACTTTTACAAGAGGTACGTAAATTTTCATTTAAAATGTTCCTTAGAACAGAAAAAGCAAAACGTAATGAATTTGTCCAAAAAAAAAAAAAAAAAAATAAATAAAAACATTGAAATGTGTTTTGTCTAACAAACAAATGTTTTTCTGTACTTTTTTTATATGCTGCTGCTGCTGTATAGCATAAAGCGGTAAAATATTTCTATAAAAATTTTGTTTTTTTTCATTTCTATTGATTTTTGTCTAAGAAAATGTGTTCTTTCTGTATAACGTGAAATTATTCTGTATGGTGTATTTTTTGTTGTTTTTATTTTCGTATTATGATGCACTGCTTAATATTATGGTTTTTGTTTTACTTGCACTTTTTTATCTTTTTTTGCTACACAATCGTGAATTTATTTATGAGCTTCTTTAAATATTGATTTGCAGATTTAAATTGATTAATTTTTAAATTTTTCATAAACGAATTATGGTAATCGTTAAGAGTAGGTTTCGACTTTGAAAAATTTCGAAAACAACAACAACGATTTTACATACAAAAATTTTAAAAAATGCCTTTGCATACCTTTTAGGTGCTAATAAAAATGAATTTTTGAATATTTTGATCAAAAAAAAAACATAATTTTATTTTGTTAATAAAAATGGAAAGATAACAAAGATTTTAATACTTTTTTTTTCTAAATTCTTCAGAAAAGTCCAAATTTTATTTTGATACCAAAATCATATAGACATATTTAGATTTAAAGTATGAAAATAGAAGTCAAAGTTGAACGATTTTTCAAAAAAAAAAACCCTCTCTTTTTTAAGAACTATAACTAAATTTCAGGACCTAAAACCAAAGATATGCTCTATTCAAGCACCACAATATCCTTCAGGCTACCTATATTCAAAATTTCATAGAAATTGGTCAATCAGTGTTTTCTGTACGAGGTGCATTTGGAAGCCGAAAAATTGCAATTTTGACAACTTTGACACCCTGTAAAAAGGAAACAAGGACATTTTTTAAAAAAAAAATACGCTCCATTAAGCACCACAATTCCTATTAAAGAATCTATGTTTCAAATTTCATTGAAATCGGTTAAGTAATTTCGGAGATAATTGGTGCACAAGATAGCAGATATCTCGGAACCTACTCTTAATCATTTTAGAAAAATGTTATTTTCAAGTACTGAAATCTTATACATTTCACAAAGTTTGTAGCATCAGAAAAAAATTAAGAGATTGAATGTTGTGATTTCATTTATTTCTTGCACTTTTTTGAAGTTTTTGTTATTTCTCTTTGTGCATTTCAATGTCACACATTTGTATTTTTTTTTTTTCATTTTTTTTTCATTTTGTTTGTTTGTTATTGTTTAGAGTGAAATGCAAATTATTCTCAAGGATGATGAAATTTTGAATCTAAATAAGCAGGTATGTTAGATTTTTTATTTTGCATGAATTTTATTTTATTTTTTGTTTTCATTTTTGATATTGATGCACAAATTAGATTTTTGTTTAAACATTTTTGTTTTCTATAATATCTAATTAAGAATGGAATACAAGAAGAAAATTGATGTTTTTTGTTTTCTTTATATTTTATTTTTTCATTTAATTTTGCTACATGAATCTAAAGCTCGTTAAACTTGAGACAACCGGCAATGAAAATGAACTGCTGAATGAACGTTTAAGACAAACCGAAAGAGAATTGGCGAATATTAAGAAAGAGGCTGCCAATTATCAGAATATGCTACAACAATCACAAGCTCAATATATGGCATTAGATAAAAAATATAATAAAGCAAAGAGGCTAGTTAGAGAATTTCAACAGCGTGAAGCTGATATGGTACATCGAGAAGAATTCTATTTGCAATTATTACAAGAAAAAGATACCGAATATAATGCTTTAGTTAAGAAATTAAAAGATCGTGTCATTAATTTGGAACAAGAATTACAGGAGACACAGAGAAAAGCCGGATTTCCAGTTTTATTACCGTATGATAGTACAAGTCTAAAATTAACACCACAAATGACTAGGAAACAGCCACCAAAACCATTATTTCAGAAATTAGAAACAGAATTATCGGATACCGAAATATCAGATCTATCACCAGACGGAGAAGTTAAAACGGCAACTGTCGAACGTAAAATTCCGATAAAAGATGAACTAGATACTGCTGTACCACAACATGAACTTCTCGATAATTCAGCGACGAAAACAAAAATCGATTTAGGTATGTATGATTGTATGATCGTTGGATGAATGTGAGTGGAACGATTTTGATGTCAAGAATCTAAAATTATTCCTGCATCTATTTCGTTTATTTTTTCAGCGTCTCGAGGAGCTTTGGCAAATCGTCAGTTACCAACAACTGGAAAGAAAAGTTTAAGTAACAGCAGTTCGGATTGTGCTCTTGACAGCGAAGATGACGTAGGTACAGACACGACAGCAATATCGAATAATGGTGGTAGCCAACAGCAGCAGTTGCAACAACAGAACGGACATCATAATGATGTTAGTGGAGGAGGATTGGGAGGTAGCTATAATAATATTGTAAGCAGTGGTCAACCGACAAGGAATCAAATCAATCAAAATGCAACACCACTGTATGCTCAAGTCGTTAAGGATCGTGACAATTACAATAAAACTCATCATTCCACAATACCGAATATTTACAAGAATACAAACAACGAAACGACAGGATCCTACGGTAAAGATTTGAACAGTTCATATGACAGTATTCTAGGATCAAATGATAAACTGTCAGAGAATGAACAATCGATAGATAACTGGATGTATCCGAGTCGAAGAAGAGGTGTAAAAATACCGCCAACAACATTCACAGATCAACTGAATCAAGTTTTGGCCGACAGAGAACGGTAAGTTTTTAGATAATTTTGGCACAGATCATATCACTTTAGGTTTTTCATATTTCAGACGATTGGGTGACGGTTCTTCTAGAGATTCCAGTGATGATTACACAGAAATAAATAAAACTCAAAATCCGGCTGCAATTATGACACAAAATTTAATTGTTGAAATTCGACAAGCAGTTAACGAAGCTCAACCCAAAGGTAAAAAATAAAAGCACAAAACGAAAATTACATTCGATTGCCCGATTTCATCCTTCATCAGTTAACTAGATTGTTATTGTTGTCGTTATTATATTTTTGTTGGTCTTACTTTTATCGTTTCGTTCTTTTTGTCTTTTCTTTTTTTTTTTTTTCAAATCTTAAATATAAATCTATGTGACAGTTAAAAATGTTGTTCCTCAATCCCTTTCTCCGCCTGGTACAGTTCCATGGCAGCAACAAGGTCCTCCGTCCCCGTCAAGCGTATCATCTGGTTCAACATCGCCTGGTTATTCACCGAGTCGTGGTCTTGATTTATCTGGGTCAAGTACGAGTTTTTCAAGTGATAAGAGAACTGCAGCTTACTGGAAAAATGGTCCAGTACATGAATGGTCAAAAGAGCAGGTATGACATAATGAGAAAATAATTTTTTTTTCTGGTCAAAATTTTCAATTTAATTTTTGTTATTATTGTTTCATTTTATGAATTTTTTGGGTTTTTAGGTTTGTCAATGGTTAATGGCGCATGCATTAGAACAGCACATTCCAAAATTCAAAGAGCATGGTGTACAAGGTGGTGCATTATTGCAATTAGATTCAAGAGATTTTAAAATTTTGGGTGTAACTGGTGATGATAAAACACGTCTGAAACGACGATTAAAAGAATTGAAGGCTGGCATCGAAAAAGAACGTAAAGATCAGGAACGAACTAGAAAAGAACGTGAAAAAGCAATACGTAAAGCTGAGAAAAAGGCAGAAAAAGCTGCAAAAAAGAAATCATAAAATTCCGAATATAAATAAATATTAAGGGTGGCATGCACATAAAAAAAATACTTTACATAGAAACTGATTGTAAGCACTATACATTTTATGATGTACCGGTGGAGTAGAACGAATAAAATAAAACCGTATGTACATTTTTTTTTTCATATTTTTTCTATTTTCATTCTGTTCTCTATCTATTCTTCTTGATTCTAATTTTAAAGAAAGCATGAAATTTTATTTACATAGTAATACGATACTAACTATTCGTTCGTTCGTCATCATGAATGCATATACGATTTTATTTAACATTTTATCGTTTTAACAAGAAGTGAAAAGTAATGAAATGAAGAAAAACAAAAGCAACAGTAAACTGTTCAAAAAATAATCCATTTTTCAAATTTCAAATGAATATTTCATTAAATATTATAATAAAATACAAATAAAATAAAATAAGAATATTGTAAGTAATCTACTATTACTATTAGTAATTCATAAGAGTATGTAATTAAGAATTTAAATCTTTGACAAAAAAAAAGAAAACAAAAACAAAACAAAATAAAAACAAGAAACAAACAAAAAAAAAAATCGAAAAAAATTCGATGAAAAGAACAAAAAATCTAATTTTTAAATGGATGGACTGAATATTTAAAACAAACATCAATAACAAAAAAGAAAAAATAAATAAATTAATATTTAAGTAACTTCTTTCTTATATATTTATCTCTATTTATACATAAAATTTCATTATAACAATTACATTACGTATAACAAATAAAAAATATCTATTGCTATACACATATAATACATTCAACAAAATAAAATATTTAAAAAATAAATTAAATATGTATGTAAACAATAAAACAAATCAAAAAAAAAGAAAAAAAAACATAAAAGTAAAAAACAAAACATGAAAAAGAAAATTCAATGAATTTTTATTCTTATTCAAATTTTATATACAAAAAAAAAATTTATAACGTACGTAAACACACATACACACACACACACACTTATAATACATGCGTCATATTTAATACATATATAATATTATAGTTATATAAATTACACATTAAACAAAAAGTAAGTAAAAAAAAAAATATAAAAAAAAATTATTTAAAAATAAAATAAAAAATATAAAAATTGCATGCAAATTATAATCTATTCATTAAAAAAAATGGATTTATTATTAAAAAAAAAAATATTTTATAGAATAAGTGCATGAAATGATATATTTACATATTTATTTACATATTATGTATGTATGTAATGCCGATTCTACATTCAATGCAGTGACTTCAATTTCGACTTTTATCTGAGATAAAGTGTATTCATCAACCTGGATAAAATACTACTCGGATATTTTTAAGACAACCTCGGAGTAGTATTATAAATATCGTTTGAACATAACCTTGTTATTAATAGCAACAGAACAAATAAAGATAATCTAGTTGTACTGTATTATCATCTTTGCATATAATTATCACATCATAGAACCGTTTTTTCATTTTGTAATATAAAAATACAATCAGTTGACATGTTTGACACACATGTTCAACCCGATAACGAAGTTCGAAAACAAATTTTATCTAGGTTGATGAATAAGCTGAAATTGTATCCGGCTAAAATATATCCAACGGATATATCCATGTTTGTGAATACCACCCTCAATGCAGTAGACTTGACAGTGTTACTTTTACATGTTGAGCATGCTGTGAAGTCGAAAGTCGAAGTCCAAGTTGAAGTTACTGCATTGAATGTAGAAGCGCCATAAGTGTATGAATGTAGATGAGATTATGTGTAAAGGGAAAGCAATGAAGATGTTATTTATTTATTTATTTTTTTTTCGTTTTTGCTTGAAATGTTCTTTAAATGATTCGATTCGAGTTTTTTTTTTTTTGGTTTCCATTTATTCATAATAATGCCTACATAATATGTACATATTCGGATGTACGAAATGTTTCATTGTAATCTGTATATGTGTATGCGTGCTTAAATTGAATTTTTTATTTTTGTTTGTTGTGTAATGTGTTTTTTAAGTGTGCGTAAAAAAGAATTTTTGCATTTTTTCTTTTTGTGTTACATAATTTAATCGATGATTTTGGTTAACAGACTAGACTGATCGAAAAAAATAAAATTGACAGATAAAAAAAAAATTAGCGAATATTTCGTTAATTTATTATTTATTTAATTTTCATCTAAAGAAAATGGTATTATAGGAACGATAGAAAAATATTTTTTTTTTTTTAGCTTGGCCCTGAATATAAACGTTAACTTATGTGCTATTTTTAAGTAATTAGGTGTCGTCAAGTATAACTTGGTAATCAAAATTTGGTTAGGATTTACATTTTAATCCCATTCGCAAGCGGACTGTATTGGTGGTGTAAATGATAGAGAGGGTGCCCCTCTCCCCATCAACAATCTGAAAAAAATTCGCAGCGCTCACCCGCCTTCAAAGGATATACCCTACGGGCATCTACGGGGTATTTCTACGGAAAAAAATTTGTTTCATCTTTTTCTTCAATATAGTAATATAACGGGTTGGACACGAAATCCCGACGACAAAATCCCCTTGACATAATCCCCACGACATAATCCCCGCGACATAATCCCCGACGACATAATCCCCGACGAAAAAATCGCCGACGACAAAATTATATATATATATTTTTTTTAAACATATACTTTTACTTATAAACACAAACAATAATTAGTTTTTTTTTTTTAATATAATTATTATTATATATGTACTAAATTGTAAAGATGTACAGAAAATTAGTACGGACCCCTGCGCAAGGATAATATTCAAAATCGTCATAAACTAAAATTAAAAAACATGCAGAGAAAATTAGCACGGGCCCCTGCACAAGTTTAATACTAAAAATCGAAAATAGTACATAAACCTAAAGTGCAATTATTATAAAAAAGTGCATACAAATGTTTTTTCAATATCTTTTCTTTTTAAGGGGATTTTGTCGTCGGGGATTATGTCGTCAGGGATTTCGTGTCATTCGCATATAACACGCTACCTTTGCTTGCATTTTTAAATAAAACTCAAAAAATAATTACAGTCAAGTCCGGATAAGTGCACATTGATCTGGCTAAAGATTGCCGTGCACTTATTGGTGTTGTGTAGATATCCAATAAGTGCACAATTGCACTTACGTTTAAGCACATATAAAATAAATACATACTCATATGTCCAACGTTCATATAAAGAAGTGTAACCAAATTTTTCTAGCAACCGACAAGACCAACCGACAAAAAGCACAAAAAGCAACCGACAGAAGCTTTCGTGAGAAAGGTTTTTTCTTTATTCTCTCTGTTTTCTCAACTTGTTATACATACACATACACATAACATTCATGCATTATATATTATATACATATTTTGTTATATGAATATGAACAAAACATAGGTACATTTCAATATCTTCAAATGATCATGTATATAACGTAAGTATCAATATTGAATTCATAATGAACTGGTATATAAATATGATATACGTTGATTCATATACATGAATAAACAACGTTTGTATATGGTTTGTATACATGATAACTGTGTATATGTATGTATGCTTTGGTGATAACGCGATAAAAATAATAGAAATTCATTCTAATACAATTTTAAAGATTAGAGTAACCGGTTTATATAATAAATTGTAGGTATGCATTACAACATGCTGCTGCTTATGCATAATAGCAAATACTATATAAAATGAATAATATGTGTCTATTAGAATCAAAAGGGGATCTAACACGCGTCTAATATTCCCAAGCGAAATATTGACAACTCAAATATTTTGACAAATAAATATTTATTTATTTATTTTTAATTAATTTAATTTCATAGCCTCCGCAATTTTTTTCAAAAAATTTCAAAACTTTACGTACTCTACACACGTTTCCTTCCACAATTTTTAGCTTGTAGAAATATATATGCAATTGCAAGCGAAAAATTTCACGGGAACTGAGTACCAGTCTTTTAAAAGTGAATATAAAAGTTTTGGACACATTCGATTTACATAAATTCATTTGACTGAATACACACTCTACTTCAGCATTTGAGAACGGAAGTACATAAAATCGGAATACGAAATTGGCAAGCTCTTTGAATGGCTTTTCTCCATTAGAATTAGTATAATTATAAATTTAAATCCAAAATTTTACAGAATTTTCTTATCTGTCCAATTTACAAAACTTAGTTTACCAGCTTGATATAGAAATTTAAATCTTTGCTGTAAATTTTCTTCATACATATCTAGAATTTCTTTCTTTACAGATTGTATGTATGTATGTATGAAATTTCTTTACAGATTTGAGATAATTATAAAGTTTTTTTTTCAATTTTGTTCTATTTCTTACAGTAATGATAGCAGAACTAGAATTACCTCATTCTGTCGTGAGGTAATTATTTCACTAGCTTAACCACTTTCTATACAGACGTACACACAATGTCAGATTTGCTTTCTACAAATTCACATACACATACATGCACACAAACATGCCCACTATTTCGTAGCAAAAGTTTACAAGTCCCGAAGATAATCAGGTACATATATCCTTTTTAATCTGTACACAGGATCAGAGGTTGTATGGATTTTCATTCACCTCCCGATTCGCTAACTGGCCCAGCAAAAAGTTTCTACATTTTCCGTTTCAGTGTGTGGAGAGATTTTCACAAGCAGTGTGTGGAGAGATCTACGAAGTGAAATTTCTAAATAAGGCAGATCAAAGATAATGTTGGTCATTTTATCTGGCTGAATATTTATTTAAACGAGAATACGAGTTCCATTAGCGGATTGAAGAATAATTTTTCAAAGCGATGAGAGCTATTTATCAGTTCGAGGAGGATGACTTTTGTACACAAAATTACCTTTATCCTTACCAGTATTTTCTGAAAAAACATTTTTTTTTTTAATATAGAGCATTTTAAGACGCATCTTTTGAGGGATAAACCACATCTGTATCACTTACCGTTATGAAGATATTGACGAAAAAGAAGAGAATACATTTTTTTTTTCTTACGGGATGTATCCTTTGAGCGGAGTGAGCGCCGCGAATTTTTTTCAGATTGTTGATGGAGGCACTCCCTCTATAATTTGCACCACCAACTCACCCTCTCCGACATGGGGTTAAAATGTAAAATTTTACTCAAAACTTTAACTGCAAGAAATTGACGAAAATGAAAAAAATTAACGAATTACGATAACGATTTTTACTTAAATCACAAAAAGTTTCAAATTACTTATTCGCCCAAACACTTTGTGTTGTGAGACTAACTAGTGTGTATTGCTTGCAGTGTTATCGTTCCATATACCTGCCTAAATTTTATCGTAAAATAATGTTTCAATTTACGGCCGGCCTAACTTTTACCGAGTTCATTTAATAATCGTAAATAATAAATTGAATTTTCCTTGAAATCCAATCCTTCGCATAGTTATTGTTACTTCTTACCTATATTTTTGAAAATTAATTTTTTGTTTATTGCATAATTCTGGATCCATCCATTTAACTTTTTCACTCTAACAACCGTCCACTTATTTTTATTATATCTAAACTCTGTTAAATCCTTTATCCTATCTAGATTAATTATTTATAAAATTGTGATAATTTGATCTTTAATTAATTACTTGAGCTACATCAGTTAAATTAAAATATAGTGAATAAATTGAATACTTTGGTTAGATAAAAAATTACATAAAAAAATTAATAATTCAATATTAGGATTATCATTTGTTTTGTTTTTTTTTTTTTTTTGTAATTAACATTGGGAATTTGATATAAATGATCGTTTACACAAGACATATTTATGTCTTGCCATTTTATGTCTTTCTTTTGTCGCCATTTTGAAATGTGTGGATGTTTATTTCGTTACCATTAATGTTTTGCTATTTGTGATAATCCGTATTACAAAAATAATTTCTCATGTTAAGCCATATGCCATAGCTGGTGTTCACACCATGGAGATGGGACACGACTTGCATAGACCACTCATGTTCCACAAAAGTATTTGTACGAGCGGGGAAGAATAGATAAGGGTATTCCGACTCACATGAGTACCTCTTTACACAGAATAAATTTGAAATTTTCTTTTAAATAATCATTTCAGACTCAAAATTTATTTAAACAATTCAAACTACAAAGGATTAAATTCTTTATTCATTCATTTTTGAAAAATTTTGAAATTTATTTTGAACTTTTGTATTTTCTATACTATCATATGTCTTATATTGAATAAAATGGAATTAAAATAAATCAAAATACCTGAAAATTTAGAATGAAAAAGGAAAACTGATGATAGGGCACGAAGAGGGAAAACACATTAAATTTTTCCAGTGTGATTGTTCCATCATGTGAACATCGCCATACCATTAAAAATGTCTTGTGTAAACTCTCACTAAAATTGGAGACACATTATAAATATTGAAATTCAATATTTGTATGAACTTTCAAAATGAAAATTCTATATATCACAACATTAGATCGGTTAGAAGATTATTTTATTGCCTTTCTGAAAAAAAGGTACACACGTATACAATTTAAATTTACTACATACACTGAAAAATAGTGCCAAAATGAAAATTATCTATGTATTATAATAAGTGTCTTTATAACACAAAAAAACACAACTAACATTTTTATGATAACTATATTTTTTCGTTTCCATAGGTAATTATGAATGTAAGTGTAGACAAAATTTTTACAATTTTATAAATTTTTTTATAATTATTATAATAATAACATAATCATTTATACGTAATTGCAAATATTTTGCTAAGCAATGTTTTAAACTACTATATTAGATGAAACTAGAAAAATAGAATAGAAAAAATAATTATTATTGTAAATGCTATAGAAATATCCTAGTGACTATATTGACTAATCAATTTAATTTTATACCTTACTGTATTTCTATGTTTATTGCACTCAAATGAATTATAATTCTACAATTAATTTTACTTATAAAAAGGTAAAAGATCGAGATGATAATGGTTACAGTTCGATTTGCAAAATGTGTATGTCCTCTGACACTAATTTGGAATTTAAAAGCTTATCTGCTTATAAAAGGTTTACCAATAAGCGCGTCAGAACTTTAAATTGATAACTACGCAATGATAACTACGTTCTGAAAATAATATCGCTTAAAAGTCCTTCTCGACTTTGTCTGACTGAATATTAGAAATGCACTTTATCAGAAATCCGAAAATATTAGAAGGAAATATTTCCCAACAATGATCAATTGGTTTAAGTGCTTGAGTCAATTGAACTTTCTAAGCCTTTAAATGAAAATCATGATGCGAAATTCTTCAAATTTTCCATGAATTTCTCGAAGAGAACAATGCACGAAATATACGGCGAACCGAACATGCATTTTGATAAGTTATCCTGTCATATTATTTGCCCCATCAGCAGCAAATCTTATCATATTCTTTTTGTTGTGTATATATGATTATTATCTTTAAAATACTTAGTTAACTATAATGCTAATAAGCATCACAAGATTGTACAAATATCAATTCAAAAAAAAAAAAAAAAAAAATCTTTAACTGTAAAATTCAAACATATTTTTACAACTGAGCTTACAAGTTAAATTCATCAACACATAGGGAAAATTTATTTTCTCCAAATAAATAAAAAATGTCTGATTTCTGATTGCTGAGCTCTAAATACGTTTTTTTACAATGCTGGTTAGTTTTGTATGGCCGCAAGTGATTTCAGACAGTATTTTCGAATCTTTAAAAGAAGCTTGAAGAGACTTAACTATATGCAAGACAGAATGCAAGACTGTGTTCGACAATGAATGCGCATAGTCTTGGTCGGTTGGTTGCAGTTCCTAGAAACAGACTCAATTAGCGCTTTGCGTACCCGTTTTGTTACCAAAGAAGCTTAGTCGTGGATAGTGGTTGTTTAGTTTCTATAGATTATGTATGTATATCCATTTCGTCTTGTTTAGGAATTACGACTGTATCATTTCGTCGTAATGAAGAATCTTCTGCATTATGCCCTTTTGATATTAAGAATGCTTTATCATATTATGTTTTATATTCGATCAGTTGTTATTGTTGTGGCCGTTAAAAGTTCTGACATTCCCATTGGTAAACCCTGTATAAAGATGAATGATATTTTTGTATTTTTCACTTCTATGTTAATGATTAAAAAATTGTAGCTGACTTATATGTACATATATACAATATTGAAATATTGTATCCTTAATTAGTTGACCAACACTATAAATTATCCTTCCAAATTTCAAGTTAATTATGTGTATTTCTTTTCTATTTTGTAATTCATGTGCTATGTGTCTGTATATGATTTATAAAAATTTGAGTGGAATTTGATTTTTGAAAAGAGAACGATAAAAAATTGTTTCTCATCATGTAATATGTAAGTATGTAATATGTAGAATAAAATAAATTTTTTTAATTATTCTTATTTAACTAGAAATAATAATTAAGTACTCGTATATAAATAGTAATGTAATGCATTTTTGTTTGTTTTTTCGTTCATATTTTTTTTTTTTAATTTTCTTTAATATTAAGTTCAATGAATGTGATTCATTTAAATTATAAATTTATCCCTACGCATGTTTTTACTATTTTTTGTTCTTATTATTTTGTTTATTGTATTATAAATTCTTCTATTTTTTTTTTTATTAATTTTTTGTTTTAATTTTCACAAAAAAAGAAAAATTTTTAGTTAGCAAAAATTATTTTTATATTTATTTTTTAATTTTGCTTTGCTAATATTTATTTAATTTATAATATTTTGCTGTTTTCTTACTTTTTTTTTAAATGTTTTACTTGCTATCTTCTCTATAATTATACTGGTCGTGAAATACTTACTCGTACCATAGAGAAAATTTATTATATTATGTATGTCTATACTCGTATTATGTATTGGAAGTTTTATATTATATAAAATTGAAATACTTAATTGAATCAATCGAATTTCGCATTATGTATTTAAATTTTATCGTGATCTCATGATTGTGTAACTAGATGAGGATGAGTTTCAATTACATATTCGAAATTTACGGTACTAAAATACATAATTCAGTTTTAAAAATTTTTTACGTCGAATACTTATCAATACAATACACCGAAATAGATTGGTTGTTTTTTAAACTCATCCGAATTCTCTAGTTTATAATCGAGATGGCAATGTGATTGGTATTAATTGATTATACAATATCAAACCATTAAATCATTACATGTACATATTTCTATCTAAGAAAATTATTGAATTTAAATTGCATATAAAATCCATTGTTATTATTCAATTTAATATCATTAGAAAAAATATATAATTTTTATTTGAATTAATTATTATTTATTTATTTTCTATTTAAATTTAAAGAAGAGTATATTTTCTTTTAAATAAAGTAAAGATCATCGGATCATAATGTATTTTCGATTTATCGAAATTATGTATAATTAACATTTGGCAGATAACGTTATTGTATTTTTTATTTTATTTTATTTTTTTTTTTTATCTAAATTTCCTAGATCTAGAATTTTTTTCATAAAATAAATGAAAATCATCATAAAGATAAAAAACATAACAAACAAAACTAATTATTAAAAAGTTTTTTTTTTTTTTTATTTGTATCACTGTATTTGTAATTGCACCATTTACATAATACATATTTATATAGCATAAGCATACATTATTATCTGATTATCTCATAGTTTTATAAATAATAAGCAAAAATTGAACATTAAAATAATACAAAAAACAAAAAAAAAACATTAGTAAAACTTATTTTTTAAAGCGAAGCTTTTAATTTTAAAATTATGTATCAAAATGAAAAAAAAAAAAAACAAAAAGAAAAATATTAAAAATAATTTAAAAACAAAAAATAAATAAAACAAGAAAAATTATAGCATCGAAACCAAGATTTAATTTTTAATTTATGTAATTTTTGTTTTTTTTTTTTGTTTGTTTAGTTTATTAAATTCTTATTTAAATAAAAATCTAAATTATAAAATTCGTATAAGTGTATATTATTTATAATATAATTTTAATGAAAAAAAAAAAAGAAAAGAAAAATTAATTATCTTAATTAATATTATTACTCGTGTATTTATTTATAAGTAAAATACATAATATATCAAGAATATTAATAATAAGAACAAAAAAAGAAAAAAAATAAGTAAATGATAAAAATGTGTAATACAATTTATAATAATTGATTATTTAAAAATTAAAATAAATAAGAGAAAAAAAACGAAAAGATTTTTTTTTTTAAAGTATAAAATAATAAAAAAAAAAAATAAGAAAAATAAATGAAATCAAATAAAAAAAATTAAATTAAAACTTAAAATTAAAGAAAATAAAAAATTAAAAATAAACAAAACAAAAGGAAACAAAAACTATAATTAATTAATAATTGTACTTAAGATAATATTATAAATTATATAGTATATAAAGTTTTTTTTTTTTTTTGCAAATTTATTTAAAAATTACAATGTGTTTGTTTTTACACATAAAAATCATAAATATGAATATAATAAAAAAAAAAAGAACAACAACAACCAACAATAAGAAAATAAAGTAAAATAAAAAATAATAATAAACGGAATATTGAAAAAAAAAAAAAAAGAAATACGAGTAGTTTGTAGTGAATTTTATTTTTACATGGACATGTGGTGCAAATTTACAGTCTACAAAAATTTTCTCCACGACCTGAATAATTCAGGAAGCTAAATAAAATATTTTTCGAGTCTGAATTCGGATCCATCAGCGTTCTAGGCAAGAAATGAAAAAAGAAAAACGAAAAGCTGTTCGTTCACACACACTCAGATTTTTTTTTTCGTTACGATTTGAAAACAAAATATGTATTTCAGATACAATTTTTTTCATTTCGAAATATTACCAATCATAAAGTATGTGAATCTGAATATTATGTAAGATTAAAGTGCCTTTACATTATTATCAAAACGAAAAATGTTTTGACATTATCATTTTACATGGTTTTAGAATATTACAGATTATCAAAGACAAAATATGAAAAAAATATTTTGTAGTATGTTTACACAATTTAATCATTTACTATGTTTATATACACTTACTGTTAATTCGCTCTACTATAACACAAACCGATTCGAAGTCTACTGTCACATGAATCTGAATCTGAATCTGAAAACTCGTTTTCAATATTTTTCTTTAAACTTGTTTTTGTTATAAAACATTTTACTTATAGATAGAGTGAAAATTAGATCATCGAACGATAACTAGTATGAGTGCCGAGTAAGGCTACGCGCAGACAGAAAGCGGAGCTGAGCTGAACTGAGCCGAACTGAACTTATAAGTACTGATCAGCTCAGCAAGAAAAAAATTGACTGCGCACGCAGAGAGCGGAGCTTATGCTTGCTTATTCTACAATTGTATAATCGATCATTGAAATTAAATCGATTATATTACGTATATATACTTGGTAATACGCCTACGTATTTCACAATCAGCAAGTTCAGCTGCTGATCGAAACAAACAACAAGCAACTGCAAATATCAGTAGCTGAAAAATCAGCACCGATAAGTTCAGTTACGCTGTTGATGTGCGCACATAAGCTACTTATTGTATTGCTTCATATGCATTGCGTATTTGTTTGTTTCATTCTTAGCTGATAAGTTCAGCTCAGTTCAGCTCAGCTCCGCTTTCTGTCTGCGCGTAGCCTAAGATGGTAAGACGTTCATTTTAATGGAGGGTGAAATTCCGTACATTCAATTTTGACAGCACAAAAAAAAAAACAGCTGTTGGTATCAAGTGTCATTATCATTTAATTCTTCTCATTCATTCATCACAACACAATAAAATCATTCATTCATTTCTTTTTCTCCGTACTAAGCTTAAAATATCAAAATGGAATGCACGTACAGAGCTGTGACTTGTCAAACAGAAATAAAAGAATTAATTCGTAATTTCAAATTCACCTTTACAAATGACGGCTGACGAAAACGCCTTGTAATGTTTACATAAAAAATATCTAATTGTCAAGTTTTTTTTTTTTTTTGTTTTTTTTTTTTGTTTTTTGTGATTGCTTTTACATTGAAAACCAACCATGAACCAACTATGGCTGGCTTATTGGAGTTAAGCCATTATTTTACGTTTTTTGTTTTTAGTTTTACACTGTTCGTTCAGTCTGCAAGTCTGTGATGAAGAGTGTTGAAATGAAATTTTGTGTGTGATTTTTAAAAATAAAATGTGATGGACTCAAATTCTACATTGCACGAATTCGATTAACATTAAGTAAATTCTCAAACAATGGGTGTTTTCAAAAATGGAAGCTTGCGACAAGTGTTCAAGCAACTTTAAATCAACTTGCAAACGTCAAATGTTACATTTATTAAAGTTTATCGTCAACTTAAGTCAAGATTTGCAACGTTCTTGATCGTTTTGTTTATCTTGAGTCCATTTATTTAAATTCCAGGTGTTACCATCTTCATTTAAGTTTTCATAAACATTTAAAACTGACATTTAAAATTATTGTTATTTATTTAAGTGAAATTATAAAACAAAAGTAATTATTAATAATTTTGAAATACAATACAATCCACTTCAAATAATTTTTTTAAATACTGGCAAAATGGTAACACGAAAATTTACTTCAAAACTGATTTATGTTCAAAAATGCAAGATTTCTTGACATTGCAAGATAAATAATCTTGTGGAAAGATACGTATATTTGAATTGATCGCAAAATGACGAAGTCAAGCTTGCATTTTTGAAAACAATGAATGAAATCGTTCTATTCATTGTATACACTATATGATGCATTTTATCTATACACTTCATTCTTTTGATAATAATGTAAAGACATGGTGAGTTTCAAAACGCCTCAAAAATGTGTTGTGATACGGCATCAAAACAGTTGTGATGCTAAATTTTAAAACAGCATTAATGCTTCGCATCGATATTGCAGTTCTACAACTTTGACGTTTTGAAACGAATTTATTGCTTTGTTTTGACAACAAGAAAAATGGTTCACCTCCTGCAGTACATAATTTCAAAATTTAATTAATTCATTCTTTACACTAAATCAAAAAAGGCGAAACAATTTTTTAATAAAATTAAACAATATATGGGTGGACATTATTTTATAGCCATTTTCGAATGACCAAAAACACCTTCAGTGTAAGTACTCGTATAATATAGTACTCTCCATTTTTTTGGAATTTGTCATTAATATTAAAACACTATAGACATTAAAAGTTCAATTTATCATCATAAAAGTACAAAATTTTTGTTTAAAACAGAATGACTTTTGGTTCCACATAAAAAAATTTATATAAAAATAAATCATTGAAATGATATTGAGAAAAAAAAATCTATTCAAATCTATTTTGCATCATAAAAATTCAGTATGCGTAGATTGCTTGACAGATGGGTATCAGATGCATTCACAATGAGTTTTGAAACTGTAGAAATTGTCATCGATTTAAGTGTTATAGTTTTGAAACTGTTGATTATGCATCGAGGCGGTATTTAAACGTTTTGAAACTCACCCACACTTTTATGTGTCTACATAAATGCTGTATAAAAAATACATTATCTGCCTTAATCCTTAAAATCAAATAAAATAATTCCCTAATTTGAATATTTCTTTTAGCTACATAAGAATATAAAATATTTTTTTATTTTTATTTGATCATTTAAACTTTTAAAGTTCTTATTTTTAAAAAAAATATAAAAGCGGATAATAATTAATTAATTTCTGATAGTAATTAAAATCTTATCAACACTTGTTTATAACAAACATTTTTTTTTCAAATTTAAATAAATACGTTAATGATAAGAAAATAAATTATTGCATTAAAATCTCAAAAAAATGTATACTCGTATAATGTAATAAATAAATTTTTCTTTTAGCAATAACAACAGCAACAACAACAAAAAACGACAATATACATATGTGATAAAAATATCATCTCATTGATGTTTATGTTTATATGTAAACAAATATGTTCGAGATTGTGTGTGTATTTGTGTTATTGTTTTTAACTAAGTATTATAAATTTATATAATTGTATTTATTTACTACATACCATACATATGTACATACCCGTACTTGAATAATTCTAACCAGTATACAGATAAAAACAGAATGAATGTTTTTTCTCTTTGGCTCTTTACAGAACATCGAATCTTACTGCCATCGCACAATTCCGGCGACAACTACAACGTATAAAGTAATTAAATGGGACTTTTACAGTTGAACTTTACGCTGTCGCTGTCGCCCAAATCAAGATGTATAGGTGAGCCATTCCGACAGAAAAGCTCTTTTTACAAAAGCTTGTGACGTCATTTCAACCGAAAAATGGTATTTTTCCTTCATAATTTTTACAATTTCATATTTAACATTTAATAATTTTGAAATAATAATGGTATTATAATACATAATTAAAAAATATGATACTATGATAATTTTAAAAACAAATAATAATTTTGAAATAAAATAATATGATTGCAAAAATACACCTAAAAACAAATCTAACGAATTCAATTCAGTCAAATTCAATACATCGTGGTAATTGCTTGCATTACAAACTCGGTATAAATGACGTAATAACTTAAAGCTTTACAAACAGCTTTTTCGCTCTGGCTCACCTTGTTACTCTGAACATCTTGGCCCAAATAGATTCTATTCTATTTTTCAGCGACAACGAGCCATTCACGACATGGATTTTGCATAGTAGTAATCTATTCGCAAGAAGCAAAAAAATGTAAAATTCATATGTATATATATTTTACGCTGCAGTTGCGCCCGAATTGTGCGAACTTTCGGCGATACGCTGTAGTTGTCGCCGGAATTGTGCGATGGCTGTTATTTTCAATTTTGTAATAATTTATCGGTTGCCAGACAATCTACAATCTACATACATTTATGTAGTACACAAGTTCATAGAGGTCGATTAAATTATTGTCAAAAAACAAAAATTAAAAAAAAAAACTAATTTGTCCCTTATTCATGATAAATTTAGTTTAAAAAAATTTAAAATTTTGCTGACAATATCTTATTTTCTGATTAATTTTTATTTTATACGTGATTTTTGTTTTTGTCTTTTTTTTTCTCAATTTGTGTGTGTATCGTGTACATACATAAATGTACCAATTTCATGCTACATGCACAATAATTCATTAATCACAATATTTGCAATAAAGTTTTCATCATAAAAAATAAATTACATTAGGCGATGCATTTAATTATCATCATCCTGTATTGTTATCAAAATGAAAGTTGAGCGAGAACGTGTATCTATGTACAGTGATCTGATCTACAGTGCAATCTACACACATGTGAACAAAATATAGTGCTGGAAATATGGATTGCCTCACTAAAAATTCAATATTTAAAAATGAAAGATTTTTTTTTTCTAAACTAAATTTTCGAAGCAAATTGAAGAAGATTTTAAATTAGTTTGTATAAATTCAGTGCAATTTAATTGAGTTTTCATACACATATTTTATTGAGTGAAAGTTTAGTTTTGGTTTCAAGATAGGGATAAAAGTTTGACTGCTACTGCAGGGTAATGAAGCAAAAACGAAGTATTTATATTTAATCAAAACACTTTCAACAAAAAATTGATGATAAAAAAAATAGTCAAAAAAGTATTTGAAGCCACTATAACACGTACAAGGAAGAGAAGAAGTCTTAAATGCAGATGGTTCGATGATGTTAGGGACGATTTTAAGAAATTGTGTGTGAAAAATGTGAATGATTTAGCTATAGAGACCAATAGGAATGGTGTCAGTGGTAGAGGAAGCAACGAGCAACATGAAAGAAGAAAATGAGGTTTGGTTAACCTCAATTGAAGACGATATTAATTTTTGTGTTTATTTAGAGCTCAATATAATCAAAGTTGGCTAAGAATTTTTAACGAGGCGCGATTGTTTTTGAAGTAACCAGCGTCTAACCTATACCGCAACACCATAGAAAATCTATGGAGTGTAAATACTTATGTAATACTTATACAATAATGTTTATGAGAGAGGAAAGAAAAATGGAAAGCAAATGCAGAGTACGTTAAACTCCAGTTCCACTTCCAGTAGAATTTTGGAATACGAAATATTAGTGATAAGCTTAAAAAATTTCATATGCATTGGATTTCACTTCTTACCTAACTATTGAGGCTATGAGGGTATTCAAATTTCCCTTCATATATTTTTTAGAAATTCATTAATGTTTTAGTAGGTATTACATAAGCTATTTTCTGTTTTCGAAAATAAAAATAATTTCAATTTCGCATAAGAAAAAAACAGTTTGGACATAACATTCTTTTTGTTTTATTAATTAAAAAAAAGTGCAATGAGGCTATCAATACTTCCACCACTATATGTATTTAATTTATGTATTTTCGCAAACAGTAAATCAAATAAGTAACTAGATTACCTGTTCGACTATAAATATAATTCGAAATATGTAATCAACATTGCCTACTTAATAAAGGATTTTGAGATAGGGACGAGTAGATGCTAAAATTGAACAAAACAAGGAAGGTAATCAGAAATTCAGATCTTATTTGAAGCAATTGCGAAGAACTTAGATTGCAGTTTTATATTTATGCATGTAGGCAACACTTTTAAAGATTAATGTTTCTGAAAACATTCCACATGCAAATGCAGTACTGTATTAACTTACAAACTTGACGAAACCAAACAATATGAAAACAAACCCAACGAAATTGATAAATAAAAACACAACAATTGTTAAGGTATACAAGATGTCGGCTTATATTTTTATTTTATTCTAGTTCTAGTATATGCATTAGCAAAAAAAAAAAAAACTTCGTGATTGATATAGAAGGAATTTACTGGCTAAAGAGTTTACTTGCAGTTTCACTTTTAGACCAACTGCGTGGGCAGATTCAGAGCTTTAGATGCAGTTTTTAATTTCTGACTAGCCCTAAGTTTTAATTGAAAGACATATCAATGCCATTATGTGTGAAATATGACATCGTTCAAATGGTCGTCGTGGCTTTGATGGGTGGCGCTCATCCGAAAAGTTCTATCATGTAGGTGATGCCAATTCACACAACGGCCTTTAAGAGACATTGCATCTTCAGAGAGTCACTGTTTGAAAATTGAGCCTCTCATATTAAAAAAAAAAAAAATTCCCAAGTCTTATACAGGATACAAGAAAAATAGAATTTTGAATGGAAAGCCAAAGTTTAATTTTTTCTCTTTTTTTTTTACATAAAAATTGCATGAAAAGCAAATATTAATTTGTTCCACTGTACATTTTTCTTTGCATAAATATTCTGAGATTCTTTTGAACTTTGTATAACCTTTGCAATTAAAGTAAATATTTTCATGATTGTACGTGAAGTAGCAAAACGATAGAAATAATTTCTCTGAAACTAATTGCAACATCGAAATTAGTTTACTGATAAGAATGATGGATTAATGGTATTTCAAATTTAGTAAAAGGAAAATATGTACCTACATAATGTATGTTTGAATGATACATTAAGCTTTTCAAAATATTCGGAATATATCTGGAAATTTATGGATAAGTATTTATTACTTTTAATCACAATTTACATTAAGAGCAAAACAACAAAGTTATTTTTTGCGGTATTTTTCAAAGTTCGAACGAGGATGGTATCAATTGAAAAAAATTTTTTATATTTTTTAAACTCTGATGATCATTACTAGCCATTGACCTGTTTTCTGTTATAAATGTTTCAAAGATGACTTATCCAAATACTTTAATTACTATCAGTTGTTTTAACATTCAAATGGTATACGTACCATGCAAAATGCATTCGAACAATTCATCATTTTTGAGCGACTTTTGATTTGTCAGGATCTCTTCGTTTTGGTCATGATTATTGTGACGTTGATAAATAAAGATCTTAATAATGTATGACGATACAATTGCCAATCGCCAAAATTAAGGAGAGACATGTGAGACATGAGAGACATTTTTGTATTACGTAGAACAATTGGCTCCCGACCAAATATCATTACCATGTGCAAAGTGGATAGTTTGATATTATTTTAGTCAGTTAATAAGGAATTTTCTTTTCCAATTTTCAATTTCCAATTTCAAATTCAATTCAATTCAATTTCCAAAATTTCAATTACAATTTTCTATGGATTCGATAAGTTTTTCTAATTGCTCATTTTTCGAAATCTTACTTCAAATTCATAAATGTCAAATGATGATCAAATTTTAAATTTCAGTTTATTACAGTTTGAAGCTGTGTTCAAAAATTCTATCGTTATTGATGTTTATGAATATTCGACATTAATAATATTAATTATCTCATCGCCCTAAATTTGTTGTAAAATCGCCTAAAATGAATTTTTATCGCGCAACAAATCGTGCTACAAAAATTTCTAGTAATCTTATTTTCAGCACTTTATCAGAGATTTCAGAAATTATTCGAAAGGATTAGAATTTTATAAATCACCGTGATTAATAGTTGTCAAATTTTGAATATTTTTTTCTTGAAAAATTAATAGAATCTTTTAATTACTTATTTTCATTTTATTGAAAGATGAACAAAATATTCGTTTGGAATTGCATCATGTAAAAAATTTTCCAATCTTCTTTGAAAACAAATTACAAATATTAAACAATGTATGTACTATATATGTACATCGTGGTGTAAATATTCAAAATTTTCATTTTACTCGAAATTTCATTTTCTAAACAAAATCAAAATACTGGAAAAATATAATAGAAAATATTTGAACAATCATTTAGGGAAGAGATAAGAATTTCAAATAATAATACTCGCATAGATTTGAAAAGTGAAAATAAATAAATAAAATAATTATTTTGTTTTTCCGTTTTTGTGTTTATTAATAAATAACTGATAGTACATAAATATATAAATAAATTTATATAATTTTATATACAAATACTTATATACATATCAAATGTTTTGTTTATAAATAAAATCATATTGATACGAATGATATGTAGAATATGTAGTACATATGTATGTATGTGTAATTATAATTATTAAAATATTTACATCATTATTCGTAGAGGTACATATTTAGAAAGTTCGAAGGGAAAAAGGGGATGAATTCATAAAAATATTTTCTTTCGTTTCTGAAAAGGTGTTCCACAAATTATAGATATTCAGATCGAAATAGTGAAGCAACTTTAGCATAAGTTTGCCCCCAACCAAATAATTTGACTGGAACGATGACGAGTGTTTTAAACAGCAGCCAGTATATTCAACACAAGAATTTAAAAGTTGTTCCTTAATTAACTGAAGCACATAAATAAGCGATACTAGAATTTACTCAAATAAATATGGTCAGAAATTGATCCAGCAAGATGAAGTAACGAACCAATTTCAAAATGCTTTAGTTCTTATGAAACTTTTTTAGATGATATTTTCTAGTAAGACAAATTGAATTTAGATTGATTGGACGGCTTCAAAAGATACCGTCAAAAGATCCTCAATATATTTCCAAACGAAATTTTAAAGGTATTCGCGTGATGGTTTGGGGAACGTTTACTTTGTTTGGATTTTTAGAGCTCCACTTTTTCCCCTCAAAAATAGAGCGTATATGAATTACATAGACATTTTTTAAATGGTTTTTGTTCATTTTATTGACCAAAGCTGAATATCAGAACTAAAAGTTGACTTTGTACAAGGTCAATTGCGTCTTGAGATTGGCTTATTCACTCACCAAATCTCAATCCTATTTTAAACCTCTGTGAAATGCTGGTAAGACATGGATTTGCTGAATATATACAATGATAATGAATATATTATCATTATTACCACCAATATTTTGAATATTTTTCTTGAACATTTTTCTTCTTCTTCTTCTGGACGCTACATTCCAATTACTCGGACTCGGGCCGACTTTAAATGTGACTTCAAATTTTCTCTATTGTCTGATTTAAGTTTCCAGTTATGGCATGCTTTTTTCAACATTGTATATCTCTAAAATCAATAACTTGTAAGAAATCTTAAAACTTTTAGGGTGGTATTCACCAACATAGATATATCCGTCGGATATATTTTAGCTGGATACAATTTCAGCTTATTCATCAACCTAGATAAAATTTGTTTTCGAACTTCGTTTTCGTGTCGAACATGTGTGTCAAACATGTCAGCTAATTGTATTTTTATATTACAAAATGAAAAGAGGTTCTGTGATGTGATAATTATATGCAAAGGTGATAATACAGTACAACTAGATTATCTTTATTTGTTCTGTTGCTATTAATAACAAGGTTATGTTCAAACGATATTTATAATACAACTCCGAGGTTGTCTTAAAAATATCCGAGTAGTATTTTATCCAGGTTGATGAATACACTTTATCTCAGATAAAAGATAATCTATGTTGGTGAATACCGGCCTTAGTGTCATTGTAATAATATGAAACGCACTATAAATAAGAATAATTTTTGACTTATTTTAACAATTTCAATCTGAACGACTTTTACTTCTTAAATAATATTCTATATACATACATATAACTGTTAAATATTTAATAGCGTTTCCAGTCATTGTAGTATTTCAGTATTTTCTTCACCACTCTGTTATCTTTTGCTTATTTTTTACCTTATCATCTTTCGATATTTTAACATATGTAGATACATACATAATATACCCTCATATAAATACATACATATATTATGTATGTACTTATTAGAATTTAATAGAACACTTAAAAATATGACGCAAGTTTCAATCATATTTCATTCTGATTTTGATCACTTAAATTTACATACTTGTACATGAATACACACGTAGAAACATACACATGTTAAAACTTAAATAATGATTATACTGATGTATTAATTATACACATACGAGTATGTGTCTATTAGAAGCAAAAGGGTATATGTTTTCCATGTTAACACGTTTTGAGAAAAACACGAAAATCGTTTTATTTGTTATTAGTATAAGCATCTGTAAATATGAAAATTGTTTGTTTTTAATTAGTTAGAATTATGAAAGTAGAATGCTGTTGCAATTTTAATTAAAAAATGTATAAATCACAAAAAAAGTTAGTTTGAAATTTGAAAAAGAGTACCTTTTGAAAATAACTTCTGAGAAAAGGTACCTTTTAGAAACTAACGTTTTAGAAAAGAGGCCGTATTTAAACAAAATTGTGATTTTTCTATCTATTTATTTCTTTTTTGTTCTTTATGGATCAATATGACATTCAAACTTATTCGATGAAAATCTAACATAGAGGAATAAGGATGAAAATCTACAACATTTTGAAAATAACTTTTTGTATCAATAAATCTATTGCATTGGAATAAAGACTTTTTGATAAATATACATAGTATTCACTGGAAAAGATGCCTTTTTGAAAATAATGGTGTTTTTCAAATCAATTTTTTAACTGGCCGGTACTCACATCGAAAGCTAAATTTTTCTCCATATAAAACCTATGTAAAAAAAATGTCGCAAAATTGTTAGCTAAATTTTTAGTTTCAAATTTCGCTTACTGGTACTCACTTCTAAACTAAATTATTTCGGTGGAACTTAATATTGGAGAGTTGTGGAACTCATTTTTCACAATCATTTTATTTGATCGAGCATATAAAAGGCAAGCGAAATATTTTGACAAATAAATATTTATTTATTTATTTTTAATTAATTTAATTTCATAGCCTCCGCGTTTTTTTTTTCAAAAAACTTCAAAACTCTACGTATTCTACACACGTTTCCTTCCACAATTTTTAGCTTGTAGAAATATATATGCAATTGCAAGCGAAAAATTCCTTATCTGTGGTACCAGGTACTAGTCTAAAACGTAAAACATACCCTTTTGCTTCTAATATACACATATGGCAAATGAATTTATTTATTATGCACTCGTACATGTAGAGCTACTTTATATTAAAGGTCATTGCTGATTTATAAAATTTTCTCCATTTACATTTGCAGTTTTATTATAAAAACAAACAGATCTTTCGATTTGATTTGTTGTTATTTCTATATTTCTTCTTCATATCTATAATATGAATAGAGAATAGACTATATAATATGATAAGATGTAAATATGAATGATATTCGTATGATATATGCTTTTATCTGTACGTACATAAATTTAAGTATGTATCTAGAACTTTTTAGATGAATATGATCTCAATTTCATTCATTATTTAACTCTATAGTAATCAATTTTAATCAGTTTTGATTCAGTATTCAGTTAAATTCTTACACTATAGGTTGTTCAATAAGTTTTTACGTTCACTAAAGAAAAACACGATTTCATGGCTTGAAATACATTTATGATTTCAATATAATCTCCCTGAACATCAATATGTATACACTTATCCCACCGACCTTCTAATTTTTGGATTCCATTCCTAATGTGAGAAAACGGAAGATTATCGAAATATACGCTTTGAAGATTGCAATTACGAGTGGGTTCAAAAATTCAACACTGCGTTAGTGTTGCAAAAGAAACTTTCGTCCACATTTCAAAAAGTAATCATGACTGAAATAATGTGTTCATTTTTGCATTTTATTGATGGTAACACTAACTTATCACAAAGTCAATATTTGCATCATTATTTTTGATGTTGCAATGAATAGATAACCTCAAATTCGTGACGTTCAGTTGGTTGTAAATTATTATCAACGCTATCATGGATCAAGAAAACAATGAACAGTGAGTTTAATATCAATATTTTGAATTTGGTTTATTTATTTAATTTATTTTTGATTTTTGTGAATTTTTACCGATTTGTAAAATTTTAAAAGACAACAAAACTTTAAAACTGTTATAAAATTAATCAGCATCATTAAAGCATCGCAACATAAATAATCAGTGTTGCGCTAACACTGCGGCAACACTTCTTCAACACTGCAAAATTATGATTAAATTTTTTAACCCAGCCTACCTCTTCGTTCGATGAAAATAGTTTCCTACGCTCTACGCATGAATTCTTTGAGGTGTGAGAACAGACAGGGTAAAATTCGGCGAACAGGGTGGATGTTGTAATAATTCGTACTTTAATTTCATCAATTTTCGTGATGGTTTTTTCAGCTGTATGGAATGATACGTTGTTTTGATGAAAACTGACTTTTTCTTTCTCTAAACCAAATTTTTTTTTTTTTCACGAATCTTTACATCCAGCTTATCCAAAAAGATAAAAGGATGTAAAAAAAAAAATATTGAAACACGTCAACTTTGATTAGCTATATAAACATACGAATGAGCTGACAGATCTACATGAAATTATAGAGTCTACACGGTTATCGAATGACAAAACTTATTGAACAACCTATTTTAGTATATAAAAATATATTTTTTATTGACTTTAATTTTTATGGTTGTATACCAATACTTTTGAATCTTACTGTATATTGTTTAATTATATATTATTATGTATATTTTGCCAAATAATTTTTTATCTTTATCATGTAAATTATGCAATAAGAAGTTCTTTATGACCATACAAAGTAAAGCATTTTTTCTCCTAATCTAATACTTAATGTTCATACATAATATAAAAATAGAAAATCTAAAATGAACAACGAAAAACTCACGTATGTATGCTATTATGAAAAGAAATTGATAAAATGAAATAACTTTTCATATGAAAACATTTTGTAATCATTAATTTTGGTAATAAAGGTTATCAAGCAATTATTCAGGGAATTTTATTTTGTGTGTGATTATTTGGAGGCAAAAATAAAAAAAAAAAAAAAAAAAAAAACAAAATAAAATATAAAATTTAAAAAAAGAAAACAAATTTATAATTTGTTGAATAAGTTACTAATCTTCGAATAGGTTGAAAGAAGGTGAATTGTGACAAAATTATTCCATATAATGAGGGTATATATACGTGTAATTTCAAATCGTGACTTACGCATCGCGTAATTTTACGATCTCGTAACCGTAGGCCAAAATGATGTAAAAGCACCTTGTAAAATATAAATCGTAGTGTTGTAACTTAACTCTTCATAAATTCTTATTTTTGTCACACAAACTGAACAATCTTCTCAAAATGAAAACTAGAATTTCAATTTTCAAATTTCAGCTTGTAAAATTGATAACTTGTCAAATCGTGCTTTACACAAAATTTATTTACGAACTTGATTTACGCGACTAAAAAATTTCATTCATTTATGCAGAGCTTGTAATTCTTAAGACAAAGGAAAAAGTTACGAAGTCTCGAAAAATGCAACCAATTACCTCTTTGTTTATATAGTCATGTAATAATTTTTCTCATATAGAAGATTGAAATAAATTCTATTTTGCACTTATATTTTTTGCATTTACTTCTGAACACGCATTTAATCGTATGCACAAATGTATGCTTGAGCTTCAGATTAAAAGAAGTAGATATATATTTATCTTTTGATCTTGTATAATAGTGATCTGTACGTACATTTATATATAAATTAATTTCTTCTTCTTCTAACGTAATTATTATGAAAATAACAATTTCCTACACAGTATAACGTATTACCGTATTACCATAAATAATACTCATCGATAAAATATGTATAGAAACGATTTGAAATAAAAACTCCTTTTAGGAACATTTTCATTTACTTTGTATTTGTATATGTATATATAATTATAGAACGCATGTACACATAACAAAGCATGTTTATGATGAAATGTGCCTACAGAATTAAATGATACAAAACGTTTCATTTATATTATAATTTAATGACAAAATATCTAAATCAGATCAGTATTTAATTATACTACATAGATTGTTTATTGATGATGCTGAATCAGCTTAGCATCATCAAATAATGTTTTAACTATTGACGGAATATCAAACAAACAAAATAATAATAAATCCACATGCAAGCAAGCAAATGTTAAAATACACATATATGTACATTATAATCATATATGTATATGTTGAACATTTATTTTGTATACACACATGCATCACGCATACATATTTATGGATTTGTGTACCACTATAATAAGCGGTTGATAATTTTTCAAAATAATTTTCTATAGGGCGTTTATAAAATTGCGTGTAAAAATTCACCGTCACAGAAGACAGAATATTATAACACACAAGTAATAGTCCGGGAGGTAGCGTTGCAATTTTTCTAGGAATTTTATACCGAATGAATTTTATTTTATTTCAAACAGTTGTTTAATGTTCAGAAATCAGTAAAGTGAGCTTCATTTGTTGCACTATCGGTGGACCCAAAAGAGATAGCATGAAGAAGTCATTGGAAAAAAATCTGCCTCGATGAATTTTATACCAAGCTAAACTGTATTAAATTATTGTTTCAATCACATTTTTTTAAAAAAATAATTGTCAACTGCATTACCGAGGGGGGGTTAAATGTCAGTCACGTGCATAAATCTAAATAAATTTAAATTTAATAATTTAAACATAAATTTCACTTTGCTTACTATGCTTACTTAGTTATTTTAAAAATAAAAGTAAGATATGTTAAAGTAGTGAGACTTTTACTGCTTGAAATTCCTTGATGCTACAGTACAAGTACATATTAATAGAATTTGAAAATGTTTATCACGCTGACTGACGGTGTTAGCCCCGGCAAACATACAGCTGACAATTTTCTTTATTATTTTAAAAGTATAAAAATTGAGATGTATAATTTTCATAAGGTATAAAATCAATTTATTTTTCAAATTTTAAATGAGGTTTATGTACGTGACTGACATTTAACCCCCCTTCGGCAATACAGCTGACGATTATTTTTTTAAAAAATGTGATTGAAACAATATTTTTTTAATATACAGTAGTTTCGCTTGGTATAAAATTCATCGAGGCAAATTTTTTTCCAATAACTTTTTCATACTGTCTCTTTTGGGTCCACCGCTATCAGTGCAACTGACGTTCGGAGCTTTTATGTGTTAGGGAAAAACCAAGTTGTATAGAGTAACAAGGTAAGCCATTCCGACGGAAAAGCTCTTTTTTTAAAAGCTTGTGACGTCATTTCAACCGAAAAATGGTACTTTTCCTTCATAATTTTTACAATTTCATATATCACTTATAATAATTTTGAAATAATAATAATATTATAATATGTAATTGAAAAATATGATAATATGATCATTTTAAAAACAAATAATAATTTGGAAATAAAATAATATGATTGCAAAAATACACCTAAAAACAAATCTAACGAATTCAATTCTGTCAAATTCAGTACATCGTGGTAATTGCTTGCATTACAAACTCGGTATAAATGACGTAATAACTTAAAGCTTCATAAACAGCTTTTTCGCTCTGGCTCACCTTGTTACTCTATACACCTTGGGGAAAAACTATTATTGTTATGATTTTCAGCCGGTGTAAAATGACGACTCGCTCAACTATATAGTGCTACCTCCCGTACTATAATAATAATTTAAGGCTCAGAAATCGTTATGAAAACTATTCGATATATAGACTTTTCTTTAGGGGAAAGGAGAGGCGTTATATGGGCTTGTTATATTCAGTGACTGGAATGTCAGTTTCAATAGGGCAATAATTAGAAGTCACGACTATGTCCAAATTTGATTATAGGAAGAGACAGGGAGAGGGGTCTTAGATCCAATGACTAGAATGTCAGTTTCAATGGGACACTAATTAGAAGTTACGAGAATGAACTTCCAAATTTCAGTACATCGATTATCGAAAATATCGATTTTCTTATTTGTTTCAACTTCCGACCCTGTAATATTCATCAATATTTCATTCTGTATATCATTAATTCGGAATGTGTGAATATAAGTATGTACGTCATGCATGTACACACATTTCACTTGCAATTTGTATAATGTCCAACAATTACTTATAAGTATATCTGTCTTTGATACAAGTCATTTTTTTTTTTTTCAGTGGTAAAAAACTTTATTTTATTTTGTCCCATTACTCAATTTACCAATCAATTACCCTGCTCCATCTCTGCTATACACTTTTTTCTAAAAATGTTCTCATGTTTGTAAACTTGTTATCATTATTAATATTTAAATATATGTAATTATTTTTATTATTGATTTGTTATGATGGTGTAAATACATATATGTATAGTATATGTTATGTATGCACTCGTACTCGTATATAAATTATTATATAGTACATAACATACAATACGTATACATATGTACATATGTGAGAATGCGCAAACATACAAATAAACAATAAATGATAACGGTCGGTATAGATACATACTTATATATATACTTATGTATGTACATTTACGTATAAATGTTGTGTTTCATTTTTATTAATATTATTTTTGTTATTTTTATTATTATTATTATTATCAATTCAAATTGAAAACAAAAAAAAAGATATAAATACGAGCTGCAGGAGGTCTTTGAATATCATTCACTATTTAAAATACAGAGAATTATTGAGCATAAAGTGCACATTGAATTAAAAATAATTTATTATCTATAGTATACATACTTGAATATTTAATACATAATTTGAGGAAGAAATAAAAAAAGGAATTAATAGAAAAACAATTTTTCATTTTCAAAATAAAAGAAAAAAATATATACATATATAAAAACAGAACATTTTCTTGAACGAGTGAATTATTATTATATTATTTGTGAACAAAGACAATTAAGTAGAAACAAAAATAATAAAAATCAGAAAAACTAAAATAATGACAGGATATAATGAAAATGGTAGTACTTGCAGTAGTGATAAATCATCCAGCACAAAAAATTCTGGTGGAAATGGAATTGGAAAAGGATATGCTGCTAGAGAGGATCCATTGTAAGTTACATAATATTAAGTATATGTGTATATAATATATGTATTTATTTATAAGGTTCATACATATAAACACATGCATGTAGGAAAAAAAATTGAATTGAATTGAAAAAAATTGTGTAATTCTATACAGAAAATAATAAGAAAGTACATTAATTCAATTCCTTAAATTATTATTAGAATACATTCATACATTGTTATTTTCAAAAGAATATGAAAAAAAAAAGTGTTTTGATCGCGCATTGTAAATTAAAATTCTTCACAATTGCTGTGGACATTTTTTCAATAATTTATTATTCTTTATATATGTATATTTTTGATGTTAATTAAGTATTTTTTACAAAGTGGTAAATTAAAAAAAAAAAATAAAAAATTCTATAAAATATTTATGTATAGGAATTTTTCATTTCTATACATTTACAAACTACAAAAGTTTTGAAAAACTACAAAGTTAAAATACTTCGCAGTTCCTAAATTTTGTTATTTCGTACGTTTCGTAGTTAATGTTTGGCAGTTTTTAGTTGGCATAGAAATTAAAATACATATTTGAAAATAAATATAACAAGTGAAATAAAAGCAATTACGACAATAGTAAACCACGAACGAATTTTTATTTGGTCGTTCATTTCAACAGAACTATAAGAAATTTGAAATTATCTGAAAAATTATAGTGAACTGAAAAATGAAAAGAATCTCCTTATTATTTAGAACATTTTTAGAATAAAATTACAATCTTGTATTAGAGTAAATTTACAAAAATGTTTTAGTAATCCCCGCCGCACTGTAACGCATCTTGTATAATTCAGTACATTTGAAATTTTCTGTCATTTTCATTTTTTTCTACGTTACGGTAACGACCAAAAGACGGAATTCCATATTAAATACCAAAAACAAATTACCTAAAAACTGAGATCTGAGAAAAAATTAAAGCGAAAATGACATCAAATATGCATATTGCACAGCATTTCGTAAATGAATTACGTGGCTAATTATTTGAAGAGTTAAATTTACTCGCTTCAAAAAGAAAAATTGTGAAAATTCTAAAACACAAGCTGTATACTTGAATTTTTTCAAATAATTTCACTGAAGAAGCATAAGCATCTATAAGAGTTATGAGTTATTGAATAAAGTTCAATTTTTTATTAAAAGGAAAATTTACTATATCAAATACCAGGGCCAGCTATTCATTATAAATAATCATTACTCATCATATTAATAGCTGCTTTCGATTTGGCAATTTCAAGTACTTGCGAGTAGATAAGGTAAAGGTCTGTGCTAAACCATCTACTCGCAGCAGCTATACTAATGGACATTTTTTCAAGTAGATGCAAGTGGTTACGAAAAAAATTTTGTGTCGTTCGTTATGACAATTTATCCTGGACACATTTTAGTACTCGCAAGCAAGTACTTGAAATTGCCAAATCGAAAGCAGCTATATATGTCATGTCATGTAACATTAAATCATTCATTTAAAAATTAATCAATTAAAATTATTAAAATTACATTTTTTTAAACAACAGTAAAAATTATCAAAATTATTCTCTCATTATCTATTTCTATCTCTATTTCTTTCTTATAATAAATTTACAGACAATATCTTCATCAACATGGTTCCATTGACGATGATGATCCAGAAGAAACTTCTGAAATAATGTTAGTAGAAAGATTTTTATGTTTTCCATGTGTTTTTGTTTCATATCATCTAGAAGTATTTAATTAAGCGCATTATCCCGTTTACATAAACCACTTTAGCACAATGGAACGCAGTCATATCACGCAGTCACTGTTACAAAGTGTCACTTAATTTAGCTACGGTTGTCGATTGATAATATTGATTTCTCAATTCAATTTTATTTTATATTTACTTTGTCCTTATATACATATATTGCGTTTGGGGGAAACTTCCGAATTGGTGCCGCCAGATTTTGAAACGAAACCTTCCGATAATGATACTTTGCACTGCAAAGAGGACAAAAAATCCTTTCAAATAATACAACAAAATATATATGTCATCTTTCAAGTTTTGAAGTTATAGCGTCATCAAAAAAAGTTGAAAAAGTGATTTTAAAAAAACACGAAATTTTGACTTTAAGTCTTTATACTTTAAGAACCGCTAATCCAATCAAAATGAAATAAACTGTGACAAATAGAACAGGAAGTTCTCATTCAAATGGTTTATCAACTAATCTGATCCAAGATCTTGATCTGGAGAAATAACGGATTTCGTAAAACCCGCCATTTTGGACCAAACATTTTTAAGGGTAGTTTGCGTCCTCAAGATGAATTTGCGCCAATAGAGACATATACCACGTTAAAGAGGACATTCCAAAGTATCATTATCGGAAGGTTTCGTTTCAAAATCTGGAGGCACCAATTCGGAAGTTTAGCCTTGCATTTGCAGTATAACTAAAACATGAGATTCCATTAAATTGTGCTCAAGGTGGTGGGATTTATTCATTCACGTGATCTTCATGAAATAATTGACGGTAATTAAAGATTACACAATCGATATTTGGAACGTTTCTGAAATTCTGTTTACAGGAAAAAATATCTCATTTTTAACGTCACGCTCGTTTTATTTCGTGTCTATATCTATAACATAACGTCATAACCGATCAAATTAAGTCACTGCAAATCTAGAAACTAGATCTCTAGATGATGTGTACAATTTATTTGTTATTGTTTTTTGTTTTCGTTTTTAATTTTTTTTTTTATTTTATTCGCTTTAAGTTCCACTTTTTATTTTTTGCTTATCTTATGCGTGCCGATAACGAATCGATTTTGTTGTTTTTCACGTTTCATATCATGCCTTAACAACATATTACACTTTACATGTTCAGTTGTCAAAATATGTGTTATACAACAAATTTTTATCAATCAAGAAACTAATTAAAACTTCCGTATAATTATAATTACAGCTACACATATGAAACAATTAAAGAAATAGCAGATTATTTATTGGAACGGACAAAAATTCGACCACAAATTGGTATTATATGTGGATCAGGACTAAATTCATTGGCGGATTGGTTAAAAAAACCCGAATCATTTTCATATGAATCGATACCAAATTTTCCGATATCAACAGTTGAAGGACATGTTGGTCGAATGGTATTTGGTTATTTGGGTGATGTTCCGATAATGTGTATGCAAGGACGTTTTCATTATTATGAAGGATATCCGTTATCGAAATGTTCGATGCCAGTACGTGTTATGAAATTGATTGGTATCACACATTTGATAGCTACAAATGCTGCCGGTGGCCTAAATCCAAAATACAGAGTGGGTGATATTATGATGGTCAGAGATCATATAAACATAATGGGTTTTGCTGGTAATAATCCATTACAAGGACCGAATGATAGTCGTTTTGGACCACGTTTTCCACCAATGTCAAGTGCATACGATCGAGATCTGATAAAAATTGGTAAAAAAATCGCTAAAGAAATGGGTGTCGAAAATAATATACATGAAGGTGTATATACATGTTTGGGTGGACCAAATTATGAAACTGTAGCAGAATTATGTATGCTAAGAACATTAGGTGTTGATGCTGTCGGTATGTCAACGGTACATGAAGTTATAACAGCCAGACATTGTGATTTAACTGTATTTGCATTCAGTTTGATAACAAATAAATGCGTTACAACATATGATAGTAGTGAAGATGAAGCTAATCATGAAGAAGTCGTTAGTGTGGGTAAAAGTAAACAGAATATATGCGGTGAATTTGTATGTAATATGGTAAAAGCAATTATAAATAATTTAAATCAAGAACAAAAATCGAATAAATAAAAAGAAATGCAAAATAAAATCAAAATAAGAAAAAATAAATAAAAGAAAATATTATGTAGGTATATGTATGTATTTTGTTTACGGTTTTTTTTTAGAATTTGTTCCAAAACAAAATTCTTACGTACGAGTATAAGTTATAGAGATAAGAAAATTACGAAAAAAAAAATAAGAAAACAAAAACAAAAGTATAAACTTAGGCAATGATAAGAAAATTCATACGTATATTAAGAAAATAAAAGATAATAATAATAATAATGATTATGGAAAATAAATTAATTAAGACTTAATGATAATAACCACTCATTTTGTTTGAACTGTAACCCTGATACGTATTATGCGTATTTTTTGGAATTTTTTATTTTTACCGACTACTAACACTATTACAGAGAGGATCTAAAATGACCACTTTACAGCTTGAATATTGAAATTGGAAATTGTTGACAAATTTTATAAATGCTCTGTTCTTTCTACTTAATTTCAATTTAATGTTTAGAAATAAAATAAAATTCTTATTCTGATCTATAATTTTGAGAGACAATAAGCCAATAAGTTTTCATTGATAAATATAATCAGAACAAATTGATTTTTCATTTTTTCTTTTATCCAATATTTTCCATTTGTCATAATGTCATCGTGATAAAACATCAAATTATTTATGAACTGTTCGGAATGTGTCGGAAACGGAATCGGAACCATATTTGATATTTGTTGTGTTGTTTCAGTTGTTTAAAAGTTGAGTTCAAATTCAAATTTAATTTTTTAAAATTTTAAAGATTTTTAATGTACCCCCTAATAATATGCAATCATTCGAAATAATTTTATATTCGTCAGTTACAAATAAATATCAACTTTGAAATATCGATTAGTATTCAACTATTCATGTATTGATAATTATTTATGTAAAAATCAAAATAAAATGAAAAAAATAATAATTAATTGAATTGATTGAATTGATTGATTGATAATAGAAAATTTGAAAATGTTTGTCAATCAATTACCGATTTATTATAATGAGATGACAATGAAACGTTGAATAATTTTAAAACTACCTATCATCGGTAGTATATTATTTCCATAAATTTGTACAGGCATATACATACATAATGTATATTGGCATTTGGCAATGTTATAGCAGTTTTATTATGTTATACGTTACACGTTATTAGTTACACGTTCTGTAGTGCATATTAAACATTAAAGATAATAATTAAATCTCATTTGATTGCAATAATTACACATTACACCTTACGATAAGTGAATTAGTAATTTTAAAAAAGAAAAGTATTTTAAGATATGTATGTTCCACATACGTAAATATGTATCGTATTGATATGAAAACTTATATAACAAAAACAACATAATGCATGAATTTATTTATTTATTTATTTTTTTTATTTGTTTTCAAATATACTCCTACACACAATATGAAATTTTATGCCTAAATTATAGTTCAAACTTCAATCTAATAAATAATCAAAAGGTGATTCTGATAGTTATAAGTATGATTCGGATCTGATATTTTTTTCAATTATTATAGGAGAGTGGTCAGTAAACTGCCTCCCTCCTGCCCACACCACGACCCTCCAAGGCCTTTTGGTTGTTACACCACTACAAAGTTAAATCTATTCAAAAAATATCTTAAATTAAACATACTAACAATTCAATATGGGAAAAGTTTGTATTTTTAGTCTAACCTGCGCTTCGTTTCTGTATCACTTCTCGATTGGTTTTCTCGACTGGTAAACTCGATTTGACGTCATTATGACGTCATTCTCGATCGGCCTGTTTCTGTATCTGTGGTGAATCGAGAATCGAGAATGTAGCGATCGAGAAACTTCTCACCTATAATTTTGGTAGTGAGAACTGAAAAAGCCGTTGAATTTTAAAATTGTAATACGGTAATAATAATTACAATTTTATTTATTAATAATTATTAATAGTGATAATAATAATGTATATTTGTTATTATAATTATAAATTTAAGAAAAAATAGTTTTTATATATAATATTATACCTATCCTTATCTATAAAAGAAAAAAAAATAAAAGCGGTGTAAAAAAAACTAAGAATAATAAATTAACATACATATAAGTATATATATAATATATTTTTTATTTTTATTGTAGAGGAAGGTCAGGTAAAACTAATAATATACATATTATAATTAAATAATATAATATATTGCACGTAAAATTTATAAATTTTTTCAAAATTTTCAAGATTTTGTTTTTTTATGCTTCTAAATAAAAACAAAAGAATTATATTTAAAGACGCAAATGGTATTTATAGTTTATAAACAAGAAGGGAAATTCGAATTCTTGTTTATTATAATTAATACCACTGTAACTTGATATCACTGTGTAAAGAACATTAAAATTAAATTCATATTAACAATTTAAAATTGTACTAATTATTTTTGTATTTAAATATGTACACATATGTATAACATAAATTCATAAAATGAAAAATATTCATTAAATCGAACTGCAATATTCATACATATAAACTTTTGTATGATAGAAATTTCAAATATTTGAAATAAACGTTTAACTATGTAATTAATATTGAAATTGTAATTAATACACTAACCATTTAAATGTCAAATTGTTTCATTCCCGATATTCCCTCTCGATTATAGATACTAACCACGATTTTCTCGATTGGTGAATTTCGAGAGATACAGAAACGCAAAAATTTTTTGGATCGAGAATTACCAGTCGAGAAGCTGTGACGTCACTTTCAGTCGAGAACTTCTCGACTGAGATACAGAAACGAAGCGCTGAGCCATCTTAACAGCTACCCGCATACACCTTACTTAACTTAGCTTATATACTATAGATAAGATCGGATATCTGATTTAAAACAGAAAATTGAATTCAAAATGTTAAAAAGTATGTTTTAACTAAGTCAATTTTAAAGATATCAAATTGACATTAGGAGTTTGTGTCCTGTTAGGAAACATTTACAAATTTTTAAGGATTTTAATATAAAAAAATAGTATTCAATTTTATTTTGTTTATAAAAATAAAAATATAACAAGGATATTTATTTATATTATATATTTTTTTTGTAAACACTTCAGAAAAGTTCAAATTTTATTTTGATACCAAAATCATATAGAAATATAATGATTATTAAGAATCAAATGAGGCCAGAAATGGTAAAAAATGTCAAAATACGCAATAAAAAAATTTTACAAGTACAAGGTAGGCACATTTTTGATCATTTTTGCACTATTTTGATCCTTAATAACTCAATAACGGATAAAGATATCATGCTCTGGTTTTTTTTTGCTTGAAAGAGAACATTTTTTGTGCTTCGATTCCAAAAATAAAAATATTTTTTGTAGTGCAAATTTTTTTCAGGAACCCAATTTATACTCAAAATTTTTTAAAAAATTCGTCATAAGCTTTGACTTCAGGATTTCTTTTTATTTGGAACTGAATTCCAAATTTCTTGTTGTATTATATCAAAAGAAATGTGATTTAGTTTCCTATTATTTCTCAGAACATTAAATTATCCAAAGTATAGGGTGTACAAAAAGTTAACAGGATTTTATGTTAGAAGATCCTGCAAAAAACTTAAAATTCTCAACGCCGTCTAGCGTAGAAAATAGGGTCGATAGAAATTTCCGTTAATATAATTTTTTTTTTGTCACCACATAATGGGCAACCCATCGGCATATAGACTGGTGCTACTAACTGAAACACAGTGTGTACAAGTCAAAGTTGAATGATTTTTCAAAACTAGCCCGGTAAATGTTTACTTTATGGGACATGTGCTCGGAGGGGGTGTCTACTGAAAGGGGTGACAGAAGGAGGTGCGGTGACTTCATTTCGGTGGTCAAACCTTGGGAGACGGACAATGATAGGGTAGTGCTATTTATTAAGGCTATTTATATTCAAAATTTCAGAAAAAATTTTTCAATTTGTGTTTGCTATATGCATGGTACATTTGGAGATAGAAAAATTGTAATTTTAACAACTTTGTCACCCTGTACAAAGGAAACAAGAACATTTTTCAAAAAAGTGTTTTATTTAAGGACGGCAATTCCTTTCAAAGTGTTTATATTTCAAATTCCATTAAAATCGGTTGAGTTACTTCGGAGATATATATGATGGAAAAGAAAGCATAAATTTGGGGATAACTTTATATAATACTCTTAAATTGAAAAATATCTACAACTCGGCAATATTCAATATTGGCCAAATTTTAATACTTAAACTGTACATGTTGTACTATATGTATGTATGTATGTATCTAAAAACAAAAATTTTATTTTATTTAATTTGTTTTTTTTTTCTTATTAATTGTATATACACATTTTTAAAGTTTTTGATACAAAAAAAAAATATGTTAACATAAAGCAATAATTTTCTATGCGCAATCTACTTTAGATGCACATACACACACGTATGTACATTTATATAGTACATGTATAGTGTATAGTAGTAGATATGTATGTATGTATTTATGTTACTGCATTCTGTTCTAAACAATGATTCTACTATTACAGATAATTATACATACATGTACATATAAAATATTGTCTCATGTATTATTCATTCATTCAATAAATTTTTTTTTCCGTGATTAATTTTTTGATTTTTTTTTTTTTTTTAACCTTTTGCTTATCATCGTAATGTTGATTTTTTGTTCTTTTGATTTTCTGTTCTCTTCTTGTCTGTGATAAACACCGCGAAAAAAATTATATTTAATGTACATTTTATATACTTATATGTGTTATGTATATACATATGTATTGTTATATTTGTTATGTATATGTATGTACAATGTACCGTGTATGTGTGTACATTTATATAGGCATACGATATCCAGTCATGAATAATGTACTTGTAATGGTAAATTGGTAATCAGTGAAATATGTAATAAATAAAAATTTTAATAAATATTGTTGATACCAGTATAAAAGTGTCGAGTTTTATTCATAAAATTTTAGTCAACTGTTGATTTGGATGCAAAAAGTCAATCACATACATATCTATTTTTGTGAAAAATAAAAACCTATATACTTATAGTACCTTTAATATTAAAAAAAGGATTTTTTCTAAAAAAAGAAAGTATATAATTTAAAATCAATTGAAAATTAAGTAAATACATATCGAGATAGAATTAACAATAAAGTGATTACAGTGATTGTAGATACATTCATTCATCTATAAGTACTTATTATAGTGTGAAAAATTTTAGTGAAATTACGTACTTACATTACTATTAAAAGTGACACGATTTTTACATAAATATAATAATTAAAAACGTGACATTATTTTCTTTGTTTTGTTTTTGGTTTTTGGTGCTTGTGAACAACACTCTGTATTCAATTATTGTCCAACGCTATAAGAATCATCTGGAATCAAAGAGAATATATAGAAATCTCAAGGATGACCGAACATACAAATCACTGCAATGAGAATACATTCAAAAATCAACTTAATAGTGACGATATTATTTCTGATGAAAAGAAAATTTCACAAGGATTCTGTGACAGTGAGTGTATGTCATTTACTGATAGAACTGCAGATAATAATGCATTGTAAGCTTCTTTTCGGTTTTGTTAAAAAACATTTTTTTTTTTTAAAAAAAAAAAAAATCTAGATCCTAGAGCATAGGGTAATTTGAAAAAGAATCAAAAAAAATTTTTTCACCACAATACCACAATTCAAAAATGAAGAGAAATGAGAAAAATTTTTTACTTTAACGATATTATTAGATTGCAACAGAAAAAAAAAAAAAGAAATGAAAGATAGTATAATTTCTAAGGATTTTTAAGTAATTTCAGTTTGTATATTTATGTCTTTTTTATTAAATGCCTTTTTTCTTATGTTGGTGTTCAATTTTAAAGTCAAGTTTAATATTTAAATCTATTATTAGATGAGTGTTTGTTTATAGTTTTAAAGTAGGTCATATAACATTTATTAGCGCACGTATAACAGATACGAATTGAATGTGCACATGTGTAATTATTTAGGTATGCAAATGAATACAAAATTACAAAATCATCTATAATTATCGCATTATAAAGAAAATTTAAATAAAAATTTCAAACTTATAAACACCTAGAATTAGATATTAGATTTTACAATATTTATCTTAATAGTCAGTTACAAAGATAATGCATGCAGGTTTCTATCATTAGATATTCTCACTAAATCCTTATAACACTAAGTTGACTACCAGAGTCATTCTAGTCCACATTATTACTAATTATTACTAGGCGATTATACCCTTTTCAATTTTGATAGATTTGTTCAAGGGTTACACTTTCATTATTTTAAGTAGGTAGGTATTTAAAAAAATAATACAGATTTTCTGTAGGTACAAAGTTTATCCGTTTTTCCAAAGTTATTTCGTATTACAGTTACAGTACAGTGCAAGCTGTGATATTATTTTGTGTGTAAATATTTCTCTTTTTTTGTTTTCAGTAATTCTTCATAATCGCAATTGCTGTCGTAATCGCGTAATTTTCTTTTATTGTTTTTTTTTTTTTTTTGATAAAATGTTTATGAATTTATGATGCATTTCATTTATATGTATTTGTTTGCTTATTATTATATGTAGGTACTTTAAATGAAAAGCAAAAATTTTGAAATGAAATAAAACAAATTTTTTAATTATATATCAGTATCAGTTTTTAGAAGTGTAGTGTACATTACTTATACTTACACATTGCGATTATCATTAATAAATACACACACGTGTGTAATGAAATAGCAGTACTGTAATACTGCATATTTATAATTTCTTAATTTTGTTACACTTTTAATATCGAAAACAACAACAAAAAGAAAATGATATGTTGTCAATATTTTTGGAAGGTACAGGTACTTAAACAAATCTGCATACTAAAAATTTTTTAATAACTGGGTTTTCAAGAGATAACATTACATAATATTTTGTCCGAAGTCATTTTTGTATTGGTATATTCTGTCAAAATGAAATGTCATTTATTAAGTAAATTTAAATTCGTTTAATATTTCCCCAAAAAATTGACGAAATCTTAAAAAAGCAAATTTTAAGACAAGAACACCCAGGGAAAGTACCGCATTGTTAAGATTAGGATTCAAGATATCTGCTATCTTGTGCACCAATTATCTTCGAAATTACTTAACCGATTTCAATGAAATTTGAAACATAAATTCTTTGATACGAATTGTGGTGCTTAATGGAGCACTTTTTTTTAAAAAAATGTCCTTGTTTCCTTTTTGCAGGGTGTCAAAGTTTTCAAAATTGCGATTTTTCGGTTTCCAAATGCACCTCGTACAGCAAACAATGATTGACCAATTTCTTTCAAATTTTGAATATAGGTAGCGTGAAGAATATTGTGGTGCTTGAATATAGCACATTTTTGATTTTAGGTCGCTTGAAATTTAGTTATAGTTCTTAAAAAAGGAGAGGGTTTTTTTTTTTTGAAAAATCATTCAACTTTGACTTCTATTTTCATACTTGGTATCAAAATAAAGTTTGGACTTTTCTGAAGAGTTTACAAAAAAAAGTATAAAAAATTCTTTGTTATTAGCACCTAAAAGGTATGCAAAGACATTTTTTAAAATTTTTGTATGTAAAATCGTTGTTGTCGTTTTCAAAATTTTTCAAAGTCGAATTCTACTCTTAATTGATAACATTTAATTTTGAACAGACTGCTATTTTTTTTTTCTTTCAGGAAGGAAAAATGTCATTTTGTACTTGAAAATCCAGTTATTAAAAAATTGTTAGTATGCAGATTTGTTAATAGTACCTATTTATACTTTTCAATAATATTGACAACATATCGTTTTCTTTTCTTTTTGTTTTCGATATTAAAAGTTTAACAAAATTTAAAAATTATACAAATGCAATTTCAGCACTTCTATTTCATTACACACGTGTGTATAAATATATAATTAAAGTACTGTACTAAAAAATATTAATAATGCTGATACATAATTTTTATTTTTTAAATCGAAAAGTGTTATTATACGACATACGAGTACATCAAGTGTGTATGTCAGACCTCAGACGATATATCATAAATACTATGTCATAGTAGTATCTATATTAAAAACGTTTTTCATTAAACACACACATAACATACACTGTACACTTATAGGGCAATATCGTATATTATGTATATTATTATTGTTTTGTTATGTGTACATAGTACATAAATTAATTGTAAGCAGACAGAGATATGACCAGAGCATGACCACGTAATCAATAATTTGAAATTTATATACGAATTTTGATAACAAAAATAATAATAATGAGATAAAAAAAAAAATATTAAGAACATTACAGATTACAATAATGCACAATAAAAAATGAAAAGAGTCAGTTAATTATTCAATCTTATCTTAAAAAAAACAGTGTATCGTATTCATAAAAGAGTAAATATATATATCGATCATTAATTTTGGTTTCTTTTACATTCATTTAAAAGAAAAGAAAAGTAAACAAATCAAAAATAAAATACGGAAATAAATTTCAAAAAAAAATCGAAATATTTGCTTTAAGTATCGTTATACGGTAAATAAAAAAGTATCTACTAGAATTTTTAGTAATATTTTTACATAGATTTGTACAGTAAATAATTATGTAAGAATTCAAGGAAATGATCACGTGCAGAAATTATACATAATGCTCATTTTTATTTATTCTTATTTTCCTCATATAAGACAAACAATTTAAAAAAAAAGAAAAAAGAAATCATGTGATGTGATATAATTTTTTATATTTAAATTTATATTTAAGAGGTAGAACAATAGATAATTTCCATGCTAGTGTAAGTTTATATAACTTTATAAGTTGGTAAATTAATATTTAAATATCCAGCAGAACAATGGAGGAAATACATAAATATTACTGTTCACAATAATGTAAATGAATGTAATCGAAACGTTTTCATTACAAAATACATACATATATACAAAATATGTATACAAAGTAATTCATGCCTAGTATATGACATACATATGTACATATGTACCTACATCAAAATACATATAAATTCTTCAATTAATGCTCGTTAAAAATTCACAAATTTATTCAAATGAATCAATTACATATAAAATGTATAAAAATTAATTGATTTCGATTTATGAACATCATCATATTAGTATCAAGTTCAAGATTGAAATAATTCAAAATGTAAAAGTATTGTATGTATGTACATATGTACATATACTATCAATATCAATCGCAGTTAATATTAGCGGTAGCGGAAATATACATATGTAGATCAGGGATGCGACGAGTGCTAAATTTGTAAGGTTTTTCTTACATTTGAAATCTCATCAATTTATAAACTTACATTTGGAACAAAAAACCTTACATTTTGCTAAGCTTAATATTTTTATTAACTCTATGATATTAATTCAATTATTAAGGTTAGACTAATTTCAAAAACTATATATGTATTGATTTTTCTTTTTCAATACTTTTAATTTAAATGTTATGTTATATCAAAATTCATCCATACATGTTAACTTTGACATATACATATATATTTGAACAATTATGGTAATGATGATTAAGTTTTGACAGATGTTATTTGAAAAAATTTACTTTTACAATTGGCACGTTAGTTGGCGGCTATTAATGAAATTTAAATTTACTGTACTAGTGCATTATGTGGCTTTGGTGTTTTGTTTAATAAAAAATTTGTCCAATTATCCAATTAAATTTCAACAAGTTATTATTTTCACTTTAATTGAAACTAAATTAAATTCAAAAAAAAAAATATAATTATTTTGGGAATTTTTGGAAGAAGTCGGAAGGATTAAAAATGTATTAGGTCAATATGTTTTTCAATTATTTATCGAATAGCAAAAGGCGTTTTGTCTATTCCACATTTGTCAGCAGCAGCTGATAGAATTTTTTCGTACCAGCAATTAATTAAAAGCAAATGCAGAAATCGTCTTAACTGTTAATACAGTTTCTGCTTTAATTAAAGTCAAAGGATTTTTTGAAAGCAAAAGCATCATGCTGTCACGATTGCCATTTGGAAAAAAGTTTGTTAAATCAAAATGTAAATCTAAAAGAAAACGAAGACTGTTTGTTGGACTAATTTTTTTTATCTTGAAGTTATATTAACTACAAATTTGAAAAAATGTACATATATAATAGTATGGGTAATTGCATTTGTTTTCATTTTCTGTTTTTTTTTTATACCCATTTCATGGATAATTGCATTTTTTATTTTTTTTTATTTTTTCTTTCATTGCATATATAACTTGAAAAGCAATATTTAATTTTTTTTTTTTAAATCAATAAAGTATCATCAGTATAGTTTATAGTATAATATATATATATATATAGTGTGTATGATTTGCCATTTAATTCGAAAAATCTCAAAATTCAAAAACCTTACAATACCTTACATTTTGATAGCACTTGAACTGACTTGAACCTTACATTCATGTCAGAGCTCGTCGCATCCCTGATGTAGATGATAATACATAATTTGTATATACAATACAAACACCAAACAGTTTGTCTGCATACTAAAATCAAAATGTAAACATTAGAAAAAGGACCATTATTTAATTACTGAATGCTGAAAGTGATAAAATTGAAATAAAAAATTAAACACAAATCAATTGATTAATTGATGAGGTAGGTACATAATATATACGTATGTATTCAAAATTAATTAAGTTACAGAACAGATTTCTGATTCTGATTCTAGTTTTCGAATACGAATGAATCTAAAAGTATACGTACCAGTACCAATTATACATATCATCGTTAATTATTCAATAACTGTACTCACTAATTTCCCAATTTAAATAAAAATACAAACATTATGTTAATTTTAGTACTGTTTTCTCTTATCCTAATAAATCCAATACATATTCCACTTCCAATTGTAATTTTTTTATTTCACAAATATATTTTATTTATTTATTTATTGTTTTTTTTTACAGTTATTCATTCGAAGTAATTAATGAAATCGCTAAATTTCTTCTAAAACATACAAAAATTCGTCCAAAAATTGGTGTTATATGTGGATCGGGATTGAATTCATTGGCAGATCATTTAACAAATGCCGATATATTTCCATATGAATCGATACCAAATTTTCCGATATCAACAGTCGACGGACATATTGGTCGTATGGTATTTGGTTATTTAAATTCAATTCCAGTTGTATGTATGCAAGGACGTTTTCATTATTATGAAGGATATCCGTTATCGAAATGTTCGATGCCAGTACGTGTTATGAAATTGATTGGTATCACACATTTGATTGTAACAAATGCAGCTGGTGGTGTTAATCCAAAATTTAATATCGGTGATATTATGATTATTAAGGATCATATAAATATAATGGGTATAACTGGTCATAATCCATTACAAGGACCAAATGATAATCGTTTCGGACCAAGATTTTTATCAATGATCGGTGCTTATGATAAAAATTTAATAAAAACAGCTAAAAAAATTGTTAAAGAAATGAAAATCGAAAATAATGTACATGAAGGTGTATTCACATGCTGTGGCGGACCAAATTATGAAACTATTGCCGAAATAAAAATGTTAAGATCATGGGGTATCGATTCTGTTGGTATGTCAACTGTACATGAAGTGATGACAGCAAAACATTGTAACATAAAAGCGTTTGCATTTAGTCTAATAACAAATTGTTGTCCAGCAAATTATGATAGTGACAATGAAACGAATGAAGCAAATCATGAAGAAGTTGTAGAAGTTGGAAAAAGTCGAGAAACAATTTGTGGTCAATTTGTAAAACGAATGGTTGAAGCGATAAATGAATCAGAACAAAATAAATTATGATTTTCATATAGAATCTGTTCAATTTTAATCAAAAATATACAACACATTACGTATTAGATTTAATTACTTTTTATATTTTATCTGAAAATAATGAATAAGGGCGCATTTGGGGGAGCATATTATTCTCGAGCGTTTTAAAGAATAATTTTTTGTTGTGGAAATTTTCACAAAAATGAAAGTCAATGTATTTTTTTTTTCCAAACTTTATTAAAACTTAAATGTAAGTATTTAAACAGTATTTTTGCTTTTTATTTTGCTTTGTTTCATTCTAAAATTTCTAGATTTAAGATTCTATGATTAAATTTTTGAATTTTAAATGAATGTATTTAAGTTTTTGATAAATGAAATAAAAAATGTTCTTTCTTCTCAAAAAAATCAAATTTATGTAAATGAAAAAATTTTATTAAATCGAAAATAAACAGAATAATGTAAATAAAAACTTTAAAATACTTAATTAAATGACTAGATTGGTTTTTGTTCTTTTTTGTTTTTGATTATAAAATTATGTTCAGAATTTCTTTGAATTGTTAAGCTCTAATAATGTAAAAATAAGTACCAATCAAGCGAAAGATTATAAAGCTGTTGGACTGGTATATTTTATCAACACTGTCTGTGTCATTCTAAAAACACATAACTATAATAATTTCTGCTTTTCAAATATAATTCTTACAAGTAAATAAAAGCATCTTTGACTTGAATTTTTCATAATTTTTTCTTTTAAAAAAAAAAAACTTAACTGAGACGATTGCAACTGAAAACATAATCCGAGTTCGATAGACATTTTATGGTGTTATTTGTAAAAGTGTCTTACAACACGCATAATTTGTACTTCTATCTCGGATATAAATATCAATATAATACTAAGTGTATGGTAAATGAGAGGTGCTACTCTATTACACAGTGTAAATGTGTAAATATCCTTAAATTCTAAGTAACATTTTTTTTTTCTTAAAATTTTCTAAACAACATTGCAATTATATAACATGTCTTTTTCTTTCATTTCGTCTATTATTATCCTAGAATACTAATTTCTTTTTTAAAAATTAAAAACTACAAAAAAATATACACATAATATGTATAAATATAAAGAAGATTTTTCTAATTGCGTTTAATTTCATCGTATAAAATCGGTAATTCAGATTCTAATCTTAACATTGTGACGTATGTAACCAATTTCCAATCTTTTTTATCGTGATCTTGTCTACCATTCAAACTATTACCTTCATTTTTGTTACTGTTACTGCTATGATCAATTTCACTGCCCATACGATTAACAAATGTCGTATAATATGAAAGTAATTCCTGAGAGCCATCCTGATCAAGATCAGCTATCAATATCGAATTTTCTTGGTAATTTAAATCTGGCTGACATAACATTTCTTTATTTTCAGTTCTACAGAACTGTACAATATTACTCTGGCTAGTGTTCTCAATATGAGTATCGGCTGAATTGAATATGATCAGTACGACTGTCTCACGTATTAATCGCATTTTATAGTTATTCAGAAAAATGTTACTACCGCTTCTTGTGTTGACACTTTCCATGTGATCTCTAGTTATATTCGTTACACTGCGTTCTAGACGTATACCGTTGGTCATCCTATCATTCGATGAGACTGTATATGATCGCCGTTTATATATCAAATCTTCGAATAAATTGAATTCTGTTCGATCATAACTATTTGATGGGGAATCGTGTTCAGTATAACTACGTTTATGATGGCGATTTTGTCTTAAATTTAAAAATTCTGAATTGTTCTTACTCCATTCCCAGAATTTCATTACAAAACCGCTGATTTTATTTTTTCCATCTTTTGTTCGGAAAGATAATTGTGCTGGCACCATACCGTACATCATTGAACCACTAAAATTTCGTATTATATGTGTTTTACCGTTTCTATCTTCAGTCAGCGTGAAAGTGACATTACAATTTTCTGGACATTTTCCTTTATTATCGACAATTAATTCTTTTCCACTAATCGAATAAATACTACGCTGTGATTCAGTTTCTTTACGTTGTCCGTATAATTTATGTTGAGCTATTCTAGAAATTGAAGTCAATTTCTGTCCAAGACTTTTGTTAGTTGTTAAACTATACAAATCTGGCAAAGACTTGAACCGTTGAACTTCGGTGTCATTACAAATACAGTTGAAGCCAACCAAAAACTGTTCGTTTAATTGAAATTTATGAACGTATGTACAATCTTTAACTCTGTATGCATCACCGATTGGTTGACCAGTATGACCAGAAATAATTCGTATTGAATTTCGTACGTCTTCTCCCTCGGTTGTGGCAAATAATAACTCATATACTCCATCTCCGTCAATATCTGGCAAAACCAATGGAAAATTCAAGACGTCCACTTTCACACTAGATTTTTCTATAAATTTCCATAACCACTGTCCCGATACAGGATTAATGACACCAAGTTGGCCGTATTCATCAATTACTAGACAATCGGGCTTCCCTAAAAAAATAAAGAATGTTTTTCTTGTCTTTGTTATTTCCATTCAAAGGTCAATTTTTACGAAAATTACCATTTTTATCAGCATCAATTAGAGTGCAGTCTATGGCAATCGGTTCGTTAATCATTTCATCAAACCATGCAATTGCACCGGAATTACCAATCAGCGAGATGATTCCGTTCTGTTTACGATTGTTCTGAAATCCAAATTCTGGAAAGAATTTATCTCCACGATACATAAATATCAGATTTCGTTCCCAACTTCTCAGCCCATCCACCACATTAACGACACCCTTTAGTTCAATTTTTGTGTAATTATTTAGCCAATTATGCGTTTTAATGCGGTCAACGTATGCTGGACATGTACTACCTTCGTCACAAGGGACTACCCATAAAAACAGTATAACGGTTAGAAAACAAGCAAGAATCGATACCACAAAACAAAAACGTCGCATTGGACTCATTGACTCATGTTTTTTTGATGTCATTCCCAAGATAGCAACATTATCAGCATCAGTTTGATGCTGTCTCTCTTCTCCATCACTATTGAAATTCATAAAACTGTTACATTGCATATCGGTCATTGAACTATTGATACTGTCACGACCATGACCACCACCAATACTATTACTGCTAATACTGTTATGATGATGAAAGGACATACTACCACCGCTACCACTTATATTTGAATTCCGTTGAATGTGATTTCTTGTTATCATTGAATTATGAATTTCTTCTTCACTTTCTGAATCCGTCATAGTTTGACTCAGAGGTGAATAAATGCCTCCTTGGGGAGATTCACCGTTTGGCATTTTAACTGAAATCACAGAAAGAAAAAAAATCAAAACCAAATTAACAAAAATAAAAATAGAAAAATCAATAATTTAATGGGGCTCAAGCATAACATTATAAATTATTGAATTAAACTATATGCACTCTAAACTAAATACCTAGAAACTATATGTACATACATTATACATACATAGCTATTTCAATAAAATCTGTTAAATTTTCTTATATTCACAATAACTCACCTCAAATTTAAAATATAAAAGCAAAAAATTTTCACTTTGCATACCAAGATTTTCATTTAATAGACAATATTTTTAAAAATTTTCATGATTATTCATCAAACAATAATATAAATCAACAATCACACACAACAATGTCTAATTCTAATCAAAATCAAATCACTTCACTTCACTATAATGAATATATTCCAACAATATATTCACACTCTCTCATACTCAAATAAATGTAGAGTGGATGTGGATCGTCTATTTTTGGATCCTATTGTTTTCTATTTATTTAATTTATATTGATAATTTGATACCACTGTGTTTTGTTTTTGAAATTATGTTTTTTCCATTTATTCGTTCCTTCTCAGCTGATGGTCTGCTGTTGGTGATGACATTTACTCCAAAAGAAAACATCAGAATTCGGTAAATGTCGTTTAGAAACATGTGCACTTTCGTATATATTCGTTTAATCTTCGTATAATTTTTCATAGATGGCATACTAAAATTTTTAGAAATTTTTCTTTTAAATTTTTGTTCTTTCAATATTTTTACGTTTGCCTTTTGTACTACATATGTACTGTCTATATTGTCAGCTGTCATATTATCATTTATTTCATTTCACTCATTTTTACTTTTTTTTTATACGTATTTGATTTGGTCGGTTTAGAAAAGAAAAAAATGAAAGAAGAACAAAAAAAATTAAAGTGACATTTCTACTGTTTGCCTTTACAATTGCATTGCAATATAAATTAATGAAAGAAAAATAAAAATATAAAATTTTGAATAATATTGTTCTTTTTATTGGTGTATTGCACAACATTTTATTTCCCATATAAATAATTAAATAGAAAAATTAATAACTTTGTTTCAGTTAAATAATAAAATTATTCTAGAAAAAATTTAGTTCTTCAGAAAAAAAAAGTATATTTTTGATTTGAAAATAGAGCTACTTATTCGAGTATTAAAGAAAAGAAGTCGGGAAGAAATTTAGAAAAAAAGTGAAAAATCGAAATAAAAAAAATATTAATTTATATTTTATTGTTTTTAAAATTTTTGTTTGTACATTAAATCACTGATAATTTATTATTATTATTAAACGAAGCAAAAATTATAAAATAATTTATTAGTGGCTTGTAGAAATGTCAAATATGGCGTCAACACTTGAAGAAGAACAAAGTCTTCGCGAATGCGAAAATTATATTCAAACGCACAGTATTCAAAGAGTTTTAAAAGATTGTATTGTGCAATTATGTGTTAGTCGTCCAGAAAATCCAATATCATTTTTAAGACAGTATTTTCAGAAGCTCGAAAGGGTAAGTCTAGACCGATATCTGATATCAAATATCAAATACAAACAAAAATTACATTACATATAGATATTTAATTACATATATTACAATTACGTTTAAGGTTAATGTTTGAATATTTTCTTTAAGATAAATATAAATATGTGAAAATTATCTCTGTTGAAGCAAACAGATAATAAATTAAATTCTGTTAGCGAAACAAATCGTCTTTTGTGGTGATACTTAATCTTCGCAATTTTTCAAAAATTTTTATTTTCAAGCTGTAGGCTTGTGGATGTTGTTGTTTTTCATTCATTCATTCAGATCAGCTGTTATCATCTCCTTAATTTCCTTGATGTATCTATCTATGTAGTCGTAGAAAAACTGTGGATTGATTTTCTTTACAAAATTTGTTTTTTGAATTAATACAATTTTGAAGCTGTTAATTAATTTCTTCAATTCACATTGCTTTTAAAAATTCGATAATGAAACAAATGACATTATTATTGATTAATTTAAATTTTGGTAATTTTTTCAAATTGAAAAATACAACTAAAAAGTTTGTTAAGATAATTTTGCTTACATAAAATCACTACAGTGTTACTACTTAATTTTTTTCTACCAGTTATTAAAAAGTTATAAATTTCTTTAACTTTGATTGAGAATGGTAATCGACGATGTCTCTTTTCACATTTTTTTTTAATTTGGTTTAAATAGCAAACAGACTCTAAAAAATGTTTAATTGCTATTGTATCCAAAAAATTATTTATTTAATCATTGATAGATAGATTTTTAAATTAAACAAATCTTTTTATTGCTATAATGAGTTTCCTTTAATTTATTGATTTATTTATTTTTAGGTGATTTATTTGCAATTCTAAACATGATAACAAACAGATGTCTTCAAATTTCTATAAGCAATTAAGCATTTTTCAGAAAATATGTAAATACCAACTATTTACTATAAGTATTTAAAATAAAATTCCCTTACTTTTTTATATTTCCTAGGCATTTAATTTTTCTTTTAAGTAAAAAATATATTTTTATCTAAATTCTGATTAAGTTGGCATTCATCAACATTTTGAATGATTAGATAAGACGATCAATATAGTACCTATCAATAATATTTTAAAATAGAAATTAATTTATTTATAATATGTGCGTATATACACCTCCGGAGAGTAGGATATATTCACTTTATTTTGCTTCATAATTATGTATTAAAATTTTTATTTTTAGTACTCATATGTATAAGGGATATTAAATTCTTGGCAAAGGAAGAAAGCATGTTTTTATCGATAAGTCATAGTACAGAAAAGTCTATTAAAATGGGTTACAATCTTTGAAAATAATAAGAGGAAGAAAGAGCTTTAGTCTCTATATAAAGAAACTGGCGCATGTGTTTGACGCAAACGAGATGAAAGCATGTATTGAATTCCTTAACAATATTAAACGTAATTTATACAGCGTAAGTGGTTGAGACTTGATTTTATACAGAAAACAGATATTTTAGATTGGGCACCGAAATCGCATCAGATCTTAATATAATTGAAAACGTCTCGGGATAGTTAAATCGTATAATTTATGTAAACTGCAGGCAATTTGAAGCTATTAATGAATTGAAAACTGCCATAATAAAGACTGTGATCTCATTTTGCCAACATCATTCAAACTTATATGACTCATTACTCAACAGAATATTCGAAGAAAAATGTTGGAATTGCTTCAATTTCCCACATAATTACTTGTATTTACCTTTTAATGTTTTTCTTATGTGAATCTATTCTGTTATCCTTTTATTAATACTATATTTTTGAAAAAAAAAAACCTAAATCTTAAATGTTGTCTATTATAGAATTTTTGTAAAAATTTTTTTTCACTTATATGATAAGAAATTTTTTACGATTATTTTTTACCTATAAAATTTTCATATGAATCTTCCGATAAAATAAGTAAGTTTATTTAATCAATTTATAAGTATGTACTACATAAATACACATACTTACACATAATATAACGATTATTGTTTTCAATCTAAATATGTTTACTCATTTGTAAAGATTTGATTAAATTTAATTGATCAGGTATTTGTTTCTTCTTTTTTTTTTTATCAAAATTTTGTCATCTGTATATTTTTGGATAATATAGAATTACGTTGTACGTCGTACATAGAAAATAAAGTAAAATAATCATTATCATCATCAATGGCGCTACAACTAGAACTCATGACGAGTCTAGGCCTTAAACGGAGTGATCTCTAGCAGGGATGTCACATCTGATCAGAAAGATGTATGTACTTATTTTTGTTTTCAAAAGTATTAATGGGGAGTTAATGTATTATGCACTGAACGTACATGACGCAAACCATTTGATCACAGTTTTTTGAAAACCTTAACCTTGCTTTGTTATTATTTGATACATTTTTTATATTAAAATTATGAAAGTAACTATGTAAGAAAAATATATTAATGTATTGAAGGATGTGAAGACGGTACTAAAAATACAAAATTTGACAGAAGTGGCAAAGAACCAGACGGGAATAAAGAAGGATCCTTAAGGAGGCCAAAACTCTGAATGGGTTGTAGCGTCATGGAGTAGTAGTAGTAGTAGTAGTAGTAAGAAAAATATAAGAAATTTAATTAATAAGCTGATGGATAGAAAGGTAGTAGAATTTGGTTAGTACGTACATAAAATATTTTTAATAGCGAAAGTAGTAGATCTACTATACAATTGTAGTAGAGGTGCATTTCTGATCTCTAGACTTATTGCTATTATGTGTAGTCCTGGTCAATGATGTGCACCTACAGTTTAATGTGGATTACGAACCACTGAATTAATGCATCATTTAATGTAAAACATTCAATTCCCTTTAAATTTTTATTAGATAATCGAAATGACGAAAATAAATTTAAATACTATATAACGTACGGATAATATATGTAAATATTCATCTTATAAGAAATACAAACATATTGAATTTATTTTGTATAAGGATTTGAAAATAAATAATTCCTTTCATTATAAATTAAATTTCAATTACATAGTATGTATATCTATAGCACATGGTTCAATAATTCCCGGAACTAAGTACCAAAACATCGGTTTTTTGAGAAGAAATTTCTTTATTCATTTTGATGGAGCAAAATCCGGATAATACTTTTCAAGTCATTATGCCGAGATTGAACAGTATTTTTTTTCCCAGTTAAAAAGCAGTGTTTTATTAATACTTGTCTTGAAAATTACAAAAGTAATTTCGAGATGTTGTGACTTGTGACTCGCAGTAGACGTATGTTGATAAATAAAACAAAAGAGTGAGTTCAAAAATTCAACACTGCGTTAGTGTTGCAAAAGAAACTTTCGTCCACATTTCAAAAAGTAATCATGACTGAAATCATGTTTTAATTTTTGCATTTTATTGATGGTAACACTAACTTATCACAAAGTCAACATTTGCATCATGATTTTTGATGTTGCAATGAATAGATAACCTCAAATTCGTGACATTTAGTTGATTTTAAATTATTATCAATGCTATAATGGATCAAGACAACAATGAACAGTGAGTTTAATTTCAATATATTGAATTTGGTTTATTTATTTAATTTATTTTTGATTTTTGTGAATTTTTATAGATTTGTAAAATTTTAAAAGACAACAAAACTTTAAAACTGTTATAAAATTAATCAGCATCATCAAAGCATCGCAACATAAATAATCAGTGTTGCGCTAACACTGCGACAACACTTCTGCAACACTACAAAATCATGATTAATTTTTGAACCCAGCCAAAATGTTCAAAGAAATCGTTGTTTTGGTAGTTGGTCCTGGGACTTATTGATCGTTGTAATATATTTTTATGTTCATTTTAATTAAAAAACTTTTATAATTCTTGCCACAAAATTCATGTAATGTTGTGCACCTATGCATAATATGTGTATTATGTACATAAAATTAAAAGGATATTGCTTAGGTAGTAGTTCAAAATGAATAATTGAAAAGAAAACTACATTATAAAAAACTACTTTGAAATTTGTACGTACAACATTTTCTAGTTGAAAAATTTAAAATTTATTCATAAAACGACCAACTTTTTCTTGTAACTACTAAATTACATTTACTCTTGCACCTTTTAAGAAAATGTTTTACATATACATAAAAAATATTTCACGGAGTTTTGAAAAGGATTCAAAAGAAACAAGAAAAAAAAATTATTTTTAAATGTAAATTTTCACCGAACTACTTGAGCAAACACCGAAAAACTAAAAAATTGTTCATAAATTTCGCTATATAACGCACAATATCTAATGTGTAAAAGTTAAAGAGAGGTATGCAGAGTAAAATTATGCAGTCGTTGATTTTGATACGTAATTAAATGAAAAGAAACATCAGGAGGTGAATGAAATACTATTTAGTTACCATTCAAATAATTGATGCAAATTATGTACTACATATAAGTAGGTACGTGTATACTAACTAAGTATGTAGTTTGTAAAAAAACAGCATAATAGATGCATGTGATCTGTGAAGGTATCGTTCTGTAAAACTATTTCGTTAAAAATTTTCTTAGTAATAGTTGTTTGATGATTTTGTATTTCCTTTTTTTTTATTTTATTTTTTTTTTAACAGAAGATTTTATTTTTATTTAGAATTTATTTTTTTGATTCAGAAAATCATTGAAATGTTGACGACAAAATAAATGTGCCATTTGCACATGTATTGAATGAAGTAGCAAAATACAAAAGAACGAATGTTTGTTAATATTATTAGAGGTAGGTATAGGTACTTAACAAATCCGCATTTTAACAATTTTCTAAAATCTGAGTTTTCAAAGAGATATAGCAATACATTTCTTGTTCAAAGTCATTTTTTCTTCATGAAGATAAGAAAAATAGCAGTTCATAAGTTTTTGTTACTAATTTTTAATAAGTATATGTACTTCTAAAAATTAGAAATAATTCATTCAATATAAAAAAAAAAATGAAAAATAATATAAAATTAACAATAAATATTAATATTTAGTGGCACATCCTTTTTTCATTATGAGAGAATTGCATCTCTTTTGCATACTTCTTCTTTTATGGCGCTACAGCCCATTCAGGGCCCTGGCCTCAGCTAAACTTCTCCTCCACTCATCCCTATTAAAGGCTTTCTGCTTCCAACACCGACTCCATCCCAGTTTTTTGAGATCTGCTTCCACGTTTGACCACCATCTCAGTCTTTCGCGTCCTACTGGTCTTCTGTCTTGTGGTTTGTGAAGGAAGATTCTTTTGGTTACGCGAGCTTCGTCCATTCTCCAAAGATGGCCCAGCCACCGCAGTCTATTGAACTTAATGAAGCTCACTATATCAACGTCGTTAAATAATTGATATAACTCGTCGTTAGTCCTTATCCTCCAAATATCTCCTTCTTTTATAGCTCCCAAGATTTTCCTTAATTATTTTCTTTCAAATGTGCCCAGGATTTTACACTTTTTAGCTGTCAGAGTCCAAGCTTCAGATCCATATGTTATTACTGGTCTTATTAGTGTCTTATATATAATAATATTTTGCAGGATATTGTAATGTTCTTTGACTTAATTATAGGTAGTAAGCCAAACCATGCTTTGTTTCCTATCATAATTCTACTTTTCACATCTTCCGCAATTTCGTTCTTAATATTGAACAGTGAGCCTAGGTATACAATTTCATTAAGATTTTGAAAACTGAAGTTCTGCATTGTAACTTTTGCATACTATATTAATTAAATTTCGGCATTTTTGCCTAGTAATTAATCGTTTCGCCAACATCATTTTACTTCGCTCCACATCCCTATAATATTCTTTGGTTTTTTAATTGCAATTCGTTTTTTCAACTCTGCTCATATAATTGCTCAATCAGGTTCATATCTGATATTGAGATATTGTTTCTTTCAAACTAATTTTTAACTTTTCTTGAAGTGTGTTTTGAATCGTTGTCTTCATAAATAAATGTGTTCCTCCGTCCGAATATACAGCAACATTTTTTCTCTCCAATATATTAAGATATATGAATCAGAATTAAAATATGTGATAAAATTATACATATATGCAATTTTAACACTATTATTTCATTACACACATGTATATATAGTAGTTCCTATGTAGAATTTATAATTTCAATTAGTACTACACGTTTTATAAAAGAACAAAGAGTAAAAGAGTAAAAAAAAGAAAAGAAAAGAAAAGAAAAGAAAAGGAAAAGATACAATTTACAATCCATATTTTACATTATAAAAATAAATATAAAAATTTTAATTGTGAAATAAAGAAAATAATATTACATATAAGTAATTTTTATTTAATATTCTTTTCCAATAAAACGGAAATAACAATAATAAATAAAACTTAAAATCTTACTATATTTAGAAATATGATTTTGAGGAATTAAAAGGATTTCCTCTCTATAAGGATACCGACATACATATATTTATATATATATATATATACTAGCTGACCTGGCCATGCGTTGCTGTGGCTAAAGTTTGTGTCATATTACATTGTTTTAAACTATTTAAGGGGAACGGTAGGAGAACATCAGACATGGGTACCACCATGCTTTTTTACATAGATGCCATTCGTAAAAAAACATTCCTACCTTCATGACTGATTTTCTACTACCGTTACCACTTATTACAAAGTTTACTGTCCACCCTTTGTAATAAATAATAATAATAATAATTACTAAGAAATGTCAAACATTAACTACGAAATATAAAATTTAGAAAATGAGAACCATTAGATAATTATTGAAATCGATTTTAATTCCACTTACGACGATATAAAAAAAAAAAAAAATTAAAAAAAAATTCGTTCGGAACGTCAATCGGCATTCAAATCCTTCACATACACATTTGATTATCTTCTTGAGTTCAATGTAGAGAATGAATAAAATCAGCTCAATGAAAATATGAAAATTCAATTTGTTTGAATTACTTTTCTAAATTAATTTAATTCACAATGAAATGCACAATTCATATCTTTTATTTTTATTTATCTATGTTAATACGCTGATACTACTATTAACTTTTATTACGACTTGTAGTAAAATCACAACTAATGCAGATGTGAACATACAATTAAGACTAACCATTTGAACATGGGCCTTAATGTTATTTTACAAATAATTTGCAATAAAATAATATTGCGATAATAAATTGAGATGTAAGCTATCCTATCTTTCAAGTTGGATCAAACTGCACACGGTGTACAAATTTGATTAAAATCGGTTAAGTAGTTTAGTAGTTTACCGCGGACAAACAACGTGACACGTAATTTATATATATTAAGATTAGTATGTGTGTGCATGTATACATTATTATGTTGTATCTTGTATGTATGTACTCTGGGTGTTGCTAGAAAGTTTGAGAAGGAAAAACGAGAAAAAATTATGTGTGTGTAGTATCTGTGTAATACTTATAAAATGCCAATACATATGAGTTTGTAAAGAAAATGAAATACATACAGAAATAAATTTCAAAGTTTTGGTCATTCAATATTATACGTACATATGTACATATGTATATGCGTATTTTGTATTTATATGCACTCTAAACAGATAAAAATGCAGTTCATTTGAAATGTATGTATAGCGGTATACCCTGTACATTATACTATGGAAAATTATTTAATAGTCTGAAGAAGTTGTGGTAACTTCAATTTGGTTGAATATGTATACATTTGTGTAACTATGCAGAATAAAATGTTTTGTGTATGAAAAATCGTTTTTATTCATTCATTTATTCATTCATTTATTCATCAAAGGATATGAAATTGAAAATTTAATTTGTTTTCATTTTACCATTTATCATTTTTCAAATCTTTTCATTTTTTCATATTTATTCTTTGTATATTGTGTACCTGGTACATATATTATGTACTCATGGAATATGTAAACATATATTTAATTTAGATTATAAATTTTTTAAACGCTTCTTTGTACAGTAGACAGACGGCAGTAAATCAGTGATAATTCGTTTGTGAATGATCATTCATTTGCCGGTCTATCACCCAAATTAAGTTAAAATGATTATTTCATTTTCATTTTAACTTCATACCGCCAAAAGGCCCTAAAGGGTCGTGGTGTAGGCGAGAGGTGGCAGTTTACTGTCCACCCTTTGTAATAAATAATAATAATAATAATAATATTTTAACTTCATTGAAATAATGCCGCTTCTACATTCAATGCAGTGACTTCAACTTGGACTTCGACTTTCAACTTCACTCACAGTTCACAGCATGCTTAACATGTAAAAGTAGCTGTCAAAGTGTCAAGTCTACTGCATTGAATGTACTAGAATACATATCCATTAAATCAAAGTCGAAGTTGAATGCATTGAATGTAGAATGAAGTTCGAATGAAATTCAAATGAAATTTCGGGATTTTCATTCAGCGACGAATGAAGACAGTGAATTGAAAATTTTCAATTGTGAAAAAAAATGACAGCCAGGATGACCATTGAAAAAGTGTCGTGTGTCAGAGGGTTTTTGAATTATCATAGAAAATTGATACCAACAATATTTTCACTTAAATTGAATAAAATAGTACATATTTATATCTTGCTATATGTTATGTGAAATATTCAATTTTTTATGTTAAATGTTTATTTTGTATAGACGTTCTATTCACATAAGCACATCGTACATTTTATTTGTTAAGTTTATACATGTTTAGATGTACATATTTTTGAAGATTTCAATTGAAAACATTTGATGTTGAATGAACATTAAACACTTCTTGTACCTTGTATTTTTTGTTAGTTTCAATTTGATAGCAATTTTTTACATTCTTTATTTACCTTATCCTTGAAAGCTTACATTTTATGATTTTCTTTAAATTTTTTTTTTCCTTTCATTTGATAATTTATATTTTTGATAGTAAAATACGTAATGAGTACGTACTCATTTACGAAATCAACTGTAAAAAGATTGAAAAAAAAAAATGAATAAAAGTGCTTAAATAGATTTTCCACTTAATGTCTGATGTTTACTTGAGGACATAGTGTGTGTGTGTGTTTAGATATAATGACAAAACGATAACACTCAAAAGATAGTGTTTTACGTTTGAGTCATGTAGATGTAATAATGTAATGTACTCTTTGAATTTTCAAATAAAAACTTTGCACACAGTGAGCGCAATTTAGATAGACGCATGCACATAAAAATTTTGTCTTAAGGTACTCGTCCACGATGCAATTTTTCTTGCATGCAATACGATTTTGACATATAAAATTGCACGAAATATTTATTTCGAAGTGTACGCTGCCTAGAAAGATGAAATATTGCACAGAAAACGTATTTCATGCAATATTTCTTATTGCAAGCAATTTTTTTTATTGCATAGTGTACGCAGAAAGATATGCAATATTTCGCGCAAGAAAAATTTATTTCAATAAATATTTCTCTTGCATATGCAATAAAATCAGTTGAGTAAAATGTAATGGGTTGCTGTGTTATCTATCATTCGTTTGTTTATGTTGTGTTGTGCTGTGACTTCTTGTGAATTTGGTATGTATTTTCTATTATTATTATTATTATTATTATTATTATTATTATTATTAGAAAGGTAGGCCTTTCATTTCTTAAAATATTGAAAAAATAAAAAAATATTTAATATTTGACATATAATGCATAGGCAAGAAAATGAGAATTTCGTGTAAGTGCTCGTGCAATAAAAATTTCTTGCAAAGATATTTTTTTCTTGCATGATAGAAAAATTGCATATTTTTCATGAAATATTGCGTCGTGTGTACGAAGTACTGCAAGTTTTCTTGCATGCAAGACAAATTTCGCGCAAGAAAAATTGCATCGTGGAGAAGTACCTTTATAACCGTATAAAAATTGAACATGATGCATGCAAATATTATTTAATTGATTTCGATTTAATTGGGATGACGGCATTAATTAAATTAGTTATTATATACAATGGGCGAAGCAAAACTTATCTCTTGAAAAACATGAAAAAATTAATTTTTTTTTTTTTTTGGAAATTAGAGTTCCAGGATTTACAGACAGTTTCCCAAAAAATTAGTTTTGTCTGTCATAAAAAGATGCATCCGGCAAAATATATATGTGGAACGTAGTATTATTGAAAAAATAAGAAAATTCGGTCATTTTCAGCAGTGAATTTAAAAGCCGTATAAAAATAAGAAATTTAATTTGGGTGAGCCAGAGGGGTTTAACTTGTATCGGCATGAATTGGTGTCGAATGATTTTCCCAGAAGGAACAAAAACCTCGCAGGTGAAAATTTAATGATTCGAGAAGCATTCTCTTTTGCTGGGTTGTTGCAAAACAAACATTCGATACTGCCAGACCCGTTCGGTGGGCCATAACTTCAGAGCCAGACTCTTTAAAAGTCTCGTTATTAAAATAAGATAAACTACGTTGTAGGAACAAGCCTAATTTTTATATACTATGTTGCTTAAGGTACTTTTTCAATTGGTCTAAAACTTACAAAGGGTCTTGAAATAGTATTCAAAACAACATACATATATAAAAATTATGCTTGCTCCTATAACATAGTTATATAGCTTTGATATCTTGGAGTTTATTATTGTGAAGTTCTGTTTTTCAAAAAATATTAAAAAAAAAAAAAATCCGGTAATTTTACTGTTCAAAAAAGTAGATAGTATTTAGTATTGTTTTTCAATTACTTATAAAGGTTTTCCAGTAAGGACATAAAAATTTTATATTTTAGTAAAATACAGAGTAATTAAGATATAAGGTTGAAATTTATTTCAAGTACAGCACACATATTATATTTAATTATGGAATTCGATCTCATTCATATGACCACCGCGAGCACGTTTGCAGCGACCGATTCTTTTGAGTTAATTTTCCACCACTCTTTCACACATATCGGCCGGAATGTTTGAAATTTCGCATTCGATATTGCCTCTGAGCTCCTCTATCATTGTTGGCTTGTTGATATAAATAAACCAACGACTTATACTAGGTACAGACATTAACTTGTATATTATAATATAGATATTATAATATCACGTATATTATAATATAGATACTACCCGAACACACATAATATTATAATATCGGTCAGCTGATTTTGTTAAAAGCTTTAAAGTGAAGAATTTTTTATATTGAGTGTGAATAAATAAATATTAAAAAATGGATAAAAGAATTATTGTGAATTGTGAATTGTGAATTTCTGTGATGGCCATATTGAATTTTAGGTTTTTGTATAAGGTATATTACATTAAAGCTTCGTAAATTACGTTTGGGAACGTAATTTCCATATTACGACCAAATAGTAATTTAAAACCTAATATTCACAAACAGACAGTATGAAATTATAATATTCTGGTAAATAGTAATATACATATTATAATATTGTTGATATCTGTCCCTGGTATTAATGTAACCCCATTAAAAGAAATCCAACGCCGTTAAATCGCATGGGCGAGGTGGCCATTCGATCGGACAGTTCCTCGAGATTACGCGGTTGGCACACTTCCCCTTCAACAGATCAAATGTTTGACCACCTGTGTGACATGCGGCACCGTGCGTTGTGTCACTGACATACAGTAACATCCAATAGTGAATATTTTGATTCGAATTTATCCACTGGTGGGACGATTATTACGACCCAAAATTGGAATAAGCGCTCTTAAAGTTGCGACTACCGACTCAAAATTGCGGTAGTAATTTTTAATAATTTCCGAACGTTGCTCGCTCGTGAACTTCACCATGATAAAAATGTTAATATTGACTGACGATCTGAAGTTGACAGATTATGAAAAATGTTCAAGGCTTCCTTCGTATTAAAATACAAAATTGTTATATATCTATTGGAAAACCCGATATATATATTTTTTATATTAAAGACTTTTCCTATTTTATGTCCACAATTTGTTTTTTTTATTGATATCAAAGTATGGATGTGTCTATCCAAATTGTGCTCACTGTATGTAATATGTACATGTCTTTTACCTAAAGTGAATTTAAGAATTTGTTATGTGATACCACGTGATACCTACGCATGTATTTGTCTTTATTTTATTATGTAAAGTATGATTTTTTTTCAAATACGTAACTTTATAACAATCGTCATCATACATATTGTCGAAAGAAAGTGGTATAAGTACAAGATATGTGACACTGACAATAACATGATAACATGTAACAACGTAAAATTTTTTTTCTTCAAATTTTTATCCCCATTACTATCATCGTACCTTTCGTATAATTCGTAGAAGGTGGTAAAGTGGTAATACAAAGTGCTGTCGTCGTCGTCGTGTATTGGCATCATCATCAGTATACCAAACTGCCAATCTACAAAATATGTAGTGCTTAAAACGCCTACACAGAAAGCTTTTAGTTCAATTTACCATCACATAAGTTAGCTGAAAGATTACAATACATCCCATAGGATATCAATTTAATGAAGAAAAAATACAAATTTTATTATAAGATAAAAAAAAAAAAGAAAACGGAAGAAGAATGGAATAGAGGAGCTAACTAGCGAAAACAATCTAATAACCACCTCAGCATAATTACTCAACCTCGTTTGTTAGTTTCACTGTTCCATCCATGTGGTATTTATTTTAACGCCAGCGCATAAAGAATTCAATTTTCCAAAGTAAAAGAAATTGAAATTATATTCCTTTTCTTGTTGTTGTTGTTGTTGTTATTGGCAGTTTTCCTTTTATTAAGCTTTCTTAAGTTTTTATATGTGACGTCATTTCATGATTTAAAAGCTTTCATTTAATTTTTTTTAAATTAAAAGTTTCATCAATATTATATTTTTACGAATCACAAACTGTTCATTTAATGTACATAAATGTATAATATCCTTGCGTATATACTCTTATAAATATAAACAATTCACTAGTCCTTTGACATGATGATATAATATATGTATGATATTGAAGTGAAATACACAAAAAAAAAGAGGAAAAACACGGATAAGAGGAAATGAAATACCCCATGATTTCATTTTGAAGGTCAGGATTCAGTTCTATGTATATTCATATGTATATGCATGCATGTGCTTATAAAAATTATACGGTTGTATATTATCGTAGTATTGTAATCATTGTCGTAACCCAGTCGGGTAGGCAAGTAATTACCGAACCGATGCTGCAACTAGTTCCTTTAAACAGCAACTAGTTCTACTTTCGATTACTGTGTATTGAAATAACGCATTACTTTTACACGGCGATGTCATAGGAGGTAAGCAATCGCCTCCACTCTGCATTACTCTGAACTAGTTCGGTATTTAGTTGAAAATAAGTTATTATGGAGCTAATTACTGGTAATTGCTTACCTAACTATTTATATGGAAGTTATTATGGAGCTGATTACTGGTAATAGATTACATAACTATTTATATGTAAGTTATTGCCAGGGAACTATTTCTGGAATTAAATAAAACACGACTATTTTATAAATAGAAGTAATAATTAGGTATTTATTTTATAGTTTAAGATAATGTAATAATAATATACGTTAAAGAACATTATAAATTATTGAATTTTATTTTTCTGAATGCACATATTCTTAAAATGTCTATTTTTAAACACCTTGAATGATTTTTTTACTTCCTTCTTGTACTGTTCAATGTTGTATTTATTTTTATCAAGCGCTTCTGAAAATTTGAAAATATATCACGTTACTAAAATTTTAAGTTCTTACTATGCAACATATCATTGATTTTTTTTAAAATCTTTGAAAGAATATTTTCCATGGAGGTCATCGAAATTAAAATTTAAAATGATGCTTTCTCCAAACACTTCATTAAAAATGAATTTTTAACTTTAAGCACAACACCAACAAAAACTATAACTTGACTATACCGCACTTATTACAAGAATGAGTAAACAAAAGAATTTTTTAGAACGCATTTCTTTAATGGAATTTTTTTCTCGTGATTGCGTCACCCTATTTAATGCCCCTACATTGTTCTATACATTTTCATATCAACTGGTTTCAACATATTACATTTTTGCATTACTTTTGCGGAAAAGTAATGAGTTACGGAGCTATCCAATTTGAATTTGTAAAGCTGCTATACAAAGTAAGGTGATGTGGTGAAGTATGCATGCATTACAGAACTAGTTACACTGGTAATGACTTTCCATTTCGCTACTGGGACATTACCGCTTGCATTACATAGCATCAGTATCATTGTTCGGATTACAATTGCATTACAATCCACATTACTTTTTTAACGAAGTAATGTATTATTGAACTACTTTATTCGAATTGAAGAATTGTGAACTAGTTACATAATTGATTCTGCCAGTAATGCCTTACTAATTCACGACTGGGAATATATCGTCATTCATTTATTTTTTTTGTTATCATACGTGTATTATAGGTATGCAATATTGTCATCATATCACAGCACAATACACCTTTGTATTACATTATTTGCACTATATATCTGTCTTTTGTCTATATAAATAGTACTTAACAGATAAGTTAAATTTTTATCTCTGTGTATATATATATGTATACGCCACTATATATATTCTTCTGTAATGTAACATATGTGTGCAAAAGATATAAAATACAATACAATATAATAATATGATGAAGCTTTTTGTAAATCGAAAAGAAAATTTTATTTTCCTTTATTTTTTTTTTATTCCATTTTCATTTTAAAACTTTCTTCTCCTTGTTTTTCATAAAATTTATATGTTTACACTACATATAAATACATATAAAAATGTTCAGTTGTTTTCTGATTTTTGTATAAAGAACATTTATAAAAATCTTGTTGGTACACGCATTTTTAGTACATAATTTCCTTTTTGTTTCCTTTTTAAGTATACATTTTAAATTTTTGTGAAATTTAAATAGGTATTTTTAAATTTTGTTGTCAATCGCTAATTAAAGAAAATAAACTAAAAAAAAAAAAATTAAAATAAAAAATACAGCGAAAATAAAATATTAAAAAAAGAAGTATTTAAAGATAAATTATAAAAACAACTTTGATTTGATTTTAATTTATTAATTTTTTTTTTTGTATTGTATTTTTTGAAACGCTAAAAACATAAACAAACTCAACTAATGATGTTTTGAAATTTCGTGTAAATATTTTGAGTACAATACATACACCTATACATATTGTACATATGTGATTGTGTGTAGTGTCAATGAACAATAATAAAACTCTGTAAAAAGCAAAGTTGTTACATATTTACTTTTGAATTAAAGTGACATTTAAAACTTGTAAATTTTGTATAAACATAATATAAAAAAAAAAATTGTATTCAAATTTAACATTAAAATTCGCACATGCAGTGGACGTTAAAAATCTTTGTTCACCTTCAAAATTTTTGTAAACTCTTTTCTGTTTCTAATACACTTTTGTTGACTAGTATACATACGTGTTTTACATTAATGTAGTATGAGAAAGATTATTCTTAAAATAAAATAATTGATTTCATTATGTTAACGCTATCTGTTATCGGACATGAAAAAAGTTGGTATTAATAATCATCTAAGATTCATCTTTAAAATATCGATTTATTTTTTATTTTTTTTTTGAACGGCGAAAAATTGAGTCATAAATTAAATTACATATGAATGGCCAAAGCGTCTTCCTTAACTGTGCTAATTATCATTAGAATCAAAAAAAAAAAAAAAAATAGTTTTTGCAAGAAACGATATTCCCAAAAAAAAACATAAAAAAATATATGGGTTTATATGGGTGTTTTGACTTGTAATTTTGAGACTTGTTTTAATTATTTTTGTATAACTTGAAATGAGAAGAATATATTAGGAATTAGGGGTTAGAATTTATGCAAAAACTGGGAAGATGTGTTCATTTGATTTTGACTTACAGCCATCGCACAATTCTCACGACAATTACAGCGTATCGCCGAAAGTTCGCACAATTTGGGTGCAACTGCAGCGTAAAATAAGTATATATGAATTTTACATTTCTTCTTCTTGCGAATAGATTACTACTACTGTAAAATTCAGGTCGGAATGGCTCGTTGTCGCTGAAAAATAGAATAGAATCTATATTTGGGCGACAGCAGCAGCGTAAAGTTCAGCGTAAAAGGTCCCATTTAATTACGGTATATACGCTGTAGTTGTCGCTGGAATTGTGCGATGGCTGTTACAGTCATTCAAAGTTTAAATTCGAAGATGTACAAAGACTTTTGATGTCCACTGTATATTAGTACGAGTATATTACAAACATACATACTTACGTAGACTCTGTTTGCTAAAAGAAAAAATTTGATTAAATAGTTACATACAAAGTGTGTACATAAATCCATACATACATATAAATGTGGGTTAATTCCATAGTCTACACATATATAAATATTCGTAGTAATTATATTTGAAAGTTTATTTTTACTATAAACAATCTTTTCACATTTTATTTTATAATAGAAAATAGCGTGTTATACAATTATTTTATTACACGCAATTTTCTAATACACATACACATATTGTATTAGAAAATACCCGTAACTTTAACTAAAAACTAAATAAAATAAACGTAACTTCAATTTAGGTGTGGGTATACGCATATATATGTACAAATTATGTGGTAAATATAGTTAGTTACGGTACGTCACGGTATTACAGAAAATATGCACGATAAATGGTTTGCAGATTTTTTTGTTTTTTAATACACATTTTATTATACTACTAGATATGTAATGAAAATGTTTTGTTATGATTTAGTTTTGATTTTACGATATAAATACTGAATGTCATTAATTTAATTATGTACTTAAATTTTGCAGGTACATATATAATGTAAAACATATTCATTCATTTTTTAAAAGGAAAAGGTCATAGTGATAGTACTGTGTAATTGCCGTGTATAAAATGATTATGTTGTATACTATAGATACTCATTTTTGTTGAAGTTCTTTGAGAGTAAAGAGTATACATTAATACATATGTATTATATAGATTCTTTAAAATGAAGAAAAATAAATGTTAGTTTCAATTTGGTACATTTTTTTTTTTAAATTATTCATCAATGCAATAATAATTAATCTTTCATTGTGTATGCAAACGAGGAACTGCTATTCTGCCGTCGTCATGCAAAAAGTCGTAATTACAAAATTTCGAAAAATGTCTTTATCATAGGCCAATAATGCATCTATTCTCTAAGTTAGAAAGCTGTAAATGAACATTAAGACAATTTTTTCGCCATTTCAATTATTACCGTATCTGATATCTTACTTGAAAAATCTTATATTTTTCAATTTAAAAAGTCGTATGTGGCTTATCCTAATGTAAAAGGTCGTATCTGAGTTTGTACTTACGACTCTCGCTGCCTTGATATTACCTGCTCTACATTAGATAATTACAAATATTAGATTTATTATTAAAGGTCGTATATACGTTAAATCACACACTTCTAAATAAAACATGAAGCTAATTTTTTGGACAAAGATTTCCGATTATATACCCTTACAAATAATAATTTTCTTATTTCTCTAAATTGATCCTCCTTTGTGGCATAAAACAAAATATAAAAACCTCAATAACTCAAAATTACTTAAATGACTTTTTGTCTAAAGACGACAGTATTATTTTGGATATCACTATGTAGCTCTATTTAATTTCTTTAACTTCTTCGAATAGAATTTGAAAAACTATTTTAAATTTAAATATCAAAATAATAACACAAATACATACTGTAAAAGTAACAGAAAATTTTCTATAAATGTTAGAAGATAAAATAATCTCCATAATAATTATAATGCTTTGGATCACAATAAATATTCAATCAAGCATCATCAAATTATCCCCATCATCATCATCAATATTTTATCTATTATTTAAATATGCTAAGTATCCTAAGTTGTGTTAGAATTATTTTAATCGTTAATTCTAATGCATATGTAACATATGTTTATACATACGTATGTTATATCATGTAATTTGTATGTATTATGATTCATAAGAGGTTTTATTGTATCTTTGCATTAATTTTACATCAATTCATGTGGAAGGGTGAAAAAATTTTTATCCGTTTAATCGTTAATAAATATTGATAGGATATAGGACAATTTTTTTTATTCATTTTTGTTGTAACTTTAAATTTTTAAAATTAACTATAAATATACATATATACTCATATGTTACATACAAACACGAATAAGGGAAAAGGGATATTAAGACGTTATGCATACACATATTTATTTATTTATTACACCGAAAAAAATATCCTTAGTTAATCTAAACACTTTTAATTTTCATTGCGAAAATATTGTTTTCAAATAAGGAAATGTTAGAAACAAAAATGTTTTCCTACTTAATTTAAACAAGATTGTGTATTAAACTCCACGAAATCAAAATTAACAACAAATTTGTTCATTTTAAACACTTGCAATATGTTAATTGAACATTTATCTTAATATTATAATTTTAAATATAAAATTTAATATTCAGTAAAGTGGTTCATTAATAACAAACGTATTGCATGAAAAAAATAATCAAATTTGTTGTTTTGTGAAATAAAACTCATTTTTCCATAACTATAAAATTCGTTAAATTGCGACGCAAATTATTATATTATACAAGAAAATTACTTGATTCTATTATTTTTAGAGTATCTATACATTATATTTAGAAAAAGCAAAAGTTTTAAGTTTACTATGTTTAAAACTTTAACGCATATATTTAAGCTACCCAGAAAATCATGAAATGAATATATATTTCTGTTAATTCAAACAAGAAAATAAATGATTAATTAATTCTTATTAATTAATTTTTGGAATAATTACGATAAATAGTAATTTTTTACATTATAATTTACAATTTGGGTATGTTGGTTCATCCAATTTTAAATAAAACATGATACATATACCACTAAGAACAAAAATTGTTGCTTTACTACGAAAACTGTAACTGAACAAAACATTACAACAATAATTGTTATGTTAACAGTAAAATTATTACTTTATAGCAAATGTGATTGAACTAAACACAATTTCACAGACGTAGGTAAAAATTTGCGATTTTTAGGCAAATATAGCTAATTGATTTCTTATTATTGTTCTTATTACTTCTAGTAAATGTATTCGAAACGAAATAAAAATATTGTTATTTATTAGTTTAAATTTATTTATTTTGACATATACATATTTCAAATTTAATAGATAAAAACTATTGCAAACTGGATATTTTAAACTTTGCCTACAAATTTTCTATTTAATTTCAAGATTACTGAAATAGTGGGTAAGTGCTATTGCTTGAAATATTTTGTGATTTGAGTAGTCATTTTGAAAACAAATGCATTTAATGATCTTTTGATAAATTGCATTGTGCCCTAAACAAAAATGTCAAATCGGAAATGACGTTCTGAAGGCAAAATTTAGTCTATAGCATTCAGAACCGAAATTTTTCAGGCTTCCTTTAATTGAAATATATTTTATGAACTCTTGATCGAAAACGAAAACAATTTTTTACCAACTATTCAAGACATTTGAAATAAATTCGGATTACAAAATCAGAAATTTTAAATTTATGTAAAAAAACAGATATCTATAATGACAACGACAAATTTTAAAATATGTACTTGTATTACAAAAAAATTTGTTATTTATAAAGTTGAATTCAAATAAAAGAAAAAATTATGTTAAGTCCCTTAAGCATCGCTAATTTCTCTCGAGATCTACGCCACTGGTATCATTCAACAATCATTGTTGCATTACTACGAAAATAGTTACTGAACATTTAATTAATTAAATAACTATAATATTTAGAATGACAACAATTATTGTTACGTTACAATAAAAATTGTTGTGTTAACACTAAAATTGTTTTTGCACAAGGAAAGTAAATTGAATTTAACACAGTATTATGTGATAACTGCAGTTGATATTATTTGATTTGATAATTATTATTGCTGAGCAAATACGAAGTTGTTACATTAACACATACCTTATTAGATTCAATTATTTTAGTGTTCAAATGAATATTGTATTCATTATTTGAAATCGAAGCTATAACAAATACTGTTAGATCATTTTAAAAGTGATTTTTATACAGTGAAGAAGTATTGAATTTTTGTATATTGTGAAGTGAAATTTTAAATTTTTTCATCAAGAAACAGCAGACTTTTTGTTATAAATAGTGAATATAGGTATTATTTATAAAATATTGTAGTTTTGTGAAAATAAATGTGGTATAATAAAATAGAAATATTAAACGTAAATGGATAAATGTATAATTAAAAGCAATCCTTTAAAAATGTTGAAAAACAATATCGTATTTAGGATTATTTTATGATTACGCGTGTAGCTTTTCCGCGGTTTTTACTTTTACTCAGATCGAATGTTTTGTAGAGCTAATGCATCTATCGATATTTATAGATTTACGTTTATTATTTCAAAATCTACTTAAGGATTGAAAACATATCGAACTGCTTTTCTAATTTTAATTATAATTTTCATAGTAGCAAAATGAATACTGAAAATGCAGGTGATCTTGAAAATTTTCAGCTAATTACGGGTGCACCTACATGTTCTACGAGCAACACCGTAGCAGTGACTGAAAGTGCAAGACTTCAAACAGTTGAATCATATCAATTTATATTCGACCAACAACTTTATGATTTACTTGTTTTTTGGGGATTTCAAGAGTTTTATACTTATTTTTACGAACAGTCGATTACTGTTGAAACTTTGAAAATTCTTTCAGAAAAAGATCTTGATGAAATTTTTCTAAACAAAAAAATTGGTCTGAAAGTTGCATTTAGACAAAAACTTTACGAATGGAGAGAGCTCAATGTAATTACAAAATGATATTTAATATGTGCGGGTAGTTTCACCAAAACATAATATTAGTTCATTAAAAAATTTTGAATTTCGATTTTTTTGATTTAAAACATTCATTTAACTATATACTCGTATATCTTAACAAAACTTTGTAACATAATTTATATTTTAAATTATACATATATAGTATTTTTAAAAATATGAGAATATGTATTTTTAAATGTTCTTAGTTTTTCTTTTGCTTAAAAGAGGTGGAACTACCAAATATTTGTTTTACGAATAATAATTGTATTAACCACATAATAAATATACTATACTACTAGGCAATACCAAATCCGGACTCGACCCGAAAAGAAGATATTGAAAAAATTGTTCGAGAAGTACTTAAATGTAGAAATTTAAATGAAATTGAAAATACGAATTCAACACTTCAATCACCTTCTTCAACTCCGCCGTTATCACCATGTCCATCTGATACATCAAGATATAATTTTGAACAATTTGTATTAAAAGTTTTTCTCATTGTGTTTGACAAATATTTAGTGTATTTTATTATTTTAGGATATTGATAAGGTTCTTGATTCGTTTCCTACTGGACATTTCGTCATTAAAGATTTTCTTAAAAATAATATTCTCGGGGAAACATCAAGAAACATATTAATTGATGCAATCGTATCGTGGTACATTAAAAATAATAGAACAATATCTCGCAAGGAGTTTGTATATATTGCAGAAAAAATTGAAGAACGCTTTAAAGAAGATAGGGTAACTTTTGTCTATACATATATATCCATATATTCTACATGATGTATAATCTTCATTTTTCACTTTTGAAAGAATATATACTATAGTAAGCCAAAACAAGGTACAAATGAAAATCCAGGTGGCAGACTTTATAGCCGTTATTATAACACAAAAAGACGATTTACAAAAATTGGATTGAGTAGTCCGTCATCTTCACGAATTAATATTGCTGAATTGGATGAAGGGTTTGACGATGATAGCAGTGAAGGTTAGATTTTTTTACTAATTTATTATTGCAGAAAACTTATTTGAATTTATTTTACAGATTTAAAAGCTGATATTGAGTGGTTAAAGATTTTCAAAGATCCATGGACTGATGTAAAATTGAAATGGGATAGAACGTTTAAAAAAAGAAGAAATGAAGTAATAGCAAATAATTGTAAACTTTCTTTGCTTTTGGAGCAATGGCCACTTTTTAAACATTCGTCTGGATTTGCATTGGTAGTAAAGATTTTTTTAACTTTTATTACCATATTTTTACACCTTGTAAAATAATTTATAGATAAACTCCGATTTTGAGCAGCTTTATCCTGGGAAAGGCAACTGCCTCATTGAAAAATGGCAAAATTTTAAAACTCAAATAAAAGACATTTTTAACACAAAGATAAAAACTAAAGAATACCTAGAACTTCTTCGAAGTTTAAATAATATCGAAACTACAAAAGGTTTGTTAAAAACTTAGTTTTGTATACATAATATGTGTTTGTCTATAAATGTTGTTTTCTCTTTTCTACTAGAAAAAGAAGATGTACTTGTACTAGACTTGATGCATGCTCTCCTACCACCTTCAATACGACATAGCAGTGAAGTTACAGAAAGCGGAAACAAAAAGCGACGAACTACAAAATCAACCATTAAGGATTCGCAACAATCTCTTCTGCTAAAAATAGATGTAACAAACGATTTTTACAAATCTATTGACGACCTTTCTTTAAAATTAAGAAAAAGAAATCAAACACTACAACCGATTATTGTTAACGACACCATTAATAATTCTTTCATCGTTTATTATGATGATATAAAGTACGTGTTTGATTCTCTTCTACCTGCTCTTGACACTTGCTTTAAAACTTTTTTTGCTTTAAATTTAAAATTTTCGGAAGCATCTAAATCTGTTTGGCTTTTTATCCAAAAATATTTTTTTGAAATAGATTCTACAGAACGAATTTCACCTGACGTTTTAGTTTTGATAAAAGATCTCAAAAAATGTTGAATTGCTATTTATGTAAAGACAAAACAGATTTTTCTGATGTTAATTTATTAATTACACACTACAAATTCATTCATAACTTACGTGCTTTCGATGATTATTATTGTTTAAATTGTAAGCAAACATATAACTTAAAAAGTTTTAAACGTCATTTTTCAAGAACCTGCAAAAATTTGTTGATTAATCGAAATTCAGAATTTGAAGAATATTCCTTAGACATAACTTCACCTGTTAGAATTGGTGAAGATAAAAATTCACCTGAAACAATTGGAAAAGTTCCAAGCGATTCTCCAAATGTACCTAATATAGAAAAATCAATACTATTATTAATGTCTAACTTATATGGAAACCCAAATTTATCTCGGAAAATTGTAGAAAAAATTGTTAAAGATTTTAAAGAACTAGTCTATAACGAAGTATTAGAGCAAATAAATGTATGCCTAACGCCTCATTTGAGCGATGAAGTTAATAAACATTTTAAAAAGATTTTGGACACTTTAAAAAATTCATTCAATAAATTTGAAACCTTTTACAAATTTATGCAAACAGTAAAATCACTAGACTTATATAATGATCCTTGTCAATTTACCATAAATAAAGAGATTTCAGCAAAGAGTGGTGCTACTTCTTCTTTCAAGATATCTGAATCTGAAGGGGTTATTTTACCTCTTAAATTTCAGTTTAAGAAATTTTTTGAGTTACCTGGAATTTATAGTGCTGTAAAAAAAAATACTGATGAGATTATTTCGAGGTCTTCTTGTCATTTTATTACAACAGAACTCTGGCAACATAAAGTTTCTAAAATTTCAGAAAATAAGCGTAAAAATTCAATCCCGTTTTTCCTTTATTATGATGATTTCGAGTCAAATAATCCACTAGGTTCTCACGCTGGGTCACATTGCATTGGTGGAATATATTATAGTTTTCCCACTCTTCCGCAATGGATTTGTTGTGACCTTAATAATATGTTTGTCGCGATGCTATTTTACAGCAAATATAAAGCTTTTGGCATTAACTCAGTTTTTTACAGGCTTGTTAATGAATTAAAAGAATTAGAGGAGACTGGTGTCACAATTACTTTGAAATTTGGAGAGACTCATCAAATTTATTTTATATTAGGATTAATTCTTGGAGACAATTTAGGATTAAACACAATTTTAGGATTTACACAAGGATTTAACTCAAATTATTTCTGTCGTATTTGCAAATGTCCAAAATCGGACACGCAGCTCAAAACTGTTGATAATTTAAAACTTCATAGAACAGTAGAAAATTACGACCATGATTGTTCATTATACACTGTTCTTAATGAAAGGATATATAACTCAGGCATTCGAGAAGTTCCAAATTTTAATGAAATTTCTAGTTTTCATGTTACGCAAAATTACACAGTTGATATAATGCACGATTTATTTGAAGGTGTGTGTCATTATGTTGTTTGTAAATTGTTATTGCACTTTATATCTAAAGAATGTTTTTTTACATTAGACACTTTGAACAATCGTACTCTCCTTTTTAACTACGGGGAAACTGAAATAGGAAATATTTCTTCGCCTATAAAAATGGAACATATAAATAAAAACAAATTGAACATGTCCGCTAGAGAAATGTGGACATTTTGTCATTTTTTGCCGTTAATAATTGGAGACCTTATTTCTCTTGATAACAGTCATTGGAAATTATTTATCCTTCTTAACAATATATTGCATATTCTTTTAAAAGCACAATTTGAATCTTGTGATTTAGAAAAGTTAACCTCATTGATTTCTGAACACCACGCTTTGTTTAAAGCACTATTTAGCGAAAATTTGAAACCTAAATTCCATTTTATGATTCATTATCCTTTTGTTATGAAAATGGTTGGACCTTTAAAACATATTTCCTCTTTTCGATATGAATCAAAACATAAAACATTAAAAAGTTACTGTAATACTATAACCTCTCGCCGAAATTTGCCTCTGTCATTAAGCATTAAAGCTGGTTTAACATTTTGTGCTAGACTAACAAGCGGTATAGGTATTCCTTCAAAAATATCAGAAATTTCGAAATTTAAATCATTGTTGAAAGACACTGTTTTTTATTCTCGATTGAAAACTCAACTTGAAATTTCAGAAAATGCCTATTGTTACGATTCCTTACAATACTGTAAAATTTCATATAAAAAAGGTCAATATTTAACCATTTCGAAATTGAATAATGTAAGTTTATATCGAATTGAAGAACTACTAATTCCTAAAGAAAACGAAGTATTTGTTATTTGTAAAAAAATACTGCTTTCTTCATACGTTAAACACTTTCAGTCATATGAGGTTCTAAGTGAAGAACAGCGTTTTTTTATTTTCGATATAAATCAATTCGACGGAGTTCCCATTCACATTTATACTAACCCGAATGGTAAAAAGTATATTAGGTTGAAATTTTTTTAATTTAATTATAAGAATATAAAATTTAGACAAGATAGAGTTTTTGATTATCCAAATTAGAGATAACATTTAACATTGAATAATTAAAATAATATAATTAAAATCTTTATTAGTTTATGTTTATTCTCAGCAAACATTTTAGCAAGTGTTTGCAGTGGCAATAAAAATGGCAATAGTGAATTATTGCCATTGCCAAGCAAAATGCAAGTGCAAAAAAACGAAAAATTTGCAAGAACACTAGTAGGGTTGTAATAAAATATAGTGTTCAATAAAAAATACACTGAATATAGTATATGGATATTTGTATTATATATAATTGTATTTTAATTTTTTTAATTGTAAAACCCAAAGCTTTTTTGTTATGTTGAGTTTATTACAATTCTTCATCTTTATTATTATAAAATCTAACCATTGAAAAAGTATAATGTAATTTAATATTAACGAAGGAACAAAAAAAATATATGTATTTATAATATACTACTTATTTAAGGAAAATTATAAAAACAAAATTAGCTATGAACTGATTAAGAATTTGTATTTATAAGATCTGTATTTAATAAATAACGCATGATAAGTTTAATTTTTATGAAATAATTAATGAAATAAAACAAAATTAAAACATGAACAAAATATAAATAATTTTTTATAGGAATTAATAGTTAATCTTAACAAAAGAACAAAAAAAAATATGTCTGTTTATATACTACATACTTACATAAAGAAAATTATAAAAACAAATGTAGCTATGAACTGATTAAGAATTTAGATTTTTAAGATCTGTATTTTTATTTTATGAAATAATTAATGAAATAAAACAAAATTAAAACATAAACAAAATATGGATAATTTTTTATTTTAAAATTTTTGCAATAGCGTGACTACCTGAAAATTTAAAAGCTGAGGATTCAAATCTATTAATGTAAATACTCGTATAATACAAAAACTTGAAGTGCTAAGTATGCAACGTTAGTACATTAAATATTAAAATATGGTCAATAAAAACAAAAAAGTGGTCCTTCCTACACTAATTTGTAGTAGGGTTAACATTAATTTGGAAGACAATGAACATTAATATGTGGCACAATTAATACTAATTCGTGGTACAATTGATACTAATTCGTGTTGCAATTGATATTAATTCGTGGTACAATTAATACTAGTTTGTGTTGCAATTAACATTAATTCGTGGTACAATTGATACTAATTCATGGTATAATTGACACTTATTCATAATTGAATAAAAACTAATTCATGGTACAATAAACAAAAAATTATTCATGAGCTACGACAACATATTACAATCACTATTAAATCAATAACGGCATACTTAATCTGAATAAGGAAAATGGTAAACATTTGATAAAATTTTCAACAATGAACTGTTGTTTAAAATAAGTAATTTGTCTTGTTTGACGCAAAATCAAACACGAAATTTATTTGGAATAACTAAGGAATTTTTTTGGGTGTATGGGTGTGAGGTCAGTAAACTGCCTCACCCCCGCCCACACCATGACCCACCTGGGCCTTTTGGCGATCATTTCACAATTATAGTAAATCCTTAATTTAAACTTACTTATATCCTACTTACATGTTCCAGTGTTACTATCTATGATAGGAGCGTGGCCGCGCTATCCCCCTCGCCACTAACGTGGTAGAGGAGGGGGTATCGGTACCACTAGCTCGCATAGCTAGTACACTGGTTCTTATCACTATGTGTTAGTAGTGGGAATTAAATATAATGTTAGTCTTAATGCTAGTTCTTATTCCTAAACCTCTTGGGGGAAGGGGTCCAGTATGCTTACATCTATGAAATTTTGTGTGAGGAATCAACCACGTCTTCACTTTATCCTCCATGTAGTGAAAAGGTGATGATGGCTCCGATTTCCCACCCAATATCAGTTATTTCTATTGTTTTGGTCTTATGTTATACACCTTAGAGGAAGGGGTACAAGTGCTTACATCTATAGGAGACTTTGTGTGAGGGGTAGGCCACGTCTTCATCCCGTCTACCAATTAGAGTGCCGAGGATGATGACGGCTCCTATTTCCCACACCAAAGCCTTTGAGCTTGACTTAGATTATTAATTCTTACTGTAAGGCCCAATCATTATTTTATAAGAGCTGATTTACTTTTTATTTCGTTCTTATTTCTCTGTTTTTTACTAATACATGGGCACGGGTATTTGCCCTACTTTACTTTACAATTTGTCCGTCAGTCCGAGTTGAGTCAGTGTTGTGAATAGAGGGGAGTTCATGTCCTGCGAAGGGGACATCATTAAAATCATGGGGGCTAAACGAAACGATTAGATTTTTTTGACCTTAAGATTAGGATTCGAGATATCTGGTTTCTTGTGCACCAATTATCTCCGAAGTTACTTAACCGATTTCAATGAAATTTGAAACATAGATACTTAGATAGGAATTATGGTGCTTAACAGAGCATATTTTTTTTAAATGTCCTTGTTTCCTTTTTACAGGGTGTCAAAGTTGTCTAAATTGCGATTTTTCGACTTCCAAATGCAGCTCGTACAGCAAACACTGATTGACCAATTTCTTTGAAATTTTGAATATAGGTAGCCTGAAGGATATTGTGATGCTTGAATAGAACACATTTTTGATTTTAGGTCTTGAAATTTAGTTATTGTTCTTAAAAAAGGAGAAGGTTTTTTTTTTTTTTTGAAAAATCGTTCAACTTTGACTTCTATTTTCATACATTAAATCTTCATATATCTATATGATTTTGGTATCAAAATAAAATTTGGACTTTTCTGAAGAGTTTACAAAAAAAGTATAAAAAATTCTTTGTTATATTTCCATTTTTGTTAACAAAATAAAATTATGTTCTTTTTCATCAAAATATTCAAAAATCAATTTTTATAGCACCTAAAAGGTATGCAAAGGCATTTCTTAAAAATTTTTGTATGTAAAATCGTTGTTGTTGTTTTCGAAATTTTTCAAAGTCGAATCCTACTCATAATTATTTTATAATTTAATTACCACTCAATTATTATTTCTAAAACATTTTATTTAAATTTTTGCAAAATCAACGTTAAAAATATAAAAATTTAAATATTTGCTTCAAATTTAATTATTTCTTTAATTATTCGTACATATTTATAACTTTTTAATTAAAATTTTTGCATAAAAAATGATAAAATTAACACATCTTATAACTCCATTTATACAAATCGTCTTCGTGTAAGGTAATATACCTTTACTCATTCCTGTTTAAGATATGGTGATTTGCGTCCTAATTTCGTGTTATAATATGAAATGATGGACACTTTTTAAATTAATTCTTAGACAACTTGCATGTGTATACGTATATATAATTATGTATTTACTACATATTTATATACAATTTTAGAGTATATTCAGTACACGTGCTTTTATAATTTAATTTTCTGGGATTGAACAAACAAGAATCCTACAGCACTCTTATTATCATGTCACATTTGTTTCATTTTTATTTTTCAAATTTGACACGTTTGTTTTAAAAAAAAAAAAAAAAAAGAAATTGTGCTTAGCACCAGTTTGTTTCAGGAATGTAAAAATCTTAAAATTTTTCCAAAAGATAAAATTTTCATATTAAATCTATTGCTATGGTAGCCGAAAGATTATTATTAAAACACTATCAAACAAACAGAAATATGTACTACATTATTTCCTTTAATCCGTTTCAAATTTATTGGAAAATCCTTTTTTAAATTTAATTTAACGGGATATTAATATAATCCAATAATTGACATTTACTTCGAACTTTACTGATTTTTTTGAAAAAAAAAATCAATCAAATGATCAATAAATTGATAATAAACAAGTCTCTAATTGAAAATAAGCAGCCTAATGCCATCAAAATTAACAAGCCCTATCTCATAAGCTCATAAGCACATAATCTATCATTTACTGTAGCTTAGGATAAAATTGAAAAACTGTGAAATTTCACGAGAAAATTATTTTTTAGACGCACATTATTTACATATAAACATACATTTTTGTACTATGAAAATTTATAGATAGAATCATTCTGATTTACGAGCACATCAAACGTTAATTATTTATGTTGCAAGCACAATAGCTACATAGTTTTGAAAATACCTTTGTATGTATAGAGATGTACGTAAAGTGTGAACAGGATTTATGATTTATTAAAACCGTAAGAGCTTTTAGGCATTTTGTTCCCACACCCAAATAAACTGTTGTAATACTGATTATAGTAGGTAGTAGTGTATAGATAAAATATGCATGAAGAAAAAAAAAAAATTTACATGCGTAAAGTTACGTCGTTACGGATTGCAATTGTGAAAAATTTAATTTTTTTTTTAAATTTTTGAGTTTACAATATAAATCCCTTAACATCACAATATTTTCGGTCTATATGGAGAAAAAATGTAAAGCATAATGATTTATATGTATGTATATACATATAGGCACGAAAAAATCGTTAAATTACAAATTACGCAAATTTCAAGGATTTCTTTTTCGCTTCTTCAAATAATAACAAGTGTATGTAAGTCGAGTATTAGGTAAAGATCACATATTTGATTTATTTTTGTTTTTTGATGTACGTACATACATACATATATTCCTGAATGCGTACTGTTTACATATGAGATGAAATTATCATAATTTAATCAAATTATGAACGGGCTTTCAAACACAAAAAAAAGAAGAAGAAAAAACGAATGCATACATACCATAAAATGTTATTCCTTGAATATCAATATTATCTTTTTTTATTTCATTCTTTGTTTTTTTTTTTTTTAATAAAATACAAAAAATAAATTTGTTTTTTATTAATGTAAATATCCTTGTTAAGAATTTATTAAAAATTACATGTACATATTTGTTTTTTTCTCCAAACTTTGTACTTAAAAGAAAAATAAAATCAAATTTTATCACAAACAAAGAATTTGAGATATAATCTAAATTCTGAGTGAAAATACATACAGTGGTTACAAAAATTATTTGTTCATAAATAAAGTATACTGTAACTTGGAATTGAACAGTTTAAATACTTTGAAAATTTTCAAACTATTTTTTCAAACACTTATAAATACACCACAATAAAAAGAAAAAACAGAATTATTCTTAAGGTACTTGTCCACGATGCAAGTTTTATTGCATGCAAGACGATTTTGACAGATAAAATTGCACGAAATATTTATTTCAAGCAATATTTCTTATTGCAAGCAATTTTTTTATTGCATAGTGTACACAGAAAGATATGCAATATTTCGAGCGAGAAAAATTTATTCAACTCATTCAATAAATATTTCTCTTCCATATACAATAAAATCAGCTGAGTGATTGTAGAACCAAAAAAAAAAAAAAAAATAATGAAAAAAAAAATTTGATTAATACATAAATTATTTGTACTCCTGCATAAAGAATTCTAAGGACTAATAGGACTTATCGATTTATTGATTTTGGTCAATAATATATGAATATTAAGATGAAAATTATTTATTTTGTTTTGACTTTGAAGTAAGTTAAGTGAGTATTAAAAGTAAAAATGCCGCGAAAAACTGAAAACAGAGCTACTCTCGTTGTTGTAATATATGTACATATAACAATGGTATTCCTGTGTAAAAGCTTAGCTATAAAGTGTAATGTTCACAAAAATACCATTTTATATCAAGTCCTCAATAAAAAAAAAGCAATTAACTATACAAAAAGGAAAACATTTTTGCTATGCACAAATAATTTTTGTAACCACTGTATGTATGTATATATGTATGTAAATATTATATAGCCGAGGAATATGAATACCATTTTGGCATTTTCTCCATACAATTTGATTAGCATGCTTAATAATTTTTGTAAAGTGCTTATAAGCGACAAACATTTCTTCGTTCTTTATAACAATTTTTAATTTTATAATTTTCCACTTTTTTTTATCCACTTTATCCACTTAATTTTTGAAAAAAATTTCATGCAGATAAATTCATTAATATTTCTAAAAAAAAAAAAAACAAATGCTTTTACGCATGCAATATTTTCAGCACAATTTGCTATACGTAAACCTGTGTATACATTTGCATGAATAAAAATAAATTTGAACTGAAAATCCTTTTATAATTTTTATATTCTCGAACTTGAAGGAATCGAATATTTTTATACAATATTTTTTATTACGCATATGTATTTCGAAATGTCAAACGATTACAAAACGGATTACATACATGAAGAAAGGAGGTTAAGAATGTAGGAAAATAATTAAAATGATGACAGGACATAATACTCGTATATCTGTCGTTTCATGTGTAACATTATGTATGAATATATTTTTGTTATAACTACGTAACAAAACAATTCAATTAAATATTCATTAGAACTGTGCAAAAAATAAAAGAAAAAATTTCCTTGATACCTACTACAACAAACACTATTTTGGTATTTTGAGCTGCTATATACTCGTACTTTTCACCATATAGTTTAGGTAATTTGCTTTTGATAGTGAAACTTTTTTATTTGTCAGACTTTGATTATTATATAGAATCATTAATTAGCTGGTGTATAATTAGAGCAATAGTTTAGAAGTCGATTTCCTAATAGGAGACATGTTAATATAATTTCATATTTTTTGACCTTTAGTTTATTATATAGAATGAAAAAAGGTCACAACTGCAAGTAGAATTAAAAACGTAATAATATTTTCTCACGTAAAATATTTTGTATACTTAAAGTGAGTTTAGACTGCTTGATATGTCAAACATGATTTGTGATTCGACATGAAAATGACGTAGCTTATGATTTGCTACGACAAGAGTCATTTCCATTTGTTTATATGTTTTCACACCATTTGATTTGTCAAACATAACATCGAACTGTCATTTGCAAACAAAAAAAAAATTAATTATTCACAAAAAGTTAAAATTTTAATTTTACCTGTATCCTTTGATTGAAAATCTGGAAATAACAAAATAAAAAGTCAAACCAAAAACACTAGAATATATAAGACGTCCCAAGCTGCTTATAATCGAAAAAATAGCTTTCAGATCATATCCCAACATTGGTGGCTATAGCTTTTTTGCTGATGTTAATGTGATATTAATATCTCAATCCACTGTAATATAGGATAGCATTTATATACTGTTCAACATGAAATTGTTTTTAGCAGCAGAACAAGGCAATACATGGCAATACAACACGATAGAGTGGCGAGCTTTATATTGATACATTGGTGTGTAGTTGTATGTATATTTTCCTTTAACATTACTAACTTTATGTACCCGAGATGAGTGGCTATAGTAGTTTTTGTTGTTCATATTGTATTTACTATTATATGCCGCGCCACGCTATAGTGATTTGATTATTATACAGATCATGGTTGTGTGGTTGTGTGTATAATGTTTTCTTTTAACCATTTCAGTGGCTATTTTTTTGTTAATAAATTTTTGGAATTTTGCTTATAATAGTTGTTTGGTTGGTATAATTTTTTTTACACATCATTCAAAATTCGTACAATTTTGATTGTACTGTATGTGTATAGCTACATTTAGTTTGGGTATCCCGGTTCGATCTTTGAAGATTGATATAGATTTTAATAGTATGTGTAAATGTACATTTTAATATATATATGTATAGCCAGAGACAACTTAAAACACGTTGTTTTATAAGTTGTCTCTGGTATAGCTATGTATTGTATATTATTACACTGCACTATTTACGTAATTTCTTTTTATTTCTAGGATTCAAGAAGATCAATGAAAATAAAAATTTGTATTATATCATATATTTTACAAGGAAGGTCATGTATGTATAATCACTGTACATGAATGTATATGTACTTAATTTGAATATACGTGTACATATATATTAATGGTGTGTAAATTTATACTATAAAGGAGTATAGTATATGTAAGAATACGTACGTCTTTTGAAATATATGTTATATTTCGTAATATGACAACATCGATATTTTATTTTATATATTGTAAGTGAAATGAAATTTTTGATTTTTTACAATATTTTGCATATGCGTGTGCACATACATATGTACATGTATATCATTTTGTTATTAAATAGATATATGTATAAGTTCATTGAACTTGAACCTTTGAATTTTTTTAGAATACATTTTATTTCAATGATGCAATTATATATATATAATTTATTACTGTATACCTATATCAAATATATTTTATTGCACATAGTAGTTCTTGAGCCACTAATAAATTGGTGGTTTTCAAATAATATGTAACCATTATGTAATATATGTAGTATATATATTAGAAATATATATGTATGTATGTTGATATATGTGTTTAGAAAAATTTATCTTATGTATCTTTTCAACATTTATATATTAAATGTATTACATATGTACTTTAAGTCCACAAGAAATAATTTTTATTTATTAATACTTCGCTGCATGTACTTCATATAATTTTAATTTTTGGCTGAACTTCCGAATTTGTGCCGCCAGATTTTGAAACGAGACCATCGGATAATGATACTTTGGAATGTCCTCTTTAACGTGGTATATGTCTCTGTTGGTGCAAATTCATCTTAACGACGCAAACTACCCTAAAAAATTTTTGGTCCAAAATGTTAAGTTTCACAAAATCTGTTATTTCACTAGATCAGGATCTTGGATGAGATTAGTTAATATATCATTTGAGAGATAACTTCCTGCTCTATTTGTCACATTTTATTTCATTTTGTTTGGATTAGCGGTTCTTGAGATATAAGGACTTAAAGCAAAGATACTTTAAATTACAATTACAATTAAAGTAATTTATAGTATCTTTGCTTAAAGTCAAAATTTTGTGTTTTTTAAAAATCAATTTTTCAACTTCTTTTGATGACGGTATAACTTCAAAACTTGAAGGATGACATGTATGTTTTGTTATATCATTTAAAGGGTTTTTTTGTCCTCTTTCGAGTGATATCACATTTATGTGTAGAAACTGCATAAATAAAAAAAAATGCACAAATATACAACAAATTGCGAAAAAATACACATTTTTCATACATTTTCATACATATTTGAGTAATTACTTCAAAGTTTACTATTTTTCGTAGTATTATTTACCTTTTACTAAATATGTACGTAAAAAATTTAGTGAAATTCAATTTTATGCACCTTTTACAAAGATATACAAAAAATTCAGATAAATGTTAAATTCAACTTTTGTGTACCCCTTTAAAATTTATATAAGTTTTAGTAAAATTAAGTTTCATGTTTCATTTACCTTTTACAAAATTTTATATTAAAACTTCAGAAAAAAATTATTACTATCTTTTTTCTTACAAATTATTTTGTATGAAAAATGTGTATTTTTTCGCATTTTTTCCTATATTAGTGCATTTATTTTTTTTATTTTGTGAAATTAGCTTGTGATTAGTGATTTATTTGAAAATGCAAGATTTCGTCATTAAAGATTTTAGCATGCGGTCAATCGTAACGCTTTCATTTTTCCATATTCTTCATAATTTTTTTTATTTACTTAAAAATTCGGTATAATATACAAATAAAGTTTCATTAATAAATTTTTAAATATTTTATATGTATGTGCATATGCGCCTTTCAAATGATCGATTTCACTTACAGTATTAATTATATCTATATAATCGCGTCAAGGAAATAAAATTTATTTACAAACAATTTAAAGGTTCAATGAACTTATCCATCCATCCATGTATCTATTTAACATCAATATCATATACATACATAGACATACATGTCATATGTTTGTGCTGTGCATACACACATACAAAATATTGTAAAAAATCAAAAATTTCATTTCACTTACAATATATAAAATAAAATATCGATGTTGTCATATTACGAAATATAACATATATTTCAAAAGACGTACGTATTCTTACATATACTATACTCCTTTATAGTATAAATTTACACACCATTAATATATATGTACACGTATATTCAAATTAAGTACATATACATTCATGTACAGTGATTATACATACATGACCTTCCTTGTAAAATATATGATATAATACAAATTTTTATTTTCATTGATCTTCTTGAATCCTAGAAATAAAAAGAAATTACGTAAATAGTGCAGTGTAATAATATACAATACATAGCTATACCAGAGACAACTTATAAAACAACGTGTTTTAAGTTGTCTCTGGCTATACATATATATATTAAAATGTACATTTACACATACTATTAAAATCTATATCAATCTTCAAAGATCGAACCGGGATACCCAAACTAAATGTAGCTATACACATACAGTACAATCAAAATTGTACGAATTTTGAATGATGTGTAAAAAAAATTATACCAACCAAACAACTATTATAAGCAAAATTCCAAAAATTTATTAACAAAAAAATAGCCACTGAAATGGTTAAAAGAAAACATTATACACACAACCACACAACCATGATCTGTATAATAATCAAATCACTATAGCGTGGCGCGGCATATAATAGTAAATACAATATGAACAACAAAAACTACTATAGCCACTCATCTCGGGTACATAAAGTTAGTAATGTTAAAGGAAAATATACATACAACTACACACCAATGTATCAATATAAAGCTCGCCACTCTATCGTGTTGTATTGCCATGTATTGCCTTGTTCTGCTGCTAAAAACAATTTCATGTTGAACAGTATATAAATGCTATCCTATATTACAGTGGATTGAGATATTAATATCACATTAACATCAGCAAAAAAGCTATAGCCACCAATGTTGGGATATGATCTGAAAGCTATTTTTTCGATTATAAGCAGCTTGGGACGTCTTATATATTCTAGTGTTTTTGGTCAAACCCAAGTCAAATTGAATTAGAGCATGTTCTAATTCCAAAATGTCGAACTCGACATGATTTGATATGTCAAATATGATATGTTCACATGGCTTCACACCATCTGACAACATTTTTGACACAAATCAAACCAAATCATATATGGCATATCAAGCAGTCTAAACTCACTTTTACCATTTTACTTCTGTATTTTTTTTATTTCTAGGTTTGAAACTTAATTAGGTACATTGGTACGAGTAGTTATATGAAAAAATTTTCAAATATATAAAATGAAAACAAAATTAAGTTTCTCTTTACAAATGACATATCAATTATCGTTTTTCATTATTTGAAAGTAAATACTTGGGGGGCTCAATGGCGCAGTGGTATAGCACTTGGCATACTGATCTCGAAATACAGGAATGGTGCAGATTCGACTCCTGCCCGAGGCCAAAGTAAGAAAAATAATTTTCAATTTTTCGTTGCCTATTTCCAACTTTCATTAACTCCAAAATTCACATGCTTGCTGGAAAAAAGATCTTAGAAATGCTGATAAGTCTGCTTACTGATAACGAGTAAGTAAAACATGCGGTAAAACACAAAGTATTATGGTAGATATTAGATAATTTCTATAATAATAGATCAGTTTTAGCCCTCTCTGGCATGTACAAGAGCTTATTTATCCACTTGTAACTCATTGGTTCGCAATGCACATTAAACTGTGCATTGTAGTGCATTGTTGAATTGTTGATATTAATGAAGTCTCGAAATCACTTCAGTAAAAGTCCTAGCTCACTTAAACCTGTACCACAGAAATGCTGATTAAGTCTACTTGCTGACAACAAGTAACATTTTTGCTACTTTTTATATTTCTTAATAATGAAACTAATAAATCAGGATAATGGTTAACAAATATTTTCTTTTTACTATTTTACTATTTTTTTTTATTCCGTACTAAATATGTTTCATACCTTTGTTAATTTTAATAATTTTTTATTATCAGAATATTTTGTGTAATTAACATCGTATTCAACTCTGCATAGTACAATTATGGCTTAACTCCAATGAACCAATCAAAATGTGAAATGCTGAAAATGCAACATAAATTTATTTTCGACTATCGAACAATTTTTAAACAAAAATTGTAGCTAACTAACTATTCTATTACTGATACTATTGAGAGTATTCATTTCAAATCTCGCAAGTTTCGTAATTCGCGTCATTGGCGTAATTGGTTTTACGAGACTTCATACAACTTGTACGCTGTATGTGAAATAGTATGTACTGGCAAACGATTCACGGTTAGTCGATGGTTCATTGAAGATAAGGCATTAGAATCATTCACAATTTGTCGTATACATACATCTGACTTTACATATTTTTTCAATTTGTCACATGGACATTGTTAAATAACATTCTACTATGAATTTAACGTGTGCGGTTGGCTATTTGGCTATGTATGGTGGAAAATAATAATAATAATGATGATGGTATTTATGGTGAAAATATTAACAGATGGTCGATTTTCATAAATAAATAAATTGCAAATCATTATATGTATATAATGTGTGTATATACTTATTCTGCACATTTATGATAAAATATTCATTGGCTTGTAAATAAAAAGTGAAAGGCTAAAATAACATAAAAAAGGATATATTTTATTTTATCAGTAATTTGTTCTCATGTCTTTTTTGTCTTATTTCTCTTTTTATTTTTTATACCTAACGTGTATATATGTACATATATATGTACATGCATAGTGTAATATAAACATTTATGTGTGCTTGCTACTATTTTACTAAATTTATAAAACTATATTTCTGGTTCTGCAATAATTCATTATTGTTGTATAATATAACAAATTGTTCTTTTTATTACATACAGTGAGCGTAATTTAGATAGATGCAGTCATATTTTTATGAATAAAAATAAATAGAAATATCTTTATTATAAAAATTTAATTTTACGTGAAATAATGGGCCCTATTATAAGTGTCGATCATATCGACTATCGACAAAATTAAGACGAGACGAAACGATGTAAATTTTGTATTACGTAAATCGATCGCCTCGACAGTAAGATATTGCCATATCAAATTTTATTTCATTCAGAGTCGAGGCGATAGTCGATGACGATACGGTATTATCGACACTCATAATAGGGCCCAATAATAATATTTTAATTGATTTTCAACTAAATTGTTATAATATTCGAGGAAAATAAAGGAAGTAATTAAATTTGTTAGTGCAATGGGTAAAAGTAAAACTAGTATCTTTAGATTCTAGAACAACAAGCTCAAATTTTTTTGATAATGAAGATAATTTTTTTTTTGATAATGAAGATATTTTTATTTTATGCCCACATTTTTTTTTATTCACAAAACTATGACTGCGTCTATCCAAATTGCACTCATTGTACATGTACGTACCTATGCATTGTGTACACATAAGCATGTGGTGGAATAAAATTCCCTGCTAAAAATGTCGTTTAAAAAAAATGAACGAATTGCAGATGAAAAAATCGATGAAAAATTAGATTTATGAGTTATGCAAACTTCACTTTTCCTTTTTCACTTTTCACTTTTCCCAGTACATTCCATCTTAAATACAAATTTGTGTAATTTAAAATATCCGAGCATAAATAGGTATACAAACTAAAAATTTTGAATCAATATCAATACTTTTGTATATGTTTCATCATAAATTTTGGGACTTGAATAGCTCGATGGTTGTGGTATTGGACTGGTACGATTGGTCGATTGACTAATCTGTCTTTTAAACTAATTTTTTAGTTTCATTTTTAGTCTAACATTTTTCAAAATTGTTTTCTAATGTCCAACAATTTTAACAAATTTCCGAACATAATTAGATGATGAACAAATTTCCGAATTATTTCGAGCAACGGTTCCAAAAACAATTTAATTGCAGTGATTTTATGTGTATGCAAGTGTATATACGAGGGAGCTCGATGGCGTAAGTGATAGAGTAATTGGCCTACTGATCTCGAAATTCAGGTTCGATTTCTGCCAAAGGCAAAAGTAAGAAAAATAATTTTCAATTTTTCGTCGTCCATTTCCAAGTTCCATTCCAACTTTCATTACCTCCAAAGTTTCACTCAGCGTTGATTGAGTACCACCTTGCTGGAAAAATATCTTAGAAATGCTGATAAGTCTACTTACTGACAACAAGTAAGTAAAACATGGTAAAACACAAAGTATTATGGTAGATATTAGATCATTTCTAATAATAGATCAGTTCAAGCTCTCTCTGTCATGTAAAAGAGTTTACTTCTTTACTAGCAACTGAATTAGTTCGCAATCGGCACGTAGGCATTATTGATATTAATAAAGTCTCGAAATCATTTCAGTGAAAGTCATAGCTCGCCTAAAGTTGCAGCACTGTTGATGATAATAATGATATAGGAGGATACGAATATTTCATTTTGTTTTACTCTTATCAAATAAATATTTTAATCTTTTTTATGTTAAAAAATTAATAACGTTATGAAAGTATTTTGCTTCATTTATTCGGCATAAACCGAAAATACAATTTTTTGAAGATAAATAAAACAAAAAAAAAAAAAAAAAATGTTTACCTAAGTAAATATGTACATCCATCAAAATTAACTCATCCTCATTTTTATTCTTTTATTTTACTGTCAAGATGATACATTTATGATGAAAATTACAATGAAAGGATTTAAAATGTTTTTTGTTTTCTTTTCATTAATTATTAATAGACAATATATTTAGGTTTAAATTTTTTGAAACACTCCGGAAACAGAAATATAACAAAAAGGATAATGAAATGTATAATAAGAGGTGAGTCAGATAAATTTTGGAATTTTCGTTCTACCACAGATTAAAAAGTTTAACTCCGATTTCAATCAAATAAAGTATGATTTATTTTATATTTTCAACGATTTTATTTTACAAAATATTGGGACAATATAATTATCTATTACAAAAATTTTTAACTTTTTGCTTGAGGTGCTGCATTAGCACCCGGACAGACTCATTTGTGATCACTTCGTATGCTTTCCGCCACCGATTTCTGAAATCAATATCATTCTTACAATTTTTATTTGTTTTTTTCTTATATATACTTCATTTTAGCCCAATATCTTTCAATTGGCCTTAGTTCTGGGCAATTAGGTGGATTTGCCTCTATGGGAACCACATGGGCCCCATTTTGTTCATACAATTGCCTCGTTGTATTAGCATAGTGGCTAGTTGCTAAATCTGGCCAAAATAACACTGAACCTTGATGTTGTCTTATAAAGGGTTTCAATCGTTTTTCTAAACATTCTTCAATGTACATCTTTGAATTTATTGTTCCCGTCGTGATAAATTCCCTGCTCCGTAGACCACAATTACAAATAGCCTGCCATACCATGAACTGTTTAGGAAATTTTGTGTGTTGTTTTGTTGAAATTGTTTTATTAGCTGTCTTCTTATTTTTTACAGTGTAATACACATTTCCTGGAATCTGGTTGAAATCTGCTTTGCAATATGTTTCATCGTCCATGATAACACAATCAAATTTCGTTAGATATTTGTCATATAACCTTCTTGCTCGTGTTTTCGTCAGATGTTGTTTAACCTCAGATCTATCAGGCACTGTTTGTTGCTTGTTGCTTGTATGTTTTTAGTCCACTAAATTTTTTATATCTCATTACTGTTGATTGTGACGTACCTGCAATAGCGGCTACATTCCTTGTTGATTTCAGTGGATTAGCTTTATAGGCATTTACAATATTTCTTAGTACCTGTCTATCAGAAGGACCTTTCTTTCTCCATGATCCTCGATTATTTCAATAGAATTACCTCTGTTGTAGTTGTTGATAACATTGTAAACTGTTTGTACACCAGTATTTGTTTCCTTAGCTATCTCCTTTTTCGATCTTTTCTTATATTTTCTAAAAATTTGTCCAAGATAATTTTTCTTTCTTCTTCTTGTTTATTGCACAACTTTTTTATTAAATGTTTTAGACACAAAAGGAAAAAGTTAAAATGTTTCGTACTATTTATAGAATAATTTGTCTATGCACATCAATTCGCTACCTCTTTTAGGTTTTCAGTTATAACGCCGTAAAAATTCCAAAATTTATCTGACTCACCTCTTATGTACATACGATACATAAATATACGCGCAGTATACATATGTATTTAAATACCTGTAAATAAAAAGATGAATTGAAAAGTTGTTTTTATTAATCAATTTTCTGAAATACAAAAACAAGAAAATAATTTAAAATTTCTAGGGTTATGAGAATTTATAAAGTAAAAAGGGTTATGTTGATAGAAGGATAGAAGAATGATAAAAAAATGTTAATTCAATTTTTGTATGTACAAACATAAATCTATGTATATAAGTAGCTGTTACATACGGTTACCGAAATGGGATGACAATAACTGAAATTTTGGTAGAGAATAGGACTATGATGATAGAAGAAGTAAATTTTGTTTTTTTACTTTCATTCCTAGAAATGATTTGATGTTCATTAAAAATATATTTTTCTTACTTTTGACGAAACTGATTGATATTTGCAATCAAATCTCTTGGATTTAGAGAACTTTTAGTAGCTATTATATAGTAATTCATCATCCATATTTGAAGTCATTGCGTGTACTGTTTTTCAAATAGACATATACAATTGTGTATATCTATAAAATTTACGTCTGTTGTATGTTTAAACTTAAAATATGCAAGAATTTATATTGACATTTGATGAAGGAGATAAAATATAAATTCATGAAAATGTTAAACTTTAGAAATTGAATTTCGTCTTTTAATTTGTTTTCATTTTGATTTGTTCATATTTTTCTTTCCGTATTGCTTATTTATTTTAGATTTTTGTATGTACCCATGTATGAACTTTTTTATGAAAACTAAAAAAAAAAAAAAAAAAATTCTCTGAAATTTTTCATATCAATTTGTTCAAAAAAAAAAAGAAAAAATAGAAAAATATATCGATACTCTTGAAAATATGAAAAGCTGCAGGCAGATTAAATAAAAAACAGATGGAGGAATATGTTATGGTTTGGAGTATAATGATTGGTGTAAAAATTGAAATGGTTTGAGGCAATTTTGGTTTTGATGTTGATTGATTTGGAAAACTTTTTATGAAAATTTATTTAATCAAGTTTTTGTAATTTTCAATAAAAATATCATTTTCAAAAAGGAAAAAAAAATTTTTTCCTATAAAATAATAATGATTTGACACCCACTAAAATCTGTTATGTTTAGGTTCAATTTTATTACCTACGTTACGTCTACGTATGTATGTATGTGTGGGCGTATGGGTATATATTATGCTCTTTTGGCGTGTAATGAAAGATTTTATTAATTTTAAATATTAATTTACAGAATTTCGAATTTAAATTAAAATACGTAATTGCTAAGCCAAGATAAATTTCAAAAGGAAAACAATTATATAAATAATAGAACAAATTAAAAAAATAAACGATAAAATAAATTAAAAATCAAAAAGTTTTTATAAAGAAAATAAGTACATATATAAACAAGATAAACATGACAACAAATATGTTAACTCTCCCGCTGGTAAGTTGTACCATTTTGAATTGATTTATAATTTATTTATTTATATTGATTATAATTTATGATTTATTTCACTTGAAGATATTTCGCTATATATCACTTTTACAACAATCACCATATTCGACTGAATAAAAATCATTGACTTGAAACCAATTTCAGACATTCATAAGCTTTTCGAATTTTTATAGAAAATTTTGTTGAGATTCAAAATGAAAATCAAATTTGTTTTAAACACCCATGTTCTGTATTCCACTTTTTCGAAATTCCATTTGCGAAATTGGATTTGGGTATTCTGCATTCCATTTCCACTCATTTTTAGTGAATTTAATTCAAGTTTTTCACCAATGTTCTATAATCTACTTTTTCTAAATTCCATTTGCGAAAGTGGAATTGGGTGTTCTGGATTTCACATCCACTCATTTTTAGTAAATTTGACTCCGTCAAGTTTTTGTAAATAGAAAAAATTAATTTATATTGAAATTAAGTATGATTTGAATTTTTTTTTCTATATTTGATTTCAAATTTTAATCCTAAGACCTGATACTCAGTTCCCGTGAAATTTTTCGCTTGCAATTGCATATATAATTCTACAAGCTAAAAATTGTGGAAGAAAACGTGTGTAGAGTATACGTAGAGTTTTGAAATTTTTTGAAAAAAAAATCGCGGAGGCTATGAAATTAAATTAAGTAAAAATAAATAAGTAAATATTTATTTGTTAAAATATATGACTTGTCAATATTTCGCTTGCCTTTTACATGCTCGACCATATAAAATGATTGTGAAAAATGAGTTCCACAACTCTCCACTATTAAGTTCCACCGAAATAATTTAGTTTGGAAGTGAGTACCAGTAAGCGAAATTTGAAACTAAAAATTTAGCTAACAATTTAGCGACATTTTTCTTACATAGGTTTTATATGGAGAAAAATTTACCTTCGATGTGAGTACTGGCCCAACAATTTTAATATAAACTTTGACACTTGAAAAAAGGCTGACTAAAATAAAAATAAAAAAAATTGACACTTTTTATATACAAATAATTCCGTATACGGAATGCAGAACACCATTTTTCATTTCGCGTGGAATTGAATTCGTATTCCACTTTCATTTTTTGCGGAATACAGAACATGGGTGAAAAAAAAAAGATTGAGGAATGTTTTGCTCAAAGAAAACAATTAAAAATCATTAATGTAATGTTTCATAAATAAGACACCTACAAGATAATTTTATTAGACAAATTTTGTCATATGGATCGGAAATATGAACAGTGATGCATAAAAATGGAGAAATGATAAATATCTTTGAAATGTAGGTATTGAGAAAAATGTTGGTCCAGTGTGTGAAAGAATTTGTATCATGCTTTTGACGATAAAAGAAAATCTGATTGCATAAAATGTGGGCGATTAACAAAGATCGAACATGTGGTAAGATTGTAAAACAAGTAAGTAGTTTTCCAAAAAATTGACGATAAAAGAAGAAAAGACAGGTCAAGGAAGCAGTGTACTTGAATGATATTGAAGACGATTAAATTTTACATCGTTTCATCAAATTTTCGGACATTTCAAGGCTTTATTTAAAAATAAAAACATAAAATTCAGAAATTTTAGAAGATTTTTATGATACATATAAGTTTCAGTCGAAATAATCGAAACGATACTGTAACAGCTAATGTAATCATTAAAAAAATGTATAGTTTTATTTGAATATAGTACATAAAATATATTTTATTAATTGAAAAGCTCATAACACTTCATAAAAATTAAATAACTTTGCCCTTAAAATAACATTTTATTAGAACGTTCATTATATATCTATACATATCTATCATTTAAATATTATAATGCTTAAATACAGTGTGTGTATAAGTATTAGTAAAAGATGATTCTGCAGTCTTATTTTTAGAAATCATTTTAGGTTGATTAGCGTTTAGATAAATAGATAGAAGAGAGAAATATAAACGAAAATTTTTTATTCTCTCATAACTTTGCTGCTACTGGTGATGTTATTTTTGTTTTTGTTCATAAATAAAATTAATTTTTTGGCATATGGGAAAATATGAAGAAAAAAAAAATTATAAAGAATACACACATGCAATCATTTATACACGATATGCGTAGAAGATTCTATATGAAATGAAAATAATACATAAATTTTGTTCATCATATTATATACACGTAAAGTCATATGGATGACGCCATTATTAAAACAGGGTCACTCATATGGAAGTGGAAACGAATGTGAAACTGAGAATCAAACGATTTTATTCGTAAGGAAGAAAAGGAAGTAATAAAATTTACCGTTTTCGTAGATGAACTTATACTGTGTCTGTGAAAGTGAAATAAAATCGACGGAACGGAGACATTTCTGTTGGACAATTTATCTTTTTTTCTTAAAACATAATTTTCAGTTTAGGCAATCATTTCTTCATTGGAGTCAAATCTGTTTTCCTGAAACATTCTTTTGAGATCTGCAAACAGATAGCAATTACTGAAAACGAGATCCGGGAAATGATGTAGATATGAAAAAGCAATCCAAAGTGCAATTTATTCATTGTTGCTATCGATTTGTCACTTTTAACACGTCGACGTGTTGTTGTTGTTAATCAATTTATGCAGTCCCCACATCAAACAGAGCCTTCTCAGGTACAAATGTTTACAGTAAATTGTGACTACTTTTAGATATCTAGATAGAATGTCTGTTATCAACGCATGTTCACTTTGCTATAGCCTAAAATTATTTTGTGGATTTTATTTATTTTATCTGGTACAATTGCTGATTTCAGCGAGCCAGAGTATTCGGCATTGTTACGTTTGTACGGCTGCGTTAAAAATTAGCAAATAATTTTCTATGTAGACAGGAGAAAAAGAAGAAGTCATACAGGACCTGAACAGTATTTTTCTCCATTAAAATTAATGTTTTATCAATACAGGAAAGTCAGTGTTTTTCATTTTCAAGACAAATTTTTTTTATTTAAAAAAACATTTTTGACATTTGTCTTTTGAAGGACTGTAAAATTCCTAAAAATTATAGAATTTGTCAATAGTGACACCACATTTACAAGTAATTAAATTAACGTATAATAATTGATTGAAAATGTTAAAAAATATGAAGAGCTTCATAACAAAAATAATAAATTTTATGTAATTCTTTACCTACTTTAACGTAACAACGTCGGATTTATTGTGATCACTTTGAATAAATTTCGGATCGTAACAGACACGGTTCCATTGTAATCAACATTCTGCAATTTCTAAAAAAAAAAAAAATAGAATTGACTTTTACTGTGTAATTTCAATTTTTCATACTTTCATCAGAATATCCTGTAAACAAGATTGTTTATATTTACATACGAGTAAATAAATACAGTAAGAAATTTATTATTACAATGTTCATTAGTTATTGACATGCATTTATATATTGAGACGTACCAGTTTGTTTAGAAATGAAATGTCGTAATCTATTCAATTTCGTGTATGCATGCATATATAACTTATTGAAACTGCAAATTAATTTATGGGATATACGTGAACTTTATGTAATGTCTGTTAATTTAAATTAAGTATATAGACTATGTACAGTATGCAAAAGAAAATTATAATTTATGTTATACACTCGTAAATGTGTTTGTATGTATACTACAGTTTTACATACTTATCTATTTTATACACAATAATCTTTCAGTGAATTAAATTTGAATTAATAAATTTACACACTAAATATATAAAACAAACTATTTTATATGTATTAATGGCTGTTTGCATTCACAATATTTATTTGCGAAATTTTCTGTTGTAAACAAAAAATTTTCTTCCAATTTTGTGTTGATCGAGTTATTCGAAAATCGAAAGCCAACATATTCTTCTTGAATAAATTTTAAATAGACAACTGCCATGAATATGTCACGTGAGCTTTACACTATATCAAAATGTTCAAAGATTTTATTACAGAAGTGTTTACACTAGATGACAAATTTTAGATACAATTTTTTGCTTGAATTAAAGTGAAAAAATATCCTGAATAACATGTTGCAAACTGATACTAAATGGCTACGTAAATTACTAGTTTCTGATGGTAGAGATTTCATGCATGCATCTATTCACAAGTAAGAAATATTTGAAACTGTCTGTCAACTGTGTCAACTCAAATTAAAATAAAATGATAATTAAATTTTAATTCTAACTTCATTGAAGTAAGTTTGAATAGAGTTACAGGAATTCATTCAGCAACGAATGAAAGTGGTGAATTGTTTATTTCTAGAGGTGAAAAAAAAAAAAATACAGTTAAAAGTATGACAGATACAGACAGATTATAATTAAAATTGACAATAAAACTTAAGAAATATTTGACAGACAGAATTATCATTGAATTTTACTAGCGTAAAAGGAACGCAGCAATTCATAACGAATTTAGATTATTTATTGAATTTATAGAAATTCCAAAAAAGAAAATAAATATTTGAATGTGATGTACGAGTATTATATCATTTAATACGTATTCATAATATGAATCTGGTACCTAGTAGTAGTTACCACACTAATAATTGTAATATCAACAATGTAAGTGAAGGAAGAAGAGTTTTGAGAAATTTAATTCTCGTAAATATGTAAGATAAATGTATAACCAGTATTCAGTATAACATTAATTCGAATGATGTTTGAACATAAATTTTTGTATACGAAAGCAAAACTTTTATTCTGAAAAAAATTGAAAAATTTATAAAAATGAAAGAGAATTATAGATTAATTTAATGAACCAATATCAGATCAGCAATTCAGCATAGATCTGGAATCTGGATATTAATGCAATGTTCATCTATAAAAGGCGATGAATGATTGACTGTCTATATGGGTTATGTTGAATAAAAATCAAAAAATTATTTTTCGTGTTAATTATTTTAAATGATTTTTGTAGTATTTCTAGTTAGTAGAGTGTTATTATTTAGAACACGCAATTAATTGATTTCCTTTTTATTATCTTATTTTTTTTATTTTAATTAAAATTCATGTCAATAAAATGCTTTCAATTAAATCATTTCACGTTTTCAAAAGTACCATAATTCCAAATTGGGAAAATAATTTAAAAACTTAGCTGTTAATTGGATATCGGATCGAAATTATACAATTTAACTTAAAGCGAACACTTAAAATGTATACAGTTTTTACTTCTCATTATTGATTGAAACGTGACGTGACTTAAATCCATCGTACATGCAGTCCAATTTTAATAATTCCGATATTTGGTAGAGTGTGTGCGAAAAATTCATATTTATATGTATGTAATGCACCTAACCCTGCTGCCCTGCTCCTATATGCAATATGATCGGTAATGACAATATACTTAAATTTATTTGACTTTTGTAAACACACTGCATTTCCGGCAATTTTTTCTGGAAGGCAATATTGTTTCCGCTTTGGGGGGTAATATTGCTTCTACAAAATATTTCGGCAATAAAATAATACATGAAATTTTTAGAAAAAGTCGAAAAAGCAATTAACTTGTTCATATTATTTTGTTTTTTCATATTTTTCAAATGAATATTGCTTCCATAATATGCCCACATCAGATCAATCCAATGTGTTACGTCAAATAATATTGCCATTTTCCCTGTATTACTAGTATAAATTAAATACAGGGTAAGCAGTATTTATGTATGAGTGTACATATGTATGTACTTAACTACTTAAAATTCAATTTAAAAACTGTCAACTTCACTTTCTAAACAAAACAAAACAGCATACCAAAGATAAATTTTATCTAACAATTTCCCTTATCATTAATTCTTCTATATCTTCTTATTTTTTATTTTTTTTTCTTTTTTAGTTAATTGAAAATATCAATATCTGAACAAAAAAAAAAATTAATACTATAGATAGAGAAAATAAGTTAACAGCATCCAGAAAAATAACGATTATCTCTATATACAATATTTGCTACGATTATTCCTTTCTGGTTTTTCACGTATAAAATTTCTCTGTGTAAATTTTATTACTCTAATAATATTACCTGAATACTCGTACATACATATGTATATGTTTGTATGTATATGTACGTACATTTCTATGGTTGGTGTATAGTAATGTATACTTTTATGAACATTTTTATGTAACGAGTTTTCTTTTATACGAGGATATTTATTTGTTGCCATAATTGCTAAGTTGACTTTTGGCATTTACAACAAGATGTACTCACATTATTACTTTGTATCTGTATACATTATTAGGTATATGGATGGATATTATAGATATTATGTACAGACAGACTTCATAAGATGCTGATTATACAATATAATGCGAAAATTTTCTTTATTACTTTTGGCATAGACTAATATAGATTGGAAATGCTTATGGCAGAAATCGTGTTCATAACTATTAAGTAAACATCAAAATAGCTTTTGAGAGATTTTGAAAAAGCTATAAAATCAGAATAAGGAAAATAAATGAGAGAACTTTTGTAATCTTTTGAAATCTTGTATATCTTGAAGAAAAAACAAATTTAAAAATCAAAAATCTATGTAGCTATATTCTTATCGGAAATGATAAAAAATATCAAATAACAGGCAAATGTACAAAATCGTATATTTTAAGTCTACTGTCACATTATTCTGATTCTGAATCTGAAACGTAAAATTTCAGATTCAGAATTCACTTTTTGTTCATTCTGATTCTGAATCTGAAAACTCCTTTTCAATATTTTTCTTTAAATTTGTTATTGTTATAAAACACTTTACTTATCGAGTGAACATTAAACCATCGAACAATAACTACTATGAGTGGCGAGTACGTAGGTAAGACGCACTTTTCAATGGAGGGTGAAATAAAGTTAATCTTCTGTCTTCTGTCTTCTGTCTTCTATCTTACGATCTTCAAGTTGTATATAAACAAGTAATTTTATGTCAATTTATTGAGTGGTTTAGCTATGAATTCAGATTCAGATTTCAGGTACATGTGACATGTTACATTTACTGTCAGCATGTTTCATTTTCTATTCTGAAAATAATCAGATTACAAAACGGAAGTACGAACCGGAATTTTTTTAGAAGATGAATTTTTCAGAGCCATGTAACAAGTCACATTTACTACAATGCATTTGAAAGTGATTCTGAATTTTTCAGATTCAGAATCAGACTCATGTGACAGTAGGCTAAAGGAAATTTAAATTTTCAACAAATTTATGTTATGACTGGCAATGAATATAATAATATATATTATCACATACAAATATCCTTATCTGTGATATTATATATACAATTAAAACTGGTTTTGAAAGTATCTAACACATATGTGCATGCATACTATCAAAGAATATATATCTACTAGTTACGTTAGTTATATATTCTTTGATACTATGCAATCTGTATTGTTGGCTACATGGATATAAATATTCTATATTCATGATTCAAGTAAGACCATGTATGACGGTATAACATAAGTATAACCAGTATAACATAACCGTATAACACAGTACTACTGCCAGCTATTGCAATGAACATGTATTGTGTATTGTTTTTTAAATAAATATGCATGTATTTTCATTGCCAGCTATTGAAATCACAGTATATCTATATTCATACAGTAATGACACTGAGCACGCGTTAGCAAAAATTTCTCATGACCTTTGTCCCGTTATTCATTCGGCCTTAACGGTTTTGCTAAAAGTCGATAGCAATTAAGAGCCTTTGTATACGAAAAAGAGACAAAAAAAATGGAACTGCAACACCAACTGTTTTAAAAAATATAACATTATTACAGTGTATACCTACTCATTAAAAAAAGTACATATTTTGTTATTTAAAATTTTTTATCTAAAATAAACAAAATTAATTGTAAATGCATTACACTTAAAATTTTGTGTTTGATATCAAATGTTTTTACATTTTTGTTAAATTTCTTAATTATAAATTAAATTCTTACTCTAATATATAGCTTAACAAAATAAACTTTTTCTTGTCTTCAAAATTCTCAGAAATTATATGAATCACCTTATATCTTGATATAATGACGCGTCAGGTAGTCAAAAAAAAAGTTCCAGATCGCCTTTAAAAATGCATTGTGAAAAAATGATTGTATTGCTCACATGTATATATTGTTTTGTATCTTTTCTTCATTACGGCGGTTTATAAGGAAATATGGATTTGACATAAGTACATTAATTCTGTACTGTTTTTGTAAATTGAATTTTGATTTTTTTTATTATTTTAAAATAAGTAATTATGTGTGTTAGTAAATTTAAAAAAAAAAAGAGTGTCACATCTTATTGCTTTGTTGATCAGTGATAAATATTCTATATTGATTCCAGTACTACTGCCAGCTATTGCAATGAACATGTATTGTGTATTGTTTTTTAAATAAATATGCATGTATTTTCATTGCCAGCTATTGAAATCTACAATATATGTAATATATATGGAAATTCGTGAGCGAAAAATTATCTCTCCTCTCAGTAAAAGCTCCTGCCAGCCATTCTTCAAGTTTCTGCCAGCTATGATCGATTTCAAAAGTGTATTAAAAATTTATACGGTCATTTCCTATCTATAGATTAGTCTATGCTTTTGGTTTAGGTACTATTTTAGAAAAGACTCACAGATTATATGATAAAGGGAATAAAGATACAGTGAAGAGAATTTAAATCAATGCATGTATGAGGGTATGTATAGAGATTTTGTGGTAATAATTATATGTATTCTCAATTTAACATGTATGTTCATAAAAATGGTTTAAAATTCACTTTCAGGGATTTTGTGCTATGAAAATAAAATAAAAAAAATTAAAAATATAATGTGCTTATATGCGAATTGAAAAATTGGTAAATCAAAATAGATATCTACACTTATTTTTTGACGCTTTCTATACAAACGATGAATTATACACAGAAATATTAAACTAAATGTTCATGTGGGCAACTCTAATATCTTTAATATTTATCTATCACATTTCTAGTTTTTATGTTTTATTATTATTGTTTTTTATTTTGTTAATTTAAGTTTATCAAACAAGCATTGATTGCAAGGTCTTTGATTCGTATAATATTTGTATACATATCTATTATTTTAAAACATCAAAATAATTATTAAATTTCAGTCAAAAAAAAAAAAAAGAATAGTTTTTCATATTAAATTAGAAATTGGTCTAAGTCCATTTCTTTATCTCGTTTTAAATGTACAAATGTTGTAAGTATGATTCCAGTTCAATTATCACATTGCATAATAATTGTCAAGTTTTTTATCCATGTGTGGATACCATAAGTAAATTTACAATTAGAATTCGATTGTAGTTTTTTTCAATCAAAAATGAATTTAAATAAATAAAATAAAACAAATGATTTATTTTATTTGATAATCGTAACTTTTTGAGTACAGTACAATATGTATAGTTAATTTTTTTTTATTCGAATTACTTTTTACTTTTATGTGTACTATAATAATACTCTTGCATGTTGTATAAATCTGGGGCTGGAAGAAGTATAGGGTTTACCAATAGAAACGTCAAAACTTGCAACAGCCACAACGACAACATACTAATCGAAAAGTCCAACACACAACTTTGATTGTTGTGTTCAGTATTGTGTGGCAACTGGTAAGACAAGTGATCTTGGAAATTGTATAAAGCGCATTTCCGGCTCAATGGGTTTGTGAACAAACAAAAATGCAGAAAATTACTATTTGTTGCGATCTTTGGATTCAAGGCGTGCTTGGGCTTTATCTTTTTTGAAGATAAATGTGATAACAGAATATTTTTTGGCTTAAACTGGTAAGTGTTGATATAATCAATATTTATATACTTTCAATAAGATGATGTGCGACTTGTTGCACATCTCACTGAAAAGTGTTCTCATTCTCATTTTCACGGAACGAGAATCGGCCCTCTGCCAAGATCGTGTGATCTCACACACTTGGACTAAAGAGAAGAAGTCAAAAACGATTCTCAATCTTAGACAAAACATCCAATGCACCACTGATAACTTACCACGCGATATGTGTAAGAAAGTAGTAGAAAATTGGGTCTCTAGTTTGCATTCAGCCAGACCAGGCTGAGGAGAACATTTTAAACGATATTATTTTCAGAACATGATGTAAATGATTGTTCTGGAAAATAATAAAAAATATCACGTGAATATCTCTTGTAGTTATCATTGTGTTTCTATAGTTCTGATACGCTTACTGGTAAATCCTTTACATTGCTAAGAAAATTGATGTGAATTAAAAAAAAATACTCGTACATACATGAGTATTTTAAAAAATAGATGATACCCGATATGTAATATAGTACATACGTGAGTAGATAAGTATGAATACATGCGTGCCTATAAAAGTACGTAAGTATTAGTACATACATACATACGTAAATAAAATTATTGAAAAAAATTTCTTTTCATCGTCTTTTCAGTAGCTTATGTAATCATCAGCTTTATGAACCTACATACATATGTACTTGATACATGGGTATATAAAGTACAATGAAAACAGAATGACTTTTATTAACAACGTCATAAATATTTATTTATTTATTTTATACACATATTCTTCGGTGTAAAATTAAAGCACACTTTGAAGTGAAATTAAAAGACCATGTAATTTTTCCATTATATTACCACATAAAAAAAGTAAAGAAAAATCGAAATATTTACATTATATACATATTTTATACTTTTACTTACGCTAACCAACCGACCATTCATTACAGAGACAAACAGACAAATGATTACTTAAGACAGTAAAATGTTGTCAATTATGTCAATAACATAAAACAATTTTTTTTTTTCATCTCTGTGAATTATTTGATTGGGCACCCCCCATAAGGCTATTTAATGCCTATAGCGAGTCATTGACTACTTCTTGTACTTAAGATAATTTGAAAGTATGTGCTAGTTGGAAATATATCGAATGATTTTTTCGTGTTATCTGTAAATCTACTGATTGATTGTCGCTGTGAAAATTTTTGATAATTTGCTGTAGTATATTCAACAAATTCTTTTATCTTAATAGAAATGTACGTTGTTTTACAAGAGTCCTTTAATATACAGTTTTGTACATACGTATAGCTAAAGGATAGACATATATGCATCGATTTTATAGTAGAATTTTAACTTTAGGATCCTTTTGTACATTAATTTAATTACAAATATCGAATCACTAATGTCTTACTTTATTGCTATGCTGCATGTAATAAACAATATAATAACCGTACAACGTCTAATTTATGTACATAATGTAGTCGTATATTAGATATGTAATGTATATGAGTAGAAATACATGGAGGATTCCCTTGTTATCATTTTATTTGATGACCACATGTGTAGTAGAAAGTTTCTAGTTTATTTTTTTTCATATACGAGTATACTTACATGTACATATATTTTTTTAAATTTTATACTTAAATCTTACGAAACCACGTACAATAAACATGACAAAATGACATATAATACGTGTAGATTGTAGAGTATATATATAACCGATTAAAATGTGAAAATATTAGTAGTAGGTGAGAGTGGGAGGTAGACTTGTACTGCTTGTATACCCATTTAATAAAAGTTACAAATTATAATGACGATTATGACGATGATGATGAGATGCTTTAAGACGTTTATTATTAATTTGTCACATCCGATTTTGTTTAAAATTGACATGTATCAGAATAGTAGCAAAAGATACACAGTATAGCTGTACATACTTATGTACATAACATGGAAATGTTAGGAGAAAAACATTGCAATCAAAACATTCATAATTTACAATATATCACATTAAGTATTTGTTTAAAACAGGGTGGATATCGTCAGGCTGTATACTATATGCATAGCGTTAAATTAACATAACGATATTCGAAATTTGAATATATCATCACAATTCATATTATAATTGCACCTTTTCTTGTTTTTTTTTTTTTAATTTCACTTTCATTGTGTACGCGTTAACGAATAGATGTAAATTGTACATAAAGGGTAATCACTTAATTCCGTAAAAGTTATTTAAACCGAGTAAAATGTGTAAAATACGCGTAATTTACACGTTTCACTCGGTTTCCACACCTATATTAATGCATTAAATGAATACCGTCATACATAGTACATGATATGTGCTAATAACGCATAATTTCTTGTATTTTATTACATTGAACACAATAAAACATAAAGTCTTAGCTTAATTTAATCGCACCTACACAACAAACAGAAAAAATTACGTATTTTTTCTAGACATTAACGAGAGTAATTTTAATTTAAATATTGAAACTGCAGTCATAAATACAGTCAATTTCCAAAAATGTAAATGAACATAAACAAAATTTTCTGTTAGCATCATCTCATCATCGCAGTATTCACTAGCCATTTTGAACAACTTCCACCCACACGTATTTTCTTATTGAGTTCATAAACAAATTTTTCGTCATTTTAAGATTGTAATTCAAATATGTATAATTCGAATACGAGAACGAATAGTAAAAACGTTAGAGAAATGAAGCTAAATAAAAATGGAAATAAATTAATGTCATTTAAATTGGATTTTAGTTAATTATATCCGATTTTCTTTAATAACTTTAATAGGTCTAAATAGCCCGTAAAATTGAAATTGGAATTATAATTCACAAAAGCATGAGTACATAGTTAAATTTTGTTTTTTATATCTTCACACTCTTCAACGTCACATCGCCCATATTTGATTTGTATGTATGGTATAGTTTATAGATTTAGACATACAGCATACAACTCCTTTTTATATTCACCTTGTGAGTTGTTTCACAGTTGTAAAATTAAAAGATGTAGTACATACAACATACGTAAATGTTTTATGTATATGTATTGTGCAAACACTCTGTTTATTATTCAAAATTACACAGTCAAATAAATAAATAAGTATAGATAGATAAATAGATGTGTCAATGTAGTCCCATATTATTGCCTTTATATCGCTATATTTTCTATTTTTTTATGTACTCACTTTGATATTTTCTATAGCTGGAAGCTTATTTCTTATTCATATCATTATCATCATCCCCTATTCATCTTTTGTATTCTTCATTTTGTGTGTAAACCTTAAAAGTGTACATACTACACCCAATCCCAATTGAGACTTGACACTTTACTCGACTTTGTTTTGAAGTTGTGTGTAGCTAGCTTATGCTCTCTCTCTATATACTATGATTTGATTAGATATCGTCACAGTTGTCGTTGTCAATTTTTATGTGATATGTGATATCATGTAATATTTTCAAAAAGCTTGCTGACTTTTTATGTTTATTTTTTAGTCGCTTTTTAGCAGCAGTAGGGTGGTTGATAAGGTGGCAGTTACACTTGAGATTTAATAGAGGTAGTCAAAGACAATCAGTTTTGCATTCTACTTTGTGTATAAAGTGAGTGTGATATCTGTTCATAACACAGTAGGGAATTTGAACGAGAAACAAAAAATTAACGCATTCTTTCTACAAATTTTAAACGGATTTTTAATTTTAAGCAACAGTATAGGGTATTTTTCACCAATCAATCAATTTTATACTAAAAACGTATAGTGTATTTCTATATAGTGTACATCTCCGTTAGTTGTGTAATTCAGAGTATACAAAGTGTTGTTTTCAAATTGATTAGAAAATTTTAATTTTCAAAAAATTCACTAAAGTAATTTAGCAGTGTGCATTATTTGAAAATTGTTTTAATTTTCTTTCTTTTATAATTTGAACGTAAAGAACAGCTGCAGAAATTTCTTGAAACTATAATTTATAATAATTCTTCTTAAATTTTTTTTTTTTAATTTATTGCTGTCAGTGTGCGAATTTGAAATAATGTGTATTTTATAAAAATGATACACTCACATACATAAGGAGATACGAAATCATACAATCATAATACTGAGTGAATATGAGAACATTTTTTTATCAAAAAATTTATTTTTAGTATGTTTTTTATGAATTTTTTTTAAAGAATTATTCTAAATTTTCCGGGAACATTTTTATACTTAAAAAAAGTAAAAAACGAAAAACATATCGCACGATCACAGAATTTACAATTTTCACGACATTAGTGAAGAAAAAATTTTCAATCAAACATCACAGTTCGGAGATAATTGATCTTTTCTACTTACAAGTAGATTTTTCTTGATATTTTTAATTTTCTAGCAGTGGAACAGTGTAACTGAAATTACAAAAATTTTTTTTTTCGTTATCGATTTCGATAAAGTGAAAAATTTATTCGAAAATCCGAAAATAAGAAAAATAAAAATTCATTTTAATCAGCAGTTTTGTCACATTTAAAAAAAAAAAATTTTTTGTTTATCGCTTCTTCTAGCACTTTTGTGATTATCTATTATTTTGTGTTTTGTTTTTAGTGTGATTTGTGGCAAATTTTTCTTTTGTCTTTATCGCCTTTAAATTTTGACAAAAAAAAATAAAACAAAATTAAACCAAAATAAAGTTAAGTTTACGGTTAAAATTTAAAATTACTACTAACATACAGTAACAGTATCTGTACGTATGATACAGTTATTGTACACAACAGTGTTTTGTACATACTACAGTATAGTGGCCTGAAGGCTGACTAGGAGCTAGGAGGTGGTAGTAGCAAGTTGTTTAGCAGTAATATTATTGTATCATGTGTTTTATTTATTGCTGATACCTGATACGATAAGAGATTTCATTTCGAATTGGATAAAAATAACAAAATATTGAAGAAAAACGAGTTTTTCGTAATTGTTTTTTAATTTTCTTTTGAATTCTGGAAAAAGTATTTTTTTTTGTAAATTTTCCATTATTATTCAAGAAAGAGGAAAGATTGTTAAAAAAGTGAAAAGAGAATAATATAAATCGAAATTCAAATTTTTCATTTTAGATTTAATTTTTGAAAGAAGTTTGTTTCTATATTGTATCGATGTCAATGTACCTATTAGTACGTGTATGAGTATAAGTACATACTATAATGATTTGAACGAGAAAAATTTTAAAGTTTATGTGATTTTTTTGTTTGTTTTTAATACTTTAATAAGATTATCATATTATATATGTACACACTTATATACGATATCATCATATATTTGTACATAAATAAAAACTAAGGAGAAATTTCACAAAAAAAAAGAAAGGAAAAAATAAAATCTTCGAATTAAAATTAAAAACATAAAATTTAAAAAGAAAATAAAATATAACACAAAAGTCGGTAACAATAAAATAAAAGTGAAGCCGAATAATGTCTGATTCAAAAGAGGTATGTACACAGTACACATTATATTTATGTTGTAGGTGGTATTTTATAAGTTTTGTGCTTTTATTGCAATAATTGTCGTTTGTTTATTTGTTTGCTTCATCGTAAGGTGTACTTTACCTATAATATCAAATAAAAAGAAAGTCTTGATGAAAAAAATAACGATGAAAGAAAAACACTGAAAACGTTAAAATTTGCGTGTAAATTTAACTGCTACTTAACAACATGCAGTACGGCAGTACAAAAGACACTTCTACATGAATGCCTACCGGCTATTAGAGTATAGCTATAGCTACACTAGTGGCTTTATAATAATAAATAAAAATATTAAAAAATAAAAGAACGAAAAAAGTAGCAAAAAAAATTCTTATACGATTGAGTAATACCGTGTTACATATAGATATAATCGCTAACCCTAATACTAGAGACAGATCTAAAATTAATCTAGATTGAACTATAATCTGGGTTATCTCTAATCCAGATTTATAAAGCTGAACGTGATAGATTGCAAATGTAGATCATCCCTAACACGATCAGCTGATTCATTGAATTTATTCATAACCACACAGTCACCACAATTACTTTAATCATAGACTAAAATATAGATAGGAAATGCTTATGGCAGGAATCGTATTCATAACTATTAAGTAAACATCAAAATAGCTTTTGAGAGATTTTGAAAAAGCTATAAAATCAGAATAAGGAAAATAAATGAGAGAACTTTTGTAATTTTTTGAAATCTTGTATACCTTGAAGAAAAAACATATTTAAAAATCAAAAATCTATGTAGCTATATTCTTATCGGAAATGATAAAAAATATCAAATAACAGGCAAATGTACAAAACCGTATATTTTAAAGGAAATTTAAATTTTCAACAAATTTATGTTATGACTGGCAATGAATATAATAATATATATTATCACAGACAAATATCCTTATCTGTGATATTATATATACAATTAAAACTGGTTTTGAAAGTATCTAACACATATGTGCATGCATACTATCAAAGAATATATATCTACTAGTTACGTTAGTTATATATTCTTTGATACTATGCAATCTGTATTGTTGGCTACATGAATATAAATATTCTATATTCATGATTCAAGTAAGACCATGTATGACGGTATAACATAAGTATAACATAACCGTATAACACAGTACTACTGCCAGCTATTGCAATGAGTATGTATTGTGTATTGTTTTTTAAATAAATATGCATGTATTTTCATTGCCAGCTATTGAAATCACAGTATATCTATATTCATACAGTAATGACACTGAGCACGCGTTAGCGAAAATTTCTCATGACCTTTGTCCCGTTATTCATTCGGCCTTAACGGTTTTGCTAAAAGTCGATAGCCATTAAGAGCCTTTGTATACGAAAAAGAGACAAAAAAAATGAAACTGCAACACCAACTGTTTTAAAAAATATAACATTATTACAGTGTATACCTACTCATTAAAAAAAGTACATATTTTGTTATTTAAAATTTTTTATCTAAAATAAACAAAATTAATTGTAAATGCATTACACTTAAAATTTTGTGTTTGATATCAAATGTTTTTACATTTTTGTTAAATTTCTTAATTATAAATTAAATTCTTACTCTAATATATAGCTTAACAAAATAAACTTATTCTTGTCTTCAAAATTCTCAGAAATTATATGAATCACCTTATATCTTGATATAATGACGCGTCAGGTAGTCAAAAAAAAAGTTCCAGATCGCCTTTAAAAAGGCATTGTGAAAAAATCGTATACATGTACAATATGATTGTATTGCTCACATGTATATATTGTTTTGTATCTTTTCTTCATTACGGCGGTTTATAAGGAAATATGGATTTGACATAAGTACATTAATTCTGTACTGTTTTTGTAAATTGAATTTTGATTTTTTTTATTATTTTAAAATAAGTAATTATGTGTGTTAGTAAATTTAAAAAAAAAAAGAGTGTCACATCTTATTGCTTTGTTGATCAGTGATAAATATTCTATATTATCTATATTGATTCCAGTACTACTGCCAGCTATTGCAATGAACATGTATTCATGTATTGTGTATTGTTTTTTAAATAAATATGCATGTATTTTCATTGCCAGCTATTGAAATCTACAAAATATGTAATATATACAGTGATGGGACCCTAGAAGGAAAAAAATGTAGTAGTTTGCCCCAAAAAGATGTAGTAGATTGAACCAAAATGTAGTAGATTCGGAGAATTATATGTTTATATGGTATATGGTTAATATAATCGTTAGACTGATTCGCTTTTAAGTTTTGAGCAACATTCCTTCGCTTAATTATAATGGAGAAATTTTCATAAAAAAATTGTAAAGAAAGAAAAAGGAATAAAGTGTTTTAGGAATCAGTACTGCCACTCGTCAATTTTTTTCCGTATCCAAATGGAGACTAAAATAGTATCTAGCTATTGATTAGTATAAACCATTGGTTATTGGCTTTGGCTTTATATTCTTTGGTCAGTGTCACCATCACCACACCATGCCTCATGTCTGCAGTGCAGTGAAAGTGAGTACACTGTGTTACAAAAATTTTGGTTCATGTAATGTAATGTAATATTAGTTCCCAAAGCTTAAATTTCAAATATGTAGTAGATTCTGAATAGTACGTAGTAGGTTTTTCGGACTACTCAGATGTAGTAGATCTACTACAATTGTAGTAAAGGTCCCATCACTGAATATATATGGAAATTCGTGAGCGAAAAATTATCTCTCCTCTCAGTAAAAGCTCCTGCCAGCCATTCTTCAAGTTTCTGCCAGCTATGATCGATTTCAAAAGTGTATTAAAAATTTATACGGTCATTTCCTATCTATATTTTAGTCTATGCTTTAATGTTATTATTTTCGTGTTACTTGCGATTTGAATATCGAAATATTTTAATTATTTTGACTTATGTATTTTGTTTTTAGAAATGTTTAATTTGTAAAATCACTCATTTCACACAATTTTAATAAATTTAAAGGAACCGCAAAAAAAATACACAATTAATCAGAAAACTGAACTGTCAATTTTTATGTCTTCTTCTTCCTACTGCAAATCCAGTTCATGAGGATAATCCAGTTTTAGAACTGGATTAAGATAATCTAGTTATACAACTGAATCATCTTTTGTGGAGATGACAGACAGCCGCTTTAATCCAGATTAACGACTTAATCTATAGATTGAAATGCTTAGCCTGTCAGTCTTATAACACTCTGACAGAAATAAACAATTTTTTTTTTTTGGACCGATATACCTTCCGAAATTCATTTATAATTCGTTTGTATGTTTGTATTTGTATACTTTGATATGTATATGTTGAGTTGCATAAATAATTTTTATAATTTTTGACCACGTACGTTATTCAAGAACAGCTCTATAATATCCTAATTATTTACTAAATTATATATATGTGATCCTTTTTTTTTGCAAATGAAAGAACAATACGATGTCGATTATGAAAATTTTGATTTTAAATTTTGGTAGGTTACCTGCAAGAAATGAATGAAAAGTATACAAACAAGAAGTGTGCACTTTTGTATGTAGGTGAATAAAAGATGTAGGTAGATGTACGTGTATGTATATGTATATAAAAGTAATAGGGAGAGCTAAATATCATAATACAGTGGTGGAAATTCCCATAAAATTATACCAGTTTATATTGAAAAAAATTTCATTATTAATTGAAATAGTTTTGGTACATATACACAATAAATTTTTGGAAAAATATAATTCTATAATTTTACTGAAATATAGAGGAAATTCCAATAAAATCACACTTACAAATTATTTCATGGAATTATAAAGTAATGAAAACTATAATTAGAAAATTTCACAAAAATGATTTCAATTTCAGGAAAATTAATATTTTGTGAAACCACCAAGTTGAAATAATTTGGAAAATTCTATTTGACATGGAATTGACGCGTGGCATTACGAGAAAACCAAATTATCATTATTTGTATTGTAGGTGAATTTAAGTGAATTTTCACAACTATATCATCCCACTTCCTTTTATGTTAATATTCCTTTTCCGATATAACAATGAAAGGGCATTTATATTCGTATCATGCATAGAATGTGCCATGTTATTCTTTATGTACTTTATTTCTTATTTTTCTATTATTTTTGTATTTATTACTAAAAAGAAAATTGCTCCTTTGCATTGTTGTTTTATTTTCACTTTGTTATTGTAGGATAAATCGCTGACAATTTATGCGTATACGTAAGTAAACAATTTTTATTGGCATATCATATTTTTACACGTTTATGTATGAATGTATATATACAGGGTGTCCGGTTTCGGGTGGTCATCCAGCACACAGTAGATAGGTCTCGCCGAGACAAACAAAAAATCGTTCTTGAGGGAGGGGGGTAATCTCAACCGTTTAGCCGCTAGAGGGCGATGAAGATTTTTCGCACTCAATCTACGAAACACCCTTTAATAACTACGGTGTACTAGCTAGAAGAATCTGGTCTAATAAAAATATGAAGGAAACTCCCCCCTCTCTTCAATGATACCTAATATGCTTCTCTACGTTCTTTCTTTCAAGAGTTATTGTGCTTCAAAGTCAGAATTTAGTGATTTTTTGCCATTTTTTTTTAGAGATAATACAGGCTGTGGAATTACAGCGCCCTCTATATTAATTTCAAATTACAAAAACAGAAAGCCTAAGACACCTGCTTCATTTTTGCCCTTTACAGTAAAGGTCTATCTCTCACAGTACATAAAAGAAGCTGCTGTAGATATCTATGTCAAAAAAAAAAAAAAACAAAAACAATATAATAAAATATAATATATAAATTTATTCCTTTAACAGCTACTAACTATATTCGAAATGTTATCATCGCGTATACACAGGGTTATTCTATTCAACGTAAAAATATTGGTATCACGGGATTTTTCGAAATGTTTTGTAGAAAATATTGTAGCAAAAATTTCTATCGACCTTGTTTTTGACGGTAGAAAGCGTTAAAAATTTTAAGTTTTTTTGCAAGAATTTTTAGCATAAAATCACGTATAACTTTTTGTACACCCTGTGCGTAGCATTATTTTGTGTTTTAGTCGATGATAGCAAATAAAATTATTTTTCTTTTGATATACTACAAGAAGTATTGATGGATTCGGTTCTAAACAAAAAGAAATCCTATATAAATTCAAAATTTATAAAAATTTTGAATATAAATTGAATTCCTGACAGAAAAGTGCACTAAAGAAAAAAATTTTAGAATCGTATGCTATCAATATTTATATACGTTGAATAGAATCTTCTTGTAATACAGTTCACTTTAGGAACGACATATAATCTATCTTATGTATGTATGCACATTACGTACGATTATGTTGCCATTTATCTGTAAATTTTTTAAATAAATTTTATGAGTTTTTATTTCTATAATTCTGAAGGATAATGGATAATGAAAATCCATCTATAAGCATAATCAGTAGATAAAAGAAAAGAAAAATAAATTCAATCTGCAAGGATAATAGCACATATAGAAAGCCTATGTATAGATAAATGTTCTTTTCTAAATCATTAATTGTGGATATATTTATTTCAAAAATTAGTTAATGAAACTTCATGAATTTATATAATAGCTCAGAGGAAAAGCAGTTTTTACAGCTACATATGTACAGACATTTGTATACATATTATTTATGTATGTAGCACTACTATAAAATATAATTTGTTTTCTATTTTTTCACTAATTCTTTACACAGTCAGAATGACATTGTAGAGTAGAATTAATAAAATCAAAAAAGATACAAAAATCCATTGCTATTAGATATGTTTTTGCTTTGCTGTTTTTTTTTTTTCGTCTCTATTTTTATTTTTTATTTTCTTATATGAAAAATTATTATATTTTCGAATATGTGTATAATGTGTATACAGATATCAGTACGTACATGTAAATGTTCATACAAGTAACTCGCGATGAATACGAATTTGAAAATAGAATCGAAGATATTTACTGTTAATAAAAATTGAAAAGCGAAATTTAGTTAAACATTTTTTTTTTTTTTTAGAAATTCAAAGAATCACCACTAGAAATCTTGACTCATTGTGTCTTTCGAAATTCTATAAAATATTCAATGATATTTTTGAATCTGATTTAACGCAATTAAAACTATATGTACTAGACGTTTTTTGTTCTGTCATAATCCCTACTCATATTATAAATGCTAAAATTTGCCATTTTTTCACATCTAAAACGCGAATTTTAATGGAATTTGGCAATTTTTCTTTAAGTTAAAGTGAAGTGATTAAATGAAAAGGATGGGATATTTTAAGTGCAAACTTTTCTTTTATCGTGTTTATTATACTTCACTAAATCAGAATTGTATCTCAACACAGTTTAGAGCAATGTGTCAAATTCAAATGGAACAAAAGTGAACGGCTATCTTATATATCAATTAACTGTATGTCAAAAATCATTATTTTACGTCAAAATAATGTCAAAATGTTTGCTACTATATTTATTTACGAAAAAATGACTGCTTAAAATTATAGTTTCCTTCAAACTTTATACGTTACGTACGCCATATAAAATTGAGTTAATTTTGGTTGGGACATTAGTTCATTCTATCATTCGGTATAGACATTTTTGAAAGTTTCGTCTATAGGGTAAATTTATAAAAAAAAAACATGACAGTTAATTTTACTGAGAATATCGTTAGATCACGAGTCCCCTGTACATCTATAAAAATACATTTTTCAAAATATCGAATTTAAGATTATATCTGTATAATTTTTTTTATGTCATCTTTTCTATATGCATACCCATGTACGTTCATATTATATGTATCTACATACTATAAGCGTTTTTTTATATTTATATTTCATATGAGTAGATATTTAATTATGTATGTATGTATGTAACTTGGAATAAATTTAATTTTTATTTTTAGAAAAATGGATACTTTCGTATACGTATTCGTATATATGTATATATACATTATGTTGTGTATACATGTAAATTCCATATTTTCTAAATTACACAAGAATGTAGAATCTATAGTAAGAATATTATGTATTCATGTGCGTATATGTTATGTAGTAATATCAATATTTTTTTTTAATATCATTTTTTTTGGCTCACTTTAAAAATGTGTAAAATTTAAATATGTGTATACGGACAATATATACAAGTACATGTATGTATGTATATAGAAAAAATATCAATTTTTTTAGCAAATAATTATGACATTCTTTCGGCAAAAATAAATAAAATTGAAAATTATTTTCGTGCATATAGTTTTAAAAAAATGTCGATTCGACATTACAAAAACATAAAAACTTGAGTTGTGATTTGAACTCAGCTTTAGAGGCCGTCTACACTGATCATATTTACATATATGTATGTCATGCCATCGACATAATTTTGTCTTTATGTTTTCCATTAATGGGGGAAAATTATGTCACGACTTCTTCTCGCATTATCGTGTTGCTAATTATTTTTCATTTTAAAAATATTTTTAATTACACTTGAAAAATATTGAAAATGTGAGTGATACATGAATTATTATGGGTAATGCCAGAATCTATAAAACACTTGAAAATATAAAGTTAATTTCATTGAGAGCTCGATTGGAGTGCTTGCCTCCATATTCTGCAATGCTCAATCGCATTGAAAAAGCATAAAAAATGGACAAAGTTTAATTTAAAATGGACAAAGAGTTTAGTTTAACTTGGACAAAGTTTAATTTAAGTTGGAAAAAGTTGAATTTTAATTGAAAATGCTATATACGAACATATTCTAAAACAAAATTTAAAAAAAATTCTCATCTTTTATTATATTGAAAAGAATTTTTTAATTGATATTTTACACTTTTCGTTCTTTCTTTTTAACATTTTTCTTCGGATGTCGCCATTTTGAACAGTAGATGTTTATTTCAATGCCATTCATGTCTTATCATTTATAATTAAGCTGCGTATTGTATTATAAAACAATTTTTTATAGGAAACTTTGTGGTATGACAAAAAAAAAATGTTTTAGTAGACGCTATCTCAGTTTGTCTACATACTCTTGTCAGTTGATATTCATTTAACAGTTTTATTTTTAAAATGTGTGCAATGTATGTATAGATAAATTTTTTTGTTAAACTTTTCCAAATTTTAAGTAGAATTTTTAAAAAAGGCGCCTCCGAAAATGGTAATTAAATTTAAATTTGAATAGAAATTGAAAATGATAAATAATTTTAAGAAGTACCTACACCACTTGTTTTTTTTTCTCTCTCTCTCTCTCTCTTTTTGATTATATTTATTCATCAGGTGTTATTAGATTATTATAATAAAAGATGAAAATATATTAATCTCTAACACTATCATATCATGTATAATTAAGTTTGTTTTTCTAGTAACAATTTTGTGATTTTTAAACCACAGAAAACTCTAAGTGCAAGAACATAACCGTAACAGAAAAATTTTTTATTTAATTTAATCTGAAAAAGAGACATTAGAGAAAAAAATGATGAGTGTAACTCAAACTAAATTGAATACTACATCATGCAAATAAATTCTTTATTTTCAATTTTATATATTAAACATTTTATAGTTTTTATGAGATGCGATTATGATGCCACAGACAGCTATATTATTATCCTATAATTTTATATCGCACCTAATATCATATTACACTGTATACTGAGAAGTAATATAACTTAAATTTTTTAATTTTCTTTTTTTTTTCATAATTACTGGAAGAAAACTAAAACAACAGTCAACAACAGACAGATAAAAATTTTCAAGTGTACAAAACAAATGTTATGCTACATCCATATCTAATATTTGTATAAATTTCATAAGATACATAATACAAAAAATGAGAGAAAAAAAATTTTTTTAAAATGAGCAACATGATATGTACAAATAGAATACTTATGAACTTTTATGATTGTACAAGAAAAAAATTCTAAACTCAAAATGTAATATTATCTTCCGTTTCTGTATCTGTATCTTTGAATAATTTGTATTGTACGATTTTCTAAGTTTAATTGTACTATCATATTTCAGTGTTAGTCTAATAATGAATTGTGTTGTAACTATAACATATCTACAAACCGTATACATTATTCCGAATGCGTTCTTTAAAAATGAAAACGGTATAAGTGAATAACAAAAATCATTCTAAATGTCTGTATGAAATTTTAATAGTTTTTCACAATTTGATGAAGATTCTACATTGACTATCTTGTATAAGAAGAAATAATTTTTTCTCTGTTATCTCCGCCATCTTATTTTTTTTCTGGCCATTATCTTTATTTCAGACCAGATTTTCCCCATTTCTTGCGTTTTTTTCAGTATTCATTTCCGCCAGCTATCCTTTGGTCTGCTGAAATAGAGGAAGAAGAAAGAATACTATATCTTAAAAAATTGAGAGGAAATTTTTTCACAGATTTTTCTTTAATTGGTATAAAATTCATTCTTTTTTTTTTGAATATTTGGGCGCGGAGTATTTTTTTCACATAAAATAGGCCCATAGAAATACATATATATAATTTCGAAATTTTTATTATCAATTAAACTTAGACCACATTCATAATCTGGACTCGATTCTCAGTTCAACGTACATTATGTAGAAAATACATAAATGTATAAATGTTTGAAATACGAGTATAATTGTGTGTTTTTTTTTCTTTCGATTGAAAAATCAACAAAGAAAAAAAACAGACAAAAATTTATAAGAATAACAAATTTACATTCACATATTTTCATATTCGACAACAATAAGTAACTGTGTGACTGTTGTTGTGTTGTATGTGACATTTAACAATTTAAAGTGTCAGATTATTGTTTGCATATGTAATTCTATGTATTCAAAGATACATATTAATTATTCTTTATTGTTATTCAAATTTAAATTATGTTGAGAAGATCAAGTAAATTGATATGGGACAAAATACATAAACGAAGAGAGTGTCAAAAATAACTACATTCTAAATACATATTGAACAAAAACAATCAAATTTTCATTTTTTTCTTTTCAATGATACCATGTTGACGAAAATCAGGGAAGCAGGAAATTTTTAATCAAATTTTAGAGGTTTTTACATGTAATTATTTCGACAAAAAATTCATCGAATACTTTAGAGATAGGTTAAATACATATTTTTCAAATACTGCAAACTATATAGGGAGAGAGAGGGGGGGGGGGTGTGTTAATATATGCATTAGGCGCTAAAAACAATCAAAGCAACTAGCAAAAATCTGACAATCAGCATAATCGTTTACTGGTTTATAAAGAAGATTTTACACAGGCAATTATTGTATTTCCAAACTTTTTTCTGACATGTGACAATTTATTCTGTTTACACACGTCAGCAATTTTCAGGCAATTTATAACTCTCAGTTCCTTGCCAGAGTACTCTTTGCTGCCAGATTTATTGCCAATATGAAGAATACAAATAGTGAATGAATACAAAACATGGGATAACATTTTTCTTGAATTTCTTTTTTTATCCATTTTAACAAGCACTAGAAAATAATTCAGATACATTTAGATGTCAGAAAGATACAAAAATACTCAGAAAGTGAATCAGTGCAGTCTACATGAACAACTTATATTTTCATGAATATCGTTTAAGTATACTGCTCTAATTCACTTTCTGAATCAAGTCTGCCATTTTGTTTGGCAGAGTTGGAAAGCAATGTCACACTGATGGCTGAGTTCTGTTTGCTATGTTCACATTGGCAATAAAAGTTGCATGGGCAATTCATGCCAGAGCAGTTGACAGTGCGATTGCCAGAGCTCTGGTGTGCTGTTTGGACGTCTCTGGTATCATTTGCCCACTTCTCTGGCAGTAGTCTGGAAATAAAAATTGCATGTGTAATATCACATTAAATTAATGTTGACATGGTTACGGCAGAAGTATCCCAGCAGAAAATTTGCTGGCTGCCTCCGTGCAAAGTATAAACAAGTTTAATTTAAAAGAATTAGTATGACAACTGACAGTATAATCTGCTTTGTGATTGTGCTTCTTGCTAGCTGCAGCAGATTTTCTACTTACACCAACATATTTCTGATCCTGCTGGATGTTAACTGCTTTGATTATGTTTAGTACCTTAGAAACAGCATCAAACGAAAAGCAAATTAGAACTTTTAAACAGAAATTTATTAAAAAATGCCTGTCCGTTGTATTTCGATTAAAAATAAATTTAATTACATAGTAAACTATATATTAGTGTTGATAATGATGTTGCCTTGATGGTTTTTTTTTGTAAAAATGTATCATACACATGATATTTTCATAATAAATTATAATCGCTTCACATAGTAAAGCAGTTGTTCATTATATTTTCTCGTAATTTTTGTTTTTAAACTTATTTATTTTATTTTTATTTCGATTTGTTTTTTTTTTTTTGGTTTTTTGCAATGAATAGTGCAGGGTCATAAATAAATTTACACGTGTTGTTATCTAAAAATAAAATTATTTTTCCTTAAATATATATGTAATTGCTTCGAGTATAATTTTGACATACATTATGTTAATTTCCATATATATTTATATCTGTATGTGCTTTTCTATCATACATATATGTACATACATGTATGTGTATGCGAATGGATTTATAAATGTATATCGATTGTATGTTATGGTTTTATGTTTTATGATGTGCAAATGTACATTTATATCTACAACTTTCAGTGGTGATGATGAGGCGTCGTGTTTTATGTTTTACTTTGTGTTCTGCATACTGTCACAAAATTTTTTATTCTTATTTTCGTACATTTTATATTAATTTAATTATGATTCAAATAATACAGTGAATTAAATAAAATATAGAATACATATAAGTACACATGCACTGTTTCTAATTCAATATTTTCAAAAAGTTGTTGCGTATATTGATAAATTCCAACGTCCAACTACAACATAAATTAACCAAAAATCTTATTTTTGTTACCCTTTGTACATTAATCACGAGTCTGACTTGTATAAACTTATTTTTACATTGAGAAACAATCACGAGTCCAACTAATAAAAAGTATTAAAATTATTAATTTTGCTGTTATGAAATTTTCTTTTAAAAAAATCATTTCAGACTTAAAAATTTATTTAAACAATTAAAACTACAAGGGGTTACGATAGTAAGATGAACATTTTGTCAGTGAGTTTTTATTTAATGAATTGATTGGTTGTTAAATGAATAATCTGCATTCTTCTTTAATTGTTGTCATATTTTTGTTTTGTCTCTAAATCACTGGCTGTACGATTATTTTTTCAAAGAACTGTATGTTGTTAAGAAAATTTTGAACTAAAAATTGGCATAAAATTTGTTTTTTTTTTTCTTCATTTTTTAGCCTTTAATGTTATATGTACAAGAAGTCTTATACTATATGTAATAAAATGCCAGATAAGGATTTTTGAAAATCAAAAATATCCGTTCATTAATTATATTAGCCAGTTTTATATTACATATTATTGATATTAGTTTTAGATATATGGACGAGTATATTTTTATATATTTTTAGCAGTAACACTAGAAATTGAGAAATTTTTTATCGTGTAAGATGAATGATAAAGGTGTACAAGTAATTTAGTATTTTTAGTTAATAGCTTCCAGAAACCAGACTGTTACAGCGACTATAAAGTTCGAAACAGATCTTTTCACATGAAATTTCGTACATAACTGAAATTAAAAATATCATTAATTATAGTACGAGTATAAATGTACTTACATACATAATCTGTACAGCTCGCTTCGCTTTGAATTGCATAATCATTTTCTTTCACATTTTTCACAATCATGATAATTTTCTTTTAACGATGGATAGGAATATATAGGACTTTATATTATTAATATTTATGGTTCAAAAATTAAAAACCAGATTCTAGGTAATTTATTTTATTAATTGACAAATACATGAATGAAATTTTTTTATGACACCTTGTGTAACTTGTATGTATTTACAAACATTATCGTATTTATGCAGAAATTAATTTATATACAAGTACGTAACAGACCAGGCATAAAATCATGGTATAATATGGAGAAAATTAAAATGGTATAGTTGCATGAATGTAATTCGTGCATACATATCGGTTCGGTATACCATACAAAGTATAAATTGTCGAATAAATTAATATAGGCAGGTGTATGAACTGAATTTTCATTGAAATCGAATACAAATTCACATAAATCAAAATCATTATTCTAAAATACATTATTTTATTTCGGATAAATGTGAAAAGAACAGGTTAGCAAAAGAGGCATGTAAAGTCGATTTTAATCAGATATGTCCATTTATAAGAAATGTGCATTTATAGGATTGTATAATGTATTTGAATGTAGATGTATAATAATGTATTAGATAAATGCATATGAACTTTGGATAATTTAATTTGTAAAATAAATTTGAAAGACCATAAATGTGTGCTAATGTGCGAATATATGATAATTTTCACAACAGATTATAGTGCTAATTTCAAATATTTTTTTTAATGTGTTCTGTTTTTGTACACCTATAATTACTTAAATATAATATATTCGTGTAAATTTTGAAATATTTACGTAAAATTGATAAAATATGTATTTAATATTCGATTTTTACGTGGCAATAAAATTTACTGCTCTTATGTGCAAAAATGGCACATAAATGAAACGACAAATCATAAAAATTCTGCTTTTCTATTAAGTAGGCAGGCAGGTAATTTGTAATGTTATGATATAATTTACTCATCGCATCTATGCAGTGATGAACGAAATTGAAATGATTTTTCAATTGAAAGATTTATTATCGAAACATTGTTCGTACATAAAATTTATGGTAGAAGTGGTTTTGCATTGAAATGCCTTTACATTATAGTTGCGTTCCTTTTGACCAAGTAAAGTACTCACAATTACTTATAGTCGTGATCATCTACACCACCTCTTGTATTGGAGTAATTTACCTGACAGTTGCATGGTTAGTTACGCCAACATTCGCCGTCAGAGGTTTTTGTGTTTTAATCGTTAGAGATTAAAGAAATAGGTTAAAGTCTGTAATATTTTCATTACACGTTTCCTTCAATAGGTGGCTTTTTATTGTTTAAGGCTATGGAGAATCTAAAATCAACAACAAAACAAATTTGAAATACATGACAGCTGAAATTTGAGCACGGTCAACTGTCACTCCAATATTTATATTGTCTTAGAAATGTGTATGCCTTGAAATTTGAGGTTAATTTTTACTTACAAGTAAAAAAATTGAGTTCCATTTACAATCTACTCCTGAGTACTTGGGAGTACTTTACTTGGTCAAAAGGAACGCAACTATTATAAGAACGATAAAAGTGTAGAAATAAAATGAATAACAAAGCGGATAAAATGAATTGAACGATTTTCTATTTTTTTTTTTTCTGCACTTTATCAATTTGACATAATGGTTTCTTAAGTAAAATTTAAAGTATGTATATATGTAAATAATAAAATAAATAAAATAATTGATGAATATTACATGGTACATGTTGCATTTTATCGTTTTTGATGTTAGGCGCCAAACACAATTAAAGCAGTTAACATCCAGCAGGAGCAGAAATATGCTGGTGTATAGACAGAAAATCTGCCGCAGTCAACTTCAGAAACACATTCAAGGCATATACCATTATACTACTAGTTGTCATTTATGTACTTATTCCAGTACTTCTACTTGTCATACGCAGCAGGTAGCAGCTAAATTTCTAAAATTCAACATTAGCTGCTTTCGATTTATCAATTTCAAGTACTTGTGAGTAGACAAAGTAAATATCTGTCCTAAACTATCTACTCGCAGCTACTCATGAAAAATTTTTCAAGTAGATGCAAGTAGTTACGAAAAATGTTTGTGTCGTTCGTTATAACAATTTATCCTAGACACATTTTTGTACTCACAATCACTTGGAATTACTAAAAATGCCGATTCTACATTCAATGCAGTGACTTCAACTTCGATTTTGATTCAGTGGATATGTTTTAGAACTTCTACATTCAATGCAGTAGACTTGACAGCTACTTTTACATGTTAAGCATGCTGTGAAGCCGAAAGTCGAAGTCCAAGTTGAAGTCACTGCATTGAACGTAGAAGTGACATAAATCAAAAGCAGCTATTGTTCAAACACGACAGCTAGCAGCATATTTTCTGCTTGAATACTTCTGTCATCATTGTAGGTTATCAGCATTCATTTATAAGGCGCTAAACGATATGCTGATTGTGTCAGATTTCTACAATTTGTTTCGATTGTGTTTGACGTCTTAAACGACTTTAAATATGAACAACAAAAATAGCAACTTAAGGTTGGTTTCGTCGACGTTTGAATACCTAATTTATATTAATAATATTCGGATTTTTGCGTTTCAATTTTTTTTCTCTCTCTTTCTCTCTCTTCATATTTCTGTTTTCATTTTAGAATTCAATAAAATAACAGACCTAAATATCAATATCTATGTAATATAAATACATATTATATTTGTATTGTTTGCAAGAAATTTATGGAAAATTTTTTATTCAATTACGATAACGGGTGAGGCATCATATGTGTATGTATATAATGTATAACATGCGTATATATAACACATTACCTACCTCACCTCAGCCCACAGATTAATGTAAGATGTCAATAAAATGAAATTTTTTTTTATCCGAAAACATTTTTCTTTCAAAAAAGCTTTTTGAAATTATGTTATGTAAATAAATATTCATGTATTCATTAAAAAGATTAAAGGATGTTTGAATATATTTGTATACAGGATAATTTTTTCTTATATAATACATTTTATGTTCGGATTTCCTTTATATAATATTTTTCGTTTTTATTGTTGGCATGTTGTGTGTTTAAGATAAGAGTCTCTAAGGGATATTCTAAATAACATTTTAACATAATACGCATAAATGATAGCCATTCTTAATTCTATCCAATGTTTAGAATTAAAAGGAAAAGGAAATTTTTTTTTGTTATTTATTTCACTACACATATAGACCCGCATATACATTCATTACATGACCTTTAAAATTTAAAGTTAAATTTCCACATTTATTCAAGGAAAACATAATTCAAATAATGGATGAATCATCATTCATTATTTAGATTTACGTAAGTCCTTTTCTTATTTTCAAATCATAAATTTCAACAAAAAAGAATCAATTTCGAAACAAACAAAAAAAAAAAGACTTTATTATCCTTTAAAATTATCGCTATCATCCAAAATAGAAAAAAAAAATTAAAATGTAATGGAATTTCTCTTCTCTTTCTGTGTGTGTATTATGTAATTTATTGGAATTGAAATTCAAATATCACATAAAAAGGAATATGTATATTCTTTGGTATAATAGATGTAATACAAATACAATAAACGACAATTGAAATGTAAATTCATTGCAAAGAAAACGAAGAAGTACATGGCAAAAAGGATTGTTGGAACTTAGAGTATATAGTGCATTAGGAAATCTGTTGCTTACAATTATTGATAAATAAAAAAATGCAAAATTTATCCTTAAAAAATTATATTTTAACTTTTTTGATTGTTGCATTCAAATCGAAGGTTGTCCTTGTTCAATATTTTATGTTTGAATATATACAATATACATATGTAGTCGTAATAATAATATATTATCCTTGAAATGAGAATAAAAATTTTCTTGATATTTCCATCTAATAAAACTTTAAGTTTTTTTTTTTTTTTTAGTTAAAAGTCAGAATTCAAAATATCATGAAAGGAATTCATTTCGTATAGAAAATTATTAATTTTTTTCAAATCCACCCCATTGAGATTTTATTTATTTTAAAAAAGGGCAAAGAGAATTTGTTTTTTTTTTCTTTTTTTTTTCACTTCAAATTTCTGCATCATTTTTAATATTTTCACATTACATAACATACGAATAGAAATTAAAATAGAGAACCCTTTTGTTTTTCTTTTTCATTTATCTAATTACCAAAATGATATCACATTACATTACATACAAATACAAGTACATATGTACGAGTATATAAAGGCATTAAAGGCTTTTTAAAAGTTTAAATTGCAATTAGTAAAACAATAATAAAGTTTTATTATATTTTATGTATGAACGTATGTATAAATTAGGTGTGTATATTTGTTTATGGGCTACATACGGTGGGCGTCAAAAGTCTTTGTACACTTTCAAACTTTTCTAAAGTGCTCCCACTTCCTAATAAACTATTGATAAGTGAAGATGTGTTTTACATTATTGTAGTAAAAAAGTTTATTATTCTTCAAATAAAATACATAAACTGATTTCATTATGTTAACGTTATCAGTCGTGAAAAAAAGTTAGTATCAAAAATCATCTAAGATTCCTCTTTAGTTTTTGTGAACGGGAAAAGATAGAGTCATAAATTAAATTGTATATCATGAAAGAGCAAATAGTATTCCTTAATTATGCTAATTATCATCAAAATCGAATAAGTAGTTTTTACAAGACAGAAATTTTTGTAACATTACCTAGAAAAACTGTAAAAAAAATTATATGGGATTATATGATTGTACAAATACTTTTGTTTCGTAATTTTGGGACTCGTTTTAATTATTTTTCTATAAGTTGAGAATGAAGAGAAGTATATGAAAATGAAATTCCGAAATAATATTAAGAACATATCAGAGTTTCATTTGTGCAAAAAATTGGGAGGATGTGTTCATTTGATTTTGACTCACATGCATTCAAAGTTTAAATTTGTAGATGTACAAAGATTTTTGATGTCCACTGTATATGCACACAGTACAGATAATTTAGTCAATTAAGAAATCAATAAAGTTATGTCCTATTGTTTTTACCGTAAATAATTTGTGCCATCATATCCATATGTACATATGTATATGTGTAGTGCATATGTATGTATATACTTTGTGGAATGTGGTAGAAGCTATATGTGTATTTTGCATAACACATGGTTGTTGTATTTGTATTGGCAATTGTGATGATGGTGGTAGTGTAACAAACGAACGAATAATTAAATTTTTCTTGACATTCTTCATTTATAATAAACTGGATATGTATACATACATGTACATATGTTATAAAAGAGAAAATGATGAATTTATAAAAAAAAAAAAAAAACAATTAAATTAAAAAAAAAATTTAAAAACATGCACAAAAAGTTTTTAAAATGAGAAAAAATTCAATTTTAATTTTATGATCATTAAAAGTTGAAAAGGTTGAAGAAGAACGATTTTCATACGATACTAAAGAAAAACTTTTTATTTTTTATTCTTTTATTGTATTGTTACGTAAACAAATTATATATAGACATAAATTGAACAATTATTATTTTATTTTATTAATTTTTTTTTATCCTTGAAATTGCCACGCCACAAAAAAAGGATGCATAAAATACTAAAAACAAAACATCTTCATTCGATTCAATTCAATTTTTATATTCAATAAATGAATATCTGGTTACAAAATTATACATACTTATGTACGTACGAGGGGCGTTTTTAAGTTCGCAAAATGGGGGATAACGAGACGAAATAAAAAATCCAATTTTATTTTTCTTTTTCAATATATTCTCTTTCAACTTTAATACATTTCTCAGATCTTTCAATTAACTTATGAATGCCTTCATAAAAAAATGTTTTATCTTTATCTGCAAAATATGTCAAAACTGAGTCCTTTACTTCTTCATCGCTGATAAATAATTTCTTCCTACGCAGTTCTTTTTTCAGTTTTTCGAATAAGTAATAATCGGTCGTAGCCAGATGTGGACTATAGGATGCGGTTGACACAAAATATCGAAGCCTATACCTTTGACAAGGCAGCCAATGTAACACCACACTTGTGGAGGGGATCACTGTCATGCAAAAGCCGTTGACAGCAGTTTTGTAGTTGATTCGAGTTGTTTGATCGGCGATAATTCACAGACTAATTATCGTATTATGACAAATCTCGGTATTTGTACTAATAACGAGTCAGACAACACATTACGATTTAAAGGATTTCCCCCACTACTCTTTCACCCTATCATTCCTCGAACTGAAAAACGCCCCCTCGTATTACATGATGTGTGCTGCCATTCCATGACAACCAAAATTAACAAAAGAGTCCTTCTGATGAATTTTTTTTTTTGTATTTTCTTCTCATCTGTTTTTATTTTGTGTGCTTTAAAATTTTTTTCAATTTTCTTGCTCCATCCATACAGAATGAAGTTTTTATGTAGATAATGAAATAATAATTGGAATGGGAGCAAAAATAAAAAATAAATGAAGCGAGATGGAAAAGAGAAAAATGGAAATTTGAAAAGAAAAAGTAAAAAAAAAAGAAGAACTAAAATAAAATACAACTAAAATATTTTTTTATCTGCACATTGCACTACTACATACAGCGATTGTACACTGTAGGTATATTAACATTCAGAGGGATCACAATTAAACAACAGACAAGGCAATGACATTGATGAATAATCGAAAAATAAAAAATAAAATTATTTAAAAAGAAAAAAGCAATCATTTTTTTTTTTAAAATACACTAGGTTACGCTCACACAATAACCTTCTCGAGTTACGTTCATATTATTGTGTAGTGAAGAAAAATAACAATCAGGCACGTTTACGTTTACGATATTTCTATAAATGTTGCCTCCCAATTTTATTATTCGTATTGTTTTATTTCATTTTTTTTTTTATATAGAAATTATCATTTTCCTTTAAATAAAATAAAATAAAATATCATTTTTGCACATTTTTCTCGTCATTTAAGGTATGTAGCAAAATAATGATGATTCATTTATTCTCTTCTCATTTTCATTTTGGGAAGAAAAATTTAAATTTACAATCTTCACTCTTGGTAACAAGACTTGATATTGATGAATAATCGCTTCAACTGAGATATAATTTTCATAATATCACGAAACGCATCATCCTTGTAAATGTATCCTGAAAACCTACTATCATTAGACTTCTATTAGTAAAACCTCCACCATTAGTTTTAGATTTACTAACTTTCATAATTAGATTGGAAGTAGACGAATTCAACGTGTAAGGATAGGCAAGTAATTTATGTATGTATGTATGTACGTGTGGAATTTTTGAAAGAGGTAATAGTCAGCAATTTTTTTTTTTTTGTCAGAGACGAAATTAAATTTTTACACTGCATATAAAAAAATTTCGTACATGCGAGATGGTAAGAGTCTGGTTGTGACATTAAAAATTTTTATTTCTCAATATATACCTATTTTCTTGAGTCACTGTATTTTTTACTTTGTGAAAATTTAGTTTGTACATATTTTCCCATTTTTTTTTTTTTTTGCTTTTTTATTTTATTTTTATTTTCTTCTGCTATCATCGTAGGATAGAATGTTAATGTGATTTTTATGAGTGTTATGAGTATTAACACGATTTTTTTTTATATCAAGTAAAACGGTCGTTAAAGTGAACTGGTATATGAAGATTTGTGTGTTTGTTCGAATTAATTTCAAAATTTTATTTGTTTTCTGTGTTCAAAATAAATAATAAAACAACAGAACAAATTAAATGCGAAATGAAGAAAAATATTAAGAAAGTTTTCTTTTGGTTCTTTTTTTTTTGTACATTATCTGTCGTTATTTTTAGTCAAAATTCTTATACTATACACACCCATATATTAGTATGGAAACTGTATTTAATAAATTGGTGTGTAGCATAAATCAAATTTAAGTCCAGATAAAATTGGATCAGTTGTAAAGAATTTGATGACCTTTTTTTGTTGTTCCTTTGAAAGGAATATTATGTATAGTATACGAAAGGAAAATTGGATGAATGTATAAGACATGTAGGAAGAAGTTTTATATTGGTATAATGGAGCATTTGATTGCGACGGGAACTCTAACTCTAACTCTATATCTTGTAACAGAGGAAGAACAGTAAATAAATGCGAAGGTATATAAGAAAGACACTAATAGAAAGCATCGGTTAATAAAAAAAAACTAAAAATGAAAAAAGAGATATACCTTTACTATAAAGTGAAAGAATGAAGCAGGTAATCTTGAACTCTCTGCTTATGTAATTAGAAATCAATTTAGAGGGCGCTTTACTTCCACAGCCTTCATTTTCTCTAAAAAAAAAAAATGGCATCAATAAATTCTGACTTTGAAACACAATAACTCTTGAAAGAAAGAACTTGGAGAAGCATGTGAGTTGTCATTAAAGAAAGTGGGAAGTTTCCTACAGTTGTTATAGGATAAATTTCTAGGTCTAACTATAATATGAACTTCCAAAAGTGGCCAATATGTATGTAGAATTAAATTTTTAAAGTACCTTTACATTATTATGAAAACGATTAAAGTCTGAAAGTGTGAAAAAAGTAGTGTAATTTTATTTCACGTTTTTACACTACATTCCATCATCATCATCGGTTCGACAGTCCTTTAGAACCTTGACCTGCAAAGGATGGTTCTCCGTTCGTGCCCTATTTCTTGCCTTTCCTTTCTAGATTTTTTAATTTTTAGGATCCTTGTATCGTTTTCTTTGTCTTCCTAGCTTTCTTCTTCCATCAGGAATACCACTCGCAGCCATCTTTACAACATTTCTCCCATCCATTCTTTCCACATGACGTATCCACGATAGCCTTTTTATTCTCAGGAACTGTCTGGTGTTTATGTTTCCGTAAAGTTGATACAGTTCATGATTATATCTTCTTCTTCTCCATTGCCCCAAACATTACTCTCAGAATTTTTCTGCTTCTCCATACAGAAGCACTGATTTTATCAAAGTATCATATATTTGAGACTTTAGCTTCATTGGAGCAATTATCGATTTCAGTTTACAAAATCTAATCACTCTTAAACTGTTCCAATGAAAGCTTGTATGTCATTTAAAAGTCTATTGTGATGAATTCAAATTCTACGTTAAACGAATTTGATTAACATTAAGTGAATTTTTTTAAACTAAGTACCATATATGTTAAATTGATAAAGTGATGGAAAAAAAAAATATGAATTGTTCTATTCATTTATTCTACATTTTATCGTTTTGATAATAATGTAAAGGTACCTTTACAGATGCCATACATATGAATTATAATTTTTTCAAACAACTCTATTAATTGATTGCCGATTTAAAATGATTGTCCTTCAACTTTCAATTAAAAACAAACAAAAACATAACACTGAAAATGAAAAATATAAAAAATAAATGAACATAAAACATACATACTTATGTAGCTTATTGCATAATATTAAATTAATTTGTATGCTGACGCATATCGTACAAGTCTGAAGCTAAACAGAACACAGAGCATATGAATATGTCAGTATGTATGCAATAAATGTATCATAGGTTTGCATCATTTATGAAATCCGCCTCTATTTATTTACCTTGTCACACATACATTGTATTTACATCGTCTCTATATATCTGTCCTCTAAAAATCTTTAAATAATGTAACGTAGAAAAATGAAAATAAAATCCAATATACGATTTTTAGAAAGTATAATATTATGTGCATAAATGAATGGATATACATATACAACACAAAATAAAATGCAAAATATTTCAATAAATGTGGCCTATACAATGCATCGATTCGATTTGCCAGCAGAAGAGTAGGAGAAGTATAATCGTCGAAAATTAATTAGATTTTTCTCTGTACGTTTGATCAGCATAAAGCTTACCGAAAGAAATTAAAAGGTCATCGAGATTAACTTGGATTGCATGTATGCGATTGCAATTGAAAAAAAAATATACCTATTAAAAGATAAAAACAATAGTAAATAAATTTTAAATTTTCTCCATACATGAAGATTCCTTTATTCGATAGCAGTAGGTTTCAATACGATATCATCGACTGTTATACGATGAAAAACTGATGACAAGGCAATGTGAATTCCTAATCCAATTTCAATAACAAATCAATATTTGTAATTATTGTGCGTATATTTTTGATTGAGAAAACTCATTCAAATCAATATTTACAATTAAAAAAGAAAAAACAAAAATTCGAAATAAAAATTAGAACAACAGTTTCGAACATAAGGAAACCAAAAAAAAAAACCAGCAGATCTAAACTGAAAACGTTTATAACCCATATGTAATTTGTTGCCTTATAATGCTTCTCCAAACGAATGTTTCGCACGCATCATTGTTTATTTTATTCAAATATCTGCAATTTCAATTTTAAATTTAAAAGAAGAAAATCAGAATGGTATGGCGTGATGGAAGGTGTGGTGTGATGTGATGTAGGTGTGAATGAATTTTCGAATGTCAGAAATTTATTAAATGAATTCAATTTTTGAATTGTATAGTCGTATAGAAAAAATCAAATATGTATGAATATAATGCAGGACTCCAAATTAACTAGTTAATATTTTCTTCTTCTTGTTTTTGTCACTTTCAGGAACAAGTTAAATTAGATGCTGCAAAACAGGCAACTAGTCCAGATGACTGCGATGATTTAAGTCCAATGCCACAAACAGCTGCACCGCCAGTTAGAAGACGTGGCGGTATATCAGCTGAACCAGTTACAGAAGAGGATGCAACTAGCTACGTTAAAAAAGTCGTACCGAAAGATTACAAAACTATGGCAGCACTTTCGAAAGCTATCGCTAAAAATGTCCTGTTCTCACATTTAGATGAAAACGAACGTTCAGATATATTTGATGCAATGTTCCCAGTTAATTGCCTTGCTGGTGAAAATATAATTCAGCAGGGTGATGAAGGTGATAATTTTTATGTGATCGATCAGGGAGAAGTTGAGGTAAGTCACAGCAAAAGCAATACATACAATGATATTGTAGCAATTATGAAAATCCTTCTATAATTTGCTTTTACTTTAATTTAAATTTTCTTACTTTACAGGTATTTGTTAATAGTGAATTGGTAACGACAATTGGTGAAGGTGGAAGTTTCGGTGAATTGGCACTGATCTATGGTACACCGAGAGCAGCAACAGTACGAGCTAAAACCGATGTAAAATTATGGGGAATTGATCGTGATTCATATCGTCGTATATTGATGGGTTCAACAATTCGTAAGAGGAAAATGTACGAAGAATTTTTGTCACGTGTATCGATTTTAGGTGAGAAATTCAGTTCACTGAAAAAAATTTTGTCTATATTCACTGTTTGATTTTTTTTTTTTTTTGTTTTTTTGTTTTCGTTTGCAGAAAGTCTTGATAAGTGGGAAAGACTTACAGTTGCCGATGCATTGGAACCGGTCAGCTTTGAAGATGGTGAGACGATAGTTAAACAAGGTGAACCAGGAGATGATTTTTACATAATCGTTGAAGGATGTGCAGTTGTATTGCAGCGAAGGGCAGAAGTATGAATTTTTGATTTATCGAATATTTTCCAAAAACTTATCAAAATTTCGGTTTATTTTTCTTGTTTGCCTTATTTTTTGTTATTGTGATTGGTTCTGATTTGTTGTTGATTTACCTTTTCCATGCTTATTTGTAGCAGGGTGATGAACCAGTTGAAGTCGGACGTCTTGGCCCTAGTGATTATTTCGGTGAAATCGCATTATTATTGGATAGACCAAGAGCAGCAACTGTTGTAGCGAGGGGTCCACTTAAATGTGTTAAATTGGATAGAGCAAGGTGAGTACGAAAAAAAAACGAATGCACTATGGAAAAATTTCCCAATGTACATATGAACTTATTTTTCTATTTTCTTTGTTCTTCTCTGTTTTTCTTTTTTGTTTAATTTATTTTTTTTAGATTTGAACGTGTTCTCGGTCCATGTGCCGATATTCTCAAACGCAACATTACACAGTACAATAGCTTTGTATCTCTTTCAGTTTAAAGTAAAATAAAAGAAATTTATAATTAAATAAAAACGCGTGCGTTTTAGAAAAACTACAAACAAACACAGACACACACATGAAAATAAAAACTGATCATAAAATATAAATTTAAAATTTATTTAAGTAAAAATAAATAATAAAAAATTAAAAATTAAATAAAATTGAAGTAAAAAAAAAATCAAAATAAAAAAAAACGTTGAATACACAAAAATAAAATAATAGTCAAAAGATAATCGTAAAATTTGACACATACATACACACACAAATAAATTATTATTGTGTACAAAAATTAATCATATGTATATAAAACAACAATCAATGCTACACTTGCTACAATACTATTATTTGTTCTATTTAAAAATCAAGAAACAAAAAAGAAAACTTTGGTTAGGATTAACGGGGAGGACTCAAGTACAATGAAATGAATGAATATGTCTAGGTGCTTGAGTTTGTATCTATTTGTATCCTCTGTCACCATGAATTATCTAATCATCAACCCAAACTATTGTGATCACGATTCAAAATTAAAAAAAAAAACGCACTCTCTTTGAGTGAAAGTCAAAATTATGTCATCATTCAATCTAAAAATGGAAAACTTTTGATAGTTTTTGTTTATGTTTCAGTTTGAATGCGCACTTAAGTCAATGCGAACTAAAAATCGTACTGATTCAAACCGATTTGTTAGATGTTTATACATAAAGTGTTGATCCTCATTCAGTCGATACGAATTGAAATTACGATAGTTTCCCATTCGGCTGTTTTTTGTCAGAAATTATAAAAAATTTCGCACATTACATTACATTGTATTGCATTAGAAGAAAAAAAACATAAGAAGTGACAAATCCAAATATATATGCACTACTGACAAAATGAGTTTTCAATTCATATTGAGACGTTTTAACTCAATTAAGGAACTAAACTAAATGAATACGCATTGACATTTTAATTCGCATTGAACAAATTTTATAGAAGCGCGTACTGATTTAATGCGAAGTCAATTAGTGAGTGCGCATTAAGGCTGTCGCATAAACGAGATAAATATGAAAAAAATTTTAAAATATTCTGATATTAATATCGATACAAAATAAATTAATCTATATTCAAAAATATTAACATATCAATATTTACTCTGTTTTGATCGTGATCGGTGATCCGAGATAATTAATTCTGCTTTACTGAAAACTCTTTTTGATTCAATTGAATTTGATAGAAATATACGAAAATTATTCAGAGCACATTCTCCTAATATATAACATTTTGTTGCCTTTAATCTAAGTATATGTTTATAAAAAAAAAAAAAAAAATTAAAAACTTGTGCTGTTACAGTTTGATTACATTGAAAATATTTACCTTCAAAAATTAATAAACGATCAACTATTTGTTGTGACGCATTTTGTTTTTCAGAATAATGTCTTATAATAATTAGTAGCATCTGATCTAATTCTGTGTTATAGAAATTGATTAATATTTTTCTGAACTGTATGTACAGAAACATAACACAACACAATGCAAATTAACTGGTGGAACAGAATGTGTGAGCTGTAATTACGTCTGAAGCATGTAGCATAGCACATAGTATATTTTGAAATGATGCATGCGATTGTAACGAACAGAATGTAGCTGATTCAAAACTGTCAAATTGAGTGATCAATTAAATGGTTTACTTGTTTACTTGCACACTTTGTTGTTAAACATTAATTATTTATATGAATTCAAACTTTGCTGCATGCTTCAGCCGTAATTACTATATTCTGTTTCAGCAGTAATAGAATTTTGTTATGCTACCTGAAAATTATCGATAGTACTAACAAAAATATCGATAATATTGATAGTTGAGAAAATGAGAACAATCGAAAGTTTTCCATTTCCATTTCAATTTGAATTTTAATCAAAATCAAAATTTTACTGATTTTACTTTTCTTTTTATACATAAATTAATTTTTCAATAATAAAATTGAATCAAACATTATAAATTAAGCTAACAAAGTATTGCTTGTATAGTAATTCAATTCATTTGTTGTTTTATTCAGTTAATTAATCCTTACCCTGCGTCTATACAAGCAATATATAGACGGCAAGCAATGGTATTATTATTGACAAAACATAATTGTTTTAGTGTGAGCAGATTATGGAAGAAATATTCATTTGCAGAATATGAATACAAAACTCAATGTTTTTGCAACGTCTAAAAAATTTCATGTGTCCAAAATTAACATTATTCTCTAAATCAGAAGCAATATTATCATCTAGAAAAAGTGCCACAAAATACTTATGTAGTCAATATTCATGATAATTTCATTGTCGACGACCAATATTGCTCTGCTATAGACGCAGGGGTTAACGATGTATGTTTTAGGCTTCTATTTTTAAAATATAAAAAAATATATATATGTATTGGGAAAAAAAAAATTCTATTATTTGTATTATATATTGTACATTAATTTATTAGGTTTTATGTGAATGAATGAAGAATATAGAGAAACAAAAATAATATTTTCTTTATTTTTCTTCTTCTTTTATTTTTTTTTTTTGATTTTTATATTATATAATATGCTTATAATATTTTTTGTATAATTATAATTTAATTTTAGGTAAAATTGTTTTTTTTTTAAAACACTAATATATAAAAAAATACATAAATATATCACTTGTATAAAAAATTATACATAATACATATACATATAAATATATAATAGTGAAAAAAAAAATATTTATTAAAAAAAAATTGGAAAGAATGAAAAAATAAGCAGATAAAAACCCAGTTTTTTTTTTTTTAATAAGAGAGAAAGAAAGAAAAATAAATAAATAATTGAATAGTATAATATAAATCTTAGGAAACAAAAATAATCTAAAAAAAATGAAAAAAAAAATTAACGTTAAGTGCCAAACAAAATACACACATACATAATAATGTACATGAACGATGATGAATTCAGTGAACAAGATATGAAGATTTTATTTTGAAAATTTTTTAAAATGCGATTTTAACGAATATGATTAACAAATAATTTGATAGCAGTTCACTTCTTAAATACAAATTGCGATAATCATTTTATTTGATTTGTCAAAATCGAGTCGAGGTTTGTAAAAACAAGCAAAGTTGGTGTTATTCATGACATTTTGTAAGTAAGGGACTTGAATAGCTCGATGATTGTGGTGTTGGACTGGCACGCTTGACGTTCTAAGTTCGAACCAAAGTCAGAGCGCTACTCTCACCCAAATCGATCATTAATTCCCCATTAGCAGTTTACAATACAGTTTGAAATAACAACTGAAATTGAATTGAAATACAGTCGATAATTACTAAGTGTAACCTTGCTGCAGGTCATATACTGGTAGATATAGAATGAATTATGAAGTGCTATTGAAATTACAGTAATCCCCCCTACAACACGATAGATTGATTACGTGTTATAGGAAAACGCGTTGTACGAGAATTCTCGTATAACGCGCTCGTATGACCCCGTATAGCGCGTTATGTACAAATGATTGACATTTAACTTTTCTCGCTAAATGGGGGTTTAAGGAAAAAGTATATTATGAGCGAAATATGTGCGTATGTATGTCGGTGTATATTACTATTTTATATGCCATCTGACATTAAATGCTGAAGTAATTTGCTTTAAAATAAAATGCTTTACAATTTTAAAATTTAAAAATATTTTAAATTTAACGGTTTTTTAAGTTCTCACTACCTAAATTGTCGGTGAGAAGTTTCTCGATCGCTACATTCTCGATTCTCGATTCACCACAGATACAAGAAACATACCGATCGAGAATATCGTCATAATGACGTCAAATCGAGTTTACCAGTCGAGAAAACCAATCGAGAAGTGATACAGAAACGGGGGGCCACAAGTTATCGATAAATCATTTGACATAACCATGGTTTATCTCTGCAGTGTGTCAATATTATTAGTAATCGAACTACGGCATCATAATCAGACTTGTCGCAAGGTAACAAGTTTCAATTTGATTTTGCTGTCATAGTGATTTACTTGGGTAATTATCAACTGTATGTTATTTATTATTATTTATATCAAAAAATTCTTCAGATCCACAAATTGTTCGTAATTAATTTTTTTTTTGTTCACTAAATTATTGAAAAAAATATTCTTTTAAACTAAACAGTAAAGTAAAACACACAACAAACACTTTTCAAAATTTTATTTTGCATTTTAAAAGAAAGAATAACTACGAAAAAAACAAAATAAAATCTAAATACCGAATTGTTTTTTACTTTTTAAAATCGTGCTGGTGCGATCGTTTGAAGAAGAAGAATAAGAAGAAGAGAAGAGAAAAAAAATTGAATCATAAATTTTGTATATAATATATAAAATGCATGCATACGTATACATTTTTTAGAGCGTGTATTAAATTAAATTATTAAATAAAAAATCTTAAATCTTTTACTACCCGCCGGCGGGAAAAAATAATAATTTTCTTCAACTTCACTTATTTAGATATATGTACATTACATATAAATATGTACGTTATAAAATTATTTTCTTCATTTTTCTCATCACATTTGGTAGTACTCTGTTGCGTTTATGTATTTATTTTTTGTGCATTTTTTTCATGTTTTCGTTTTCACTTGTGTCAGTTATTTTTGTGTTTGTTCATTGTTGCCTTCGGTCAACATTTTCATTGTAGAATGAGTCAAAAAATTTTTAATGAAGGAAAAAATAATTTTAAAAGAAATCAAACAGAAACAAAAAACAAAAAAACAAAAAAAAAACGAAGAAAAAAATGTTTAAAAAATATTTTTGCGTGGTACTTAATGTTACAGCAAAAAACAAAATTACAAATAAATAAACTAATAAAAATATAAGAAAAATAAAAATGAATTTAAAGTGCGTGAGACATAATAAGATATGAAAATAGTGTGTTCGGTAAAAAAGATGTAATAGTTTTTTTTTTGCTTTTTTTTTAATCAAGCTCAAAATATATTTTTTATTCAGTGTAAAAATAATTACAGCTGTCTAAGAAGTTTGAAAAGATCTGAATTACCGAAAACGGTCCTAGTATTGGTATTAATTGGCATTATAATTATTCGAGTTCAGCCTTGCTCGAAAATGAGCTCTCGAATCGAGTTACATATGTAATTTCACTCCCAACTGATTATACTACATACCTAACATAGTACTAAAATTCATTGAACTTTAAAATTTGATTGTAATTTGACGTTTATAAATTTGACTCATTAATGTTAACAAAAATCAAATTTAACGCCAAATCCAAATACATACCTCAAGCATCATATCTCAAAATTTAAATGTCAAAATTTATTCTGATATATGAAAATGTATTGAAGCAATCCAAATACATACATACTTCACGACTTCAGCCGCAAATGAAGCTGAGTCCGGGATTCTGAAAATTTAGAATTTTGAGTTTGAACTAACAGTATTACCAATATCTATACTACAAATATGTTTGTTGACATTTATAATTTTTATTTGTAGTGTACATATGTACAAAGATTATATATTATATAAAGATGTATCTAGTCCTGCTGCCATAAGTTCTGTTACAAACTGTTTACAGTGTAAAAATAAAGCACAATTAATTCCAAACTTTTTATACTTTATTTTTAAAATACATTTACATACGAATTACAAAAATACGAACATTTATTCAAAATGAGCAACCTTCGCCTTACACAAACCTTTATTCGCTGGGGCCAGTCATCTATAGAAATACACATGACTTTTATCGGAAAATTGTTGACAGTGTTGACAAAAGACCTCTTCAAATTCTATCGTGGTGTGACGTTTTCTACAGGCCAGCTCCTCTAAACGATCCCATAATTTGTAATCTAGAGTATTAAGATCTGGACTAGATGAAGGTCATTGTAAACTGCTTATGAACTCTGAAACATGGTTTTCTAGCCAGAGTTATGTGCTTCGGGTCTCGTGTGATCTTATTGGTCGGATCATTAATCATAAGAAATTCCTTTTTTCCGCTTATAATGTGCGATTTTAAGCACATTTTTCACCCTTTCCGCACATCTCTGATCCTTAGTAACTTAAGAACCGCTCATGCAATCGACGTCAGATTTTTTTTGTTTGAAAGAAGACTCTTTCTCACAGTTTTTTTTCCAGGTTTGGAACAATTGCCGTACTGCAATTTTTTTCAGATAACCTATGCAGAAAAAACGCGGTTTTAAAAAATGCATAATGAATTTTGATTTCCGGATGTTCTTTTCCTACGAACAAATTCTTAATTACCTGTTATAGCATATCAAAAGAAAGGTAATTTTGTTTTCTATCATTCGCTAGAATGCTAAATTTTGATACGTAGGGTATGCAAAAAGTTACACGTGATTTTGTGTTGGAAGGTTATGATAAAACCTCAAAATTTTAAACGTCCTCTAGCGTCGAAAATAAAGCGCAGACGAAAAAATGTCATATAACATTTTAGACTGCAAATGCACTCTACTTTTACCCTTTGAAATATTATTCACCAATTCTGGAACACCCTGTATATTGTGCTTGTGCGTACACAATCTTTGTTTTCATAATATTGGTAACAGTTTGAAGTTTAGGTAAGCATTTGGATTTGGTAAGCTTCACAGTATTGAATTATATGAAGAATGAAGTATGAAGTTTGAGGTATGCATTTGGATTTGGCCTTTACACGTTATACCATACACTCTAACGTCCAGTGACAAACGTTAACGATATCAAGATTCAGAAACTTTTACATTCAATCAGACGACATAGTAAATTGTCGACACACAATACAACTTCTATTTCAATTAGAACATTTTATTCTAATTAAGTATGTCGGTAATATTTCGATGGCGTTAGAATTATGATCACTGGTCATGAGGCATCAAAGTGTTAAATTTCAACAAAAATACAAAATATTCAATATAAAAAAAAAATCGAAAACAAAAACAAAATCGATCAAGTGAATACACATGCAGAACACATGTATTATCATTCTTTTTAAATGTGTATTACATTCCTAATAGAATGTTGCTATTTTAACTGTACTGTAACCCAATATAATGTATGTTTTTATCCATATATACGGATGCTTAGTAGTCTATGTACAGAATAAAATTCTTCCATGGACCAAAAACTTTGTAAGTGAAGTGAGTGATCTCGATATACATATGTTAAGTCTACCATGTTTATACTTATTGGCTCGAATCGATTCGAGATGAAATTAAATGAAATTTGAAATGAAATGTTACCACGATATTTTTGCATTTTAAATCAAATAAATGACTAAACTTTACAAACTTTACAAATCAAAGCGCGATTACGAAATGAGAGGTTATCAAAAATATTTTTCAAAACGATATGAATGATTTATATCGATTTTCATATCGTTTTGACATCTCTCAAATCGGTTTAATTATCGTTTTTCGATCTGAAAATATTAAAAAAAATTTGAAAAGCATTTATACCACACATTCGAATCGTTTCATCTTAAAACGTTTTGACTCAGATCGTTTTTAAATGAAGTATAAACATGGCATATGATTGAACTCGATATTCATTTGAACTCGATTTTTTATCTTTGTTCTAATCAGTTTCGGAATTTTGTCATGAACAGAATACGAATTTTAAAGAATTATTTAACAGAATATTTTAATTTGATATGAATAGAGCAGAGCCCAAAGCATATGACTATGTAATTCGGGCATTCTATTCCTTTTAAAATATATTTTATGATTGCATATACATATCTTTTATGTTTTGTTATTATTTATTACCTGTTATTGATTGAGTATACATACATATTTTGATCCTCTGCGTGCATATTTTATTACCATTTTTTAAATTAAAAGAAAAAAAAAAACAATTCACCAAATATTGTTATTGTTATTATTGTTCTTTATTGATTTAACTTTCTACTTATTTCGAAAATTGAGACGTGTTAAAGAACAAGCAAAAGAATATAAGAAAGAAATTTTGGTAAATGATGTAGAATACTGTAGATGATAAAACTAAAATAAAGAAAAATTTGAAAAAAAAAAAATTAAAATAGAAAATAAATTAAATTAATCAATTAATATTAAATAAAATGAAAAAAAAAAAATTAAAAAAAAATAAAAATAAAATAAAAATCAATATATCATGTAAAATTGTAAAATTGTGTATTATTGTAATGAGAATGTCTTGTTATATACATATGAGGCATTTTAATTTTGTAAACTCAAATGCTAAGCATAAAAATCAATAGAAAAACAAAATAAAAATTAAAATTAAATATAAGTAATGAATAAAAAAATAAGAATATTTGGACAAAAAGTTGTGAATATTTATTTTTTTCATTTCAAATTTTTAGATTTAGGCCCTGTTCAAAAACGTCAAATATTGATTGCAGAAAAGCATAAATGCAGTGGTAGCTCTTTAGTTGCTGCTGCCATAAAGCAGATATAGATTTTATAAAAAGCAGTGTGACTGTGTTTAGTGCTTGCATTTTATAATTATTTAAAAATGGAAACTCAAGTTATAAATATTTGTGTAAACATCTTAATTATTACAATTCACCATTATTTGTGTAATACTACGTGTACTACTTTGACATTTAACAAACAACGCATCAACACTTTAAACGCTGCACATTATGCGCATAAATTTTGATCTACTATACGTTTTTGTGCAACTGCATATTTTTGAACGCCATGCCTTGATGCAAAGCATATTTTGACGTTTTTGAACAAGGCCTTATTTTTTTTCCTCTTCTTTTTTTTTTAGTTTAATAGTATCCTTCTTTCATCCATAACGCCACCATCTCATTGAGGGCCTTGGCGTTTTTTAAAACGTTTCTCCAACAGGATTGATCAGCAGCCCGTTCCAACTAATTTTCTAATATCTCGCTATTAAATTGTCATTTCATCTCACTTTGAGCCTGTCTACTTGCCTTTTGCCTTCTGGTATACTTTTGAGTATCTTATAGATGCTAGCTGTACTCCCAGCTCTTACAACGCAGCCTGTCCATCTCAGTCGTTGTTTAATATTATCCATTATTTCGTTATTTATTTTCCCAGTATTTTTATTATTATTCCGCTTCACTTCTTCTAGATCATACGGTTTCCACTATCAATTTCCATCGGACTCGGTTATGTGCGAGGGTTTTAATGTTGTTCCATTGATAACCTGCATTTTTGATTTCTGCTAGAATTTTCCAGTATTCTATTTCTTTAAAAAAGATAAAATAGATTCACCATATGAAGAATATGGCATCTATAAGACTTCTCTGTCGAACTCTGTTACTATCAATTCTTTTTGCGTCAATCTAGATACATATGTCCGGCTTTATTCAGTTCTGCCACTACTGCCCTCCAAACATTTTTTTTTATTGGTTTCTTGTTCCTTGTAGCTGTGAGTTATATATTGGTCATACTCAAGTGTCATTTCCATTTCTGTTTTCTGACTTCGACTGAAATTGACTGAAATTTGTTCTTCGTACGACTATAGTTTTGAATTTGTGATTTTTTCAACGTAAAAATAATTTAATTCTTTTTTAACAGGGTCTATTTACTTTTGGTATTCACTGTGTGTATGCATATTTTAATTATTAATAATAATTTTAAATTATAAATGCAACCATTACAGCATTATGCCGTCATCATCAGTTAGAAAATTTTACAAATCAATGTCAATAAAAACGAAATAAAAAAGTCGGATGAATGTCAAATAATTTTACAGTTTTTTATACTCGCTATCGTACTAAACAGTATGCAAATTTTGAAACGATAAAAATTTAATCATAATTATTCATGAAAACAATTTAAACTGCTACCATCTGCTACTCTATATGCACAATAATTATATCATCCAAAAAGCCATTTTTTTTTTTGTATGATTTTTCGAGAATAGTTGAGATATTACATGGTGTAAAGATTCATTCATTTCCATTATAATGTTACGTTACAACATTCACAATCGTTTTTTGTGTGACAATTTTTTTCTTGACCTGATGCACTTGAAAATGACGTTTATCGACTTCAATGTTCTTTTTTTTCGATAATCTAAGCATCTCTAGATACATATATGAATATGAACTTTATTCGTCTACAGAAAAAATATGGAAATCATTAGGATGGTATTGTGTATTATCATGTATTATTATATTAATGAATGTGGATACATAAACATATTCAAAAAAAAGAGAAAAAAAACGTTCATACACCCGTTTATCAACACATATGCATATATGTATGTATTTACGTATTTACTTTACGTTAATGAAAACTGGATTTTAAATAATCGTGAAATTAAAAAAAAATTGAAAACTATTTTTAGATTTTTTTGTTTTGTTTTGTTGATTTTTGGATATTTGACTTTGTTTATTTTTAATACGTATAAATGATTTTATATTAAAGTAAAAGCAGGTACACACGACAAATGAATATAATCTTTACTTCCCGACCTGTAGAAGATGCTTATACTTATTTAGGTCTGTAGCTAAAAGCAATAATGTAATTATGTAAGTACTAAGTACCTACTTGTTAGCTTTATAAAAAAATATTCTATTTTGATGTAACTGATAATGTGCAGTCGAGAGATAAATTAAATAACTACTGACCGACCCGAACGAAGGTCATTTTGTTAATTAATTGCGTTTTCGGTTCAATTATTTGTTTCGTTAACAATACTACAGAATAAACCAATCAACAAACAGTACTCAAAGTAGTAGTGTAGTGACCATTGACCAAGTAGTGACGGTGAGTATTGAGTAAGCTTTTTCATAATTACAATAATTAGGTAATTAAAATAAAAATAATCTCGTTCTCCACTATACAACATGACGATCTACAAATACAAATTTTTTTAAAGTTAAATATAAAATATACTTAATAAGAAAACTTATATTTTTTTTCTAGCAGTTATACAAAAAATAACCAAAGTCATTAAAATATAGAACAACACATAAGTTTCGATTTCGATAGTAGATGCAGCTGCATGTAAGCATGTAGTCGTTGTGTCTTTTCAGATTCATCATATATCATATCTATGATCCAATGAGGAATTTATTCAAAATATCTATTTTCTACCTATCGCCGTTTTTCTAACTGATTTTGAATTTTCCACTCCATTCATACACTGTTCATCCAATGAAAAATTATCTTCTCTGGAAAAATTCAAACATCTTTAGGCTAATCAATTATGTGCTGTATACTTTTAATGTAGTAGACAGACAGACAAAAGCGAATCAATGTTCATTCTTCCAGTCATGCCATGATTCGTGTGAATGATAATTCAAAAGTTCCCCTTATACATGACACTTTTTCAATGATCTTTCTATATCTGACATATAATGTATTTTTAATTTTTATTGTCAATTTTAGTTTTTACTGTCAATTTTAAATTATTACAATTTAAATATTGTGGTTTTTGCTGTAATTTTTTTCACGACTGGAAATTTGTAATTCATCATTTTCATTCGTTCCTGAAACTTCATTCAAACTTACTTCAATGAAGTAAGAATGGAGATGTATAATGATCATTTTAACTGAATTTGGGGTGACAGAAAAATTATCATTAATTCGCTTTCGTTTGTCTACCACATTTACTATGTGTGCTTGTAGAAAAATGATCGTTATACTATTTCGTAAGCGTAACCATAAATTATTGTGTAGCATAAACTCTTTGGAGAATTGTGTTGTCCATATAAAGTATATTTGTTTGGTATTTTGTTACACAATTTACAAAAATGCATCTTAACAACAATTTTCTTGCAATCGCATAAATTAAAAAAAAAAATGTTTACCATAACTAAAACCAAAATATAATCATTACTTATAATTCATAGTTGCATTGAAATGCATAAAGCTACCGCCTACTATCAAATAAATAAATAAGAAACAGCCAAACTAAAAATATGAAATATTTAATACTGTGATAAAAAAGTCAGGCGAATTTTTCATTAAAATCATGGGGGCTAAACGAAACGATTAGATTTTTTTGACCTTAAGATTAGGATTCGAGATATCTGGTTTCTTGTGCACCAATTATCTCCGAAGCTACTTAACCGATTTCAATGAAATTTGAAACATAGATACTTTGATAGGAATTGTGGTGCTTAATGGAGCGCTTTTTTTTTTTTTTTTAAAATGTCCTTGTTTCCTTTTTACATGGTGTCAAAGTTGTCAAAATTGCGATTTTTCGGGTTCCAAATGCACCTCGTACTGCAAACACTGATTGACCAATTTCTATGAAATTTTGAATATAGGTATAGCCTGAAGGATATTGTGGTGCTTGAATAGAGCATATCTTTGGTTTTAGGTCCTGAAATTTAGTTATAGTTCTTAAAAAAGAGAGGGTTTTTTTTTTGAAAAATCGTTCAACTTTGACTTCTATTTTCATACATTAAATCTTCATATATCTATATGATTTTGATATCAAAATAAAATTTGGACTTTTCTGATGTTTTTACAAAAAAAAAGTATAAAATTATTTGTTATATTTCCATTTTTATTAACAAAATACAATTATGTATGTTTTTTTTTTCATCAAAATTTTCAAAAATCCATTTTTATAGCACCTAAAAGGTATGCAAAGACATTTTTTAAAATTTTTGTATGTAAAGTCGTTGTTGTTGTTCTCGAAATTTTTCAAAGTCGAATCCTACTCTTAAGTTAGTATTAATAGAAATCTGTGCTAAATTTTACGAGTATGTCAATATCATAAGCAGTTAATGAGATACGCTTAAAGTCAAAAAAGTGTACTTCTTATCAATTTTTAAAATTGACACATGCACTCACACTACGTTGATTGTTGATGACTATTTCGACAAACATTTTTTTACCCATATTGTTCCACAACCACCATTTTCAACTGATTTAAAATCGTGCGACTTCTGGTTGTTCAACACACTTAAAAGACTACTCCGAGGCGATACAGTTTCGACTCGATTCAAGAGATCAAAGCCAAATAAAAAAAAATATTGAAGTTCAACCTGGAAAAATACTTAGCTAAGACAGTTTCGTCGATTTGAAAAAAACGATAAAATTGCATTGTGTCAGACGGGGTATACTTTGAAGGTGATCTAATTAATTTGGAAGAATAAAAAAATATTTTTTCATTTTTTAAGCAAATTCACTTTATATTTTTATCACAGCAGCACAAAAATAACAATAAAAAATAACGTAATCGTGTAAAAACTCTGAGAAGCTTTGCATGTAAACGGGAGTAGAGAACTTGAGAATTACAAAGTTTTTAATAAATATTTTTAACAAAAAATCAAAAAAAAAAAAAAAAAACCGACAAAAACGGACTGTAGATATACAGAAACAGAACTATTATGTAGTGATAGTTCACTTTTTGTAGTGGCAGAGTGGGCAGTACATTATGTAGTATCGCAGTGTAATCACAGTCAGTTGTATATTTTAAAAAAAAAATATTCTCAGTTTTTTTTATTGTTTCGATTTATTTCGATCGTTAATTTAGAGACAGATAAAATAAAAGTCAGTCGCATGGAAGCGTATGACTTCAGTATCAAACTTTAATAATTTATCTAATAAAAAAAACCATACATATTTGATTTATTATTGTGACTAAAAAAATTGCCTTTTTTTGTTTTATGTTATTTAATAAATTACATGATATCTATACATTTATGTACATAGTGATTTGAAGTGCGTAAAAATAGTTTTTAGTATTATATACTTATCTATCTGTACATAATGTAATTTTTTTCCCCTTTTAATATTCAATTAAAATTCATTTTCAAATCGCGATCGTTTAGTTGTTTCTTATTATTATCATTATCGTTAAGCAGTTAACCAGTTAATTAAATCTCACACCATCATATATCTACAAAAAAATAACACCGTGTATATACGGAATGTGTGTGTATGGCTGTATGTATACATTACATATCCTCCAATATCATCACAACACCATTTAATATCAATTTCAAAGTTTTGATTAGTAGTGAATATCATTGATGAGAGACTGAATATAATATTATGAAACCGGAAAGAGTTTTCATTACACATCTAGAAACAAATACCTGCTGCTGAAGAGCTTGTAATCTTTTTGGAGGCATCAACATCAAATTAAAATTTATTAATATATTTTTACTACATTACATTTACATACTTATATGTATGTATATTAATTTAAAACGTAAACGTAAACAACCGAAAAACGTAAACAACAAAAAGAATAATATAGTAAACAAAATATTTCCGAATTACTCATTTACGTTTTCATCTTCAGTTGGCCTTGGCTTTTTGATAAGCAAAAATAAAAAAAATATTATATGTAAATATATAAAAAAAAAACAGTCATAACGCGTAGACAGTGCTAACGATAACTTAACTCAAAAAAAAAAAAAAAAAATCTTACATGGCAGATAGTACAGAATGCAAAAAATTTATTTTGTTTTTCAGTTAAGTATAGATGTCATCATCAACAACATTAACAAGCAACAAAATAAGTATTATTATTGTTTTCGTTAAAATTTTCCAGCGAAAAAATTAAAATTTAATTACTCATCATAATGTTTGATACAATTGTTTATATTCCAGTTATACTGGCATACTTTTTTATCAGTTTATTAGCCAGTATTTTAATATTTATTATAATTTATCTGAGCCATAGAATTTATACAATTATATCGGATATTAATTTTGAGCCACAGAAAACAGATATAATAAGAAAAACAAAAATTCATCCAGGTATGCAGATTTCAATTAAATTACAAACATCAAAAAGTAATATTTATTCAAAAAGTCTATAAAAATTTTCTTGAATACTCTAAATATACTCGTATTATTACAAAAACAGTGTTGTAAATACACCAAAAAGTAATAAAAATAAAATGAAAACAAAAAAATAAATAAATAAATAAATTTTTGTTTTGAACTAATTTGTGCTTTAATTTTTTTTTATTTATTTTTTTTTTTTTTTTTGTACATATTCGGATGTAAATAATGTGTGAATAAATAAATAAAAAAAAATAATGTATTTATGATGTTGAAATTATATAAAAAGCTCTTGCCGTAGAAATATCGTGTGGAAATTGCTATCTAATCGAACAAAAATTAATTACCGATAATGGAATCGAACTGATACGATATTGTGAAAATTGCTTAGATTTGATAATAACTGATCAAAAGAATCAAAGAAAATGTAATTAAATCATAAAAAATGAATAAAAAAAAACTTATCAACGTGCCGCCGCGCCAACTTAAAGAAGTTTTACTTCAAGAAAATTTTTTTTTTTTTTTTTTTTTTTTGTAATTATTGCAGCACTATATAGAATGATGTAGAATTTAAAATATATTTTTTTTTTCATTTTTAAACGTAATTGAGTTGTGGTGTGGATGATGGTGATAATTTTCGTTGATAATTTCAAATTGTAATGATGAATTAAATTATAAACGGATAACATCAAATGTTCTAGATGATATACATACATATTTATTTCTTATAAAAATAAGAAAGGAAATCAAACCGTTTCGATGAACAATAATAAACGCTTCAACGCTGATTATTACTGATCCTATATAATAGGTTATAATTAACATACAAATTATTGAAATTGTATACATATTAATGGATTTTTTTTTTTTTTTTTTTTGGATTTTTAGTCGTAATTTTTAATTTAGATATAAGGTTTGTGTAAATATGTATCTATGTAATTATGTAATGAGAAAATCATGTAAATTATTTATGTCTGTACATAAAATGTACATTAATATTAACTGTAAATAAGGAGAATTATTAAAAAATTTAAAAAAAAAAAATGAATTAGGTAGTTGGGCGTAATATTGATTATGTATATAAATAAATTAATTAATATAAATTGTATATAAATGTAATAATAAATTGTATTGAGAAGAAAAAAACAGCTATATGCAAATGTAATATTTATCCATCCACATCCTACAATCCTACACTATAGTATAAAACAATAATAAAGTGCCTGTACAAAGATTTTTCAGATATATGTAATTAAATTCAAAAATTTTACGGTGAGTTATTATGGCATCATATAGTACGATATAATTTTCATAATTTGAATCTTTATGAAGTCATCATTCATTTCGATAAATACCTACATTTCATAACCATTAAGCATTTCAGCAAAACGAATATAATGGCGATTTAGAAAACAGAAGAAAAAAATACAGATATTTTCATGGATTCTTGATAAATTTCCGGAAATCGAAATTCTGTTGTAATCGGATTAACTTAACTTTATTTTTTTTTTTTTTTGTTTTTACAATTGGTTTATATCGTGTAGGAAGTTTACATCAATTTCATTACCACATCATTAACTGTTTAACTATACTGATCATGGTCAAATCAAACATTTTTTATGTATAGTAGAGATTGTGTAAAAATTTAAAATTTCCATATTGATTCTGTTGGTGGATAAATAAAAATTTTAATTTGAGGTTTTTTGTAGTTGGAGTTGGCTATTTAATTTAATTGACAGCTACAGATACATAAATTATATAAATTTTGATTATATATGTATTTCTAAATTGCAATTTCAAAATAAATCCAAAAAAAATGTTAAAATTGAGTGTCATAATTTTGACTTATGCCGTAGATACACGGGAAAAAAATCAATGGTAAATTCATGATAAATCGATGCAGATTTTTTTTTATACACATATACCTACAATTTATATATGTATGTATATTAAGTGCACACGACACGGATACTCAGTTCATTATGGCACCTCCGATCAGTAATTCTCTCAGACATATGATCCAGTTTATCATCAGTAATCAATTACTGGTGTGTACTGTTACTGTACTACTGTATCGTGATGTAGAAAAAATTTTGTTACTTTTACTTCTTGTACAATAATTCAAAACCTAATACTATTGACACACTGCAGAGATAAATCATGGTTATCTCAAATGGTTTATCGATAACCTGGTATGGGTGACACATTTAAATTGGGGTGAGCTAGTTTATATATTCATACGACACCTATCAAGATAAATTTAAACACTAATTCTTTTTCATTTAGTCAGCATGTTAGCTGAAATTTGGTTTGACAGTTTGTTTAAATATAATTAATATAAAAAAAAATAACACAAAGGTCAAAGATAACTGAGTACAAACTTGGTTAACAAGATAACTGAGTTCTAGAAACTTACTTAACTTAACCGAATTCGGAAAGTCGGTTATCGCAAGGATAAACCAGAAAACTGAGATAACCATGGTTTATCTATGCAGTGTGTCAATAGTATTACACTACATTAGTTGATTGGATTGGAATTAATGATCGACTTAATAGTGATCGAAAATAGTGCGCTGGGTGAGATTTGAACTCGGAACGTAAAGTGTGCCAGTTCAATCAACACCACACCATCGATCTATTCAAGCCCCCAATCGATGCGGATGACCATTCATTTGCTGTCTGTCACCAGTGTTGCCAATTATCAAGCCGGGCCCGTAGCTAAATTAGTAGCTAAACTGGATAGTTTGTAGCTAAATTTAGAAAAATTTGGTAGCTAAATCGTAGCTAAATTTTTAGTGTTTGAAAGTATGATAATATGGAAGTCAAAGTCACATATTTATTAATTATTTTGTACGGTTACAAAAAAAGTAAATAACATTTCAACATTTTATTAAAAAAAAGATCAGAACAAAAAACATTTTAACATTTTATAAAAAAAAAAATAAAAAAAAATCAAATGAATAAAGTAAAGGAACTGAATATCAATTGAAAACTTTAAAAATATAGATATATTTCAGTCTTTTCTATTAATTATTGACAATATTTCATTTATATTTCCTATTTTTCCTATATTTCCTATTTGCGAATAACATTTTCTGTTAAGTCGTATTCTTTACAACATTTATTATGTCTTTGCAAACCAAGTTTAATTGATAAAATCGAGTCCAATGTTTTAAGTTTCATTTTATTCCTTATTTTGTTCTTCGCAATATTCATTGTACTAAATATTCTTTCTATGTCAAAATTAGAATGAGGAAGAGATATTAACTCATTTAGGTTATCTTAATTTCCTTCAGCTCAAACTCAAAATCATTTTCTTTTTCTTTTTTTTCAACACATAATTTAATTACTATACTTACTTAGCTTCACAACAAGAGTTTCATATCTGAATAAATTTACTATACTATACTGCTAAAAACTTTCTACTACGTTTTTCAAAATTTTTTGAAAATTTCGATATTTGAATTTTAAAATGGTTTTAAAAAATGCTTATATTGTTTTAAATTATTTTTACTAGCCAAATACATTTCTAGCTACCACTTGGTAGCTGAAAATTTGTATTGGTAGCTAAATTGCTACCGGTAGCTAAACAAAAATTTTCGTAGCTGTAACTGTCCTTTGGTAGCTAAATCTAGCTACCGCGTAGCTAAATTGGTAACGCTGTCTGTCACCCTAAATTATGTTGAATTGATTATTACCTTCATTGAATCAAATTCGAATAAAGTTCAATGAACTTCATTCAGCATCGAATGAATATGGTGAATTGAAAATTTCCAGTGGTGGAAAAAATGACAGCAAAAACCACTATATAAAGACAAAATTAAAAAAAAATATATGACAGTCAGAATGATCATTGAAAATGTATCATGTGTGTCAAGAGATTTTTAATTTTTAAATGATCATGATCATACGAATAAAGACTCGAAGAATAATCATTGATTTTTTCACGTCTGTCTATTACATCAGATAAAATAAGGTTAAATGTTGTTATATTCATTTCAAAGTTTTATAATAAGATTACTGTAGGAGGTTTTAAATAGATGTGGACAAAAAGAAAACAAGTATTTTTATTTTATTTTTTCGTTTTCTTTTATTTTTTTTATGTTATGTATTTAATTTTATTTTTTTTCTATTTTTTTTATTTTTTTAATTTTTAGATTATAAAAGTCATTATTTTCACCTAAATATTACCAAACATATTATACCCTAGAGCCTCCTAGAGTATCATATTTTTGATATTTCTGAACAGCTATTATAATTATGTATTTATATGAACCAGCAGAAAATATTTGTTAATTATAATTTAACGATAATAATCTATTATATTATCATCATCATCATCATTTACTTATTGATCATTATAATTTTTTTTATATTATTTTATTATTCGAAAAATTTATATTTGTCACAAAATACATAGAAAATAAAACGTAACGTAAAAAACTCTAGGAAAATCAAAAAAAAAAAAAAAGTAATCGATCTCCTTCCGCCGTCTCTTTATATTCAAAATTTATGTATCATAACGATGATGATTTATAAGTAAATAAGTTTTTGTTTCAATGAACCATTTTCTTGATATCGAAATATAAAATTATTAAGGGTATTCACGATTTGTTGTACGAGTTTAAAAAGTGTGAACATACACCCAAATCCTACACCATGGCTGTGTGCGAAATCCATGTTAAATGTCTAAAGTTCTAAATCATTGGAAAATGCTGATAAATTAGTTTTACCATACTCATCAAGTATGCTAAATGACTAATGCCGCTTCTACATTCAATGCAGTGACTTCAACTTGGACTTCGACTTCACTGCATGCTTAACATTTAAAAGTAGCTGTCAAATCTACGTATTGAATGTAAAGTGTTCTAATACATATCCACTGAATCAAAGTCGAATCAAATAGACGAAACGTGACGAAACGGATAGTGCCGTAGTGGTCGTACATTTTCGTACATCGGCAAATTGTTAAACTGACGAAACGAGTATTTATGTTCGTTTAATTTCTTTCGTCCCGTCACATCTATTTAGGGTCTTGCTTAAAAGTTTTGTAATTCAAATTCATTGCTTTATGCCGATTCTAGGATACATTCAATACAGTGACTTCAACATCGACTTTAAAAGTGGCATTAGTTGTCAACATATTAGCAATTACTAGATGCTAAATTGATTGCTGGAAAAAAAACTGGAAGTAATTTAGAAATTTAGTCATTTAGAATGGAATTCGTAAACGGCCAATATTGTGATAGCACTCTAATAAACTAAATAAAAATTTTAAACAAAAAATCTATGTATAAAATATTATAAAAATAAATTTAATCAAATTACTTTAGCATTTAATGTCAGTCAGAATGTCATATACAATGGTGGTAATATACACCGCCGACATACAATGGGATTTGGTTTCAGCATTGTACATCAAAATTCCATTGATGATGTTCACATAGGCGTAGGATTGTACTAGTTTACACCGTTTACAATGACACAAGACCAAATCGTGAATATCCTTATTATTCTATAAAAATTATGCTCATTTATTTATATTCTTTATTTCATTGCTGAAAATTAAAATTTAACTCTTAAGTTCACTTAATTTTCTACGTACATAAAAAAAATTTCTTTTATTAAATGAATCAAAGCGGTAATGTTTTAAAATTGAACAATCTTTAGTGTTTTACATTTTATTCAATTACATTTTTTGGGTTTTAATAATTTTTTAATTTTAATTGTGAATTCAATCTAATAATTTCGGTAAAATTTATCGCGAAACACAACTTATAATGATGAAGTAAAAAAAAAAAAAAAAAAAAAAATACAATTTGAAATCTTTCACTTTCGTTTTTGTTTTGTATAAGATGAAATTTATAAATTTCAGTACAGTAAGAAAATAATAATTGAGCCTTCATTAATCCACTGGATCCCTTTAGGAGCATTAAGAAAAAAAAAAAAAAATTTTTTTATAAAATTAGAAAATTTTATCAAATAAGAATCAAATTTTATCAAAGAAATTAAAAACATTCGTTTAAATACCCTGAGTATGATTTTGAATGTTGTCCAGAACCAAGCTCATCTTCTTGATTTCCGATAGATTTTTTTACATACTGAATAAGCAAGTAAAATCACAACAATTAAGTATAAGATTAGAAAACTATGGATGTTTTTTTTTTTTTTTAAATTCATTTATAATTACCATTGGATTTAGTAGAATATCCTCTTCCATTTTATTAATTTGCATATTTAATTCCATACAATGTTGCATATTCTCCTGAATTTTGAGGAACATATCAGGAGAATTATATTTTTCAGGATCATCTTTAAATACTACCATACCGTCTTTTTGATTAATTGATGCATAAATTTCTCCAGATTTTATCTAAAAAAAAAAAAAAAAAAACAAAAATAAAATAAATGGGAAAAATAATTAAAAAAAAATAATGATAAATATAAATCTAAGTTATTAACAACTTGAATATTTACCATGTTTAAAATATATTTTTCTGCTTCGGCTGCACTAGATAATTGAACTCTGCTTGCTACATCTGCTAGAGATAACGTTAAAAATGTTTTTGTTAATCGTTGAATATTTTTCTTGTATAATGATCCAGCCACCTAATGTTATTTTGTTCAATTAAAAATACATATTACAGATAATTTATAAGAGGGAGAAAAATATTAAATGCGACAATAATTTATTATAGTTTAATATGTAATTACTTGTTTTACAAGTCCTAGATTTGAATCTCTGGCATATATTTCTCTAAATTTATTAATTACAATACGAACTTCCTCACTCGAAGATCTCGCATATGCATTCGCTAATTCATGATAGGCCAAACTAAGAGGTTTCATAAATCTTGATATAACTTGTGATGAATATTTAGGTATTGTTGATATCTATTCAATCAAATATTTAGAAAAATAATAATAATAATAATGGAATTAGTAATCCAATATAAATTATTAAGTTACATTTACAATCCAGCGTAGATTTAGTAGAGTAGATTGAGATTTGTAAATAATATTCATAGTCCAGAGTAGATTATCGTATATGTATTATTATTTTTGTATAAAAAAGTTTTCAATATAATTTTCGTTATTATTATCAGTGTGAGATTAGAAATAGAATTTAATTTCAATATTAATCTGATGAAATTTATGCTGAAAGTTGCATGACAGCAAAAGGATTTAGAATTGCTATAGAATTTCTTGTGTTAAAAATCTACTCTGGCACTGACGAAATCTACACTGAATCATAAAATGATCCTTTATACTTATATTAATTTGTAAACTAACTTTTCCATGAAGTATTAATGATACAAGAATGTATTTTTTATATGATTCCAACATAATATGTGACATGGCCATTGCTGGTGTCGATACTGCTACTTCAAAGAAATATAAAGCTCTATCGTAATTTTTGATTGCTGTATAAAGCATTCCACCATAATAATAGTAAAGTAGGAAATATTTTGAATCATTATAAACCTCCTTCAAATATAAAATTAATTTAATATCAATTAAAAAATAATAGAAATAATAATAAAATTAAAATAAATATGTCTAATTTACATCAGTTGTAGCAATTGCCGTTATATCCACATCTAAAAATTGTAATGCTGGCTTAAAAATTTTAGCACATAAACATAACTGACATAGATCTGCATGTACAGCTGTTAATTGTGAATCAAAAAGGCGAATTTTATCGATAGCTTGAACTAAAATTTTAATTCCTTGTTTTGCTAATGTTTGTCTGATTAGATAATCAGTAAAATAATGACACAATTCAAAATCTGAAAAATAATAATAATAATAATAATATTAAGAATATATGTACTGTGTATCATATTACGATTTTACATACATATTTGTGTTGCAAATCTGACTTGTTCACCATTACAAAGCGTTATAAATTCTTTTACAAGATTAAAAATATTACCAGGATCAACAGAAGAATTCTAGAAAAATTCGAAAAAGAAAAAAAAAATTATGAATAAAATATTTAATATACAAACAAATACTGATTTATACATTTAACATGTGTGTCTATATATATACATCTAATTTAGTAGACCAGACATACAGTTTTAGATTCAAATGATGTCTGATTATGTTCATTTACATTAGATAATATGGGTTTTAATTTACTTACCAAAATGTTTGTTAATTTTGCATGTAATACATACATAACACCTAATGAATGTTGTTGAATATCTAAAGTTTCCAGTACATTATCTAGTATATTCCAATTTTTTGTTAACAATTCTACTGATTCATTTAAAAAGTCAACAAGTTCACGAAAATTTCCTAAAAATGAACAACCAATATAACCTTAAAATTGTGTATGTATAAATAAAAAATATAGATAATGGTGCATATTATATATAATTTATTTACGATGATAAGGAAAAATAAATAATTTTCCCAGTTTTTCATTATAATTAATATTTAATGCAAATAAAATAATATAAAATGTAAATTAAAATGAAAGAAAATGGATATGTATATGTAATAATAATAAAGGTTATGTCGGCATCAATATCAATTTAATTCTTTACTAATTAGCCTAGAATCATTAAAATATTAAAATAAATCATATTTTTTACTTTAGAGATTCACTAATCAACAAAATTTATATTAAATACATACCAGAACCAGATGTATTTACAACGCGTACATTATACACGTAAGCTTCTAAAAGTGATGCCATTATCTAGTAGAATTATCTTATTAAGATTTTAATATTTCATAATTTCACTATGAAATTAATTTTAAATGAAAGACTTTTTGCTTTTCTTAACTTTAATTTCCTGAAATGTATTATATTTTATATGCAGTATGAAGTGATTTGATTTGCTCTTGTTGAATATAATACAATACAAATTATGTACAATTAAGAAATATGTATAAATATGAATAATAATGATTGATAATGACTATTGTAAATTGTAATTAGAATGAGTGAAATTGAGTTTATCTTAATAGCATAAATACAATTATACCACAAAGCGACGTACGACCACGGTTGCCACTTTGGTTAAATTTAACCAAAATTGGTACTTTTTTTTGCCCTTGGTACGATGGTACTTTTTTTTTATGGTTGGTACTTTTTTTAGTTAGTAAAAAATAATTTCTGAAGTAAAAGAAAGTAAATTTTCGCTCATTATAGATGAGACCACGGACATAACTTCGAAAAAATATATAGATAAAAGCACTAGAACAATCAAAGATAGATTTCTAAGCTTCCTGGAATTGATTAAAACGGACGCTAACACTATTTTCGAAACAATTAAGAACGGAGTGCAAGCTAAATTTAGACAAAACAATGTAAATTTATTCTTCATAAAATGTACATGCCATTCTTTACACTTATGTACTTCATATGCATGCAAAAAACTTCCTATAACTGTAGAAAAACTATGCATAAATATTTTTAATTTTTTTGCGCATAGTTCAAAAAGAATTAATGAACTTAAAGAATTCCAAGAATATTGCTCAGTTCAATCACATAAAATAATAGGACCATCGCTAACAAGATGGCTTTCTTTAGAAAGTGTTATAAATAGGATACTGGAACAATGGGATCCTCTGAGGTTATACTTCATATCCTGCTCTTTAGAAATTAATGAAGTTAAATCGACTGAATTGGCAGAATTAATGGATGTCCCTAAATTTAAAATCTATTTTATTTTTCTGTCTTATATTTTATATATAATTAACAATCTAAATAAGGAATTTCAGGCCGAGAAAAGTCGGTTACCTTATTTGTATTCTCAAATGGAAACAACGTTAATAATAGTAATATTGTAAATCGTTTAATTATTTTTAAATATTTATCTATTTTTCTTTTTATTTTTTATTGAAATAAAGTCAATTTGTTCAAATTTTGTGTCTTGAATTTAAAATTTTTAAAATACAAATAGTTAAACAAAGATGTATATTTATAATGTATGCATACATACATACAGATATGTACAATGTATAGTTAGTTTACTAAATACTACATGCAAAAAATTTGGTACTTTTTTTCCAATTTTGGTACTTTTTTCAAACATTAATGGTCCGGGGAAAATTTTTCGAGTGGCAACACTGCGTACGACATGCGACATACGACATTTAAATGTCAAAAACTTTTTAAATACATGTAGTTGTATGTAATTGAATTTAATAAAGCGACAACGACAAGCGATATTATCGCCAGGCGACAAAATTAAAACCTATTTCTAATTTTGTCGCCTGCCGCCTGGGAAGAAGAAGACTCAATTCATTTTGACAAATCATTTTTGAAAAAATTTCAGTTACTTTTTATGTTTTAAATTTTTGAATTTGAAAATGAAAGAAAAAATGTTTATTTGTGTATGATGTATATGATATACATACAGTGTTTTGAAAAAATCTGCATACACCAATTAAAATGCAAGAAAATTGACAAAAAGTAACACGACAGGCTTGCAGTTCAATTTTTTTCTTTTATCATAATAAATGTACATTAAATTTACTTTAAAAAAAAAAAAAAAAAAAAAAAAAAAAAAAAAAAAAAAAAAAAAAAAATACAGTTAAAAATACAGTTAAAAATATCCATTTGTTATATCTAATTTTTATTATTAGAAAACCTGTTGCAAAAGTCTGCATACAGTTCAATAAATGAAAGTTTAATATCTATCTGGCCATTCTTCAATTACCAGCCGCATTAGTTGTAATTTGTTCGATATTTCTCTATGCCTGAATCTTCCTTATAGTTCTGTCCATATATTTTCTAGAAGATTTGTGTCGAACGATTGAGGCAGATTGAAAATTATCCATTGCTGTACAACATAACCTGTGTGTTTTGTGTTGTTGTTTTGTTTGAAAATATAATCATATTACTTTTTTCAATTTTCTGAATTTTAATTGGTGTATGTAGACTTTTACAAATCGCTGTGCATATGGCAATGAACAATGACAAGACAAAGCGATTTTATCGCCTTATTTAATTCATAGCAACGACATTACCTAATCATCTGCTTGTCGCTTGTCGTATGTCGTACGTCGCTTTGTGGTATAATTGTATTTATGCTATAAAACTTGATCTTCTGACCGAACAAAAAACAAATCAGTCAAAGCAAAGCAATTCTTCAATCAAATTCAAGTGTCAAATTCAAATTGATTCCACAAATTTTTGTTATTTTATTTTATTTACATTACATTGGATTGAAGTTAGCTATGTGCAAGTGCAACTATAAGTGGAATGTGTTTTTGTGACTTTTGTCATATATGTACTTTAATATTAATATTATGTATATCTATATAGCTGAATTTCAGTTTATTTTTTTTTTTTATTTTAAAGCCTAACTCAGTTCAGGGAAAATTTTCGCTTGTAGTTTGTATTTTATTTTTTATTTTTATTTTAGGGGAGATACAGGTAAAACCTGTATTCCCCTAGCCCACACCACAGCCAATTCGCTTGATTCGTAATAAAATGTTCCAACATAAAATAAACCAATCGATTCCTGAAGTGTTGTGATCAGCATTTACGATAAGACATTTTTTTCGAAAAATCCCTCTTTCATCCCTTTTTTAAGGGTTGAAACTTTTTTACGTGTGTAGGAAGATGAGCTCATATAAAACGTTATAACTTCTGTTTGAAATAAAATAGGAGAACAAATAAGAATTCGATAAAAAGTATGCATTACGAACTATTCAACAGTATCTTACATGTCCCGATCATATTTATTTCATATTTAAAGTTTTGAAAAATGTTCAAAAATTTATTTTTTTATACTTTGTCCTTAAAAATTTACTTTAATAAGGATATGCTTTTTAAAAAAAAAAAGAAATATGTAGGCTTAAGATTTCTTTCAAATAAAAAAAGAATCATGCCAATATCTTTAGTCTTTTTAAATAGTTGTTACGATATGAGTACAAACTTAAAATTAAAATATATGACTACATAAATTAATTTAAATATAATATAAGATTAATTAATTTTGCTTCATATTAATTAATATATAAATAATTTATATAATAACATGGAACTTATTACTACTATAGGTAACATTGTTTAGCTGTAACGGCTGTAACTAAACCACTAACCTACTCTACTAAGTTTTAACTTACACGTAAATCAAAGATAATACAGTCCTACTAGATGAACCATTTCATTTTTTTTATTTAAATGTTTGTATGTTTGCCAAAAATAAAGATCGAAAAAGTTTTTCGAAACAATATCGAAAAAGAGCGAAAGTTTATAATTCAGGAGGGATGTAAATATGAGAGAAAAATAAGAATATTTATATAGAAGAATTAGTTTGTGAGTTGCATGACTGGTTTACTAAATTTTATATGGTTTTGAGTGGTACCATCACTTATTTGGGGTGCGTTCATGAACATTACTTTAACCATAGTCATGGTGTAGTATAGTTTAAGCAAAGTTATGTTATACTACAGCCATAGTTATGTTAACTTCAAGTGGTTTTTGAACGCCATTTTTACCATAGTAGTAGCAATAAATTATCATTCAGCTGCCAAGTCAAGTTTAAAAAATTTTTACATATTATAATTTTTATATTTTTTGTTTGTCAAAAATTAATTATTTTTTACAAATGAAGTTTAAAACAAAATTAATTAATTTCAAATTAATTAAATTGAAATTTTCACAATTCACAACAAAAAATTAAATTACAAACGATTTTTTTATTGTCAATGTCATTACCACTTAAAGGTTTACTATCGTTAACCATGCTCTCGAGCAGGGTTAGTTTTTGACATCAAATAGTTAAAAATTTACTTTACTACAGATGTTTATGAACGCTAAAAATTCATGTTGGTAGTTATGTTTTACTATGCCACCACCATTTTGAACGACAAATGATAACCATAGTTAACTATAGTAACGTTTATGAACGCACCCTTGATATGATATTATACTTGAATAAGTAAAAATAAATGGATATTTTGTACGCAAATGCTTTAGAATACAACAATTGACAATAGGGCTGTTTCAAATTTTTTTTTATTGTATTGAGTTGATCGTCGTATTTAATATATGAATGACTTGAGAAAGGAGGTATTTCATATTTCATGTATTTTTATATATGTATGTATGTGTTGTTATGTTAATATTCCTTGTCGCGTGCAGCGTTGTCGTTTGACAATTTGCAAGAGGAGTACGAAAGGAATTGAAAACGGAGTATTTTGAGAAAAAAAGTAGTACATTTTGAAATTTGTTGAAAAGTGTAACAAACAAAATGAAAGACAAAATTAAACATTACTACCTTTACTTTTTCCATATAAATTCAATTTTATTTTTTTATTTAATTTTATAATTTTAAGAAATTCAACATAAAAAAACAAAAAAAGTCAAAAATTTTCAGTTTAATATTTTTTAAAGTATTCATTAATTATTTCTTCAGAAGGTTCCCAATTATATGCTTGATCAAAGTTCATTAAAATTTCCTTAGCACACATTACTGAATTTATTGTTTCAACCTGGAGTCTATTTCTTGTTTTATTCTTCATTAGATTTACAGTTGAAAATATACGTTCTGCGGCTGCACTGCTATGTGGAAGGCACAGTATTGCAGATATAAAATTTACCAATTTTGGGAACATTTTTTCACCCAGTCCATTTTTTAAATTAAAGACAGATGACCAAAATTTTTCTAAATCATTCGTGTCTTTTTCCGATATTGCACATTTTCCTAAGGTTAACAAGTTTTTCCATTCAATGTCCATCTCTTCAATTTCATTATATTCGACAATATGAGGAAAAAGTGCAATCAATGGTGAGATGTTATCACCTAAATTCAGAGGATTTATTAATTGAACTGATATAAGCACTTTGTCCGTAAAGTCAAATCTATTCGTTATTTGTTTACACAATTCTAAATAATAATTCAAGCAGTTTTTCCTAATATCTAATATATCTTCACTTGGCAATTTCGAATTATTTAACAAATTCTCCGCTTTCGTACCCAAAAATATTTCTTCAGGAGGCTTGAAATTATTTGTATTTAAAAATATTATGGTCGGTGCTTCATTTAAGTACTCGTTTTTAATAAAATTTGATATTAAAATTTTGAAATTTGATGCTATTGTTGGAATAAGTAGATGAATTTTTGGTGACTCGGATTGGAATTCCAGGTTCATGTTGGTAACAATCTTCAACACATATGATAAAAAGAGAAAATACACCTTGTTCAAGTCATTCATGTCTTTGTTAATTTTGAAAGCAATATCTTGATTATGTTCAAAAGTTTCTACTATCATTAAATGTTTTAGTGGTATCCACTGCTCCAAAATTCTTGAAACAACTGCCTCCATTGACAGCCAACGTGTATTTGACATTCCTAAGATTTTGTGGCTCTTCACGTCAAAATATTGTTGAAATTTTGCAAGTTCGAATTTTCTCTTGGAGCTGTGAGAAAAAAACGTGTAAATATTGCGTGCGAGTATTTCAACACTCGAAGGTAATTTTTTAGAAGCTGCCGATGCACATAAATGCAGCGAATGACAAGTGCATTTTACTACGCATAAATGGTCATTAATAGATTTCAGTAAACTTTGCAACCCATTCTTTTCTCCCATCATTACTGACGCATTGTCAGCAGCAAAACCAATCAAATGTCTTAATGGAATTTCCCATTTTTCAAAAAAACTGTTAATTGAATTGAAGATGGATTGTGCATCACTTTTCTCTAATTTCAACAATCCCAGAAATCTATCTTTTACTTTTCTGATAACTTTGTCATAATATCTCACCACAATCGCTAGAGATTTAGTGTTAGAAATATCCGTTGTTTCATCCACTATCAGAGAATAAGGCTGCTTTTTCAATATATTTGCCATATTTTTAATGTAATTTTCTGATATCAAATTTATAGTTTCTATCGCCTTTGTTTTTCCACTATGTAATTCTTTAGCTATAGCAGAATCACTGGCAACTTTTTTTATTAATTCAAAAATTAGCGGAATTATAGTAAAGGGTAAGTTGTTTTGAACAGTAAACATAACCACTTTTAATTCCGCAATTTTTACTTTTCTTTTTCTTTGTACAAATTCATTATGTTTTGCACTGGTACGAATATCTATTTGATTTTTCAAGACTTCAAAATTTCTTTTATGAATTTCCGACTTTTCATGTCTTTCGATATGTTTTATATTGTTTGTCAATGATTTATGACAAATCGTACAATATGGTTTTCCTACCTTTTCTTTTATCCAAGGAAATTTATTTTTCCAGGTACTCCTAAAGAATTGTGAATGTGATTTTTGTTTTATTTTCGAAGATGTACTTGCAATTGGGGAAGATAATTGGCCTGATTCAGTTTCTGCTTCGCAAATTTCATCTTGATTTTTCATCAAGGAAGTGGAAGTACTAGGACTATAAAGAAAATATCACATTATACTATTATTTGAAAAAGAAAACGAGATTAATTTAACTTAGCCTTATTCATAAAACCTTAGCCTTGTTATTTTAAAACTAAAATAAATTCAACTTTAAAGAAGTTTACTTTAAAATTGTGTACAGAAAAATGTGCAAAAAAAATAATCCATTTTTATGAAATTTTAAAGTACATTCCGTCTTTTAATTTGAAATTATTATTATAAAAAAATGCTTATACGAGTAAGGAAGATTTTGATTTGTGGAAATAACCTAACCTTATATTTATACATCTACTACTGCTTTCTTCAGATTCAGAACAGGTTGGGGTTAGGTCTGCAGCTTCAAGTGCAGCAACAGCAACAGGTGCAGGCATTTTTATTAGAAATCTAGAAAATTAATTTTGTAAATAATGTGATATTATTCCATTCTAATGTAACTTACCGATCCATTTTTTGAAAAAAAATTTTCAATTTGATGCGTCTTTTACAAAATACACAAACCAAGTGATGAAGTGACAAGTGGCGTACAAGTGACGTTTAAATTTAAATTTGAAAAAATAATAGAAGATAATCAATTGCTGTACTAGCATAACACTAACCAATAATCAAAACAAAATTAATACTAAACTATAATACTATGTATATAAGAATCGATAATAATTAATTTAATCAAAAACAATACAAAAAACTAAAACATATAAAAAACAGATGAAAATGAAAAACGGAGTATAATTTTAAAAAACGGAGTTGCGGAGTACTGCAGTCAAAAACGGAGTACAAATACTCCGATCGGAGTCAAACGACATCGCTGGTCGCGTGCTATATGATCTGACATAAATTACTACTACTACTTCTAATTGAAATACATATATAGAATTGTATTTATATCAAAGACCATATAAATATATACATTTATATGGTCTTTGGTTATATGTATTACCTGTATAGGTTTACATTATTTTCTGATGTAGGATTGTAGAATATTTAGCAACAGAGGTTTTTACGTATGCCTATGCATACATTATAATTACTGTAGCATTTGTACTGTACTCTGGTCTATACATTTATTTGGTCTTTGATTATATGTATTACTTGTATAGGTTTACATTATTTTCTGATGTAGGATTGTAGAATATTTGGCAACAGATGTTTTTACGTATGCATACATTATAATTACTGTAGCATTTGTACTGTACTCTATACATTTATATGGTCTTTGATTATATGTATTACTTGTATAGGTTTACATTATTTTCTGATGTAGCATTGTAGAATATTTGGCAACAGAGGTTTTTACATAAGCATGCATTACAATTACTGTAGCATTATACCAGAGATACTATATAAATACATATAAATATGTTTTTACATAGTATCACAGATCAGATAGACTTATCTGTGATAGTATATAGTATCTTTGATTATACATAATATATGTATACATATGGATATATTATGGTTTTATTTTGTTATGTTTTTGAGTTCATTGACTTATGAATGCAAGATACGATTATATATTATCATATCCCGTGAATTGAATTTCTTCTTGAAATTTTGAAAGAATATCTTTTTTAATGTTTGGGCCTTAGGACTTCTAAAAAAATAAAGTATTATTCTGATTTATGATCATAATATAGAAATTTAAAAATCAGGTGTTTTGTGAATTACCAAATTTTTTTATAGACTGAGTCAATTTTTTTTCTAACTAGATCTAGTTCCTAAATCTTGAGGATAATGAATTCTAAATTATTTACAATATTTTTTAAAAACAGAAAGCTTAAAAATATTTATTTCAAAATTTTTAAATTTTATTTCGTTGATGTTTTTTGTGTGTGGTATAAAGTATATACTCAAAAAATTCTAAATACTAGCGCTGATGAACATTTAATTAGATTCAATGAAAATTGATAATTATTTGTAGCTTGAAAAATATTATATATATATAGGTATATATAATAAACAATATGTCATGAAGTCGAAAATAAATTATTTGTAAATTTATGGATTTTTATGATTGAATGCAATCAAATTTTTTTCATGTATGTTTGTTTGAAAATAAATTATTAAGTAGAATGGGCCTATAATTCTAGTCCTAGAAGTATTTTGGAGATCCGTATTATCAAAATATCTTCAGTAGTGATTCAAAAAATTATGTTTGAAAATAACGTGGAATAGGTTTACGTATAGTAAATTATAATTGCTTATTTGATTTTTGAATTCAAAATTTGCCTTTATATTTTAACATTTCTATTAAATTGATAGCTCAACTATTTAATATTATTCTTAAACCAAATTTTAAAACTTAAACCATTCATTTGAAAAGTGCAAGAACTGGTCAGTTCTGCATGGTGCGGTCATTAATTTGGCAAAAAATAGGAAGTTAATCTGACCTGCCTATACTTTAGAATATATTATCAGAAATTTGAATAGCCTTTGACATTTAGTATTAGCACTATTAGTCATAAATATTTTTATACAGCATTTTTTTTGAACAAACGTTTTAAAATTGCATGTATTTTTAATTCTGTTTTTTTCTATAAAATATATGTAACTTTGTTTTGAACTTAAATGAACCTAATGAATTCGGACAAAAAAGCGATGAATTATCAATCGTCTTTTAATACAGTTGAAATTATACAATATTTTAATATTTTAATAGTTGATATTATATTTAATTATTTATTATTATAATTATATATGTATACACTAAACAAATTTATGGATTTATAATGTTTCGAGGATGCATTTCCAATTATTAATTGATTAGAAATTAAATGCCGTGTAAAAGTAGTTGTGAACAATACTGTACATCCAGTTTTAGTTTAACTATAGTTGGAAGACGGTTTTCAAATTTAAAAATTTTAAAATTAAATATATTACTATATATGATTTATAAAGTATAATATTAATATGCAAATTATGTATAAAAATATCTAAGAAACTCATAGCAAAGCAGAAGAAAAATTTTGATCACGATCAAAGTGGATTTTGCACTTATAATAGTGGTTACGTAGTAAATGAATGATATATTCTTCAAATATAGATATTGTGGTATCTTAAAAGGATATTTGCTTGAGGCCTGTTACTTATCAAAATTGTTATTTAATTCTTTTCAGAGGAAAACCATCAGAGTGCAGTGTAATTGATAAATATTCGGTAATTATAAACTTTCGCTGTCAGCTGGTTTTCTTTAAACATTAAAAATCGAAAAATATATGAATCTTCATGATTCTAGTCTCAAAATGTTCCATTTAACTTCGGATTTATGAAAAAAGTATAATAGTTAAAGTTTGATGCGTAGAAGAGTGTGGGTAGATAGTTAAAAGAGCATATGAAAAAATCAGTTTAATTCAGTTCAAAAATGTTGATCAGTGTTAACGAATGACGCTAATTATACAGCACTTTTCATACTCTTTTAGCATCCCCGCACCCACCTGCCAAAATTCTCTTTTTTTCATTTATATTTTATTTTTCATTCTATAAAATTTTTCAATCTTACTAATGAAAAATTACTCATGAGTAATCACCACCCACCACCCCCCACACCACTCCCCGCATCAAACAGCCACTATTATATTCTATTCATAAATCCGAAATCAAACCAAAGTTGAAAAAAAAGCAAAAAGGTTGACTTTTCAATTTTTTATGAGTAAAAAACCAGCTGATAGCGAAAGTGTATATGTAATTACCAAATACTGTATTCATATATCTATGAATAACAAAAAGGTTCATATTTAACATTACACACAAATATTTTCATAAAGAAATATATGTTAAGAAAGGTCATTGATACTATATACATTATAGATCCTGATATATATCATTGAACAATCTATTTTTATAATTACACTTGTATGTATGTGTACAAAATACCATATATACGATGAATACATACATCATACAATCATGTATATCGCATAAACAGCACATTCATTGCATATAGTATTTACTATTATCTATTCTGCATAAGCAAGCAGCATGTTGTTATTAATGTCTACTATGTCATGTCTATTATGTATGTTTAGAATTAGTTTTTACATCGCATTCAATGTTATACCAAAGACCATTATAATATACCATGATATAATATATTTTATATATCGGTCTTTGGTTATATCAAACTTGTTTATTCATGTTATATGCTTTATGTATGTATGTGTACGAGATCGTCTTCAATTCAATATGGCTCCTTATATATCCTTTCCTTATGCACGAGCATAAACCATACATGGAGAATAAATATATATGATCAAAATCTCTCAAAAATGTTCAAATTTATATTTATATGTTCCAGCCAATGATATTCATTTATTCTATTTTCAATACTCAAAATATACAAATACATATAAATAACACTTATATGTGTGGAATATCATATGAATTAAATGTACATTTTAAATAGCATTGTGTATTGTTTAGTGCTGCAAAACATTGACAGGTGTTCATTTCATTTGTGAGAGCAAACATTTATAATAAATGAGAACAAATTCGAAACACTATGGTCCGTCTACACAATTAGTTTTGATAACTCGATTTACAAAAACAATTCCATTATATCACAGACTGTCAGACACATTTATTGAAATCATTATAATTGTGTACAGGGTACATAACTAAAAGCAATTCGAAAAATTTTGAAAAACTTTTTTGATTTTGATGAAGCTTTTTCGATCTTTATCATATATGTAAGTGTGTCGTTTTTGGAAAAATTACCACTTACACTAAAAAGAACATCTATTGAGACGAAGAACTATATTATCTTTGACGTAAATGCATGACACTGGTTTTAAGTAATTGATTATTTTAAATCTACTATAAATTTGAAATTTTTAATTATGGTAACTTTAACAACTTGAAAGTTGACACTGACAGTGACAGTAGTGAGTCTGAGTAGAAAGGAAAGTAGTAAATAAAATATGCTTTGCTTTGCTTCATATAATAAAATAAATAATAAGTAATTGTTTTCTTTGGTATTTCGTATTTAATAGTTTGTTGTGTTCGTAAATTAATAAAATAAGTTGAAGTTGTTCCTTTTTTTAATTATTTTAAAATAATTGAATTATGTCCATCATAGAAAGTAGTTTTAATACATTACAGGTAAATAGAAAAATTGAATTAGAAAAAGTTTAGTTTAGCAAATTTGTGTTCGCAATTTCGCACTTCATAAGGCACAAGGCATAATTTTTAACTAATTTTATAATAATTTATATTTGTGTTTATGTGTGGATATTCATATTTGTATCATATTTATATTCATATCATATGCATTGGCTTGGCAATGGCATTCGTTTATTCGTTTGCTATTCCATTTCAAATGCAATTGCCGAATGCCAAATGCTAACGCTGTTAATAATGCTTTAAATACATTCTAGCGGCTAAAAATAATAAATAAACAGTGAGTCGAAGCGAATATTTTGATATTTTTATTACACTACTTACTGCACGAGTGCACGCTGTTAATATAACATAACCTGACTTTTGAAAATTTGCAGTGGCCAAGCGACAAAAATAGAAAACTCTAAAGGCCCAACTATAATCGACATATGTGACATAGCAAACATAAGAAAAAATAACGAATGTTAAAACGTCACATTTGGTTAACTATAATTAACATAAGTAACATAAGTAACTTTCAAATCGAAGCATAACGACAAAATAAAATTTTAAAATAAAGATACAGGTAACGGACTACAGACTACGGAAGAAAATAAATTAAATTGAATTTTTTAAATGAAATGAATAAAATTTAAAGAGTTAAGTGAATATTGAATAAATTACATATATTTATTTTTAATTTTACCTTTTTTTTAGTTTTTTAATATCACTGCTTCTTTGAAATAATTTATATACAAATTTTTATTTAATCAATAATTTATTTATTTATTTATATAAAATTTTTAAATTTTGTACACTTTTTCGACTTTATATTTTTATTTTTAATTTTGAATTTTAAAAAGTAATTTAATTTTCTTCAAAATTTTATTCACAATTGACACTAAACTGAATTTATTATTAATAATAATATATAAAACAATTTAAAAATTTGAATTATTTATTACTAACAACTAACAAGTCACACATAAACACAAACAATGAAAAAAATGGTTATGTTACTTATGTTACTTATGTCATGTACGCTCTGTATCGTACTGCTTATGTCGAGCTTATGTTAAACGAATTTTTAACGAATGTCGGCAATGTCAATTATAGTTTAGCTCATTGATTTGGCTGTATTCGGCTACGACATATGTCATAGCTTATGTCACATATGTCGATTATAGTTGGGCCTTAAACTCTAAAGCAAGCCATTCACGGTAAAACCCGTACAACGTACAACCCAACTGTTGCCTTGTCTGTTGGACAAACTGCTGCTGTAGCTGTACGTAACGTACAGTCGTTGGACAATCAATTGTATGCTAGACGTGCTAGACCATATACGCTACGTACGCTACAACCAAGACGAATAGAATATATTCTATTAGCCTTGCGCTACAACTGTTCAACCAACTTTGCTTTTAGTCACTTTTAGTGTAGTGTCTTTCGTTCTTTCCATCTTTGATATTGATATTATAAAGACGTGTAAAATGTAGTTGAATATTAAAAAAAAGAAAATGTTTATTTTATACTCAGCTATTACTATGTCTTTTAAAACTAAAAAAAAGCAAAAAACGAATGTGGTGCAAAAAATGGTTGTTAAAAAGAGAAGATTTTTCTCATTACTATATTTTTTGCTTTTAAAATTCCATAAACAAGGAAAGTTTTTATAACATTCAATAAAGTCTTCCCCAAAATTCTTTATTTTTAATTGATGTCATAGACATACAACACATTTTTAATTTTTAAAATACGATGTTCACTGTACGAATGTAAACAAAAAATGAAAGGGGAAACTTCCGAATCGCTAGCTCGTGATATCGAAACAGGACATTTTCAGAACGGTACTTTGGGATGTCCTCTTTAATGTATCATATGTCCTTGTTTGCGGAAATTTGATATTTGGGAGAAAAGTACCGTTAAAAATTTTTCAAAAAATTCATTGTGTTTCACAAAAACCGTTATATTTATTTGTTGGATTAATGCAGGATAACGTGCATTTTAAAGAGAACTTTCTCCTCTTTCTAACGAAATATATTTTGTCCTGAAATAATAAGTGGTTCCTGAGATATATAAGGACTCTAAAGTCAAAATTTCATGTTTTTAAAAAAACGATTTTCAAATTTTTGATATTGATATTATCTCCAAGAAGGACGACATATGTAAATTATGATGTTTAATTGTTTAATTAAAACAATTTTTTTAAAAACAAGTTTATCTTTTATACATGAACGTAAATTATAGGAATAATTTATGGCAACAAGAAATACTGACAAATAGTAATGAATATATGTAATAACTATGTATTCTATCAAGTTATCGGTTTATAATTTACGATAAATACATGGAACGCAGTACGGAACGGAATATTCTGTCTGTTTTAGCTTTTATTGTAGTTACAATAATAAAATAAATTATTAATTTTATCGGATTTGTAATTCGTATATTGTATTCTTTTTTCTAATTTTAAAAAGCAAATTCCTAACAAAAATGTCAGCTGGTTCACAAATGATGCAGGAAGAATTGCAAAGGTTGTAAATGTTTTTGAATGTAATAAATGTGATTTCATTCATCGCTCATATACAGTTATTCTGGAACACTATAAAAGCCATTATGATGATGATAAAATCAATGACAATGCTATAGAAGAAAGTGAAGAAGATGATGATGAAGACGACGAAGAGGATGCAGATGCAGAAAAATGTGATGAGGATGAATACGAAGAGGAAGAAATTTTAGTTTGCAGTCTCTGTTATTCACAGTTCATTAACGAGAGAGATCTTAAAAATCACTTCATAAAATTTCATGGCTATGTGAAAAATGTTATTGCAGTGGACACTAATTTAAAAGTTAATAACGATGACAAATTCATTGATAATGAGAATGAAAATGATGAAAATGAAGATAATAAGGCAGATAATGAAGAAATTCCACCACTGCCGTTCAAAGAATTCAAAACATATCTGAAAAAATCTCATGTTCATAAGTAAGTAATATTTAATTGTTCTGTTAGAGTTTTATTACAGCTGCAATTTTTATTTGTAGATGCCCAATGAAATGCTGCATTTTCAGGTTCGAAAGTAAAGAGAAAGTTGAATCCCATATCAAATGCCATTTGTCGACTGAAGTTGAAAGAGTTCTTGATTTTAAGTGCTTAGATTGTAGTAAAGAGGTAAAGCATTGGCGCAATTGTACGCTACATATGTGGAAGTCACATCAAATCGATATTGATATGTTAAAATGTCCTGTATGTACATATAGATCTGTGACTGCAGGTAAAATTGCTCTTTACATTTCGTTTGTAACTATTACAATTATAACGAACTATTATTTTTGCATTTTATGTATCTAGTTAAAGTTTGGCGACATATGAAGGTACATAAAAATTGGAAAACAAAAGTTCTTCGAACTGTAAAACGTTCAAATGTAAAAGAAAGAAAAGATATTGAACCGCCAACACGATGGTATTCTCAGAAGACATGTGAAATTTGTACTAGAAAATTCGCTAACTCAAAAACTCTTTCAAAACACGTTAAAGCCGTTCACAATAGGATCAAACCGTTCATTTGTAATGTTTGTGGTAGAAAATCGGCACGTAAATCGACTTGGATTGTAAGAAAGCATGCAAAATATGTTAATTTTGCATCGATGTTTTCAGATTTTTGCTTTTTCAGATTCATATGAGACAGCATACAGGAGAAAAACCGCTGCAATGTAAAACTTGTTCTTTCAAAGCGAGTGATCCGAGCGTTCTAAAGAAGCACGAACTAAGACATAAAAAGGTTAAAAATTAATTTAAATATAGACATTTTTGTATTGACTGAATGATGGAGAATTGAATTTAATTTTCAGATATCACAGTATAGCTGTAAGTCATGTGATTATGAGGCGATACAATCGAGTTCTCTAAAAATGCACATGAAATCGTTTCATCCTGACGAGTATAAGCGTTTGTGTTGTGATCAATGCAGTTATGTATCAATTAGTTTGAATTATTTGGAGGCTCATAAAAAGGATCATAGAAAAGGACTGATAGTTAACGAAGGTAAAACATAGAATTTCTAAAAAAAAATTCTAGTTGTAGCTGAATATTTTTAAATTCTTTACAGATTCTTCAGATATAGTTAGTAATGCACCGATGAAAATATTAGCCAAAACTCAAAGACCCGATAATAAACCAACAACAAATGTTGAGGTACACTCAAAAAATTTTTGAATTCTTCGAATTTTCCAAAAAATTCCAATATCTTTGATTCGTTTCTTTTTAGATATCTTCTGATTGTTTCTTACCTCTTGAGAGTACTGATTCGATTGCTCATGATCCGTCTATAGATACTGGTGGTGTTACAATTCCTGCACATTCCGAAGATACACAATTTCCAAATTAATTTACAGGTGTGTAAATTGTGACAAATTCTGACGCAATTTAAAGGAGAAAAGGCATAAGACCACTTCCATCGATTTTGTATTTCTAATATAATATTATTTCAATAATGTCTGACTATTACACCAAAGACAACTTATAAAATAGATTTCTATTCTAGTATAAAAATGTTCGTTCAAAATTAGTATTCTGTGTGGAATGAATCTCTACCGGCTATTTTAAGTACATATAAACAAAAAAGGATATACATAATAGTAATTTCATATTAGAAACAACTCTTATGTAAATACAATTCATGTAGGTATAGATAGATATAGAGCTAAACCAGTTTTATTATTACACGCTTTATGCATGCATATTATTATACTTCATGTTTATATACATACAAGGATGTTTGATTGCTTTTTTTGTTGTTTTGACTTCATGTCAAATACTCTTTTTTAAATAAATGCTAGATTGTATTATATGGTTACATATGAGGAAATTGATTAGATATACATATTTCATATATATTTATTAGTATATAACGGGTGTTTTTTTTAGAGGTACAGAACTTTAAGCTGGCAAAACTTTTTGAACTGGCGACCATTTTGTCAGCTGTCAAGTGATTTATGTTCAGTTTGGTTTGGCATTTCAACATGAATAGACTGAAGTCTGAACAACGCTTCCAAATTGTGCAAATTTATTTTGAAAATCATGGTTCTGTTCGAAATACGTATCTCGCACTACGTCCATTTTACGGTCAACATAATCGTCCATCAGAGCAATTAATTCGATTAACTATGGAACGTTTTCGCACCACGTTTATTCTAAATGATAATACGCATCCACACAGACGTCGTACAGTGCGTACAGAAGAAGTCATTGCTGCTGTAGAGCGCAGCGTAGACGAAGACTCGAATCAGTTTATCCGCCATCGTGCACAGGAATTGGATATGTGTCCATCCACTTTATGGAAGATTTTGCGAAAAGATCTTGGTTTGCGTGCTTACAAAATCCAACTCGTTCAAGAATTGAAGCCACACGATCACCTAGCAGGGCGTAGATTCGGTGAATGGGCCCAAAACAAGATAGCCGTTGATCCCGATTTTCATAAGCAAATTTTGTTTAGCGATGAAGCTCACTTTTAGTTGAATAGATACGTCAATGAACAGAACTGCTGTATTTGGAGTGATGATAATCCACAAGTGTATGTTGAGTCACCGTTACATCCAGAAAAACTGACTGTTTGGTGTGCTTTATGGACTAGTGGAATAATTGGTCGTACTTCTTTTAAAACGATGCTGGCCAGAACGTTACAGTCAATGTTGACCGCTATGGAGTCATGATTACTGACTTTCGTTCATCAATTGAACAACTATGATGTGCATGAGCTGTGGTTTCAACAAGACGGCGCAACATGTCACACAGCTCGTGCCACAATTGATTTATTGAAGGAAACGTTTGGTAACCGCATAGTTTCACGTTTCGGACCCGTGAATTGGCCTCCAAGATCGTGCGATTTAGCGCCGCTCGACTATTTTCTGTGGGGATATGTGGATCAGTTGATATGATATCAACTGGATAATTTATGATCAGGACAAATCAATTGGGTTGAATTAACATAGAATAAAGAAAAATATTGAGGTTAATAAATAGTGTCAGTGAATGTAGATTATTGTTGGTTTTTGTTGAGTTTTTTCTTCGAATTAAAATTTTTTTCATTAATAATTTTCACTGATTCGTAATGATGACTACTTGTTGTTGTGTACCCGGTTGTACATCAAATTATAATTCATCAATTAAGAAGAACAGGGCAATATCTGTTTTCAAATACCCAAAAAATGAAGAGTTTAAACAAAAATGGATAGAGATGATTCCCCGAAAAGATTGCTCTCCATCTTCATACTCTGCTGTGTTCTCTCTTAATTTTCGCGATTCAGATTTTCGTAATGGAAATATAAAATGATAATATTCAATATTTTAATGCCTCAATTTACACCAAAGCTGAACCCCTTCCCTTAGAAAAGAAAAACATTCGTCTCGAGTAGTAAAAATGTCTAATGATTTTCTTTCAGAAGATTATATTCGCGATTTTCAATCTTTTATTGATAATTTGCAACCATATTACAAATAGATGGTTGGTAAATTTCAAAAAGTCAGAGTGGGGAAATTACTCAATCCGATTACTCAAATTCACTGACAATGTGAAATATTTATTATTCCATATGCTCGCGTGGCCACACACCAAACACAAATGGTGACACAGAAAAATTTAGTTTAAGTAATTTTTGTATATAGAATTAAGTGATCGCCAAAAGGCCCTGGCGGGTCATGGTGTGGGCGGGGGTGAGGCAGTTTACTGACCACACCCATAATAAATAATAATAATAATAATTTTTGTCGACTTTATTTTGAATTCTATACATATGAATGTGAAATGTTTTGTCAATTACCACATTATTATTTAATGGTTCCTTAATTCTTGGTAATTTTGCATAACGTTGACTAAAATGTGTTAAGAGTATATATTTTGTATTCATTTTATTGTCCTGTTCTAATGCCTGAGAAATAGTACTATGTAACTTAAATTTTGCTTCATATATAAGTTCATCTTCCATGATTGCCTCATGTATAAGAGTTGTTGAATTTTTTTCAATATTCAAGATTATTACAGGGCATTGTATCACCACTATACGTAGTTTTTGTCGGATTATTCTTATTTATTGATTTGTTATCAATCTCAATTGATATTCCGTATGAATGTGGACAATGCTGAACTGGACAAGTACTTAGAGAATTAATTCCAATTTTATGTAGTTCAGGTACATTTATTGGTTTAGTAACTTAAACAAATGAAAATAATTTTTGTATATTAATAAAATAAAATATAAAAATTGGAATTAAACTAAGGATATACCAAATTATAATTAAAAATGTAACCAAGGTATTATTTGTTGTACCCAAACAAATAAGTTTATACTTATGTTACATCTTGCAGATTAAATAAGTTAAAGAAATTTCTAAAAATCCATCTTTCATATTTTATATCCCGTACACTTTCTTCTCTGAATAAAACAATTCCAACGATAACATTCTAAAAATTTATGTTCAATTTCACAATCACAATTAAATTAATTTTAATAACAAAATCACATAAAATTTCAATACAAAAACAAAATTTTTTTTAACGGTTGATACAACACTCGAGTAAAACATATATAGAACATAAATTATTTTTAGTTAGCCGTTACGGTAAAATTAAAAAGATGGAGGGAAAAAAAATAATATTTTTTGGAAACTTGGAAAAAGAGTTTTGTCGTTTGTTAATACATAAGATTGATAACATAAATAAATATAATAATGTATTATGTACTTGAACACACATTTTTTATATTTTACAAATAACTGTACTAAATATAATCATAACATATAATCTTAGTTGCATTGCAATGTAATTTAATTTAGAAATATAGTATACTTAATTTTTAATGTCATAAAAAAAAATAAATATTTTTTATAATTTTTCATAAAAAATTCATTCGTTGTTAAATAGTTGAACTGTAACAAATACAAAATATAAAAATAAAATTATAAATACAAAATTAAAAATAAATTTTGTTGTATTAACAATAATTAATAATAAACATAAATTGATTATTTATAACGATATTTATAATCATTCATTGTAATAGTTGCAATAAATAAATAAATTAATAATAAAAAAAATAGTATAATATATTTATAAAAAAAAGTGCAAAAACTCTTGCATTAACATCGTTGTTTTCAGGCTTCCAAAGTCATTATCATGGGAGAAGTTTTTGAAATGTAATAGTAATTCTGACTAATGTATTGTTCTTATAATTCGTCGTTCGGATGAACATACGACTTGCATACATCGCAATTTTGTATAATTATTTTTCTTTTCAACATTTGATGCATAACATATCCTGTGAAATATCTTGTAGCATTTTCAGAAAGCATTTGTAATGCAGTAGGTTTTTCATTATTGTGTGTTGGAACCGAAATGTCTGGATAATTGTAATTATCATTTCTGAGATTGTTATCTACAAACTCTTTTTCATTAGAGTTTAGGAATGTGGTTTTATCGTGCGAAATGTCTAAAATTGCCTTCCAGGTTCATAAGTTGTCTCTGCTATTACTAAGCTAAGCAATACGTGAAAAATGTTTATGATTATATCTTGAAAAGTATTAACATTAATCATTTAATATTTTGTCAAATTTACGAAATTTTGTCAAAGACAGAATCTTTCATAGGTAATTATAGAATTTTAAAAATATAGGTGATTGTTCTTTTTATGTGTAACTTCAAATATATTTATGTATGTATGTCGAAAATGATATTTTGCCTATACAATACATACGTCTTTTCTCATCTTTATGACAGAACTGAAAAATACACAGATAATATGGATAGTATCATAATTGTGTCATTTTTGAAATGTTATTTTGTTGTTTGTAGGTTTTTATTCACAATTCTGTGAACATTCTGCACTATACATTCTTCGTTTGGCTTTTAATAAAAATGAGAAAATGTAACTAAAAATGAAACACTATTTTTCATTTGATATGATTTTTTTTTTATTTTTTTAAATTAGTTTTCAATTTATTTTTTTTTTTTTTCTTTAAAATTTTTTATTTCCTTGATTTTTTTTTTTTAATTAATTTATAATTTTGTCTTAGATTTTCTTACGTTTTCTTTTTAAATTTTTTTATATTTTAATAATTTATCATACTTAGATCAGTGGTATAACAAGAACTAGTAGTAGTAGTAGTTAAAGAATTTTCTTTATTATTCGATTTTCTTTTAATTTTAATTCGTTTTCATTTTTTTTTCCCAAATTTCTTTGATTTATATTTAAATTCTAAAAGTTAATTATAAATTTCATTTTTATTTCTTGTTCAATATTTCAAATTTTTCATTTAATTTTATTTTAAATTTTCAATTTTCGATTCTTCTGTTTTACTTTTTCTACATTTTCTTATATGTTACATTTAATTTACTATTCGAAAATTTTAGTTGTTATATACAATTACATGTTAGCATAGATAATGCAGTATACAACAGATTTTCAGAACCTGTATAAATAAAACTGATGTTATTTACTAATTACTACAAAAAAAAATATTCAAAAAATATAATAACTGGCAAAATTACAATCAATATATAATACATACTGATACAGACAATTATTCAATTACTGGTGTAGGGTAGGGTGGAGCTGAATCCAAATTATTTTTTTTTCAAAATATACATACAATGTATATAGTATATATTAAGTGCACGCGGATACTCATTCCATTATGGCAACGCCGATCAGTAATTTCTGTCAGATGTATCATCCAGTTTATCATCAGTAATCAGTTACTGGTGTACATTGCTGATGGGAAATTAATGATCGACTTGGACAAGAGTAGCGTGCTGGCTGGGATTCGAACCATGATCTCAAGATCACAAGACCGACACCTAACAACCATCGAGCTATTCAAGCCAAAATTACTTGGCAAGCTTCGCTTAAGTATACAATTCGTTTTATTCATTTTTCGCTCATAAATTTTGTGAATGCGTAAGTATCTTTTCTTCTGTGCGTGCCAACTTAGTGTAATACGAAATTGTCATCTGTTTTGGGCATATCTCTAGCATATGAAAAGAAATGTAAATATAGTCGTACATTTTTGTTGATAACGGTAACGGTTATAACTGTTCTCTGACATAATCGTGAAAAATATGTATGTATTTGTATTTGGCCCTTTTCATATTAAAAATGATTCTCATTTTTCAATTTTTGTTTTTGGTTTGAGTGTTAGTGGAGTTAGAAAATTCTACCCCATATACAACATCTCTATATACACTAAGTCTGAAAATCTATATACATATTGTATTATCCTTTACAATAGTAGTCTATGTTAATTCATACAGTTTTGAACAAAACATTAGCAGCTTTTCTAAAAATCATGATATTTTCACTTAATGAAAAAAAAAAATATAAATTTATATTTTATGAAAATTCTATTTATTGTAAAAATTCACTTTATTTTACTATATTTGAGGTAATTATCATGTTGGAACCTTCCCATATTCATTTTATATCTTCTTCAGTACTGGGTTACATAATATGACTTTAAACATTTTTGTAACCCACAGCAATTAACGTGTTTTCATGTGATAAATAACAATCCCAAACCATAATATTACCACCTTCATGTTTCATCCTTTTTTTTAAAATAATGTTTTGAGTCCAGACTTTTATTCTTTTTCGTATCCTATACGCATCTCATCTGAAACCTTGATGTTAAATTTTTGCTTCATAAGAGAAATAATACTTTTTTTATCATTGTATATAATTTTTAGCAAAAAACTAAAGAGTTTCGTTTGTTTTCTTTCTCATTTTTTTTTTGCATTTTTATATGGAGTTAATCGTATTGGAGAAGAACGAACTTCTTTCGTTTTCTTTTTCAGTTTTTTCGATATTACATTTTGTGTTTATATGAGAAATTAATCACGTTGGAGAAGAAGAAAGAGCGAAAATATGTGTTCAACACTTTCGTTCGTTCACGAGAGAATGAAGAGAAAACGAAACGAAACCGAAATTTTTCGGTGATCAAACACTGATTGATTAATTTCTTTGAAATTTTGAACATAGGTAGCCTGAAGGATATTGTGGTGCTTGAATATAGCACATTTTTCATTTTAGGTCCTGAAATTTAGTTATAGTTCTTAAAAAAGAGAGGGTTTTTTTTTTTGAAAAATCGTTCAACTTTGACTTCTATTTTCATATATTAAATCTTCATATATCTATATGATTTTGGTATCAAAATAAATTTTGGACTTTTCTGATGTTTTTACAAAAAAAACTATAAAATTTTTTGTTATATTTCCATTTTTATTAACAAAATACAATTATGTATGTTTTTTTTTTCATCAAAATATTCAAAAATCCATTTTTATAGCACCTAAAAGGTATGCAAAGACATTTTTTAAAATTTTTGTATATAAAATCGTTGTTGTTATTTTCAAAATTTTTCAAAGTCGAATCCTACTCTTAAGCGAGCATTTCAGTTCTCTTTAGAAATGAAAGGTTTGGTTGGTTGATGCTGGGCTGGTTTAAAGCCTCATATTTGCTCATTTTGCATTTGTGAAAATACATATCACGATTTTTAAAAAATTTGCTAATGTTTTGTTCAACACTGTATGTATGTATATGTTTAATAATTAATTTTTTCAACGTTACTTATATGTATTATGTACATATTACAATTTCAAATAAATTTCTTTTCATTTTTATAACAGAATGTAATTTATGTTATAATTTTTTTCATTTTTTTATTTCTATAAATTTTAAAATAAACTTATTTTTTTTTTTCTGTTTTAAATAATTTTAATCATTTTCTTTTTATTCTTTCTATATTCATATCCTCGTAATTTATATGTATTTCGGTATGTAATTATGTATATGTATGAATGAATTTATGTTTTATTATATAATGTATGTATGTGTATATAATATAAATTTATAATGTTTTTATTTATTTATTTGTTTTTCTTTTTTATTAATTCATCTGTGTAGTTATTGTCGTTTTTATTTCTTATATTCTTTCTATATAAATGTATTTACTTATATTTCTCATTATTATTTATTTTTTCATTGATACAAAAAAAAAAAAAACAGAAACTACAATTTATAGTACAGTTGAAATCTTAAATAACCAATCTCATGATCAAACTATAAATTTAATTACATACATAATTTGTAGAATTCGATTGATTCGGAGAAATTTTTTTTGTAAGCTGAATATGGTACAGCAGTTTAATGATAATTTAGTGTTTAAGTTAGGAGTTCAAATAGTAACAAAATAAATTACAATACAAAAATACAATACAATACATTTTACAATATTGTCACACACATAATAAATTATAATGTCATATTCATAAAAACTGTAACAAATTTATATTCCATATTAAGTATATGTGGTCGTGGTAATGAAATAATTTTATACTTTTTGTTTTGTTTTTTAGTTTGGCCTTTCGTTAATTAGTTTAAAAGGATATACATAAATGTATAATATTATTATTATTGTAACTGAAAGAAAGGATAAATATCAAAAGAAAATTATAAAATTTAGCTATTCAACAAATCGTAGATACAACAACAGCAACAATGACAACGATAACAAAAAAACATTCTTCATTTCATGTAAGTATATACCTATACTTATAGTTATTTTTTTTATTTTAAATTTTGATTTAAATAATGGCAGCGAATGATTTTTTCTTGATGATTAATTTATTTTTATTATTTTTTTTTAATCTAAAAAAAGAATTGGTAATATCAGACATGTCATGTAGTACTAAGTACTCGTATGTGTAATCTGATCATTTAGTTTACAAATTCTCACTCATTTTATTTCTGCTTTGCTTTTTTTTTTTTTTTTTTTAATTTTTATTTAGATTTTCTTCATTTTTGAAAATTTTCTAATAAATTCTTCTTTCATTTTTATCATTTTATTTTTTATAAATATTTTTTTTTTACATTTAATTTTTTATTATTTTTTTAAATTTTTCAATTAAAATTTATTTTATTGAAATTTTTTGACGTACATAATAAGTATGTAGCACATTTCTGTACATGTACATATTATTATTGTTTGAAGCCAAAGTGTTACTCATGTATTATAGCTACTTTAATAACTAAATAATTATATCATTTTAATTTCATTTTTTTTTTCTTCTCATTTTAATTTTAATTTTTATTTTTCAATTTACAATTTTATAATTTTGAATAGATTACACAAAAAATTTAACAAAAACTATCTTTTTCTATAACAATACATTATAAAAATGTAGTATATTACCACATGCTGCATAATGTATAAATACATAAATATGTATTTTCATTACAAATAAATGCGATCAAAACACACATAAAAAAAAATCATTAATTAAATTTTTATTACAGATACACAATACGCATTATCATTGAAATCTTTATTATTTGCAAAAATTCGGAATACGTTTCCCAGACAAATTAAAAAAAATAAAACAAATAAAATTAAGAATAAAATAAGTCAAACAAGTCTAAGATATTATCAAAATTACAACGAATAATATAGTGGAATGTGAATTCGCTTTATTCATTTGGATGAACGATGTGTAATGAACAAACAAACTACAGTCCCGCAGATAAGTTTAAGATCACTTGCAAAATTCTGCTGAATAACAAATAAATAACAAATAAATGAAATTAATACCAGAATTTGATAGCGCATTAGTTTTTTTTTTTATTAATTTAAATTGGCCAATTGGCTACATCTTTTATTCAAATTTAAAAAGAAACTAAAAGAACATATGTATTTTTTTTATTTCTCTTCGATTAAAATATCGAATATTGTCAGAAGTGAAGAAGTTAAAATTATTTTAAAATAATCAGATTACATGAACTGAAGAAAATAGTCATAAATAAAATTAAAGTGTCGCTTTTATTTGAATGTTTTGTTAATTTTTATTGTATTTGTAATTATTTCGCGCTGTCTCTAATCATTTAAATTCGGATAATTGTAATATGATAACTCGTATATGTTACATAGTATGTGGATTTATTATTATCAATAAAAGTTGCAAAAACAAAAAAAGAACATAACAAATGTTTTTATCTAATATCAATATACTCCGCATTAAACGCTTTCAATTTCTTGTATTTCGCACCATTTGCTATGACAGAAAATATTTTTAACGTACTTTGATTATCGTATATTTTGTATTTTAGGGCGCTACTTTCACCGTTGAATATTCAAAAACGCTACTACTAAGGGTTTTCTAATATCAAAATTAAAAGCTTGGAGAACTGGTTAGTTGTAGTTAGCTGGAGTATTTTTTTTTTATTATTTGAAAGGGCATTCAAGTATTTAAATGGTGATTAAACAAGAGCTAAACATTTCTATTTTGAAATAAAAACAAAACTATGTAAATACCAACAAAACCTTTTGTTTTTTGAAATATGTATTCCCAAATGAAATTATTTAAAAATGTTACGTAAACGACTGCCTCGAGGGTTTTGCTTTAAGAAAAATTCATTTCTGGTAAACCAATTTTTGATCACTTTTCCATGTAAATTTGCTCTTATTTTACCAATAATAATGACAGATCAGAGTACCAGATTTTAGAAACTTTCTAAACCTGTTTAAGTAGATAAACTTCTTGGTCTGTCAGCAATAAGCTTGGATAAGTCCTCCCAGAAGTAGTTTAGCCTAAACCACTTAATGCAAGTAGTTTAACTCGATGACAGCTTCTTTTGAACATACAACAAATAACAACTAAACCAGTTTTCGGTCTGTCAGTATACGACTTCTTAATTAAAAGTTTTTTTTTAAACTGATTTAACTGAAACCAAAAGGAGCTTTTGATCTGTCAGCACTATAACATCAATAATATTGGTTTAAAGTTCATTGAGTGTTTGTAAATAGTTTATTATTTATAGCAAACTAATGATTTAACATAACCTCAAAATAAAAAGTCAATTGGAATTATATCGCATGATCTCGGTGAGTGAGTACATTGGTAATTTTGGTCATTAAATTTTTCTGGCAATAAATTCTCTCAATGTTGCATCATCTTGTTGAAATGTAGGTACTGTTTTTGATTGCTCTAAAGCCCAAAATTCAAAATTTCCTAGTAACAAATGTTCATTTGTATAACTTCATGGATCAACTGAATTTTATATTCTTTAAAATGAGAATCTTTATTAAAAGTATTTCATTCTATCCCATAAGAAAGTCCAAGTTCTTATTGTTTCTCCCCACTTTCTTTAAAGATCCTTAGAATCACAAATGCCACTAATTATCCCGAATTTTTCAATTATCAATGCACATTACACAATGGCCAAGTCAAAAGGGACATTTGACAATACAGTCCTACTTCCTTTTGAATAAAACTACATAATATAATATTTTGGGCTTTAATACTACAACTAATCGTTTGCCTTCTACATATTATATAATATGTTTTTCATTCGAATAAGTGAAAAATTTATAAATTTTACCAAATTGGTAGTTATTTTGAAAACTTCTTAGACTTGTTGAGTTGTTTTATCTTAAATCCTAATGTATTACATGAGAATTTTTATTTATAGTACAAAAAAAAAAAAAATACTTTCTAAATAAAAATTTCCAACTATACATATAGTACAGTAAACACTCACGCACATAATAACAGTGTCTTCATAATTTTGTTTTCTGTGCCCACTCCCTTCATTTTCTTCTCTATATAGGAGATCTACAATTGACATTTTTATGTCATGTTATATATGGCTTGCCAAGAGAAATTTATTGTTTTTGTGATGATACGGTTTAGTATAAATAGTATCTGTATATATGGTCATCCATTTTTGTCATCGAAGTACAAGTGTACAAGTATAGAGTAAATATCCGGTTATCAAAATGGCGGATTTTGAACAAAGTTGTTAAATAGGAAGTGAAGAAAATTTTAAAATTCAATTAAAAATGTATTTTTTTTTGTTTTCAATATTATTGAAAATTAATTCAAATTTTTATTCTGTTTTATAAAGAATCCTATTTAGCAACCTAGAAGGAGACCAAGTAACTGCTGCTGGCAAACTGTACAAGATGGTATGGTAAACTTGAACATTTCTATTACGTAGGATGAAAAATGTCGATACAGAGCAGCAGTTGGAAGCAAATTTTCTCTGAGGCCAAAGATATAATTACATGTGTAGGTTTGCAGAGCCGTGAAAGAATAAAAAGAAAGACATAAATAATTAATGTATCTAAGTACATAACATGTCTATGTCATAACATATAAAAAAATGTCCTATGTAGACCTTCCCTTATTTTATTACCTCTCCATAAAAATATCACAAAGTATTGTTTTATTACTTAATAATGTTATTAATAATGTATATAATAAATTTTGTTTCTTTTATTAGAGCATTTGACGAACTAATTATAATCTAAATTTTGATTGATTAAAAATTGCCTTCATAATAAAATTAAAAACGTGAATTTTTCTTTTATAAAATTATTCTTTTTTCTATTCTTGTTCACTAAATTTTTGAGTATAAATCTACACTATTTAATATAAATGTGAAATAGTTTCGATTTTATAAATTTATTTTCGATTTTTATACTTTTGATATATTATTTTTTTTTTATTCTCAAATTAAGTATTTTTGTTTTAATTTTTAGATATTTTAAGTTTTTTGAAATTTTAAATTCCATTTTAAGTTTCCATATATTATTAATTATGTAGGTAGGTATATGGTGTTCTAATATTAATTTTGAACTGAAAAACCAACAACAAACTACGATATAACTACTTGTATATAGAGATATAGAACATACATAGTTCATTTACACACTCATATTCATTCTGCATTACGCTTTATAAGATCATACACATATAAATGTATTTGTATATATTGTCAAACTGATAGAATAGATTTTGTGTTTGTATTTGTATGTACTTATGTAAGTATGTGTGTATGTTTTAATAATTACAATAATTTATTTTACATATTATTTTATGTGTATTATTCAAATTTTTCCATATATACCTGTATATATGTATGTATGTAGAGTTTGTGTAAATCAAATGCATGCATTCGTAACATATCAACATACTATTAGAATTATTCACAATATACCTATACAATACATACGTCTATTTAATATCCTATTCCTTTTAAATGTGTGGTTATTTTATGATTTCTCGTTAGTAGTACTGACTATAGAGTTATCTAGATTTTTTTTTCTTGTTCATTCTCAAAATAAATGAACAGAATTTATTCAGTTACAAACTTTACAAGGTAGTTTACATTACAGTGTAAGTGTATACACTATAGCACTATAAGCAGCAGATATGTATGTATACATACTCGCATCATGTGTATATGTATTTAACATACGTCCGTATATTAACAAGTAACAATAATGCTATTCTGTTAGATTGTGAAATCATTTTTAATTCCGAGACACAATTCTGTACGATACCAATGATTATGCCAGATGTTATAGATCCGGTTCCGGTGGTGGTAGTGGTTGCAGTAGTAGTACTGATAGTTGTAGTTGTGAAGATGGTGGTAGATAAATGCGGTCAAACAGTTGTAACTCTGTCGATTTCCACGTACCGTACAGAATTGTCGCTTTGTCAGCAAATCACGTCCTTCTCATCAAAAACAGCCGTATCCATTGAACTAAGCGATTTAAGACGTGTCTGAAGCACTGATGAACCACGACATTTTCGTTTGATTTTCCTAAAATAACAAAAAAAAAAAATATATTTTCAAAAACAAAAAAAGGAAATGATTTATTATGGCTGTGGTAATTATTCTGATTCATAACTACTTTGACGTTCGTCTTATAATCAATCGATCAATCATTTATAATTAGTAAATTGAACATTTTTCAAAAATTTCAGTCAACCAGTTTTTATGAATTTGAAAAAGTTGGACATACAAAGACATACAACACAATCATGAAACTGATTTCCAGCTACATTAGTTGTATTTGGAATCATTACCGAATTATAATTGTTAAGTGATCAATTTCTTTATGAATACAATCACTGACTGGCTAGAAGTTAAATTTGTATTCAGAATAATTTTTCATTATTTTCCTCCCATAACTCTGAACTGTATGTAGTTTCTATTATTTGCTTACCTGTAGGCGAATAAAATAAATCCAAAACAGAAGACTATAAATAGTACACATAGCGTAGCTAATAGTTCTGCTGGTAATTTAACGATGGGCGAGCATTCAAGAAATGATTCATCTTCGCCTGATGGGCAGTGAACAATACCATCACACCATACGCTTGCATTAACACATGCTCCTAAATCTGCACAACGATACTTGCAATCTTCTGTGAAATACAAAATACAAACGCACATTATGTACGTTATCAAATGAACAATTAAATGAACAATGAAGGAACATAATAAATTACTGTGCGTATACGTACGTAACAATAACGTATGACAAATATGTACAAATTTTAGGTGACAGTGTACATAATTGGATAGGATTACATAATAGAAAGATTGAGAATTGAGGCATGGATACGATAATTTATGCATTTTCATTAAAAGTGAAAATAATATGAACCATATATTTGAGGTGAAATAATTAGATGAAGGCGATTAGTTAAAAGGATTAGATTTATTAGTGGGAAATAACCAATACAGATATAATATAAGGTGAATTATGCGTTGAAATATTTATACATGACATCTAAATACATAAAGCATCTGTATCACATGAAATAAATAAATTATGAATATCAATTCAATTTGCTGTTTTTAAGAACTAACAACAAGAAAATCTGTAAATAAATACAGCCTCAAAAGGATAATACTGTAGGATCATATGGATTATGAAAGAAAAGTATTACAAAGGTATAAATATATTAAGAAATTATTGAAAAATATGAAAAACAAATAAAATACAAAATCAGAATATACCAATTAATCCCAGCGGTGGTCTTGGTACCATTTCCATCCAAGTGAAAGTGTAATCACCATTTTCCGGTCTTAAAAATTCAACACTTACGACTTTTGATCGATTTCTCAGTTCAAAGTTGATTTTCTGATTCCAACCAGCACTGAATATTTCCACGAACTCATAGAAACCAGAACTTTCGCTAAGAGGACAAGCAGTTATCGACAATCCTAAACATAAAAAACGTAGAAAATATTAAAAATTAAGGGAGGAAGATTAAGGATGTTTGAAAAAATGTTTACAGTTTTATCATATCTCTAACCTTCAGCTGTTGTTAACACAACTCTAGATTTTGTTTCACATCCATAAACTGCTGCTTTAGGAATGGTCGTATTCATGGATTTTTTGATTTTCGGATCGTATTTCCGTAAGAAAACTGCACGTGTACGAACGTATAGAAATTTATTGCCGTTCGATGGTTCTATGATCCAAGGGCGAGTTCGACATTCCATCTGAAAGACAGACAGAAAGAAAGTGGACAGAAATTATCTGTAACGAATCTGTTTAGAAAGCTGAAATAAATACTAACGTCTCCAAATGTCATGGCGATAGTACCACTTGGACCAAATTTTCTTCGACTATCCTTGCATGAAATTGGTCCTTTGACAAATTCGAAAATTCCTTCAAAGTACATTGTGTCAGGATCATCAAGAGTTGTCATGTTAATGGCAGTGAAATGAATTTCGAGATCACGACTTGTTGATGTGTATTCGACTGGCAGATCTGATAAATTTGATGAATTACAAAGACAACCTCGTGGAAGTAGAATGGAATCATGGTAAGGACGTTCGAAAATCTGATAATTTAAAAGAGATAACTCAATTTATTGTCTTTCAGAAATTTTCAAGAATTTTACCTCTAATTTGACATTCGTGTCACCGAAGCAATATGATCTGTTGATGTCCTTGTCGAGTTTCGATGCACAAGGTCTATTCTTCGTGTAGATTTTTCGAATTTTAATACGAACACGTTCACCTCGTTGTGCTTCAAATTTATACACGCAGTTCAGGTTACGAGCACCACCACGTCCAAAAAGAAACACGTTCCGGACACTTCGAAAGAATTGCGGTTCACTACGTTCTATAAGACTACTCACAAACCTTCGAACACAGCCCGTTTCTCCGCTAACTGGTAATCCGTCTTGATGAAGATCAACAAATTCATATCGAAGTTTGAAACTGAGTGGTCTGCGAAGGCATAAAATCCTAATAATTAAGCTATTGGATTTTGACATTTTTATATAAAACTATCTACCTTAGCACTGTTGATTCAGTGGTTTTTAGCTCTAGCGTTACAACATCTCCACTGGACACAAAACTTTCTGATACTGTACAAGGTCGAGCATGTGTTTCGTTAATATTTGCTCGGTCGCAGGTCCTCGGAATTGTTCCATAACAAAATCTGGCTATGATATTTGTGTAATTTTGGCCAAATTTCGTTAACACTGGCCGAGTTGGTAGATCTCTTTCGCTGAAATATTCAAATTCGTTCTTAAAGTAATGAAAAATGCGAATTTTAAAAATCAAAATACCAGTCGACATCTTTGCATGTTGGAGGTTCCCTTAACGGTCCGTCCCATATTCTTAACATTCCGCTACAGTCTTCTTGCGTCTGAAGCATATTTGCCGAGTCATCAAGTGTACCAAATTCTGGTGCTAAATCAAATTTCAATATAGACAGCCAAACTTTAAATCGCGTAGGAGAGGCATGCTGTTGCTGTAAACTTGATCTTCGTGGTATCGTCAATATTTGATGATCGTACGATCGTAACATTGACGGTGTGCCTTGCAAATGATACAGACAAGTCGTATTCGGTGCCAAAGAATGTTTCGGATTCTCGAGTATTCCATAACTGTTACCCCGTAACCAGAACTCGCATAGTTTTTTATTTTTCGCATATGTCGGACTCTGTTGATCCACAAATCTGACATGAACTTCCAATTGAAAACCGAACAATGGTAGAATTTGTGATGACATTCCAATAAATGTTCCATACGGTGATGTTGTAAATTCTACTAATAGTTCTGGACCACTAGATACTGCTTCGGGTACACTTTGACCACCACCGCAAAATTTCAAAATGACTGGATCTCGAGTTGTATAACCGTCGTATATTGTCACATAATCCTAAAAAATTATTTGTATAATTCATATTTTGTTTAAATTGACTATTATTTAAAGTGCGATCAATTTTTGTGACAATTTTTTTTTGTTTTATTTTTCTATAAAAGAAAGTATCTCGATATAAGTATACACATAGAACATTACAATCGCAAAGTGCTACTAGAATGTGCTACTTTATTGATTCAACTACAAGTATTATTGTACATTACATTATGACAACAATATAATGTATGCTTCAAAAAATACGTGAGTGTAAAAGTGCACATTTGAATATTAATTATGAATGTGAAATTTTGGTAACAGAGTCAAATAATTTTTGACAAAGTTTCAGTTTCCAAATTCTTTGTGTTTCTTTTTCTTTTTTTTTATTTTATAAATTTTGAAAATGAATATTTAAGTGCAAATTGTAAACATAAACTAAAATGAATAAAAGAAGATAAACAAACACAAGAAAATATAATGCAACTACATTACCACACTGGTATAGTTAATTAATTCTAGAGGAGATGAAACAATTTTGAAGTTTTGAAGTGATTGAAAATTTCTTTCGTTTAGAGTTGATATAAATATGTACCTATAATGTTTAAATCTTTTTATATTACATGCAACTTTTCCGGATTTCTCTAAAAAGAAATTTTTTAATGTGAAATTTTATTACACAACACAGTGTGAGATTTTATGGAAATTTCCATGTAGCCAATTAACAAAAAATTAACGCGTATATAAGTAAGTAGTTGCAAGCAATTTTGGAAGAGACAAATAAAATGAATTATATCAAAATGAAATTTTGAAGGTCAAAGTGGTATCAAAATCTTTACTCTCTGAGATTAATCTAAGTCATGTTTCTCTATAATATTGTGTGCCAGCAAATGGACACAACACATATCTTTAGAACTGAGAGTTCCGAATTTTTTATTTCAGCTGATTATAGAACCACTTTGACATGCAACTATCAAAATGAACAAAAAGAAAAATATAAAGCAGTTACATAATTAAAATATGTATGTATGTACTGTAATTATTATCATACATATATTGTGCAGTTTTACTCTTTAGAGATAGTTTCGTTTTAATGAGAATACACACGAACGAGCAAACGAACAAGCAAAAAAGGATATACAATCATATACATATAGTATAATAGACACAAATTACGAGTCACGACACGATAGATTAAAAAAAAATGAGAGAAATAATCTCAATACATAGGAAATATAAGAATTAAAAACTAGTGAATGAGAAGAAGTAAATGAAGAAGAAAAATGAGAATAATAAAAAGAAAATGTTATTACAAATTTACATGTAAAGTTCAAATACATATATACATATTTAAAAAGATATTCGTGCGCTCTCATATGAATTTTTAAAGTTTTTGTTTTTTATATTTTGGTTTTTTAGTTTCAAACTCATTTTGTTTTTTTTTTTTTTTACTGTCTAAATACTATATTACAATGTTTGTTACTGAGATGCGATAGAGGAAAAAGCAAATGCAAATAAAGAAAATGTACTAAAATCTTTTATTTTGTTTACCGTTGCCTTCCATTTCGGGTTTGGACTATCCTATTTGAAAAGCAAGCAAAATTCATATTTTTTTTTTTGTTTTGTTGTTTTGTTTTTTCTTCTCAATTAAAAGGGAAATTCAAAATTATAAACACATCTTTTTGAACAAAATTAAAGGATCAAAAATGAAAGAAACAAAGAAATTAAAAACAAAGCACAAAATATGGTTATTTATGTACAATGAAAAATAATAAAAGAAAAATAAAATCGAAATTATGCATACAAAAATAACAATGTAAATAATTCCCCTTTTGGCTTTTTGATTTTTTGTTTTTATTTTTGTTTTTTTCTTTCAATTAAAATTTTCAACTTTTCGAATTTTCAATGTTTTTTTTTTTTTATTTAAGTATTTTTTATTCAAATTGACATACAATAAAAAATTCTGATTAAATGAAGAATACATGTGCTGTATTTTCTGAGTTCTGTTTCATTTGAGTGTGTTTCTTTTACTAAAGAGTAAAGATGGATAATGATTGGATCACGGATGAAAAGAAAAATGTGAAAGAGAAAATATAAGATTTTAAGTTGAAACAAACAAGTAGGTACACCAGTATACATATATGCGTAATTCAATTTTTCGTATAAATGTATACTCGTATGAGGACACAAGGTCAAAGGAATTTTGTTTTTCAGTCAATAAAATAAAAGACTATAGCAAAAAAAATAATCAAATAAAGAACAGATAAATAAAACTGAAGACTGAAGCTAGAATCTAATAACATCATAATTCAGTCAAAGATATATTTATTGAGATAAATTACAAATCGCAATTACAAATCGAAATACCATAAAAGAGAAAAAAGAAAAGAAAAATAAAATAAATGAAGAAAAAATAACTGAATTCGATTGTCAAAACTGAACACATTTTTTTTCGTTCACTGGTATTTGCTACAAAATTAAAAAATGGATTCTTTAATTTTTTTTTTTTTGTGTGTTTTATCCAGTAAACAAAAATTTATTTGAAAATTTCGCTTGGCAGTATTTAACTTTAGAGGATAAAAATAACATAAATTATAAAAATAAAAAGGAAACTTGTTAGAAAAAAAAAAATTAAATTTTTCTTTTTAATGAAAAAATTATCCTGTGTTCTATGTCTTTTTCCATCTTCGTAGGAATGTTTTGTTTCTTGAAAAAATATGAAAACTTTTTTAGATTTAGTATTACAAAATGAATAAAAAAAATAAAATTAAAGAAAAAACACAGGAAAACTTAAAGGACATTATAGCACACTCGAATACTCGTAGAACGAGAAAAAAAAACTAAGTATTAGAGGAAAACTTTTCATGATAAAAGAATAAATGTTAGGATATGGATCGTCGAATATTTTTATAAATATATTTTTTTTTTTGTGTATAATGATGTAAAAGCCAAAAAGGTATACAAAAACAAAACTATAAACGAATAAAAACAAAACAAGAAAACAATAACGGAAAAAAAATTTTAACTACCCTCCTATTATATAATGTACATACATATGTATATGCGGATAATGAACACATACCTGAACATAATCACATTCGTTCCATGTTTTAATTTTTGGTTGAAATTTTTTATCTTTATCGTTGGTGTTTGTGTTCTTATTTTGGATGCCAGTCTGTGTTGCGACCCATACTAGATTACCTTTTGGCTGCCTTACAATGATTAGGGCATGTTTACCATGAGGAACATCGTGCTAGAAGAAAAACGAAAAACCATTTTTTATTTTTTTTTTTAAAATTAAACATAAATTTTGATTTAATTTGATAATTAATTATATGATTAATTAATTGTCTGTTTGTTAATTCGGTCGAATTTAATGTTTTTGCTTCAATATGGCAATGTATATTACTATATAGCCATTATATAAATTCCATAGAAAATATGTAAATGTTCCATTGTTCTTTGTTTTATTGTTCACGAGGATATTTAGCGAAAATTTACATCCACATCATACTATTATACCCTTTCGTATATATGATGTGATGTCTGTTTTCATATTCTAATTACCCAACAGTATAGCAGAACATTTATAATGTCACATTTTCAAAATTTAAATAATTACTTTGTGTAACAGCTGTAGCTGTAGTTTAGTAATTATTTTTGTAGATTTTTGAAAATTTGAGGATTTTTCATTCACGAGAAATTTTACGTTAAATAACATTATAATGACGCGTGTAATAAAGAAACTATGCAGCGTTGGCTGATATAAAAATAATTTACATTTCATTTAGGATTTTCGATGAGTTGGTCCTTGGTCGGAGATACGAGTATGTATGTATACATAATTTACACATTCATACAAAATTTGTACAATTAAATGGAGAATGTTAAAGGCGAATGTAATCATTTACCGATTCAATTCAAATTCAATTTAAGTTTAATATTCATTTTTGTCTGTGTTCTACTCCTGTGATAATAAATAGGAAATTAATTTTCATGTTATTATTAATGTTTTTCACTCTCTTCTGGTTTTATTTTTGTTTTAATTTGTTTTCATTTTATGTTATATTTTGGTATATATAAACGTTTCAACATACCGCTAAACTTTTAAAGGAATGTTGGAATGTTTCAAAAAAAAAAAAAAAAAAAAACAATAGAAATGTAAAATGAGAACAAAAAAAAATTAATATCAAAAATATTTTTGCAAGAATTAAATTGTAAAATGTACAGTAAACTCTGTTATTCCCAATTTCCGTAGTTCTCTCACGTATGCCCACGTTTTCTATTTCCGATAACATAATTTCAATGATATTTTTAACCGTTCTTATATAATATATGGCAATCTTCAAACATGGCCAAGCCATCTATTTAATTCTTTGAGTTCTGAGATGTCTAACTATGTTTCTGCCTTCCATTATCTCGTCTAATTTGGAGATAAAATTTTACTAATTATAAGGAATTTAGCTAAAAAGATTTAGCATAAGAATTGAGAGACGTAATTGAGACTATGTTGAATTTGAAAAGAAAATTATCAACTATAAGGGAACAGTGTAAAGTTAATAGAAACTTTACATAGAATAGTGAATATTATAGGTATTGCAAAAAAAAAGTTAGAAAATATTGTCATAAATTTAAATTTAATTAAAAATTTTTCAACGTTTACTTGTTGAGTTTCTTCATTATTTAATTTTCTTATACATATAGTGGAAGCTTAAAAAGTGTCTATAAATCTTTTGGATAATGTTCATTATTGTTGTGTAATTTCTGTTGAGGGCCACCTTGAAATATATCGTGATGCTGAGAATCTGTTATTGCAAACTTTCACATTCCTGGATCTAATTAATGATTCTTCTAAATGGTTCTTTTAGTTCTTAACACGTCGCATAAGCTTCGCCCCGCTTATGTATAGGTACCAATACAGGACAACGTAATGATAAGAAAAAAAAAAAATAAATTGAAAATATTTTTTTGTATTTTGTAGTTAAATGAATCAATGAATATTACAATTGCAAGTGTAAAAATCCTTGTAATCCTTAGAAATCAAAAAGAACAGGAAATTAAGTCTAAAAATTGAAAATCAATGTGCAACGGTGTATAACGATTTGAGAAATTGATTTTGACTTGAAAATTTCATGGATTTTATAGCAACACTATAACAGGTAAGAACAGACACAATTAATAGGATTTGTCTAGCTCACATACTAAATTTGGAAGCATATTATCGATTTTATAAAAAAGAAAAAATTGGAAGGAGAGTGTCGATCAATACATTGGTACATCGGTACTAATATCATTACTTCATGAATTTCATCAAAAAAGATGTAAGCAAGTACTTTGTTTAATTTTCAGTATAAATTATATAGATATAGGTAAGATAGCTAAAGGATATAGGAAAATTGTTATTTAAAGCAAACGAAAATAAAAAATTCCTTTTGTTATTTCGAGAATTTACTAAAAAAAAGAAAGTACTGAACTTCAGATATGCTCGTACACAAACAAAAAAATCAATAAAATTGAAAAAAAAAAAAAATAAATTTATTTTCGTGACGATATCATCATTTAAAGTTGACTGTTTTTTTTTTTTTTGGCCCCACAAATTATAAATTTTAAAGTAAGATTTATGCAGCTTTGATGCGAATAAGCATTGAATTATCGAAAGAAATAAGAAAAATAGAGAAATAAAAACGTAATAAATGAATAAAGTTAACTGTGTACAGTACACACGTATCAAACTGTGTCAATAAGTAAATCGATTTTTTTTTTGTTATTTTGTAGAATTCTGAAAGCATATATCTACATGTATGGAATGGAATTCAGTTAAATATCGAATGATAGATAAACAAACAATTAAACTTCATTAACTCATAATTATATGTGTCATAAAAGGAAGCTGGGTCTGGGTGGTGATTGCGGCAGATATGTGAGATACACTACGTATTACATTACATTCGACTCAGTTGATTCAATCGCCATATTTACATCATATAGGATTGGAATGGAACTTGAATGGATTACACTCCTCGACACTTGATTGTGAACATCACTTTCAAACATTTTTTCGAAATTCTGTTATTTTAGAAAATTTTAGAGCTTCATAAAAAAATGCACTTTTTCATGGACACTTGATTGTGAATATAATTCAAAATCTATTTTTAGTAAGAGTTTGAATGAAATAAAAAAATATGTTAAGTTTTAGAAACTTATTTTAAAAATATTAATTTTGATTCATAACAATTTTATTGTTAATTTGCATGAAATGAATGATGAAACATTGAGTCATTCTTACTATAAATAAAATATGTAGGAAATTTACAAGAGAAATCAGTAAAAACATCAAAGTACTTCAATTTTTTTCTCTTAAAAACTAAAATAATGATCGTAATATCATAATAATCCGGTCAAAAATGGGCGCCATTTTATCAGAAACATGTATGTGAAAACATTATTTTTCTCCTCTTATTTTAAGGTGACAGCTGACAGCGTTATCTTGCTAAAATATGAAGTCAGGTATAGTTGTTGAATTAGCTTAACGTAGGCTTTGAATTCTTGATATTCAAGCTTTTCTTTGAACATTTTATGAATGACTGCTTTTGGAAATTCTTATTCCGTTTTCGGTAGTTCAGACATTTTTGATTTTCCAACCAGAAAAAAATATATGTAAGATTGTTTCAAAAACGCTGATTATATTTACCGATCACACTATCTTTTCAGATCTAACATAAATCTGGTACGAAAACGGCCTTAGTGTGTTCGATAAAACAATCTAATAAGATAGGCTTATAGTTAAGGATTTTAGATATTAATGGGTCTCATGTTTAAAAAGCTCTCAATTATTCTCAAAATCTTTCCGAAATCTTAAATTTTCGTTATTCTCTTTGAGTGATAGAATTAAAGTGATAGAAGTGCTTTATAGCTTTATAATATTATATTATCTTCTCGCACGATTATGTCAAGACTCTATGTTTTTGATAATAACGTAAAAGTACTTTAAGATTTAAAATCTTGAAGAAGAACGAGATTTCAAAAAAATTTAGGTTATGATTGTTACCGTGGATACACACTGGGGACTTTATAGCGCAACCGGTAGAGCAACTGGATACTGATTTAGAATGATAGTATAATAGAGATCACTTCGATGAAGGCACAGGTTCGACATGAGCTGTACCTGTAGCGCAATTGAAAAAAAAGAAGAAGAAGTTAGATACACTACTCAAAATATCTAGCCAATAATCAAAATATAAAAAGAAAATATTGATTTACATATAGATGTTCACAATCAAGTATCGAAGAGTATAAATGTGGGTGGTTCTGGTTGGTCGGAATGTCGTGAATTTATTCATTTATTTATGTACATGTACATACAACTCTATGTTACTGCATGGTACGTATGTACCTGCATTTACTATAATCTATCTAAGTTCGTCTTATATTATGCACACATACAATATTATGTTCTGTTCTGTTCTGTTGCTTCGTTTGTCATTACAACTGAGTTGCATGCTTTTTAATCACGTTTTTTTTTACGTAAAATCTCATTAACCTCATTTTGGATATGTTGAATTCATTTTCGTATTCGTATTCAATGTTGTTATTGCTATAGCACATATCCGTGTACACATATGCATGTAACACATACAGTACGTATATGTATACATAAAGAATTTATTCTGCTGATGTGATTTTTAATAATGGGGGCAGTGACATTCATAGAAATGCATAAAATCCCGGAAATCCATTACATGAAAGCACATATACATTCTGTCAGATATTCATTTTTTTTTCGTTCTTTTTTTTTTAAAAATCTTTTCATATACATTTATGTATGTACGCACATATAAACACATTACATAAACATACACACGTGCAGACATATGCATGCTGCATTTAATTGAAAATTTAACGAAATTCTCCTATTTAATGGTACATTACTTTCATTATAAGCGAAATATGTTACTAAGTTGAAAGATTTTTTATTTGCTTTTTTTTTTAAAAGTGAAACGTATTATACTCGTATAGTATGTAATACATAGTATAATGTATTAAAAATAAAAATAAAATTTTAAAAAGAATTCATTTTCAGGAATTTAATTGAAACCTCAGTAATTTCCAGGTTACGATTTTTTAGTTTTTATTTCTTATGTGAACTGTGTATCTAAACTCCTGACATCTAGGGGGTATATACATTGAAAAAAGAAGAGAATTTTATTAAGAAAGTAAAAAACAACAGAAATTTTCGAAAAAAAAAAACTGTTGGGTTGAGGCAGTTAATGAACACTCGAGAAAAAATTTAGGGAAATAAGATTATACAAAGAGGGACATTTATACCACGATCCGGTCGCTTTATGTGATAAAGTTTTATTACAGTTTGTAAAAAAATTAGTACATATTTGAAGAGGATATAAAAATATTTGTAAAAAAAACCTTTAAGGCTGAGGTTGAGGTTATATCTATCCAGAACTCTTGTGAATAATATTTATCATTAAAGAAAATTTATTCGCTAGGGAATATTAAGTGTAAAATAATTGCAAAATTTCAGCAATAAGATGAGGGTCATTATCCAATTTATCTATACGAATATAAAAGGTATTCGAAGGATGAAAAAATCATTAAAAAAACAACAATAAACAGACATTTTTATACTTTGTGGTTGTATGTAAATAACATTAAGAACACATCTTTATTTTTAACTTTATAACAAAAAATTTATGATAAATACTGAAAATAAATTATTTTGTAAAGTTACTAGGATAATATTTTTTATTTACATAATTTTGGAGGAGATAGTGAAATAAAAATATGGGTTTATATAAACACTCTGTTTTATGTACACTCTGTCCAAATTCCTATTAAAATGATAATCACCATCGAGTACTAAGTATAACATACAAATTTCACAGACAATTTTAATGTTCGATAATTAAATTGTCAACTATTAAAATGAACCACTCACATAATGAAAAAGTGGCATTGTACTGACAAGGAGGCATGAAGGCAACATTAAAATTTTTAAAGAATCCACGATAAAGAAGAATCCTCAAATAATATTAAATTTTTTTATGACAAAATTCACATACATACCACCGACTGTCAATGATAATGTCCTGTTGAGTTATAAAATTTTTGAACGAACAATAAAAATTTTCATTTCAAATGACATTTTTTACATTATGTCAGTTTTTATAAGTCGTCATTATCGCCCTTGGTATATGATGAGACCGACTCTAAACTACTGAATTAAAATTAGCAAGAAATATTTTTTCCTCTTTTTCTGCAAACATGTTCTTTTTTTTGAACTGGAAAGTGTAGCATAACCCAAAAAAAGTTGTTTGGCAGGAGTTAGAAATAATGTTAAAAAGCTTGGTTTTAAAATATAAAGCAACCCAACGCAGACTTGTATGAAAAATGAAAATTATAGAAAAGGTGGAATTCGGGTGTTTTTAAAAATGCAAGCTTGACTTCATCAACTTGCGATCAAGTCAAATACCTTGCCGCAAAATTATATGTATATTTTGCAATGTCAAGAAATCTTGCATATTTGAACATAAATCAATTGTGACATAAATTTTCGTTTTAATATTTTGCAAATTTTTAAAAAAAATTATTTGAAGTGGAGTGTATTGTATTTTTATTTTACTTAGTAGTTCATTGTTTAAATGACAATATTGTTTGTAATAATTGAAATATTTTTGTGATTAATAATTTTATATTTTTCGGTGACAAATTTAATTTAAAAATAAAAATGAATTTTAGAAAAAAAAATCATTATTCGAGAATTTGTTGAAAATTATTTGTTTTTTTTATTAATCACTTTTGTTTTATGATTTCACTTAAATAAATTGGAAATAACAATAATATTATAAATGTCACATTTAAATGTTATGAAATCTTAAATGAAGACGGTAACACTTGAATTTAAATGAATGAACTCAAGATAAGCAAGATGATCATAAACCTTGCAAATCTTGATTTAAGTTGACGATAAGCTTGCTTGAATAAATGAACACTTGATGTTTGCGAGTTGATTTAAATGAACACTATGAAAACGCAAGCTTGCCATAAGCTTTCATTTTTGAAAACATCCTTCCTTATTAATTAGAAATAGGATAAGGTTTGAGAAAAAGTATAGAAAAAGAGTGCAATTAAAAAATGTTATCGTAGAAAAATTCGAAATTCGTTTTCAATAAAAATGGCTGCATAAAATAGATTTTCAATTTAGGACATTTAGCATTTTATATGCTATATTTACCAAGAGTAGATCATTTTCAATTTTGTTAATAGTCAAATTTTCGTAATGCTAATTTTTTCTTTTCTCTCTTTTGCTTTTTCTTAAAAGGCGCTTATCTAGAAGTAAGTAGTAAAATGGCAATTAATTAAAGTAAAGTGGTGTTATTGGCAATTGCGTAATGACTTAAGCCGTAGACAGACATCTAGTATCGGTATCATTGTATGAATACCTTGGTATAAACAATACTAGCATGGTGACAGACATGTAATCTGGTATAAATCTAGTATCATTTGATATATTTTGTGAATTTTGTTGTGGTGTCATATAAAAAATTTATATTTGCATTATATTACTTGCAACTTAATGTCTACTATGCCCACTAATTACTTTCAACTTGATGTTAAAACTAATTCCTATAATTTCCGCAGCATTAAAATGGCACTACGTTCAGTAAATTTTGTGAATACTAGATTCATAGTAGACAAATCATACTGGTTTCAATACCACGTTTATACCAGCTTGTTTTCCTGGTATAAAGCTAGTATAGGGTGACAGACATGTAGTATAGCCAATACCATGGTATCGATACCACGTTTATACTAGATATCTGTCTAGGGCCTTAATTAAAGGTTTTCCTTTGTTTTGAGAATTAAAAGCTCTGAGAAAATGAACGAAACTTTCTAGTCGGGTAGATGATCAATCTCGTAAATAAATTTTATGTAAATCATGGTTTGAGAGCTTTTTTACAAGCTGAATTTTGAAAATTAAGTTTGTAGTTATATTTTGAGAAAATTGTTGAATTTGTACGACAAAATAAGAATTTGTGAATAGCTAAGTTACAATTATGATTATTGTTTTACGTTGTGCCTTCATGCCATTTTGAATTACGAGGTTGTAAAATTGCATGTTGCTGATTACGTTCACAATTTGAAATGAATGCCCTCAATAATTTTCAATCAATTTAATGTCAACTAAATGAAGAAGTTTGTCACTGATTTCGGATATAGAAAAACCAAGGTAACAATCAGAAAAATATGATTTACAAGTTTACAAGTTTACAAGTTTAGACTTTAAGAATTAGAGAAAATATAAAGATTATTGTGTCATTTAGTACAGTCAAATATATACATAAGAGTGAATTAACATTTAATAAGTTAAGTACATCTTTAAAGTTAATTAATTTTATATTTTACAAATTCAAATGTACGTATATGTACTCACTTGTCTTACAGCATAATAACATGTTAAATTTCTTGGATATATTCCAGGATAATTCGGTGATTGTAATCGACATATTTTTCTATCACAGTCACTGAAAATTCTTGAGCAATATGTTCCAGGAATTAAATCACCTATAAAATAATGAAAGGAGAAAACGAAACAATTATGGAAAAAACAAAACAATAGACATTCAATAGTTTTGTCGAAATTTTTTTTTTCATTTTTAACTTTATTTGATTTCTTACCCAGATAATATTTTGGCTCGGAATAATTTCGATGATGATGATGATCTTTTTCATAACTTCTTTCGATTGTTTTTGCATAATCACGTTCTCTTGCATATGCAGTAAATAAACTGTAATCCTGTCCATATCGATCCGAATTTGCAACACCAGTCGAATTCATATATGATAATGATGACGAAGACAATAATGACGATGGCTCTTCTATGCTATTGAAATGCATTGGCTGTGGTAATGTTGTATTATACCATGGCATAAAATCTGTGAAAAATAAATGAGAAGATGATATTCAGGATTAAAACAAAAAAAAAAACACTAGAAATCCATTAGAAAAATTGAAAATTTTAAGCGAAAATAAAAAATATACATAAGTAAAATATATTTTTTTTTTATTTATTTTTTATTTTTTGGTGATTATTGTGCAGATCCATATACTTCCATGATTATATGTACATGACAGTAATAAAAAAAATATGTATGATTTCGTGGATTATGTGCCGATAAATATTCTTATATATTCTGTAAAATTTTACTGTGGTATCCATGCACATTTTTAGTTCTATTTTAAAGTCATTTTCTTGTTACAAATTTTATTGAAAAAGAAAAAAAAAATATTTCAGTTATTTTTTTTGATATATTCGTTGATGTGTACATGTAGTAAATTCAGTAATAAACAGATACATAAAAATATATGTATATGTATACTGAAATACTGTTGAAGATATCTGCAACTAAAATTCCGTAAGTACTTAAAACTAAAACATGTACACCTACAAGTTTATCTATATACAGACAAAGCTATATATTCGTTTACCTATATATATGATGGTACAATTTTTATTTTTGCATTAAGAGAAAAAAAATTTTACCTTCAAATTTGATTCCTCCGTAACGTGAAACTGCACTATCTCTAGATAAAACTTTGTAACGAATACGGAAATCAAAATTGTAACCACTTTGATCTCGTGCCAATCTGTATGAAGAAAAAAAAAACACAAACAAACAAACGAAACAAAAAGTAGAACATTTCAGTTCAGTACAGTTCAATTGTTACAAACTACTAAGTGGATATAAAAAAAAATTCAAAAAAAATAAAACATGAACAATGAAAAAAAAAAATCAAAAAATTATATGTAGTTTTGTCCATTACTTAGGATGAAAAAAAAAATGAAAACGAATAATCATTTTATCATTTTTTTTATCTTCGTAAAGATCATGAATTCATGTATACACATACAGATTTCCTCACAAAAAAAAAAAAAAAAAAAAAAAATCTTATATCTGTTAAATCTCTATATCTTATAGATTTGTCCATAATATTGTCTATTCTATATAGATCTCTGATGTAACTCTCTGTATGTGGAATATGCTCTTTCATAAAATTTTTTCATCTTTAAATCGTATTCTTTGTTGCATTGCACTTTGAGGCCGAGATAGAACAAAAAAGGACGAAAAATAAAAGTTGCTATAATTTTTGTTTCTTTTGTACATTGTTTACCTGTTGAGCTTAACGGTTAGTATTAGTGTACGTGTTTCACTGTAGAATAATATTGGACCCCACGATGTACCACACCACATGCCACCGATTGGTGTTCTTGATGATTCGGATATTTGTAAAAAACCATCCGGACAACCGTCATGTGTATAAGAAGTAAAACGGCCCAATGTAAAGCTTTCAATGGTTACCTAGAAAAAAAAACGCAGAAAATATTTAAAAAAAAAATTAGAACAGAAAGAAAATGTAAAACGAAATACATTAAAAAAAAACACAGTATATTTGAAAAGAAAATTTTTTTCAACGAAAATTTTTTGAATACAAATAAAAAGTCCTCTTTTTAAAAGGAAATAAAATAACAGATAAAGAGTATATAATAGTAACCAGGAAAATTACTTATACTTACCAGGAAAGAAAATGAAAATAAAAGGAATAAATGAAAAAAAAAAAAATGTCTATGAAAATTGAACACATCTAAAGTAAGAGACTGACGAAAAACATAAAAACGATTTCGTTTTTGACCATTATTTTGGTTATGGCTCTTAGTGGTTTATTGGATTTATAAAATTTTTGCGGGCTATAAACTAAAATCTATATAACATATATGTAGATGTACATATTTATATTCTGGATCATGTAGACGAAGAAGAATTCTATGTAATTGTGTGGAAGATAATAAATTAAAAAAAAAAATTATCTGTATGAATTATGCGTATTTGTGAGTAGAAACTTTATTATATAGAGATATCGATTCGGAATCATAGTGTTTTGGAAATATTTTCCGAATGTTTATGACCAATAAAAAATTACGTATTGTTCTACTAAACGAGTAAAAGTCTATACACTTGAAGACAAATATACAAAAAAAGCAAAAAAAAAAAAAAAGAAATGAAATTCTATTAAAATCCACCAAATTGACAAGAATTATAGAGGTTAAATGTTAAATTCTAAAATATCCTGACCGTTTTAATTCAGAGGATTTTAAATTTATGAAATGGAACTAAATTCAAAGGATATTACAAAATCAGAGAACGGAATGAATAGATGAATAATGGTTATCGCTGGTTTTTTTTTTTTTTTATTATTTCTGAATGAGTATACAATTTATTAATGTTTTCTTTTCTAGAAGAAAATATAATAAATTAAAATTACGCTCGAAGTAGATATGATGATTCTGTTTTGTTCTAATGAATAATATGCTTTAAGGATCCTCAAAGATTCTTCGTTTTATGTGATTTTATGTACAAAAAGCTAACAAAAAAAAAATTTAATTAATTATGAAACTATTCAACTTGAGGTGCGCACTGTTTACTTTGTTTAATTTTACTCAAAAGAAAAAAAAACAGTTATACAGTTTAATTCCGATTAATGGGAAATAATCCTGAAAGTTTATTGTTGGTTTGTTTACTTTGAAGGCCATTGCTACTAAGTACAAGGATTGCGTATTTATCTCTGAATAGTTTGAAATGTTTTTTCAATGCATACTCATATATCTACATGGATGAAGACAAAAGCTAAGATTTGATTTTAATTTGATAATACTTCTAATAAGCTTCTCAAGTGGAGGATCTCAAAAAAAAAAAAAAACAAAAAACAGGATAAGGTTAGAATATCTTAAAAACTTCAACTTGAATTTTTTTTTTCTATTAAAAGAGTACAGAGAAAGAATAAAGAACAGTGTAATCTGATATTTTTGTTTCCTCATTTATCTTATCCTGCTTGAAATGAATGAAATTTAATCTAGCAAATGAAATGAATGAGGAATATAGAATAATAGATTTTTTATACATAAATATCGAGTATATCTTACATATGCATGTATGCATGTATGGATGTAATATCATATCCCTTTTAGACTAAATCTACATTCATGTACCTATACATACGCTTGCAGTATTTGCCGTGTACGTTTTATGGTCAATTGAAAATCCCGCATACAAGTACATATACAGCCATACAGGACATACCTGTAGGATAAATTTTTTTAATTTTCTTATGGTTTATTTTTTTAGTTTCTTTCTAGATTTTTAATTTTTCTCGGCACTTGTTTGTTATTTTTTTCACACTGTTATGCTTGTACATATATGTATATGTTTGCCTGCTGCTATATACATACAGTGATGTGAAGGTTATATAATAAAACGATGTCGTTAATGGAAAACTTAGGCATATTTATAGCAGCCACATAACGTGTACGTAGCACAGAGTGTACAGTATGTATATATGTAGGTAGTGGTTGTATATACGAATACAGTGCATAATGGTGTGGTATTGTATAGGTAAGTTTCTATTATAGAAAAATATGCTCCATTATTTTTTTCGCTATTATTATAACTAATTTTTTTTTCCATTTCTATACTAAGCACAGAAGGAGGGCGTTTTTTGTTTTCTAGATCATAGATAACGAGTTCGAAAAGAAACACGACATGAATAGAAAAACGAAGGATATAAAAAAACAAAATGAGAGGCTTTTCTGTCCATTTACAAATAATATAAAAAGGAAAATAAAAAAAAAAAATGAAATGAAATCATCCTTTAGAGTACATAATAGAATTCAGGACAAAATGTGGTAATTGTGTGCTATTTTCGATTTTTTTCCTTGTACTTTTTTTTTTTTATTTTTTACTTGTCGTTATTTCAAATATCATAATATGAAAAATTCTTTTTTTTTGTTAATTTTTAATCAAATTCTCAGAATAGAGTTATTAACAAATTTTCTTTTCCATTTTTTGCGTTCTCATTTATTTTTTTTTCATTATAGAATAAAAATAAACCTCTGATGAATCATTTCCGAATGTCATTTTCGTCTTTTTTAATGACATTTTTTGGAAGAGTATTTAATGGATGACTATGCAAAAGAAACAAAATAAAAAACATAAAATAGGAAGAAAAAAATTCTATATTTTTTTTTGCAAGAAAATTATAGAATTGAAATAATTATTTCCTTTTGGCAGATGCTTCAAGAATTTTCATAAATATTCGACATTTTGGAGTAAGGATAATTAGTGTAATTGAAGAAATTATTGTTTTTATTTTGTGATTGTTTTACTTTTAACTAACCTGTACAATATCTCCATGTATATCACCGGCAGCAGTAAATTTCAAAATACAAATGTATGGAATTTTATCCTCCTTGGGACGATGTAATTCCAAAGCATATGTTAGTCCGACATTCCCATAGTACGTTCGATTACAACCTATATTTTGTTGTTGTTGTTGTAGTTGTTGTACCATTATTGAATTTTTGATTTTGATTGATTAATGAAACCGATTACGTGTAAAAATGATTTAATTTTGTCAATAATTCCGCAATATTTATGTTTTCAGATGTCCCGTGTCAAATTCGAAGGCAAATGAAAAGAAAATAAAAAATTGACCATTATCATTATGTAATATTGATAAAATCAAAAAAAACGAATGTTTTTCAAATTAAAAATAAGAGAAATTAAGATTGCGTTCTCGTACAAAAAATTTATCCAGATGCAAAATTTTGATTTGTAAGTAAGCAGATACCATGTAAGTTTGGGGAAACTTCTTTGAAACGAGACCTTCCGATAATCATACTTTGGAATGTCTTGAGTACAAAAAAACCTTTCAAATGATATAATAAAACATATATGTTATCCATCAAATTTAGAAGTTATACCGTCATCAAAAGAAGTTGAAAAAGTGATTTTTAAAAAACACAAAATTTTGAATTTAAGTCCTTATATCTCGAGAAACGCTAATCCAATCAAAGTGAAATAAACTGTGACAAATAGAACAGGAAGTTCTCTTTCAAATGGTATGACAACTAATTCGATCCAAGATCCTGATCTGAAGAAATAACGGATTTCGTAAAATACGCCATTTTGGACCAAACATTTTTAAGGGTGGTTTGCGTTCTCTAGATGAATTTGCGCCAATAGAGACGTACACCACGTTAAAGAGGACATTCCAAAGTATCATTATCGGAAGATCTCGTTTCAAAATCTGGCGGCACCAATTTGGAAGTTTAGCCTGTAAGTTTTGTATGAGAACGCAGTGTCATACTATGTCGTCTATCATAAATCGAATGTGTTTTTTTTTATTTGTTTCTTCTCATATACTTATGTATATTAATTGCGATTGGATAATAGATGGTATACTTACGCGTACAAAATCTTGGCTCATCGCTACCGTCACCACAATCATTTATATTATTACAGTATTTATTTATTGCTATACATTTGCCATTTGTACATGTGAATTCAGACATTGCACATGATGTTATTGGACCCATTATTTGACCCGTTTTTGTTGCTGTTAATGCAGCTGATAATGGTGATGAGGATGGAAATGATAACGAAGATGATGACGATGATGTAAACGATGACGATTGTAACATTTCCATTTTAACAGTTGTTAGAAATTGAATAACTAAAAATAATGTAACTAGAATGATAGTAGTAGTAGTAGTAGTTGTTGCTGTTGTAGTTGTGTTTGTGATGATGATTGGTGTTGTTGTTTTTATTGCTAATTCTTTTGATTTTCTTCTTTTCCTTCTTTGTGTCATTAAACAGAATTTTTCTTCTTCTTTTTTGTCTATAACTTTTTCTAAATTGTGGCTAGCTAAAGTAGAAGACAATTTTATTTTCCTTTTTTGAAGAATTTGTTCTGGTTTCCATGTTGTCATTGTTGAATCTGCTGAGAAAAATAAAATGCAAAAAAATATAAATGTAAATTAAAATAAATTTGTATATAAATATAAATATTAGAGTAAACATAACAAAAAAAAAAAAATTGCAAATTAAAAATTTTTCAAAAAAGAATCGTGGAAAATAATTCTCACAATTACCAGGAATATAGACAAATGGACTACAGATTGAATTTTCATCAATCCAAAAAGTTATATTTGTTTTTATTGTTCGGAAACCGAAAATAAACAAAAAATAGAGATACGATTTTACTCTCATTTAATGACAATTTTAATTAAAGTTTTTTTTTTTTTTTTTTGTATTTATAACTAAAAATTTGAATACTTCATTTTACCTATTTTTCATCTACACAAATGTCGTGTATTTTGGGTAAACTACGTGAGACAAACAATAAACAAAAAATAACTGCGTATCAAAATTGCATAGCTATACATACATAATGTATGTACACTTCACTCACATATTCATGTTCCTCATTTTTATGACGATAGTAAGGGTATTCATTTCAAATCTTTGTAATTGTTTTCTTTGTTTTGAGAATTATGAGCTCTACGTAAATGAATAAGACTTTTCAGTAGCGTAGATCAATTTCGTAAAATCTTGAGAGGAATTGCAGAACCAGGTGCAGGTCACAATGATGATGGAACCATTAGACTACGCACTAATGATGAATGTATAAATATGTATATTGGGTGATTGTAAAATAACATTTTGGATCAAAATTCAATGCTTGAGAGGCTGGTCACATAATAAGAGCTGTGACCACATTTTGTATCTTCTTGTATCTTCAAAATACTCAGAAGTACACCTGATGGCAAAAGGCAGGTAGGTAGGCCGAAGAGCAAGATGTCATAACAATGTTGGAGAGACATTTTAAGGTTCTTAATGGTCTGTAGCGCCATGAAGGAAGGCAGAAAGGAAGATCAATTATTTTGTAAATAAATTTTGTGAAACCAAAGTTTGCGAGCTTTTGATTTTTATCGGCTGAAATTCGAAAATTGAGTTTGTATTTAAATTTTGAGAAGATTGTTAAATTTGTGAAGAAGTAGGATTAGGATTACAATATTTTTTACAAGATGCTTTCACGTCATTTTAATTTATGGGGTAATAAGTAAAATTACGCGTTGCATGCGTTTACGATTAGTAATGAATGCCCTTTGTATAAATATATGTGTGTAAGTGTATTGTTGTAAGTAATACAAGCAACAGATAGCGTATATTGCTTCGTCTCGATATATATTAAATTCACAAGTATTATTTTAGTCCCACATCCTCTTTTGCTTGACTTTGAAATAAAATTAAAAATCGCATTTTTTTTGTGTTCTATATATATTTATATTTCAAAATGGATTGGACATACAAAAATCCATTATTTCGTTGTTGTTTTTCGTAAACAACAAAGCAACAGAAGTAAATAAATTAAAAAAAAAAATGATAAAATACGAAAAATGAAAAATGCGAAAAAAATGAAACAAACAAAATAACAGAATAGAACGAGAATAAACTGTAAATACATACATATGTATGTATAGATATAAGTATGTACATGTGTATGAAATGTCCCAAAATTGATTTATGAAAATCTACATATACGAATATTAAACACCATACGTACTCGTATCTAGATGATGCTTTATACTTTATGCGCTCTAGTAATGATATTGTATGGTGGTTGTAGGCAAACAGAAAATATATGAGTGATATGATAGCAGCCATACACAGAAAAGTAAGTAGAAAACAAATGGCAAAAAATATATGTACATATGTCCTTTATACTGTTCAAACAAAAACATACAGAAAATGAATGTAAACTCTGTGTTAGATATGATTATTTGTGTGTGTGTGTGTGTGTGTGTCTGTGTAAATAAAAAATGCATTTTCTGATACAAATTCATATGGGAAAATTGGACGAAATCTGATATATTTTCATTATACGAATATATAGGTACATGCACAAATATGTAAATAACGCATCGAAAAAATACATGAAACTCACATGTAATTTTATGTTGATATTTGACTTTTTTTATATCTACATACTCGTACGTTATCGCCGTACAGCAAAAACAAAAACAGAAAAAAAAATTAAATGGAAAATGTTTAAAAGCTGGTCAAAAAGTAAATATGGAAAAGTCGAAAACAATTTCATTCTATTCAAAATTCATTTCTGTTTTATCCGAAACTATCAACATTTTAGACATTAAGAGGAATTGAAACTTCAATTAGATAAGCTGTTTGTTATATCCAATCTAAACTTTAACAGTGACTTTCCTAAATTTTTAAAAATGCTTAAAAGTATTGCCATGCGTTTACATTATCTTGAAAACATGAACATGACATGATAAATGACGGAAGGACTTATAGAAAAGCGAGAAAAAGGGAAGTCATTAACCTGACATCGAGTAAGTTTATTTCATGTACTTTCATGTTTTAGTGTTGCCATTATATTGAAAATCAAAATTATAAAAATTTTATTGATAATGCCAACAAAATATATGGTACCAATACTAAGAGAAGAAAGAAAGAACATGAAACATGAAAGTCATATAGTGTAAATGGCATGTCCAGTCCCATGGTCAAGAACCTAAGAACATGAAACAAGTTAATGTAAACACTCCGTTGAAATAATTTCAATAAAATGCGTCTCAAAACATTGCCTCACTAAAATTTTTTATAAAAAATGAAATATACTCATAAAAAGGTAAAGTTTACGAACCTCATTTTTGAATTCTTGATTAAAAAAAGAATATCAAAAACATTGTTTTTTAAACTTAAAACTTGTGTTCCATATTATTTAGTTTAACGTACTGAAACGAAAGTTTCTCTTTCGAAAGTGAAGGTTTTGTTTAGAGAAATTTTTGATCGCATTTTATTCTTGTTTGAAGTAACCGATTAAAATTTACGCTTACAGATAAATACCCCAATGAATCCTGAATAATAATATTCAAATCAACGAATTCTGCGAGCCAACTGAAACTCAAAACAGGCCAATTATGCTGATGAAAGATGAAACCATTACTAAACATGAATAGATAACAGCGATTTTTCTTTGAAAAAATCATTCTTATTGCTCTAGAACCTGGTTCAAGTTAGTGATAATTTCAAAATAACAAAACCAATTACATAGAGTATACTGTTATGAGAACCTTAATTATTAATGATTCTCCGCAGTTTTTTCGTTCAAATCTAATACAAAATATACACTCTTGTCTCACATACTGTAAAATTCGACATTAATAGTATTCGCTTTTATAGTACATATTTTTTATTATTTTATAATGGCTTTAGGAATCCTCTTTACACTTTGAGTGATATGCTATGTAATTTTTTTTTCTAATTTTTCAATCAAATGTATCTCAAATTGAACTCAAAATTTTTCAAAGTGCGGCATTATCTTGGCTAAAAGACTTTGCAGGTTATAAAATAAAGTTTTTGACAAATCTGCTAGAAAAATTCAATTATATTCACACTTCATTCCATAAAAGTGAATACCCAACAATATCTACTTCATAAATTTAATAAAATATTAAGTTATTTACGTGAGAAAAGATTTGGAGACGGACTGTGTAAAAGAAAATTTTTCAAATGAAAATCAATCAATAAAAAAACTCATCAATATTTTGAGATTCATTTGTTATCCTGTCATATCATTGAACAATAAAAAAATAACAGAGAAACATTTCTGAAAGATATCCAATTTCTTATTTGAATTCAAATAATTTCTAAAGAAATGAAGTAGGAGGTTTACTTAAATTACATATTCAATTTTCTAAAGGATTTCTGACAGAAAATATTTCGAATAGTTTTTTCATGTTGTCCTTCGAAAATAAAAATGTGACAATTATAGAAATAATAAATGAATAGATAATGAAGACATGATACCAAAAAACTATGTATTAAGAACTGCAAAAAACTCATGACTTTAGATAGAAAAAAAAAATAGATGAAGCAGAAGCTTAACAGTAGCGAATATATGTAAGTGTAACACGATAATTTTCAGAATAGAGACATACGTTCGTATTACATATGCTTCACAATATCTTTTTTGTTAAATTTATTTTACGTATCAATCCTCTTATATGTATGTAAGGCGGTAATAGAATAGGTAATAGATAGGTAGTAAGTGGTGGAGGTGTATAGAACTAATGAATGCAAAATGTAATGAATGCAATATATGTATAGTTAAGGAGGCAAAAAAAAAATATCTCCTTAAAATTTTTGTATAAACTTGAAATTCCATTACAAATTACACCATAAAATGACTTTCAAGAGTTTTTCTTTATCGTATGGAGTATATGCCAGATAAGTGATGAAGTGCATGCAATGCAATGAAAAATGAAAAGAACAGGCAGTAAAGTAGAATGGTTGGTACACATGGTACACATCACCTATGCTCTATATGTAAGTATATGCATACACAATACAATACAGAATACAAGATGAAATTTAAGGTATATACTAATGCATACAGAATCATGTATTACATACCTATGTCTATATATTCATTCCATGAATTGCGTTCACGTATTATTAAAGAGTTTTCGTATTGTTAAAAGGATATACATATGTATATCAGGAGAAAAAAACACAACGAAAAATAATCAAGAAACCAAATGAAATGTGATATACACATTTGTTATTCCACGAGTAAATACACTTCTCATTCCATTAAAAATCTTTTATCCTTTTATCGTTGTCTTGTATATATTACAAGTGCTCTGGTATAGAATTACGTGTATTATATGTATATGTATGTACATACAAACACATACTACATACTTATCTCTACTTTAAACCGATATCAATTTAAATGGATTGTGTATGTATATAGCTATTCGGCTTATTCTTGCTGGAAAATTTCTGTTAACTTTAATTTCAAATAACACAAAAAATCATTAATGCTCTATATAAACTTTAAGATTCCATTTACAATTACAACTATACTACATATGATTACATACACTTACTGTGATTCAAAAAAAAAAAACTGTTCATGAATTAGAGCAAAATCAGAGCTACATACGCTTTTGCTTGATTTGTAGACATATAATTTTGATTATTATAGAAATGGTACACGTGATGCTGCTTAAATCTATAGTGGTGCCAAAAGAATCTTATTCGCAGGGAATAGTGTTTTATTTAATATGTAGTTTAAGAAAAGTGTCATGAATTTCAATATAATAAAATTAAATGAAAAAGAGCTTAAATTTGAGAAAAAAAAATTAAAAATGGTTTTTAAAAGAACAAATTCAACATTTTACATAAATGTCGAAAAAATAACTCAAAATTAATGTTCAGGAAATTGTTGTTGACCGTGTATAGCAGCTTTAATCAGTAACTCAAAGAACCATGAGTTAAAAATAATCATAATAGAAGCAGCTAAGCCAAATACACTATAGAGGCCAAGGCACAATTAGGTTTATATAACAACACTTGTATGATAATTCAAAAAAATTTCCGAGATATGCTCATTTGTTTTGATTTTGATCTTATTCGTTAACTGTTTTTTGCGTCACTGTATATTTATCCAATTATGAGAGTGTATATATGCGTTTTTTGTAATATAAATATACGTACCTAATGCAACACAAACACGCTTACGATAATTCGATCTCGAATTTATTTTATCTTTATATTTCGGAAAATTGTAAGTAAGTAAGTACCTACGTTTTAACGGAAAAATATAGTGCCAGAAACTGATTTAAAGTGCAATAAAAAACAATACAAAAAGCACATCATTTTATATAGCAAAACGATACATTTTTATTAATAGATATAGAATTGAGTAGAGACAGAAAAAATATGTATAGAACATAAGCTTTCTATCTATGTATATATAAGAACACTTAATAGAAAAATAAAATTCAAATACAAATACACATATATAAAATGAACCATTAAACATGTGCATAATATTTACAATTGTGCATACATATTCACAGATGCATCTCAGTCGGGAATTGTACTGATTAATGAACGTTTTACGTTAGATCTGACATGGATAAACTATTGATGCTTTAAAATGCGCACGTTTCATTTGTCTATATGGCCATATTATAATCTATCGATTTTGAGAGCACATTTAGTATGAGGTGTTAGAAATTTTCAACTGCAATATGTGAATAAATGCAACGTGTGATGGATTGCATTTTTATTGAATGCAATTGACGTGTATATACTATATATTCATGTACGATATACGAGGGTTGAACAAAATGTTCATTTGATATGAAAACGAATAACTGACAAAAATTGAAATTTATAATGATTCTAATAAAGTGTAGGTGGATAGATACTTCTGACTTTAAGCTTTAAGCCTACTGAGTTGTTACGAATGTACATATGTCACGAAAAATAATATACAGATATTTTTTTTTAACAAAAATATTTCAGTTCGATATTACAATCCTTCACTTTCACAATATACGTTTTGTACACATAGTATAAACTCAATTACTGAGAATATTAAGAAACTCACCATTAATACTTATTTCTTACAAAACAAAGAAAAATAAACTTAAAGTCGAGTGGTTTTTTTTCATAGGAAAAATGCACTATTAGCTGTTTTTCTTTGGTCACAATTATCTGATAATTCTCAGTTTGACATCTCACTTAGATCATTTATCTTCTTCTTGTTACTAACTGAGCAAACAAACTGAAAGAAATGGACTGATACTTTTATTCTCAGTTGATTGCCCTTTTGAAAAGAAATAATTAAAAATATTTATATTTATTTACAAATTAATTTTTAAATTAATTATTAATCCAAATAAGCTATGTATATCCAAAAATTTACGAAGTATGAACACGATAATTGTCAAAATTGTGTCTTTTTTCTGATTCTCAATTGCTCACATCAATTAAAGTCTCGTACGCAGTTCTAAAGAAATTCCGTTTCTCATATAAAATACATGTATAAAAAATGAACAAAATTCCGTAACATGAATTTTCAGTTAACTTTTCATTTTAGTGGTACGCAGTTCGATTGGAAAACATTTGGTAAAATGAAACATCTGCTAATGTCCACTAGATGTCTCTAGGGGAGAGTGGAGATTTTTTTTCCTTTTCATTCGAAACGGAATAAATGCATAGTCATTTATTCCGTGTCGTGGTTTGGTAATTTTGACAGTTCTCTTCTTGTGTGAAATTCTTTTCAATTTATGCAGTACATAAAAACAAATATTGTGAAATAATAAATAATGTCCTCACTTTATAAAAACTTTTAAAAACAATTATGAAATAAACGTAAATAAACTGAACTGTCAAATTGATTTCTCCACGATACGTACGATTATTTCTACACTATTCTACAGAAATTTTTTCCGTGTAGAAATAAATGGTAAAATCAGAAACCGGAATTTCTTTAGAACTGCGTACTGAGCATAAGCAAAAATATTTTTCTTCAGATAGATTACTTAAATCTCACTTCATTGCTGCTGCCACCTATAACAGAATAGAAAAAACACCGACCAAAGAAACGCATTGCTCAATTGAGAACTGAGAAGATAATTGTGACCAAAGAAAAACAGCTAATGTAATAGTGAACAGCTAATTATTGCACCAAAGAGTGAATTTGAATATCATTAATGATTTTATTTTCTAACAGCGTCCGATATTCGCTGTAATCATTTTGTAGAATTTTTAAGACATTTGTAATTTTATGAAACTTTCTTGCATCGAGTATTAGACAGAATACTTCCCATTTAATTTTTATATTACTTATGTATATCTGCTTTGAGTGGATGAGCATATTAAGACTATACAAGGATGCTTGTAAAAATTCTATTCAACTTTTACGATAAAAGTTAACCGAAATCTCGCTGCTGTTGTTCACCTATTGACTTACCTTCTTCATAAATTGAAAAATATCGTTTCGCTTCATCATTCCGAAATGATAACGATACACACACAAATTCTATGTGATTCAGAGTTCATTACTTATTTAATGCATAGTGGAAAAAATAGAATTAGGTTATTGCATCAATAAAAAAATAAATCTGAAATGATTTCCAGCAATTCAGTGAATTATAGTTATGTTCAGTAAAAGTATAAAATTCAGTACAATAAACTGTGCATTTTTTATTTGAGTGTTTATGTGTTGGTTTCGAATCGGGTAATCAATTTAAATTAAAATTTTTCAGAATTTTGTATGTCTCACGTGCATGGATTATCTGTAGTGATTGAGTGCGAAATATTCAAGTTATTTAATAATTTGCTGCGTTTCGTATGCATTATGCTGTTGTATAATTTTAAATTTGAGCTTAAAATGAAAAAGTATAATATTTGCAATAAGAATTCCTTTGTAGTCTAGACGCTAATTTAAAGTTTTGGTGTCAATGTAAAAAAATTGTACGCAATTTATGTATATGTCAGTGTGTAATATGCAAAAAATATTCTCTATGTAAGTTTTTGTTAGAATCAGATTTAAATTTTGAATAGAATGATATGTTACTAATTGTCAGCCTTTCCTTAAGAAATAAGATTTTTAGAATTTTCAAAACAAAACATTACAAAATACTTATCACCATTTACATACTTATGTTCATTAGTCAAGTGTGGAATCCTATCAAAAACGTTAAACTGCTTTATGTTATCGAAACAAAAACGTTCAAAAAGCAAAAAAAAAAAAACAAAAAAAAAACCTAATCCTTTTTCCTTTTGAATATTATAAGGATAAAATAATATTAATGAAGAAAATACTAAAACAAATTCTTTCTCTACAAATGAAAATCTGCTTTAAATTTTTTATTGTTAACGAAAATACCTTTCATATTAAATTGAAAGTATCAAAAGCACATATGTACTAAGGTATCAATCTTCCATCTATCAAAGACTTACATGAATACATACATAATGTATAAGTATATTCTAGATTCGTACATGAATGTCACATCACGTCAATTTTTTTAACATTTTATTTCAATTTGGATTGCTAGTGCTGCAGCTACTGCTGATATCTTGCTGATGTTGTTGCCGCTTGGAAAAAATTGTAAACAAGAGGTGCGCTTTTTATTCTTTTCGTTTTTTAAAAAATATTTCATATTTTCTTTTTATTTTTTTCTTCATTTGTTTTTTCATTTTCATTTTTCAATTTAATTCATTCAGTTCCTTTGAGAATTTCGCGTGCGTATTCTTCCGGGATTTAAATTTTACATCAGCTCAACAGCGCTTTTCCACATTGAATTAAGAATATAGACACATAACGTAAGCAACAGCAGAAACTATAGGAGTAGGACTATATATGTATATGAGAGATGAGAATGATTTGAATTCATTTTTTTCTTCTTCTATTTCTTGACTGTTGACATTTTCTGAGTTCAGTATAATATGACAGTGATGATGAAAATGAGGATGGAGTTTTTGTTTCAATGGCTTCAAGCAAAAAAGAAAAAAAAAAGAAAAAAAAGACAGAAAGATATTTAGGGGTTTTTCGATTTGACTTTAATTTAAAATTGCCGTGTGGTATAAGGCAAGGCACGTTACGTTTCCAATGATGTATGTATGGAATATATAAGTACAATCTTAATGCCTACCTATATGTACACATATAACAGGTAAACATTGAAAAGAAAATAATGAAAAAAATTACGAATGTATATAAAAAATATAACAAATAAAAAATAAAGAGGGAAATTTCATTTATGAAAAATGAAAATTGTTTTTTGAGTTGCTTAGAAGATAAAATTCAAATGCAGTAGGTACCTACCTATAGATACATTATATTTAGCAGTATAAAAAATAGATTTCAAGGAGAATTACCGTTAAAAATAATGTACTGAGAATTTATATTTTAATAGGTGTTTGAGTGCTTAGAAGCTTAGATATAATAAAATCGATATTAAAATGATAATACGTTTGGGAAATGATAAAAGACTGAACATTTCTAGATAGGAAATTCTGACATTTTGGAGATTGCGAATTTTCTAGACATATTTTTTAATTTACAAAATGATTTTATGGAGATAATTATCTTTAAAATTTAGCTTTATGTGGTATCTAACTCGGATCGGTGCGGCTTAGTGGGTAGAGTAATTTGCAAGTGATCTCGAAGCTGCGGATTCGGTTTCCGTCAAAGGCTTGAGTAAGAAAAATAATTTTTTATTTTCGTTACCTATTTCCAACTTTTTAATTACTGCTATTAATTTCACTCATTTTTTCAAAACTCAGCTCACATAAAGACAAATTAAAACACCGGTGTTCAGTGAGATCTGTGTCTAAAACACAATTCGTGGTTGTTAAAAGAGATGTAAGTATACCACAATATTCTTCAGAATAAGTTGATAAGAAATATTATACTAAAAAAACTTTCACAACGATTGAAAGAATCTATTGTTCGGTTAAGGTGGTAATGGAAAAGAATGAACGATTAAAGCTATAACCTAAATGGACGTGACGAAACGAAACGAAACGATACTTACGATAGTACTGTGGTACGTAGAACTATCTAAATGGACGTGTTCTTACGTTTGTTCAATTTCGAGAAGTTTAAATGTCAAATAGACGAAGCGAGACGAAACGGATAGTGCCGTAGCGGTCGTACATTTTATCGTTTCTACTCGTTTCATAAACATTTCTATTCGCTTCTACTCAATTCAATACTCATACACAATTTTACTCGTTTCGAATCGTTTCTATTTAGGGCAAATTGTTAAACTAACGAAACGAGTATTTACGTTCGTTCAATTTCTTTCGTCCTGTCACGTCTATTTAGGGTTTTGCTTGAGGCTGTCATAAGAAGGAGCATCTCTTCGGAATTGGCTTTGGCATTACATAAAAACTGACAAGAGATCATTAGATAAAAGTGATATCAATCGAACATTTTTTCAATGTACAATTTAAAATATATGTTTGTGTGTATGTGCAAATTACTAACTTTCTGTGGTATATAACTGGCACGAAAAGTTTTCAAAATGATGGTATTGCTGTTTTCAACTAGCACGAAAATAAAAAATAGTGAGTAAAAGAAAAAAATAGAATCACAATAGTTTCTCCTTCCGTCGACTATATACGTTATTGATTTAATGAAGTAACTGTTTGGAATGTACTTACTTGAAGTACTTTTGATATATTTTTTTTAATATCCTTTTTCTTTATATTTTTGTTTAACTTTAAGTTTACTTTGTTGGTTTTAATTTTGTTTGATTCGCTTCGTTATATTTTGGAAAATAAATACAATCAAAAATAATGATAAAAGAACTTTAACTTGTGTTTAACTAAGTTTGTGTATTATACGAGTATGTACAGCACATATTTACTGTATACAACGATACAAGGATTTTCATAATGAAATCAACTTTGAGAAAATAAAATGACGATGTAGAACAAAAACAGCAATAAAAAGAGAGTATGTAATGGTATTCGAGAATATACGAATGTAATGTTCGTATATTCGTATAATACAGAAGTATAATGTAGAGTTTTTTTTTTCTTTTAGAAGATGAATAAATGATTGTGGTAATTTTATGTATTTTTCTTCGAACGAAGAATAAAAATCAAATTATCCTTAACGAATATTAGAAAATGGAAAACTGCTTTAATATCGTTACATCGAACGAATTTATAAATAGAAAGCATTACGTTGATTTGGGTGGGATCCTTTTTGTATTTAAGGTCGTTTTCGAACCTATCATATTTCGTACTAAACATTAGCTTTGCGCCCATAAAATTTTTTTTCAAAAATATCCATACAATGTTGAGTATGTGTTCGAAATCAATAACAAAAATTTCAAGTATAGTCGTAGGATGGAAAATGTTTGTCAAATAATTCTGAAAATCAAGTGGTCTATATAGAAACATATTTAAACATACTTCACGCATAAATTAGGTCCATCCCCCCGATTCTGAAGTTATGACTAGTCATAGATCACAGTTGCTTGTGACTATTTTTATGATATTTAAGTTGTGTCTTTTATTATGACTAATCAGCTGTTTCGTATTCTGATATCAAAGTCACAAGCATAGTCACAAATTTTCTTCGAACTCTGTGTAGACTTGTTAACTGCTATGAAAATATTAAACATCAAACAATTTGCATTCTGATAGTTGAAAAAAATAATATATTAATAAATATAAAAAAAAGTGAGTACGATGGAAAATTTTGAAAGTAAGTAGCTACCATTATATAAAAAAAAATAACAAAAAAAAATTACAATCGAGTAAAATGTAAACAATGCAATAAACTACACTTTTACTTTTTTTCTTTTTCTTCTAAAAGAAGACATAATAATAACAAAAATTCTTCCATAATTTACAAAAAAAAATTGTAAACGCTCACTTCACTTGCTCTGAAACTCACAATTTATAACTACTGTGACCTGCTATTTTGATGATCACAACTAGTGATTCATTTCTTAAATGTCAAAATTGTGACTTTAACTCAGAATACGAAAAGTCACAAAAAATGTAAAAAAGTCACAACTTGTGACTCTCCATTATAATTGTGACTTGTGACTTGTCAGTGATTATTTTCAGAATAGGGGGGCATGTCTAGTATTGTCAAAAGAAAAAGTGTAAGTGTTAGTGGAAAGTATGATACATGATACGTTCGAAAACATCCTTAATATACATGTGAGTATGTATAAGAGTATGTACAGAGTATAAAGAGAAAGTTTTTCTCAAGAAATTAGAATAATTCTTATTCAATGCCAATTTTCTTGCATTTACAAATTTTTATCATTTTTAGCATGAAAATTGAAGATGAAGAGTATACTGAATAGCAAATATAAAAGAAAAAGAAAAAACATGTTCTTGACCAGAGCAACTTTGATAAAGCAAAATGCTAGTAAATTTTCCTCATGTATACAACATGAGACTTATTCATATTCTGAAGTTAACCTACACTCTGATATTAAATTTTATATCTTTCTTCATATAAAAGTAAGTTTATATATTATGTACATATATTTTATTAGATTCATTTTTAAATACATATACATATATGTATGTATGTTTTTATTTAAGTATTCTTCTTTTTCTTCTATTCTTCGCTATTAAAAACTACTTTGAAAATTTATAATTATATATATACAGACTTCAGCTTGTCCTCATCTCTAAAAATACGTATACATCTCATCATGCATGAATATGCATACATGTATATGAATATGGATGTACTTTGTAAGACACACATGATAAAAACATATAATTTGTATGCGAATAGGACTCTAAAAAAAATATATATAAAAAAGAAATTATGTGTAGGCGAATATAAACATACACATACTATAATTTTAATTTAACTACATAAACATGAATATATATATGTATATGTATGTACCTAGAAAACAATCGATTGAGGTTAATCGAATTAATTAGTCGGTTAATAGATGATGATAATTCAAAATAAAATATATCATTAGAATAATTGAATAGAAAAACTGTGTTGGAGATGCATATAAAAAGAAGGTCAGAAAATAGAAGTAGAAAATTCAGAGTGGAGTAGTGACAGAATATATACTATACATCAAATAATGGGGATATTGAAAAAGAGAAATCTAAATAATTTAATGTACATTATGTACATACAAGTAAATTTAAGATGCAAGTGGCTTAGTTTTCTATTCACGTATATATACGGGGTGTTACTACGTATTACAATTTTGTGAAATAAGAATTAGAAGAATATAAAAGGAAAAATGCATTTTGGGTTCAATGTTAAAGATTTTATAGTTGAGATTTCTTTTATAGGGGTGTTATGTATTACGTTGAAAAAGTTTTTCACTCTTACTGTAATTGGATTAGCCGCAGAATAAATTTGATTTAGAAGTGGACGTGCATAGTAATTTATTACATCTACATTAGGTAATCACATACATACTTATGTAATAGATTGGTTTTCAGCATACGCGGTTATCACCAGTAAAACTTTAAACTTTTTTTTTTTTTAACAAATTAGTACGTACAGGCAATTTAAATGGAATCATTTATTATCCAGTTCCTCTATAAATTATGCTGCTGTTATACTCGTTTTTTGTTGTTTTATTTTTCTACTTATGACGAAATAAAAGTATATAATTTTACACAATATGTGCGCATAATGTATGTGGGTAAGCCAACCGTTTACGTTTTACTGAAAAGTTTACCGACAATAATCCGTTTGTGATGACATATTATAACGTTAAACTTGCTTTAAACTCATTTAATTTTGACGACATTTTTCAGAAATTATAGATAATGACTTTTTGCTTTGAATTTATTCGGGTTGAATTTTTTATTTCTTTATTTTTTTTTATTGACTTTATGACTGATTTCGATTAATATATGCTGTCCGTACTAAAACATAGTTCAGTGTGTATATCTATATATTTATTCGTATACAATAAGTATAAACACAGGGTATTTCCATTCTAAGAGTACTACTAGGTATATTATGATATTATGAGTATTCTTCAAAGTATTTCACAAGCAAAATTTTCTCATGACCCTATTTTCCAGGCTAGAGAGCACTGAAAATTTAATGTTTTGTACAAGATCTTCTAACAGAAAATCATATATAACTTTTTGTAGATCCTAAGTAACATCGTTTTATGTTCTATAGCTAATATGTTAGGAAACAAAATTAGTTTTCTGTCGATATACTATACGGAATGTAATTAAGAATTTTTTATTTAAACAAAAAGAAATCCTAAAGCTAGAAATTATGTTAGTTTTTTTTTTAAAACATTTCGATTAAAAAACGTTGATACAAATTGAAATATTTTTTTTGTATGCAAACATTTTTTTACGCCCTCTATCTCGAGAAAGGAGCATTACAACAAAAAATATATATTAAATAAAAATCAAAAATTAAACGTCATCATTAAGTTAGCGCTTCTAAACACTACAACTTTTGTGTAGAACATATTTTGGAATATTTCGGTTTAAATGAGATATTTATGTGTTTTGCAGATAAAAAAAAAACTCACCCTGTATATTTGTAAGTACATACTTGATCTGAACTATGCCAGTTCTTGGTACTCAATTTCTATATGAGTTCATAGTGAAGCTATTCGCTTTTTTTTCCGTTCATTTAGAAGTGGAAAAAAGCAGCCAATATTATCCCATCTGCAGTAAGATGATAAACATACATATACTCAATATACTCATATACATATGCGTTTATATATAAAGGATTATGGGTTAATATTACCTTCTTCAATCATAAAATTTTATATGAAATATAATATCCGGAATATGAGGATATTACATGTACATATATGTATGTACAAGTGTATAGTTCTACATTATATTTTTATTATGTAACTGAATGTAATAATGATAATTTTTTGAATATTTGTACGTATGTATGTATGTATTCCAAAAGGCAAATATGTATGAAAACTTTTTGAATGACAGGAAGAAAGTACCAAGAGAGAATGAGAGGATAAGAAAAAAAAATAACAATTTTTTATCAATATTTCGGTCACATTTTTATGTATACATTAGTACATAGATAATATTTCAAGTAGCTGGAAAATGAACAAAAGGAAAAACCAAATGCTGGAAAAAAAAATTCAGATGATTGACAAGAAAATGGGAAAATTGAAAATTCAGTTTTTATTATTTTTTGTTGTTGTATTTTTTTCCACAAAAAGTTTAAAATACATATGAATATTTTTAAGAAGTACCTTTGTTCAAAATATCTGACATCGGATTTAATTAATTTGCACGTTACTTTAAACTTTATGTCTAGATTAGACTACATATACATAATTATCATTATATGAAGACCGACAGTTTTGACTTAATTAATTCTTGAATTGATAATAATCGGTGTATTTGACATATGTGGATTTAAAAACTGAAAAATCATTTTTTGAAATTCATGATTGATGATGACGAATCACAAAATAGCAAGATTCCCAAAATTTATTGTTGGAAGTAGATATTCTGATGTATTTTTGATATTGCGTAATTTTTTTTTTTTTTACTGCTACCCCTCGAGGGAGCATAGTGCCTCCACGAACGTTCTCCATCTTACTCTGTTAGTATAGCTATTACTTTCAGATCTTCCCATGACTTGTTCGTCCTCTCTACCTCATTTAGAAATGTACGCCTCCATGTCTGTCTTGGTCTAACTCTCCCTCTTTTTTCCTTGAGGATTCCATTCTAGCGCGTTTCTTACTATGCTGTTCCGTGGTTTCCTTAATGTGTGACCAAGCCACGACCATTTTCTTTTCGTAATCTGTGTACGAATACTGTGCTGGTCACACATAGTCCACAAGTCTTCATTTCTTATTATTTTGGGCCAGTATATGTTGCATATTGCTCGCAAGCATTTGTTGACGTACGTATATATATCTGGAGTTTGTGTATATTTTGCGTGGTGGTTTTCCATGTTCTACATCCATACAGCAGGATCGATATCACATACGCTTTGAAGATTGTTAGCTTTGTTTTTCTTGTTAGCATTCTATTTTTCCATATCTTGAGCAATCTTCCATAGGTGCTTCTGAGTTTGTCAATTCTGGCGCTGATATCTTCTTCTGTACCTCTGTAGGAGAGACTATACTGCCGAGGTAACAGATATTGCGTAATTAGTTAGAATTAATTTCAATTAGAATCTTTTATTCTTTTCTTATTCTTTTAGTGTAGACTATCCATAATTTCAACTCTCTTTTTTCAAAAATTGCATACTGACAGGGATTATTATTATTAAATTGGTAATGGATTCAATTGGTTAAGAACTTCAAAAAATGTCAGTAGAATAGTTTGTATTCATGTGCATGGCCAAACTTATATAAACAAACTCATAGTAGTTCTCACAAACAAACTCACATCTCCTGATAATCTACATAATGTATGCATATTGAAAGATATTAATTTGCCTTTTTTTCATTTTCAATAAAACTCTGATGCCATCAAAACAATTTAAGATATTTTTTTCTTTTCCAAATTAATGTACCTAATAATTTTTCGTAACATCTGTGTAAATGTTTGCAAATTTATTAACAATGTCTTTATATATTTTTTATTAGCGAATTCGAATTACCAATCGAAACATTCGTACACAATATACATATATGATTGGATACATATTATATGTACTATGTACACAGAATTGTACACACATAAGTTTTCTCATAAAAGGATAAATGGATTGATCAAATCGATATTACAAATGGATGAACTACACATACATACAAACGTATTGTTCATTTTGTTTGTAAAATCATTCAGAATCCTTATAAAAATTGTTCATAAATTCTTTATGATTGACCCGTTTTTTTTCCTGCAAATACATTTATCTACTACATATCCGAGCATAAATATTGCACAATGTACACAGAAAAAAAAATATATAAAAATAAATAAAGTGAAAATATGAAAGCTATGCAATAGTAAATATCTTTTTAATATTTATTTATTTATTTTTATAGATTTTTGTAGAATGCAATATATACACACACACATGCTGCATGAGAAAATATTCAACATTAAATGTATGATTCTACATAAGGATGCACATGTGATATAGTGAGATGAGAAAAATAAAACGAAGAAGGAAAAGAAATTTTTTTCTCTTGACTTAAGAAAACAAACAAATTTTATGACCTTTCATTTTGAATATTTTATTTTTTGAATTTTTTTAGTTTTTTTTTTTGTTGTAGTTGTAGCACATTGAAATTCTTTTGCTCTTCTAAAAATAATGTATATTGACAAATGAAAAATATTTTACTTCACACAGTTTATTTGAATTTATTTCTATTTGTTTTTTTTTTCGTTTTAAAATAATGGCAATAATAAGTTTGTGAATGATTCAGTTTTTTTTTTGGAATTTTGTTTTGAAATTGAAACTATAATAATTTTTGTCGTTTGTCTTTTAAAATTTGTGGAAATACGTATTGAAAAATCTCTGGTAATCATTTGGTATATGAGTATTTGGTTCGAATGTTAAATAGTATAGCTTTAATTCATTTATAATTTCTGGTTTACATTGAAATTTATCAAACGAATTTTTCAATACATCAAGTCTATCTAGAATTTTCATAAATTTTTAGTGGAGAAATCAAGATTGATAAAATCCAGCAAAATCTTGTTATCGAGAAGTTTGTGTAAATAATTCCTTGCTAGAGAAGGGCTTGATGGCTCAGTGGTAGGTCAGATTACCGTTGATCTCGATGTTGTTGAACTTAGAAATTTTCTTGACTAATAATTTTATAATTCTATGAAAGGTCAATGTATTTAAAACTCACGTAAAACACATCTGCAATTTTTAATGAAATTCAGTACATAAGAGCTGATCGATTATCAATAAAACACATTTCAATATTTTACAATCAATCAACGCGCTTTTACTTTGACCGATTCCTTTTTCCAACTTTTTGTCTAGAATTAGCGACACTTAATTTTACCTATATTTCAATCACAATTTTTCTTACAAAAATATAATTAGAGAGATCTAGTACCTAATTCTGCATTCCTTTATTGTTAAATCTAATCAAGAATTAGAGACACCTATAACTCTGCAATCAGTTTCAACATAACACTCGACATTGTGGGTTAAATTCCCATCAAACGAGAAAGTAAGAAAAATAATTTTTTAATTTTTCGTTGCTTTTCTCCAACTATTATTAATTGATAAGTTTACTCAACTTTACAGAGAAAAAAAAGAGCTTAGAAATGTTCATTACATTCGAGTCTCGAGTCAACTTTCTGTTAGTAAATGATAAGTAACTCAAATATTATTATGTCATTCTATAAAAAAAAGAGATCAGTCTAAGCTCTATCACGTGAAAGAGTTTGCCTCTCTATCAGGTGATTTGCAATCAACCTAAAACTGATGGGTAATACTTAATTTCAGAAATCTTTGAAGAAAACTTCTTTTCGTGCCAAAGTAGATCTATCACATCTCCTTCATTTCCACGCACAGGAAACTTTATAGCGCTATCCTTTTTCCACCTGCACTTTCAAGCTTCTAGCAAAGATTACATCAGATTGAGATTGAGATTAGTTTCTATATCGAATCTCACGCTGGCAACAGCGAAAGTTTTTAATGTTTCAATGTAAATAAATTTGGAATTCATAGTTATTACTGGTAGAGAATATTCATCGAATAAATTCTCAGTGTAAAAAACGACTATTATTCAAAATGTCCTGTCTCAGTTAAATACTTAACTACCATATTATACCTACATCCAAATGATTACCATATTCATTTATCAAAAATGTATGCCACAACATCTCCTCCAATTTGCATATCTATACATTTTTCGTTATATAATTGCACATAATTACGTATACGGGATACTGTATGTACACATTGTGTAAACATATGCAGGTATTATCTAAAGTTATGATTTATTTTCAAATTACTATAAATTTCAATTTCGAATTCATTACATTTTGTTTAATTTTGTTTTGTTTTCCCTTGTTTTGTATCTTTATGAAATTAATTTCCGAGCTAAAAATCCATTCACCTACTTTTATTACAAAGCAACAACAACAAATTAAAGTGTACTTTTGTTTCTGTTTTTTTTTTTTTGTTACCGCGTTTAAAATAGTATGAAATGAACGCGTTCACAATATGTAAATAGTACATTTGTAAATGACATACATATGTATACTATGGTATTTAAATTATATCCATTTCCTTTATAATCCATTTAATTTAATGGATTTTATACAGTTATTAATGTAATGTTTCATATGTAGGTGGCTAAATTTTTTTCATTCATTATCCTTACGTATATAGGTACGCATGCATGATACAGTGCATACCATAAAAGAATGACCTTCTGGATATTAATTTAAACGTGACGTCGTAAATGTTTTAAAAGGCAAAACAATTGAAATATAGAAGAATTAAATTGCATAACAATCTAGCGTAGATTAATTAGAGAAGTCATGAGATTTTCAAATTTTATTAACAATTCAGAGTAGATTGCAGTATACTATTATACATATAATATATTGGTCGGTATAAACATGCGTTTTCAATATCTGTAACTTTCGCTATTACCAGCGTGAGATTAGAAATATAACTTAATCTCAATATCAATCTGATGCAATTTTTGATGGAAGGTGAAGGAAGAAAAAAGGATAGTGCTATACAATTTCTTGTGTGAATATGTGAAGGAGATATGTGATTTACATTACGCTTTAAAATTACAAAAGTACGAGTAGAATTATAAATTTCTGGTTTTTACAAAATATTAATTAAATTTTTTTGCGGAAATTCTGATTAAATTACCTATAGCGGTACACTATGTATCATACAATATTTTTGATATAACTCTAAAATTTTTTCATAATATGTACTTTTAAAAGTATCATTATAGAAAAAAAAAATGCATACTACCGGCCTACCAGTAGTGTAAAAAAAGGTTGTGAATATGTTTGAAATAAAAATATATTGAAAAGGTATATCTATTTTCAGAAATCGAAGTCAGTACAGGCAAGATAGGCATGCTTTTCTATATTCTTTCACATTGCGTTTGTATAAATCTGTCTCGTGTGTGGGGGTGATCAGATCTAAATTTAAATCCGAGGGATTGCAAACTGCCAGTTTGCAAAAAACATTTTTTTTAGATTTTACAAAAAAACAGGTAATTTTGTGACATTTTGGGAAATTTTATGAAATATGTTCATTTCTTTACAAAATAACATATAATAACAAGCTGATTTGAATAATATGATAGCAATTTGCATTGTAAATAATTTTCTTTCTTATTCTAAGAAAAGACAAAACAAAAACTAAAATTCAGAATGTAACGGCAACGTAACGAAATCATTAACAAGTACATAAAGGAAACAAAATAGAAGAAAATGGACAAATAAACAAATATGAAAATGAATGTATGTACGTATGTATACAAAATTTAATATCAAATTGATACTGAACACATAATTTTATAAATAAAATTAAAAATACTGAATATGGTTTAATCATAAATTCACATTTTTTTTATAAATTTAAGCAATACTCCCAGTAACAACGGCAACCCTGAATTATCATCATTTTCTTTTATGCCCATCTTCCCGCTGACACGAATCAATCAACATTTTATACTTTGAGTAGACATCGGCTGCGCAACGACTTCATATTTTATAGTTCGGTTTTTTATTTTTCATATAAGCAAAATGGCGTTAACTGAATAAATCAGTAGCCTTCACGCTGTGTGATAGGCAACATCAAAGGGAAGGGTGTATTTCTTTTTTCAAAAAAAAACAGGATGATTCATTATTAGAAATGAAAAAATCAGCAAACAAAAATTAAAATTTCTCTTAAAAACCGAACATTTTTATGATATTTTCAAATAATGCTACTTTTTTATCAAATATAAATTTACAGGAATGTGAAATTTGTAAAGAATCTCCCTTTTAAGAATTATTTGTGAACAAAATTATAAAATTATTTCTGCACAATTTGGAACATCCTGTTAACATATTTTAAAAAGTACCTTCTTCAGGGTTGGCAGAGATATATTATTCAGAATTTCCTACAAAATATTATATGTGAAGTTATCAGAAACTCATCGGGTAACTATTTCCATAAGCACAATACTGACTTCGATTTCTGAAAATAGTATAGTTGCAGAAATTTATAAAAATATAGTAAATTATTTAATTTAACAACTTTTATAAAAACAAAAACTTTTAATTTTTCATTCATCCATTTAGAAACAAAACAACTAAAAAATTGAAAAATATTCATTTAAAATTTGTATGGTATACCCACTCGTATACATAAACGCGAAATACCTGCCATTATACACATAATACACGAATCATATTCTCATGGATTCTTGTTGTTATTAATATTAATACTATATTTTCCTATCTTTTACTTTGCATTTTTATTTTTTTTTTTCAATTTTTGTTTATTTGTTGTTGTTTGAAATGAAAAAAAAAAAAATATGACCCTCAAGGAATATGAAAATTATATAAATGAAAAAAATATGATAAAAAACATTTAAAATAAAATGGCAAACGAAATACATATAAGCCCGTGTATGTACACATAAGTATTTTGCGTAAATTATTATCAGCTAGCTATAGATGTACATTATTTGAAATTAGAAAAAAAATTAAAATGAAAGAGCATCCTTATTTTCACTCTTGGTCTTTTTTAGGAATAGAAATCACTTCGTAGATACTATATAGTTGTATGTAAGGATGGAGATATAAGTGTATGTATAAGCTTAATAGGTACTGAGTGAATGCAAAATTTCTCATGTATACTCGTACATATAAAGTAAACTGACCCACTTTATAATTGAAAATTTAAACAATAAATATAACAAAAATTATTATAATTTTTTTTTTTTTTTCTAAGAAATTGCTTTGAATAAATTTTATATCAAAACACTCGTATGCCAACTTTGAAATACTTATTTTAAGTTTAAATAAAGAATAAAGAATTAGAGCAAATGAAAAAATGTGAGATAAAAAAAAAAAATACAACAGGATAAAGATTTTTTTTTGATATGAAATAAAATTTAACAAAAAAAAAAAAAAAATAGTGAATGATACTGAAAAAAATTAAAAGTTGAAGAAAAAATGTATGAGAAATAAACTAAATGCCTTTAAGGAATGAAAATAAAAATATTTTTTTATTTGACAAAACAGGAAGAAAAGTGAGAAAAAGTTGTTTTAGTATATTTGCGCTGGAGAAAGTTTTTGTTTGATAAATTTTTTTAAAATTCTTGAAATTATGTAATTCAATGATAAAAGGGAATCCGAAAGTTTTTCAACCGAAATACTAAAGTTTTTTTTTTTTTTTTTTTTTTTTTTTTAAATAAAATTTGTACAAATGATGATGTAGATAAAATCGTATGTAAATGTATACCAGTGGTAGCAGTAATTTCTTCCACAAATCTTTGCCATTTTAATTTATTATGGATAATTTCTTTATTTCTACAAATGTCGACTATTATACATACTTTATATTATTTTTAGAGCAAATTATGAATAAATTTATCAATAGCACTGTACACACTATACTTTCCTTCCTTCAATATCTCAATTTCACAGCTTCAATTTAGATTCAAATATGTATGTTATTATACACAGAGGTTTTACCATCGATCTACCACCTACCGCAATTCATCAGTTATCAGGACTTTTACAGTATTGACTCAATCCAGTTTTCAATTAAAAATATTCTTGTCATATAAGCAGGTTACATCGTATTATATGGTATGATTATGCAGTTAGCAAAACAACTTTTTTTTTGAATATTTTATAAATTTAAAAGCGATAAATTAATATATCAAACATAAATTCTCCCACAAGTGTATATAAAGGAAATAGTTTTTCCATTTTATCAAATATCTGAAAATCCTAAAAAGATTTTTATTAGAATTTTATTATTTCACATAATTCCTTAATACATTAAGACAAAACTTCATATAAACTGACATAATTACATACATACATATGTATATACCCTTGCATGCATGAACATGAAAATTCTCTGATAAAATTCCTATTAACATAATTTATCCTTATTCGAATCCACACGATAACGATATAGCTACCCATCATATATGTGTGATATGTATTACACTAATTTACCAATATAGACTTAAACTATTCTAAATGTACATACATAATGTATATGTATGTGCATGTAATATGCAATCCAAATTCCTAACCTCCTTAATAATCACAGAATATTTAGCTATAGACATTATTTTTTTTTTTTAGATAGCTTTTAATCAGTTGAGGAGATCATTCATATTTTACATACATAATAATATGTATAATGTAAATGTGTATGAGTGAATATATACACATTCATATGATGTATGGTTTTATGTGTTTCATAACATATAGCCCGTTGTCGACTATCGATATGCAAATAATGACCCAATAAAGTAGCGTGAATTTTTATGCTCCCAATCTTTTGTTTCATCATTTCTACTTTGTTGGTCTTTTCCTCTCTTGATCCTATTCATTTCCTCTTAATACATGATTATCCAATTTTTTTTTTATATTTAAAATGAAAGAAAAAAATTCAACATTATCAGGATTAGAATTAATATATGACGAAAAACTTCTGAATACCATACAAACATTAAGTACATACATTCATTTTAAAAATAGGGTTTTCAAAATGGCGTTTACGGCTGTGAAGATGGTGGGTGCGCAGACGGTAATGGTAGGATGTGACAGTCGTGGTGTAAAGTAAATGCGAATGTAAGTAAAGTAGGTGAATGCGAGAGTTATTTTTTCTTTTTATGTTTTTGATTAGGTACATAATATATATGGGCATTTTATGTAAATTCATGCATGCATGCATATCTAGTATGTATATAGCCACTTAATTGAGGAGATTTCAATCTCAGCAACTCATATACACTACTCCTTTATATGTATACATTTTATTTGAGGCATTGTAAAGGGTGAAGGTACAGTTTACTGTAACAGTTTTTCATTTGACTTTTTTTTTTTTTTTGGTTTGTGTCCCAAGTGAAGGATATTTACTTTGTTCTTACATTTCAATTTCACTTAACATGTTATATAAATGTAATCACAGTTAATTTGAAAACAAAAGTACCTATCTCTATGTATATGTACGTTTATTACGATACCAACCAGTCGTGTACGAGTATATGAGAAATATCATAAATAATTACATATTAAAAAATTTAGATTATGAAAAGAGTACATATTACAAAATTGCGTGAAATTACAGTTTTACATGTATGCTTCCACTGCTTTCTTTTTCTTTGTTTTATAATTTGAAAGAGGAAAACATCAAAGATGTGAGCGAAAATTATTACAATAGCGGTTTGTGATTTACATATATGAAAAATATACAGTGCTACAAAAATTAGAAAAATTGGGACAAAATTGATTATATAGTTAGAACGAAATGGTTATGATTATGAAAAGTTCCAATTTTGTGTGAATGTGATATGAAAAATGAGGTTTATGATTGTTATTATTTCTTTCTCTTTAATTCGTTTATCGTTCTTGTGAAAATGGTAATTTTGTAATAATTTTGATTCCACTAAAGTAGGCTAAATGTACATAATGTATGGATGGATATGGGTAATGAATGATTACATACATGCTCTTCTACAAAACCTACACTTACTACATACGAGATAATTTGTCTGTGAAAACACAAAAAGGCAAATAACTATAAGAGATTGAAAAATGGCAGTTGTTAGTTTGAGGATATAGGGGGACAGCACGTATTTACTAATCTGAGTACTCAGCTGAGATGTATGTAGCTACCTATTGTAGTTTATGTGTACACTGCTCTGCCGCATTAGAGAAATTTCTGAATATGTAAAGCTCATAGTAGTGTTCTAATATTCCATGCTACAAATCTTGTCCGTTTGCCGAAAATTTTTATTCGGTTTCGAGGCTTTCTGAGTTTTTTGTGCAACTTTTAGGATTTCCCTTGGCGGCTTGCAGGTCTACAAAAGCCCTATGGATTCATCCGTTCTGTCTCTTTGTTTTCTATGGGGTCTGATTACCCTATCTCCAATAAAGGTTAATAGCACCACCACAAAAATGTAGGACGAATAAAGGTGTATAGGAGAGAATTTATTTCCGTAGATTTGTCAAAAAAAAAGAATGTAGTGGCAGATAATTAGACTATAGACGAAGTTAGTATTCTCATTAGACGCAGAAAGTGGAACTGGATTGTTCATATACTGAGAAAACTATCAAATGATATAGCAGAAACTGCACTTGATTTGAACCCACAAATGCATCGCAAACGTGAAACGAGGTAAACAAAGACACACATGACCTAGAAGTATAATCGCAGAATTGAGAACAACAGGAAGAAAATGGTCCGATACTAAAACATTGACCAATAATCGCGTGAGATGGAGAGCTTTTGTTGAAGGTTTATGCGCTCACTAGTGGAGTGACAGGAAATGATGATAATGATAATGATGAATAACTAATGAAAAATGTGATGTCCAAAATAATTTTGAATCATTTAATGATCAAAAATTAAGAGGAAAATATTTTATTTATAACGTAAACTATTTTTTTCGTATACGTAGAAACACACACATATAGCGAGTTACATAAAAGTGTACATGTGTATATGTGTACATCATCATTTCATTACTATTAGATACATCCAACTATTACACACATTATATTATCTTTTCTTTGTAATTTTTTTTTCAAATAAAAAATAAATGAGTTAAATGAAAAATACATGACTTCATAAATTTAAAGGATTTCAATTCAGATTTCATTACGATAAAATACAGCTGAAGATATACATATATAGACATATCTATCTATACATACACTTACACAGCTACAGTATGTCGTAGTTGTATAGTATGAAATATGATAACTACATTATCTACGCTACTATATTCTACTACGGTACGATATACGTTGTATGGCAATTATCATCAAATTCCACTATCCATATTTATTTATACAGGTACCTACCTACTATGCTAGTTCTTTATTCTCATGCATTCAAATTCTAATTCTGCATATTCACGCAAACACACAATATACATATATCACAGTTGTGTATAAATATGTGGAGGTGTTATACACATAATCCATAAAAGTTTTCTGAACAAATAATGATTTTTACGTGTATTTAAAGGTGGATATTATGTTCATAACTATTTTATAACTACGAGTATATGTATACAACATGATTGTAAACGTTATGTAGTAGACATTCTAGATTCTACAATAAAAGCAAAAAAAAAAAAAAACGTCATCAAGAACCGTATCAAAACATAGCTCAGATGCAGGCATTTCATAATTTAAACAAAAACTGAAAATTTATGAGCACTTTGTGCCATGTGTATGCCACCAATACTATTGTATGTACATATATGCTACTGCCATTTATTACAAAAAGCTACAATTTCTGTTTTTTGTGTAATATTTTTTTTTTTCATTTTTTTGTTCTCCAGCCCTATTCACTATTATATTCGTTCATATAATACAAAGGGACAGGACATCCACCACCCATATGTGGTACTGGCGTACTGGTACATTCATAATCGTGCTAGAATTTTTTTTTTTCGTTCACTTTTTATTAGCCTTTAAATTTTTTTTTTTTTTTTTTGGTTTGAATTCCTAGAAAATTTGTCAAGGAAAACAATGTCCAAACTACACCTATCTGCACCACATTATTCACAACCAAATATACACCACATCAGTAAGTAAAACAAGTATATATTCAGATAAAGATACCCGAGTATGTAATGTCGGAACAGAAAAAATTTATCAAACTATAAAAACATTTACCAAAATTAATCTGATTTACTCTGAATAAATGAATTTTAAGTAACTGATGGTAAGAGTATTAATTTCCTGCGGTGGTTTATATGGTTGAAGTAAAACTTAATACGAGTATGTGTTAATGGATACAAATACATGATAACAAAAAAACTGATTTACATACATACGAGACACGAGTATATGTAAAAAAATTATACTAAAAACGTATACGGACGCAGAGGTACATAATATTTCATATTTTGCCATCACAAATAGGACGTATAATATCCATTTAGCTGCGATATGAAGCGAAAAATGATTTTTTGCTAAAACTGAACTGATTTATGAAAACAAAAGGGAAAAAACAACGCTTATCAAAATGATTTTCATTTACACATTGAACAAAATTGTAAGTATGTATAACTTAAAGAGGTTTGTAGATACATAGGTAATTGTTAGATCTGTGAAAATTTAATTTATGATATTATTGTTTAAATTTATTATAAAACAATTTCCTTTCGTTCATTAATTTTATTTTTTATATAAGTATATTAACAGATCCTGATTAAAATTATGTAACTGACAAGATGAATACCGATATTGTATATATTTATGTATTGGAGAAAAAAAAAATAAAAATTGAATAGAAAATGAGAAAAAAAAAAATCGAAAAACATGAACATGAAAACACATGAATAATGATGAAGGAATATCTCAAAATATGAGAGTGGTGTAATGTCATTTCGATTTTTTTCGAAAATAATCTGGATAAATTTGAATATTTGTTTGACATTGGCATTACATGGTCACATGGTTTTACACATATTCACATATTTATGTAATGTATATTTGAATGTATCGGTGCAAGTTTTTACATGATATAGTACATAATGCACAGAACATAATGTAGGGTAGGGTGCACAGGGTTTACTTTCACATACTTACACAATATACTATATGCATTCATACAGAGTTAATTGAAATATAAAATGCTTGTTTAAACGATAAATATGGTTAAATTATTGCATACGAAAAATAATGAAAAATTCGTATGTATGAGTAGGTATATGCTTCAGGTTTTTAAACGAATATTATCGTGTTAATAATTTTCCATGTCAAGGAAACAAAAAAAAATGGAAATGGAAAGGATAATGACAGTCTTTTTTTTTTTTTTTGAATATTGCTCATTACGAATAAATTTAATTACGGTTTTGTGAACGTACTATTATATAAAACGCAGTATCATAACATATTACCACAATTAATAAATTACCGAAAAGTTTTTATTTCCACAGTTTTTCTTTTGTTACATATATGATGATGATGATGATGATGATGATATCCAAATAGCATTTACCTTCATCAGAGATTTATTCTTTTATTTTCTTTATGTATATATAGATGTGTACATACCACACGTATACACGATATGGTTTTGGTGGTGGTATAGTGGTAATAATAATTACATACATACGATGTGATAAAATATGATATTTTTATATTATGTACATGTATGCAGCGGTTTTAAAATAATGAATATATAAGAGGTATTATCGTATTATGTATTATACTTTTAGCTACATTCATATACACATAAATACACACACTAAAGTATTATATTAATGAATGTACAATTTTTCTAGCTTTTCGTTTATCAATTTCATTTAATCAAGCAGATAAAATATATTATTATGTATAAGTCAGCAGGATAATTTTATATTAAATACAGTCTGTGTAAAATAAAATTGCGCATGATAATATTTTTTTTTTTTTTTAAATTTTATAAAGTGGAGACTGTAAGACAAATTGGTTGTGTCTACTTTTGGGAAAGTTACATCTGTCCTATAGTGATTTTAATACAAATATCTATGGTCTATGCGCACATACACTTATATTTTACTATTATCTATATATACGAATTTTAATAGAAATTCTATTCAAGAATATATGTATGTAAATTATATGTATGCAATTCTACGGAAAACCATATATTAGTACACCAAAATTTTGTATATAAACCTAAAATTTGCTCATTTGCAGAGCTATACAAATTGAAGTCTTAAAAAAAAACGAAAACAAATTTCATGCCATACATATTATAATATGTATCCCAAAAAAGTTTTTTCGAACTTTAACTAAATTTTGAATGGGATTTGATTAATTTCCCCCCAAAAAAAAAAAAAAAAAACGAAAATAAATAAGTAACTGAATTACATTTCATAATTACATTTTATGGAGTATGTGAAAGCTATGATAATGGGATATAGTGACCGCAAATATTTTATATACCATCTGCTATAACATATATAATTTCAAAATAAATAATATAAATAAATTGACTGGTAAAAGCATAGTAAAATATAAAATATGTACAGTGTGTTTCATTGCAGAAATCCAACGATTCTAGATGTGAGCAATCGAATCTTTATTTCGTATTATTATTAAATTTGTTGTTAGTGATATTGATATACATTAGTTTTTTCAATTTAAAAATGAAAGTGAAATGATTTTTCATTTCAAAACACGTTTTGAAGCTGCATTTTAAGTTCAGCATTCTAATGTACCAAAAATGACATTTTCAGAAGCAGGTAAAAATCACGAGATTTCGTCAGAAAGTGGAAAGTGGAATAAGCGTTATTTACAAACTGGTTGTGCTGATATGACGTGTATAAAAAGCACAAGCCTCATCGACAACAAATTGCGATAACATCAACAAAAACAATAGAAACAAATAGAATCGACTGTGAAACACCCAGCAAAGATGCACGTTTATGGGGCATTTTGCCAAAAGCGGTTTGGTAGTTTAGTATGCTTCACGGGGATACTGGACTTAAAACGAATGACGAAACTATAGTAAAATGATTTACTACGCTCCATAGAAAAGTGGTTTAGACACGGAAATCGAAATTGGATTCTCCAAGAAGACAACGATCCCAAGCATCGAAGTCAACGCTGTACCCAGTGGAAAACTCAAAATGAGACCACTTCTTTGGATTGGCCTTCTCAATCTCCAGATGGATATAGGGATGACCCTATAGAGAAGGGGTGGGGTTAAATAAAGTTGAAATTGCGAGGAGCAAAATTAAAAAACAGAGAATTTAATTCGTATTCTAAAAAGAAATTGGTAAGGTCTTATCGAGCAGTACGCCAAAAATTAGTGGAAAGTTGTGATGCAAGATGTCGGCATGTTTTATTGAATACAATTCGAAAAAGAGATTTTATAACTAATTATTATGAAATATATTGGAGACGACAAGCCAGAGATGGAATAGTCTGGAGGGCAAAAATTCAGGAGACTATGACTTGATAAGGGCTGTAGTGCCATTGAAGAAGCAGAAGAAAATAAAGTATATATTATAAAAAAAAAATTATTCGTTTTTAATTTATCGATGGATTTCTGTAGTGAAACACACTATGTACATCTACCACTGTACATTCATACAACTACATATGTTAAATGTATAAAACAATGTATAATTTAATATTGAAACAGAACTTTTAATCGAACATGTAATGTATGTAAAGTACATGAGAGTAAAACAAGTCTTACTTCGTGCTGATAATAATTTTTACAGGGAATTTTATTTTTGGCTTTTTATAATTTAGATGTGTGTGTATACTACTTATTCAGATACAGATGCACGTACATATAGGATGATGATAAAGTGTAGTTATGTATTATCATCATTCAAATTGTTGTTAAAATTAAGTTTTTCGTGTTTGTTATTTACAAATTTATGTATGTGGGTGAATTTATGTAAAGGTTGAATTAAGTGCTAATATGCTAGACAGACGAAAGCAAATCAATGATAATTCGCTTAAATTATGTTCAAATTATCATTACATTTTCATTCTAACTCCATTCAAGTAAGTGCAAATGAAGTTCGAATGAAGTTTCAGGAACATCATTCAGCGATGAAATGAAGATGGTGAATTGTAAATTTCCAGTTGATCTAAATTTGACTAAATCTAAAATTGACAGTAAAAAATAAAATTGACAATAAAAATTAAAAATATGTGACAGGCAGAATGATAATTGAGAAAGAGTCTTGTGTCTATTTTATAACACTATTCCTTGATTACTTTTTTACACATGAACAATATGCTACTAATAACAACCATAATGTTGGTTTTAATGGTATAGTGTTTTTGATTCATTAAAGTAAATCAATGATTTATCAAAACTCTAAAGAAAAAAGTCCAATGAAGTCTTATCTCATGATCTTGGTCACTAATTAATAGAATAAATATGATTTTTCCATGAAATAATGGATCAGTTTCAAATTACTCAATGTAGCACGAATAAATTCATTATGTATTTTTGGTAATAAATTTTAACAATTTCTATACACTATACTGCTGTGTATGCTGATTTGCCAAACATTATAATGAACACAAATGTCAATTTTGGAGATGATCTGAAAAACAAAAAATAGATGCTATGCCATGATACTAAAAATATACATTTGTACGTATAGTATTAATTTGATCACCCGCCATATACTGTGTTTAAATTTTGGTGTATTCCTGAATTCAAATTATAAATACTCGAGCATATTTCAACATCACAACTGCACACATACATAAAATTTTGTAAACATGGAAATACGTGTTTGGATCTCGTTGTAAATATGAATGAAATTCAATATTAAAATACACCATTTATAAGATGAATTATATAAATGCTTGTTGTAACTCCTGTATCCTACTTCTTGCTATATACACATTCTTATTGATACTATACCGAATAAGAAAACTTTCATATGAGAAAATACGTACATATTAAGAAAATTTTTGGTTTTTCATAATTTTTCAATTTGCCTAAACTTTCACTTTAGTTTCTATATTATTCAAAATAGAAAGAATACAAAATAAAAAGACGAAAACTTAAAAGCAATACACAAGCAAAGTATACTATACTATGAATAATAAGTGAATGAAAATAGAGTGGAAAACTGAATTCAAGCTGTAGATTTTCATAATTATGTTGTTTTGTAATAATTACACACATGTACATATAAACATACAAGTATTTTAAATACTGTAGAGTGTTTACAATTATGTTACATTTATATGCCTACTCATACGTATTATGTATTATTCAATTTTCATTACTAAAATAAATGTATAAAATTAATGAAATTTTCATTTAATAAAGCATCATTCAATATTCAGTCACACTCCAATTATTTGCGAGCAAATCATTTTTTATTATTTATCGTAAAATATGGAGAATGGTGTTTTATACAATAAGCTTTTTTGATCTACCGAGTTTGTAAAAGACTTGGCAAAAGTTCTTGTTACTTAGTCACTTGTTGAAATGGTATGGATATGATTTAATCTGCACACCGATAATGTTTAAAAATAAAATTTAGAATTTTACCTCTATAAAGCTGAAGTCCCAGACCCAGTATACGCTTTTCACGCTTTTCATGCCTTGCATCCGTTGAGGCGTTGAGGTATGTGAAGCATGAAAGTTGAACAACATTAAAATATATGTAATAAGTTCCAATGATAAAAGTGTATTAAGTCGACAACGGATAGAAATTGGTTAACTTTCAACTTTTCGGGCGGCAAATCATGAACGTAAGGAGAAGAAATAAGTTTCTGAAGTTTCTGTAACGCGTATATTGGACATACAAAAACAGTTCTATGCGGCAATGGATGAAAAGTTTGTGAGGTGTGAAAATTGTAAAAATCGTGAAAATTTTTTCTTCTGCATTGGGCCTTCAGCTTAAGGCTTATATTCAATGATAGCCGAAGGTTTTTTGCGAACCACAAAATAAATTTCAAATTAATAATCTAAATTAATGTTATTTCTTTATCGCAATTGTGAATAAAGTAAACAAGTGTAATAAAATTATATTATTTTTCTCACACTTTATATTTGATAATGTTAAAATTTTCTTTTTCTTTTGACGATATTGTAAAAGTACCTTAAGTATACCATACACTCTTATGAATACATAAATACAAGCTAATACTTAAAATAATTGCATTGTTTACATATGCATTAAATACTTGTATATAAACTAACAGGAACAAGTGATAGTAATTCGATATTATTGAAGTAGAAATAATGTAAGATTCGAAAAAAGCATGATTATAAAGAAAATATTAAAATCGAAAATCGGGGTGAAAATTAATGATAGAGTAAGTAAAAACAATTTTTCAAATATAAATTTACTAAAAAAAAACGTGCTTCAGAAATAATTTAGTTATCATGTATACATCTTCACATACCTTTGAAATTTTTTAATTTTGAAATTCTAACATAATATAGCTAGGTACACTTGAATTACTCTTGCGAAAAGGATGTGCTATAATTAATTTCATTCTATGACCTCATTATAGTGAAAGAGACATCTTAACAATTTAAAATATAAATTAAATAGAATTCTGTTTTGATAATAATCCAAGTATAGATATACGTTCATGGATTCACATTTTCTAAATTCATTTTTTTCATGTCTTTATGTGTCTTTACATTCTATTTGATTATAAAAAATGTTACTTCTTGTTACTTCAATCGTTCACACTCTTAACACAGTTTCCTGGATGTCTACCTGTTTGTATTTATATGAATATATCATAAGACACGAAACTACTGTACGAGTATCTACAATTACTGATTTAGTATTCAATCGGTCACCCAATTACACCTACCACACTACACTTACTAATTAGAAAAGTAAGCGTGAATTCTTAATTCCACATAACATATCCTTGCCTTGTAGTGTAAGTTTCTCATATCCGAGTATTATTTTTTAATAGAATATTTTTTTTCTTGGTCACAATTCAATAAAAATCCTAATGGCTTTTAATTAAAATTTTAAAATTGAAATGAATGTAAAATATAAAATGTAAAGTTCATACATTAAATAAATTGTCTCTAGACTACGTCTCTTCATTCTTAATGTTTCCAACTCGAATACAAATTTTACTACGAACACACTAAAGAATATTAGTAGAGCTATAGTCTAAACTCTAAACTAAACAAGTAAATTTTATTTTTTTACATTTCTTTTATGTAATTTCTAAATTGTGCCAACATTTTTTATTGAATTAAAATTTTGAATTTCTATTCTATATACGCACACTTTATATCACATGTCTTACAAGTACAACCATTATGATAGGTTAATGAAAAAAAAATGATTTTTCTCATTCCTGTTTATTTGTTAGATGTGTTATGTGGTAGACAGACGAAAACGTATTAATGATCATCCTTCCAATCTTCATTCAATTTTAAATTATTATAATCTGTATAATATCGTAGTTTCTATCATTTTTTGTTTTTTTCATTACTGGAAATTTCCAATTCACCATCTTTATTAGTCACTGAATGAAGTTCATGAAACTTCAAAGAACTTAAAATGAAGATGTAATGATCATTTTAACTTAATTTTGTGGTGACAGGAAGCGAATAGGTTCACAACGAATTTTCGTTGATTCACTTTCGTCTGTCTTTCACATTAGTTTTGTTTATAATAGATAAGGCTAGGCCGTTTGATAAGTTCGTATAAAATCAAAGTGTTTGTGTAATGAAATTACATATATGAATATTATATTCAGCACAATTTTCGTGTAGAAAATATGGAACCAAATAAATTTCGTTTGGCGATTAAACACTATTTTTTTAAGGGTATATCAGCGACGGAGACTCTGCACCTTCTATTAGAATGGTGTATAAGTGGTTTGCTAATTTTCGATGTGATCAAATGAGTACTAGTGACGCTGAACGTTCAGGAAGGCCTGTTGATTGACGTTACTACTGAAGAAAATATTAAAAAAAAATCTATGATATGGTTGTGAGTGACAGTAAGATTGAAAGTGAATTTTCGCGCCGTTTTATTACGGTTGATAATATACTTGGTGAAACTTGGGTTTACTTTTACCAACCTGAAACAAATCAGCAGTCTGAACTGAACAGTGGCTTGCGGTAGGTGGATGTGCATCAAAAAAAGCAAAGACGGTCCCATCAGCGAGTAAGATAATGACTGCTTTTGGTAATGAGATGTTGATGGCATAATAGTTATTGATTACCCGGATAAAGGTAAAACGAACAGGGAACTACTACGCATCATTACTTGATCGTCTGCAAGCCGAAATAAAAAAAAACGAAAAAAAGGCTTTGCAAAAAAAAATGCCATATTTCATCATGACAATGCACCAGCTCATTCTAGTACAATTGTAATGGCAAGCTTGTTGCAATTACACTTTGAAATTGTACCATACCCGCCTCTCCCATTCACCAGATTTAGCGCATTCAGATTATTATCTGTTTCCAAAAATGAAAAAATGGTATGCTGGAAAAAAATTTGCATCTGATTAAATCGTACTATAAAGAATGGATTTGAAAGCTTGAAAACTTTTGGGTGAAATGCATTGTAGTTAATGTTGACAACCAAAAAGTACATGTTTTCTAAATTTTTTCATGGACTTTTCAAACAGCCCTCGTTGCATGACGAATTCTCATCAAATCCATTTAAGCGAATGTAATTATTTAAAATGTAAATTTTAAATTTATTGAAAGCAATTCAAAAAATATTGTATACACATAAAATGAAAACAGTTTTTTAATTGAGGAAAAATGTAAAAAAGTAAAATGAAAATAAAAATTCCATTTAGAGTAATAAAATGAGAAAAAAATACTCGTATATAAAAAAAAATGATTTCATTGAAGGAAAAAAAAAATATTACAAATTAAAATTTCTATATGTAAAAATATACATATGCGAATGGAGGTAGATACACTACTATAGGTATATAGATAGGCAGGCGTATGTAGACTACATTTGTACACATTAAATAAAATAAAAATAATAAACGCTCTTAATTATGAGAATGTAATATGTATAAACATAAAGAGGTACATAATATAATTTCAGGATTACTAAAAATTCAATTCAGTGTGTCCTAGATGTCAATACTTAATTTCATTTTGTTTATTAACGTATAATTACATAAATACTGCTCTCATTTTATTCATTTAATAAAATAATTATTTATATAATGTACATGAAAGAAAGCATACAGAGTTTTATGAATAATGAAATCAACAGTTTGTTCTTCAATTAAAGTGCATATATTCATACGTGTATAGTATGTAATTGGATATTTACAAGGATCTATCGAAAAGTTATTGAAAAGAAAAATGACTCAGTACTATATGAGTCAAACTATCATTTTGGTAGACAGATTCCGTCATTGTGACAAATTAAGATAGAGGACTGTTCTCAAAATCTGGCATTGAAAATTCGTCAGGCATCTGCTACACTGATTTTTTATTTGATAATTTTCAAAAATTATTATCTACCAATCTTCCCAATGAATATTCCAATTACTCGATGGATTGACAGGTAAGAATCTTCATTTGTATATTTGTCCGATTAAAATTATTATGATTACTGTTGAATATTGCATAGTACGAGATTCCTTATTTCTTCTTTTACGAGTTGTGAAACTACAACACGCAATATATGTATTTATAAGCAGGGAACTCAGTGACTCAGTAGTAGAGAAACTGGCTTACTCTTCTCGAAGTCGCGGGTTTGATATCCGTCCAAGGAAAAAGTGAGAAAAATATTTTTTAATTTTTCATTGCCTCTTTCCAACTTTCATTACATCTTAATTTCACTCAGCTTTGAATAATTATCAACTTGTTGTAAAAGGAGCTTAGAAATGCTGATTGAAGTAAACTTATTATTATTATTAATAGATAATTCTGGACGCTATCATGTAATTGAAGTCGTTTATCTAACAAATACTCGGTTCGGATTCGAGTTCGCAATCCATGTTAACCGTAGGTTATCACATGATAGCTTTAAATCAGAAATCACTTCAGTGTAAATCCAGTATTGCTATATGGGAGAACAATATATTGGTAATTTTTAAATTATTCTTTCAGATAAAAACAACATTTTTCTTTTAAATATGATAGACGAGAGAACAGAAGCACCTAAATGTATCTAATAATTTTATGCCAGACAGAATCTTTGACAACAGAAAGAAAAATTGACACAATCTTACAGTAGATTTTAGAATAGCATCTAAGATGTGAATTTTTCGATTTGCGATTCCAAATGATCGCGCTTACAATCCTAATATTCATCTATTCGTTTTGATTCAAAAATTGAATGAAAATTTACACAATGTCATTATTTTGTGATTGTAAAATGTTCCCTTCACCAGTGTACGTATAAGTAGATATTTGAAAATAATCGTTACTAATTACTGCCATCATCATTATTTATTATAATTCAGTTTAAATTACTAAATTCGAATCGAGTAAAATAGGTATGTACAAATAAAAACAAATACATAAAAACTAAATAGGAATATAGTTATTAAAATTTAATTTCATTTTTTTATGTTTTTGTGAATTTTTTTTTTTAATAAAATTTAATACTTATATATAAGTTCGATAATGCAATTTTCAAATTAATTGTAATTTTCATAATATGCAAATATATACGTATATTATGCAAATATGTAGACATAGTATGTTTGTCTTTGTATGTACATAAATATATCATATGAGCTTTTATATTTTTAATTATTTACCATCATATACAGTAAATGAAATAAGTCAGAGAATTAATTCACATATGATTGCATACAGGAATATGTACACTATGTATTAAAAAATAAAAAAAACAAAAAAAAAACGATAAAAATACATACTCATACATAAATACACGCAATCATGCATATACTTACATATATGTACATATGTATGCACAACTATATAAAATTATAACTTTAATATCATATAAATTTAAATTAAATAATAAAGGCATTAACTTACAATTATTCGATTATTCGGTTCGCATACGCACGTATGTATATCCGCGTGCTTATAAATATGCATCTGGTATTGGTGAAAAATAATATACAAATGTAATGTAATTTACATTTAGAAGTGAGAATACATACACACACATATAGAGATCCGATTAAGTAACTGAAATTAATAATTAATTGAATGAAATGAAAAAAAAATGATATTTTAATTATTCATTTTTCGATTACATTTCAAAATCAGAAAATAAATTCAATTCGAATTCGAAGTGTATGTACTACATTGACGTAATTCAAGATTTATTAACACTCACCAAACCAAAATATACATATCATAGTAAATTTAAATTAAATGAAATCTAAAATGACTTCAGTCAGACTAAATTTTCACTGAACTTTTTTTCAGGTTAAAATTAATCATTTTAATAAATGGAAGCGTCGAGAGACTATGGTTAACCTGAACCTCACTAATAAATTCAATATTTACGTCTATATTTTGCTAAAAGTAAATTAAATAAAAGAAATCTATAGCTACTTGATTTGGCCTAATGTCAACTGACCGTCAACCGTCAACCAATTTGGCCTAATGTCAACTGACCGTCAAGATCGTGTGATCTAACACCCTTGGACTTTTTCCTATGGGGCAATTAATTTTTTTTTATAGTTTTCCAATAAGTTTAATTAATGCCTGCAAAGAATGCAACAAGTCAAAGCTGTCAAATTGTATGCAAAATGACTCCAAATAATTATACAAAAAAAAAGTACTACTGCAAAAGAAATTGGTGGAAACACTGGAAAAAATTGAAATACTGGAGTTGAGGAAAAAACTAAATGTCGTACTATCACTACTCGGACTATGTTCGCGTGGCATAATTGCAAATCAAAATCAGCCTATAAGTCCTAATAAACGAGTGACGAGTGCGATAATTCAGTAGGTACACGTTTATTTTGTGAAATTATTAGTGGAGACTGTAATAATTTTTTTAATTAAGCTTTTGGACTAATTGAAACATACATTACTTATTCACAACATAATCTGCGGAACTAAGAGAATTTATTTTATTAAAATTACAAAATATATTACAAGAATAATAACCATAGAACATTTTGTTTTCATTTGAATTCTATTAAGAAAAATGTTACTTAACATAATGAATTTAGAAAATTGCCATTCATCGTTATTCTCAATTAATATCTACCAAGTTATTTATTGAAAATAATTACGTAGCAGAATTTATCCTTGTCACAATTAATCACAATTTAATAGTGCGCGCCTTAATGTAATATTCATTTCCATTCTCATTTGTTTTAATTTTTTTCCTCAATGTTTTTTTTTTTTAGATTTATTCCACTTTAAAAAATGATAGTCTGTATATTGTGTTATTTTTTTTTCTTTTTAATTTCATGAATAACATGTAAAATTGGTATTCATAAAATGAGTTTTATAAAACAAAATTAAAAAAAAAATCCAATTTCAAATATTTTTCTCTGTCATTGAAGTATAAATAAAATACAAGACATTAAGAAGAATTTCATAAAGTTAAAAATAAATAAAAATACAGAACCATTAATAATCCAAAGAAATGTCAAAACGAAATTGAATAACAGCAAAAACAAAAACAATTTAACAGTAATTTAATAGACTCACGTTCAACGTTCATAAATTTAAATAAGAACTAAATTGATATTTTTCATTACAAGATTTATACTTGTAATGTTTTGCAATTTGTAAATGCGAATACAATAGAAGTAATTAAATTTAAGTTTAGAATATACCACATACTACGTCGTCCTACAATGTACCTCATAACTAAGTATATTTAGGCATAGTTACATCATTCCGAAATCTTAATTTGACAGGATCCGAAGGGCCATACATTTTTTTTCTCATATTTAAATAATTTTCAATTAAATGAATCACGCTATTCGTAGTTGTCCTATTCTTACTATTTGCATTCCGTAATAATTTCGAATACTTAAAATGTAAAATACAGGATACAGGGTTGGCCATATTCGACGAAAAGATCTGGTAACACTGTAACTTTTCACAGAGATGTTAGATCGACTAATGACGTAGCGTGTTTAAAACGCCAGTGTAAACAGTTTTTTGCCATGGAGCAGTAAACGCCATGTGAACGCTCTCAGATTGTTGAAATTTACATTCAACAAAACAAGTCAGTTATGAAAACTCAACGTGAATGGAAAAAAATAAAGAAAGTGAAAACTGCGTCTTCCGCGACCACATTGTATCGTTTGTATGAAAGATTTTCAACTGGTGAGGCACTTACTAATCCCAAGCGTTTGATTTTTTTTGACTGTTGGGTGCAGTGTTTGCGCTGATATGGTCATTGGGCCGTTCTTTTCCGAAGATGAAGCTAGCAAACCGGTTACCGTCAATCAGGAGCGTTATCGTGATATGGAGACCAATTTTTTGATGCCAATTGTTCGTGATAATGGTATGGAGCACTTCTGGTTTCAAGAAGATGGCGCTCCACCTCACACAGCTCGAGCCACTATCGATTTTTTGAAACAATTATTGATTTGAAAAAATAATTGATTCTGACTGGCCACCTCTTTCGCCAAATTTAACGGCTCCAGACTTCTTTTTGTGAGGCTACTTGAAATCGAAGGTTTACGTCAACAAGTCAATGACCCTAGACGCACTTAGGGCCAATATCCGACAGGAAATAGCAGCCATATTGGTCAAAATATTGGCTAAAACGATGGACAACGCAGCAAAATGGGCACTTTTCGCCGTACAGTCTCAATACGGTCATTTAAGAGATATCATATATTCAAAAAATGATGTACACAAATCTTCTTAAAACAAAATAAAAGATTTTAAAAATAAACAGAAAAAAATGTGTTTGTTTTTTCATCATTTTTTTTTTTTAAAAAAAAAACATCTTTTCGTCGAATATGGCCAACCCTGTACTTAAATACTTAAATACAAAAAAATTTTCAGACATTACATATTATATTGTAGTAGAAGATGTAGAAAAATTATATGACGCTGACTGTATTATAAACAACTAAATACGAATATAATTTATGTACTACTTATACACGACAAATTTATTCGACTGACACATTTGATTCTAATTTTTTTATGCTTTTCTTCTTTTCTTTTTTACTATGCTATTCTACTTATTATCTATTACAATGTAATTTTTGACATTATATGAAATGAATGGAAAATTTCTGTCTTTATTCGATTCTAAATTTAATTCAAACAACTCTCATAGATGTCATACAATAATTATTTTGAAGTTACATTCGACCAAGTTTTAATTTACCTACATATGTACATATATATTTAATTAATTCATTCATTCTTTCATTTATTCATTCACTCACATTCATTCGTTTTTAAAAATGTGACATATCAAGGACGCTTAAATTAATTTATTTAAATAAATTCATTCAACATTCATTCTAGGTTTTTGTAGAAATAATTCTATATGTATTTATACACATACAAATATATGGTACATACGTTATACATGCATATAAGTATGTATGTACATAAATGTTGGATGTTGCATCTCTGGATTCAAAATTTGCATACGAATGAATTAATTTTTTTTTTCGTTCTTTTATAGTACAAAAAAAAAAATAAAATAAAAATAATTATATCTGCTACAATCAACAAGGCTATACATACTGTATATGTGTGTATATTGTGTGTTTTTATATTACTTGCATATATGTACACACTCCTATACATATTACATATGTATGTAAGTTCAACCATCCATAAATCTATTAGTCTGTCTAACATTAAATCCATTTACATACCACATTGTATAACATCCCAACGATCTTCTTACATACTTATATATGTACATAAATTAGGTGCACACCCATATACACCCATGCATAATATATGTACATACATATTATACATAAAACATGAAGAAAGAAAACAAAATCTGTCGAATATCACTTTGCTTTCACCATGCACCACAATCGGTACACATCCTTTAATGGATTGAATACATGAATACGAATTTTTGTATATTTTTGTGTATTTATATGAATCTGTGTTAGAAATGATTAGGTGCAATCTAAAAGTATTTTTTTTTATTATTTTCTTATTTCTTTTGCTTTTTATTTGATTTTTGCTTAAGGATACTACTAAAATTTAAAAATACCATATCCTTTTAATAAAAATATAATTTCTCTTTAAAAGATTTAAAATATGTGTATACATATGTATGTGTACATATTATTCCCTAATATTTATAATCCTTCACATACATGTTGAAGTATCTGGACGTATACATTTTTGTATATGAGTGCCTATATATACATATTCATGTTTTAAAAGATAAAATTATGAAAATCATTTTTTTTTTGTGAATTGAAAAAGAATATTATTTTTGCTGCTCTCTTTCGTTTCAATAAGTATTAAGGATACCATTTTTTTTTCTATAATAACATTAGTATACAAATGTAAACAATTTTAAGGATTTGTAGTAGCTATGTAGATGATAATGTAGACAGATTAATTTTAAGTAGTTTTAATCGATTCGCTAAATCCTTAAATGAAATTTTGAATTCTACTACTTATCATACATAATTATAGTTACAGGACAAACAGAATAATTTTATAATCGATTATACTTAAATGAATAAAATCCTTTGAAATAAGAAATGGCCAAAATTATTGACAAATCGTAGTGCCGTTGATCAATTTTTTACAGCATTTTTATAATCGTAAATGATATTTATCTATTTAAAAGTCAAAAACTTATTGCGTGGCAATTTCGTTAATGGCCTAAATTTAGACACTATTTTGTTTTGATGCTTCGACTGGGTTCTGCAGCCGATGAATGTAGATTCGAATCCCATCATATTTTTGTCGAGAATAAATTTCAGTAACAAAATCATAAATTAAACCTTCATTTAGTCAAAACATTAAAATAAATTTAGTAAGGGTATTCACTTAATGCATAAAAGGCATGTAAACCAAGTAAAACAGTTATTTATACACGATTTACAAGTAAGGGCCGGTACTCACATCGAAATCTAAATTTTTCTCCATATAAAACCTATGTAAAAAAATGTCGCTAAATTGTTAGCTAAATTTTTAGTTTCAAATTTCGTTTTCTGGTACTCATTTCCAAACTAAATTATTTCGGTGGAACTTAATAGTGGAGAGTTGTGGAACCCATTTTTCACAATAATTTTATATGGTCGAGCATATAAAAGGCAAGCGAAATAATGACAACTCAAATATTTTGACAACTAAATATTTATTTATTTATTTTTAATTAATTTAATTTCATAGCCTCCGCGATTTTTTTTCAAAAAATTTCAAAACTCTACGTACTCTACACACGTTTCCTTCGACAATTTTTAGCTTGTAAAAATATATATGCAATTGCAAGCGAAAAATTTCACAGGAACTGAGTACCAGTCTTTAAGAGAAAACTGCAATTTTCGTGCAAAATTCTCCCTTGCCCCTAGACACAATAAATAAATTGAAATGTTTTCTCTTTTGTGATTTTCGAAAGAGAAATTTTACGAAGAAATAAACTGTGTATTTAATGACATTAAGGTTGACATTAAGTTAGAAATATGCAATATTTGTTGTATGACAATTAAAATTTCATAAATAAAATTAATAGGATTGACACATCTAAATCGGAAACAGAGTTTTCTTAAATTCCGGCTTGAAATCGTATATTTTATTGGAGTCAATGAGGAGTTGCAAAAATATTGCATAAAATTGCAAATATTCATTTCCTCCATCAAAATCGAAGCTGTTTCTGAGGACTTCCTGGAAAAAATCTTCGTTGACTCCACTATTTTCCCTAATTTTGACTTCATTACAGACAAACTAAATCAACTGATCGCAATCGCGGTCGCAGTTTCTTTATTCGATTATTTAATTTTAAATTTCTTTATGACACATTTTCAAATGTATTCGTACACGTTGTTTTACAGATTTTATCCAAAATTGGCTCGAACATTTTAAGAGTTAAATCTCATAATTTGATTGGAATCAAGTTTTAATTAGCTAATTTAACTCTATTTAAAATTTCTACTTTTTATAGATAACACTATTTTGTAAAATTTTAAATTCTAAAAATGAATAAAATAATTACTTTACTATACATAAAACAAAAAAACCTCAAGTCGAAACTTCATGCAAACAAAAAGTTATAAAATTGGAAGGACTCCTGATCGTATATAAATAAAAATTATGTGCTCAAAAAAAAAAATAATAAACGAACAATTTAAAGAGCAAGAAATGAATAAACTATAGAAAAATGGCAAAAGTTTTTCAAATTAAAATAAATGAATTGTAAAATGAAGTGTAATTTGATGTGATATTATACTCGTATGTATTGTTATTTTGTATTTACTTGTTTCTTTTATAGAGCCAAAACGTAAATAATCGCATCACTGTCCATATAGACATACATACGTTCGTTTGTGTGTAAGTAGATATGAGGGTACAAAGTAAATGCAATATTATTTTTCGAAATAACAGAGTTTTTTTATTACAGTTTTATTTTTTTGTTATTATTTATGATCCGAAAAAACTAAAAATTAAACATTGTGCATACTAATGTATGAAATATATACAGCATACACAATGCATTATGTTCGTTTAGATGTGTTCATTAAATTATTATATTCACTGCACTTTTTTACATGACTCGTACATTCATAAACATACACATACATATGTAGAAATATATAAAATATCAATGCTTGCTAATATAAGTACATACTCGTATGTATATATGTACATATGCTTAGATTTATTTATGTCGTACGTTTAAAACATTTTATATTTTATTTTATTTTATCCTATTCAGACGAAACTTTTATACTTACATATGTTTGTCGTTTAAAATACATATGTACACAGTATACAGCAAAAAAAATTTTGTTCACATGTTTTTTTTTTGGTTTTTTTGTTCATTTTTTACTTTTCTTTAATTTGTTTCAATTTTGCAACAGTTTTAAATCTATTTGAAAATTTATTCTTTTTACAAATGTAAGCAAACAGAAAAAGAAAATAAAATACACACACAATAAAGCTTTACACGCTTGCAATTAAATGATATATGGGGAGTAGAACGTATAGGACGTAAAATGTTCAACATTATTTAATTTTTATTTTTCTAATTACCAAATTGTTAGCATGAATTAGTGTAATCGTATGTGTGTATTATTGTACTTTTGTAAATAGTAAAGAAATAAAAATTTTGATAAATAAACAAAATAATAAAAAAACGAAAATCAAAAGAAATATCTTTGGAGTAAATTTAACTTTTACATGCGGAGCGGAGCAGTTCATTTACAGTAGCATATGTATGAAATTTACATATTATTTGTGCTTAAGTATTCATCAGTTATGTGGTTGAACGTTGAAATATTTCCAAAAAAGCATGTAGTAGGTACATACTGTGAGTTAAAAAAGTCTGAGTATACTAGATGTTACGTCAATAAATGTGAATAAATTTCCGAAATAAAACACAAAATTTTTAAATTTTTTCGGCATAGTATTATTTATTATTATGTTTTCAATTAGAAAATTGTTTATTTACAAAAAATTAGTCCTTACTTTACAAAATATATAACAAAAATGAAACTAAACTCAAAATTTCATGTCAAAAAAATGTGCGTACAGTTTCTATATTAAGCTATAATATTATGTACCCGACCTGTATTTTTTCAAATGAGGGACCTATTTTACATACCATACATATATATACATAGGTTTGACAGTTTCTCTTGTTAATTTATCTTTTTATGCTACTATATGTTGCTACTGTTGAAGAAATTTACTTGAAAATATATGCAGACATATGTATGTAATGTAGAAAAAATATATTTGAAAGAAAATCTATTTATTTCAATTAAATATATTTAAATAAGGTCTGTTTCAGAAAGTTTTAACGCATTCTCGATTCTTTATAGAGTTTGCTACGTATATGTAATAAATAAAAAAATAAATATTTTTTAAAATCTTTATTTGCTATATTTTCAATTGCTGCGTACTAAAAGTCTAAGTTAATTTATTAGATATTTTTAAAAAGTCTTAATTTTCTCTTAACATGGACCATTAAATTTTTGATATTTCTATTTTTCAACCTACGGAATGCCGATATCCACAAATTTCTAAATTTTTCCATTGTTTTCGCTTCGTTCTCATCTATTCTTAAGAATTTGTTTTCACTACAGTCCAGTACCTCTCAATTTGTCGGAGTTCTGGAACGTTTGGAGGATTGGGTTTTTTAGGTCCAATATCTGCCTGCCTTCTTGTGCACCGCACCAGCTCATTGCCTCTCCCGAATAGCGATTGGTTATTAAATCAGGCCAAAAACTCTTTCAATCATCGTGTCTTTGTAGAAGTGTTAGAAATCTTTTCTGCAAGCACCCTTTTACGTGTACCTCGATTTAATTGTTCATTTTGTAAAAAAAGGCGGATATCGAAGTTCAAATTGGCAAATTGCCTGCCACTATAACACATTGGGACCAAATTTTTTTGTTGAAATTGTCCGTTAATCTTCGAGAATATCAAATCTATCATTTCCGGAGTAGAAGTGATTCCTAGGTAGAGCAGGGAAATCATATTTGAAATCGTAAACGAAAATATATGTCAGAATTTTTCAAAAAATTGTTTTCTTATGTTTGAATTGGTTGACAATATTCTTGCAAAAGATGTAAGTTTTGGATAAAAATCATATCTACATCTATATTTTCAAGGGCAGGGAATTCCCTAAATACACTTATTAAAAAAATATAGGTACTTATTATTTTTTTAGTAGGTAACTGGAGTTAGAAAATGCGTTAAAACTTTCTGAAACAGGCCTTGCTTAGAATTTAAACAAAATATAATACAATTTAATGAAATTATTCACTTCACAACTTTAACTTTAATTAATTGACTTTACAATTTTATAAGAAATTTATGTATCAACGTCCACGGTAAGTAATATACATTATTCATAATGCAACAGATCACGGTTCATGTGATAAGCTAACCAGAGATGAATGTTACAACACATTGGTAAGAAATTATCTCAAATTACGTAAAATGTGAAGAACATAATTAACAATAATTTCATGACAATGATTAAAAGAATTCACAATATTAAGCACATGTTTACTTAATTTTCTGCTACCACATGTATATCACTGCAATGTAGAAGTAGAAGTAGAAGACATTAGACAAATTCAGAAACAACATAGATACTTTGATAGGAATTGTGGTACGTAAAATCGTTGTTGTTGTTTTCGAAATTTTTCAAAGTCGAAACCTACTCTTAACATTTTTCGGAATATTGCGGTTTAATAAAAATATTCCTTTAGTGCGCCAAGATAAAAAACTCAACCCGTACAATGTAATGTGCACATGTACATTACACATATTCATTTATATATGTACTAATGCTACATTTTTCATAAATTTAGATTTTATTAATTTACACATTTACATTTAATGCGTTTTTATAGGTGATTTACAAGTTCAATTTAAATTTCTATTCAATGCTAAGCTTTTCATATTCTTGCATTTATATTTTATTCGTATACATATTTTCATTTTCTTTTATTCAAATCGTTTTAATAAAGGATAATAAATGATAAATAACAAGAACAGCAAAGAAGCTATATATAAAGAATCTATCTACATAGAAAATGAATTGAATTTGAGTAAATGTATGAAATGAGATTACGAATACTAAAGAAAAAAAATGACAGATTTTCAAAATGAAAAGTAAGGATTATAACTTATCACACTTATTTTGATTTAGTCTTCTATGCAGTCATCATGATGTGTAAAATGTAAGAATATGATGACGATGATGATAATGATTCTGATGATGTTTTTGAAAACGGTGGTATGAATGATGAAGGCAGACTATAGCTATACATAAAGTATACAAACAGTACAAGCAGCACAACACGAACGAATGAACCATAGACTAGCATTTTACTTTAGATTAGAATCGTACGTGATTTTCATGAAAAATTTACGATAAAATGTTTTGCGTTAAAACTTTCATTTCAATATATGTAATATTATTTTTGCTAAAAAATTTCTCTTTTATTGGAATTTTGTTTTTTTTTTTTTGCTATTGACTTGCTTGCTGTTCAAATTCATTTGGGTTAGCTTGTTTGCACTTTATAAAAGAGGATACTTATGTGCTGTAAGTTAGTTAAGTTAAACGATATAATCAACTGAATTGAATGCAAATATTTAAATTGAATTTTCTTTTTGTTTTGGAAAATATATTATTATGTGTATTTGTGTACTACATACATATATACATACACTTCACCTCCATAATACAAATACAAAAATTAATAATTATTATGTATTTAATTGAAGTTGTTCATATAAAGGTAATCTACTCAAAAATTTAATTGGATTAATTATTTAGAAAATATATAAAAAGCGAAAAATTAACGATTTGGAGTACATTTTTGCTGTTTGTTTTGTGTGAAAGAGAATAACCAAAAATATTCAGTTAATTAAATTTTAGTTGATTTTTGATAATTTTGAAAAAGTTTTGAAATATTATTTATATATGTTTATGATTGAGAATCAAATATTATTTAAGTAAAAATAACTTTCTAATTTTAAGACTGCGGGAATAGTCACTAATCAGCTAGTCATGGTCCTTCTTATAGATTACATTCATTTACGTACATACACAGGGTCTTCCAATAGGTGCGTAAAAACCATCAACAGCCACAACAACAAAACTGATCGAAGAGTCAAACTCAAAATTGAAATTCTATGTTTAGTATTGTGTGAAAATTGACAAGTGATCATGGAAAGATACATAATTCAAACACGTGTAGAAAATATTCAAATTTATTATCAAAGTGCATATTCGGTTCGTTGTACGTTTCGTGCATAACGAGAAATTTGTGGTTAATTTGGAGAATTTCGCATCATGATCTTAGTTTGGAGACTTATTACTGAACTAACCCAACAACACAAACCAACCGATCATAGTTTGCATCGACCTTTCGCTAATCGGACATTGAAGCAGTTGGAAGCGGATCCAGATTTTGGAAAAAAAAAATCATTTTTTTCTTTTGAAGCAAATTTCTGGCATTCAATATAATCAAAATAATAAACAGACATTTTCACTTTTAGTTATCATTTTGATGCATTTTAAAGTTCGGATATATGCTTATTGGTAAACCCTATATTTATGTAAAATCTACAGTGCTGTAAAGTATGTGTATTTCTTTAATTTTTACACATTTTTTTATTTTACGGGCATATCTTTTTACATATATTTGCATGTACATTGTATATATATATATATATATATATATATATTAATACATGCATGTGTGTGAATAAATATATATTCATGTTTTTTTCAGGCAACGTTAAAAACAGTCAGTCGTTCGAGTAAACTATTCTTACAAGCTACATATAAAGGTATGAATTATATAAGAAGTTCATCATGTAGTCTTACAGAAATTATATATTCTGGTGGTATGTCTATAATGTACATACATATGTAATATATTTTTTCGTCCTTTTTTTGTTTGTTATGTTTTCTTTCTATTTGTCATAATAAAAAAATTTTTCATAAAATCATTTTCTCTATAAGATAAAATAAATTGCGACTACCATTTTTCTTGTACTTCTTATACTCTCTTTGATTTCTTCTGCCCGTACCTTATATTCTCATCTAATGCATTTTTATTATTTTTATAAATACATATATATAGGGTTGGAAAAAAGTAATGTCATAATGTGAATTAGCTGCCATTTTGTTAGAAATGATAAAAAAAAAAAAATTTGACTCTATTTGTCACGGAAAATGTACATATAGATTTGAAGGTAAGATTGATGACACATTTGAAAATGTAAATTTATTTGTCTGTAATATAAAAGATAAAGCACAATGACATTGGACGCCATTTTCAAAAATTATATTGCACATTCTTATTATGATATTACATATTACTTTTGCCCACCCTATATACGTTAAAGTATGTTCGCCCTCACATTCGTAAAATCATCGCATTATTATAAATATCAACATATAAGTACTACCAAGTACTACGTATGTATGTGTCTTTTACACATTCTCAGTCTCACACGTGTATGAGTTTCTATATTAAATTTTATTTGCTTGGAAAAAAAAGAAAAAAAAAACTAAAAATTTCCATCATTCAAGATTCAAAATAATTAAGGATGCGTCTGAATCAGAGATTTAAATAAACTTTTTCTCTATGTTATTTTTGTGATGTTTTCTCGTATGTTTTTTATGAATTCTTTATTAGTTGTTTTTGTTTTTGATTTTTGAATACTACAAGAGAATATATCCATTTACATTTGTTGATATCTACATAAGTAGAAGTACGTATGTACGAGTATGTGTATGTTCAATGCTCGTGCATTTTATTATAAAAATTTATAAAAACTTAGAATTATTATTATTTTTTTTTAAATTGCAACTTGGCTGTTGAACTTTTGATGATCCTACTCTGTACCTAACTATGTACATAATGTATATTTTTACCTATGTACAGTTGCAATATCATAGTATGTATATATTTGGAGTTTCTATATATAATGTATATGTATGTATATGTGGTCTATGTTGTCATAAACATTTTATATAATTTTATGTATTAGGACATGGTGTATATTCACGTGTAGGTGCTTTTATATATGTTCATATAAAGTCTGTAAAAAAAGGAGCAAAAAAAGAGGTGAAGAGTACAGTAAAAAATAATTTTTTTTTGAGCCGTAATCGTGTTATATACATACATACGAGTATAGTTATGGATATATTTATGTATTCAATATGTAACAGCATAAAAAAAATGAAAAAAATATGCTTATCTTATACACACTAGGACTAGACATTATTGAGGTTTCAGTTTTCAGAAAAGTTTTTTTTTTCTCTAAAAAAAATAAAAAAAATTAAAAAAAAAACCACAAAGGACCTAACTCACATTTTTATGTATTCAATTCTAAATAAAAGGTGACATATGCATGCATAGATAACTAATATTTTTGTATATATAGTTAGATGGATACAGTTAGTTGGTTCGAATACTTAGATAAATGTACATATGTAGTTTATATATATGTACATGTATTCTTAGAAAAATAAAAAAAGAAACCAAGAAAAATATGAAAAAGGATATTATATAGAAACATAAATAACTTGCCTTTCTATATAAATATAACATATGTTTATAACATAATATAACATATAGAGTTAGTAAGCATATACAAACACTCGTCGAAGTCCTTTTTTTTTGCATATTCATATACTACACATACACTTATTTGCATGGATAAGTCTTTATAAAGTATGAAACTTAACAACTATAAGACAAAAGATAATACTGATGACTACAACGACAACGATAGAGTAAAACTTGCGGAAAAGCAAATAAATTTTTCCTCAATTACATTTTTAAGGTGTTGCTAGTTACAACTATAACAACAAAAAGCAAATGAATAATACATCGTGGTGTGAGTATATATGAACCAGTATATACTATACTATATCATTATAATGCAATGACAGGATATTACATGCCATGTTTTACTTATATAAATTTACATATATGTATTTCTGTGTATACATATACATATTATTATTTGCACAATGAGCAATAAGTAGACCCGCAGTATTTTGCATACTATACTCGTATAATGTACAATTTACCTTACATAAATTTTCATTGCATGTACAGGTGTAGTGTAATGATATATTGTGGTTTAATGCAAAAATTCACTTTCTTATAATGTGTGTATGTGTATGTATGTATAACTATAGAAAATGTTATAGATATATGTAACTAAGTACTAGAACATTTTTTTTTAGGTGACGATCCTATGAAGAACCATTTGAATTCCGATTTCCTTCTATTATAGAAAAAAAAAAAATCTTTTTTTTTAAATAAAACAAAAAAAAAGTAAAAGGAGACTGACTTCTGACAGACTGCCAACAAGTTTTGTGTTCTTTATACGTATTCTAAGTGAATGCTTGTATGTAGTTATTTAAAATTTTTTTTTTAAATGAGAATTTTTGTACTGTTATATGGTTATATGTTATGTAATATACCTATATCTTTGGAAGAGTCTACATATTGTAGGTAAAATGAAACATGAAACTTAAATAAAGAAAAAATTTTACAAAAAATATAAGAAGAAAAAGAAGATACTCATTTATCTTTTCATAACACATTCAAAGTGAAAATGAATTTTTCTTTGCCAGCTATCTGGTATACGCGTTGTATTTTACCATTTTACATACTTGGCCAACAAAAAAGAGTACCTACACATCTACACTATACCCACATACATATGTAAACATTCTAGTATAATCTACAAATGTGCTTATACAATATAATACTCCTTCTAAGTATGTACATATATATATGAATTAAAATAATTGAAAAAAATACAAGTACGAGTATACGAGGGTAATACAAAAATTCCCGGAATACTAGCGTTAGTAAGTATCTAGCAGGCAAACAGTCTAGAAGTTTGGTTATATTTTGAGTGTTTTGAAAGCGCAACTGCTGTGTATAAAAATAGTAATTCATTTGTTTTTAATTAAAAGGATGCAGATACCTGAAAAGTTAGGTATTATTAAAACATGAACAATCTGCGATTAGAAATACCGGCAAATATAAAGTTTTTGGTAAAACTAGAATGACAGTTAAGTGATATTATTGATGTTTTGCTAAAAGTTTATGGATCTGATGCACCAAAGAAAACTACAGTATATGAGTGGATAAAGTGACTCAAGGAAGGACGGGAGGTAATTCAAGACGACCCTGTCAAGGCCGTCCATCAACCTCAATTAATGATGAAACCGTGGCTGCTGTTGAAAAACTAGTGGAGGAAAATCGTCGAATTAGTATCGCTGTAATTGCTGAAACTCTACACTTGTCAATAGGATTAGTGCATGCCGTTCTAAAAGATCGCTTGGAGTTATCCAAACTTTCAGCTAGATGGGTCCCAAAAGTGTTGCGCGAAAAACACATTGAAAGAGGTACCGAACTTTCACTGGAGTTTTTGAACAAATACGATTCAAATCCTGAAGACTTTTTGTATTATATAGTGACTGGTGATGAAACTTGGATTTATCTGTATGACCCATAATCCAAGATACAATCAAAACAGTGGCTACCAAAAGGATCTTTGGGACCCATAAAGTTTAAGCAAAAGCGATCTGTTCGTAAAGTTTTAGCAAGTTTTTTTGGGATGCGAAGGTGTAATTCTAATTCATTATTTGGAAAGTAGAAGCTCCATAAATGTACAAAATTATACCTCAAATTTAAGAAAATTACGAGCAGCTTTAATAAATAAACATCGTGGAAAATTGCAGAGAGGAGTAATTTTTCATCACGATAATGCTCCATCACGTCGTGCACCACTACCAAGGTTAATTATACAAGAGTTTCGTTGGGAAATCTTATCTCATCCGGCACACAGTCCTGACTTGACACCATCTGATTTGTTTTTATATTCTAAATTAAAGATGCAGCTCAAAGGGAAGCAATGGGAATGCATAGCATAGGTCAAAGCAGCAGCTAAATCATGGTTTGAGAGCCATCTTCCAGATTTTTATAAAGAAGAGCTACAACAATGGAGAAAGCGTATGGAAATGCGTTATGAAATAGGTGGTTCATATGTAGAAAAATAAATCCATAAAAATCAACAACTTGTGTTTTATTTCATTTTTCCGGGAATTTTTTGAATTAGCCTCGTACGTATATGTAGAATAGAAGATATCTTTTTCGGAGTTTTTCTTTTGTTTCACCGTTTCACTCTTTTACCTATTTACTATTTGCAGTATTTCGTTGTTTTATTTTCTTTTGTTCATTCCTTTTTTTTAGTATTTATGTTAAAATGTGCCATCAGCTAAGATTTATTTTTTTGAATAAGGACAAAGGTAAAAATGAAAAAACAGAGAACAAAAAAATAAAATAAAAACGTAAAAAAAATGAAATGAAGAACAACACATCAAAAGAACAAAAGCAAACATAAGAAATAATATGAGTATAACATTTGTATATGTATACATGGTTCATTATTACATTCATAATTTTTACATTTTTTACACGTGTTATATTTAAATAGAAAAAAAAAACATCAAATTAAGGATCATTTTGATTACATTAATTTACATTTTCTCTGTATCTGATTTTCATTGAATTTTTTTTTTATTTTTTGTTTCCCATACCACGAGTATATAATCCTGTGTTCCATTTATTCATTTGCGAAATGTTTGCTTGTTTTTTTTGGAGCTATCATTTTTCATTGTTTTTCATGTACAAATAAAATGGTACGTATTTTGGTAATGTATGAAAGTGGTGGGTATATATGTGGGTGGAACAATTTAAAATTGTATATTTTGAGATGAGTGATTATAACAACCAACAGAACAGAAAAAGAATATTATTTACACTTCTTAAATATCAGCTCAGTTAACATTAGATGCAGATATCAGAATTCATACGATATGTACTTATATACCAAGTACCTACCACCCAGTACTAATCGTAAAAGTATGTATTTTAAATTTTTATTCTAAAAATTTTAGATGTTCATTCTAATCATACACAAACAAACACACATATATATTTAATTTTCTTAAATTTTGTATAAATACATCGTCATATCAAAGTTTCATATGGTTTCATTTGAATTTGAATTTAATATGAAAGAAAAACTAAATGATATATCAAACAATACTGTTACAGGATTTCTGTAGAATATGTATGTATGTATATGCAAATGTTTATAAACTTTTTCTTTAATACGAGTACATGTATATAATGTATGAATGCATCTGTTTTTATGTACGTATACATTATATGCAGTCAACACATCAAAAGGACTAAAACCAAGGCTCTTGTACATGCAATCTGTATGTCTGTAGTAAATATACATAAATTTGATACACGAGTTTGTATACCATATTAAAATTCACAAAGTTACAAATTGTTTTCCCAAAAATTTTCTGAACCATGTTTTCGTACAAATGAAAATGAGATAAAAGTTGATTTTTTTTTTCTTGTTTTCCTTTTTTTTTTATATTATATGTATGTATAATAACATATATGTATGATGTCTGTGTTATTTTTAAAACAAACTCAATGTGTGTAAAACAACGAATTCATTTTAACCTCAAACAATCGAATAATGTTTGTAAATTATTTCAAAAATTTCTGTTTTAAAATTCATGTTGTGAAAAGTGTTTGTGTACTGAACTGATAATTTCATTCATGTAGTATTATGTAATGCACATATGTGAGTATACATGTCTCTATCTATTTAGCCATAACCATATACTCGTATTATAGTGATAATGATAAATATACAGTGATTTATTATTTACAGTAAAACCTCTGTATGTTGAACATCAAGGTAGATGCAAATAAATTCTAATTATTGAGTTCTTGAATTATAGAAGTTTAAGGTTTTTAATTTTCTTTTAACAGTACTCTTTTTAAAATACATATTCGAATTTTCCGTATCAAATTTGTTACTGCGTATTAATGCAAACCAGTAGTAGAAGACGCCAGCTAAATTCTGTTAATAAATAATTCTATAAATTGAGATTTAGGTCACTAGAGCTGAGTTGACAGAACAAAACGTTGATTTCTTCGAGATAAAGAGGTAAAATACATTTTCTTCGAGTTTTGCTATAGAAGGAAAAAATGTACTGGAATCTTTTAAAAGGAAAAATGAATGGCTTCGACTAAAACTGCCATCGTTAGGTAGAAAGTCGTATCTGACATTTAGGTAATTTTGAGTTATTGAGGTTTTTATGTTTTGTTTTATGCCACAAAAGAGGATCAATTTAGAGAAATAAGAAAATTATTAGTTGTAAGAGTACATAATTGGGAATTTTTTTTCCAAAAAATTAATTGACCTTTTATCATATCTGTAAAAGTCAAATATTTGTATTAAGAGCATGTAAGTATCAAGGCAGAAAGTCGTAAGTTCCAAACTTAGATACGACCTTTTACATTAGGATAAGCCAGATACGACTTTTTAACTTGAAAAATGTAAGATTTTCTATCAGATACGATATTTGAAGTGGCGAAAAAAGTACCTTAATGTTCAATTACAGCTATTCTAACTTGGAGAATAGATGCATTATTGGTCTAAGATAAAGATTTTACATTTAACTCATTTTTCGATGTCTTACAGTTCCAGTTATAGAAGTTTTTGAATGTGAAGAGAGAGGAATGCAGATTTCTTTTCGAGTTGAAGTAGAATTCGACCTAAAGAGGTTCGAATTGTACAGGTTCCACTGTATTATATATTATATTTTTGGTATATCAGTATATTATATAGGTACTAGCATACTATATAGATACTGATTTTATAATTCGTTCCAAATATACATTCATATAATCGGGATCGTGCCAAAATCGAAACATGTACATATTGAGTGTTGAATTATGGTAGGTCCAGGTCTAGAGTTTGGGTCTATAGGTGATTTGAAATACAGTAATGATGGTAGTGAAAATGGTATTACGTTTACCATGTATATTATGAAAACATTTAGTTATCTGTAAATATCGATTGTTAGTTTTGATTTCGAATTCGCATTTTGTGTTTTCAATGTATACATAAAAGTAGTATAAACAAGCAAACACATACACCTATAGAAAGATTCTTTTACACACTTGTATTTCATGTATTCTATTCGATAAATGTGAATTCTTAAATAAATTTCTTATCCTACTACCGATGCTAATATAAAGTGAAATTATAAAATATAGTTTCAATGTATGTTGTTAGAGTTTTGCCTATACATATTGTAGTACAGATTCAGATTTAGTGAAAATCAAATAAAATTTAATCTATGCCGGTAAGCTTAAATTACTTTTTGTATTTGTGTGCGTGAAAATCTACATTATGTTTGCACTATTTTTGTTTATTTTTTTTTTTTTTAGTTTGTACAGAAAAATTCAACAACATTCATTAATAATTTTGAAAAAAAATCGATCCTTCTTTTTTTTTTAGATTTTTACACAAGATTGAAATTACATTACAAAATTGAATTATTTTTTGAATTTTAAAATTTTGTGTGTATGGAAATTTTTGCTTTAAAACAACTTTAAAGTAGAATTTGTACTACACGATAAAAGCTTGTATTTTCATTGCATCCTTTTCGATATTATTTGCGCACATTATAAATGATTTTTTCGGAATATATTCAAATCGTACCGTAGAATAAAATATAAAAAAATTGTTGAAATATACATACACAATATGTATGGTATGTACTTTGGATATAATCTAACTTCGCATCTTCACAATATTTTTTTTCAGAAAACATGATTTATATTTGACAAGATTCCAGCAACTATTTACCATTCATACATGAAGATAATATATATTTATAGACATGTCTTATATATTTCTAATATCTATGTAGATAAAACAGATACATAAATTTAAATGTTTAGTTACCAATGATGATGATGATTGCACTTAGGGATATTTTGTCAATGATATGTAAGTCCAGATGTAGGATGATTTATAGTGAATAAATAGCATATTGCATATTAGAAATTAATTCAAACAGAATTCAGAATATATTCATGCATGATAGTAGTGTAAATGCAATTTATTATTATTACTTTACTAAGGGTCGTATTCACCAACAAAAATTATCTTTTATCTGAGATATAAAGAGTGTATTCATCAACCTTGATTATATGCACAATATCGGCCGTTTTCGATAATTAAGATATTTTCTGACTTTCTAGTCAGTTCTGACTGTTTTAACACTGACATCACATAGTAACAGTGAAATATAGTAAAGTCAGATCAATAAGCTTTGTGTAGTCAGATGTTTTTTACCTGTCAGTTAAGTCAGACGTGAATTAATATAATCTATATTGTCTATGTCAGTGCTTAAGGATATCTGACTTTCCAAACTGTCTTTTCATTTAAATCTATGTATATTTAATCAAATGGACTCATTTTTCAGATCTCAGTAAAATCTTGATTATACCTAAAATGGTCATCGTTTGAACATAATGTTATTATTAACAGCAACAGTACAGCACTCACATATACTCATCACATCACATTCATTTCCATTTTTTCATATAAAAATACTAACTTTACGCATCAACTGACATGTTCGACACTTTGAAAACGAAGTTCGAAACAACTTTTATCTTTGTTGACGAATGTTTGACAGATAATCTTGGTTGATGAATACGGCCGGCACTAAGAGTATTTACTTAAGAGAGTAAATTTGTGATACACATTGTGTAATTCAGTAGTGTTTGAAATTTTTTGTCATTTTCCTCCATGTTAACTAGGATCAAAAGGCGGAATTTCAAATCAATTAATAAAGCCTAATACGCTGATCGACCTAAATTTAGATTCGAAAACTATTCTATTTATGCTTCCTGGATTAATTGAATGTAGAAGTTCTAATACATATCCATTAAATCAAAGTCGAAGTTGAAGTCACTGCATTGAATGTAGAATCGGCATCTACTTACCATTTTGGCAATTAGCAACATGTTTTTTCCTTATTTAACCTGCAAATTCTTGCAACTGATATATTCCCTCAATATTTTACGTGTCATTTTGTATTTCAAAAATACGTAAATATACAATATATACACAATGTCAAGTCAATTAATTTTTTCATTTTTCACACTCTATTCACAGAATTCAATAACATAATTGCACATATACACGTAAAACTATACAATACAACAAAAATATTTATCTATTATTGCATCACCAACTTGTATGATATTTTATCATCATACCGCGTACACGTACACCAACAATCCCATCAACCATGAGCTTCATTAAAATATTCATTATAATAAATGATATATCCCAAAATGGAATGATTATAATTGGTCAGTTCTTGTCATCCAGGTTCTGTCTGTATTCGATAATAATTTTTCATTTTCTCTCTGTGCCATACTGTAACCTAATTATCCATGTACAGAATAAAAAATTGAAAAATCCAAAAGAATATGATAACAACAGCCAAGAGCAAAACAACAACTGGTACCGATAGTACGTATTTCTATCTGTGCGCCCCAACATTCGCAATTATAAGTTTACACGCGTTGAAATTGCGATCCTTTTAAATGAAATTTTAATATTTATAATTTAATTGTCACTCAATAAAATATTAATAACAACAAAATATGTTGTTTATAATAAATTTCACAAAAAGAAAAAAAAAATAATTGCAGTGAAGAATTAAAATAATCATCATAAATACAATTTTAATTCCAATTAGTTACACATGTTGCATATCAATAAAATGAACGCGAACAGAATAAAAAAATAATTCGAATGAATAATGAGAATGGTGAGAATGGTGAATACGATGGTAATAAATGGATGCTGATATTCTAAAGTTTATATTACGCTTCCCATCACGGATAGTGGCTCCTGTTAGAGTTGTGGCTGGTAGATAATTGGTACTTTTTGTAGTTGGTTGATTGCTTTTTTGAAATTCAAAACAGAAAAATTTGTTTTATAAAATTCAATTTTTTTTTTTTCTTATTTCAAAATTCAATTTATTTATCATCGATATTCATCTTTAATGTTCTTTTGATACAAATACGTAGTACAATAATCACAATATATTTTTATAGTAAATTCAATTTTATTTAATCAGATCAACTGAATTCGTGACATACATTACATAAGATCGGTAACGTATAATTAATTACATGAATGTAAATTAAAGTGATATACTCGTCGTATATATAGTACATTATATTCGAATGTAATAAAAATATATGTCTGATAAAATATCTTACATAGAAGGGTGTAAAAGTGAGAGAGTTTCGTTTAAAGATATTAATGAAAATTCAACGAAAACAGACACAAGACAAAGACAACAGACAAAAGTTTTCAATTAAAAGTAAAATTTTAATTGCATATCCTAGAGAAATTTGAAGTGATTACTGTCAACAAAAGCGACATATTCGTACACATACATCCAGAGATAGACATTCTATGTATGTATTTAATATATAAGTAAAATCTATATATTTGTACTACATTGAACGAAAAGTTATAAATGAATGTTTCCGGTTTTCTTCACTACGATACCACGATACGACAAACTGCATATACACAAAAATTATAAAACTGGGTCATTATTTTATTTCCTATGAATTTTGTTTTGTTTTCGAATTTTTAAGAAATTAATAAACTTTACTCTGTTTCTAATTTAATAGAGATACACATGTGTGCAATGAAATAGCAGCGCTGAAATTTCATATACATAATTTTTAAAATTTTTTTGCACATTGTCACAGTGAATGAATTTACATTAAGATTTTTTTTTTTATTTTATTTATTTTTTTTTTTTTGCTATTACTCCTCGAGGAGTGTAGCGCCTGCATAAAAAGCCTTCCATCTAACTCTGTTGGGTCCCAATTTCTTTATATCTGACCATGACCTTCCTACAGCTGCGAGCTCCTCTTCTATTGTTCGCCTCCATGCTTTTCTGGGCCTTCCTCTGCTTCTATATGACCCTGCGGGTTCCATTCAATCGCTTTCTTTACAATACTTTTCACAATCCATCTCTATTTTCTTAGTAGTATTTCTTGTTTTATGCGGGCTTGATTTTGCAAAGTGAACACAGTTCGTCATTGGAAATAATATTATTGACAAAAGTCTGCATTTTCTTATAGCAGGTAGTGTTCATGCACCAAGTTTCACAACCGTATAGCAACACCGATTTGACGCATAGTGTTTCTCGTTACCACATTAGTGGTCCATACTTATTCAACATACCATAGGCACTCCTCGCTTTATTAATTCTGCCAGTTATATCCTCATTCGAGCCACCATCAGTTGTTATAACACTTTCTAGATAGCAGAAACTTGTGACGTCATCTATCGCTTCGCCATTTATTATGATTGCAGTGTTGTTTCTAGTATTGATTCTCATGCACTTTGTTTTCTTGCAGTTGATCTTAAGCCCTGCAGTCTGTGCATGTTGTACGAGTGAATTTGCCTTTTGTTGCATGTTAGCTATAGAATGTGCTAATAGACATATATCGTCTGCATAATCTAAATCGTGGAGATGTGAAGTTAGTGACCATTGGATACTTCGTATTAAATACACATTCTAATGGAGGAGAAGTGTTCTGTAGTATCGTCCTCCTCTCCACAAGAAGCACACTTTGCATCACTGATGATTCCTATGGTAGCAAGATGTTTTCCACAAGTATTATGCCCTGTCAGAGCATTCACCATTGCGCCTTCGTCTTTTCTTTCCTGTTTGAGAGGAAAAGCCGCTAGAGCCTCATTAGGCTTTTTGATGAAGCACTTGGTTTTTTGCCTACACTTTTAGAGACTCTGTCACAGACTCTCATGCAGATTATCTGTATGTGAATCTATAGCATTTCTCACCACCGTCTTATATACATAATAGCCTATAGGCATACCAATTACCGGTTTAGGGCTTATGGAACGCATCTTGCTACGACAGAACATACTAAAATTGGAACGATACAAACATTAGTTTTACCAGTTTTATCTACATATTCTGTATTATTTTGTACTTTTAAATTTAAGAAAATTCAAAAAATTTCAAAATTTTCAAAGTTTAAGAATTTAAAAGTTCATAGCAATTCATATAGTTTGCATTCATTTTCATTTTTCGCTTCCTTTTTTTTGATTTTCTTCTATGAAAAATTTTCATTAAAACTATTTTTCAAAAAAGAAAAAGATTTCTTTCACACTTTTTCGTTTGTAATAATAAATAACGCTCAAAGTTTCTGTAAATATACACCTCATGTATTTTCTTTATTCAAACTATCGGTTGTTAAGATAGATACGATCTAAATAATAACAAGAGCTGTAATCATGATGCTTCCAGTTGGCAGATTAAGAAACAGAATTGATTTTAAAATTTTCATTTTAACTTTTTCACTCGTAATAATTTTTATTTTGTGAAAATTTAATTTTTCTTTTCATCTTAGTAGTAGATATGGTGTATTTTTTTCTATATTTTTTCTCTATACTATATATTCCTTAATATTCAATAAAAAACATAATAGAAAAGTTGCTTTCCTATTACCTCTACACTTCTACAGCTTGTACACTGCCTCATTTATAAAAATTTATGCGAATTCATATTTCTTTGCACTCAGTGTACATTTATTCCTCATTTCTGTTTTTATTTATCAAAAAGACAAACATGAAAAAAATTAGGAAAAAGAAAAATATAAAATAAGTAATATGTTTCCGAAGGAATATTCATCGTACACATGCATATCTACAACATTTTAGCATTTATTCAGTGTATTACTGTATGCCTCAGGTATAGTATTTTTATTTTTTTTTTGGTTCTAAATGTTAACAAAAATGGAAATGTATTTTTTTTTTTCGCTTTTGATTTTCTAGATATCAACAGGAGAAAATTTAAAAGCGTAAATACGAAATCGGGCAAAAGAAATATAATCAAGTAAGTATAAAAAAAAATTTCCAAATATGTACATAAAAGAAATGAAAAAAATTTGCAAAAATAAAAGCAAAAACGTTTATTTTTTTTCTAAATTTTCTTCATAACAAAAAATCTTTTACCATATCATTTCACTTTTTCCTTTCTGTTTTCTAAGTTTTGAAATGTTTTATGTTTTTCAATTTTCGTAATTTTATTTACTTTCTTTTTCTTGTTTTTTTTTTTTTTTTTTTGTTTTTTTTTGGTATTTTTTGTTACTTTGTAAAAAATTAACATGTTGTACCAAATCGAATAATACACACTCGGCTCTTTATTTACGAGTATTTCAAAATTTCTCATTTTCAAATTGGTAATAAGTTTTCATAAAATCAATATAAAAAAGTTTTCATCTTTTTTTCTATTTTCAAATTGAGTACATATTTCAAAACTTTTTCATTACTTCGAATGCTTTTGCACAATGATCATATCGATACCCCACATCTTACGACCAATAATAAATTGTTGACTTTTTGTTCGAAATTAATTAAAAAATTATTTTTTTAAGTATTTTCCTTTTTTTTTGCATTTCGTCCTTCATTTGTCCAAATTTGAGTAATTTTAAACAGAAAGAAATGAAATTTTTAAGTAGTTTTTCATTTAGAATTTTTTTAATTAATTTAAAAATGTCATGGATATTATTTGTTTTAAAACAATCAAAAGGGAAAAATTTTAAATAAAAAAAAAATTTTTTTTGTTCAAAAATAAAACATACAGGTTCTCATTTAAATTTCAATTTGATTGACTCGTAACCTCAATTTTCTACATAGAAAATGTCAAAATATGAACTGAATTTATCAAAATAAATTAGACCAAAAAATGTTTTTGTAAAATCAATCAATCAATATTATTTATTAATTGCAAACAATTCACTGTATTAAAATCGAAATGGTCTAAATGAAAAGCCACATAACAACCAAAGTACTCTTGTGAAATGACTTTGGTCATACAATTTTAGAAATTTTATTTTTTTTCGCACACAATTCATTGATTTATTGGATTTATTTTCATTCCAAAGAATTTCTACCTGCCTCTTCTCTGTGTAACTTGTATTGAAATGAAATATTTTCACTGTTCTCTAGCATGAAAACGAATGGAAGCTAAAACAAAATTTGAAACGATTCACAAAAAATTCAGTTCATATAAGTATTGGATGCGTTCAGTTTAACACAGCGATTTTGAAAAAAATTTCCTATCGACTGAACTTGGTAAAGCCTCTGGCCTACATTTTTCGATGTTGCTGGTCCGATTTGAAACATAATTTTTAATTTTTTGTTACCTATTTTATCCTAAGTACTTCCAACTTTTACTACCCCCGAAAGTTCACTCAGTTTTGAATGAGTACCAGCTTGCCGTTAAAAAAAGAGCATAGAAAAGCTGATTAGTCTACTCGCTGACTACAAGCAAAAACTATAGAATATATTCTATAGTTTTTGCTACAAGTGATCCAAGTATTATTACATCATTCTAAAAATAGATCAGTATATGACGCTAAACACATTCAAAATAGCTAGCAGAAATCACAATCAGCTTATCGTTTATGTAAATGTAAATGGATGCCGACACAATGACAGCAGAAGCGTCCAAGGAGATAATTTACTGCTTGTCCTGTGTGAGCAATGTTCAAATTTAGTTGTTGACTGCTGTAGAAAAACAAGTATGACAAGTTTAATTAGTAGAATAAGCATAGAGAGAGTAAAGAGAAAAAGCTTATCTCTTTACTTTATGAATAGTAGTTATATTATGATAAATCAGAGCATTATCTGCTTTGAATGTGCTTCTGAAATTGGCTGCGGTATATTTCCTACTTATACCAGCAGATTTCTGCTTCTGTTGGAAGATATTTGCTTTGATTTTTATCATTTAAAAAACGTTGCTTCTCTAGCAGTAACTCAGTATACATAGTTAGCAATCCACACTAAACTGTAGGTGTATAAATGATAGTCATGTAATCACTTGTGACGCTGGGTCTTCAAACTCCAAAAGGAGTAAATGTTTAGAAAAAAAGAAATAAACATTTTATAATACTCAATATAGCGATTATCTATTTTCATTGCTCATTCGCATCGCTGCGTTAAACTGAACGTACCCATTATTACAATTATTACAAGTTGAATAGCTGGCTGAGTCAACCACTGTAAGTAAGTAAAATATGTAAATTGTTCATTATTTCAATTATTTTCAAAATTTATTGCAGACATTCACGTCATTTCTATTAATCAATTTATTACAAATACAAATTACCATATTGAATACTCGTGTATAGGCAATATGTAAAGAAACAATTTTTTTTTTTTCAGAAAATCATCAATGGAATTACAGTCATCGATTTTTTATTAATCATGCTCATCATGGCATTTACAATCATGCCCATATTCATTTGTTCATTCATTTGTTCATCGTTCACAATTATTATTATTCATTTATCAATCACGTGATGTTGACTATTTATAATGATGATGACGATACGATGACAAAAGGAATAAAAATTTCATTTTATTTAGGTACATAATATACTACTCATGTATTGTATTTATTATAAGGTGGCAATTTTTCAATAAAACCTTGATATGAACTAAGTATTTTTTTGTTTTGTTGATTGTTATCATCATCATCATCATTATAATCTTTTCTATTTTATTTATACATGCATTGAAAACACAAACTTTCAAGGATCTCTCTAACTACTAGATGCTTCTTCTAGGTGTACACACTATAATATTAATTATATGTACGTAATATATTCTTTGCACGCAAGTGTACGTATTATGTACGTAAGGGGTGTTTTTTTATAAGTGCCACGGAATTTGTACTGGCGAAAATTTCTATAGTCTTTATTTCCTATATCACAGGGCGTTGAAAATTTAAAGTTTTTTTCAAGACCTTTTAATATGAAAGCGGCTATAACATTTTTCATTCCTTATGTATCATTAATTCGCGTTTAAAAAAATTAACTTTCTATTGGTATCTAGTTAAAAATTTGATTCTGGACAAAAATATGTCCTAAAGTACTAAAGACTAAAGTGAAAGACGAAGGTGTGCTCTTTCAAAAAAAAAAAAAAAAAAAACCCAAGGTTGATAGTATAGTACATAATCGAATAGGTAATTAACGATCAAAGGTGTGCGAAAAGAGTCAAAATATGACTACCCGAATCATGCACCGTATACCTATATTATGATTTGAAAATTTAATTGGGTTCCATTTGAGGCACACTCTAACTTTCATTTTAACATGCTCAATTTTCATAAAAAATCATTGTCTTATCTCTTTTGTATGTATACATATGCATCTGACATCTGACAGTGATGATTGTCATTTTTGTTTTTATTTATTTTGTGAGCTGCTTGATCTCTTTGTCATTCATTTCATATTTATGATGATGAATTTTCATTGATAGTAAGTGCTTTCATTGTATTAAATACATCTCCTGTGTACTATATGAATTTGTTTAATTTATGAAGAAAATATAATTTCTAATAACTGAATGACAATTTATATAGAGAGAGGTAAAGTTTTTTCATAGCATCAAAACAAATTTTCGTAGCGGTATTGTTTTCTAACTAAAGCATTAACACAATTAGTTTGATAAATTTTTCGAGCATAGCATATTTTATATTTTGAAGCAAGATGAACTTTTGACTTTTCATTTTTCACTCATTTTACTTTTTTTCTCTATCTTTCTTTTCAATAGAAAAAAATATTCTTTCATTACAAAAAAAAAAAAAAAAAAAAATAAAATAAAATAAATAATAATAATGTTCGTATATACCTAAATTTCACCTACGTAAATAGCTGAAAGAATTTTACCTCGAAAATTCCTTTTTCATTTAAAAAACTTTTTCCTCATCTGAAACAACTATTTTTGCAAGTTCTAACGTTCTAGATACGAATTCGTGATTTTTTGAAATAAAATATTTTATGTTTTCTGGAATTCATTCCCATTCTTATAACTCTTTGTTTTTGTAATTTGAAGTAATCATATAGAAACGATGGAAAAACAACTTTGCCAAAATATTTGCGTACTATGCCGTTAAATATGTCAAAAAAAAAAAAAAACGCCAGAAAGAAACGAATTAAAAGCAAATAGTTGAAGCGAAAAAGAATTTTTGAATTTTTTCTCACTAAATCTAGAAAAACAACTACAGAGTTCATGAAAGCGAAAATCAAACCAATAACAACACTCTTATTGTCTTATTATACTCCCCGAAATGATATGACATGAGTATGAGCATAGAAAATATGAAATTCATAAAAAATATTTTTTTCTTTTAGTTTTAAACTTTGGTAGTTAGCTGCTTCGACACCGGTTATCAAAATTTGAATTTAAATTTGAACAAAAAATAAAAAGAGGTCATGTGCAGATTAAAATGAAAATTAGAAAATACATTTTATTTTCTTTAACAATAAATTTATTCATTTTTTTCTCATTAGAAAAAATGTTTTCAAAGTTCTACACACAAAAAAAAGAACAACAAGAAGAAGAAAACATTATCTTGATATTATTGTAATCAATCCACTTTGATACATTTTAAGAATGACGCAGACAAAACGACATGTCTGTCAACTTTAGGTTAAGATTGATGTTTGAATTGAATGTCTGCATAATGTTCTCTGCACAGAAATGATTTTCTCTTTACTCTCTGCGTCTGTGGGTTGTTGATTGTCAACTTGCTGTCAAAATGTCAACGAAATCAAATTTTTTTGATTTTTTGGGTGGTCGGGTTTCTAGTTTACAAATTTGTTCTGTGATGTCTGTATTGATGTACTGACAGGCAAATATCAATTGAAATTAGTCTTACCGCACACGTCTTACTAAATCATGTGCGTTCATATTTCAAAGTATAACCATTAACAAAAAAATTTTAACTTCAAACGATGTTGACAACAAATCCGCAAATTTGTCGTACTATATCTGTATACCATTTTTTTTCAACATTGGACAAGTCTGCTTACATGTTGTTGCGTTTGCACTATGCTTTAAATAATTTAGAAAAATACCATTTTATATTACACACGTCTGTTGTTTTAAAAAAATTGTGAGTGAGTATAAATCGAGAGTGACTTAAAACAATTTTCATCTCTATAACTGTTGGTAGGTAGGTACACAGTAGTGGTTTAGTGGTTTATTTTAAATAATTTTTCATTACTTTTAATTCTACCCTGAAGAAAACAAAAAACTTTCATAAATTCATTAAAACTTTACGATGCGATTTCTTAAAAAAAAAAAGAAATTTTTTAATTCCATTATGAGTAGAAGTAGTAGTTAGTTTGTGTACGAATTAAATTTTAAAGGAAAATTTTAAAATTGCACAAAACAAGAAATCATTTGCTGACAAAATGATAATTTCATGAATTCTAACGATTAATAGAAAATATTGATTGGAATTGTTGTTATTTATCAATATTACATTTGATTGTCATAAACGAATATAGATGTACATAGATGTAGTTACAAATGTAAATTATACATACATACGAGTATACATATGTATTATGTTCATGTTATATAGAAAAAGTAAAAGAGAATTTCCAACTACCCCATTGACCTGATATTCTCATTTTTTCCATTATTTTTTCATCATTTTTCTTTTATTTTTAACAAATCGAAAACATGAAAAGATAAATTAAAAATTGAAAAAGTAAAATGCTAAAAAAAAAGGCGATAAATCGAAAAAAAAGATTGTGTTCATTTTTGTTTTTTTTTTTACATAAATTCCAATTTTTTTTTTTTTCTCTTTTTATTATTACAGATTAGATGTTTCTATAAACAACAGAAAATTACTTATAAATTTTGCTGCATTAAACAACTCATCATCATCATCATCGTCATTTACATTGTATATGTATAGTCATACTATTATTTTTTGTGTTAAAACTGTTACACGTTGCCCTGACAAGAAAACAAAAATAAATAAATAAAAAATGAAAATACAAATCTAGAACAATCATCTCAAAACAACACATCTGTTTTTGTAGTAGGTTTTGTTTTTGTATTTTTTATTGTTTACTGAAACGTACATTTATAGAAAATGAAAATTCTTATTGTAAAATGAATGATTTAAGATGTATAGAGAATATAGAATAAAAATAATACATATATGAGAAATTTATAGAAATCATTGATAGAAAAAAGAATAAACAAACTTGAGTACAAAACAAAAAAAAAACTAGTATGGGAAACATTATACTCGTACAGCATAATATATGTTAAAGGATAAAATGATATTAATGTTAGCACTAAATAAAAAATGTATTCCTTAAAATATTATTTCTTTGAATATGCGCATAAATACATATACATGAGTGTATTTATGTATGTGTTCTTTTTACTGTATCCTTTAAGGACATTTTATAATCATTTTTTTAAGATCTTTTACATAATCATGTTCTTGTAAATATTTATGTATGTATACTATACATAATAACTGGAAATCTAGAAATAATTTTCTTATGTTATCCTTTCAAAGTTATATGAAAGTTTTCTCAAGTTTGTGTGTGTATACGCATTTACATATGCACTTATATGTGTTTGTGAGTCTTTTATTTGAAAATACAATTTTCACTTAACTTTATACTTTTCTAATGTATTATTTGTTCTTTCCTTTTATTTTATTATTATTATTTTTTTTTTTCAAAGAACTGAAGTTTTTGTTCCAATTTTCATTTGTATTCTTTTTTCTTTGACTTTGTATCTTTATATAATGTCGAGTACAAAATGGATGTTCCATAAAAACACTTTTATAAATCTATGAATTGTGCTATGAAATGTAGTAGAAGAAATTAAAATGAAGGTCAAAATAGTATACAATTACATAAATGTATACACATTTTGACATAAACATAACATACGAAAGCGCAATAATAAATTGGTGCATAATTTTCCAAGTTTTATTTTCCTGATCTTGAAGTCGACCGGATTTATTATTTTTCGATTTTGTTCAAATCACAATATCAAAATATACAAAAAACTTAAGTAAAAAGCGGAACAATATTACTCACATACAAGAAAATTACGTTTATATTTGTAGCTAAAATCGATCATTTTATATACAGTGAGTGCAATTTGAATAGACACAGCCATATTTTTATGATTAAAATCATTATCAGAAAAATATAATTTAAAATCAATACTATTAGAATATATTTCGTTTCAAAATATTTGCAAATTCCAACTTTTATTAACCCCAAAATTCACTTAGCCTCGAATGAGTACCAGCTTGCTAGAAAAATGAGCTTAGAAATGCTGATAAGTATAGCCTACTTGCTGAGCAACACAAGTAGCACAAAGTATTATTAGAGAATTAGATCATTCTAATAATAGATCAGTCTAAGCCCTATCATGTACAAAAGTTTGCCTCCCTACCACCATATCACGTTAAACTGTAGGTGTATTCATGATAGTAATAAAGTCTAGAAATCACTTTAGTAAAAGCCCTGGCACACCTATACTGCCGTCGTTAGGTAGAAAGTCGTATCTGACATTTAGGTAATTTTGAGTTATCGAGAATTTTTTAGGAATGTTTGATTTGTGTGATTTGACACATACGACCTTTTATAATGCAAAAGTCAAATATCTGTATTTAGAGCATGTATTATCGAGACAGAAATGTAAGATTTTCTATCAGATACGATATTTGAAGTGGCGAAAAAAGTGCCTTAATGTTCATTTACAGCTTTCTAACTTAGAGAATAGATGCATTATTGGTCTAAGATGAAGATTTTACATTTAAATCAATTTTCGAAATTTTGTAGATACGACCTTCTGTCTAACGACGGTAGTATAGCTGTAGCACTATTGATGATAAAATTTAAAAGATTTTTTGAAAATTTTTTTAAATTTTTGAAAATTTGATGCGCAATTTGGATAGCTGCACTTATATTATTGTTGATTTTTTTTTGCTTGCTTAAAATGTATTCTTTTCAAAATTTCTCAGTATTAAGTGAAATAATGTTTTAATTAATTTTTAACTAAATTGTTATACCATTCGAGAAAAACAAAAGAGTACAATGGGTAAATTAAAACGTTTATCTCCAAAACAGCAAACACAATTTTTGTTTTTTAGAAATGTGATTTTTCATAAAATTTTTAGCTGAGTTGACCTCGATAATTTTTGGAATATTTCGCTATTTCTAGGAAAAAGAAAAATAAGTTTTAAATAAGAAACTAATAATAAATTAAGTGCGTTAATCTAAATTGCGCTCACTGCACACCATATACGATTATATACATGATACGATGTATTTCTTAATTTGCTAACCTTTTTCTCTATCCTTATTGAAAATCTTTATACCTAACTAGGATATTACATAGAGTTTAAATTGAAAAGAGAAAAATTATCAAAAAAAAAAAAAAATTGAAAAATAATTTAGGAAAACTACAAAAATACTGACATAAAATTTCATTACAAATTAAAAATTATACGGGTAAAAAAATAATTTTTGTTCACAATTTTTATCCTTTCAATTACATAATCCAATAACACGTGCGTAAAATAACAATTTTCTATTGCTACGTATGTAATGCTTACATGCTAACAAATTACAACAGGACATAAGTGTACACCTACATATGAATTTTAGTTTATGTAATTTTCAGTAGTTCAAAACAGGAGCAATAATAATTTAATAAATAACGAAATAAATAACACTATACGAGTACTATACCTTAATAAATTGATTACGTAACATCGTCATGGTTATTATTATTACTATTATTTTTGACATTCTTTTATTGGATTTTATCCTTTGTAGGAGTATGTATTTAATTTTACGATACTTTCGATGTTGCTTCAAAAAAATAAAAAGAAAACTAAAAAAAGGATGTGAGAGGAAAAGGACAAGTCACTTATTTCTGTAAATGATGTTATAACATTTTTTAAAAAATTTATTTTCTATACACATTTTCGCATTATTACTAAATACGTCAGTAATTTAATTTCCTTTTTTTAAAGTCACGTCGTCACAATATGATGTTCAACGTATAAGTATATTTTCATCGAATTTATGATGCCGATATGACAATGTTTTGTATTAAACTTGTGCATGTTTTTGTATTCGTCGATGCTTACAGAATATGTACTTAACTCAGTTCTGGTTCATATCTGGTGAAAAAAAGATCTAACAAATTATGCCAACAAATATGCAGGCAGCTCAACAGAACTGATATTTAGGTTCGGTTTACAGTCAACACACTTAGCTTAAGTCCTGAAGTGTGGGATAAACTTAACTTTTAGTTTGGAACTGTTCACATAGTCAAGAATTAAACTTTCCTTATGTTAGGGTGTTAGGCAAAGGTAATGCAGATTTCCATCCAACCTTAACTGCATTATTTTTGTCTTCTTAGGGGAGAAATATGATACAATTGGAAATTTCATGACGATTTGATTTTTTATTAAATGTCTGTATTTAAATGTGATTTTCGGCTGGCGTAAAGCTGAGCGTGAGCTTTTCAAAATTTCAAATCTTCTGCCAGTTTATTGTGATATTTTTCAGACGAGAATTTTAATTTAGGACGAGAAAATTTAGATGAAAAAAAGTATAATTGTCAAAATTTTGAATTTTATTCAGATGGATAATCAAAATTAAAACAAAAACCAATTATCAATTAATCAATAATCGATAAATTCGTAAAAATCCAGTGAATATAATAAAAATATCAGTCTGAATGTTTGAATTGTTTAAAAAGTATAAGGTATGTATAAGATAAGTATTATTCTTCAATTAAACCGAGCACTCAATCTTTTAGAGAAAAATATTTACAGTCGATTAGATTTTTTATCGTTTCAGAGAATTGTAAATTCTTAATCTTGAATTTTTAATTATAGCTTGCTATAGATTTTAATATCTAAATAGTAAATTAGATAAATAGTAAATAGTAATAGTAAATTAAATTCTAGATGAAGTATCTCAAAAATTTGGGTTATTTTCAATATTTAAATAATATTGAATTATTCACCCAAAATAGTATTTTTCGACGAAAGATATAAAATTTAATTGTTTGATTAGACTTGACCCTTTAATCGTGCTCTAGACGTAAAATTTAACTTGCCAAAATTTTCATTACATAGTAGATACCTACATATTTCATTCAGTTTGCAAAAGACAGCTTCAGATGTTTTCATTTTCACTTGAGAAAAAATTTATGAAAAAAAAAAAAAAATGTTTGTACTTCAAAGAACACATTTTAAATTTCGTCCTAACATTTATTATTTTGTCTTTCTTTACTATTTATCCAATATTCAAACATTTAAATTTAAGTTTTTCATTCTATAAAGTTAATGTCAACATTAGCAAATGTGTATACATACAAACGTATCATATTATGTATGTACTTGTGCGTTATGTACACATTATATTCACAAAAAGAATAAAGAAAAAATAAAAAATTTTTGAATATAAATATAAATATAAACTGTGTAGGTACATCGTGTTATTCATAGTAAAAAACATTTCACTTACACATTTAATTTAAAAAATGATAAAAAAAATTTAATAATAATAACCATAAAAATAACAATATGAAGAGTATCAGGATATATGAGTAAAAGGTGAGAATGAATGTTGATAACGTGTACAGCATACATATGTAATATGTACAAATGAATGCACATAATATCAGTTAATATTTTAAATGCTACATATATCTATGCATATGTTTACGTACGAGTATTTGCTTATTTTTCGATGTTTGTTGTGTAAGCAAACTACCATTAACAAAAGTATCATCATTCATATAATTATACGAATATTAACGACAACTGAAGACTATATGTACGGGTATACATAAATGTACATAAATATTCACGAATATGCAACATACGAGTACAAAGTAATGCCAGTAATACCGTAATAGACAATACGACAATACTGTAATAGATGTATAGTCTACGACAGTACAGATACAGTAAGGGATATATGCGAGATCCCATTCATGATGATTCTAAGTAGCTCCTTTATATGCAATCATTGTTCAAAATAGCACACTCCAATCCACAATGTGTATATAAAGTGTATGCAGGTGTATAAGTGTAACTATTGTTATTGTACATGTTTAATTATATAGTTTACATAGTATACAGAGTATTTTTTCACATATGTACATTATACATGTACACACCCATAATTATGTATTTACTTTGCTGCATGTTGAAAAAACTTTTCTGAAATTTGTCTTTTTGAAAAAATTCATCGTCCTCCATTTAAAATTTATTTAATGTTATGTTTTTCTTTAACTACTGTACTAGAATTCTATTTGACCAATATTAAAACATTTCAGGTAAATATTTTGTTTTATATGTACTATGTATGTACAAGAACATAATTATGTTAATTTTGTGAAATACGAAATTCAAGAATATGCTAGTTTAGTACAGCACCGCATGTTATATCTCATAAATACTATTCTGTTGAGTACAGTATACAAAAGAAGTGATGCAGTTAAAATTCCATATGCAACGAATGTAAATGTAGATGGTAGAAAAGTGTTTGTCAAATTTTTCAAAAAATATCACATACTTTTCCCCAATTTTGACGAATGATAAAAATGATTTATAATGACATTATAAATGCTACTCTATGGTCCTATTACATATTATGTATAAATTATACATAAGGACATTTATTTTACATAACTTTCGTTTATATGCAAATTTACATAATTTCAAACTATTTATAATTGAAAAGTATACATTTTAGCACCTTGTAGTTTATTAAATTTTAGAAATTTTAGTGATAATCCTTATTATTTTAAAAAAAAAATTTCATACTATACCTATACTCGTATATGTACATCAAAATCAAAATTAAAACTTTACACATTAAATTTAGCGGGTGTGACAGCAGAAACAAGCACAGATAAGATAGCATCGATAATAGCTGCGACAATAGCGTAGAAAAAATATGTGTACACTTAAATGCATTTGTTCATATTGACGATGAGAGCAGAGAGATCATTTTTTGCATAGCTTCGATAAGAGCATCTATAAAAATGATTTCTTTATTTTCTTCGCTATTATCGATGCTATGCTCCGCTGATTTGTGAGTTCAAATTCAAAGAATATGTATGTATACTTTAATAGATAATTTCTGTTTTTAAACTGAAATTGGAATTCATTGATTCACATTCGTATTTTGAATTGTTTTCAATCAAAAATAACTCGTCTTCTGAACTGGACATTCTACCAAAATTAAGAGTAGAATTCGACTTTGAAAAATTTCGAAAACAACAACAACGATTTTATATGCAAAAATTTTAAAAAAATTTCTTTGCATACCTTTTAGGTGCTATGAAAATGGATTTTTGAATATTTTGATGAAAAAGAACATAATTTTATTTTGTTAATAAAAATGGAAAGATAACAAAGAATTATGTACTTTATTTTTGTAAAAACATCAGAAAAGTCCAAATTTTATTTTGATACCAAAATCATATATAGATATATGAAGATTTAATGTATGAAAACAGAAGTCAAAGTTGAAGGATTTTTCAAAAAAAATCCTCAACTTTTTTAAAAATTATAACTAAATTTTAGGACCTAAAATCAAAAATGTGCTCTATTCAAGCACCACAATTCCTATCAAAGAATTTATGTTTCAAATTTCATTGAAATCGGTTAAGTAACTTCGGAGATAATTGGTGTACAAGATAGCAGATAGATATCCCGAATCCTAATCTTAAATTGAAAAAACAAATTAAAAGAAAAAAAAATCGAAAAGAAATATATAAATAAATAATTGTGAACGGTAATTAACTTCACGAAAAATATCTGACTTTTCAAATTGATTCTGTCTTTTATTTGTAGAAAAATTGGGATTTTTTTTTTCAGTTGTGTCTGTGTGTGCTTTGGCGTGCTTGTAAGCGTTTTTCTTCTTTTTTTTTTGATTTATTTTAAATTTTTCTTCTTATTTTTGTCAAAATAATGTATAAATTTAACTTAAATTTTAATTGGCAATCATTTTAATTTAATCTGATAATTAATATTGTGTTGTTGATTTCTCTCACTGTTAAGTTTCTTTTTTGTCAGTTTTTTTATTTTCAATTTTGAATTTGTATCTGTGTTCATGAATAGATTTTTGCAGACAAATACTTAAATATTATCGTATTACTTACATATACAATATATTCGTTCATAAGTAGCAGGTATACGTACATTACACAGATATATATTTTTATTTTTATTTATGTGTTTCAATGGATGTTTATTTATTTATTTAAGCAATTATAAATAATATCAATTTGTCCGTGTTGAATTATTAATATAACACAATATTGTTGTTATATATAGTGAGTGTTGGGTATTTATTTACAGTAGATATCAAAAGTGCTTGTACACCTCAAAATTTTTACAAAATGCCCTCTCTTCTTAGTAAAGTCTTGATAATTAAAGACGTGTTTTATATTAATGCAGTAGAAATGCCTATTATTCTAAAAATTATAGAGGATTATTATGAGTGGGACGCACAAACACTTTTGATTCGTATTTTTGGAACTTGTTTTAATTATTTTTCTTTAACTTGAAAATGATTAAAGGTATGAAAATGATATTCCGGAGTAATATTGGGAACATACCAGAGTTTCATTTTGTGTAAAATTTGCGAAGATGTGATTATTTGATTTTGAATTAGAGGCACTCAAATTTTAAATTTGAAGGTATGTACAAGTACTTTTGATATCCACTGTATAAATATAGTCATATTTACATTTATTATTATTCTATTGTCATATTATAATTGAATTTATGAAAATGATAATTATCGAAATTAAATACATAAATGGAATCGTTTAGATAACAAAATGTCTACTTATATATTATGTACTATATGTGATAATTGTATGATGAAAATATGTATACATATGATACATAACAAATTGTTATATTTACATAAATATATGTAAATACAATGAAAATTTAAAATTTTCGAATTAATTGAAAACTAAAATAAAAATGACATAAAATACAAACATTGATTAACTGATGTGAAGACTCAAACAAAGTTTGTATGTATAGATTTCTTTAAAATATTCTTTTGTATTTGTGTGCACATATATACACATACATATTGTTGTCGTATAGGTAGACTATTAATGTGATACTATATAGTGTCTAACTTTAAAAATGAACTATTATTATTTATCTTTAAGCTTCACCCACACATACGGTATGCGTATACATGAAATTTGATTATTTACGATTATTATACAGAAATTTAATATAAATGGAATTGAGTGCGAAAAAACGTGCCACTTAATAAAATTGAAATGAATCACATTTAAGATTGCGATTCATATGAATTATAGATGAACACAAATGAATACAAATAATGTAATGTAGTTAAGTTAAGAAAAGCTAAAAAATTGATTTTTTTTTTCTTTTTTTATAAAAAAATGAGAGCAAAAAGTTAAGCCAAATATTTATTCATCCGTATACGTATACATGTGTTACTGAATGCATATATACTAACGTATTTCTTTTAACATGATCTCATAAAATTTTAAATAGGTATTTAGATACATAAAATGTTTTCATTAAAGAAATTTGTATGGTACATATGTATGTACATACATTTTATATAATCACTATATAATGCCTTTTATAATTTCCATTAATATATAACTACATAGAACATTGTACATAATTTATACATTTCAATAGAAACGAATAAGAAGCGTGATACATGCAATATGTCTAAATGTACGTATTTTATATATGGATCTAATAATATAGATATACGGAAATGTGTATACAATAAAAATCGTACACGGATCACATAATAATTTTCATATTTCCAACTCTTTTTTCAATAAAAATAAAATAGGAAAACAAAAACAAAAAAAAACGCAAAAACTTGTTAAAAAACTTTAAATGGAATCTCAAATTTCAATCAGAAAATAAGTAAAACTCAGAAAATTGGTTCAAGTTGTACGTTATACACACACTCATCATTTCTCAGGTTATACGTTATACAGTTCTATACATATATACCGAACATCATACGCACATACATCATGGACGCACTTATATGTATAAATAAAAAAAGAAAAACATAAGCATATCGCTTATAGCAGTAATAAAAGATAATAATAAAATGAAAAATAGAAAAAAAAAACACAAAATGCAGAATTTTACGTTTGAAAGAAACAAAAACCAAAAAAAGAAAAAAACGAAATTTCGAGTTTTTCATATTCACGTCCTCTTTTTGTCTGAATATTTATTCAAATTCAAAGTTCTAATAAAAAAAAAAGTTATATTAAGTGCTATACGCGGTGATACATACGAGTATATAGACACATTTGGAAAAGGTGCGCCAATAAAAATATGTATACGAAACAAGTGAAATTTTTATTTCATACAAGACACCACACAGGTATGATGCACATACATATAATTAGGTATTATGGTATACAATCACTTTTATTCACATATGTTGTATGTACACGTGTGTAGGAATGAATTGAACGTATATACGAAAAAAAAAAATGATAAATACATTTAGAAAAATAAAAAAGAAATCAAAGATAAACTGGAGTTAGAAAATGGAAAAGAAAAACTAAAATTTTAACATCAAGTGTTAGACGTGTGTGTATACGTATTTTCAAAATTCATATATGCAAATTTAGATAGAAATCCTACAAAAAAATTATCTAAGAAACGAACAAACAAACAAACCTATATGAACTTTACTTGCTGGTACATATAGTAGGTACATATGTACATGATGAGAAAAATAATAATATAAATAAAATGATCTCAAAGTTTTTCATTTGATTTTGATATAGCACAGCACAATAAGATTCAATTTAAGTGAATATCTAAATTGTTTTCTCGTTTATTTTATATTTTATTTTATAGTCATTATTTTCAGATGAAAATGTTTTTCTTTTTTATTTTGCATGCGTGTGAGATTGCGAGTAAATGTGCCGCGTCGCGTATTTATGATTCCATTGCCATCTATGATATTGTCTTTGCTGCAAAATTATTTCGATATAATCATAGGTGAAAAAAAAATCAAAGGAAAAAACAAAATGAATTCGTAAATAGGAGGAAAAGAAAATAAAGTTTTTATAATCTTTATACCACAGATAATGGATTTAAAACATATGGATTTATATAAACTTCGTAGATTATTATTATTATTATTTATTATAGAGGAGAGGTCAGTAAACTGCCTCCTCACCACGCCCACACCACGACCCTCAGGGCCTTTTAGAGGTAGATGTAGTTAAATGATGTAAACTTCGTAGATGTAATTAATGTTTTATGTGATTTTTAAATTATAATAATTATAGTGTTATCTTGTTTTTATTCTTCTTCTTCCTCGGCCTTACAGCCCACGGTCGGCTATAGCTTTTCTCACATTCCGTAGCAATGCCATTCGGCCTTATAGTCAGAACCTTGTTGTAGCAAATAATTAAGTGAAATATGTATTGCTACTTAGATCTGTGCTTGAAGTTTGTAATGTTCAACGCTCTTAAGTCTTCTTGGAACGTAACTCCCACTACCTTTTTCTTGGCCTTCCATGCTGCCTCGATGTGATCACATTACTGGTAAAGGCGCTTTTGACAGGTCTGTTATCGGGCATTCTTATTAGTTGCGTTCCTTTTGACGAAGTAAAGTACTCCCAAGTACTTGTAGTCGTGATCATTTACACCACCTCTTGTATTCGAGTAATTTACTTGACAGTTGCATGGTTAGTTACGCCAAAATTCGCCGTCAGAGGTTTTTGTATTTTAATCGTTAGAGATTAAAGAAATAGGTTTAAGTCTATAATATTTTTATTACACGTTTTATTCAATAGGTGGTTTTTTATTGTTTGAAGAATCTAAAATCAACAACAAAACAAATTTGAAATACATGACAGCTGAAATTTGAGCACGGCCAACTGTCACTCCATTATTTACATTGCCTTAGAAATGTGTATGCTTTGAAATTTGAGGTTACAATCTACTCCATTTTCAATCTACTCCCTAGTACTTGGGAGTACTTTACTTGGTCAAAAGGAACGCGACTATTAAGTGACCATATAATCTTATCGCCTTTGAGCTTTTATGACTTTATGACGTTTTTAACATTTATCAAATTTTCAATTTCATGATATTATAAAATTCCATAACTGCCATCATTGTTCATTTTAGTTCCGAAAGAATACCTTTCTTAATACTTTCCATAAGTAGCCATAGTTGTCGAATATCATTAGTTTCAAGAGTACAATTTTTATCACAATTGGTATGAGTACGATTTTAATAATTATATAGTTCCATATATTTTTATATTCACTCTTCGTGACAGTTTTCTCGTTTCCAAAAAGTTCATGTATTTCTATAGTACGCTCTACTGGGCTGATGTTATTCCATTTCTAATAAAAATGTTTATGTTGTCAGTAAGCGAAATTTTTCCATCTAAAACTGAATGAAGATTTTAAATTTTCTATTGTTTTAATTTGTTTTTTGTTTTGTTTTTCATTTTTATTTAATTTAATTTTCTATTTTGCAATAGAATAAATTTTAATTTCCTGAATATTTTAATATAAAACATTACAAATATTGATTTTATTATGAAAATGAGTACAACGTGGTACAACCGTATAACATAAAGAGGAAACTGTTTTCAACTGAACAGGAAAAATAAATAAAAAATGAAAAATTCATTTTGAAAACATTTTGGACTTATTCCAATTCCAGGAAAAATTTATGAAATATTGTGTGTGTAATATGAAGTTTCTAATAAACATACACATCAACATGAATGTATGTACATATAAGGGAAAGGGATTATTTTGTTATTGAAGCCAGAAATTATTTTTATATCTACATATTTTATTTCAATATTTAACTATTTAACAACATAGATACATAAGTAAGTATATGCACAATGTATATATGCGTATATAATATGTGTACTTTATAAGTATATTATTTTCAATATCTGAAAAAATAAAAGGATATTATTGAATTTTGAATCTGTTATATTATTCTCGTTGTTATGGGGATTTATCCGTATATGCATATATATTTAATCGTATGTATGAATTGTATGTAATTAGATATATTTAGATATTTATGTATAAGAAATTGGAAATAAATCTTCTATAGTTATTACAGATGAGATAAAAATAATTTTTGTACACAGTATAAACAGTTATATTACAAAATGTAGAGAAAGATATGTGAAATTTGTTTGAAATTTAAGCAACAAGAGATTTATTTATTTGTACAAATTTTATTATTTAATAGAACACAGTACTAATATTCTATACTGTTGAAGAAAGGAGGATAATCTCTTGTTGCCATTGTTGAGTTCTTTAGAAAAAAATAAAAATAAATAAATAAATATTTAAAAATGTTAAAAAGTATTTATGAGTTATTATTTTAAAATAGAAAATAAAAAAAAAAATCGAAATCTTATGTAAAGCCATATTGAAGAAAAATAATCGATTAGAATTTGTTGAGAAAATAAAAATTAGGATGTATGTATGATATCAAATCATCTTTAGCAAATTAAACAAGTATTGTATGGGTCAATAAGTACAAGGACTAGCTACCAATACAACGATTTCATGGAAAAATTTTTCTTTATTTATCAACATGAGTCTTATGTGAGTCACATCTCAAAATTTTATAACGTTTGGATCATCTGCGGTAAAGTTATAGTTTTTCAATTGACGCTAATTTTATAATTTCCAAAATAGTAGAATTTCAAAAAAAAAATCTGAATTGATAAAACATTGCTTTTTAACGGGGTAAAAATACTGTTCAAGCTCAACAATTACTTGAAAAGTATTATCGGGACTCTGTTCCACAAAAAAAAACAGTCTGTGGGTGGTAAAATCACAATAAATGCTTAACGCTTTGGCCGGCCAGAATAAGATATTGCTGTCTGAAAAAAACAGTGAAAATGGTGATGGATAAAAGCGCCTATATTAAACCAGAGGTAAATCGTATACTCCTAGGCCAGTGTAAGAAAGTTAGAAAAGCGTTAAAGTGAATGTATTACACTCGCAGGAGACAATGGGCTCTATTCTGTAAATTTTCAGTTAACTAACAGATCTGTTACCGCATATAAAATTTTGACAACTTAACAGAAACCTGTTAACTGAAAAAATTCGTATTCTGGTCGAAAAGTTAACAGAAAAATCTGATATTTACTATACTAGAAGTATGTTTCGGATTATTATCATCATGGAATCTCTATTTCAAAGGCATTTCTTCTTCAGCATTTACGGCAACATTACATCTGCTAGAATGATTTTAAAGTTCAATCTTCTAATAATGCTTGTAATTCGAAAAAGTTAACCTACAGTTTGACTCGAAACACATCTTCAGACCGTAACTTGTTTTCCACCTTCGTATTTTACGATTTTTGTTGTAATCATTGAATGAAGTCTGTTACCTCATGGTCTCCTTACACGATGTGGTCTGTTAAAACCTTCCAAATTAAAGGTTCGAGTGCGATTCATCTGAAAACAAAACAATACACCATGTTTGACGAGTCCATTTGATGTTCACTTTTTGTGAAGTAAAGTCTAGAATTCAAGTTTTATTTGAAAATGAAAATTTTTTTTTGTTACAATAAAAGTGAACAAATCTTAGTCTTCATCTTAATATCCTGGCACAAATATTTAACTCAAAATATTTTACAATTTCTTCCGATGAAATAGAAAAATCATTTTCGACTTTTTTCTATTGCTGTCTAGCGAAATTTTTTTCAAAATTTTTAAAACTACTTATTGATTAGCTATATTTCACACAATACTTTTGGCACAAATATTTTTAATTAATTCCAATTTAAAAATCTTCAATGATTCTTGTTCTAAACTCTATATTACACTGCTTTTTGTTTTCCATATTTTATTAAAATATTTAATTTTTCCAAAAAATAAATTCAATTACAAAATTGAAAAATTGACAAATTTAATACATACTCGTGCTCAAAATAAATTTCATCGAAAAATATAAAACAATATAATCACAATTAGGACTATGCACTATAGTAAAATATTTCAAAATCATTATTTACTTTCCTCATATATTATATGTAGTTGAATTTGTTTTTTTCCACTTAAAATTTATTAAGTTTCTTTTACTTTGTTTTGGCTCATGAAATTATTACTGAACGAACGTGTACATATACAGTCAATATTATTTTAAAATTCAATCACGTATAGACATGACAGAATAAATGGGAACAATATAATAATTTATGTTGAAATCTTTTTGTTTGTGATTACGAGTACATGATCATCAAAAATAGTGTATTGCTTCCCAACAAAAACGAACTACTAAACTGCATTATCTTTTATGGCCATTTTTATGCTGTGTCAGAATCACAAGCATTTGCATTTGCATTGCATTTGTTTTTGTCCGGCACTGTAATTTTATATTTATTTTTCAGTATGAGGATAGTCAGAGCCATCTGAAAAATTCGAAAATATCTGAATTATCAAACATACAGATACACAGATATATGTATAATGTACAAATGAAATTCAAACTGAATGTAAAAAAATTTGATTGGTTTCCAATTGAAGCAATGATAAAAATAAATACATATAAACCTTATTCTATGCATTACTCGTTAATTATGCAACATGGGAAAGAAAAGACCCGTCCCATACTATTTCCGATAAAATATTTCAAATATTTACATAGTATGTAATCTTATGTTAACAAAATATGGAAATATTTTTTTTTTCATTTTTATTTGTTTGTTTGTTCTTTGATTACTTACACATTTTTTTTCAATTCTTCAGGATATTTATTATGTTCTTCAATTTGATAATGTTCTCTGTTTAAATTACATGAAGAAATCCTTTTTTCTTCTGTTTGTTTGTGCCTTTGGAAATTATTATTATTTATATTATTATTTTTTTGTTTTTAATTTTATTCCCGGAATAAATTGAAAAAATTAAAATATTTTCTTATCTACAATAAATTCTTATTATTCTTGTTATTCTTGTTATTTTGTTTTTGTTACATTTATTTTATTTATTTATTTACTTTTTGAAATATTTTTTATGAATTAAAAAACAATTCACATTTTTATTTATATTCTTTCGAATTTCAATCACAGTTCACTTAAGTATATTAATTAAATTCAAATATTTCTCTCTTTTTTTATTTTTTTTGTATTTGTAATGATTTACAAATTAAAATAACATTAATTTTATATTATCACTTTAAATCAATTTTAATTAATTTTTTGTTGCTGTTTATTTTGTATTGAAATTTTTATTTTAATATTTTTGAACAAAAATTGCGGTTAGATATATTTTTTTTTTTTTCGTTTTCTGACGTATAGAAGAACAGACTAATATCTAAATCAAAATCACAAAAAACCCAAAACAGAAAATAAAACCGAAATATATTACAGACATTTAAAATACACTTTTGTTACCATATATGTTGACATGTGAATGTAAATTTCGATACGATGAGTACATGTGTAACATATTTAAACAATATTACGATAACTTGACATACAATACATTAAATTTCGTGTTCGTTTTATCTTAATAAATATTCACGACATTTAATTATATATGTATACGACATACACTACACAGTATTTTTTATAACACATTATTTTGGCAGTGATTTGATGTGTTGTTGATGATCACTTTTTCACTATTATGTATTTTCCATAAAAAATAATTTTACAAAAAATTTTCGAAAATTTTCGAAAATTTATAAAACGACTAAAATAAATAAATCACAAGTAGACTAGACCAAAAAAAAAAATAATAAATGTGTTGCACATAAAATTCACATTATTTTAAGGATTTTATATAATATTTTTTTTTTTTTTTTTAAAAAAAGAACTGTAATTTTTTTTTCTATAAAAACTAAACTCTTGTGTCCTTTTTATTTTCTGTAAAATTTTTTATTAAAATATAATCTATGATAACGACCATACACGTATTGTATTTATGTAGTTCGTATACGTAGATTATTGCTTACACATATGTAGGAGTTAAAAGTATATTGCATAAAATTATGATAGTATATTTATTGGTATAGTAGTATACTAATAGTACAGTAATATGTGGTAATTTGTTGTTGTAATTAAAGAACACACAAAAGAGATATGAAAAAATTTCAATTATTATTATTACAGCTATATACTTTTTGATGTTGTTAACCACTTTTATTTAAATTTTTGTTATTTTCTTAATTTGTTATTATTGTAAACTTAATTGATTGTAATTTGGAGTTAGAGGTTTTCTTTTTTTTAAAAATTTGGGTAGTATTTGTAATTAGAAATAAAGTCATTTTATTCGAAATATAAATGCCGGATTAATTTGTTTCCATTTGTTTTATTTATATCTAAAAGTAAAATGAAAAAAACTTGGTAATTAAAATGTAAAGAGAAAAAAAAGTATATTAATATAAAAACCATAAGGAATTCAATAGAAAATATATACTTAAAATCCTTTTTGTAATATACTGGTGTGAAAAAATTATGAGAAAAACACAGAGAAAAAGGAAAATTGTTCTATAATATGATGGAAACTCCTCCATAATGTTCTGACTTAAATCAAATCGAATATCTTTAGTCCTTTTTAGAAAAAGAAATTTATAAAAAAAAATGTCAGCATAGTTGCATCAGTTGCTAAACTAAAAAAAAAATATATATATAATAACGGTATTCTACAAGATTTTGTTAAAAATTATGTGGATTCAATGACAAGACGATTAGAGGAGGTCTATAGACGTAACAGTTGTCATACAAAATAATAAATTCAATTGTTATTTTTTACTGTGTCCCATATACATAATTTATTCGCAGTAGCTTTGATATAATTTTTCCTTTTTGAAGGTTTTGTTTTTTTTTTTTTTTTTTTTTTTTGAAGAACAGAATTAAAAACATTTGTAATTATTTCTCTTGTATTCTATTCTTCCATATTCTATCACTTCTCTATCACTTATCGGTAGAGACCGACGATTCTAACAGGTCACTGGCCTGCGGGAGAACACGCAGCCAGATTGGGTCTACCGTATAACATACACTATGTATGTAGAAGCTGCAAGGACAACTCAGAGAAAGAAACTCTCTTACATTATCTTTGCAGCTGTCCATCATTGGCTAAAACCAGACTAAGAGCTTTTGGTAAGCCTTTCCTCGAAGACTTTACCGAGGTAGCTATATAATCTTAGTTTACGTAGTCTGATTTACTACCTGAACAAGACGAAATGGATGTAACCTAGAGAAAACAACCAACACCTACGAGTCTGTGGTAACAAAACGGCACACAAAGTGCAAATTGAGTCTGTTTCTAATGGGCTGGAAACGGACTGACACTGCAAACAACCAACCATTCTATTCTTATATAAATTGAATTTTATTTTATTTCGAAAAATTAATGTTTATTTATCCCATAATTTTTTCACACCTCTGTCTACATTTATGCACTTTTATACATACATATATACACATCTGAATATAACACTTTGTAAAGAATTCAAATTAACAGAATCAATCAAATGACATTTATCACTCATCTCATACACAAGACAGAAAAGCAATTATGTTAAAATTTTCCAATTAAATTTCATAACTTTGCTATACAATAATACTACTAGGTTACATATTATATGATATGTATGTACATTCAAGTATTGTACTACCTATAGCAAACATTTCGAAATCATTTTCAAATTTATTTCTTAGTAACCAAAATTAATTTATGTATCGGATGTAAATGTAAAATGTAATGAATACATTTTGCTTTTACAGTAATGCAATGCTTATTACTGTTTATTTTTCATTAAAATTTTTGACAGTAACATGCAACATTTCCTTCTCTTAGTAGCTAGCTAGGTACTTTATATATTCGTATTAGTTATACAGTCATATTAATATGTATGCACAGAATAATATAAAATCATAATGTCAAATATGGCACTTTGTGCAGCACACTCGTCTATCAACTGACCTATCATCTAAAATATCTATAACTACTTATGTAATAATAATATGTTTGCTTTAAATCGAAATTTATTGATCTCTCTTTCTCTAAAATTTATTCTCATGTTACGAGTATACAATACAGGTACAAAAATATTGTTGGTACACAGAATTTGTAATCAAAAACTAACTAATTGAACAGAATTCAAAGAAAATTTATTATGAAAACGTAAACATATAGATTGTAACTAATAAGTAATACATATGTTATGTATATGAATGTGTTGTAGATGTAGATCATTGCATACACTAAGAATTGAAGTTTCATTTTATTTGTGGTCAAAGATCTGTGGTCAACAAAACTCAACGTGCATGGAAAAAAATAAAGAAAGTGAAAACTGCGTCTTCCGCGACCACATTGTATTGTTTGTATGAAAGATTTTCAACTGGTGAGGCACTTACTAATCCCAAGCGTTTGATTTTTTTTTGACTGTTGGGTGCAGTGTTTGCGCTGATATGCGGTAAGTGGGCCGTTCTTTTTCGAAGATGAAGCTAGCAAACCGGTTACCGTCAATCAGGAGCGTTATCGTGATATGGAGACCAATTTTTTGATGCCAATTGTTCGTGATAATGGTATGGAGCACTTCTGGTTTCAAGAAGATGGCGCTCCACATCACACAGCTCGAGCCACTATCGATTTTTTGAAACAATTATTGATATGAAAAAACAATTGATTCTGACTGGCCACCTCTTTCGCCAGATTTAACGGCTCCAGACTTCTTTGTGTGGGGCTACTTGAAATCGAAGGTTTACGTCAACAAGCCAATGACCCTAGACGCACTTAGGGCCAATATCCGACAGAAAATAGCCGCCATATTGGCCAAAATATTGGCTAAAACGATGTAAAATGCAGCAAAATGGGCACTTTTCGCCGTACAGTCTCCATACGGTCATTTAAGAGATATCATATATTCAAAAAATGATGTACACAAGTCTTCTTAAAACAAAATAAAAGATTTTAAAAATAAACAGTAAAAAATGTGTTTGTTTTTTCATCATTTTTTTTTAAAAAAAAAAACATCTTTTCGTCGAATATGGCCAACCCTGTATACATATATGTAAGTTGTATATAAAACACTTTAATGAGAAATGATAATTGTTTCCACGATGAAATATGTACGTGTATATAATATATAAGTAGTCATAAATTTCATTGAAATTAAAATGAAAATATCATTAAGAACGAAAAACAAAAATTTCCTAACCGTTCTATTAACAAATAATGAAATGAAAATAATGATATTAATAAGAAGAAGTACAAGGAAAATAAAGGATTTATATATAAATGTATATAATAAATTTATGTAAAAAAAAATTACTATCTTAAATCAGATGATGATAATAATATAATGTTCTCGCTAATGTATTAGATTAAATATATTAACACATACATATACAATAATATTTATATACATAGGTATAATATAATATGTACTTTCATATTTATATAAGGATTCTGAAAAGATTCATAATATTCTAATTTATGTATATCATGTACTTGTGATTGACATTATTCTGTATTTAATCAGGAATATGAAATCTTTGTGCAATATTATACAGTGTACTACCTATATACTATACATACATATACAAGTATACTATGCGACTGCGACATTTATGTATGTATATACGTATGTATATGTGAGACAAAGAAAATAAAATTCATACATATGCCAACCTGCCAACCTGCCAACCTGGTTGCCTACTTTCTCTGCCTTATTCGACATCATAGTCATGTACGTATGTAGATGTAGTATGTAAAATATGTAGTATACGTAAGACTTTTATGATTTCGTCATTATTTTAATCATCATCATTATTGTTATTATATATGTACATATACATAACAGGAATGATACATAAACAACAACAACAACAAAAATAACATAACGATACAACACCATCGCATCAACAACAAACGATACAACAAAAACACATCATGAACAAGAAAACGAAAATCATCTCAAAACTTTCATCGCATCACAAAATAAAGCAAAAAAAAAAAAAAAAAAAACATTTTTAAAATAAAATAAAAATGAAGAAAAGGAAACATTTTTTTTTATTCTAATTTTACACAAGATACATAAATCTACATTTACATACATATATGATATGTACAATGTATACCAGTACTGTAATACCCAAGTACGTGTCATAAACATACATATTTTATCATATAGCGACGTCATAAAGAGAAAAAACCTCATTGCCTATAAAAAAAAATAAAGGAAAATAATGTACATCATATGTACGTACGTATAGACCAAATAAAGATAATAATAATAATAATAACGAAAACGAAACGAAACGTATAACAAAAGAAAAATGAATACAAAATAAAAAATTTTTCCGCTTTAAGCACTTGTTCTAATTTTGGTTTTTCTTTTCTAAATTTTCACTCTTCTTCGTATTTTTCACCTTTTTTTTTTTTCTTGTTTTTGATACATGTGTATGCTATACCCACACAACATTACACATTATACACACAGTCCTGTATGATAATTAAAATACTCTTTCGAAATATTTACATACACATATAGAGTCACTTTAATTTATTCTTTAAATAATTTTTTTATTTTGCTTCTATTTAGAAATCTCATTATTGTATACACACGGCTATAATTTTTCCATATTCGCCTTTATCATCATCATAATTCATTATTTGCATTTATTTTAACAACGTACATATATAAAAAGTAAAACATGTACAAAAATATTATTAAGGAAAGAACAGGATATTAAATTCCAATCACATATACGAGTGTATTCCACTTGCACTTTTAAAAATACTCTATTTTTTATGTAGATATAGGTATATATGTACATATGTATATATGCTTTTACCACATTTAATAGTACATATTGATGACTTCGTGTCCGTATGTAATTACGAGGTGGGCGTTTTTATGTTGGCGGAATGGGGGATAACGAGACGAAATAAAAAATCCAATTTTATTTTTCTTTTTCAATATATTCTCTTTCAACTTTAATACATTTCTCAGATCTTTCAATTAACTTATGAATGCCATCATAAAAAAATGTTTTATCTTTGTCTGCAAAATATGCTGAAACTGAGTCCTTTACTTCTTCATCGCTGGTAAATTTCTTCCCACGCAATTCTTTTTTCAGTTTTTGGAATAAGTAATAATCGGTCGTAGCCAGGTGTGGACTATTGGGTGCGGGTGACACAAAATATCGAAGCCTATACCTTTGACAAGGCAAGTCAACGTAACACCACACTTGTGGACGGGAGCACTGTCATGCAAAAGCCGTTGACAGCAGTTTTGGAGTTGATTCGAGTTTTTTGATCGGCGATAATTCACAGACTAATGATAGTATATTATGGCAAATCTCTGTATTTGTATTGTACTAATAACGAGTCAGATAACACATTACGACTTAAAGGATTTCCCCCACTACTTTTATACCCTGCTATTCCGCGAACATAAAAACGCCCCCTCGTATGTACATACTAACATTCATGCCAAGTATATCGAATGCATATAATTAAAAAAAGGAAAGTCCCAATAATTGAAGGAAAATATTTTCATCTTCATTCTTCTGTTCCAAAATATTTAAAAAAAAAATTATTTTTTTCTGAACTAAACAATCATAAACGCAGTTCTAACAAATTTAGAACAACCAAAGACTATATACACAATACAATAATCTATGGTCCTATATGGTACAACCGCGGTACAACTTACATATCATGTATGTAACACATTCATCCTTGCTGAGTTTTCTTTCATGAATTTTTAAATAATTTCTACATACATATACATATGTTCGTGGAATAAGATGAGTAGGTGCGATTTTTTATTTCACTGACGATGATAAAAATACAAAAATAAAAAAAAATCTAAAAAATACACATTTATTATACATTTATGTACTTTATACATACGCGTATTAGAATCCACAAGAAAACAAGATAAGTAAATGATATTTTTTTTTTTTTCAATTTTGCATTAATAATTTGTATTTAATTTGTATTTTCAATTTAAAATAGAAAAAATATAAGGATAATATTCGTAAATTCATTGTACGTTGTTTTACATTTGAAAAATTCCATTAAAAACGCAGACTTTTATAATTGAAAAACAAAATAATATTACAAAACCATCACTATATATATCTTTATACATTACACATATATCTTTTATATACGTAGAATAATCATATGAGCATTAGAGCTTGAGAATTACAGTAATAAGGGTATTTATTTCAAATCGTAAACGTAAGCAACGCATAATTTTAGAACCTCGCATAAGTCAAAATGATGTGAAAGCGCATCGAAAACCAATAATCATGATTGTTACTTAACTTTTCACACAAATTTAACAATTTTTTCAAAATAGTATATAATATCAAGTATCTTTTCATCGTCAAAAGGCTCTGGAGGGTCGTTATTAGGTGAAAAGAGTGGCAGTTACGCTGTCCACTTCTTTTATAATAATAATAAAAAAAATATATAAACACAAATTCGATTTTCAAATCTCATCTGGTAAAAATGATAAGCTATCAAATCTTGCTTTACACACAAAATTTATTTATAAGGTTGATCCATGCAACTAAAAAGTCTCGTTCATTTACACAGAACTCATAATTATTCCCAAAACAAAGGATAAAATTACAAATTCTCGCAAACAACACGACCAATTAGGCTTTTTATTCGAATCACGAGACTTACGAGATTTGAAATGAATATCCTCAATATCATTTTTTTTTTTTTACTGTACCACATTCTTTTGTTGAAAAATAATTTGTTTTAAAAATTTAATTAAAAATCTTAAATGTAATAAGATGAATTTCTCATATCACTTCGTTATGAATATGTATAGCACAAAACTTAATAGAACGAAAATTTGTTTTTAATATCAAACTCCATTGTATGTAAACTTTCTTGTTTACCTATATGTGCAGTTTTATATCATACAATATACAATATAAAAAGTATATCTACATACATATGTTATGTATATATGTATGTATTTATGCCAATATATGTATGTACTTGCTGCTTGCTACTGGCGTCTACGTAATAAAGCAATTTTTTAAATTGAATAAAATATAAATTGAAATACATAAATCGTCATCATCATTATCATTACCATCATCGTCATTATTTTTCTCCTTTTTATCTTGTTTGTTGTTTTTGTTTAGATTATAAATATACGAGTATTATAATATGAGATTGGTTATTCTGCTAAATTTTGCCTGCAGTTAATAAAGCTTTTTTGCTTTCTATAATAAAATTTTTGTATATCATTTAATTTTTTTGTTTTTTGTGCTCCTTATTCTTTGACCTTATTTTGTCTTAAAGCCTCATATATCTCATCTCAAATTTGTATATATATATTCGAGTTAAACAATTTTTTTTTTTTTATTTTCTTTGGGTGGTTGGTGGTATTTCATTATCTTAACAGTTTCCATTTTGTGTTTCTGTTTTGTTTACTTTGTTATTTTTGCCATTTTTTTTTTATCTCAAATTGAAAAAATTTTTTTTTCCCAATTTCAGTATAAATAAACACATCACAGAAAATCTCTTCTATACATTATGTATATGTACGTACATGCATATACGTTTACACTAATGGATATCTCAAAAATCGCAGTTAACCTCTTCTCTTCGTTTTGATTTTCTATATTTTTCAACCAATGATTACTCATACATAGATACAATATGATATGGTATATGTATATGAACGATACGTATGTATGTTTCTATGTAAATTTACTCGTGTATCCTTGATATCCGTTTACCCTTTTTTATTTATTCATATTAAATATGTATTTTTTTTCTCTCTATACCTTGCTCTATGTCTAAAATGATTTTCGTTTTTTATTTGATTTTTTTTTTGTGTATTTTATACTATGTAGTTCAAGGACACATCTTGGTGAAAAAAAAAAGTAAAAATTCATAGCAAAAAAAAAAAATATTTTTCTTTTTCGCATTCTGACGCAAAATTTTTTTATATACTCGTATACTTGACTTTCCCACTTTTTTAAATTATTTGTTTGTATGTAGCTATACATATGTGCATATAGTATTAGAATTTAATTACAAACATACAAAAAAATTTTTTTGCATTATATCTGTATGGTAAATATACAATGTACCAGGATACGTATTCATGTAGTTTACATATCGTTAATTATGTTTTTTTTTTTTTCACCCATTTCTCTCAAAAACTTTTTGAATATCTTTAAATTAAAAAAAAAAATTTCATTATCACATTAAAAAAAAAGTAGGTATATTTTGTTTTTTACATTTTCCATGCAAATCGATTAACATTGTACACATAAGCACGCACACATGCTTGCTAGATTATATTAAATTCATGAATTAATCAAGAGGAAAAAATTCACATCTGCTGTGAAAAATGATATGTTTCATTATCTTGAAAATTGTAATATATCCGTTAATTTTTTTGTGTGTATGATAATTAGTTACCAGGACAAAAAATTAAACTTATGTTATATTAGGTACTGATGGGTATATATTAAAAGCTAAATGGGTAATTAAAAAAAAATTTTTATATATTCCTGCATTGTCAATGATTATGAGAGAGGTAGAAAATTAAATTTAACGAATTTTTTCTCAAAATATTACAATTTTTCCATTTGTATAATTTTGCACACTCAAGTCTGTATTTTTCAAGGTCGTTTTTTGAAAGTTTTCATATTTTAATTTTTGTATTTGTATAAGTTCTCACTCATACATATACATCTACATATTCATATACGAATGGCAATGTTATTTTTCTTGTTTTTTGTTTCAATTATTTTCCACTTCCACTATAACACTTATATAAGCAATAATTGTGTACGCTATGTACTAATTTTTTTTTTTTTTTTTGATTATATCCAAGTTTGTATATGTACGTCATTCATAAGCAATTAAGCTTAACTTTGATTCATATTTCAATGACACGATGTCGTTATCGAAGTCGATGATGTTGTTGATGATGATGGATAGAAACTTTTCATATGCCAGCGCACATTCTTATGTGTAATAATATTCTCTATCCTTTCTTTTATTTATTTTTTTTTTATTATTTTTTTTTTTTAAGTCCTTGACCTTACTTTATTATGCATAATCTTCTACCTATATGTATAGTCCCGTTTTTCTATAACTAATCATCTAAGGACATGAATATTACGTAAAACAAAACTCATTACAATTGTATTACATACATACATACATACATATTTATACCCATTTTTAAATGCAAACTCATTTAAAAAACATGAAAACACAAATATTTATATACATTTTGTACACAATAGTTTTATCATAGTTTTTTACGCTAGATGTGTGATACGTTGAATCCTTATACTTAAAACCACATAAAAATAACAATAAAATAAAACTATAGGGGGAAAAAAAAAGAAAAAAAGCATAAAATTAAATTAAAATTAAAATGCAAAATGTAAGAATAAAATGTATAATCCCCTTTTTGAAGAGATAATCAGGATAAAATAGGTTACATATATGTACGGTATTTTTATTATTTTTCAGTTTATTGTTTTGTGTATTCATTTCAAAAAGGCCATGTTCAACACACACAAAACAAAAAAACATGAGTGTAGATTAAAAAAATTAATTAAAAGACAAACAAAACCATTATAGTAAATTTCCATAAAATATTATTTTTCGATTGCACTTCTCATATTCCTTTTTCATATGAAAATGAAATAAATAAAAATTAAAATGAAAATATTTTTCTCAGAAAACGTTATGTCACAAAGCTTTCATTTTTTTTATTTTTTAAACTCATTCTTTTATTATTTTTTGTTCTTTCTTCTTCACTTTCATTGACTTTTACTTTTTTTTTTCATCACAATATTATCATGATGATACATATGGGTACATATACTAGTACATAATGTATGCACGTATAGATTTTATTTTAAAGTAAATGAAAAAAACTTTTCTAAAGCAATTAATTCACTTTCAATTTTGACTTCATCATTGTTCATTTTCATTTTCTTTTTTATTTTTCATTTTTTTGAATTATTTAACATTTACATACTATAGAATACACAATAAACAGTATGAACAATATACTTTTTAAATGAAATTTAAAAAAAAAAAAAGGAAAAACTTAAAATATAAAATCACTAAAAAAATATGTGATAATGCACACGGTGTTTCGTACCATACTACTATTGCTTTAAACAATTCAAAACTAAACTGATTACTTGCAGTTGCAATATTGTAATAAAATTATGGGTAATAACAACATTGCAATAAATTATTGCGGCGCTAGAATAATGATGATAATGACGTTACAATGCTAATGGTAATCAAAACTAATATCAGAAGCAGAAATAGCATGTATGTATAACGACAGCAGTTTGTAATTTATAATAATATGTACCTCTAATAGACGATAACTTCATAATTAATTAATTTTAAAAATCATAGTAATAGTAATTATTCTAATAAATGCGAAACTTCCGATTTAAATAAATTGCTAGTTAATATTTTATTTCTTGAACCACTTATAGTGTAATAACGTGAAGCTTTTTAAAACCACATCTCGACTGAATTCACATTTTGATGGTAAAAAATATTTTTCCCAAATGATATTCCTCTTACAAAATATTAAAAATTTCATTAAAGCTTTTCTAAAGTAGTCAGTCAGAAATAAAAAAAAGATAAGCTAGAAGTTGGAGTAGAAAAGAGTTAAGTTCATAAAATATCATTTTTCCCATATTTCCTTCTACAATACATTATTTTAACAAAGATTATAAACAGGAGAATCAAAAAAGTTTTGTGTACATCTACATGAATGGATCCCTGCCATGAAATACAGTGATATGTGATACTATTATCTACTATGTTACTATAGTCAGGTGCATGAAAATTTTGTTGTTGAACTTTGGTATTGAAGGGTTTTGAATACTGGCCCAAGTTTGAATTGATCATGCGTTCCGTAAAGATGAATTTCAACCACATGGTGATGGTAAATTGCTTGATATGAAAGTATATGTGTGTAAATATGTCGACATATAGGAAAGCTTTTTTTAAATAAAATTTCTAGTATTCGCGAACATAGTATATTACGAATATATGAAAATATTCTACAATTCTGTTTATTGTTGTTTGCGTTGTTATTATTGTGTTTGAATGTTTTTAAAAATACAAATAATTTTGACGTCACATTTTGTAGGTATACATTGTATTTCCATATTCTATAAATCTCCGAAATGAAAAAGAAAGGACATAAATTTTGTTCATACGAGTATATTACAATTTCAAATTAAAAAAATTTTTCGAAATAAAATATAATGTATTATACGATCGAAAAAACTGTTTACAAGTTGGATCAAAATCATAAACAAATGTGCATATTTCAAGAACCTAACAAAAGTACCACTTTTATTTATTTTGAATATCCAATTCTGAGTACTTTTTTGACAGTAGATTAGTAAAAGTTTTATTCAAAATTGATAAATTATTAAAATGCCATATAACTTCCCTTAAAACATTCAATTTTTTTATTATATTAGAAACCAAACTGTCAAAAAACTGTCCTCGACAACTCAGATTCTTCGAGTATCACTAGATTTCAATAACATTATTCGTATAATTTCTAGTGATCGAAATGATATCTTTACAGTTGTGAGAAAAACATTTGCAAGTTATAATTAAATTTGTCTACAGATTCTAGAGATATGCTCATTAATTCTAATTTCGAACAAACTCGTTAATAAATTTTTGGGTCACTATACGAGTATATGTAACTTGATTGCTTCTTACTAAATCATTTGTGCCTAAGTATGTCTTCATCACTTCGATTGAGAAATATACTTTTCATTAAATTTTTCAAATAAGGCGCATAATTTGATTTGTTAGGCAGCCAAAATTTACGTACGCATTATTCGCCATCTTTTGTAGTTGTTATTGTTATTTTGGTCATAGACTTTAACAACATTATCCTTAATATATTGATCCAAGTATATAGATAGTATATCTAAATTTATTTACACAGCTATTTATATATTTATGCATACATATGTATACTCCCATGTCTATATATTTTATAAGAAAAACAACAACATCGGCTCGCCATTACCAACAACGACAATCAGCTAATAAAAATTCCAATATGCAATGACATTGATATTTCTTTTTATCTTGTTTTTAAAGTTTACCCGATGTATTGACATTAAATTAAATTTTTACATGATGAAATTGTTGAAATTTCATGAAATTGCTCAGTGACCTTTTCAGATAATAAGTATATTATGTTTGCATTTGTGTGGAATGCAGAAACAAAAAAGTATAAAAATATATGAAGGTTGTATTTTGTATATTCTATAATAATGTGTACGTATGTGAGGGTATAATGAAAATTATAGTCTAACGACTAAAGGTAGAACTATAATCGACATTGCTGACATAAGCTATGACATTTGTCGTAGCCGAACACAGCCAAATCAATGAGCTAAACTATAATTGACATTGCCGACATTCGTTAAAAATTCGTTTAACATAAGCTCGACATAAGCAGTACGATCGAAAGCGTACATGACATAAGTAACATAAGCCATAAGCTCATTTTGTCAAATTCGTATATTCTATGGTTTTTGCTTCAGCTAACTCAAGTCAAGCTAACGAAATTCACTCAAGTCTGAAGTAGTAACTATATTGGCTTGTGTGAATTGAGTAAGCATCTGCATAATGTGAAAGTAAGGTTAGTTAATTTAGTAGTTACATGAACATGATATTTGTTACTAGTTAGAGTTACACATACAAAACATAAAATTTAGAGAGAGTTACACATAAAAGAAATTTTTACAAATTTTTTACATTAACTACAAAATGCGATATTTCATATAAACTTCATTTGGAATTGGTTATGCTTAAACAATATCTACATGTACATATGTACATACTTCACTCAAGCCACTCAATTTTGTGTGGTCGGTAGGCACACTCACTGAATTCAACGAAAATTCAAAGTGTTTCGTTAAATTCAATGAAGCTGACTTGAGTCAAATATAGTCACACTGATTTAAAACAATGTAATCTGACTTCTGACTTGAGTTAGCTGAAGTCATTTTAGTTACGGCTTAAAGCCAGACCTTATTTTTCAACGTAATCTCTTTTCAATTTAATGCATGTAATCCAGTAAAATTCAAATGTTGATGATTTCAGTGCAGAACGATTTGTCACATTTTTTAAATAAACATTATAGCTTTTACTTCAACTTCATCATATGTTTTAATATCTCTTTCCTGGTAAAGTAATTCGTATCGTTAAATATTTTTGAAACTTCATTCTGATATTTTTGCAGTGATGACAAGCTCACGATTAGTAAAAATTTGCATTATGAATGCTTTCGACAGTTTCACATGTTTCTGCTGTTCTTATATAGTTTCTCAGAAAATTCATGATCATTAATTAATGTCCAATACGACGAATAAAATTCCCAAAAATGTTGATTTTTTAATGAGATAAACCCTTTGATGCAAAAATTTAGTAAAAGCGATAAGTTACATACAATTGGAAAATTTATTATAAATTGCTTACATCAAGTCACTATAAAAAAATGACATGTCCAATGAAAATGGCGGGAATTTAGAAAGCTGGTAGCAACCGTTACATGTTTTGCAGAAAACTTTTCACTCTACCCTCACCTTTTTTTTTATAATCTAATATCTAATATTTCTTATAATCGAATGCACTCGTTATCTTTATGTAGGTCGCGACACGATAAATAAAAATTCTATTCAAAATATTTTATATGTATATTACATTACTATATAAAATATGATATCCGATACACCACAGCAAATTTATCCCGTGTAATCAAATTATTATGACAGGAATTTTAATTCAATTTTAAAGTTTTTCGGATTCGAAAAGAAAAAAATTATATGTTTTTTATTGTATCCTTTTTTGGTATTTTGTTTTAGTTTTTCATTCGTTCTATTTATTTAAACATGAATGTATATATGTATATGTTGTTTATAGAAGTGAAAATTTTCTGTGCCTATATGAAAGTACATATGTACATACATACATGTATGTATTACTGAATATATAAAAGTACACACAAAACTATAATTTTTATTCGAAAAATTTTTCCTCAATAAAAGTTATAATTTCTAAGCAGCTAACATTTTCAATGTAACGTATGATTCGTACTAAGGACTGTCTCAGAAAAAATTGACTTTTATTTGTAGTTATTAAGGTAATATAACATATGATAGAGATATTCTTTTTCCGACAAATATTTGCCGTAAAAAGCAAAGTTCAAGATTTTCGATACTCATTCCTGTTTCATGCTGTTTCATTCAGAAAGTTACAATGTCACTAAATGCAGAAGAGATGTGTCGGGCTTTTTTTAACAAATTCATTGAAAATAAAACAATAAAATATTCAAAAATAGCAAAAGATTTAGAAACATCTGTTTTAACTGTGTAGAGAACCATTTCATCATTTCAAGAAAAGTATCTCTATCAAATGACAACAAGGATCAGATAGGCCTTCGTGCACCTTCTAATTTAAATTTGGTGAAAGAAGTTTATAGGCACTATTCAGGTATAGGTCCGAAATCTCTGTGAGAGATATGGCGCAGATAGTTAGAACATCGAAATCTATACGGTGCAGAGAATGAAAAAAATTTGCAACTTAAGAACATATAAAGTCCAAAAAATACCTGATATATCCGAATAAATGAAAAAGATTTGCAAAACTAGAAATCGGAAATTGTATGACCTTCGGGATGATGAATCCTTCAAACTGTGCAGAATTAGGACCAATTGAAAAATACTGGGCTTTGATAAAAAAAGAATTAAGAAGACCAAAGAAACACGCCAAAAATGTGATAGACTTTAAAAATCGTTGGAAAAAATCATATGACACTGTGACGGATACGATTGTACGAAATCTTCTAAGGGGCCTCAACAGCAAAGTCGAATTTTTTTTTATGTACAAATGAGTATGAATTTTAATTGTAAATTTATGACAAATAAATATTGAAATTTTTGTAATAATACAATAACTGGTTTTATAATTATGTCAAAAAATAAAAACGTCAATTTTTTCTGAGACAGTCCTTATATAGACATTCGAGAAATAATAAAAATAAAGCAGACAGATAACTAAAAATTGAATTTATTCTTGGTAAAGTGAAAACATCTATTGATAAACTACGTAAATATACCTACCATGGACCATGGTGCAGGTATGTATTTGTATAGATGTATATGTATGCGTGTACAAATACTATTCTCATGCTTTTCGATATGAAATATTTTTAATTAAATGAATTACTATCGTCATATAAAAGTAATTATATGTTAAATATGAAATCATTCCTATTAGCCCAAATTACCTATACGCTATACGAGTGTACGTAATAACATAATTTCTGAATCTATATGAGAATATATGTATATACGTACATTGTACAATTATGTATAATGTATAATGGTATAATGTATGAACATTTTTATTGCCTTCGATTTTTGTTTTGTGTTTTCTTTTTTGCCATAATTTAATTTTCAAATTTAATATTTTTAATTAAAACAAAATTTGATTTACATAAGTATATTGTGTTCATGAACACATTACCTAAATAATATGTACGAGTATATCTATTCAAAATTATTAGGTATACATGCAAAAATATACTGATGGAAATATGGTTAGCATTATTAAAAATTCAATATTTACGTCTATATTTATGAAATATCTTGTTTTGAGCAAAAGTGTAATGAATTTTCGAAGCAAAATAAAACATATATTTAGTGCAATTTAATTGAGCTTTCATATTTTTTGTTGGATGAAAGTTTGTTTACTCCCTCAGTTAAAAATGATACTTATTTTTAAATTAAGAGCTGAAATCTGAAAATAATTAAAGTAAATGAAAAGCAGTTTCAAATCACTTCCGAACTGAATAACAGAATAAAAGAAGAGTAATGCTTTAACTCGTAACTTTGTAGAATCTAGTAAATTCCATGCCCAGTAGAGTTTTAAAACTCATTTCACTTCAAATAAAGGAATATACACGAAATATTAATGGTATAAGTTTAAAAATTTTATATGGATTTAAATTTATTTAACAACCAATTAATATTAATAATATGCAGCATGATATATTGACTATCATGGGGCTCGTTGGCGCACAGTGGTAGACCAACTGGCCTACTGAATTCGAAGTTGAGAAAGGCAAAAATAAGAAAAATATTTTCAGTTTTTCGTTGTCTATTTCCAACGAAAACAAAAGTAATGAAAAATACCTTCAAAATTCACTCAGCTTTTAAATAAGTACCAGCAGCTTAATGGGAAAAAGAGCTTAGAAATACTGATTAAGAGCCTGAGAGCCTGAATATGGTTCACCGTCACCGTCACCGTCACCTTCACCGTCACTATCATTTTTCAAATATACGAAATTAATGTTAGTGAATATGATACGCCGTCACCGTTTTCATGACGGTGACGGTGAGAGTTGAAAAACTTTCTACTTTTGACCGTCACCGTCATCAAGTACATAACCCGAATTCCAGTACATTTAGGTGTTTATTATTTTCAATTTATTCTACATATTGGAAACAAACGTAAAATTAATTAGATTAAACAAGTCTGGATTGTCTCTAATCTACATTTATAAAACTAAACGAGACAGATTGCAAATGTAGATCATCCTTGGCGCGATCAGCTGGTAGCGATCATCCTTGGCAGCGATTTAAGGTTACAATTTTTGTGATACTTGTGTTTTTGATAAACAGATTCGTGTGCACTCTAAATTCTTTGAATGCATTCTATACAGTTCGTCATGCAGTTGTTAAGAATCGTCCTATTAGCATCGTCCTACTGATCTTAATCAAGAGTCGCTTTTAAAATGCATGGTTGTTTTAATACACAACTTGCAAAACTTGCATTTGCTTATACTTCATAATTAAAATTTAGCGCAAACATGCAAAAACATTAAATGGACTTCACGAAATAAAACTTGTTATGAAAAGTATTTGTATTTTGAGTTAAACGACTTATGTATATCTGATTGCTAATTTACATGCTTGCAATAATTTACGCATGTAAAGATTATACAGTTAAAGAGTGCTGAGGCCTTTTCGTAAATTCAGTTCTAACTTAGATCTTATTTGCAATTCGTTCAAAACTACGAACTGCAATTGCAGAATGATCGTAAATTATGGACTGTAATGCGGTTTGTTCGTAAACTCTAAACTATAATGCACGTCTATAAAAACTGAAAGCAGATAAGCAGTGTGAGTTATAATTACTGCATTAACTTTAAATACAACCTATTAGATGTTAAATATAAAAGTGAAGTGCAAACTGAAAACAAAGAAATCAGTAAAATTATCTGTGGAGTTTTCTTAAAATGTTATTTATTTTAACGTTTTTAAATTAATATTTATATCATGAATGATTTTATGGATATTTCACTGAATTTAAGAAGAAATATTTCATTTACCATTTGCAAATAAAAATATCAATTGTCGACAAGTTAAAAATAATTCGTTTTAGAAACTGAGAATGACATATTAGGTTTTTGTCGTTCGAAAATGCAACTTGTTATGCTTTATTTCCAACACAACGTGAAATTCAATTTTTTCCCTCTTTGTAGCACATTGAATTACTTATATGACTTCTTCTCTTTTCTTCTTAACGTGAAATTATTCAAAGTAACTTCAAATTAGATTCTATTCCTAATTTCAACTTCACAGTTGATAAAGAGCTTTCAATGATGAACGAAAATGTATTTAAATGCAACTCAATAATTCACGTTACATTTGGAACAGCTATCAATTTCATCAAAAGCTCTCTTCAATTTCAAGTTGTGTTGGAAATAAAGCATTATTTGAAGTTTGCATTCGCAGCACTGCACAGCACTGCCTTATCAGTCATTTGCGCATACCAATTGAATTTTGTTTTAGTACTTCAACAAACCTAAGTAAGAACTTGCAGTGCAATCTGCATTTACAAAAAAGTCACTGCACAAATAACAGCGTTAAATAAATTATTTTTGATTATGTCAAAAAATAAAACTTTTCTCAGAAAATTTATAGTAATGAAATAAAGAATTTAGAAAAATCATTGAACGCAATTAAGTGGAGTAGAGTGTATATGAATAAAATAATAAAGAATAAATTATGTATGGTGAAGTCAAGGTTATTGATCAATAGTAAAAAAAATGTAAAAGTTAGAAAATATTACTTTGGGATGTGATTATGGTTTTATGTAGTAAGTTATATACATATTTATGAAATTTTTCAAAGCTAATTTAATGAACCGAAATTTTGAAACGATTATTCAAATAAAATATTTTAAAAGAATTTTCAAAATTTTTAATATATTCGAGGTGCGCATATTTTTTTGACACTCACTGTGTACACACGTATTTACATATAGAGCTATAAATTATTGTAAAATTATTATGTGTATTCTTGCTTACATACATAATATGCGTATAATTGTATAATTAAATTATTCAAATTACATTCTATTTGAAAATTTTGTTACGAGTCATGTGAAAAGTTATCAAATTCAAATTCGAATATTATTATTAATTAGTATTGTGGTTTTATGACATGTAAATTAAATTTAATGTACCATAGTTTAAGTTTATTTGATTGTGTTAATTCGATTACCTTTATAATATGTATAGGGTTTTTCAGTAAGGACATAACAATTTTATATTTAAGTAAAATACAGAATAATTAAGATATAAGATATAAGGTTGAAATTTATTCTAAGTGAAGTACACATATTACATTTAATTATGGAATTCTATCTCATTCACATGATCACCGCGAGCACATTTGCAGCGACCGATTCTTTGGAGCCAATTTTTCACCACTCTTTCACACATATCGGCTGGATTGTTGGAAATTTCGCATTCGATATTGCCTCTGAGCTCCTCTAACATTGTTGGCTTGTTGATATAAATAAACCAACGACTTAATGTAATCCCATTAAAAGAAATCCAACGCCGTTAAATCGCATGGGCGAGGTGGCCATTCGATCAGACAGTTTCTCGAGATTACACGGTTGGCAGACTTCCTCTTCAACAGATCAAATGTTTGACCACCTGTGTGACATACAGCACCGTGCGTTGTGTCACTGGCACAGTAACATCCAATAGTAAATATTTTGATTCGAATTTTTCCACTATAGCGTGCATAGCCTATCTGGTGGGACGATTATTACGACCGCAAATTGGAATAAGCGCTTTTAAAGTTGCGACTACCAAATCAGAATTGCGGTAGTAATTTATAATAATTTTCAAATGTTGCTCGTTAGTGAACTTCGCCATGATAAAAATGTTAATATTGACTGACGTTCTGAAGCTGACAGATTATGAAAAATGTTCAAGACCTCCTTCGTATTAAAACATAAAATTGTTATGTCCCTATAGGAAAACCCGATACATACATTCGTATATTGGATATTAGAGTTATTAAAAATTTCATTAATTCACTACGTAATTTTACGTTTTATTTATTTTCAAACAATATGCCTAGTAATAAGTGTAAATTACTTAATTAACTTACACAGTTGTTAAAATCAATTCTTTATTAACTTGACAATTTATTGAATTTAAATGAAAATAAAAAAGTAGATAAATGCATGTATCAAAAGTTTTCTGAAGGAAGATTAGAAGAATGATACTTATATTCTTGTACATAATTAAAATTTTATCATCATAACATTTCTTATTTAAGTGTAATAATTTTAAATTTTATATCTAAAAATTTATTTCTTCTTACATTCTTTTTCAAAATAAATAAACAAAAATTTTTCCTTGACATCTGTCAGCACAAAATTTCATTTTTGTTATAAATTTGATTTTTTTTATTATTTTTTATTATTTCAGTAAAACTTTTTAATTATTTTTTTTTATATGAAATCATTCAAATGTCTTATTATAAATAAAGGAAAATGAAAATAAACTATACTTACGTAAGTACGTATATTACTCGTACATACATACATGTTCATTCACATCTACTTACAATGTAAATATTTCTGCGAAAAAAAATTCATTTAATATCATTTCATCTTTTCTTTTACAATTTTCTTAAATATTTTCTTCTACTATGCGATTTTTCCGTGCAATTTAAATGCACACACGAGCACGACCCTCCATCATTCAGTTTTTTCTTATTATTATTATTATTATTAAATTTTATAAGATTCAAAATATGTGTGCTTGTATTATTTTTTTCTTGATTTTTAAAAAATTTTCTCTGTATCTGTTTAAAGTTTAAAAGAAATTCTCATTCTTCTGTCACTGCAAATTTGTGAGAAAACATACATACTTACTCGTACATACATACATTGCATGCTGCATAATATGATCCTAAATTGCATAGCGTATTGAATTTCCAGCTGAATAATATTATTTGTGAAGGAAAAAATATTTCCTGACATAATTTTCTTTTCGTTACTCGTATTTGAAAAATTTTTCTAAATTTTTTTATTATCGTTTTCTTTTCGTTTTTATTTTCTTCTCAAATTTCATTTTAATAATAAAATATAAAACAACAGAAATGTTTTCAAAACAAAAAATCAAAAACATTTAAAAAGATTCAAAAAATAAATAAATAAATGAAAACATTAAAAATATTTTATTATGATGAACTGTTAATATTAAATCCTCCATCTTCGTCTTTTTTTTTTAAATTTATTTATGTACATTCATTATTATGAAAAAAAAAAACATCTAACATATATAAAATACTTATGTACATGCTTTTTAACAAAAGGTTTTTCATTATATTATGATTTGAAATAATTTGTTCCAACATATGCCAATCGATTCCTTGAAGTCTTATGATCAGCGTTTACAGTGTGGCTTTTTTTCGTAAAATTCCTTTTTCCCTTTTTAAGGGTTCAAACTTTTTCGCCTGTGCAGGGAGATGAGTTCATCTAAAACATTATAACTTCTGTTTGAAATACGAGAAAAGGACAAATAAACAAAATTTAGGCATTAAAAGCTTTCCAACAGAATCTTATATGTCCCGATCCGTTGCCAAATTTGGCAGATATAAACGTTCAAGCTTAAAATTGACAATTAATGTCACGCAGAAGTTGCGTATGACATTGATATTCACTGCAAAGGTGGAAAAAGCACTGAGTTTTCAATCCCAAAGTAGCAGAAAATATCATAAGGCCACCAACGATTTCAAACACATAATTATATATAATAACTTAAGTTAAACTATTTTCCGTTCCAAATTCTGAATTGAGTAAAGGATAGAGATTTGGAACAAAGGATAATATGTGATCTATCAATATATTAATAGTGTATATTTTAGTATATATGTATGTTTAAAAAGTAGATCTAAAGAGAGAATAGAATAGATAAGCGCTACTGGCATCTTCCAAAAATAAAAAAATACATCTTTTCAAGGTTGGAGGAAAAAATATTTTAACTAATGGATTAAATTAATTAACTCAAGAACTATACATACTGAAGTTGATAAGATCTTATAATTGGACCTACCTTTCAGGATGTGGTCATATCGTCACTCACTACTATGGGTTGTGATCAGCTTCATTAAATTTTCGATAAAGATAGTCTGAAAGTTCTAGCAAACGTGATAAGCCTGAAGAAATCTATCAAAGGAGACAACTCGTAAACATTTTGAATTCCATAATCATTTGGAAACTAAATTTAGTGAAACGAATATTGGAACTTGTGTCTGTAAGAAAACGATCAATAAATGGTGAGGTCTTGAGTTTGAATTCAATAACGCTGTAAATACGTAAAACAATGGTACGAGCTATTTTTGCATAAAAATTCATTGGCATGATGAACAATGTGAATAAGGAATACAATCAAAATAGTTTAGAGAGGGTGCAGAAAAAGGATCATATACTTATACATGGGGAATCGAAATTAATATTTAATCCAGTTTTCTCAAGCATGTTTATTAAGGTCGCAGAGACGTATTTTATAGTTGAAATATAAGATTTTTTTTTCAAAACCTAAAGTATAGGAACATATATAATCGATTTATATAGATCGAAAGTCTAAATCTAATAACTCCTAGAGTCTATATTTGAAATACCATAAAAAAATATAAAATTTTCTCATAATTAAAACAAATTGATAATTATAAAATTTGATTACAAAAATAAAGTACCTAATAATAATAAAGTAAAATAATAAAAAAAAAATGACCGATGCCTGAACAAATGAATTTGCATACGTATCCTGAACTAAAGTATTTCCTTAAATTTCATTTAATTTTAACAATGTAAACAATTCAGTCATTGTACATAAACATTGGTATCTATAAGTGTATTTTACTAGTACATGAAAATCGTAATTTGAACATCTACTTAAAATATCATTTTAATTTTCATTATCTTTCCTAGCTACTATATTTCTATGCTATTTACATGCTTACCGTAATTCATTTGCATTGAATTTTACTTGATGAATGTACTTACATAGGTAAAATCATAGAATTTTATTTTTAATTAATCACTTTGAAAAAAACTTAATTCAAATTTAAATTTACACGCAGACAGCCACATAGCTACACACAGGTATTATTATAAATTATATTCATACTAGGGTAAGATTTGTACATATCTCGTACATATCAACAGTTTTATATTCACTTTATTGTCCTTATACTATTGTCATTCTACTATTATTATCTTAGATTTTGATAATAACAAAAATTCTATTTTATATAGATTTGAATATTTTTCTACGAGTATTCTTCAATTACAATTAAAATGAATAATATAAAATTGTTGAATAATAAAAAAAAATGTTTATTTGTAATTCATTTATCTCTAAATGTGCATATAATGTATCTAGAAAAGTTTTTTCATGTAAAGAACACATACAATGTACAAGGTGACGCTAAAATAATGTCATAATGTGAATTGGCTACCAGTTTTTTTAAAAATGAAAAAAAAAAAATGAGATCTGTCTTCATGAAAAGTTTATTTGAATATGTAAAATTGATGGCATTAAGTAGAAAAAATTATATCGCTCAAAATACCATATCCTGAATTGAATCACAATTTTGCTCGTTTTACGGCTGTTTGTAAAACATCTGGTTCCAAATTGGCGATTTCTTCTTCAATGTTACCTTTCAAGTCTTGCGAGGATTATGGTTTGTTCTGGTGAACGCGAGATTTCAAAAAGCCAAAGAAAGAAGTCTAAAGCAGTTACAATGGGCGATCTAGATGGCCAGTTCAAATTTCCAAAACGGGAAATCACTCGACAACGAAATTCAGGCTGCGTTAAATAACAGACCAAAAATTGATCAAATAAACAGTAACAATATTTCCACCTTCTTCAAGTGTGTATCGATCGCTCCTTGGCTTGTTGTCAACTAAAGCTATAACCTAAATAGACGTGACGAAACGAAACGAAACGATACATACGATAGTACTGTGGTACGTAGAACTATCCTAAATAGACGTGTTCTTACGTTCGTTCAATTTCGATAAGTTTAAATGTCAAATAGACGAAACGAGACGAAACGAATAGTGCCGTAGCGGTCGTACATTTTATCGTTTCTACTCGTTTCATACACATTTCTATAGGTTTCTACTCAATACCTTATACACAATTTTACTCGTTTCGAGTCGTTTCTATTTAGGGCAAATTGTTAAACTGTTGAAACGAGTATTTACGTTCGTTTAATTTCTTTCGTCCCGTCACGTCTATTCAGGGTCTTTTTTAATGCCGCTTCTACATTCGATGCATTGACTTCAACTTCGACTTTGATTTAATGGATATGTATATGTATCAGAACTTATCTACATTCAATGCAGCAGACTTGACTGCATGTTAAGCATGCTGTGAAGTCGAAAGTCGAAGTCCATGTTGAAGTCACTGCATTGAATGTAGAAGCGGCATAATTTTCTTTTCTACAACATAGATGTCAAAGCACAATGACATTTTAAGCCAAAATTAAGACACATTCACATTATGACATTATTTTGAGCCACATTGTACATATACTACGTATATAAGATTAATCATGTGTATTTTTATATACTCATGCAGACGCATACGATATAATATAATCAATTTAATACAGTAATGCAATACTCGAATATTCTATGAATTATCATAATAACAATAAAGTAAACAGACGTATCCTTACATATGAATGGACATATTCATTTGTTATACATTTGCATAAGTCGTCCTAAATCAAATTTTCTACATACATACTTACTTACTTACTTGTGTCTTGTGTATGTATACTATACTTATTTATGCTTATAAATACATACGAACATGATATGAAAATAAATGCAACAAGAGCAATATTGCCCATTTACATATATTTACATCACATTTATGTGAATATATTTATAAAATATTATTGTATGTATGTATGTGTACATGTACAAAAGTTTACTAATTTACATACATAAATGTTTTAAATGTATACATTTATTCCTATTATTTAGTAATATTGATCTGATTTTAAATTTAATTCATTCTAGTTTTGAATGAATCAGAATTGACTAAACGGATGAATACGGATAGAATTATACAAGGCACAGACAATAAAAATAAATGTAGATATATATGTATGTATACACTCTAGAGACTTTTAGTTATATTATATACAATAATGAGATTACATCGAATTTTATTGTTGCAATCTATCCATTTAATTAGTAAATATATTTTCAATAATGATTTCAAGAATATAATAGACTTTCTAATGTCCATCAGAATAATTATTTAATTTATTTTATAGTCGAATGTAAATTTTATTCATTTTTATAGTAGTAAGTACGTATTAATAATACTAATTGTACACGTAGGTATGTATTTTCTTTCCATCCTATGTAACTACTATATACTTTTATTTCCATTTAGGTATCTTTTATTTTCTTTATTCTTAATAAAAAAAATGTTCAACGATTTTCGTGATTCAAAACTTTTATTGAAAAACTTCTAAATATATGTATATATGTATGTACATATGTATATACCGTTTCATAAAATTAAATTTAAAATTTTGGTATTTATGGAATTTCAATTTTATCTCTTGTACACATACAAATACACTCTTAACCTAACTGAACTTAGTAAAAAAAAAGGAGACACATTACTTTTTAACAATATAAAAGTTTCTTTAAAAAAAAAAAAAATGTAAAAAAAAGGTGAATAAGTATGCGAGTATAGGGTGTATAACAATGTGTATATGGTTTGGAAAAAATCAAAAAATTCAGTTAGATAAAAATGTTTTATTTTAAAAACAGTTAAAAAAAATATAAAATTAAAGAATAATTGTGTAACGAATCGACAAGATATAGTCAATCAAAAATTGTAAAGAAAATGTAAAACTAAAATTTATATATATACAGTACAAACTCAATTATCAGAGATCCAGTTATCCGGGATGAGACTGATCCCGAGTAACCCGGATAATCGAGTTTGTACTTTATGATCATTTGAGTTTGATGATACATTTCAAACATAAGTTATTTGACAATTTTACGTGTACAAATCAAGTCATAGCTATGAAACCATATATTCTATTGGACTTGTTTTCTCATTTTTTATATTTTCCTTTATTTTAAAGCCTTCAACTTCGAATGGTTTATTGAATTTTTGTGGTTTAGATATTTTCAAATTTTCTTTTAATGGTAGTTTCTTTTATTGTAGTTGGGTGAATGGTAAATCCAATGAACACCTTTTCGTTTAAATTCATACCATTGCTTGTTTTGTTTGAAGAATTAAGCGCTGTGTTTTGATGTGACTTATAATAAGGCTTTTTATTACAATTGTATGAATTCATGTTTTTAGCTTTTAATTTTTCGTCCAAAGTACTACCTTCATGAAAACGTATCAAAACATTTCTACTAGATTGTTTGGCATGTCCTACATTGCCCAACACAATCCAGCCTAATGCGGTATTTATTGCCATCGGTTGATTCGGTTTTTTAGATTTTATAATTCCTTCTCGAATTATATTAGCATAGACTTCTGCTCTAAGTAATAAATCTCTCAATCCTGCATGTAGGTAAATGATTGGTGATACTTTTTATCACCAGAGCAATTACTTTTTGTTTATAGGTACCATGTATCGCTTTCAATATAAATTCTGTTTCAGAATTAGCCACCGTGGCACTGTTTTGATTGAGCCCTCTGATGAGCTGATTCGTGTGTACGTTTCTAAGTTGCAACCGTTTCGCTGCTGCTGCAGTAATACAAGTTACTTGATATCCTGATTCAATCAGATCTCTCAAGATTTCTTCGTGACCCTATACATTACGTATCTTGACCAATATCGTTGATAGCAATGCCTGATTAGTGTTTGTAGAAAAGAAGCTCTTTTCATCTTTCTCTACCTCAGTTTTGTTAATTGGCGGATTTGAATCCCCATTTTTATTTTCATTTGTTTGAGCAGTTGTCTTATAGTTTTCAAATTTTATGTTATATTGAAGCTATAATGCAATGTTGTATTGCATTATAGCTGGATATGATAGGAAACAAAATCACCTTTCTTTTGGTATACTACAATATGCAATTTTAAGAATTTAGTTCGAAAAAAAAAATTCTCTATTTTCTCTATTTTTCTAATTCAGAGATCCTCTATTTGTACTTAAAAAAGAATGCACCTTGTAAATAGCTAAGTATATATGTACGTCATTTTAATCAATGAATATTTTCGTTTGATATAATTCCTTTTTACATATTTTCTATATTTACAGTGATCTGTCAGTTTTGTTTTTTCGAAAATTTTAAAATGAGAAAAATCAAAACAAATCTCATAAATCAAAGTCATTGAACAATTGAACTTTTTTTTTATTTTCTTTAAAACAAAAAATTCAATATATTATTTTTAATACCGAGAATTTTTTGTGTGTGTCAAATTGAAAATTACATTTAAACAATATCCTATAAGGACCAAAGGGTATTTTCCTGTAAAAAATTACAAAAATATCAATGAAACAATACAATTTTTTATTTTGTTGGTTACATAAAAGTATATGACAGATGAGAACATATCAAAATATAATACCATTTATTTGTACAATCATCTTATATGCACACTGAGGAATAATAAAACAAATTCAAGTGCAAATTGATCTAAAAGTATTAGGAAAAACTAGAAGTATTATTAATTTAGGAAAAAAGGATGAAAATTATTGCAAAAATTCTAAATGTTCATTTCAACGATAGATTAATGATATAGGGAATTACTACTTTTGTATCAAATCAATAATTCTAGTCAGATAGTATGTGTTTCAATTGTTCTAAAAACGATGCGATCTGAATTTTATTTTGAGTTGCACATTCACCGAAGTGTAAAGGAAATTGAAGTTGGCATTTTCTGGATGCAACTTCAAGAAGTAATCAATAAACATCACTAAATAATGGAATTTTATAAAATTTTGATTTTGCAAAGTGTTCACTTTTACAACCATGCAAACGTCATATGGTCATATTTAATAAAAGTTTCTGTATAATATCGGCGAAACCTTGCACAATTATAAGTTGGTTGTGTTTAGCTATTTACGTACATGTACTGTAGCGCATAAAAGTTATTACAACCTTGGCTTGTAAAAGTGAAAAATGCCCTATATTAAAGATAACAGAAACAGAGAAAACCACTCGAACAATAATTCCAATTGAACTGAACTGAACAGAACCAGCAAAGAATACAAGGTACCAGATGTCTGTCAATGGCTTTAACATAATTTTGAAGTATTTTACAAAATATGTACATAAATCAAAATTTACTACACAAATGACAATAAAAATAAAATGAAATTATAACCCTTGCATATGGTGTATTTGTATTTATTCCGAAAAGGATATTAGTTTTCCAATTTTTCAGATTGTTATACATACTATATAGGTATATACAATGAACGAGTTGGTAATATTATCGTATCGTCATCACAGATAACAAATTGACATTAACATATTCATAGACACATTTTCATATACGCAAGCATAAACAATAAAACACTATTTGCAAGTAAACATGAAAAACATTAGCATACATGTAAAATTCCTTTTTGCACATAAATTTATCACAAATTATGAACGACACATATATTTTTATTTCAAATATTGAAATGAAATGTTACATATACCAGAATCTATGTATGCACATGTATTATAGCAATTATAGCAACTGAAATTTTTTAATAAAACTAGCCAATATTAAATTTTGAATGTCACATTTTTTTTGTCTTTATGTTATTTATTATTTCATGCTAGCGTAATGACGTTTTCCACTTTTTATTGAAATTATCATTCATTTATATTTGCTTACAAGAAGTAATTATTATTGGAACGAAATTAATATATTTTCACGTTTCACCTTAATTTTCATAATTAAAATATAGGATTTACAAATAAAGAGCACGTCATTACTTTAAAATGAAGCACAATTAAAACTACAATTGATATTCACGTCATTTGTTTACTATTTTGAAGAACATTCGATTGAATTACGTTCAGAAAATGATATCGTTTAAATGTCTTTCTCGGCTTCATCTAACTGAATGGAGTCTTGAAACCCAATTTTTCTCTACTTTTTCACACATATCGTGTGGTAAATTTTTAACTGAGTTGGATCCTGTTGACTGCTTTGCCTAAAGTCGCATATCGTTCTTTGCTCATTCTTGTGAATCAAAAATTTCAAATAGCCTTATTAGCCGCAATGTCCAAGAATATTAGATCGCACGATTTTGGGGGTCAGTTGACATCAGCATTTCTTTAAATAACCTGCCCAAGAAAGTTTTCTTGCAACAACTTGGTTGATCTGATGAAATATGTGACAAGTCGCAAAGTTGTCTTGTTAAAAGTTAAATTCTTAAGGCGTAGTAACGATAAACCCGTTCCGTTCCATTCCGTAAAATGAAAAAAATTGGATTTTTGACATTTCCATGTTATTTATATGGATTGACAGAAAAGCTGTTACGATTAACGGAACGGAACAGAACGGTACGAAACGTTGAAGTTGAACAAATTTCAACTTTTTACGGATAACATAAACTGTTTCCACATAAATTTTCAATATTAGCTTTCAACTTTACTGTATGCCGTTCCATTTTATTACAACAGGTATGTTTTGAAACGTGTCGGAACGGAACGTGATGGGACGGAACGGGTTTATCGTGACTATAGCATTATTCCTATTCTTATAGTGCTCCCGCTCATCATTCATAGTTACGCAATTTTCACTTTCATCTTCAAAAAATCATGTCCCGTCACACATTCAGTCAAAAAAACCGCACAAACGGTAATTTTCTGAACATAAACAGGCGATTTTTAAATCGCTTTAGGATTTTTCTCAATCCAAATCTTGTAGTTTTGTTTGCTACTATTTTTTGCTGCTATTTTTAATATATGTAAAATCGAAAAAACAGCTAAAATGATAAAAATAAAAAATGATAAAAAATAATCAAAACAAAAATTAAAAAATAGACTCCAAATTTCTATTAATATTAAAGAAATCTATTTATAATTTCAAATGCAGATCTGTTCTGTGTGTTCGTTAAATATTTTATGTGTTCATTTGTTAGTTTTGTCGAAATTCTGTTTTGAATTTTTTGGTTTTTTGGATATTTGTAACAATAAACTAGAGAAACAAATTTTTGTTTTTACTTAAAACATAAGAATAGAAAAAATATGTACATGAACATAAATCAAAAATAATTTGAATAAAATATTCTATCGTCTGCTTTGGCTAATGAAATATTCACCTAAAAAACAACGATTTTTTTTCGTTTCGTATCTGGTATAGAATAATTAAAAGACACTGGCAAAGCAAGAGTGCGTTCATAAACGCTACTATAGTTAATTATAGTTATCATTTGTTGTTCAGAATGGTGGTGGTATAGTAAAACACAACTAGCAACATAACTTTTTAGCGTTCATAAACATCTGTAGTAAAGTAAATTTTTAACTATTTGATGTCAAAAATTAACCCTGCTCAAGAGCATGGTTAACGATAGTAACGATAGTAAGCTTTTAAGTGGTAATGACATTGACAATAAAAAAATCGTTTGTCATTTAATTTTGTGTTGTGAATCGTGAAAATTTCAATTTTATTTATTTGAAAAAAGTAATTAATTTTTGACAAACAAAAAATATAATAATTATATATAAAAATTTTTTTGAAAATTTTTTAAACTTGGCTTGACAGCTGAATGACAATTTATTGCTACTACTGTGATAAAAATCGCGTTCAAAAACTACTTGAAGTTAACATAACTATGGCTGTAGTACAACATAACTTTGCTTAAACTATACTATACCATGACTGTGGTTAAAGTAATGTTCATGAACGCACTCCAACTAGAGAGAGGTATACAGTATATTTATTAAAGCAATAATATACAACGAGCAGATATTGTATGCAAAAGTAATGACAACAACAATAATGATAACAGCAACACGCAGATAAAATTATTATATTATCTGATAATATTTTGTTCCAGTAGAGATATATATATGATTTTGAAAGCAAAATGAAAGGATAAAAAACAAAAACCAAAAGAAAGAAAATAATGTGAAAAATAAAATAAAGGAAAATAATAGATACAAGAAAATCTAGGTCAAACTTGATATAGTATATGGCCGTAGTATCGTCTTAGGAGGATGCAAATACGTAAGATTATATGTTTGTATAAAAAAATTCTATTGAAAACTGCGCAAGTCTCTACAATAATTTTCCATGCCATTTACGTACCTTCACTCAAATATATTACTCCTCCGCATTCTACTGTCTATGGGTCAATGGGATGTTTAAAGTTCAAAAAGCTCTCAAAGGAGAAAAAAAATTTATTCGCATGCGTTTCAAAAATAATTTAACTTTAGTTTTGGAAAAACCATGAAAAACTGATCGAGACGAAGGAGAAATTACTTTTAAAACAAATATGGTTGTTTTTGCACACACTATATCACGTGTATCACCAACAAAACCAACAAAAACAAAAACCTCTCTAAAATACATTTAAACTTTTTGTTCTTTATGGAGATGTTATGGTGGTATGCATGTGTTTATGTATACGATTATAAATGAGAAAAATTTTTTTATAACTCATACACATTAAAAATTTACAGAAAATTATAACGGCACACAATTCATTATTATATGTCGTCTTGTTTTGTATGTATATGTATCGTATATGAAAAGCTAACATATTCGATATGACCTTGAAAAAAGCACATCCCATCGAAGGCTTTTGTATAGTTATTGTGTGTTTCAAGTTGATGACGTCAAAATATTTATACATACCAAAATATACACACGATGAGCTAATAAATATATGCATGTATTCTTTGATTACTGTTATATATGCATGTAAATATAGCTCTATACGTATATACGTATGAAATATTTGTTTAGCTGTATGTGTATAATTTTTTGCAATTTATTTAATTCAAAAATTTTTTTTATTTCAGCTTTTAAGCAAATATTCTCAAACTCTTAAAATATCCTTATATGTGAAAGCCATTGCGAAAATTGAAATAATTTCAAAATAGAAAATAGTTTAATACTTATGTATGCCATTGATTTGTGTATGTATGTATGTAAAGATTTCATTGTATTCAATACAATATGTATGTCTATAAATTGACAACAAAAAAAAAATGTTTGTTTCATGCTTTTGGCAAACAACATTTTAGGCGATGATGACCCGAACAAACTCAAGGACATTTCTTATAGTCAGTCATTCGACAATAAGGAACTACATATATACCTACATCTATACACACATACATATGTATGTACATAGTTTTGTAACTTTTGTATAATCGTGTACAATATGCTGTAGAAAATAAATAATAAGCAAGTAATTCCATTTTTATGAAAAATAATATAAATGAATAAAAACAGAACTAAAAATATCGACAAAAAGAAAAATTCATTTTCTTAGACTTTAATACTACATGCATACATATTATTGAGTTTTGTTATATATACACATTTTTGTATATATGTATATGCATACATATGCTGTAAATGTACACACACACACACACACACATTAGATAACCAATTCGAATTTTGACCTAGTTTCATAATATAAGAGCACATCTAAATTCTAGTAAAATTCTGAAAATGAAAACAAATCAAAAAAAAAATTAATAAAGGATACCACAGAAATTGAATAATTCCGTTTCAACTTTTTACTTTCCGTTTTTACTTCATATTATTTCTGTATATTTTCCATTTACTTGTTCTTATTCTTCTTTTGCTGCAATGTATTTTTCTAATTTTTTTTTTTTTCATTTTTGTCAGTTGTTTTTGCCAATACATATATACTCAGATTATTTTTGATGTGTGTACGTTACAATTTTTCACACCAAATCGAAACTAAGTACATAAATAGATTTTTACTTCCTATTATATGTACATACAACTACATACTTATATCCTGGATTTTCTTTTAAAGGATATTTTTTTAAAGTTTTTATTTTATTTTTTTTTTTTTTATTTTGATTTCATGAAATGTATATTTTTAGATTTGTCGTGTATACGTGCTATACAATTCACATAAGTACTTACTAATACTGTACAAATACGTACGTATTCGTATGAGTACGAATCAATTTTCAAAAAATTTATGTCAGTAGAACGAATAAGGAAACCAACAAATACTACTTATATATGTATAAATGTATTCACATTATAAAATTGGCAAAATAACAACAAAGAGATTGATTCATAATATGAATATATGTAACAGAATCAAATCTAGGATGCAAGCAATATTCTATACAATATAGGGTAGATATACGAGACGAGTATATACATTTTTTCGAACTTGTGCACATATACATAGATACATAAATATAGTTTACCTTACAGAATAATGTATTACATGGTTTTTGTATTCGCATTTATGGTTATTTGCAGGGAATTAAAATAGAAATGAAAAGAATAAAAAAAAAACAACATTTAAATTAATATAATAAAAGTAATAATTTTATATGGGTATGTACAGTGTCTTCTGTGTGTTTGTGTATGCATATGGTACTGTATATGGCATATATGGCATATTTTTCTCTGTTTCAATTTCAATTGGCCTCGAACTAATTTTATTTTTTTCATTTGTTGGCAAAACTTTGATTATGTATAAAATTTGAACAACATATCTATACATATTTTGTATGTATACACATCAATACAGACTCGTATTGCTCTATAGACAGTCTATAATACATGTTACGTGCTCTTCTTTTTTTTTGGCATAGTTAATACGTAATTTTGATTTTTAATTAAAATGAAATAGGTAAAATAAATGTTATGTGTAGGTATCATCATGATCTATGTATGAACATTGCATATTGTATACAAAAGGCAATAGACATATACATACTACATACTCAAACTTACCTACATATAATATTTTGTGCTACAACATATTGGTAAGTTATAAAACCGCAATAATATAAAAAAACAAAAATAAAATTCGCGACTGTAAAAGAAAAGATCATAAAAATTTTCTGACTTTCTGTTACCTACATAATTGGGTCAAATAAAATGGAAAATATTTTTTTTTTTCTTTATTATACGTTTGCAGTCATATTACATCATCCACCACACACTCGTATTTCGTAAGTAACCTACATATACAAATGAACAGAAATACACGTAACATATTTTTCAAGAATATTTTTCATAACATTTACAATATCTATATACATCTACATATGGTATATACTATACTTATTTCCGATTAAAAAACAAAAATATAATTTTTGCCAATAAAAATTGTTGCATACAAGTGTATCGAGATTTAAGTTTCAAAAACAAATAAAAACATAACATTATTTTCAATCGATTTTATAATATATTGCATATTTTTTGAAGCCTTTTCTAGGCGTGGCGTTATACATATAACAACGAACACAAAAATACCACAAACAACAATAAAATGATGAATAAAATAAATAAAGAAAAAATATAATTTTGAAATATGGTACAACAGAAACAGGACATGAAAAATAAAATTAAATTCTTCAAAAAGGATTGTTATTTTTCTTTGTTTATTTTTATATATTTTTTTTTTTTATTGCCACAAATATTTATGAAAAATTGGAGCAACAATTTAACATGATTAGAATATTAAAAAATATATATATATATTTTACCTACATTTTGATCCTTTGAATATTTTGTTTTTTTTTAAATTAATAATAAATTGTGATAAATTAAAATTTGAAAAACACAATGTTGTGTGCTACAAAGTGATGCGAAGTAAAAAAATCAGTTTATTGCGCGGTTTCTATATTTTCATTGTTAGAATCTGCAAAATATTTTTGCATGAAATCCTATTTATTCTAGTCATCGAATGTTCAATTTCACAATGAAAGCTGAAACTCAGGTAAGGTTTGAATTTCTACGATTTTCATTTCACAATGGAAGTTTAATCCTTTTATACTCAGGTTACTTGACAATCAATTGAGCCATAGTTTAAACTGTGAAATTTGAAATAAATTATGCTCAAAGTTCTATGCTATATTGTTTGTGATTTAAACAGAATTTTCAGAAGGTAAGAATTGGTATTTTCAAGATAGTAAAGATCTATTTTATTAGAAAGAACTTGTCGAAAGGATTGTATCAGAAACCGAGTTGCCAGCCTTGAGGTATGTATAGACTGATAGATAGAAATGAAAATAAAAAAAAATGTTTACAAGGAATAAGAAAGACGACGACTATTATTATGAGAAACATTGAAATGTGATGTAGTTATCGTAAAAATATAAAAACATATAAAAAAGGATATTTCCTTTTTCTTCTACGACGGTCTGCATGAAGTACAGTGTAAATCGACCCAAGACCTTCACTCAAAGAATTTTTTGACTTATTACCATTACGAATGCACCTACAGTTTACCATGGATTGCCAACCATTGAGTTGTTGTTGAAGAATCAAACTCAATCACATGATAAGGCATAGGTCTTGGATTGATTTATTTTTAGAATGATTTAATAATTTTTCAGTTATTTGCTTTAAGAAGCAAGTAGAATCGAATCATCATTTCCAAGCTCTTTTTTGTAGCAAGCAAACTGGTACTCATTCGAAGTTGAGTGAGCTTGGTAGTAATGAAAGTTGGAAATAACAAATGAAAAATTTAATATTATTTATTTTCAATATTTTGCTTTCGACGGAAATCGAACCAATGACTCATAAATCACTGATCAGATGCTCTACTACTGACCACCGATTCTCATATAAGCAAGAAAAGTCCACTGGGTACTGGGTAGATGGAATGTTTAATAAGTAGGAAACTTAAACATCATCAATATCCTTCTTGTGATTAAAGAGCAGAGTGATGATTGATTAACGAATTTGAAATATTGAAAGATTGAAAATGTTATAATCGTCGTTAGCCAAAATTAACTTTTTTATTTTTATTTCATATTTTTATAAATTTGCCATAGAACTTTTATATTTCTTCTTCATTATTTTCTTATAAAAAATATTTACTTGATAGAAGGATAAATATACGTAATTAAGAAAATGTTTGATATCTCAGCAGCCATAATGCCATTCTCCATAGATTTTCGCATGCTAATCCGAAAACGAAAATTAACAATACGTATACAATGGTGCAATGCAGAATACATATAAAACATAGTATCATGGTTTAAAACACTATGAAAATTGTCTATCATTACTTCACATATTATGTTTACACCAGTTCACGTTCACACTCAGATATGCGCTTCTGTACGTTTGAAAACAAACAAAATAATAAAAATTTGAAAAAAAAAACTTAAAAACAACAGAAAAAAAACGAAGAAATGAAAAAAGCAAAATAATTTGAACTTCTAACTGTATAATTTGTAAAGTGTGTATTAGCTATATACATGTGTGCACGTGTATAGAGAGTTACATGGGCTTGTATTTATATATGTGTGTGTGTGTAAGTGTTATTTTAGCTAGGATATTCGATATAGAAGTATTCATAAATATGAATTGATGCTGTATATACATATATTATGCGAGTATGTAAAATTAAAAATAAATTTTTTTCTTGGTTTTTTTTTACAGTGAAAGTTAATAGAAAGTGTACACCCGGAATATTTCTCTTTAGAAACAAAGACAATTCAAAGTCAAAAAATTCGAGACAAAACAAGGTATATTTTTTACAGCACTTGGTTTAAGAAGTCTTTTTTCATTAACATTAAAAAGAAATTTTTGACTCGTATTGTTTGGAGTTTATTATTTGGACGTTATTTAATTCGGTGGCCGGAAATAACACCAAATTGGTATTATTTCACTTTCAAATGGAAATAGCACCAAAAATTGAAACTTAGTGTTACATATTTCCATTCCATTTCATTTGAAAGTGGAAATACAAATACAAGTGAAAATGCAAATTTTTGAGGGAAATAACAACAAATTTCAAATTGAAATTACCATTACAATACATTATTAATTTTTTATATATATTACTTATAACTATAATATTTATGTGCATTTTCTGGTTTTTTTATAAATTCGTATAGATCACACATGGACGTGCCTACGCATACTATCAAATTTGCCTTCTACAAATGCAAATACACAACACACACATGCACGCGCATACACATTATTAAATTTGCCTTCTACAAATGCACATACACACATTATCAAATTTTCCTTCGATACAAATGCAGCAAATGTATTCACTACAATTATTGCCATCAACGTTATTTGACAGCAACTTTTTATTTATATGACAAAAATTTATTTTAAAACGAAATAACACCAAATTGGTGTCACTTTCAAATGGAAATAACACCAAAAATTTAAATTAGGTGTTATTTTCATTTGAAAGTGAAATAAGCACCATTTAATTCATGTACTCAAAGTTTACATTAGGTACATCATTAAAGACATTAAGCAAAACAATTTCTCTTTACACATCATTATTATATTACAGCTGGACAATTTTTTATTTTTGTTTTTAAGCAGAAATTTTCTGGTTGTATATTTTATTTTGGTTCTCACTGTATATTTTTAATTCATTTTAGTGGAAAAGAGTTAAAATTTCAACTGAAATAATTATAACAGAATAATAATAGAGTAAAACGAAATAAAATAAAAGAATATTTTAATAAAATACACATAATTATGTAATGAACCTATGTGATGTATGTTACATATGTATGTATTTTCGTTATATAATTTAATAATATGTTCAAAGAATAAAGTGAATTTTCCATTTAAATCATGAAGGCTAAACCGAAAGATTAGATTTTTTGCTACCAGGCTAGTAGTACATTAATAGACACATGTACTAAATTTCATCTCAATATCTTAAAACAGTTAAAAGACAGATACGCTTGACTATACTTTCACGCAAAAATGTGCAGACTTCGATTTTTAAAATGAGTTTAAGTACATGCTGCAGAAATTATACGAATGCAGAATTGGAAATTAACGCAACCAGTGCAGGGCTACAGTTAAGGAGGCCAAAGCTCGAGAGATTCGGAAAGAGAGAGAGAGAGAGAGTAAAAGTTCATCACAATAATGAATTGTCTTACATTGCATTGCTTGTGTGTGACTATTTCGCCAAAAATTCAATTCATATAATTCCACGGTGTTTGTTAATTCACCTTATTATTTGAACACAGTAGTATGTGTGTATTTATGAAATATATTATACGAGTACCAGATTATATGTTACAGAATGAAATGTAGAAGTTCATATCGAAATAGAATTATATACGATTTGAAATTTCGATGTTATATAAAAGCAGCCATAAAATCACAGATTTTAATATGTACAAGTATACACATACAACATGAATGTAAGCAATGTATGCTTACGTACACATACATTTTATTAAATAAAAAATGAACGCGAGCACATAACGTACATATACAAAATTAATACAACGTATTAATATTTTAACATAATACTCGTACTTGTACATTATTTTTACGCATATAAAAATGTTTTATTTATTGTGTATATTATGGAAGAATAAGTTTTGAAATTTTAGTTGAACAAATCAAAAATGAAAAGAAAAAAAAAACAAAAAATAAAATGAAACAAAACAAAATAAAATAAATAATAGCACAAAAAAATGAAATCAGAACAGTCAGAACATAAAGAAAATCTAGACAAATAGACAAACTCAAATATAAACGTTTATATAATTTTCTGTAAATTGGTACACTACTCGTATACGAGTATGTATGTCGTTACGTTACGTTACAATTACTATACAAGTACTGTATGCCTGTATGTATTTAAATACTCATACACATTATTTTGTTATAGAAAAGAGAACTCTTGAAAAAAAAAAATTTTTTTTGTGTTTTTTTTTATTGCTTTCTATTCATTTTATTTTATTTATTTATGTTTTTTTAAAAAAAAACGAACAACTTAATTGTTAATTACTCACATTCGAATGATTCTCGATACGAACAGAAATGAATGTAATTTATTTGTAACATAATTTATTGGATGTTATAAAATATTATTATGTATTTATTTGTATATAATAATAATACATATACAGTGAACACGAAAAGTCCTTGTACATCTGCAAATTTAAACTTTGAACATCTGTAAGTTAAAATCAAATGAACATATCTTCTCATTTTTTGAACAAATGAAACTCTAATGTGTTCTTAATATTATTCCGGAATTTCATTTTCATAATTCTGTTCATTCTCAAGTTATAGACAAATAAAACAAGTCCTAAAAATACATGTCAAAAGTGTTGGTGCACCCATATAGTCCTAGTCTCATGTAATATTTTAAACGATTTTTCTGGATAATCGTACAAAAAACTCATTCTTGTAAAAACTTTTTTTTTTCAATTTTGATGATAGTTAGCATATTTAAGGAAGTGACTCTTTGACCTTTCGTACGAAATTTAAATTATGGCTCTATATCTTTCGCCAACCACAAAACTTAAAAAATCTATATATTAAAGATGAATCTCGAATGATTTTTGATACGAACATTTTTTCATGACTGATAAAGTTTATATAGTGAAATCAATTAATTATGTATTTTATTTGAAGAATAATTAACTCTTCTACCACAATAATGTAAAACACATTTTTACTTGGTAATGACCATTTTCGCAGTGGAGGTTTAAAGTCAAAGTTAACTTAACCCTGAACTTGGGTTTAAATTGAAGATTTAAACTCATTCAGTTTCACAGTTAAATTTTAGTTGACTTTAGTTAACTAGAGTTTAACAAAGTTTAGTTAACTTGAACTTTAATGAAAAGCTCACAATGAGGGGATATTATAATTATATACTGATTATAACTGCTGGAACAGAATGTGTAGCCACGTGTAGCTGCAGTACGGCTGTAGGCTGACTGTTCTCTGACTTCTCCTTTTTAAGTTATTTTAAACCTTACCCAGAGTTTAACCAGTAGATTTTGAAAGTTTAACTTTTGTCGGTATTTAAACTCCATACAAAAGTTAAACCCGTACTGTGAAACTCATTAATATTTTAATTTGAAGTTTAAACCTCATACGAAGGTTAAAACTGCACTGTGAAACTGGGCATAAGAGTTTAATAGGAAGTGAGAGGAGAATATTTTACCAAAAATTTGGTGGTGTACAAAGACTTTTAACGTCCACTGTACATGTTGTATGGATTTAATAATTTGAATTTTTCAATAAAAATAAAAATGAAACAGATATTATATAGATATACAAATACAACTGAATATAAACAAAATGGAAAAAAAGATCAAGGAATCAATTCATGTTATTTCATGCTTGACATTTCAATTTCGAAATTCGAATTTAACTTATAAATTTTTTTAAATTTCGATTTGTACGTAGGTACATACTACTCACATTACACAAAAAATATGAATGGATGGATGTATATGAGTACAGTTTTTTATAGACCTTACATATAAGTATAATTTTTAGAGTTATAGTATTTTTGGAAATCTCCTAATACCCTTTTTTCCTTTTATTACTCGAATTATTGAATACAATACGATTATTATCAACACATATAGATTATAAAAACGAAATCTAATTTCGTACAATAATATTTGAAATTGATCGCTTCTAATTTACACAGTGTAACACAATTCGGATTATTTGCTCATGGCTCTATGAACATCTACCTACCTTAAGGTAAGGTCACACATCGCTACTTTTCTTGTTGTGCAACCAAAAAAAACTGCGAAGGTCAAGAGTAGCAATGTGTGAATTGCTTTGAAGTATGAAAAGCTGAACTTGCAGCTTGGCTGGTAGCGCCACTTACAAGCTCAAAAACTGCGATGTGTGAACAGCTGTTTAACAATTTGCAACCGCTGCAAAAAAATATATTTTCAGCTGAAACTTTTGTAGCACCTTGTAGCACTTTGTAGCACTTTGGTAGCACCAGCAACTGTCTTTGTTCAGTTGGTGTTATAGCGTTTCTCATCCATGTGTATTTTGTTTTTTTATGCGTGGAGTAACCAAACGTAGAAGTTCATCAAAGTCTTGATGTGATACTCTTATAACATTTTTTTACACACTTTCATCACCTAATCGTAATCCACGTACCAAATTATTTATAGCTCTACTATGTTCTCTATTTTTAATCCATGGCTTCATCCAACATCTTCTTCTCCTTTTTGTGTTTTTTTGTTTAATAAAACAACTAAACAACATGCTGCTAGAAACATCGTCAAAATAAATTTTTTTAAATTATAATTTTGACATTTTAAGAAGTTACGCAGCAAAAACAACGCAGCATGAAAGTTGATATGTGTGAACAGCTTTGCAACTTTTTCCTAAAATATTGCAGCTGTAAGGTTGCATGGAGCCAAAGTAGCAGGTTGCAACTACTATGTGTGAATGAACACGCTATTTTTGCAGCTGCAACCTTGAAAGTAGCGCAACAAAAGTAGCGATGTGTGATCGTACCTTTAAGTAGATAACTGTATACACAACGTTCCAATCGTTACGAAAAATATATGTATATGTATGTACATTTAGATGCACGATTATTTTTTTTTTATCTTAATGGTGCCGAAAATCTTCAGTCATGCACATCGAACTAACAATATATGGATTTAATACATGATTAAAATAAAATCTTAATTTAACATTTTCTCTCTTTTCCATTTAAAAATATTTTTTTCTTCATCTGATACTAGATCACCATCTCAAATATAGCACATCTACCACCAGCAGCCGACACCCAGCATTTACTATGTATACCAGTATATATGTACATATATGTATGGATATCTTAAAATTTTATTGTTATTTGGTTGTTTTTTTTTCGCATCCAACTTTTCAAACTTTTCTTTACTTGATTTATGTTTTTTATTTTTTATATATATTTTTTTTTATTTTCAAAACTTATGGGTCGCTAGAGAAAAATTTATTAAACTTTAAATTTTCTTTAACAATTGCTTACACTGATATTTTAGAATTACATATATTTTCTTTTTATTTCCGACCTTTACGTTCTATATGGTTCTATGTTTTATACATGTACTATATACTTATACTCTCATAATATTTATATATGTAAATGTAGGAGTACGAGTATCCTTTTTTTTGTTATTACTCATATACATACTATAATAAATAAAATCTTTAGCAGTAATAAAAATGTGTTATAATACGATGTCGATACACATACATACATACATACATACATACATACATACATGCGAATACGAGTACGTGGGTCTATTGTAGGTAATGTGGATAAAAATAAATGTATCGTAGGAATAAAATGTTAGATACGTAGTACATTATGTATTGTGATAACAATATAATAAGAAAATAAAATTTTGTCAACTGTAAAAATGTTTACTTATGTTATTCATGTGTGTAATAAACTCGTATGTATGTACAGTAAGTAAGGAAGGAGTATGTATAATGCCCTAGCATTTAATATGTTTTTGTTTAAGTCAGCAGAATTACAAAAACTTTTGTCATATCACCTGGCAAACATTATGTACATATACATAAATACACAAACATTTACATATATGAATCTTCTACTTTTTTAGACACACATGAGTAATATAAAATATATTCTTTTTCTGCTAAAATTAATGTACACACATGTACGATAAGAACAACACTGGATAAATTTGAAAATTTTATACAAATAACATACATATAATAATAGAATGCAAACACATGTGTTGGGTTTTAATATACATACGTACATGTACATACTTACTTTTACACTTACGTTACGTATGTACGTAATATTTTATGCGAAAGGACAACATATTATTTTCTTGTTATTTAGACTTATGTGTATGCATACAATTTTCATAATATATATGTACATACACCCCCGGACAGTAGAATACTTAGATTCACTTCATTCTGCTTTACAATTTATTTAATAACAAAATTATTATTTTTAATTTTCACTGATCTTTGATGTGTTTGTGTAACAATCATATATGTTCAATGAGAGAAAATTCAACATTTGAAATGCAGCTCAAACATTTGTGGGATTTTTAGAAAAATGTTGTGAGAATAAAAGAGCAGTGTGACTTCGTATATTCTATTGGATATTGAATCATATAAAGTCTCAAGAAAAATGTGATCCTATGGTTGGAATTTGTTGCAGTTTATGTAAATTAAATTAAAACTTGAAAATCTCGGGCGCCAATCTAAAAACTTCAAGTTTTCTGTGAGAAATAAGGTCTAAGACGAATGCAGCATGAACAACTGCTTAATCTTGTAGGAAAATTCAATTAATGCTTTCTAGCATCTCGTTTGCGTCGGAGATAAAGTTTAGAGCTCTTGATATATTAGAAGATCGGGGCCTATTGTGTGTGATTTTCCAGATGGGGACTGTTCTTTAAGATTGTTTTATGAGTCTTAAAATTAATTAGCAGAAACTTTGAATTGTTTTCTGATTTAAGGTTCAGAAAAAGTGGATTTGAAGGCCTCTTTTAATTATTTTTTTCTTCTTTTCTTGGGGTATTTTATGAATTGAACATAAATGTTTGTTACAAGCACATAATATATGAATACTAAAAATAAGTCTTTTTATTGCGAAGCAGAATCAAGTGAATCTACTCTACTGTCTGGTGGTGTATATAATGTAGAAAACTTATTACGTTTACACACATTAAAAAAAATTATTGTACATATTGTATAATTCAGGATTAATGTAGATCGGAGCAGATTAATTTAGATTAGGTTTAGATATTTTTTGATATTTTAGAAAGAATAATCCATATATTTTGTTTTGGACATTATGTCAACTGCTGGATAACAGTATATTACCAGTGAGTCGTATAATACTTATAGTACCTATTAACTGAAAATGAATAAAAGTGAAAAACAAGTTTATAGTTTATCTTTATAATGTACTCTAATTTTCCCTAAAGTTCATTCGATTTGTGAATACCTTTCCATTTGTTTATGTATGCAGAAAATAGTAAATTTGCCTAAATACATATTTTGTATACATATAAATACATAATAAAATGTAAAATAAAATAAGCATAACGTATGCACAATACTCTATTAAATTTTGTGTACCATGTGAGCACACTGCTACATCCTACATATAAAAATAATATATAAATATAAATTTAAACGAATATAATACAACCCAATATGACCTGTAATGCTTCCAGAACCATTTCCAGAAGGCCTTTACAGTAAAGGAAATTACTTATTTTCAAACTTCATTTCTTTTTAACATATAGAATGTCCTAAGATGAGAAGAGCTCGTCTTGTAAGTGCGTACAGATTACTTCCTTTCTACACAGTGAGGATGTACGACATGTATGACTATCTTTTACGACACAATCTTTTTCCTCATAATGTATGGGTGTAATATTGAGTTCACGAAAGAGGAAAGTTCTCGCGAAAGCTTGAGTCTTAAGAGATTGAATCGTGACAAAACAATGTCTGTTAATGTTTGATTTATCGGGACAATCATTTTCGTGAAGTGTAGTGTGAGGAGCGTGTGTGGATGATTTGAGGACGCAATCTATTTCGCTTGAGCTCTCCTTCGCGATAAAGATTGTCGTGAATCGTGAGCAGTTTATGGCCCACTGAAGGCCTCTGAAAAGGACTTCTATTGGAATGCGTTCCAAGTACTTCTGAAAAATTTCTATTATTACTTTTAATAAATAACGGCTTTGTTTTTTTTTTTTTAAAGAAGCATGTTTCTTTTAGACATATACATCCATTCATTTATAATATATAACTCATTATTCGTAAAATATTTATAAAAATAAAAGCTTTTATACAATATTTATTTAACAAGCAAACGGCAAATATATTTTTAAAAGTTTTAGTTTTTTAACTAAATTCTTTAACTTTAAAAGACTCGAAAATGTTCGCTGTTAGTTAAAAGATTTTTAAAAGATTGTTAAATTTTTGACCAGAATACGAATTTTTTCAGTTAACAGATTTCTTTTAAGCTGTCAAAATTTTATATGCGGTAACAGGTCTTTTTGTTAACAGAAATATTACAGAATAGAGCCCATTATCCGCTTGAATAGCTCCATGGTTGTGGTGTTGGTCTGGTGATCTTGAGATCGCAGTTCGAATTCCAGGCAGCGCGCTACTCTCGCCCAAGTTGATCATTATTTTCCAATCAGCAATGTACACAAGTAACTGATTACTGATGATAAACCGAATGACATGTCTGACAGAATTACTGATCGGTGGTGTCATAATGGATTGAGTATACGATGTGCACTATAATAAAATATACATACGAGTATAAATAATATTCTTTATACCATGGTTCGAAGCCTCAATTCAAAGTTAAAGTGAAAATTTGTAATAAATTTCGCATTTTTCATACTCTTGTCGTATAGTAAAATTCAACACCTTACCCTTTACATTCTCAAGGAAGATATAACATAATAATGTTTTCTAAAAGCAAATATTTACCACTCTTTTACTGGGCAGTACTTTTGTAAGCCCTTCTGTATGCAGATGACAGTTCTCCGAGTGGGAATAGTCAAAAAACTAAAATGTAGTTTAAAAAAATAAATTTTGAAACTTCTATTTTTAACTGTTCGTTTGCTTAATTTTCATTGTATACAGGGCGTTTATTTTCTAAGTACAAATATGTATACCACAATATTTTTCAGACTATTTCATGAAAAAAATTGTACTAGCAAAACTTTGTATCGTCCTTGCTGTCGACGTCAGATGGCGCTATAAATTCTGAGTTTTGTGCAAGACCTTCTAACACTAAATCCTGTGTAACTTTTTGTACATCCTATGTATCAAAATTTAGTAATTTTTCTTAAGCGCAATTTTTTTTCAGGACCCCAATTTTTTCTCAAAATTTTTTAAGAAACTTATCATAAAATTTGACTTTAAGATGCTTTTTTATTTAGAACCAAATACCTACTTACCTGTTGTAGTATATCAAAAGAAAGGTAATTTTGTTTTCTATCAGCTGCTGGAATACTAAATTTTGATACATAGGATGTACAAAAAGTTACACAGGATTTAGTGTTAGAATGTCTTGCACAAAACTCAGAATTTACAGCGCTATCTGACGTCGTCAGCAAGGACGATACAAAGTTTTGCTAGTACAATTTTTTCATGAAATAGTCTGAAAAATATTGTGGTATACATATTTGTACTTAGAAAAGAAACACCCTGTATATATCTATATTTACAACTGAAGATAAAATAATCCTGAATAAACAAAAAAATCAGGAATACATACATATGCAAGTATCTATTCACAGGTGTATACATGTGTGTAATTTGTAGCTATACTCTAAGATATGTTTAAAAAAATTTATTAGTTACACATATTCTTTTCCTTCTACATTTCGTTATTATTTTCTAAATATAGGCCATCTTACGCAAATGTATAATGTATGTAGATAAATCCAAAAAAGAGTGAAATAGGATAAAACTTTCTCAGGTTTTTTTTGTGTTTTTATTTATTATCTTTGGAATAAAAAAATTACTATGGAAAAAATTTGTTTTCTAACGCTTTTTGTATGGTTTACATATTAACTTGTAAACATGCATAAATAATGTAGGAGTACATCTATATATGCACATGTATATCTGGTAGATACATAATATTTATAGTGAGGGTATTAATTTAAAATCTCGTAAGTCTAATAATCGATCGTATTTTTACAATACATCGTAACATTTTCCTTTGTTTTGAGAATTACAAGCTCTGAGGCTCTGAGTAAATGATCGAGAACTTTTAGTCGCGTACATCAACCTCGTAATTAAGTTTTGTGTAAACCAAAGATTGACAGCTCATCATATACTATACCAGCTGAAATTTGAAAATTGAGTTCGTGGTCATATTTTGAGAAGATTATTGAATTTATGTAATAAAATAAGAATTTTTGAAGAGTTAGATTACAATTACGATTAGTGATTTACGAGTTGTTGTCACATAATTGATAATTATGATTTACAAGGTCGTAAAATTACATGTTTCGAAAGTTTATAATTTAAAATGAATACCCTTAGCGTTATCATAAATCCCAAATATAATGTGTAATAATACAAAAAAGAAAAAGGAAACTAACATGAAAACCCTAAAAAGGAATAAATCTGAAATAACGTATATTACCTTCATATAAATAATAAAATAAAAATTTAATGAAAATATTTGACTATATAGGAAATAAAGTAATAAAAAAAAAATTTGTGTTCAAAAAAAAATTTATATGAACAAATAAATAAATAAATAAAATGAAAGTTATCATTCAATCATTCATCGATGTACCATAACACATTATTTATGTTTTGTGGATTGTGGTTATGATTCATACATTATGTATACGAACGAAGTACTAGTATGTACATATATACAAATCCAAAACGTCTAAAGAAATTTATTGCTGGGTTTTTTAGGGGATTACTTTAAATCTAATATATGCGTCCATATAAATATACATAAATGTACTTACATACTTATATGATCAAATGTAAATGTATTTTTCTGATTATTTCCAAAATAAATCGAATCGAAATCTCCTCCACTGTTATAATGAAATTTTATGTTCTTTAAATTTGAAGTTATGCATTTGGATTTTCTTAATATGAAAATTATTTTAAAAAATGTATAAACCGTAATCAGATCTTCAATTTTTACAAATGATCTAAAGAATTTAGTTTTCTGAATATATAAATGTAAACAAAAAAAACAATTTGATCTTTATTAAAGACATAAATTATAAGCCATGTATGATTGCGGTAAATTAAATTATGGTTGTGGATTGTAGGTTACTCTGTAGATATATCTGATGTATTATCTCGTATATTAGTTTCTTTATTATTCTGTATTTTATACTCGTATATTCCCTGGTTCATTACTTGAATGCTAGTAAGGCTGCTTATTATTGGAATATTTTTCAATGCAATCCAATATGATTAGGATATGCTATAAAGTTAGTTCTTATTTACTAATCTAATACACTATAGTTATAAAATTAATTTTGAAAGAAGATATTTACTATTTGGATTGAAAATATCTATACTGATACCTACAAGAATAAAGATATAAGATCTTAATTATTACGTATTAATAATAAAACACGAACAGATGTAAAAGTGCCAACCAAAAATCGAGCGCACTAGGAATGCTTTGTATCAGCCCTATATGTTCCTTTGAAGAATAACAGGACATAATAATAACAACACATTATTAAATATAAGTAGTGTATAGCACGATGTACAGAATAGGAAGGTGAGCCATTCCGAGAGAAAAGATTTTTTTTTGAAAACTTGTGACGTCATTTCTACCGAAAAATAGTATTTTTCCTTAATAATTTTCATAATTTAATATTTAACATTTGGTCATTTTGAAATAATAATGATATTATAATATGTAAAAAACAGAATAAATTTTAAAATAATATAATCGCAAAAATACACTTAAAAACAAATCTGACGAATTCAACCCAGTACAATGAACTGGTAATCATGGTAATCGCTTGCATTACAACTCGGTAGGAATGACGTAAGAACTTAAAACTTTCATCATCAGCAATAACGCCACAACCGTATGTTGGCCTTTGTTTTCTCTAGAAGTTGTCTCCATTCGTTCCTATCCAGCGCCATTGATCTCTATCCTCTAATTCCGAGCTGTTTAATGTCTTCCTGCATATAATCTAGGAAGCGTTTCTTTGGTCTTCATCTACTTCTATATCCCGCCGGCTTTCCATTGAATATCTTTTTTACATGGTTCCTAGTATATCTGATACAACTCATTGTTGTACCTTCTTCTCCATTCCCCGTTGTCTTTCACGGCGCCGCATATCATTCTAAGGATTTTTCTCTCAAAACTTGCTTACATATTTTCGTCTGTTACGTTCATAGTCCATGTCTCTGATCCATATGTTACTACTGATCTTATCAATGTCTTGTAAAGTTTCATTTTTGTGTTCCTTGATATCAATCGCGATCTTAGTGTTTTTGCTAGACCATAATAGCATTTGCTCCCTAGCATCACTCTTCTCTTTATTTCTTCACTGCATCCACCTGACTCAGTAATTTGCGCTCCTAAGTAAACGAATTTGTGAACTACTTCTATGTTGTAATCAACTCGGTGAGTATGCTAAAATTACTTTATTGACATTTTCCAATGACTTAGCACTTTAGATATTTAGCATGGATTTCGCACACGGCCATATTACTATATTTTATTATCAATTTAAAAAAAGCACTTTAAATCCTATGGTCAACAAAAATCTCATTTAAATCTTTAATACATTTTTATCCTTTTCAAAATACATACGAGTTACATGTATCTACATTTTATTTTCCAAATTTTTTTTGAAACCACATACCAGGAATTAAACTCTTAGTTACCCTCATCCTTAGAAAGTATGAATAAATTTTTCTATCTATTTACAATCGCTATTACTTAGATGCTTTTGCCATTTGTATATGGATATGTACATGTATGAGTTTTTAAAGTAATTCAAAATTTATATTAAAAAAATTTTTTTTTATCTAAAATTAAAATCAACTCCCCTTTAACTTTAGAATATTTATAAAAAAAACATTGAAAATGATTTTCATTTTTCATATTCACAGGTAGATTTTGTAACAGATGGATACAACCAACACAAAAATTATTTAAAACTACTTGTTTTCAATATTTTCTCTTTCTTCTTTCATTTTCATCTTTTCAGTTTTTGTTCAATAATTGTCATTAAATGCCATTACATACTTAAATGTGCCATTATTTTTCCAAATTGTTTCTAAATTTTCATTGTGATTAGACTTTTGTGTTAAAGACAAATAATAATTTTACACCTACAATAAATTATCAATTTTACTTGAAATAAACTGTCAGTAAAATTGAGAATGCACAATTTTTTTATTCCTGAAATAATGAGAACACTTTTACTCCACCCTATATACATATGTAAAAAAGTATGAAAAGTCAAAAAATAATTTTCAAAAGCGACATAACAATTTTGTATTTTATTGTCAAAGCACCCGTATAATATTTTGTTTTAGTGCCTGTCAACGGTAACATGTCATTTGATGCTAAAAACAGATCGCCGTTTGAAAATTGTTCCAAAAATACTATCGAAACTTTGAGTCAGCGGGCGCTACTTTAAGAGCATTCACTCCAATTTTCGGTTGCAAGAATCGCCCCACTACACAGACGAAGCGAGCTATAATATTTGAAATCGAGTCAAAATATTCACTGTTATATGTTCTTGTGCCAATAAAACAGGGCAACAGTAGAAGTATCGCAAATATCGCAGCCGGAGGTGCTTCAATTCAGAATGAGTCAAATCGATCGATTCCACGCCGTTTACAGGGAATTAACAATCTCTCGAATTATATCGTGGGGAATTTCGAGTAATACTAGAGACATACCTAAAATTAATCTAGATAAATTTATCTGGATTATCTCTAATTCAGATTTATATAGCTGAACGTGACAAATTGCAAATATAGATCATCCCTAATGCAATCAGCTGATTTGTTGAATTTGTTGAATTTAGTCATAACCACACATTCACCACAAATTACTTTAAGGCTATTATTTTCGTGTTACTTGCGATTTAAATATCGAAATATTTTAATTATTTTAACTTTTTTGCTTTTGGAAACGTTTAATTTGTAAAATCACTCATTTCACACAATTTTAATAAATTTAAAGAAACCGAAAAAAATAAAATACACAATAAATCAGAACCAGAAAATTAAACTGTCAATTTTTATGTCTTCTAGTAATAATCTAGTGATAATCTAGTTATTGTGATGACAGACATCCACTTTTATCCAGATTAATTACTTAATCTAGATTGAAATGCTTAGCCTGTCAGTGTTATAAGGATCTTAACTTACATGCTTGTAAGATCAAATTAACTCAAGAACTGAAACTCGTTAATCATTTGAAGCGCTGAAACTTCCCTTAATCATTTAAAGCTCCTTTAAAATTTGAAGAAAATCATGAATTTAAAGAAGTAAATATGCATCATCTTCAGCTATAAAGTTCATTTTTGACTTAATGACTTTGTCAACGAGCAAAATATGCGTTATTTGACAGCAACATATAATCACATGTGCTTCAACTTACTCCGCATTAGAACCAACAAAAAATTACGGACAAAATGTGTGGGAATGTGGTGAAAAATTGGCTCCGAAGAATCGATCGCTGTAAACGTAATCACGGTAGACATTTGAACGAAATAGAATTCCATATAGTTAAATGTTACATTTTGTCATATTCTAATTGAAAAACTCTTGTTCAATCTGTACACACATACACTATCATTAGAATTCTAAGAAAGCATATTAATAGTAATAATACGTATGTATAAATTCTTTTCATTCTTATACTCTTTTGTATTTTTCACATAATATTTCCGCACAACGGATATTATTATATTCTAATATGCTGATGATAAATTAGTTCTTATTCATAATAATATTACACGTTTTTCATTTGATAATAGCTCTCGCTGTTAGACCGTTATAATGCATTTCATTCGTAATACGTTATTGAATGATCTTAATTTGTATAAATGAACAAGAAAACATACATTTTTTCATTTGTGTATCTATACTTTAATACGTAATATTGGTAATATCTATGGTATACTTTACCTACACATTCACATATCGAATAGAAAAACGAGTATAAAGGACAAAGCAAGAAAAAATTGATATTTCAAATCTTCATATAACTACTTACTACAATATATAAATAGAGAATTTTTCAATTTTTCTCCCATATTTTTCTACTTTACATATATTTTGCATATAAAAATGAAAAGACTTCTGAGAAACTATAGATTATATGTATATATGAAAATACTTATATCGTAATATATTTTACTTTAGGCAACTTTTTATGAATTAAAAGAAAAAGATCTGAAACACACACACTACTTTTTTTTCATTTAAAAAACAAAAAATTTCATAAAAAAAAAACGAAATGAATATAAATAATAGAAATGTCATAAATATAACAATTTCGTATGTAACCGCTCAGTGCTATATGTAAAAGAAGAAGTAGATGGCGTATCATTATTTTATACACATCAAGATAAAGATGCCATTTTCATATATATCATATTATTATTATAAGGATACTCGTACATATGGTCTCTTTCTACAATTAATCTATGGTTTTGACATAAACTTGTGCATTATGTGTCGACTATTTACAGAGTGTCCTGCCGTTGGAAATATATATACAACCGCAAACTAGATTTAGATTTAGACTTTTCGTACTGACTCTACGAAACACCCTATAACAACTCCACTGTACTAGCTAGAAGAAAGTAGTCTAAGAAAAATCTGTAGGAAACTTCCCCCTCATTAGAGAATGACACCTTACATGCTTTTCCAGGTTCTTTCTTTCAAGAGTTATTGTGTTTCAATTTCAAAATTTAGTAATTTTTTGTCATTTTTTTCAGAGAAAATAAAGACTGTGGAAGTAAAACCACTAATCAACCACTAACAAGATGTGACACTCTTTTTTTTTTTAATTTACCAACACACATAAATATTTTAAAATAATAAAAAAAATCAAAATTCAATTTACAAAAACAGTACAGAATTAATGTATGTACTTATTTCAAATCCATATTTCCTTATAAACCGCCGTCATGAAGAAAAGATACAAAACAATATATATGTACATGTGAGCAATACAATCATATTGTACATGTATACGATTTTTTCTTAATGCATTTTTAAAGGCGATCTGGAACTTTTTCACTGTGTTAGTACTGGTTAGTTAGACAATGTAAATCATAGGGAAAATTGAAACTGATACGCAGATGTTTACATTTTTTCATAATGTATTTTTAAAGGCGATCTGAAACTTTTTTTTTGACTACCTGACGCGTCATTATATCAAGATATAAGGTGATTCATACAATTTCTGAGAATTTTGAAGACAAGAAAAAGTTTATTTTGTTAAGCTATATATGTATTAGAGTAAGAATTTATTTTATAATTAAGAAATTTAACAAAAATGTAAAAACATTTGATAGCAAACACAAAATTTTAAGTGTAATGCATTTACAATTAATTTTGTTTATTTTAGATAAACAATTTTTAATAACAAAATTTGTACTTTTTTTAATGAGTATACACCCTGTAATAATGTTACATTTTTTAAAACGGTTGGTGTTTCAGTTCCATTGTTTTTGTCTCTTTTTCGTACAAAGGCTGTTAATTACTATCGACTTTTAGCAAAACCGTTAAGGCCGAATGAATAACGGGACAAAGGTCATCAGAAATTTTTTTAACACGTGCTCAGTGTCATTACTGTATGAATATAGATTTACTGTGAGTAAAACGCTCTCTAAATTAATTTCTAATTACATAAGCAAGAAGCCCAAGATACCCGTTTCATTTTTGCCTTTTGCCCCTCCTGAGGTACGATTTTTTGTTGTCTCGATGAGACCTATCTACTGTTCTGTTTGCGGGTATACATGTTACTACTCCAATTTTAAAGGGCTTAGAAGTGAAAATGGAAATAACTATATTCACCTACTTATAAAAAACAAGAAAAAAATTTTTTTGAAAAAAGGAATAGACACACTTTTGCAAATAGTCGCCACCCACAATGTAAGTTTGTATATTCATCAATCTTTGTATAAAATAATAATATAAAAAAAAAAAAACAAAAAAACATATTGATAAGAAAAAAATTATTGAAGATTGAAAAGATAAGACGACACCATATTATATCTTCAAATCCTTCTTATAGAGCAAGAATGAAAATAGAAAACTTGTCGAATGATGTTGTATGTATTATATGTATGTGAATGTAAATTTAAATTGTGCATGACTGAATTGATTGAAAGCTATGTACGAGACTATTTTAATATTCAATTCATTTTTTATATTAAATTTTTTTTACATAGTATATAGGGTAATAGTATAGTGACTCGCTAATTTACAAATATACGTATACATATGTTCATATGTACGAGTATACATAAATTATCATATGATTTTATAATAACATTTGCCACTCATCAACCATAAAGCGAACGAGCAGAATACAAAACTTTTTTAATAATAAATTTATGGTAAGAAATTGTCAATTCTATACATTTAGATATGTGTGGCTGAAATAGACAAATAAAATTAAGTTACACCATGTTACACGGAACATCCTGTTACTGAAGAAAAATCTGAAAGGTTGTTGTTTTGAATAAAATGTGGGTAAATCTAAAGGATAAAGTTGAAAATTTTGTTAAAAAGAAAGGAAAATTGTTAAGAAGGTGTTAAATATTGTTCCTTTAGATAATTTTCATATCGATCAACTTGAATAATTAAATAAATATGACAGCGAAAGTTTAAAGACATATCTTCAGCTTCATAGTAGATTTACTAAGTTTATTTGGCTCTTTCCAGGAAAAAAATTACGTACAGAAGGAGAGGTATAAATATTAAAAATCGAATCAAAAAGTTTTTGATAATCTGTGAAAAATAATTGAAGATTAGAGTGGAATTTATATGTGATATCAAACTGATTTTTTAATTATTGTACAGAAGAGAAAATCGAACTGATTCTTAGTAGATCTTACAGATAGAAGCAAAGGCCAAATTTGCAAAGGCCACTAATCAATCTGAGCAGTTGATGGTAGAGAAACAAACTTAATTACAAGATAGGCATAGACTAATCTATTTTCAGAATGATCTAATAACATTTAGGCTACTTGTCGTCAGCAAGTTATTTGCATTTCTAAGCTTTTTTACCAACAAGCTGATATACTCAACTCATTTAAAGCTGAGTGAACTTGGGGATTGGGGATAATGAAAGTCGAGAATAAGCAACGAAAAATTGAAAATTATATTTCCTATTTTACCTTGGACAGGAATCGAATCCACGACTTCAAAATCACTGTTCATTTGCTCTATCACTGAGTCTTCCTTCAAATTATTAACTGTTGTGGAAATGAAACTAAAATATGATTTGAGAGTAAGAAAAATCATAGAATAAGAAATGGTCGAAATATTTCAAAACTCAAGTGACGAGTTGTGAGAAAACGATAAAGTTACATTACCACAATAAAAAAAAAAATACAAAAGTACAAAAATAAAATTGTCATACATTTATCATGAAAAGGAAAAACCGCGTAAATATAATGTTGGATATCTGGTTACAATCGAAATAACCCATTTTAGTGCAGTTTCAAAATTCGTTTGAAATACTTATGGCTTTACAAAATTGAACAAGAGAAAAGCAACAATCGTTTCATTGTTGTAAAAATAGGATGTCACGAAAATCCGACTACACCAATTACCAGAATTGATTATGTGGAGTCAAAGTCAGAATCGTCTAAACCAAATAATGATATGGTGCAAACTGGCCGAGTGCAATATAGATTATTAATGTCAAATTATAGGTATTGCCATTGTGCCATTGTAGGAAAGTCTGAAAGGTTTCTGTTTTGAATAAAATGTAAAATTTTAAGAATAAGAATTTGTATAAAATGCAAAAAAAGTTATAAAAATGTTAAATATGAATTTCAAACCGTTAGATTTATTTTTAACAAAAACTATAAATTTGAGAGTAAATTTCTACGAAATATAAATGAAAGATGATTTCATACCGCAAATTATAATAGTCATTATCCTTACAACATACAGTGAGTATAGTTGAAATTTTTTTTTATCGTCTTTCCTTTTTTATCATACATATTCACCTGTATTCTATGCTTATTCAAGCCTTACACAAATACACGTAAACATATGTATATTTTTTGAATCCGTTCTATTTTCTTGAAATTTTTTCATATATTTTTTTCATTACTCTGTGGATTTATTTTGTTGTTATTTCATACTATTATAAGTAAGCACTTTACGAGTGTATACATATGTATATTATTATTATCGGTGTGTAATGTTATATGAAGTACGAGAAACAGATACGATATCAGAATATTTTAGTATCCAATTCTCTATGCTGGTGTTTTTCGAATATCCAATATTTATGAATTTAATATGTGTATAGCGCTACATACATACACATATTGTAGAACAATAATAAAAACGAATTTAATTCAACTGAAAATAGATAGCTAGATAGCTATGTGTATGGACCAGAAAAAATCTTTTATACCGAAACAAAAGCAAAAAAAAAAAAACATCAAAAGTTAAAATCAAGTCTCAAATGACAAAATAAATTTATATAACCGAAGAACAAAAGAAACAAACAACAAAAATACACCAGAAAAAATACAAAAAAAAGAAAAAAAATTACCACTCTACAGGAAAATGGAAAAGACATAATTTTCGATATAAATTTTCCATGTACAAGAGAGAAAAAATGTATAATAATGCTGTTGGGTTATGTGTGTATGAAAATATTAAATGAAAACGTTCACCAAAATACATATCATAAATTTTGTGGGCATCATGCCATAAAAACTACGAGAAAGAATAAAATACGAAAATTATTGAAAATGATTTTCTAAATCCGATAGGATTTTTTTTTTTAGTGAGCGACCTATATAAACAAGATGTCTATGTTTCCTTTTAACTTTAGTTTATGTGTTGAATTCAAAACAAAAACCTTTTTTTTTTCTACAATTTCCAAATATTTATATTGGTACGGTACCCACCCAAATAATCTGTGACGTGAATTGAATAAAAATTACAAATAATAATTTTCATCTTTCACAGTTAAATTGTATTTAATTCCGATAAATATGAGAACAAAATACAACACAACACTTCGTACTATTATCGATTCGTTAGGAACATTTCTTTTTTCTATTTATTTTGCTTTCTTTGATTTTGAAATTCAAAGTACGAGTATATACTTATGTAAGTACTAAAACGTTTATTACATACAATACTAAACTATTCGCACTGATAAAGTACAACTCAAACTGGGATGAACTGGAAAAGACTGGAGAGCAATAGTTAATTCTCTAACAGGGCATATTACGTGTGGGCAGCATCATACACCATAGGAATATTCATCGATGTACTGTGCGCGAATTGTGGGTAGGAGGATGACACGACGGAGCAATAATTTTTAGATACTACTTATTTACTGGGCTCGAATCTTTCGGGTCTGTATATCGAGTTGAACTTCTTCGTTACCTGAGAGCAACCAAGAAGTTTGATAGGGTTTATCAACAGGATATTCAGAACTTTCAACGGCCACAACAACAGTGCAGTGCTTGCAGTAGTGTGACAAATGATCATGAAAAGTTACACGATTCGATAACGCGTAAAAATTATTCGAATTTTTTATCAAAATGTAGATTCGGTTTGCCATGGGTTTCGTGCATTTCGAAAAACTTAAGAATGATACACATTTCTGGCTCAATGGGTTTATGAACAAACGAAACTTTAGGTTTTGGACTGAGGCAAATCGTGCAGTTTCAGTGCAGTTTACGGGTTCAAGGCGTGACCGAGCTTTGTTGAAATAAAAATGTTTACTTTTAACAATATGGTGGCAATCTGTCACACACCTCGCCAGACAATCGACTTGAAGCAAGAAAAAATTCCTGGATGAGTTATTCAAAAAAATGCTGATGTATACTGGTACCAAAATTCTGCGATCTAATACCTTTTCCCCTTTTATATATGGGCCTATTTAAAATCTTTGGCTAACTAACGATTTCCGATCTTAGACAAAACATTCATCACGCGATATTTATGAGAAAATAGAAGAAAATTGGATTTCAAGACTGCATTCTGCCAAACGAAACTGAGATTGATATTTGAACGATATCATTTTCTAAGCGTAATGTAAAATGTAATCGATTGTTCTTCAAAATAATAAATAAATCATGTGAATATCACTTCTGGTTATCATAGTGTTTCAGATTAAAGTTCTGACGAGCTTGATGGCAAACCCAATGCACTTTATCGTTACCATGCTTTAAATCGCATATAAAAGTCGGAGATAATTTGCTGCAATTTAACTGCACATTTTATCATATACACACAACACACCTACTAAACTACTGAATCTTAAAAATTTTATTTAAAAGAAATTATTCTTTGTATAGATAAAGTTCAACATTTTTTAACTTTAAAAGTATTTTTTTAATATCGAAAAGAATACCTATATATACGTGGAACGTAGGTATATTACGAGTATATCATATCAACTATTTACACACACAAGCAATAAAATTTTTATATAAGTTTACTCTAGAATTTACAAAAACTAAAAGGAATATTATCAATTTTACTAGTACGTCAACATCTTCTAGAATTCATTAAATATATAGAACAATATTTGTACAGAGTATTTCAGCTTAAAGTTAAAAAATTTAACAGCAGATAGTTCTCGCGCAAGTTATGTCATTATTTCAGGTAAGGTTTTTAGTCAATATCCGGAAATCTCAGAAAATTTTTTTTATTTTTACATTTTGTACTACCTTTCTTGAATGACATAGCTTGCTACATCTTCGAAACCGTAGCAGCTATAGAGACATAAAATAAAAGCAAATGTTGTTGGCAACGACTTCCAAAAAAAAAGGAAAAAAAAACTTGAGGTGACAAAGTATTTTTTCGAGAAATCCACTGATTTTTTTCACGAATGAGGGTAAAATATCGCAATTTTTTTATGTATGAACACGTCTAATATTTGAAGGGAGAAAGATACGGGGATAAATCTCATACCAAATGAAAGGGCAAAAGGTGCAACATTCAATAGAATCCTAATTATGATCACAACTTATAACTGGCAGAGAAAATACAAAGTGATTTGTAAGGAATAACCGAAAAATATTCAGCGCTAAACGGTTGAGCTTGCCCACCCTCCACCATATGATTTTGTTTATCTCAGCGAGACCTATCTATAATGTTAAATTTTTTTACGTTGAACTGAAACACCCTGTATATTTTCGAGTATACAAATTTTATTACAAGTGCTCAAGGCAATTCAAATTTTTTACCCGTAAAATATAATATCACAAATAAAACAAAGTTGCGTATATTCGGTGTATTAAACTTCTGAAAATCACTAAAGCAAACACAGTGATTTTTTGATAAAGTGTAAATTTGAATATTTTAAAGTTAAAAGTTTTTTGAAATAATTTTTGGAAATTTCAAATATCTTTAATTTTTAATAACTTTAAAAAAGTTTTTCATAAATATGAGAAAAATCAAAATCAATGTTTATCATTAGGATTTATAAATTTTATACCCCCGATATTCCACAAAAAAGTAAGATTGACTAAAATTATTCTCATTTATCTTTAAAAATGCCTGCATTCTTCCATATTTTGCAAATAATATTTCATTATTTGTTTTTTAATTAAAATTTAAAATTTTAAAAATGTTAGAACTGAAAAAAATAATTCTTTATCATGAAAACACAACAGTCAATGTACGAATACTTCTATACATTTGTAACAAAGCAAGCATCCAGCATAACAAAATATATGTGTCAGATACACCATTATCTTTGATTTCTTTGCTTCTAAGCAAATTCATCAACTGAAATATTCTGTAATAATAACATGTAGAACAACACAGTAATTAAAATTTCAAAAAAATTTTCTCAATTGAAATTATAATTATCTCAAAAAAATACTTTCCAATTTACTTATTATCCTGGCACATAACAATCAATGATATTATAAAGTTATATGTATACATTATGTATAAAAGAAAAAAATATTTTCTTTAATTAAACATTACATTAAACTACTATACCGTATCGTACTATACACAGTCACCGACGTCAATGTAGGTCCTCTACGCATTTCATAATGAATATAGGTATATACAAATAGTATTGAATATTTACTACAATAAATACTGCTGTAATTAAAACGAAATTAATATTGGTCCATCTTGAGGTTGTTAATTACATTTGCAGAAAATTAATGAAATAATTAAAATTTTTCACAAACTTCATTCAGCTAGTGATATCTTGGAGAAACTTCCGAATTTGAAATGAAACCTTCTGATAATGATACTTTAGACTGCCCTCTTTAACATGCGGTGCATGTCTTTATTGCTTTTTAGCAATCAAAATTATAAAACTGTCCAAATATGGGGAGTGATTCAAGCGTTCCTTAAATAATTATGCAAAATATGCAAGTTGTCCTGATTAGGACAAGACAATACTCTAATACGCTTTCCGCTCGGCCACATTTTTGAATGATTGATTCGAACATTTTATTTACTTAAATGTATGTTAAATTTAAAACCATTTTCTAGGTATTTTGGGTACTATAGGCTAAAATGGAACGACGAATGCTTTGAAGAATTTAATGATGTACTACTTTGTGCCCATACAAAGTTGCGAAAGGTTAGATGGGCAGGTTATATTGCCAGAGTTCCCTAAGGCTCGGTAATAAACAAATATAGAGAGATAAAACGGAAGTGAAAATGTCAGCTGGTAGGCTGAGACTAAGATAAATAAAATAAATAAATAAAATGGAGAGAAATATTAAGGGAGGCTAAAGCTCAATGGACTGTAGTGTCACGAAGGTAGATACTTAGATAGGTGCTTTATAAAAATATAATTCATTCAATAATTAGCAAGACCTGAATTTATTTAAAGTTTATTGAATTGTAAATATAATCATCATAATCATCCGCGGTGGTACAGATAATGGCGAGCCTAAGCCTTCACCGAAATGATCTCTAGATTTATTAATAACATAATATGTACACCCATAGTTCAAAGTGAATTGCGAACCACTGAGTTGCTGTTAGAGAAGCAAACTCTTTTTTCAAAAGGAGAGGGCTTAAACTTAGTATGTATATATATAATAGTGATATATATTATAAGCTGAATAAATCTTTTGAAAATTTTAATTTCAAATATAATAAAATTTATGATGGATTCACACAACTATTTCGCTTTATACTAGAACTTGGAAGTACATATAATGATAATTTTTATAAAAATGTATAAAGTAATACCAGTAATACGTAATACAATACTTAATACTATCTGTCTTTATTTAAAAATACTTGTAAATAAAATATCTCAGATTGTGAAATACATACAGTGAATCTGAATGTGAATATATATTAATTTCGTTGGCTGTAGACGCGTGCAATAGTTTATAAATAGTATGAAGAATAATTGCATAAAACATAATGAAAAAAGGAAAACGAATGTTTTATTATAATTATTTTTTTTCATTTTTTCACATTTTTCAAATATCTTTTCTCTATAACATTTTATATTCTTTATAAAATAATGAAAGAAATAAATGAACATGAAAGAAAAAAAGAAGGAAAAAGAATAAAAAGCTGTTAGTTATTTCCACAATTCGCGAAACATGATTGTTCTCATCCCTATTTTCTTCGCTTTTTTTATAATATTGCAATTGCATATAAACTAAAATGCTCGAGAATCAGTATACTTGGTGACTTGGTTAGATTCTAACACATTGAGCACAATAAATGTATTTTTATCGTGTTTATCGTAATGAAATGTCGCTTAATAATGTCACATAATGTCACATTCAGTCAAATAATGCATATAAATAAAAATATTCGACACATTTACCAACAGCAAAAGTTTGTTAACTTTCAACTTTAACGCATTTATGTCGTAAATAAGTGATCAGCTAATCATTCTTATTTTTGGTTTTCATATTAAACGAAGTACTCTTCTGGTTTTTTTATTGCAATTTTATTGTTGGATGCATTCTTTCTTCATTTCATTGTGTTCAATTTTGCATTTAAAGAACACTTTAAGTGATATTTCACTGCGACAAATACGATAAGAAAAACATTTACAATGCAACGCTAAGTGAAATTGGAATTTATCTGTCTTTAGTTCCTTATTTTCTTACGAGACATTAGATATCTGCGTCACTTTCTAATTGAAATTGAAATTGCTAAAGTAAAGTGAAATTAGGTTCTATTTCTAATTTCAATTTCACTTAACAAAAGCTATAAATTTAATTACAAAAATGTTGTTAGGAAATTGACAAACAGATGGAGACTTCCAAAAAATGCAAGATTTTCCCTAAAATTCCTTTAAATTCCCACTTAAAAATGGAGAAATTCAGTTGAGAATTTGAAAATTTGAATTTCAAATGTCAATTTAAACAAAATTTTAATGTCAAATTTTCCAATTTCAAAATTAACTTAGCTTTGCATTGTGAACAGTGTGCTTTTTCATGAAATTTCACTTTCACTTAGCGTTACATTGTGAATGAAGCATTATGCTTCATTATGCTCAGTAGGTTGTTAACAGCAGAATTTATTCTATATATATTTTATGAAAAAAAAGGGATGAGGGTAATCATGTGTCGTGGAGAGTAAGAATTATTTAGCTGTCTTTCAATCAAATTGAATGAATTAATGAAAAGTTTTCCCAAATGATAATAAAACTAATAACTAACTGCATATGCTATATCTACAGTAATGATGCGAATACGTACGGTTGTATTTGTATATGGTATGCTTAAATAACTTCAATTAGAATTGAGAAAAAATATAATTTAGATGGTTGTACATACATGATTGAAATATGCGAGTGTTGTATATAATATAATGTGTATATATGTACATATGTACATACATTATATTTTGTGATAAAAATCATTTTTATACTTCCTGTAATAACGAACGTATATACACGGTTGTGTAATGAATTCCGATGACAAATTAGTAAAGGATTCATCAATCTTCCAGTAAATGTCGCCTGTCGGTTCGAACTCTTCTATATGCACACAAGATAACTGTATATGACATATCATTTTTAGTTTTTAGTAATTTTTCTTTTAATTTCATGTTATACATACACACACATATGCATGTATATGATGTGCAAAACAATATTGTAAAGTTTTTAGAAATAAAGAAGGAAAACCAGTAGAATATCGTAAAATTATAAAATTGTAAAAATACATAAAGCGGTAAGTAAATAAGATTCGCTTTTTGTTGATTTATTTTATTGAAATCTTTGATCTATACTAGAATAAGCCAAAAATGATTCGTGATGTTAGACAAAACATCGAACGCATTATTGAAAAATTACCACGCGTTTTGTGTGAGAAAGTAGTGGAAAATTGGGTCTGTCTCATGTAATCGATGGTTCTTCAAAATAACAAAGGAATCACGTGAATTTCACTTGTATTTATCATTGGTAAACCCTCTATATAAGTGTAGATACTTTACCTGCACTCAACATCACTGCTTTGCTAAATAAACTATGCACAAACTCAGTTTATAAGGCTTCAGAAAGCGATGGAATCAATAAGAAGAGAAAAGTGAATGATATTTTCCGCAAAGAAAATATAGAAATTCTTTGGCTCTTAAAAATTAATTTAATCATCAATTTTTCTTTATACTAAACTGTCAGTTATTTCTTTAAGAGGATTTTCTTCTTTTTTAAGCTACAAGCAATTTCTACGATTACTGGCCTCTCGTCATTGAGAAAATTTACTGATCTATTGAGAGCGTACACATGAACCACTCACAAATCTATTACTTCCATGACGTTCAATTTTAAAAATTTTGTAATTGTAAGACCCCACCTTGATATTCTAGAAATGATAAATTTCTTATAAAAGGTAAGTACTAGGTACTAGCAAATAGCAATTGACAGTTCGTTATAACATTGAATTTTATTCCTATTGAATGAACATGGATTTTGCGAAGAACATTAATTACAAAACAATGATCTTTATTATGATATTTTCATAAATGCAAACTTTCTTACTTTATCCTGTATGTATATACGAAAACATGAAAATCAACATGACCCGACAACATTAGTTGCATTTGGTTGCATTTATAAAAGTTTTTTAAACTTCAACAAAAATAAATTATTCACTTTTTCAATACCCACTTAACGTACATAATTGAAATTGAAAGTCGAAATAAAATTAATTATTTTCAAATTATTGGCCAAAACCAATAAATTAATACGTCCCATTAGTATTTAGAACAAATGCACGTTCACAAATAATTTCCGTAAACACTGTAACTCAAGAAACAGAAAATTTCAAATGCAATGAAATTTCATGTTTAAAGAACAACCTGTTGATCTTCATATCACTGCTGTTTTGTATCACTTGATTGCTAGATTTCACCAAAACCAACAATTCTTTTGTGGTGGAAAACTGTGCTAAAATTATAAATCATTTTTGTTATTATTTTCATTATTTTACTTCATGATCTTGCATATATCTCAGCGCTAATACTTAAGCATTTTTATTATTTCAACGATATTGCAGTCATTGTTGTGAAACTACATTATCTTTGTGCAGTCCATTTGGTTTATTTTTATTTTTAATATGCATTATCTTTGCCTGAGTTTCAAATATTCAAAAATATTTTGTTTCTATTTTCTATCTACTTGCGCTTACACCAGCTTACCAGCTTACACATTGGAGCATTGATAAATAAAATACTAGACATATTTTTTTTAATTATATGATTATTTCAACAAATATTTTATTTATTTAATATAATATTTTTTAAACGATAAAAATTTGAATTTCTTTACAAAATTCACTCTTAAATGAACAAGTCTTAAAACATCATCCGCTGATGTTTTTATTATTTGATTGAATGATCAGATGACCAGCAATTGCCAGCAAGCACCAGCAACTGACCAGGCAGCGTGAGTGTGTCATTTGTGGAAAAAATTCCCAAATACACTTGTTGAGAAGCACTACATTATCTTTGCCAGGCAGCCAAGAATTTTAAAGTCAAAGAACTCAAGAACTATAATATCGATAATTACGTTATTTTTTAAATTAAATACATTCTTCACCAAATTTGGAAAAAAACGTTATAAGAATATTTTAAAACATTCAGCCTTTGCCAAAGGAATTTCATGGAGATGTTAAATGTTGATCTTCATTAAATAAAATGCAGTTTAATCACAAACTCATATCAAAAGAATTTATCGCTGACATCCGAGAATGAAATGAATTAAAAATGTATCATCCGGTTATTCAACATTTAATAGATGTTCAATTCAGCTCTGATCTTGCTTACTTAAGCAATATAGATTTTTATATTACCATAAATTGTTGTATGTATAAAAATTATAAATTTTTATTCTCATTCATTTTTTTTTTCGTCATCATTTTTACTTTGTACATGTATGCATACAATATTTTAAATTTGTGTTAATGACTTACAAAATGCAACCGAAATGTTATTTTCGTACATCTACATAACCCATGTAAACTCCTAAATCATGATTTTAATTGTGACTAGTTATTCATACATATATAGTGATCTCTTTAATTATAATATAGGCTTCGGTACTGGAACTGAATATGTCATGTACATGTAGTACATTCTTCCTAATTGATATTCAAGAACACTGCTTATAATCATTTACCGATCAAAAGAATTTTCGTATTTTTTTTTTTTCTTTTTTGTCGAAATCATGTTTTGGCACTTTGATACTTTTACAATTTTAGTACAGTGTTAAGAAACATGATGAAATAATTTTATTCACTAACTAACATCTAACAGGTTACTGCTGTTGCTTGTGCTGATCTTTTTGCTACCAAATCTGAAAGAAAAAAAAATTCCATGTTAATGGTTTCCAATTTTCCATTCCATTCAATATAATCGAATATTGTCGGTGATAAAAATTTACTTCAACTATTGTTTTAGCGCATGTTCAAGATAATAACTTGCAAATTTGATAATTATTCGAAGATAAGAATACAGATGCAATGTTTTTCTTTGCTGTCGTTATAAATGCAACTTCAGTTAATTAGCAATGTAAATTCAATCAACAAAATATGTTTGCAGATTGTAGATGAGCTGCTAGTCATTCCGTATAGAGGTGGGCGATAGCGAATGATTTCAACAATCGATAGTTTGATAGTGAATGAATTCAACTATCGATAGTATCGAATGCGATAGTTTTTACTATCGAATAATCATTCGATAGTTTTAGCCTTTGTTATAAAATAATAATGACATATACCACCGTCACCGTCCCATTTCCCATTCCAATCGGCACGAAAATGGAACTATTTTATATGTTTATCACTTAATACAACATCCCTGTCCTTTTATTCTAAATCTGAAATGACATTTGTCATTTTTGTTTTGATATAAAATTTAATTAAGAAAGACTTTTCTTTCTGCTTAAATTTTTAAATCAGTGTGGAATTCCGAAGAGTTTTGTTTTATTTTAACTTGAACTGGCTAAAATTAGAAGAACTATTTTTAATAATTTATTTCCGTTCTTTAAAAGTATGATAAAATTTTGAAAAAAGTATAAATTTTCAACCATTTACAGATTTTTCAGTTTTGTTTATTTCAATGATATTAGTAGGTTATAATTTCAGCATTACATTGCTGTAATTGTTAAATTAAAAAATGTCAAATCCAGCAAATAAAATGTATGAAGAATGAAGAAAGAAGCTGATATTACACCGAACTGACAAACTGTCAGAAATTTGCTCATTTTCATGTCAGATATGTGTAATCACCATGACCGATGTAGACAAACGTCTGCCCTCGAAATCTGACACTCAAAGATTGCCATACGTCTTCCACACGTGTTACCTGCAATTTTTTTCATTTGAGAACTTTCAAAACTCATCTACCAAACTGCCAAGTGAATATTTTCAGATTCAGCATATGGAATCTGACAAAAACTCTGCCACTTCCGTAATCAGTAAGACAAATATATGCCAGCAAAATAGTTATTCGAATGTTTTGAAAATATCGAATGTTTCGATAGTTTAATGTTTTAGTATTCGAATAAATGAAAATCATTCAACTATCGAATAATTCGATAGTTTTTATTCGCTATCGCCCACCTCTAATTCCGTATTATAGTGGCTACAAGCAGAGTGCGTAGAGATCGAGCTGAGCTGAGACATGACTCTATCTTCAAAATCTGAAACTAACTAAAACTCTGTATATAACTTTAATATCTCCATAGTATTTGAATAGGATGCTCATTTAAAAGAAGGAAAAGTTATCGAACATTTATAAAAATTAGCCAATAATAACTGAAATCTGAATAATTTTTTTTAGAGTAATTTTATTTGTAATATCAAAAGTGTGATTTATATGCCCCATTATTGAGCGGATTAGAGCATGATTAATAATTTAAAGACAAATTTCATACTGATGAAATATTGAATATTAAACTGAAATGAATATTAGAAACAATTTTAGGTACGGTAGCACAGTGGCAGAGCAATTGGTTTACTGTTCTCGAAGTTGTATAGGTAAGAAGTCAAAAAATCACTTCAGTGGAAGCTCTGGCTCACATAAAGCTGTAATCTGTATGCTATTGAAGAAAACAAAATAGATCATTTAAACTGTTTTGAGATATCTTATACTATTGACACATTGCAGAGATAAACCATGGTTATATCAGTTTTCTGGTTTATCTCTGCGATAATCGGACATTCAGAACTCGGTATTAGTATTAGAAAATTTTTATGAGTTAGGAAGATTTCTCAAAATTTCGTTAATTTACTTTTAAATTTTTTATCTTTTAAAAAACTTAATCTTAATCTTATCGCTATGGAGTTTTCAAAATTCTTACCACCCTGTACGAATAAAAGTGGATAACAAAGAGATAAGAAAAACAAAACAAAAACAAATCAACTACATTTCGCAGTAAAATGATCTGATTTTTTTCTAAAGAAAATAAAGTCAGGAATAAAACTCTAAATATGTACATGTAGTTAAGGTTGACTGACTTTTAGTTTAACATTATAAAATCTTTAAGACAACAACGCATTGTCCGAAGTCACAAAGGCATCCACATATAATATTATAATAGTTACTATATTGCAATGAAACGGCTAATAACATGTAGTTTTATATGTACTTACATCTTATATATTATATTATATATTTCAGTACTCAGACACACATTGAAAAGTATATTCACAGCGAAATCTAGCTTTAGGCCGACACATATGTACATTACATACATAAATAAAAATACAATGTGCACATTTACACAGGTACAAATATTTAAACTTTGAACGTGCTCTTTGAATGAACATTTTCATTATAACTATTTTCAATGATCAACATATAATAATCAAAGCGTATAAATAATATATGATATATAGTATTTATAATATTATTATAGTTTATATACTTTGTAATAACTATACAACCTACTACATATTATATAATTTGTAGCACATGGATCAATATGTCCCGACATTAATTACCAAAACAAAAGTTTTTTGAGAAAATTTTTCTTTATTCATTATGATAGTCTTCTGAAAGCGCGACATATTCATAGAACGCTTTTCTATCTTTTCTATTCCTGATGTCTTGAAGAACAATTTGTCTTTGGTGAACTTGTTCATTGGACTGAAATCTCTTTCACCGAAGTATCTTTTTGAAAAGCCGATCCATGCAATTTTGCTATCATATGATCTGTTTTAGTTTTTGTTCAATTGTTGGTTGATTATCGTATAAATACTAAAAAAAAAACGACATTTCCAGCATGTCAGCTACCTTACCTATATCTACATTTTCTGTAACAACAGCCTCATTTGAACGGCCGGAGCGCGTTCATCGTTTATTGTGACTATAAGGTTGTGTGTGAAATTAATGTATACCTCCTATAAACTGTTGTTTTTGATAGACTACCACTAGTGTTCAGATCATACTTTTCAAGGACTGCTCAGCTTCAACAGTATTTTTTCCGATTAAAAATCAAAATTTTATCAATACACGAAACTCAGATTTTAATTGTTTTGGAAATTATAAAAACTAGCGTCACTTAAACTATTATAGCTTCGCAGCAAATGAGAGAAACTCTGTAAAATTTTGAGAGTGACTCGCAAAAGGTCAATGTTGATAAATAAAAAAATTCGAAGAAACCGTTTTGTTTTGGAAGTTAGTCTCGAGACTTATTAATGCATGCAATATTTACATGGATTTCTCTCATATCCTCCATTGACAAAGTACATATACACCAAATACAAACAATAACCAAGATGCATAATATATAATATATAATATAATATATATGTATATGAAAGGACTGCTGACGATGACGATGATGATGAGCAACGACTTGGAGCACGTGTGAAATATAAAAAAGTAAAGGTGGAACTGGTAAGACATTGCATTGAAATTCATTGCATGTAAAATGTTATTTATTTAGTTACTGTTGCTGCTAATGCTGCTGGTGCTGATGCTGATGCTACGATTATATATATGCTATAGTACACGTCTTAAATCTTGAATCTATCTGGATCACTACAACAAAATCAATGGTTTTAAATTTTTAAAAAAAAAAAAACTATTTACACATAAATACATTCATATGCATATTACGACATTATGATTGTTTTTATTTTCCTTCTTTTTTTCAATGTAAAAATAAGATTTTTATAACCGCCCTTGTATACCTATATACATACATTATAATACGTTACGTGAGACATTCACGTTCCAAAAATGGTTAGGATTCTCTGTACAAAGAATTATTATTTTTGTTGATTTCTTTTCTTCATTTTCTTTTCTCAATTTACTATTTATGTGCTTTGTTTAGTCATTACTACATTTTATTATATTTTCACCGCGCATAGGTGATAATACAGTGAATGCACACACATCTATTAGGTAGCTCTGCTATACATTTATAGACCTATGTACGTATATATGCGTATGTATATAAGAATTTTTTTTTATGCGGCACGTACATTATAATGTACATTACAATGCAGTAAAATAATAACAGAAACAGAGCCAGAAAAACAAAAATCAGCTAAAGAAAAAAAACGAAAAAAAAAAAAAAAACAAACTATATCAGATTTTGCATTGTGTGCGCTTAATAAAAGTCATAAAAGGAGTTACGACTTCTAAACTTACGACTTTACGAATATAAATTCTGTTAAAGGTTACTTTCAGCCATATGATGCCATTAAAGGCACACGAAACATAATAAAAGTTTTGATATGTCTCACAGAAGATTTATTCCATTTCTTTTAAAAAAAAAAAACAAAAACAAAAATCCTTTGTATACTACATATGAAAAATTTTATTTTGCAAAATTTCAAAAGAGAAAAGAATATTTTGTTTTTTTTTAAATACATACATAATAATAAAATCCAAAATAGAATTTAAATTGAATTGAAAAGAACACACATTCATTATTATAACAACAGCAACATAACAACAATGAATAATGATAAAATAATGAAAATAATGACCACAACGAAACGAAAACAAGAAAAATAATAAAAAAAAAAAAAAAAAATTATAAAACAATTTGAAAAATTAAAATTTAAATTGAATTTATATTTCAGGAATCTTTTCTTTGCTATTAAATCTTGGTATCCTTGCTTGTAGTTATGGACATAGATGAAATTGCTTGTAATTCAAAATTCAGTTTGACTAATGCAGAAAATTATACACTCCGTGTAATAGGTACACATATAATATTAATCTATTATTTGGGCGGAGATAAATTTAAAGAATCAAAAAAGAAAAATGCATTTTGAAAACAGACTTTGTAGGTACTATCTGGTAAGCCTTAAAATCAGTTGTAAAATCTTCAAAATTCGACAAATGTATCCATAAATCATTCAATATCAGCTATAACACAAATACATATATGTATATAAGTACATAAGAGCGGGAATTTAATGGAAGCATATAGAAGACAAATTAAAAGCACAAACAAAAATTAAAAAAAATCCACTACATAATATATAAAAATATGCTGATCTATAACAAAAATAGAAAATTTTAGACCAGCCGATTACATACCTATAAAATTCATAAACATACGAGTACATAAATATATCATATATATGTACATTATACATATACACCTGGTCTGATTTTATCTATTTATCTAGTGAAAATCGTATACATATCATCGCTTATACTGCACTGCACCGTGTTCAATTCTCTTTTTTTTCTCTCTCAAATTTTCTTTTATATATTTGCCTACACACACACACATTATAGATAAATTCCAATGGAAAATAAAAACATCTGTGGATAGATATACATACTAGCATACTAGACATTTTAATGTAATTGCTATATGTGCTTACATATGTATGTATGTATGTAAAGAGTTAAATAACACTAACACTGCTGTAAATACTATATCATGTTCATGATGACGTACATAAATAAAGAATGAGAATGTAATCTTTCAATTAAAATTGCATCCAGATCCAGCATTCAATTCAAATTGCATTGCATTATCTATTCTTAGTCTTACACTTTCTTCGTCGTAACGTGTCGTATCGCTGCGGATTCGGTTCGGTTATTATGTATTGCACCCATTGCACTGCACCATATTCGATTTTCCCCGTTTTCTTTTCTTTTTAATTTTTTTGATTGCTTGCTATAGATTGGAGCTTGCTAGTTTTCTTTAAAACAAGTTGGACTTTTGGACCATTGTATAGAGGAAATTAAGATTTAGTAGGTAGTAGATATTTTATATATATAGTATATTTTTTTTACAATGGTTGGACCATAATTTCAATAACTAACAAAAATACTTATACATTTATATGATCATTCAAAAGAGATAGGTATTATGATCAAAGATTATACAATAAAACATGTATGAAAGGAAAACGATCGATCCAGTTCAGTTGAGTTCAGTACTTATGTATATGTATGTATCTATACATATGTAGACCGTGGCACTACTTGTTTGTAAGTTGTAAGTTCTTATAACCTGGAGCTGAGTATACCGCGGTATAGTCGTATGTATCAATGTATGTATAGTTGTTATCGTCCCCAGGTCCCCACAAAAACTTAATTCAACTCGCTCAAATATATAGCTGTGGGGCTCTGGCTAAATTGGCTTATAATGCACATATGTATAGTGTATGCAACCGCAACGGCTCAGTTAGCTACTCCATAAGACAACACAACAAAATTGAAGTTAATTCAATTCCACATATGAACAATTTCATTTGATTGAATACTTCGGCTCAGTCGTATCAAAGACGTCTTCGAGTTTAAAGTAAATTCATATTCATATCTCCTCAATATTAAACGTTTACATTACGGTTACTTTTTGGTGTTTTATTTACCATCGACTTGACGAGAACGAAATAATATGAATGTGATATGAGTGTGTTGTTATAATAATTATATAGTAGATAGACGCGATCAATTTTGTCAACATTTTAATTTTAATATTAATTTAATTTAAATTTAATCGAATAAATGTATATGTATAAATACATATGATTATAGAATTAATTTAAATAACAATCAAAATGACATGCTTTTGTGATAATGTCATCATCATCAGATCAAGCATAGATTATATTTATGATCTAATTGTGATCCATAAAATGTAATGTGCAAATTTTATCGAATGCAATCGTTTTGTTAATATATACGAGTATATATATTTTTTTTTCATTTCATTTATACATTTCTTCTTATTTTGTTATTTTTTAATGTGAATTGGTGAAACGATTTATAAATTTTTTAAATAAATTAATATATTCTGATTAAGTGATAAAAGTGATCAGTGAATATATAAACATAAATAGTATATCATAATAAAGACAACATTTAAAAAAAAAAAAAAACAACAAGCAAACGATAAATACATTTAATCCGATGGGGTTTAAAGTAGAATTTTCATTTTATTCAATTTTATATTTGATGTGTATTTTAAGTTTATCAGAATCATCAACATTATTATTATCATCATCAGCATCATTATCGATGATTGTTCAATTAAAGCATCAAATGTATAATAAAATTGACAAATTCAATAATTTAATGTAAAATGAACTTTTCCTTATCATTGCTAAATCGTTACAAGAGAGTATTACAAGCAATGACATTGTCAGTGGCTATCATTTATACGTCTTTGGTATTATATCAAAGTACATACGGATATCCGAATGTCCAGGTTTGTCTCATATGTATTATTTCAAATTTATAGAATAAATACTTATTTTTTTTTTTGAGTCTTGAGTGTTTTTTGTTGTTATTATTTTTTCAGTTAAAAAATTTAAAAATAATAATGACCGCCTTTTTGGTTTTATGTATATACTTAGTTACCGGTGACGTAAACAAAAATGTTGTGTAATTTGAAGATTTCGATCTCTTTTTACACAGACATCCATTATTATTATTATTTTTTATTAGAAATAATGAAAAGTTTAGATTCTACATAAGAAGTTTAGATATATACATACATAATTTTCCAAGGAATATAAATTATCAGTTTCAAAATGGAACTGAAATCCTTATAGATCTTTGCAAGAGTTTTTTTTTTTTAAATTCTTTTTATATAGGTATATCTACAACTTATTTTCAAATATGTATATGTATATATTTTTTTAAAATTAATCTAATAAAAATCTAGAAAGTTTCTTTCTCAGTTCCCTTCCTGAAAGTATACACGTGCATTATAGGTAACGTGAAATTTGCGAAACTCTTCTATTACACACATACATAAGTATATGTAATCATTACTACCATAGGAAATTAAATAAATTCTTATATAGTAGATTGTATATACATAGTTCAGTGATTTATAGTATAAAATAAATGTATATATAAAGTGTATTATACTCCTGGATACATTTTTTGGACATCTATAAAATTTACATCCGTTCCAAAGTAAAGAAAAAAAAAATAAATAAAATAAAAATGCACATAATATTATCGAAAATTTATTTGAATTTTATGCAGACATTTTTTAAAACTTTATTTTTTTTCTCTTCTTTAATTTTTTAAATTCATTTTTGGCTCTATTTTTCATTCGTTATTCTTTGAATTCGAATCATTGTATTCACATATACCTATACTCATATTAAAAAGATATTTTTTTACTTTTTACGCTTCTATGCATTTTTAATTCAAATATTTTCTTTAAATTTATGAAACATAATTAAAATAATTTTTACCTATCGATGTAGTACATATATGTATTTATATATATGTATAGGTTTCAAAATATTTTTATCACTGAATTTAGTTATAGTAAAATCAAATCAAATCAAATAAAAAAAAAAATGAAAAAATTCAGTTAGATGCATAAATTATGAATATGCATATATTATGTGACGTGCAATCATAATCTATACATACATATTATTTATTTTTGTTTTTTTATTTACTACTAGTATCTATATGTCTAGAAAATTAAAAAAAAAAAAATAGGTCAGATATTAAAATTTCAGATTTTATTAAAAAACTTGTTCATACTTATACATATCAGCTTATAAATATACGTAGATGTGTAAAATTAAAACTGAAAATCTTTATAATCGAATTGCATTATTGGTAGTACCTAATCCAGATCTGTGAATTTCGATATTAACCATTATACGAGTAGCTCTATACGGTCCAGCCGAACCGAAATAATTTATCTACCTATATATATGATGGTGCTTAACTTTAATTTTAGTCAAATTTCTGGTTTTCTACAAAATAAGAAATTTGTTGTTGTCACTGTGATCTGATTATAATTTATGAGCTGTACTATGTAGCTATAATAAATTTTTTTTTTTTTTTCGATATTCATTTTAGATGTTGATTAAGTGACTTACTAAATATGAAAAGAAGACTTGAAAACGTTTTAAATTTCAAATTTTTTAAGTTTTTATGTTTTTTGTTTTACTAACTTTTTATTTTTTTTTTATTTATTTTTATTCTTTTTTCATTTATTCTGGATTTTTTGTATTTCTGTTGTAATCATCACATATCACCTGTATGTACACACGCACGTGTGTATACATAACATATAATAGATAAGTGTATTGCTTGATATGTGTATTACGATACCTTTTCATTTTACACGATGATACTCGCATATGGCATTTAATTTTGAAATAAAAGAAATATTTAAATCATTAATTGAGATGCTATTTTTTTCTTCCTTTTATTACTATATTTTTCATTATTATTTTCATTCGGGTTTTTTTCTATCCGAATTATTTGAATTTTTTACCAAAAGTTTTTTTTTACTCATTTTATTCTATAACTGCTATTGTATTCATGAATATTATATTACTTATTAATATGTAGCTATTGTACTCATGTTAGGTACTTTCATTTAAATAAGTACATACGTCGTGCACGTGAGACGAATATTATTTCTCTTATTAGCTTTCTTATTCTTAATTTTATGATTCTTATTAGTCATATTAATGATAGCATACCAATACTATGTAAGGTTTATTGACAATAAAGAAATATTTGCAATATGATTTATCAACAAGCATTATGCGTTATGAATGTTATGAATCATACGACGTTGATAAATTTTGTGGAAACACTTTCATTTTTCAAAAAGGAAAAAAAAATGAGGTTTGATAAATCTACTCTGGCACGAAATCAATGCTAAATTGTAAATGAATGACCTTTTTCAGTTTTATTTTTGATACTATAAGTAGTATTAAAAACAATATTCTTTCATTCATCCATTTCTGCAGGATTCTACTGTTGTAAATATATAGTACTTTTCTCAGTAATTCGGATCTAAACTAAAATATTAAAATTTCAAAATTTATTACTTTCAATAAAAACAACACCTTACCTCAAAAAGTTAGATATGTCAATAACATCTAAGTACCTACTTAAGTTTACACTGACACTGAGTTGGCAGTAATTACTAATTAATTATACATTAATAGACTTTTCAAACGGAGTCTATTACAAAACATATAATACTTTACAATCAGTCGTATATAACTGTCAAAGGTGACTGTGAAAAAGGTAATTAAAAGATTTGGAATTACTAAAAACGGCGTAATTTTAAGATCTGTTAATTAATTTTGAAAATAAAAATACAGCGGAAAATGGTACTAAAAATTTCACTTTTCTGCGAACCAAAGCATACAATATAATTTTCTTTATGCGACTGCATTTCTGTTTCATTCATTTTATCTAGCACAATTTCGAAATTAAGAGTAAGTTCAAAAGATTTGGTACTAAATATTTGAAAGAAAAAAAAAAAGTAAAATTAGGAATTATGGATTATACGTAAGTGAAGTTATTTTTAACTGAGTCGATTTGTGAAAGGAAAATCAAAATAACCAAAATCGAAATAATCGTTCAATAATTTAATTATTGAGATAGGAATTAAAAAATATTTTATATATGTACATAACAACTGTCTTTTCTCTTTATTCCAATCTGTTAAACGTATAATAATAACATCACGTATCTATCCATCCATCTTTCCATTCATTCATCTGATGTATACAAATACACGATTCTTTAGTTCTTTTCTGTATAGTATTTTCTTCTTCTTCTTTGAATTCTTTTCAACATAATTTTTTGTTTACTCATCAACGATTCAAAACTGTACATACAAGTGATATTAAAGTATACAGTATACTATTTCTTTTCATCACCATAATCATAATCATCACATTATCAACATCATCATCATCACAATTACAAATCAGAATCGAAATAATAACACAACAGATAGATGATGATTAAAATTGGTTCTATTCATTATAAAAGTCAAAGAGAAAAAATAAAAAAATTCATTACAAATTATTGTACATAAATATAAATATACTACTACAATTACGTCTAAATATGTGGTCAAATGGAAAACAAGAGAAATAGAAAAAAAAAAGAAAAATAAAATTCTTATTGCTAAAGGGATGAATCGTAATTTTTCTCATTAAAGTGTATGACATTTTATAACGATATGATGATATAATGAAAAACAGTAATAACAGAAAGCGAAATTGAATCGATGTGTTGATAATAGTCATGATTACGATGACCGACGATTCTAAAAAATGATTCTGAACGGGTTGATGTGATTTTATGGCGCAACCGATATAATCACAAATAACGATAATAATGATGATGGCCATAGCATTATCTAGACTGAATGAATTTCTTTCAATTCGATTTCTGAAAAAAAAAAAATGAAAGGATAACAATAATAGTACATGAAAATTATGGCTATTCAAATTTTAATAAAAAGTTGTCTTACAATTATTTTTTCGAAAATTTAAAATAAAACACATATACATATATGTATATGTACATAATGTATGTTAGACTCCTATCCCAATGACTAGTACTCCCGAAGATGTAACTAAAAAACACAATAAATTATATTCCCAGAACAAACTTCACATGATTTTTTCTAATTTTTTGATGCTTTTGGGTTACTAGTTTTTCATTATTTGGCATTATAGTAGGTGTCAGTAAATATTCGAATGTATATACATATTTCATAGAAAATAGATAAATATAAATTCCAAATTCAAATCCATATTTTCATTATTAGTTCCTTTTTTTAACTTATTATGAGGAGCATAGAGATAGGCCGCTACAAGAGATTTCCTCCCGACATTTTTCTAAATCGCCTCTTTAATTTCATTCTAACACCTATTTTCGGTTTTTGCTTCTTAGAGAATTGTACGGCTCTCTCTCCAGGTATTTCGAGGACATCCTCTCGAACGATTGCTATGTGGATTCTATTCAACGCTTGTCTATACAAATGAAGTTAACATATTTTCTAAGAGTGTAGCAGATCCAGTTCGATTTACGCAATTTTATTTGAGTCAGTATTTTTGACATTGATGCCACATCATATCTAAATTAGTGATCACATGGGTTGAGCACGAAATCCCCCCCGCGACATAATCTCCGCGACATAATCTCCGCGACATAATCTCCGCGACAAAATCACTGACGACATAATCCTCGACGACATAATCCCCGACGACATAATCCTCGACGATATAATCCCCGTCGACATAATCCCCGATAACATAATCCCCGGAGATTATTAAGGAGATTTTGCCGTCAATGATTTAGTTGCCAGCGTTTTTGTCGTCGGGAATTTTGTCGTATGATTTTGTCGTCAGCGATTTTATCGTCAGCGATTTAGTCGTCAAGGATTATGTCGTCGGGGATTTTATCGTTAGCGATTTAGTCGTCGGGGATTTTGTCGTCAGGGATTTCGTGTCATTCCCGATCACATTCGGTCGGAAAATCTGCATTTGTTTCGCAAGCATTTTATTGAAAAAATTCACATCACATTTCTCTTCAATTCTTTTCGCATCTTTTTTTTTCAAGCAATAAAATCTTATCTCCTATCTATTAAAAAAATATTGAAAATAATGAATGATAAATATGTAAAAAGCTTACAGTATGCACATATTAAAGACAATTTCATTTAAGTCCTACTCTTTTTATGTGCAAAATATGCAAAGAGAGCAGTCAATTTGAATCTTTATAAAGATCACACATCAAAGAAAATGAATGAAAAATTTTATTTATTTTTTGTATATGGCATTTTTGTACTCTGAATCTGAATTGTGAACTTTTGTAGTTAAATTGTAACTACATTTACTGAATTAATTATTTTCAAGATCAGTTGTCATGCTATACAATAAAAATATTTTTATTTGTATTGTAGGTATATTGTACAGGTATTAATGTTATAAAATAAGTTAACATCATCAAAAATATTAAGTATGGAAGTACATATTTAATATGTCCTTATCGATAGAAATAAATCTCCTTCCGAAAAATAAAAATAAAAACACAAAATTGTCTAAAATTTTGTTTTTTTTTTGTATTTTGTTATTTATATGCAAGACTACGACAATGACAAATATTCAAATGTTCATTTTTTAAAATAGATTATATCTATGATGTAGGTACTATGTTTTCGAATTAAAGTTTACTTAACTATACCACTATACATATATTCATGTTCCTATACGTTCCTACTTTATACGCATTCGATGCTTATCACAAGAAAAATTTCTTAGTCTTTTCATTTTACTTTTAAAAAGAATGTACATATATGTACATCGAATATACAATACGTTTGTATCATTCCGATATGGACATTGCAAATACTCGTATTGTGTATTGTACCACACTATACAAATTTACTACGGTATAACTAATAATAATATTATTGTCCTTAATATGGTTGTTATCATTATCATAATATTGCCGTCATTTTTATCTTCCATCATATAAATTATTATTAGAATTTTTAATGCTGTTTTGTCTTTATAAATTCATAGTTTTATGTTTTATTTTTATTATTTTTTTTCTGTGGAGTTCGTCTCCATCATCTGTTATGTATGTGTAGTATAGAAATGTTTGTTATATGTTGCGCCGCAATAAATCAAAGAAATTTGCATTAAATACCCTCTGTATACGAAAATACATATGTATAGCACTTTTTGTTTTAAATGTAGGTACTTTACTATAATGCATGCTCATTTTCGTTTTTGTATATACGTTTCATGAATAAATAAGTTTCCTAGATACATAGATACATAGATGTAGGAACGTGCATATAATAATTATATTCTTCTTGCTACCGGCATCTATATAGTGTTGATAAATGTTTACAATCTTACATGTACATATTTATAATGAAAATCATGTAGATGTAGAGTATTTACTATATAATGAACGATATGAAGATAGATAGACAAAATCTTAAATGTGAATTTAAAATTTACTATCGTCTTACATTGTCTCTAACCTAACCTATTACAGATAGTCTTTCGTCTAATAAAATTATTTAAATATGAAATAATATAATAGGAATTGAAAACTTAAATGCTGTAAAACTGAAATCCTAACTAATGTGGAATGTAAAACTTTTAATAAAAAAGTTGTTAAAAATTAAGTGTACATTACATAAGTATTTAGTTGAAATTGGAACATATGTGTAACTACTTACTATCAATAAATGTCAGTTAAAAATTTTTTACGCAATCCTCCATCGTAATTTTTCATTTAGGAAATTTTAAAAGTTTACAAGAAAAGTTTTCTAGAAATTTTCGCAACACATTTATGTAACAGTTTACTTTTGATATAAGTATACATAAGTATACATCCATATATGATGTACATTTGTATAATCAACAGCGTTTAAATCACGAAAATTTTCTGTAAAAAATGATCTAATTATTTATTATTTTTCCAAAATTTAACGTGATTTTCTTGAATTTTCAAGCTGATAAAAGTAAAGTTTATACCTGTAGTTAATTCACACAAATATACACACTTAATGCATAATTTCCTGTCGGTTACTCGCATATTAAGTGTTAAAAAGAAAAAAAGATCAAAAACATATAATTAAACAAACTGTGTATCTCTTCAAATCTACTCCAATTTTATATTTGTTTACTTTTCGTTTTTTATTTATTGCTTAAAATGCTATATAAATTCTATAAAATATCATGCACACGAAACATCCTTAAATTTTTGGCTTTGCTTTTCATTTTTTAGATCCATCATATCCATTATACTAATCCAGATAAAATCTAATTCGTGTTTCATGAAAATTTATACATACATGAGTTGTACCTGTTAAATGCCTAAAATGTCTACAATGTATATACAAGAAGCAAAATAAACAATCGTCCAACTCAGCTATAAAATCCTAAATAAACTAAATAAATAAACGATTAGACAATAGCTCAAAAACATATAACAATGCGGCGATGCAAGTAACGCTCATTTCAGACTCGCGTGCATACATGTAAAATATTGTATCTAATTCTGGTAGGTACACTATAACAACGTACATGATAATTGAATTTTATTTCGATAGTCTGATGATATTTAACATGTGTATTTTAAAGATATCATCTCGTCGCATTTAAAACAATTAAGAGTGTATTTAAAAGTTACTTACTGTACATTATCATATACGTACTAATGTATACCTACCATATGTGAAGATTAGAAAATCCATTTAATCTGAAATACTATCATACTATACATACACAGGTATTCCGAAACGATATAATTCAACTTTCGTATAGTAGTCGCTACAGAGATGTGAGCAGAAATATCCCCAAAAAAAGAACAACAACAACAACAAAAACGCGATTATGTGTAGATACCTCATAAAGTGTAAACAAACAAAAATTTCAGATAAAATGAATTTATCTCATATAACAGCATACAGGACAGGCATGTATAATATTTATCCGTATATACTTACGTTCAACACAAATAATAAACTAAAATATATACTAAATACAGTTTCGCTTCATGTCATGTCGTGTTATTTGCATGTTCATTAACACCACAAAAAAAAAAAAAACTCACGTATCTACATACATATTATATTCTTCACGTATGTGGCATACATTTAAAATAAATTAAAATTAAAATTAAAGTCAAAAATTCGATTCGTTTGTGAAGCCCGACTGATATAAAAATTTAAAAATGATACACTGGCACGGCACGGCCGAAAATAATATTAGAGTGATAAAATGTGTAAACAATCGAAACGGAAATATAACCTTTCACTATGTAGTTTATCTGTTCAAAATTTAGATGTTGACGTTAATTGATAATGCAAATATATAATGAAAATGAAAAAAAAAAAAAAATACTAAATTTCTCAGCTATCAAATTCTGAAAAAAAAAAATTGAAATAATAGCAATAAAAGACGCTATATTTTTATGTGTTCGTAGATTGTTGTATTTTCTTTTTAGATGCGTTTATATAAAATTTTGTTTGCCATTAAGTAAATGAATTTTTGTGGACTTTTTGATAACAAACAAAACCAACACAAAAATTTATATTCGATCTGTATAGTAATAATTAAAAACTTCTAATTACACCACAAGTCCTCTCCTAACGTTATTTCATTCGGAATGATAATAATTTCTGTTTTATGTTTGCATTTTGATATAATATATGTAGAAGTGTACAAATATTTTATATTAATTTATACATTTGTACTCCTACATGTGCATTCATATACGAGGGTAATTCAAAAAATTCCCGGAAAAATGAAATAATATACATATATGCACTAGTTGTTGATTTTTATAGATTTATTTTTCTATACGTACATATAAACCACAAAGTTTCATCACCATTTCGAAAAGTCTTCAGGATTTGAATCGTATTTGTTCAAAAACTCAGTGAAAGTTCAGCACGTCTTTCAATGTGTTCTTCGCGCAACGCTTTACACTAAGTTTTAAAAATACCAAGTTTTTCAGGTATCTGTATCCTTTTAAATAAAAGCAAATGAATTACTTTTTTTTTATACACAACAGTTACGCTTTCGAAACACTTAAAATATAACCAAACTTCTTGACTGTTACCCTGCTAGTTACTTAAGCCGTAACTAAAATGACTTCAGCTTCAACGAAATTCACTCAAGTCTGAAGTTGTAACTATATTGGCTTGTGTGAATTGAGTAAGCATCTGCATAATGTGAAAGTAAGGTTAGTTAATTTAGTAGTTACATGAACATGATATTTGTTACTATAGTTAGAGTTACACATACGAAACATGAAAGAGAGTTACACATAAAAGAAATTTTTACAAATTTTTTACATTAACTACAAAATGCGATATTTCATATAAACTTCATTTGGAATTGGTTATGCTTAAACAATATCTACATGTACATATGTACATACTTCACTCAAGCCACTCAATTTTGTGTCGTCGGTAGGCACACTCACTGAAGTCAACGAAAATTCAAAGTGTTTCGTTAAATTCAATGAAGCTGACTTGAGTCAAATATAGTCACACTGATTTAAAACAATGTAATCTGACTTCTGACTTGAGTTAGCTGAACTCATTTTAGTTACGGCTTTACTGACGCAATTATTTCGGTAATTTTTTGAATTACCCTCGTATGTACATATGTATAAACGTAATCTCCTGTATTAGTTTATAATTATTATCTTCTACATAAAAGATGTCAATAAACTTAACTTTAAAGATAGATTAAATTTTTCGGTAAATATTTTCATTAGAATTTTGAAATTGATATATGTAGTATCTACGTATAACTTATGTGCTTGAATAAAGAATATTATTATATGCCTTGTTTAATAAAGTCAACTGTAACTTAAAGATGAAATAGATTTATGAATCAAAAAATTTGTCCTTCTATATATTTATCATTTTAACAATTCATTTTTGCAATTATTTTTTCACGAATTCAATTTTTACACAAAATTTTACCATAAATTTTTACTTTAGGATTGATTTTAATTTAAAGTCAAATTTTTCATTGCAAATCGTAGTACATTATATCAAAAGAAATGTAATTTTTTTTTGCCTTTCATTAGCTTAAACACGAAGTCATGATATTTAGAGTGTACAAATAGTTACACATTATTTTGTATTAGTAAATTAATATTGCATAAAACTCAAAATTTTCAACACCCTTTATATCGTTGAATCTACTGAACAACATGAGATCGTAAGGGAAATTAAGAAACTGAAATTTGGCTGGATTGGACACACACTACGGAAGCCTGCAACTGAGATATATGTCATGAAGCCGTGGTATAAAATCTGCAGGGTAAGAGGAGAAAAGGATGACAAAAATAACATAGGAGAGAGCAACCTTAAAGGACGCTGGTAATATAAAATGGAAAGAAATGAGAGAGAAAGAGAGGGATGAGACGACGAAATGGATGAAATTCGTAGAAAACCTATGTTTCCTTAGGGATTAGGAATACGATTACCATCATCATCATTTGCCATTATCTAGCGTTGAAAATAGATTCCAAACAAAATTTAGCCTGTATAATTTTTTTCTCCAAATATTCCAAAAAATATTCTGGTATATAATTTCTTATTGCCATACTGAAAACAGAAAACTTTACAAAATTCTCTATCGAACTACATATTTAAATCCTCGACTCAACTCATGTGTATGCGAACATATTAAGAGAATGTAAATGTAATCTTATACATAAAAACCATTTACGAATAAATTTTTATCACACTTTTCAACTACCCACAAAAATTATCTGAGCAATTACCTAACTTACATAAAAGATTACACTTCCCACAAAAAAATAAGTCAAAAATTGATCACCACAATCAACAATATTTAACAATTTACGACGATAATGATATATTATACTAAATATCGATTTGAAAAAAATTTTTTTTCCTTCATGTGTTTAGTGCATGTGAAAAACCGATGTTTGAAAAAGAAAAAACAAACAAGGATTCCGTATAAAATTAATGAAACAATAAAAAAAATGCGAAGAAAAATCACAAAAATCTAAAAGTATCTTATGATGTGTATGCACACAATCATGCATTGGTTTTCCGTTTTTTTTTTATAAGTTACATGGTCGAATATATTTGGGTGGTACAGATATTGACATGTTATCTAACTTAACTACTGGAGTAAGATGTGCACATATGTATGTGCATACAACCGACAAATATATATCTGAGTGGAAGAATAGCCAACAAGTACCTAATCCATTTTAAGTCGTATCTACGAAAATGGCATTTTGGAGGCATGACTTTTTTCAACATATATTACCGAACGTAACCTAAATACGTGACTAATGCCCTTATTGTGGTATTGTGACTCATCACAAGTCACTACGAAATTGTGACTGATTTTCTTGTGATTTTCCTTGTGACTAATCCGCTGTTTCTTATTCTGAATAAGTAATCACAAGAAAAATCACAAAAATTTCACCTCTTAGTGGTGAATTTGAAACGTCAAATTTTTTCAAGAAAAATGTTATACATATATTATATATTTTACATAACCTTAAAATTATTCTTGTGACAACTGAAATAGCACATCACAACTTTGTAACTCTGGCATGTTGTGACATTTTACCGCGGAATACAAAAATTCACAACTTGTAATTTACCATGCTCTTATGACTAACTTATGACTTATGACTAGTCACTGATACTCAACAGAATAGGGCCATAAATTCAACTTGTTGAGATTTGTCGATTTCAACATTTTGCACCAAAAATAATGTCAGGTAGACAGCCTTTTTTAATGTTTAGTTTAATGAGATTGTTGGTACTCGGTAGAACATCGAGATTAACCAACTGTCAAGTAGCGTTTGCACTGAATTGTTTGGTGGAAACCATTATGTTGAGAAAAATCAATCGATCAAAGTTATGATTTGAGTTAAATTTTCCATTTTTCAAATTTTTTAAATTTTTTTTTTCATTTCAAACATTTCTTTACCCAGAAAATAAAGTTTTTTTGAGTGAAGCTGATTTGATTCTTATAAAAATGCAATGAAACTATTCATGTACCCACCACTATATGTGTATATAGTTTCTGTTTTATTGAAATTATATGGCCAGAGCTATAGCTGCATATTTATTCAACGACATTAACAACACAAAAAATGCAACTATTTTGAACTTCACCTATAGAGAATGGAACTAAAGAAGAAAACAAAAATATTTAAAAAAAAAAAATTGGAATCTGATCAAAAAGGAGTTACTATCTTGATGGTGAAACAACACAACTATAATAATGCCTTCATTTAGTTCAGATACAACTCCTTTTTATTTATTTTTAATTTTATTTTGTTTTTTTTTTTGTATTCATTTTATTCTCTACTTTTTCAAAAATAAGGTAAAAAAAGATTGCTTTCAGTAGAGAATGAAATTGAATAAATAAATAACGACCGATCAAAAACAAATACCCAAAAAAAAAAAAAGGAAAACAAGATTCTTGAAAATTTTTTGTATGTGGCCGGTGATGACTGTCGGTATTGATTTGGTGCTATTTGCTTTCGTTTCGTTAAAATGTTTGTGTTATGTGTCAATGTGCAGCTTTTATAAAAAGAGAAAAAAAAAATGAAAACTATATATAGAATGGTAGATATGAAAAGAAAAAAATATTTAGTAGGCACGCGAAGAGAGTTTCCCACTGAGAGAAAAAATTATGTACATAACATAAGTATATTCACAATATATTACGCACATATAAAAATTCAAATTATTTAAAAGTGTCAAGAGAATTTTGTTTATCAAATTTTTTGGATCGTTTCCATTTCAGAAATTTGTTTTTTCTTCTTTTGAGCTCTTAACATTTCATTATTTTTTTATACACGTACTTATATATTTTTTTTTCAAATTTATAAAATTGTTTCCTTCTTTTTCATTTTATTTTTCAATTTTAAATTTCGAATGACTTTTTTTTTTTTCTCTTAATTTATATTGTGAAGAACTTTTATATATGTACACATACGCTGGTTAATATGTCATCAAATTTCATTCAACTATAAAAAAAATGTTTTCTGTCTTTTTTTTCACTATCATTAATTTTTTTTTTTTTTCTTTAACTCAGGCTAGAATTTCAAATGATCTATGAACCATACGACTTTTGACATTCGAGAAATATGTATTTTGGTTAGTATTTTCCATCATTTTAATATTTCCATTAATTTAATAAATTCACCCTTTACTAGATATTAGGTATATTTTTGTTTATTTGAAAAAAAAAAAAATTTCTATAGATTAATGATCAAAATTCCAAGTTTTTGCTGCCCATATTCGATATTCTTTCATTTTAAAAATGAAATTATGACATGATTCGATGGAATTTTCTATAGCACCAGTCAACAAAAAAACATCCATCTAATAACATTGAAAATTTTTTTCCTCAACAGTTTTTCTTATATATGAAAGTCAAGTGTATCGAATTCTTTCGAAAATTATAGATCCCAAAGTACCATATGTCTTCATCTAATAAAAAAACTTATTTGATCTTAGTTTTTTTTTTTTCATATTTTTTCAACACATGAATTTTTTTTTTTTTTTTTTTTTTTAAAGAAATTATGTACGTCACTCATAATCTATCTCTGTACCAAACTAACTGCATATATACATATATACTTTTTGTATACTTTACTCTTACTGTAGAGCTCTATTGCAATTACAAAAAAATAAAACTAAAAACAAGATACATAAAAAATCAAAAAAATCTTTCCAAAATGTATTCGAACAGATTAAAGAGACGAAATTGAACTGATTTATCTGTCAGATACATGAAACATATATGTAGGTACATACATATAATGTACATATTAAAAATGTATGTACGTAGTTCTCACAATTATTATAAATATGAATGTACACGAATGATAATGAACGAAAGAATCCAATTATGAACGGAACGGATGAGTGCTCTATTTTGATTTGGATACATTCAGTTTTTTTTTTTTTTTTTTGGATCTGTATCTATCTGTATATTTGTTGCTCCTTTTCAACACAAAAAAAATTTTCTTCACTGGTGTATCTATGACAAAACATACTAAAAACCTAATTACTTGATACAATCCGACGTGATTAATGATATTCTTCCAAATACAGTTTGGTCATTTAAAAATGTACATATATGTACTTGTCCATATCGATCTAATGCTGCAAATGCAATACACAAAACCAAAAAATTTGAACAGATGCCTCGGCAGTAGATAACTTACATACATACATATATGTATATATGTGTACAAATAAATTCTACATTTGTGTGCACATGCATATGTATTTTGTAAATGTGTTTAATCCAAAATAAAAAAAAAAAACAAAATTTTAATCAGAAACAAACAAATTAAAGAAAAAAAAAACCAGATTACAGAGCTTTTAATTAGAAGTTTTTTGTCATGATTTTTTGTTGTTGTACAGTTTTCTCCATTAATTATAATATATGTATGTACTATATTTTGAAAGAAAATTTTCTTATCACTGCACTGATCGATATAGTATGGTTTGGTATAAATAAGCAAAACATCAATCAATAGAACCAGAAATTAAATTTCCTTTTACATATTATTTTGTTGATTAATAAACTCCAACACAAACATGATACATGATACACAACAAGTTGAATAGATACATATTATACACATGATACAAAGACTATAAAGGTAACGTACGTATGAAACTGTGACGTCATCACGTGTTACAACTCAATACAATACCAAAACATGTAATCACATAATCAATATGAAATTATATGAAATTAATGCACATGATGACGTAATTTTGCCGAAAATGGTGATTCAAGAGGAAGAAGTCGGTATACCTTTATAGTCTTTGTATCATGCATTATACATCCGTATACTAGTCGTCTCGTCCTCATTGTATCTCTTGTTGATATTGCTTTGAAATGGTCATCGTCATCATCATTTCTCCATCATTATTAAGTATGTACGTACCTATGCGTTACCTATTTATCTGTTAACCGCACCAATTTTAAATCGGAATTCGGAATCGAATTGAATCGAACATGCGCAGCTAGCTAACAAGACCAAAGAAATGTGGTTTTGCGTTATGTTCGCATTACAACGTTAATATTACAGACAGGTTGATTATTTTCTTTTTTTTTTTTTTTTACATAAAAAGTACACACGATCATTTAATATTTTGTGTGTTAAAGGTAAGAGTTATAATTTATATAAATGCATATATGGATACACATTTTATATATGTTTTACTGTGTTGTGGATGTGTGTAATGTATCGTAGTGTGTATAAGAGGAATAAGATATTGTACAGCTGCAGCGTGACTTATACAGGTAACCACTTAAATCTTTCATTCATCACAGCAGGTGCAATCTTTATAATATGTCGCATTCAGGCACACATCCTTATATATTTACGTTATATATGTATATATATGAATGCATATACCTATATACACATATTCATTTTACTACAGTTAACTGGATTTTTGTATTTATTTTTATTTTTAAAGAAAACAAGAAGCAACTATAAAAAGCCGATATACTATATGTATAGCAACAAGATCACATCATCATTATCATCATCGTCATCTGCATCATCATCATCATTACCATCAAAATAGGATTTATTTTTATTTTATTTATTATTATTATTTTTTTTTTAATTTTTTATTGATTTTTTATTGTAGTAAAACTGCTTTAACTTGTCCAAGTACATACATACTACAAGTACCTATATAGCTAGAATGAGTATAAGATCGAAATTGATCGAACGGATCAAATTTTCAAAATATATAACCCTCTTTTTATATGCGCATTTACATATGCGCATGTAGATACACGAGTAACTAAAAAATAATCTCTTCCTGATTATACACTCGATTTATTCATTAAATTCTTTTTTTTTTTTGCTTATTTTTGTTTTGGAATTTTTATATATATATGGAGGTAAACAATTTTTTTATTTTCAAGCAAAGTAAAATATCAGAATCATCAGAACCTCTCTATTACACCTACATACATACATTTAAGTACGTTGTAATTTGAAAACATTTTACTTACTCATGCGTTCATGATAATTGGATTTTTACAAAAAATCAGCAAGATTTTGATCTATCGCTGTTCTTAGTCCTATACGTCTTACCTTGATTAGCACTACAACAAGATGGATTGCAACCGGAAAAAAAGACATTTTCAAGTTGATTTCTTCGTTATTATAACTGAAACATTTTGATTACAATTTTTTGATCGTATAAACTCTATCTGTGATACCTTGTAGCTTATACACGTCGTAGAACGGTCTTCTATATAATAATGTAGTCTGATCTATTTATTTTTTAAAAATTTTATTTACAATGAGAGTACAGGCAAATATGCCTCCTCTTCGCTTGCGTTACGATCCGTTTGGACCTTTTGGTGAGTAGTCTGATCTGTACCTATGAGGAATATAAACCGGATTAAAACAATTGAACCAAATCGAAATGAACTAAATTGAATTGAAAAAAAAAATTGCAAAAATGTTTTACGATCGGCCGGTAAAAGTGCAACATTTTCCAAGTCTAAAATGTTGCAATGCAACACTATTTTTTTTTTTTTGTAATTTACTCTGCGAAACAGGCTAATACTAGTAATAAAAATATTATACCATTATTATTACATGATAGTCGTGCATATAAATAGTATGTACATATATCGCATTTTTCCTGTGTCACTTTTTTCTTTTTCATATAATAATTATCTTTAATTTAACCAATCAATCGATTGTGTGTATTTATCATCTATATTTATGCACACACATATGTATCTGTGTATATAGAGTGCGACAGTAAAGGCAACTTCTTGTACAAAAGTTTACAGAAATTCAATAGAGTGGTAAAAGTGTTGTCAATAATACGGTGTCTTTAAATTATAAGTAGTAGCATAGAATAAATAAACATAAAGAAGTAACAATCAGTGTGTAGTTTTAACAACCAAATCAGCATAATCGAACCTCCACATTTCACATTTTCACCATAAAGTTTAAATGCATAACGATGATCGGTTTGGAAACAAAATAAATATTTGTTCAATATTTTATTCGTCTGGTGAAAAGTGTAATGCTGAAATGTGCTTTTAATATAAATTGTATGTACACACATACATACCTGTAATAAGGAATAAGGCAGTATTATTTTTTATATTTCACTCTATATCTATATGCTATGTGCTGGCACTAGACATTATTAAATGTTTGCATAAATGTGTACATATTCTATTGTATAAATTTATTTGTTGTCATTTTTTCCTTCTTTTCCTTTTCTCTTCTTTTGGTTCGCTATGTTGTTGCTAAATTATGTGTACCATATAAAAGTACATTGTTTATCTTATGTATGTATAGATAAGTTTCAAATGTATTTTTTTGTTGTTCGATCATTATAATGATATAAAATAATAATTGCGCTGTGTGTGAATGGATCATTCAGAATTTATGTGAAAAATTTTTTTCATATATACATTTTTTATATGAAACCAAATTACTGGTAAAATAAAATTATTTGTGTTTTTACATACATATTTGTTTTAGTATACAAATAATTACATCTTTTTTGGATAGATTTAGATTTAAATATTCATGCGATATAGTGAACACATATGGATATTAGATTATGATGTGAAATTAAATAACCAATATTCGAAAATAGTGAGCAATGTAACGACGTAAGGAAGAGAAAAATCTTCACAAAAATAATTTTTTTCTTATTACTTTTTATTGAAATTAATTTTTAATTGTTGCGACTGCCACTGACTGTACTTTAGTAACAATATTTTCAGGAAATAGTTTGCAATTTTAATACGATGCCCATAACATGGATCATCTGAAGAAAACCAATTTTTAAAATCATCGCTTTCATTTGCTTCTTTAATACAATCTTCAAATATTTGTTTTTTTATACCAGTTTTAAAGGGACATGTTAGCAACTGTTTATTGAAAACTTTCACCTGAACTTTACATAGTTCGAAAAAAAAGTCAGTTGGTGGATTAAGTTTACCAAAATCTGAAGACTTTGAGTAATTTTTAAAAAATATAAAATTTTCTGACTGTTTCTCTAAGCATATATTTTCTCCACATTTTTTAATACGTTTCATACAATTCTCACAGCTATGACATGTATTGAAAAATTTATTTATTATAAATCCAATAAAATATCGCAGTGAGTTTTCTTCTATTGTCGAAACATTGAATGTATGAAAATCAACATAATTCGGAATTTTTTCAAATTCTTGCTCATTTTCTTGTTCTACTTCACCGCAAATATATGAGGAAATATTTTCAGAACTGTTCTCATCTTCTTTATTTATTTCAGAATTCTGTCTCAAAAAACATTCATCATCTTCTTCACAATTGCTGCTTTCAGATTTAAAAGAGACTACTTTGTTTGACTGAATTTTGGAAATTATATGACAGAACTCATACAAAGAAGGGTTATTGTTAAATCCGCCTTTACTTCTTATTAACGAAAATAAATTCTCAATGGGGTCTTGATTTAATTTATATGTCAATAAATACGGTTTTTCTTGAAAAGATTCAGAGAGATCCTCGGATAAACTCAGAACCGCATTAATAGATTGCATTAGCCCTTTTACACAATGAACTTTTTTGCTACATTTAATTGATTTCAAATAATTTAACATAAATATTAAATGTTCTCTCACAAGACCATTTGCTTGCAACCCACTTCTAAAAGGATTTTTACAAAATAAGCTTCTACTGTTCAAACAATCGAACGTTTTGTCGATCTTTTCAAAAAATTTAGCTGTGGAAATAGCGCTTGGCATAGTCTGAGGGCTAAATTGTCTCAACTGGTGAGTCGTTTTTATTGCAGCACTGCATGTATGGCTCATGACTTGCACTGCAAAACTTACTTTCATTTTTTGCCACGTATTAGGATATACATGTCTCGGTGAAATTTTAGTGCACATTTTGGTAGTCTTATTTTTTTCGAGAGCGTATAACTCTCTTACAACATTCCAACTTACAATGCCATCCTCGCACTCTATGTCACTTTTTATAATCACATTTCTAAAAGATTTCATTAAATGTGGCACATCGAAAATTGCATAAATTTTTTTTTCATTGTATTGAAAAAAAGGCTTGGAAGGAGATACTTCTAAATTTGAAAAAAGGCTTCTATTATTCGAACCTTGGTCACATACAATTGCTTTTATACACAGACCAATATCCGTGGCATAGTCAATATTCTCCTTAACTTTTTCTTTCAAATCTGTTGCTAACATTGCATTATTCACTGCAAAAAAACTAATAATTATTTTCCAGTTCGAATAAATGCCACGAACCATGAAAAGACAAACATGTTTTGCTATATCATTTGATTTTTTATTACCCAAATTCACAAATCCAACAATTTCATCATTCATGTTATCATAAGTTAAATTTTGTCTGATCGATATTTCGTCAAAAATTAAAATAGCTTGTCTTTTTTCAATGTCAAATGAAGAAATTATTTCCTTTAATTGTTTCTTCAATTCATATGAAAAACCTGGTTGAATATTTTTGAAAGGTGACCAACGATACATAGACATTGTGGAAGGTAAGTTAAACTGAAATATATTTTTCATATATGCATATGCAGCAGGCGACTTATAATGCAAGCTTAATGCTAAAGTCTTAGCACATTCATTCCATTTTGCATTTTTCGATTTTTTGCAAAGTAACATTTTGGCGAAAGTTTTCGAGGAAGAACTAGGAGCAGAGAGGTTATCAATAACATCAGACAAATTTTGCTTTCTCCTTAAAAATCTGGTTTTTTTGTTTTTACATAAAGAAAATTTTGCAGATTTGTAAAGAAGAGATTTTTTACGCAATTTTTCTTTAAGTTTTTTATTCTCTCTAAGTGCAGACGCATAGCAAGTTCTGTAATAATCGACATTTTTCTGTGATTGTAAGCAAAATTTACATGAAATTTCAATATTTTCTTCTGTATTATTTGCTGGCTCATAAAGTTTTAAATCTTCAAAAGTCATTTCCTCATCATTGTCTTTAGTTTTAGACTTCGTATAACATTTTCCAGAAAAAATTACTGGGATATGTTCTTCCTCATCGGAAAAGTTCTCATCAAGAACATTATTAACAATATCTCCAAGATGAAGCGTTGGTACTGTTCCTTTTTTCAAATATCTTTTCTGTTGAGCCGAAGCAGGGAAATGTTTGGAACAAACATAAATACGTTTTTGTCTCGATAAGACAGTTAAATTAATCGCTTCCAACCATTCTCTGCGTAAGTTTTCATCATTTCGAGGAAGCATGAAAAATCTTATATTGGGCATATCTCTCTTTTTTGCCCGACAAAAAGGAACTCCACATCTTACACCCCACAGTTCTCGTTTTTTTCTATTATCCATTTGATAATAAAGATAACTGAAAATAAAAACCAATCAATACAAAATAAATAAAAAAAATAAAATAATATCAAAATAATCAAAATCAAAATCACCAAAATAATGTTCAAAAAATATTAAAAATTTCCAGATTCGTTTTCAACTCAAAAATTCGTTACCACCTGCACTAAGAAAGTCACATCGATAATGAATGAACTAAATTAAAAAATCATTGAATTTAAAAAACAACATCTACGACAGTGAGGCAAGCAGCAAATATTGCCTGCTTTTAAGGATTTTTTATTTTTATTTTCCATTACGAAATAAAAAAGCAAACCACAATTTTCTACGTTTTATATTTAAAAAATTAATTTTTTTTTTAATTGAAATATAAAATAAAGATTTTATTTAATAAAATAAATCATAAATTTTTTAAATATCCTACCTGTTCGCCGGACGAAATGTAGATGTATATTTATATAAAATGTATATAATAGTAGGTATTATATATTTCAATATTTAATAATACTTAAAATTAATAATTTATTAAATATAATTTGAACCACAAATTATTATTATTTTTTGAAACAAAAAATATTCAAACTATTATTTCTTTTTTTAAAGAATTAAACACTTATTTTTTTCTAATGAAATGTTAAATACTTTTGATAAATTATAAATTTTTCGAAAATTTTCACTTATTCATTTCACTCTCACACAGAATAAATCGAAGTTATAAATATTTTTTCCTTTTATTTATATAAACGTAACTTATGAATGTAACGTTGTGTTAAATTAAATATCTTTTTAATTATCAACAAATTGAAATTTTTTTTAAAATTTTCACTATTCACTCTCATACACAATAAACTGACAAATAAACAAACGTTATAAATGTATATAGTATGAAATATTTTATATTAAAAACCTCTAATACTCGTACTTCACTTTATAAATTTAACATAAAAAATTTGCAAATACATATTATCTATATTTATTTTGTAAATAACAGCATTTAAATATAAAATTTTTGAAATTTTAGCTACTTCTTCAAAGTAATTAAAATGAATCATTTGTAACGATTTTACAATACAAAACATGTACAATCATATACACTTTAAAAAATTGAGGTGGTTGTTTTTACCTGACATATGAAAAAAAGGATGTAAAGAGAAAATAATTATCTTCTATATACCTACATATTTTGATACAAAAAGTGGTAAAAGGATCAAATTAAATCATTATATATGTACATTTATATACACATATGCTTCTTACAAATATTGTGCTGCTTCTACATCATATACCTATATATAATAAGTGCAGTAATCACAAAAATTATTTGTACATAATAAAGTATCATAATTTGGATTTAGACAGTAACATTTTTATAGTTATTTTTTCAAACTCTTACAAATACAATTTCTTAAAAAAAGCATAATTATTCTTAGAACAAAAAAATTATTTGAATTATTCTAAAAGTTAATCGTTCATGAATTCTATTCCCAAAATTATTATGAATATAAAAATGAAAAAAAAATTTGGATAAAAATTGAATTATATAGTAAAAATTTAAAATTTTTGTGCACAAGTAACACAAATAATATTTTTATGATCACTATACATATACCTACCTAATCAATTTCTTCATGTAAACAGAATCTAAAATCTAACATCTAGCAATAATTATAAAATCTGGTATTTGATGTAGTCAAAATAAAAAAAAAGCCAACCAAGCCTCCTTGCATACGAAATGACAATACATATGTACTAATAAAGCCGGTCTGTACACATAGGCATATACATACATCTATATCTAGCTATTGTGGTAAGGTGGGTTCTTATTTTTTATGTTCCTTTCGAGTATAATCAAAAGGATAAGTAAATAATATATTATACATATCAATCATAAATATGTATCTGTAGTTGTTATCCTCATATTAGAGATAACTTGTAGACCTTGTACGTAAATACAATCCATACACCATTCAAATCTTCAATTGTTTTGAAATATGTATATGTAAGAAATAATAAGCCAATAATATATAATATAATGATCGAACAACAAAAAAATACATTTGAAACTTATCTATACATACATAAGATAAACAATGTACTTTTATATGGTACACATAATTTAGCAACAACATAGCGAACCAAAAGAAGAGAAAAGGAAAAGAAGGAAAAAATGACAACAAATAAATTTATACAATAGAATATGTACACATTTATGCAAACATTTAATAATGTCTAGTGCCAGCACATAGCATATAGATATAGAGTGAAATATAAAAAATAATACTGCCTTATTCCTTATTACAGGTATGTATGTGTGTACATACAATTTATATTAAAAGCACATTTCAGCATTACACTTTTCACCAGACGAATAAAATATTGAACAAATATTTATTTTGTTTCCAAACCGATCATCGTTATGCATTTAAACTTTATGGTGAAAATGTGAAATGTGGAGGTTCGATTATGCTGATTTGGTTGTTAAAACTACACACTGATTGTTACTTCTTTATGTTTATTTATTCTATGGTAGTAGCAAAACACCAATGACAATTACATATCTATATTTGGTCTCTAATGCCAGTATTAAATTCAGATTCAGGTGATTTTAAATTGTACTTGTATACACATAATAATTCAACAATCAACAATGATGTGAATAATTGATGCAAAATAGTTAATTTTCTATCCATCCAAATGCACAAAACATGATATAAAAACATAACATTTATAAAGACTCTCGCTCTGACTTATGTCTTTTGTTTTTTCCATTCAGTTCTGTTTCTGTCATTTAGTTTTTATTGCATTAACATTTTACATACGTTAACGTTACATGCAATTGTGTCTAATTTTCACCTGCCTTTGTTGTTTATTTCACGTTCACGACATCATAGTCCAGCCAGAGGTGTTCCATCATTCATAGTACTTACATATACTACCGCGCCGCCACATACTACATAACTAACATTCGTCTTTTTAATAAATATTTTTTGGTACGTCGTGGTATGCCGTATTTTTTACGACGATTTCATAGAATGTAGAAGTAGAGTATATGAAATGTTGTACTTGAACGAACATAATGCATCGATCGTATCAACGAATCTAATTTATACTTTGTGGAAAACTTTCTTTTAAAGTGTGTACAAAATACATACTGAACTGATAAATTGAAGTGTTCCTGTTCACCTCCTATAATAATACACATATGTATGTACTAGATTTATGTTACATATGAAAACATTATGCATTCATTAAACAATAAAATGCATGCTTTTTATCTAGTGTATAGGTACATACGAGTACATACTTTTAATTCAACATAAAGTTTTATACATGTGTGAATGCATATTATGTACGTATTACTCGATATTCAGTTCTATAACATATCACCGTTATAACATTATTTTATTTTAATGTAATGTATGAGCTGTGAGCATACATTCATACATACATATGTGCTTCATATAATATTGATGTTTGTTATGTTTATCATCATCACTATGTATATGTATATATTCGCAATCACAATAATAACAACAATAAAATGGAAAATGCATATTAAAATAATGGAGTAAATATTGTTTTTTTTTTATTTCTGATTTTACTTTCTTCATCAATCTCTACATACTACATACTACACACTGTATAATGCCTGCACACATCCTAAAACAAATATTACATTCATAAAATAGTGTATTTGAAATGGTTGAATGTATCACAATCGATGATCACTATCGACCGATAAATAAAGTTGACAATTCAAGTTCTTCTTATTATCAAAACGAAACAATCGATTGTTTATTATTTGAAAAAATAAAAAAAAAACCAAGAAAACATAAACTCAAATAAGGATATAAGAATTACAAAAAAAATAAAAATAAAAAATAACAGCAATAAAAAGAACAATATAAAAATATCCAAAGGAAAAACTGTTGCTTGTTTGCTTGCTACATAGCTTGATTCTCTTTTATATTATAATCGATATGTAATTCAATATGTGCTTACTTAACATTAAAGCAAAAAAAAAAAAGGAAAAAAGAAAATAAATTGAAAAATATTCTGTTTTTTTGTTGTTGTTGTTGTTGTTTTTTTCTTTTCTAAGAAACAAAAGAAAAGTGTACATTGTACAAGATAACAGAAGCAAGAGTATAGCAACAACAGCAAGAGAACAACAACGGCAACTAAAACTTTAAATTACTATATGTAGATACAGATACATATTATGTACAGTCTTTGGTACAGTGCATTACATACACATACTCGTATGTACGTAGTCGGATATGTAATTGGAAAGAAAATTTCAATTTTAAATTTGATTATGTGATCAAAAATTGTATATACATATATTATCATCGCATACTACATGAACGATTTAGATATCGATATTTTTTTTGTTGTTGTCGTCTTTATCTATTTTTAAATGATTGTTATTGTAATTGAATTTTTTTTTTTTTTTTTTTTTTTTTTTGAAAAAACATAGCAAAAATAAAATATAACTGTAACTGATTAAAAACAATAAAAATTTTGTGCTGAGGAAATCAAAACATAATAAAAAGGATACAATTATTATTGAGATACATAATAGAATAATTGAAGCGAAAATTTAAAATTGATTTCAGAGTGGAATGGCGGATACTTTTCGTTTTTGTCTTCCAACAATATTACAGTATCCTTCAGTCTTCATATCGTTTAATGATTTATAATTTATCGAATGTTGGAAAATAATAAATTTTAATATGAGTGTATACAAAGCTACTGGATATATAATTTGATTTTTTTCAAAGAGAATAAAATTGAAAAAAACAAAAAAAATTTCCACATGATTTTTCTTTACAATCTTAATTTATTGATACTTTTGAAACGAAGTAGGATTAAATCATTGTTGATTTGAAATTTCGAAAAAGAGACGAAATTCTTAAGAAAGAGGAAGATCGGTAAAAATATTCTAAGATTCTAACACATTAACAAATTTTGTCAATCATTGGTTTTAATGCAACGATTCATATACCGAACATCACAATCAATGTTTTTTTTTTTTAAATTTTTCATTTATAAAAAAAAATGTACGCATCATTATCGATTATAGAAATTACACTTTGATTAATACACTACGGTACCACATAATTTCGAAAAATTTTTAATCATGGCAAAAGTCGTACATAGCAATTATTAACTAGGAGTGCGTTCATAAACGTTACTATATAGTTAACTATAGTTAACCATAGTTATCATTTGTCGTTCAGAATAGTGGTGGTATAGTAAGTAAAACATAACTAACAACATAACTTTTTAGCGTTCATTTCATAAACATCTGTAGTAAAGTAAATTTTTAATTATTTGATGTCAAAAATTAACCATGCTCGAAAGCATGTTTAACGATAGTAAGCCTTTAAGTGGAAATGACAATAAAAAAATTGTTTGTCATTTAATTTTGTAGAATTTGTGAATTATGAAAATTTCAATTTAATTGTTAGCCCTATATTCTGGTATTGTGGCTAATCACAAGTCACAACGAAATTTTGACTGGTTTTCTTGTGATTTTCCTTGTGACCAATTAGCTGTTTCGTATTTTGAATAAGTAATCACAAGAGAAATCACAAAAAATTCACCTCTTAGTGGTGAATTTGAAACGTCAAATTTTTTCAAGAAAAATGTTATATTTTATATTTTTTACATAACCTTAAAATTATTATTGTGACAACTGAAGTAGCAGATCACAACTTGTACTCTGACATTACCGCGGAATACAAAAAGTCACAACTTGTGATTTACCACGCTCTTATGACTAACTTATGACTAGTCACTGATACTCAACAGAATAGGGCTGTTATAATTTATTTGACTTGACAGCTGAATGACAATTTATTGCTACTAGTGTGGTAAAAATCGCGTTCACAAAATACTTGAAGTTAACATAACTATGGCTGTAGTACAACATAACTTTGCTTAAACTATACTATACCATGAGTCTGGTTAAAGTAATTTTTGTGAACGCGCACTCTAGGTAATCTCATCTAGAATTTCGGAATGGCAACTGTTTTTATGTGCTGAGTGCTGACTGAGGCTTAACTCTATATCTATCAAATTATAAACTTCCTTCATTTTTTAATTGAAAGTTTTTAACGATGACCACCTGTGTTTGTACAATTATTCACTCAATCTAGCACTAGTCCACCGTCATACATAGCTAATTTGCAAGTCATTATCAGTATCAGTTAATCAACAATATATTTTTTTTTTTCATTAGGTATACATTTTATATTGTACACAGCGAAATAAAGAGTTAAAACTTGAACAGAAAGAAAAGATAACGCGATAAAAAATGAATAATCGTGCCCAGTCCAGTGTGCAAATAAAAAAAGAAAAAAATCATAAATATTTTAGCTTTAGCCCACACAAATATTTTTTTACTTTAATTTTTTTTTGTTTCCTTTTAAGCATTCAATAACAATATTCGTAATTTTTCTAACGATTCATTTTATCATTTTTATTGCATATATAAATTTATTTAGAAATGGATCAAATTTCGCGATCAGAATATCTCTACAGTCTATACATATACATGAATACATATTTGTACAAAAATATTGCTTCGATATGCCAATTTTTTTTTTTTTTCTTCTCTCTTTATTGCATTTGTTTTCTTTTTTCTTATTTTTTGTTATTTATCAATAAAAATTACCATGCCAACGCTCACGTCATTCGCTATTTAAAATGAAATGTTTGAATGTAATGCAATAAAGAAAAAGTGCAACAAAAGCACAATAATAATAATAAAAAAAAACATGAACAAATTCAATTGAATCGCAAAAGCAATTAAATTTCAAAATAAATAAAATTTGAAAAAAAAACACACACACACAAAACAAATAATAAGCTAAAATGAAAAGTCCGATATGAATGCCACACGATAAACAATACATACATATATGAATATTATTTTGTTTCATGTAAAGAGAAAAATTAAAAAAAGAAAATTTAACAAGCAATCAAACAAACACTAATACAAATCAAAAATAAAATAACAAGAATTGCAAATTTTCAACTTTCAGTTCATTGCCTCTTTTTGGTTTTTTTTTTCTTACCGATTTCGCAACAGTCCACAACATGTACCTATTTTTGTTTTGTTTTTTTTTGCCAATTTTGCAATAAAACCTACGTGCATACTAAATTTTTCGTATGTATGTAAGTAGGTACGTATGTACCTTTTTTAAATTATATTACATACTGATACTAATATTGCTGGATTTGCTGTTAATACTCACAAATATATGGCACGACCGACATTGATCCATTGTAAGCTTGACAATCGACATTATAACGATCGACCGACCGACCGACCGACCGGTTGATGTTAATTCAAATTTACAGACGCCAAAATAAATTCTCGTTATTATATTGTGCACAGGCTCTATATACATATGTATGTACATTATCAGCATTATATATTGTACCAATTTATTGTACCTTTACCCACATACAATTCTGCATACACTTACAAACATTATGCATATAAGAAAATAAGAAAATATAAGAAAATCGCCTCCACACCTTTTATTTTTCAATGCATCTAGTAGTCGTTTGTCTTTTTTTTTTCCAATTTTTCGATAGTAGATACCAAAACCAAGTACATACATAAATACAAACATATAAAATATAATAATGCACTTAAAATACTTTTGTTGTTATAGCATTTGTATGTATGTAACATAATATTATGCTGATTTATAGATATATAGTATGATATGCAAAATATATGTGCATGTATGCATGCATGTTAGTGATTTGTTTCAACGCCTGCAAAAATTTCAACCCACAAACTAAATGACTCGTCTCGTCTGACTTAATATTTGTACACATAGAACGTACTTACAGCATTATCATCATTATTTCAACGTTAGATTCAATTTTAAAAGTGAGATTTTAGATATTTTTCATTTTTTTCTTTCGAGTATATCTACACGTGTTTAAAGAAAGAAATTTCCTTCCAAATCTGTACATATAAGAGAATCGAATAACTATATATAAGCTGAAACGAAAATCAAAGATAAAAAATTCAATCATACATAGTGAAATGTTGCAAAAGATATTTTATGTTTCCGTGAAAAGAAAATTTTAAGAATATCATTTTTTATAGGTTACGGTTACAATATAATCAAAGAAAATTTGAATTTAATCGACAAAAGAATCAAATAATAAATTCACGCAATTTGATCGTTAATAAAAGTGGAAAATTGTTTTTTTTTTTGGTTTTTTTGTTTTCTTTTTCAAATAACTGCCTATTTGTAAACATTTATTATAATGCCTAAAATTTGGCACACAACAACGATAAAACATACAAAAAATTTTGTACATGAATCATAACAAAATATCGTATCTTAAATTGTACAAAATACAAACATTTAAATCTATTAGCTATTGGTTTGTATGATTACATACATTCACATATGATGTATCTTCGACTACGATAATGTCTAACCGAATTTATGGTCAAATTCAAAGATTTATAAGACATAAAACGACGATAATCACAAATCACATATGGTATAGGGTCTGGTCTGAGTTGATATTCATCAGTTATTTAGATTGTGTGCGTCTATATTTATACATCATCTTCATTTTTACCTGTTGTGCCATCTATATTTATACTCTCGTATATACATATACCACTGTAAATGTTAACCTAATGTATACAAAAAGATACAAAATACAATTTGTGGGCGAAACATAATTTATCCGCTGTATCATTTACTATTAGAGAGAGCTACTAGGCTATTATTAAAGTAGCTTTTGACTTCTTATTTTTCATCATTATTGTGGTCAGAATCATAATATGTATAATAAAACCAAATGATCGCACTGATTAGTTTATAATACACCAGATAATTACAGACATAAATATAAAATTTTAAATGAAAAAAATAAATTACCACTAATACATCTATGTACATGTACGTAAGTTGATTTCAATGTAAGGTTAACTACTAGAGTACAGTTTACTGCTAGTTACAATATATAACGAGCACGCGTTTAGAGTTAAATTAACCAAAAAACGAAAAACAAAAAAAAAATTAATAAATAAATAAAATAAAATAAAACAAAAAATCGAATTAAATACAAATGAATGACTTACAAAAATAAAAAACCACCAAAAATGACTTTAGACCATAAAAAGATCCACAAAGTAATTAAAACCGAGGAGAAAGAAAACATACGAAGATAACAAATTAGAAAGATTTTCAGCAATGTTTACAGTTTTTAATACACAAAATTATTATTCGATCTTAATTCAACTAACTAACCCCACTAACAGCAATCACACAATTCCGGCGACAACTACAGCATATAAAGTAATTAAATAGGATTACTTACGCTGAACTTTACGCTGTCGCTGTCGCCCAAATAGATTCTATTCTATTTTTCAGCGACAACGAGCCATTCACGACCTGGATTTTGCATAGTAATAGTAGTAATCTATTCGCAAGAAGAAAAAATGTAAAATTCATATATATTTTACGCTGTAGTTGCGCCTGAATTGTGCGAACTTTCGGCGATACGCTGTAGTACGATGGCTGTAACACTAAACTTAATTCTTTAAAAATCAAAAGGAAACTGCAACTACCAATCTCCGGGTAGTTAAAGTAAATATTAAAAAATGCAACACATGCTTTGTCTGATCTTAGATTTAAGTTCATTTTATAATTTCATCTCGATATTATGTAATTTATTTCGATTGTTTTCTCACTTTTGGACCATTCCCTTTTGCATAGCCTAAATTAAGTCATACACTGATTTTAGTGTAAATATCCATACAATATCAGCCATTTTAAATCTTAATTGCAATTTTTTACACGTTAAAATTATTTTATTTTTAATTCAATTAAAGTGATAATAGCCTTGCAAATGTTTCAAATGTAATGTCACTATATTATTTTTGCTAAAGAAAACCAATGTATTATGCATGTATGTATATGTGCATATTTTCTCCATTCTAATACTATCCTAAATATAAATTTAAAAATTTCAAAAAATTGTTTTTTTTTTCGTTCATTTTAGGCAATTCCTTTCGAAACATTGAATCAAATTCAAGTTTTGTCACCAGAGGAATCAAATATCGGACAACAACAACAACAATCTGTGCAACAGCAACAACAACAACAACAACAACAACAACAACAACAAACTACTGTGATAATTCGTAAAGATATCCTTAGTTTTAATTTTTCTGATATCGAAATATCTGAACCATCACCATCATCTATTGATATATCTGAACGTAATTCATTATTATTATCAGCACAAAAACATAAAAAATATTATGATCTTAGTCAGAGAGCGGTTACAGCAACACCAAAACCATCAACAATCGAACTTGATGATATTTTCATTAGTGTTAAAACAACAAAAAATTATCACGATACACGATTAGCTTTAATCATAAAAACGTGGTTTCAATTAGCTAAAGATCAGGTAAGTGCATCAAAATAATTATCGATTATAATTAAAATCTGTACAAATAATATGTAGATGTAGATGTATCAGAAAACTCTAAGCTCTAAGTATACTAGTGTAAGTACTATATTCATGCAGGGAGGATTGAATATAAAGCTCATCAAAATGTTGATGAATTTTCGATAACTGAGTACTATAATTATGTACTTGCGTACTTGTATTGTAATTACATATTAACTTAATGGAAACTTTTCAATATAAATATAGAGAAATTTTTGTTGATAAATGACAATTACAATCATTTTATCTGCAATGATCAACATTCTTCTCATTGATCATCATCATCATTAAATCAATGAAATTTCTATAAAACTAGTGTATATTATACATACTTCATTCAACGACAATCGATTTCAATTTTTTTTTTTAAATCTGTTTTTGAATGCTCATTCATTTATTTTGATCACAAATCCATCAACAGCAGCAGGATTTTTATTGTAATGTTGAATAAATGTTTTGTGTATTGATTAAATAAAATAAAATCACAGTTGATATTTTCGTTTTGTTTTTGTTGCTGTTGAAATCGGTGATCGTTCTTTACTTTTTGATCAGAATGGAATTAATTGCAATTCTGATTTGAATTTGAACTTATAACCGCGAACGTAATATTAAGTCTATATTATCGCATTGTATAGTATAATAATCGGCAGATATACATTTAACTTTATATATGATCAGATCGAATCGATCTATCATCAAAAGTCATTTTGATCTTCTGACTCTGATCATTGTTCTGTTGTATTCAATTATTTTAAGTAGTTCTTGTTTTATTATTATTATTTTTATTTTATTTTTTTTTTCGTGGTATCATTTTGACAATAATTGACGGTTTTGAAACGATTAACAGGCAATACTTGTCAACTTAAATACTCAAATCGATCGTCATCATTACATTACAACAAATTTTATTTTTTATTATCTTCTTTCTTAGTAACTTTACGTATTATTATTATTATTATTATTTGTAATTTATAGTATTTTTATTTTCATTTTTCTGCAGTTTTCGTTGTTATTTTCATATGATTGTCTATAGAATTGAATTGCTAATTGCTTGAAGTTATTTAAATGTCAATCAAACGTTTAAATTGTTAATGTGATACATAAAAATCGCATGTATTACAGGAAACACGTTCTAATGTTCTCTGAATTTTATAATTTTACATGCAATACACACCCATCTATTTGTATATAATACCAGTACATAATTTAGCAAACTTTACGAGTATTTTGTAGTACTTATATATTTTTGACTAAACCAACAAATAAAAAAACGTCTTAAATTAAAAACTTGAAATATTGAAAAGACAAGAAATTTCTATTTTCCAATATTGATCGACACACTATAACAGTTCACAATAAAAAAATAATATTCTGTGACCGATCGATAGTTTAAATACTATTGACACACTGCAGAGATAAACCATGGTTATCTCAGTTTTCTGGTTTATCTTTTCGATAACCGATTTTCAGAACTCGAATAAGTTAATCGAGTTTCTAGAACTCAGTTATCTTTGACGTTTGTGTTATTTTTTTTTTTTTTTGTATTACGAGTATATTTAAACAAACTGTTAAACCAAATTTCAGCTAACATGCTGACAAGATGAAAAAGAAGTGTCGTATATGAATACACATAAACTAGTTCACCTCAATTTAAATGTGTCACTCATACCAGGTTATCGATAAACCATTTGCGATAACCATGGTTTATCTCTGCAGTGTGTTAATAGTATAAGATGCAGAATCAATTATTTTTTTCAAGAATTACAGTCAGTAAACTATAAATGTCTTGCTGATAAAATAAATATTTTTTGTGTTTTAGGTTTTAGTTTTGGATAACTTAATTTAATTTGCTGATGTTACTAAACAAATTCTTGACTCCACAATACACATGATCAACATGAAGATACTGATTAAGACAATCTAAGTTTAAGTATTTTGAATCCTTCATCGTCTCATAAAGTTTTTTAATTGCGATCATTGCTAATAGTTTTTATTCATTTTTTGTTCTTAAAACTTTGTAAAAAATTTTTTTTTTTTTTTGCGGAAATGTCATTCACATTAAGACTTTTATTACCACCCATTTTTTTAGCTTTTGTACATGAGTTTTGTATATGAGTTTTCGCTTTCTTTTTGTTTTCGTTTCTGCATACTTTTACTAAAATTCATTATTTTCCGTACTTTTGTATTTTATGTGATTTGTTGTTTTCTATTTTCTTACTATTGTCATCATAAGAATTACAAGAAAAAAAAGAACGACAATTGTTTCAAATTATATTCTTAATGTTGTGAGTACTGAATACATACTCATGAATCTAGTTCCTTTTCATACGAATGTATGTATATGATGTACGAAGTAACAACAGCAACATTAAACAATCAACAATTTCTGGGGTTATTTTTTTCATAGTTTTCTTTCTTTTTAATGGTCCAATGACTTAATTAACATGCCATCGTCATTAACATAACGACACATATGGCCTTTTTATAGTGTTTTATGATGGCTGTGTTGTTGTTTCTTATTTGCTACCACCGCACACATCAAGCCATTAAAAAATGAAAAGGCGACATTTGAACTGCTTCAATTGTATGTAATGTACGTGCATATGTACAAAAAAAAAAAAAATAAATAAATACTCTACCAACATATCACTGAAACTAGCATTTCAGTTATTATATAGTTTTTGATATCAAAATGTGTAGTACGCTTTTATATAGTAATTTTACCTACTCCGCACACTGTTTTCCTTTACATTCATTGCACATTCATTATGTTTGTATGTATGTATATCTCTAGAAAATATATGATATACTCAAGAGGTCATACGTTTTATTCAAGGCCTAAAATACTTAATGATGTTTGTGGTTAAGCAGCATATCATATGTAGCAATTATCTGTACTTGTACATTCATGTAAATACGCACTACGCATTGTACGAGTATACATTACACACATTTATGTATACGAGTATGTATACATTCCAAACATTACATTTTTATGTGAATTAGTAAATTTTGTGTTTTTGTTGGATAAAAAGTCCCCGTCCCATTAATAATTCTGTGTAATCTTGAAATTAACCCTTTTGAGACAATTTAAAGAAATGTTATATATATTTTTTTTTTAATATTTTATTTAAATGTTTAACATTTTCGTCTGGTTTTGAGAAGAAAAAAAAAAATTAAAGAATAGGAAAGAAACATATTTTGAAATAGTATAGTACAGTACAACAAGCAAAAATTGTATTTGTATACATAACATAATGTTGACGTAACAAACGATTTTCCGCTCGCTCTGGTGGCCTAATAATTCAACTTTTTTTTTTCCAAAAATAAAAAGACAATTTTTAAATATGGATTACATTTTGAAAGCGCCCATGGGAAATATATTTACGTACACAGATGTGAAAAAATTATGGGACAAGCATAATTTTTCCTAACAAAGTACTCCAAAACACGTTAATTGCATGGAAAGAACTAATCCATGTAAACGAATCTTACTAGGAAATGTAAATGGCAAGCGTCCAAAAGGAAGGCCCAGAAATAGATGTTGGGATGCACTTAGACAAAATATACACAAGTTAAATATTAGAAACCGGTTGACAGGATCGAGAGATCGAGAGGAATGGAGGCGCATTCTCCAAGAAGCCAAGGACCTATTGATGTCAGGAATGTCGTAGAAGAAGAATCACAATGTTTATGTCTATATATCTCCTTTATACCGATTCTACATTCAATGCAGTGACTTCAACTTTGACTTTGATGTAATGGATATGTATTAGAACTTCCACATTCAAAGTACATCTACTTTTACATGTTAAGCATGTTGTGAAGTCGAAAGTCCAGGTCCAAGTCGAAGTCACTGCATTGAATGTAGGAGCGGTATAAAGATATTCGATAGGATTTAAGTCAGGACGGAAGAGGAAAATTATGTCTTTTCTTTTTGTCTGGCGGTAAATCACTAAAGATCGTTTATTTATTTGAGCATGATTACGTTCTCTATTCATGGAAAACTGGGTTTGTCTCATAATTTTTTCACACCAGTGTAGGTACGCATTCGTGTAAATATTTCGCCCCGACACTATGTACTTATGTACATATATCCAGTAAAATTTGATAAAAAAACAAGTTCTATATTAATTTATTAAAATATGGAAAATTGTACCTAATCTATCATCAAAAGGAAAAGTTACTATGTATTATGATAGAGTACAGCATTACAGAGGATATTGGATACAGGACTATATTTCTTATTCTTATAATATAAATAAAATTATTATAATATAACTGAAATTAAATGGATGTAACTATACAAATAAAATCTATAGATTGTTTTTAAATAATTTCTCTAATTTAAAATACGAAAGATAACTGAAAATTTATTGTTAAACATTAATTTTTATACGTACATGTGCACCATTTGACAACTTGCATACGCAGTTATATGTATATAAATAACTTCTTGTATGTATGTATACAAATGTACATAAATAAACGGATGAATATGGTTTAAAATAAAATTTTGGTTTTTATTACGCAAAACTGGCTCTTTAAAATGCACTCTTTTAAGACATCTAAAGTGTCAAAGATGCAAACAGAAAACATGCATAACATGTATTATTATATTCTCGACATTAGTACATACTTACATTCATTTTTATATGTCCCCATATGTATGAGTTCCCATGTAATAAAAATAGATCATGGGAAAGAAAACCATCTTATGTATTTACACTTAAAATTCTAAAAGTATACTTACAAAAGTACATAAATACATAAATACATGTACTATATGTATCATTGTACCGTGATGAACTTGTCTCTTACTATTTCGAAATTAAATAATAAAATTACACACCAACGAACTTTTAAGTGTCAAATAAGACATAACAACAACAACATAACATAGCCTTATGCCAAAGTTTTATAACAAAACTTTTTATAACCGTTCATAAATTTAAAGTCGGTGTTAATTAAAAAACGAATATAAAAGTATACGACATTTTTTATATACGCGTATATTATTTACTGCATACGTATTATCTCACATACATGAATGGATAATTGTTTCGAAACAATAAGAATTTCATTTAATATATACAAATGAAATAGTTAGAGCAAAACAAAAACAAAAAAACAAAAAAAAAAACAGTAGAGAACTTAAAAGAATTTCAGGATTATAATCAAATTTTATTTAATACATAGATAGTTATGAAACATTGTATATATTCACATGCAAATGTCTCAATGCTCGTATTTTTACATATATGGAGGAATGAGTTACATCCTATTACATCGTCATATCAAGTTTTATTTTAAATTCAAAACATTTTCTAACAGTGCAATTGTATAATAAATCCTTTTTGCGTTATATAATATTCATTTTTATCAGCGAGTATGAATATATACTTACCTTCGTATACACATCCATCCACCTAAAAGTTCAACTATAACTAAGAATACCCATTGACAGTTTTCTCGCAGTGCTTAACTGTAGATAGAAAACACGGGAAAAACCCATAATTTTGACATTAATTAAATAGAAAACCATATGTTTCTAGTTTTGTAATGATTTGAACGCTAACTAAATCTTTGGCCATATAATACGCACAATTTTTCGATTGTAATGCGAATCATTTGAATCGACTTAATTTTCTCAGAACCAATGAAATCTATTATACATATGAACAATTCTTCAATTAAATATACTCATAAATATTACTTTGCTTTCGACACAATTATTAATTATTAATTCTAAATCTCATTGAATCAATAATTGAAAAATGATAACACAAAAAAAAAAAAAAATTGACGAGCAAAATCTTTTTGATTCATTTTTATATCACTGGGTTGCATTGTTATATCATTCTACAATCGACTCTTTGTATATATCTTAAAGTGCTTTTACACTATTATCGAAATGCTATGTTCGAAGATATTTTTGCTAACGAGCTTATTTCTCTACCACTAGCTCAGTGGTTCGCAATTCACATTATATTGTAGGTGTACACATGATAGTAAAAAGCCTTGAAATCACTTCGATGGCAATATGCTTCCAAGAGAGAGATTTCTTTACTTTTTTTCCAACACTTCATCAATCTTACTCTCACATATGGTTTTTAGTAGGAAACGTTTAAATAATGTATTGAATACTAGAAAATTATTAATTTTCAAAGGAATTTACCTAAGATTAGAATTCGAGATATCTGCTATCTTGTGCACCAATTATCTCTGAAGCGATACTTAACCGATTTCAATGAAATTTGAAACATAAATACTTTGATAGGAATTATGGTGCTTAACGGCGCGTTTTTTTTTTTTAAAATGTCCTTGTTTCCATTTCACAGGATGTCAATAAATTTGTCAAAATTGCGATTTTTCGGCTTCCAAATGCACACCTCGTACAGCAAACACTCATTTACCAATTTCTTTGAAATTTTGAATGTAGGTAGCCTGAAAGATATTGTGGTGCTAGAATATAGCAAATTTTTGATTTTAGTTCCTGAAATTTAGTTATAGTTCTTAAAAAAGTAGAGAATTTTTTTTTTTGAAAAATTGTTCAATTTTGACTTGTATTTTCATACACTAAATCTTCATATATCTATATGATTTTGGTATCAAAATAAAATTTGGACTTTTCTGAAGAGTTTACAAAAAAAAGTATAAAAATCTTTGTTATATTTCCATTTTTATTAACAAAATAAAATTAAGTTCTTTTTCATCAAAATATTCAAAAATCCATTTTTATAGCACCTAAAAGGTATGCAAAGTCATTTTTTAAAATGTTTGTATGTAAAATCGTTGTTAGTTGTTTTCGAAATTTTTCAAAGTCGAATCCTACTCTTAAATGACAATCGACTTCATTCTACGAAGACTTTGAATCTATCACAATATTTTTAATTCAGATTCAAATTTTCTTTTCAACAATGACTGAACAGTGGAATCACGTGAAATAAAATTACATTACTCTTGTCACAGTTTATCTTTGATTACAGTGTAAAGGTACCCTTACATATCTATCTCAAGCAAAACGTATATATGTACATACATATTTTCAATTTTCATTTTCTTGCTGTTTTTAAAATTTTAATTAGCAAAAACTGAACATGGAACGCACTTCTATAATTTCAAACTGTTAAGCAAATTAAAAGAAAAATTATTTAACTGTTTCTTAAAAGAAAGAAAATTAAAATTTCTTAATAAATTTTGTTAAAATTTTCTCACAATTAAATTCCACTCCAGGATAAATTACATGTTACATATGCTTAGATGTCTGATTATGTATGTTCACATGTAAGTAAGTATGTATGTACATTTATTGATGTTTAAATAATACAGATAAACTGCGATATTCACTTGTAAATACACCACACTTATGTGTAGTAATATATACGTACATCTATACAAGTATCGTTTCATTACATATGTGATGGGAATGGTATTTACCTCATACAAACATTCATGTGTATATCTACATACAAAATGACGTACAGACGTGCATACATTGATATAATGGATAAGTGTACATGTGAATTCACATATAAAAATTCTCTGTATCAGGAATACGTTAGAAATATCACACATATACTATATAAAGTGTATAATAAGGATAAACCGCGCATTATTTATTAAATTTCGTTTTGTTTTCTATCCTTTTTTATTACAGTAATTTTCAATTTTCAAGTTTCTGTGATAAATACCGAAAAGAAAATTTTTATTTTATAAAATTATTTTTTCCCTCTCTCAGAATATGATAACACCGCAATGAAACATAATATAATGTACATATCTGTACTCTATAAATGTAATACACTATTTATAAATAGAATAAAATAAAATATAAAACTGAAAAAAAAAGAAACAGAAATCTAAAACCAATGCTCAAAGCAGCTAGTTTAATTGTTATATGAGTTCAATGACTTTTGATGCTTACATGCATATACATGTAACCAAAAAAACAAAAAAAACATTTCATTCAGAACGAATTCAAATGTTTGACACCCAGCATATGTGTGTAAGGCTGATCATACACTATATGAATTTAAGCGATTTTCATGCAGAAGCAAAATGGATTTGGACGATTCTCGTTCAGTGTTCTTTTATGTTCGTATCATTTTGCATCTTTCATGCATCTTCGCATTCACACAGGAATCCATTTTTGCATCTCAGAAATGCCAAAATAACACTGAGATTAGAAACAGTGCATGTTTGAATAAAATTAAAATATTATGTATTTAGACTTCTATTTGCAAATAAAAAAAAGTGTATTCTAGCGCTAGCACGTATGGTTTATTGCTTTTTTCATCAAATAACCTCCTTCCTTAGCGTTATCACACAACACAATTAAACGAAGTTACACTAAATAATGTCAATAGAGACATTAAACAGCTGACATTTTGACAGTAGTAAGCTGCATGCATGCTCAACGAGAAAATTTTTATCATCGATGTTTGGTATTTTCGTGACATAAAAAAGAGAGCATATGGGTTCTTTAAGCTATGCGTATTTCACAAATTACAATTTTGCATCCGGTTGTAAATTCTGTATGAAAACGAAGCCTAATGTCAACTATCTACTCGCATACTACTACTACTACTACTACTACTTCATACTACTAGTAGCTGGAAGCTTTTCGTTTCAATTTGAAACAACAACAAAATATAGAGTGATACATATACACAACAAGTATACCTATACAGATGTAAATACAAGTACATAAATATATTTATAATTTATACGTTTATACAATAGTCATAGACAGTCATTTACCTATTTATACACTATGCTAATAAAAGAAAAAGGATCCTTATATATGAGTGCCTACATATATGTACATAATACAATATAGATAAAATAAAATATAATAATGGTGATAATAACAAATGAAAGAACCCTCATAATCTTTTTTTTTTGTTTGTTATCCTATAGCGTATGTAAAAATAATGTATATGTAAGCATTTTTCGGCTATTAACTATGACATATGCGATCAAAACCTCATCCTCATAAACACCATCTATACTGAGCTTAATATTAGCACAGACATTTTTTTCATGTTCCTAAATTAAATTCAAGAGTTCTAGCACCTATACTCGTATGTATCCACATATGTACTCGTATATGTATCTAGTATTTAATAATATCAAATATGATACATGTATAAGTTAAAAATATTATACTCATCGTATAAAAGGATACAGAATACACAACATAAAATGCATACGTAACATCTAATGACAATGAAAAAATTTTTAGTGGTAGTTTCATTTTGATATAACAACTTTGAATGAAATTATTCATGCGATAATTCATTCACATTCCGTTGTCTATGTCTGCCTGTATTATGTATATGTGTATGTACATATGTGCAAGTGCATGTATTTAGAAACATAAGGCATGACAAACAATTCACGCTGACAATATTAAATGAATACACGCCAACAAACAGGACAAATAGGACATTTATACAGAATTGTTATATGTATGTATCGTCTGTACAGTATACCTATATGTATATATGTACATAATATTATATACAAACAATATTAAACTGAAATTCAAATATAAAAAAGAGAAATGAAAAGAAAGAAAATTTAGAATTTGCAACTAAAAAATGAAATGAAACTGTTCGACCATGATAAGTGACACCCGCATTGAAAAAAAAATAATAAAATTGCTACACCAAAATAACGAAATACATACATATAAGAACCAATAAAAAAAAAAAAGAAACCAATCTCTAACAGAAATGAAAATATTTAACAACAACAGCACAAAGAGAAAAGCAAAAACCGAATAGGGATTCATCATTCCATATACATTTGTGAACAATAATGTGATATTATTATACTTACTATTATTGCAATATTGTTCGAAAATACATATATTAATGTATGTATCTATGTGCAAAACATAAACGTCCTATTTGTACTTACCGTCCCCGTCCCGTATTCTTTGAAAATGAAATTCCCATTACCCTATAAATACATAATATAATAACAGAGAGATAATTTCATTTTCCTTTTGTCTGACAGCGTATCTCCTACTCTGAATCGAATGAAATTATAAAATTTCAAAAATGAAAGAAACGAAAATAGAGCAAATGTAAATATAGGAAAATAATGAGAGTTCTCTATCTATAGAAGTATCCATCTAAAATGGAACCGCATAAAAAATCAGTCAAAAAATATACATAACAACAAATTTTTGTCTGCTACTAGAATCATTCAGTAATTATTGTGCTACACATTTTGTAGACTTTTCATTCATTTTACGAAAAATGAAAAAAAAAAAAAAACAAAAATTAAAAGATGGAGAAAATGAGTACACACACACACACACTCGCGAACAGAAGCCTACAATGCGCTTACTATTATGTACAAAAATTATCCATAGAATAATTAAAAATTTAAAGTAATATTCTGTATTCAAGAAAAAGGACATTTTTTAAATTTCATGTCTATATTTGTGTGCCTGTATTAGCATGTAGAAAAAACAAATTACAAAGATTTCGAAATTTTCTCAAAAATATTTCATTAGATTGTTCTTGAACGAAAAAATTCTATAATTTCTTCAAAAAGTTTTATTGTTCTTTTGTAAAATTTCTTATGTCAAGTGAATTTCTAATTAGAAAATATTTTCTATTTTTTTCTTTTTTTGTACTACATAAACGAGTATGTATTTCCTTTATTTTCTTTATTATCTTTCTGCTTTTTAGTATTGTTTTTGTTTTAATTTTAAAATTTTATAAAAGATTTGAAACTTTTTTTAATTGAACTGCAATTAAAGAAGGAGTAAGACCAAAAACAAATGAGATAAAAAAAAAATATTTAAAAGTGAGCAAATAAAACTTGAAGAAGGCAAATATAGTTATAAACATGGCTAAACGTTACAATTGAGAACTTTCTAAAAAAGTCTTTTAACATTCGAATTTTTCTTGCACGAAATAGTTCTGAAATGCTGTTTGAACTTTTGATAAGTCGATTTGTTGACTATTTTCCTTTAAATTTTGATTTGTAAATTGATTGTTTAATAATATCCAGTTGAATTTACAATTAATTTACGATAAATTGAAGATAATATAAGAGGCGTTCGTTTGCAAAAAAAACTGTCTTAGTTGATTCCAAATGATTTCGAGAAAAATGGTAAAAACATGTACCGTGCGCCAATGACCGTTTTATTGTGTCTAGTACTAAATGTGAAAGTCAGCTAAGAATTGCATGAATTTCAGCGTTATATACGAAGGATGTCCAATGTCCTAGATCCTATATTGAAATTTGAAAAGAACGAGTTTTTCTAGTTAATTCGCAAAAATCAGTGAATTTTAAAAACATTCATTATTTATTTTTTGAAAATAAAATAAAAATAACAATTAATAAATTTAATATAATCAAAAAAAAAAAAAAAAAAAAAAAAAAACAAAATAAAGTTTCCATAGCCTCGTATAATCTTATATAGTATATGAAGAATATTTATAAAATTTAAATAGAGAGAACATCTTCTTCTTCCTGAAACTCTATCCTTTGAGGATATTGATCTAAACTCTTGAATATACTCAGTCCTGGAAGTTGTCTCCAATCAACACCGAAAATGCTTTTCATTTAATTTAAAAATATCCTCCACTTTAGCTGGCTCGATTGACACGCCTTTTATTTCAATTTGTTTTGGTTTCAATAGAGATAAATTCTTCGATTTTTTAAGAATTGAACGAGTACAAGACTCATAATGGGATGTTACCTTTTAACCTAATTTTATTATTTACTTTTTCGGTAACAATTCGTTTACATATCTGCTAAATAAAGTACCATTGTGATGGTGGTTTTAGTATATTGGCTGCTGCCGTTTTCCAGTCATAAACTTTTACCCAATTTTTTGGCGGTTGTAAATTCTTTAAATACTGCCAAGTACTGGTAATTACCGATATTGAAACATCTTTTCTACATAAATTACAATTAAGTACCAAATGAGATATTTTTTATTTTCACTGAAGTTTTGTAATTGTGAAATTCGTTTGGTTCAAAACGCGAGTGAGTTTGCAATAAATTGCATAAACTTTGTACTAAACGAGCGACTTTTGACCAGAATTATACATGAAATGAGTGAGTTTTGCAGCCGAGAGTTGATAAAATTCAAAAAAAGTCAAAAAACACGGAATTCAGATATTTTTGAGTCAACATTATGTGTTGAATTATTAGATACATATATAAGGTTTTAGAATCGAACAGTATTGTCAACTCAATTTTGATCAAAAATGACTTTAGTCAGTTTTGCAAACGAGCGCATTGGTTAATCCATAAACTAAAAAAAAAATCATTCATATAGTATAAGTATTTGTATATTATTCATTCAATATTAAATATACATACCTTACTTTTTATATACATATCAAATTTTATTTAATACTTGCGAGGGTGCGTTTTTAAGTTCGCGGAATGGCAGGGTGAAAGAGTAGTAAGAGAAATCCTTTAAGTCGTAATGTGCTATCTGATTCGTTATTAGTATAAATACCGATATTTGCCATAATGCGATCATTAGTATGTGAATTATCGCCGATCAAAAAACTCGAATCAACTCCAAAACTGCTGTCAACGGCTTTTGCATGACAGTGCTCCCGTCCACAAGTGTGTTGTTACATTGACTGCCTTGTCAAAGGTATGCTTCGATATTTTGTGTCACCCGCACCCTATAGTCCACATCTGGCTACGACCGATTATTACTTATTCCAAAAACTGAAAAAAGAACTGCGTAGGAAGAAATTTACCAGCGATGAAGAAGTAAACGATTCAGTTTCGGCATATTTTGCGGACAAAGAAAAACCATTTTTTTATGAAGGCATTCATAAGTTAATTGAAAGATCTGAGAAATGTATTAAAATTGAAAATGAATATATTGAAAAAGAAAAATAATTTGGATTTTTTATTTTGTCTCGTTATCCCCCATTCCGCGAACATAAAAACTCCCCTCGTACCTTGTTTCCTGGACTTTGTCCCCTTAAACCTTCAATAAAATAATCTACAGATTTGAAATTAATTTTAAATTCAGTGTGCATACAATATAATGTAAAACACTAAATTTTTAAATTTTTTTTTTCTAAAATTTTTTCTCAATATTTAATGTCAGTTTAATTTTCTACTGTCAATTTTAAATTATTATAAAACTATGAACTGAAATTGAAAACAAAATAACATAGTTTTTAAAGGATACATTTATACATACATACTTCTTCTTTTCTTCTATAGCCCTTCAGACCTCGTCCGGTCTTTGCCTTTTGGAGAATGCACCTCCAGTTCTCTCGATCCCTTGATGCCGCTAACCAGTTCCTAATATCAAGTTTGTTGATGTCTTCTCTAACAGAGTCCGACCCGACCACCTATTTCTAGGCCTTCCTTTTGGACGTTTGCCTTCTACGTTGCCGAGCAGGATTTTTTTTACAAGGATTGCTTCTTTCTATGCGGTTAACATGTCCGATCCACCTAAGTCGCTGGATTCTTATGAACGACTCTATATCAATGTCATCATACAGAGCGTATATTTCTTCATTTCTTTTTCTGATGTAATTATGTGCTATCATTGATTCTTGTGGCTCCGTATATCCTTCTCAGCACTTTCCTCTCAAAACGTTTCAGTTTTTCAACATTGGCTTCCTTAAGCTACCAACACTCGGATTAATAGCTGGCAATGGGCCTAATCAATGTTTTTAGACAATGAATTTTTGACACATACTAATATATTATAATCAATGTTCTATATTACGTTTGTTTGTCTCAGGTATTTTTTAAAAAAATACATTACTTCCATAAAAAAAAACAAAATCAATTTTTGTCATCACTTAAATACGAAAAAAAATAATCGCACACCATCTTTCTTTTGTTAAATAAAATTAGAAAATTTGTTAACAATGTAACACCTGTAGTATGACTCTCTGTGTCTGTAAATTTGTATTTATGGCAATTAACTTTCTGCTCTTTTGCACACTATAATCGCATCCATAGCCATGCCATACTACTTGTACTGACTAAATAATTAGCTGAATGTTCTTCTGTAGTTGTATACTCATCAACTGTTGATTTAATCATCAGTCATCACTGTATTTTTATACACACAAACAAACACACACACACACATAAATTCGTATAAAAGAGTATGCACCTAATTTATAACTATCCTGATTAATTGGCATAAAAGCTTAGATAGATGAACGCGATGAACGTGCATCAGGTATCATTTAACTTAAATGGCTATAAATATATGTACATATGTATACTCGTACATGTAGTGAATATAATAAAAATACAAAAAATTATTGATGAGAGCTACTACTATGCTACTACTTTGTAGAATGCAAAAACAAAAAACAAAAAAAACTAACAACTCTATCATCATTATTATTCGAGTACAGTACATGAACGGATATGCACTTAAACTTGAATTGAAATTGAAAGACATTGAATTACGTGTTCGTAGTGTACTTGATGATACTATTCGCGGTGAATAAATGAATGTTGTGCTAATATCGTATATTTTTGTGCATCGTAATGTGTGCAATTTAAAGAATTTTAAATCTTTCATCTATTATTTCATTTTCTCTTTCGTATTCAATTGAAAGTAAAAGGATATTATTTATTTACTGTGAAGAACAATAAACTTAAAAAATATGTATATGTATTCACATTTGCAAAGAAGTCTACTGATTTCTTTTTTTTTTTTTTTTAATTTATTTTTCCTTTTTTGTTAAATTATTTTTTATACACAAATTTTTGTGATACATGATCCTTTATAATGCACAAGAACAGTGAATTTTTTATAAAATTTCTTTGATTAAAACTCATCATTTTAATTTCTATTAATACCTAATTCTTTATGGGTATAGTGGACGTTAAAATTGAACACATCACAATAATTATTATTGCTCTCAAGTGCGTTTTTGTTTGAAAAGAATCAGGTGAGGAAAAAAAGAAGAAAACCAAAAAAAAAGAAAAAAAATCTAAAAATCTTTTCTGTGGTTAAATCATACAGTTTTTTTTTTTTAATAAATGTTCGTATTTATGTGCTTTTGGTTTTGTGGTAGGTAATTGATATTCAAAATATCATATCGTACACTATAATATGTCTGGTTTTTCGTGGATTTTGTTTTGTCTGCGTTTTATTTGTAATTTTTAAAAATTTATATTATTCCTCATGGCCTTATAATGGTTTTCAATTTATATGCACAGCAGTTTATACAGTTTGGCCCAAATCACTTGTCATATTCGTATTACCCTCGCACAGATGGGAGATATTTTCAAAAATTTCGTTTTATTTGCCATTCTTTAGAGAAAACCACAAAAAGGATTAAAGATTAAATCGTCCACTCAGTGGGGGGCATTGTGAAATTTTATATTTCAATCTCTGAAATTTCAATTGAAGGGAGTAAGTAGGTTCTACTGCGAACGCTTCCACTTCGCTATAATCTTATTCGATGGAAGATTGCCAACTGATTTGTGCCATACTGTATATAATGTACAGATTATTATAAGTATCTGTGAATTCAAAATCTAAAGTGTTCATTTGTTTGGAATTTATCCGTGTTTGGAATAAAACGTTTTGAAATATAATTTTAATTTTACTTGTGCTACCTTTTTAAATATTTGCATGCTTTATAATTTGATTTTTTTTTTTTTTTTTTTTTTTTTTTGCATTAAAAAAACAGAAGAAAAAAATATTTTCTAAAATAAATAAATTTTTGAATAGAGTAAAAGTTTCTGATTACTATAAACAGAAGAGCGAATGTATGCCTATATATAAAAATAGCAAAGAGACAAGAAAACATATTTTATTCTTTATATGAAAAAATTTATTTGAATGTCAAGCACACACATACACAGAATTTATTATAATACAGACGAAATGGTGTAATATGTGGGTACAAAGAATGCGATATACATATTAATTCTTTTCAAAAATTAAAAAAAATATAAGGTAATGAGCATAGATAAAGAAACTTTGACTATTGAATTCGTTCTGATTCTGAATGATTCATTTTTGAAAAAAAATAAAAACAGAATCATTTTACCTGTACCTGTAGTGTGATCTCTTCTGAGATTTTCTCTGCTTTATCTACCTACAACAGGCCTACAGCTATAATACATCAGAAATAAAACACTCAGTACACGCAGTTCAGATTTAGATCACTTAAATGATATGTAAAGGTACCAGATATCACAATGTACGAGATACGCGCATATATTTACTTAAACGTGGAAAAGCAAAAAAAAAAAAAATGCAAAAATCTCAGTAAAAATAAGATAAAACCTGTACTTACGAGTAATCGCGTGTGGTGCAGTATTACAATTCAAAACAATGCGATATTACTACTAATACATACATACTCGTATATTCTATAGTTTTATATTTATACATATCCAAGTATGTAATGTATGTACACATATTTATACGAACGAACAAACGACAAGATGATAGAATATAATATAATATAATAATGATGATGATAATTACAACAATGACGATATATTGCATTCATTTCGCAAATTTGAATGTAGGAGTAAAGGTATCGCGGTATACTGTGTTGCTATGTATAAAAGTTTTTATTCTACACAAAAATATATGAAAGGTTTTTGTTGGCATGTATTTGTATACAACATATCGAATAAATGCATAGATACTCTTGAAGTCTGTTGTCGTTCTTATATAGCTCCTTCGAATTTATACAAAATACTCTGAATACTTGGAATACTCTTTTTCTTATACATAAATGTATGTGGGTACTCACACAATATGACACAAAACATTTCATGCATTTCATTTTATTTTATTTATCCTTTTTTTTTTTTTCATTATTATCACAAACTTTATATAGAATTTTTTTTCAGTGAAATTAATCTGAAAATAACTATCGGACCAACCAACTAACAAACCATAACCAAACGAGAATAAGTAAAATGACATATTAAAATAAAACAGAAAACAAAGGTAAATTCTGGCTGGACCTGGACATAGCAAAAAAGAGCACAATTCAAATTGTAATGTAATTCAGGTGAATAATGAAAGATAAACGATCTTCAAGATAAAGAAAAGTACAAAAAAAAAAAAATTAAAGACAATGAATTTAAATTTGAATTGCTCGATGTCTAGATATAATAGTGAAGTATATGATTGCAATATTTGAGTATATGAGTACAGCTAGTAGACATTATACATTACGTAAACTTTTCGTCTTGAACTTGATTTCTTCAAACAACAATAAATTGCAGAAATGATTTGTTTTTTTTTTGATTTTCTATTCTGATGATTTTATTTTTTTGTTTTCTCTTTTCTGTTTTCATCTCAATTTCAATTTTAAATTTAAAAAAGGACTGGACTGGATGCTTTGTTAGGTTATAGGAGAATGCATATACGAGTATGCTGGTAAACTAACAGCCAGTATATACCGATGACTATTGTATTATCTCTATATGAACATGAATAAAGAATTCAATTGAAAACATCGAGAAAACAAAAAGAAAATAAACTAAACAAAATTTACATAAGCAGTGATATAAAACATAGATTTTGAATTATTATACAATTAGACTGGATATTCGATATATTGACCAGACCATTACATATTTTGGGCAATATGATCACATCGTTCATTTTATGTACATTCCATTCTTAGAAGAATTCAAATCACATATACACCATCATTTATTTTGAAATTCTATTGAAAAAATATGATCGGTTTTTCTTTAAATTGATAAAAGAATTTTCGAATTTTTCTTTAGAGCACAATAGTCCAATAATGGACCTGAGGGATTTCTGCCAGCTACTTTCTATCATGTATATCGATGCATCTACAGCTACAGTTTAACATGCATTGCAAACCACTGAGTTGTTGGTAAGGAAACAAACTCAATTAGACAATATGGTGCAGTTCAGACTTACATATCTATTTTCTTAGAGTGATCTAAAATCTCTTTTTCCCAGCAAGCTGATATTACTTAGTTCAAAGCTGAGTGAATTTGGGAGGTAATGAAAGTTGGAAATTGGCAATGCAGTGAGAAATTGAAAATTATTCTTCTTACTTTTGCCTATAGGAAGAAACTCAAATCCGCGACGTCCGCGACTTCCTCATTAATCCAGTCTTTTTGAACAAAAGTTTATATAATTTAAGGAGTAGGCATTATATACGATTATGTAAATACATGTATATATACATGCAGTTATTTATTACTAAAAACAAGTTAATTCCGAATAAAAAAAGTTGAAGACTGTTTCATGCGGTTATTAGAAAAATGAAGATTTATTGCGTTGAATCCAAAATTTCGGAGCTGACTATCCTGATGCGATATTAAATTTCTAAAAACATTTTATTTGTCTTTTGACATCAAATTAGGAACAGATAATTTATATTTTATCAAATAATAAAAATTTCAGTAGAACTGAACATTGAATCGGAGCGTTACAGACAAAGTTAGATACATATATGTACATATAAATGATTGTGAACATAAAAATTGTGATATCTAAATTATTTTCAGATTTTTTCACTACCACCGTTACATTCAAATATCAAACTTTGTATTTATCTATAATAGTTTACAGTTTATCATACCACGATATACGTGCTAGAGTATTCCATTATCCGTACCCGTACCCGTATATTATATTATATTATACGTACGTAAACATAAGAAAATGAGGCTTAAGTTTTATCATTAAACATTAGGTACAACACAAATGAAACTTTTCCAATACCATAATTTTATATTTACACTTAATGTATGTAAATACTAGAAGCTAAATAATGCAAACTATTCTGTTAACTTTTTTCTTTGTTGTTTTGTTTATAATTTGTCATGTTTGTATGCGTATATTTATATCATCTAAAGTACACAAACACATATTTTAAAGTTTTGATATTTCATTTTGATTATATGTATGCAAGCAACAAACAAAATTCTTGTAGAAAATTACAACTTTAAAGGCAATTAACCAATTCAAAGTATGTATTTCTAATATGTATTGTTTGTACTTTGTACATTATACGTACATGTACATGTAGATGCACATATTATGTAAATATGAATATACGTATGTAACATGTGGTAACATTAAATAAAAATTAAGTATATTCTCTAGTACATATACATACTACTTACATTTCTTTTACATTACCTATTTTTATTGTATAAAAATTTCTTAGCTTTTATTTTGCCAGCATTCTTCTCACGATATTTGAAAAAGAGAAAATTTGCATAAAATCAAAATTATAACAACAACTATATACTGTCTGGTATGTTATTATATGCACGAGTTAACCAGTAAATGTATATACCTATGTATGTACTGTTTTAGCTTTCATGTATATGAGGACGAGAAGGTATGGGATCGTATATCTTCAATCTACTCTAGTTACTTCACATTTATGAATTGCAAATTTTAAAAAAATATTCTCTACGCGTCAATGATTTGTAGCAACAATATTAGATGTCTTTCTTTTTATTTGTTTGATGATTATGATAAATCTAAAACAATGAAACTGAATATGTAAATAATAACATGTGAGTAAACGAACGTAAATAATTACGAGTATACGTATGATAAAAAAAAAATGTATAATGTGTGTATATTTTGCAAAATAATTAAAAATATGTAAGTATAAAGACCATACAATCAAACGAATGAACTGCGGTATGTAATGTACGAGTATAAAATGTAAGTAATCGCTTATATGTGAAAAACTGATTTGATTGTAGATATTTATTACATATTTTTGTATACCAACTTACCTCTATATTATGATGATGAAAATATTATTTTATGTAGTGATCTAGATCTAGATCTAGATCTTTAAAAGTTAATGATGTATGTATGATATAGTATACACCCGCTCAAAAAAGTATTGAAACAAAAGAAAATTTTTTGAAAAATTTTTTATAAAATATTTGTATGTGCAGATTATTCAAAAATGTTGATGTTACATTTTACAGATCATTTACAATCCTACATATTATATTCAGAAGAGTAGATTGAGATTTTCAAAATGCATATTTACAATTTCGAGTAATTTGCCATTATTTATTTATTGGTATAAACAAGTTTCCAATATAACTTTCGCTCTTACGAGCGTGAGATTAGAAATACAACCTAATCTCAATCTCGATCTACACTGAAAGCTGCATGGCGGGAAAAGGATAGCGCTATAAAATTTCTCATGTCAAAATGAAGGAGGTGTATAAAAATCTACGATGTTTATGATTACGAGCAAATTAATCTATGCACTCTAACGCCGTCTATTATTGTAATCTGAGTATACTGTGATTGCTCAAATTATAGAGTTCCTAATAAATTGCATCTACATTATAACCAGTCGTGCATAATCTAATAATTGACCTATTTAAATACTAGGATTATGTAGATTATGGTTAATGACCGAATCATGGATCGAACCCAAACTTTATAAATTTTTAATTTTCAATTTTCATTTATAAAAATTATGACTATTCCTTTTGACAATTAACATTATTTGACACACTTCATTTTAGATTTGAACCGATCATAAAAACAAACAAAAAAACTTTTTTTCGTTTAAAATTACACTCTAGGTTACGATATTTGTTTATAGAAGAGAGATCAGATTAATTGCCTCCATTCTAACCTCATCACGAACGTATATATGCATTGTATGTGATAAAATAGAATTTATACAAAAATTTGAATCTCGAAATATTGTTGACAACAACAATTATTGTATTAGAAGAAAATTTCTTTAATTCAAATATTTGTGGCGATGGATAGCAAAGTAGGCGATATAGAATTACTCGCCTTGTTCCTTTCAATGCTCTCCATAATCTAGATGGCATTTGAAAGCATTAATTTTTTCACAAAATTTTCGTTCAATGGGCGCGTTCAGTTCCACGCAGCGATGTAAAATTTTCCATCGCTGCAATAATTTCTCTCACTGAACGGTTTCGCTGCATAATCGCTACTTTGCAGCGATGTAAATATTTTGCAGCTAAAAAAAAGTTCGCTTTAAAAGTCATCGTAAACAAATTTTGACATATTTTAATTGAACAACAGACAAAGCCAACTATCAACTGTTTGCAGCGAGTTTTTCCGCTGTAAACAGTTCAGTAAATTGTATACAGTGATTATCTAAACATCGCTGCATTTTCATCGCTGACTTACATCGCTGCATTGAACTGAACGCAACCATCATTATTCATTTTAAATAGTTTCTTTCAGGATACTCGCACCCACGAATTGAGATATTTATTTTGATGTATTCCTTTCCTCTTATTTAATTTAAATTTTCAATTTTTTCCTTATATAATTTATTTATCTCATTCATTATTGTTTTTTCATTCACATAATCTTTTGAAAAGTAAAAAGTCATCACAACGATTTGCGAAAATTCTAATTGTACATAAAAAAAAAATTCTTCATAAAATAACCTCATATGTACATATGTACGTAAATGTAAATTTAATTTCTTTATACAAAAAGTGTTTCTTTTATTTTTTTTTTTATGAAAAAATAATTTACAAAAAATACAACAACGATAGCAACAAAATCTAAAGTCATTATCATAATTATTGCATGTTGCAACTATTTAACAAAACAAATGTCGAAAATAATTTGGAAGTTTCATAATCATTTTTCTTCTTCTTTTTTTTCAAGCTTCATGAATACAAAAATATTTTCTGTGATTGAGGATGATGAGGATGATGAAAATTTTTTTGAAGTCACAATTCGAAATGCCAATTTAGATGAGTTTGTTGTTGATGCTTAAATTATCACAAAAATTATAGTAGATACTCACTCATATATGCATAAATATATAGCTATGAGTTATATGTATAGATACGTTTATATTTAAATGCAAAAGGATAACAATAAAAAAATATTTTAAATAAAAGAATTATTATTTATTTTTGTTGAGATTTCAGTAATTTTGTACAAATGCATTTGACGTAATATTTTTTTTCTGCAAACTACTGCGTGATTAATATTTGATGTTAGTTTTATGAGAAATGTTGTCAAAATAAAAATGAATAATAATAATAAGTAAAAAACAGAGGAACAATGTGATCAAAAAAAAAATTTTTTTCTCAATTCATTTTATCGATTATTCAAACATTCAAAGTAAGTTTGCGATAGTTACCGGCGACTAGCCTTATCATTTTATGCAATTTTCATTTTGAAAAAAAAAAAAAGAAAAAAAACCTCAACTTAACTAATTGTAAATAAAACTCTAGTTTATTTATGCTAAAACCACTAAAACTCTAAAGCCATACATAAATTGCTGGCATTCACTATACGACTATACTAATCTTCATTTTCGGTAACACATTCTTCGTTATACCACGTTATGCGTATAAATCAACCCCGCATAATTAGGAATTATTACAATTATTAACTACATATTCTAATATCTTCTTCTTCTATAGAAAAATGAAATCTCTGTAGTTTTCCATACAGTGGTTGATCCATTTTGAAGTTGAGGGTTTGATTCATCTAAGGCACAAGTGAGAAAAATAATTTTTAATTTTTTTTTTGCCTGCTTCCAAATTCCATTAACCTCCAAGTTCAATTATAGCTTAGCTTTGAATGAGTAGCTGTTGGTCAGGAAAAAGAGCTTATTAGAAATGCTAATTCTAGTATACTTTCGAGACGACAAGTAACCCAAATATTATTACATCATTCTAAAAATTCTTCAGTCTAAGAACTATCGAAGAATTGAGTCTGTTTCTTTACCAACAACTCAGTGGTTACCAAGTCACGTTAAACTATAGGTGCTCAGGATATTTACAAGTCAAAAAATCACATCAGAGAAAACCCTGGCTCACTTATAGCTGTACTGATATCGAAGAAGAAGAAGAAGCAGAAGTTTTCTATATAATATGAGTTACAAATACTATACTACAAATACTACTGAGACTATGACTGTGCGAATACTGCCTAACATAATGTAAATAATATGTATGAATGCAACAATAATTATACAAGAAATCAGAGTTACTATATGCAATGCAAAGAATTTTTAATGAAAATCCATGATTTTATCACTTAAATGAGAAAAATAACCTTCAAGTTCGTGCTTTCCCATATATGTATACGATAACTTTGTTTAAGTGTTCGTATATAATTGCATAAAATAATATCGTTTTAATAAACATAATTTTGATTAAAGGAAATTTTCCTTTTTGCTCATAATGTGTCTGATTGTTTTTAGTTGCCATTGCCCTCTGATCTTTCCAACAACGCAACGCATCCATGTACATATCAAAATGTATGTGAAACACATCTGTGTATTTTATTATTTTTCGACTTTCTTTTTTTTCAGTGTTTGTATTTATGAAAAGTTATCATCATAATTTAGCATTATATAACAAAAAAAGAAGTTTGACGAGAAATATAAAATAAAAAGAAAGTACATAGCTATATGAAAAATGCATAAAATGGAAATAAACTCTTGATGGATTACAACATATGGTGCTGGCTGCTGGCTGCTAGTGTTGGATGCTCGAATGCTTTAATTTTTAATCGAAATCATAATCATGAAATTCTAATTTTTTTTTTTAAATATATACAGTACAGACATATATGCCTACTACCCTATTTGATTGAAGTTATATAAAGTTATATGCAATGAGAAAGTATGTATGTATATTTGTAAATAAATAACAGAAGCGTAAAAAAAATATGTGTTGTTGATATGTTGATTTATTGACCAAAAAATCATGAGAAATTTTCATCAAAAGTATTTAATATTTATTTTCAAAAATTTATTACTGACAAGATACGACACAAAATCAAAAAAACTATACGAGTGTATATATGTGTATAATAACTTCGCGTGTGTTACTTTTACTATACCCATATATATCCATGTAGTATACGAAAATAATTCAAAATTATAATAATGAAAGAAATCTGTTTCACTTTAACATGAAATTTTTTTGGTGTTTTCAATTTTGTTTTCTTCAACTGAATTATAAAAATCGCAACGCCAGTTCATGACTAAGTGCATACAACCGATGGATACTCATAAATACTATACTTGATTAACATTATGCACCTACATACCTACATATACATGTCTTTTGAATTTAAAATTCACCTGGATAACAAATCATAATCAGGATATATTTGTCTTTCCCTGTTTTTTTTTTTTTTCCTTTTTATCGTGTGATCTATATTTAACATTTCGTCATCATTACATGATCACGGATAGTCAGTCAGTAATGCAGTAATAAACGTGTCTAGGAGTACTATACGCTGTGTACTTTTATTTCATGTATAGCACGTTATTTTGAAGTTATTATGAATGAGAACATTTTTTATTTTTTTGGCTCGTGCCCATCATAAATCAGGTGCAAAATGTAAAATAGGATTGTTGAACATAATAAAATTGAATAATATATACATATAGAAAAAATCTAAAAACCTAAAAAAAAAAAATGAAATTGAACGCGAAGCATCATGCCGCCATGCCACTTTAATTTATTTAATTCAAGTTGTTCGATATTATGTTTTTTGTATATCCATTATTATAAGACTAGCCTATATGACCTCTATAAAAAACATATTTATATACATGTATGTATATTTTGAAGTTTTGTACACGCTACGTATATATGAGTACTGTACTACACACTGACTTCAACGTAGTACCTACACTATACACTTTACAACATCCAACGATACATTTATATTAAGTATACCATGATTAAGTACAATACCAAACCAACAGAAAAACGTGACAACGCGATCGATTCATCCGCCACATTTACATCCATTCTACATCCATTTTAAATGCTGATGCGGTTGGATGGGTGGATGATGATCATGATGCTGATTCGCATTATGATGGTCGGTCGATCGATCGGTCGGGTTGGTATGCAACTTTTAATTTTTATTTTTTTAGCAACATTATTATGTATCTATATATCGTGAAAATTCAATATTTTGGTATTTCTTGAATAATTCTTTTGGCTTTTTTTTAAATTTTCGTTCGTCTTCTTACACAATAAAACAACTTACGAGCCGCATATTTATTTTACCATTCCATATTATAATCAACTACATATACATGAATGTATGTATGTATGTATGTGTTATAGAAAAAGATTCAAATATAATATCTAATGATTTATTTCAAAGAAATCAGCAGATAATAAATAAATAAAAAGAAAACAGAGCAAACAAAAAAAATGAAAAATAAGAAAATGCACCAACAAGTAATGTTAGTCAATAACGAATATAAAGATATGCAATAGATAATGTACGTAAACTATATCTGTATATCTGTATATCTTGCCAAACACATAATTTACTGCCATTGTATGTACACATGGATAGATAAATTTACATTTTGCATCCTTCATATACGAAATACGAAATACGAATATACATAATATGTACGAGTATTTTATATTATGAGCACATATAGATAAAAAATAACTGCAATTTACATCTACATCAAGATTTTCTATAAATTCTCTTATTACCCGAAGGGAAAAGTACGCGATAATAATAATAGTAATAAAAATAAGATGCATCCATAGACATCATATAGCAATAGCATACATACATACATACATAATCATGAATGAACACACGAATATTTTACTCTTATGTTCGTATATATGTATGTATATGTATGCTACCAGATTTCAATAAGATACCTCTACTATAGTCGACATTATTATAGGTTATGAGCATACATTTATATGCATCCATATATCTATTATTATTATTATTATTATCAATCTCTATAAAACAATGAAAAATACCACCTAAAGAAAGTTATATATTAGCATTATGTTCATATGTATGTGTAATATAATGGCAAGAATTCAACAAAGCAACAATACAACAGGCATGTATTCAAAAAAAAAAAAAAGTAAAATAAATAAATAATAATTTTTAATCCAAAATGCATGTACTTACGTTTACACTCTGCAACAATCATATCAAAATTTATTTTCAATTTAATACAATTTATGAAAAATAATGCATTTTCTACGAATTCATGAATTTTAATTTAATTAGCCCAAAATAAGGAATTTCATTCAAAGAAAAAAGGACAAAAAAGATTTTTTTATTCATGCAATTTGTTTAGTTGATTAAACTTTCAATTTTGTTTATCCTATGAAGTTTTAAAATTTTGTTCAACAAACAGAAGTATCTTATCTACATATATGGCTACGAATATTGATATACAAAAAAAAAAAAAAAAAATTCATGGAAAATCCCATACGTTCGGTAATGTCAACTGCATAGCAGATGACAAATGTCGAATGTTCGGTAATGCAGATTGCAAAGATCATACGTTCGGTAAAATCGATAGAATCAAATTTTTGATAAAAGTCATGCAGATAACACAGGTGTAAAGTATATGCTGCAATCTGCAGACGTCAACGTGTCTATAGGTTATGTAGAAAGTAAAAAAACTAATTGAAAACAAAGATTTTGTTTTGTTCTAGAAGACAAATAATTTTAATAATTTCAAATTAATAATTTTTGAAGAAGAGAATGGACGAAGATCATGATTTTTAAGTAAATGTATACTATTCATTATACCTTAAATAGTTTTGCTCGTTATTATCTCACATTTGGTTTTCATTAATCATAATTTATATAAATTTATTATATAAATTCACTTTCTCCATTATTTTACTTTAATTTAAAAATCACTCCAATTTATATTTATTTTTTCAATCCGTTTTTAATGTCAACTGTGCAGATTGCATGATGGATCGCACAAAAATCAAGTGTCTTTTGACATTAGTCAAATCAATCATTCAATCCATCAATTGATAATATTTTTGACATTACCGAACACATGGATCGATTGCTTCATTTAGTGTATTGAATAAATTATTTGTATTTTTGACAGTTCGAAATCATAAAATAATTCTGACAAAATGTTTATGAAAAATTTATTACTTTTTGGTTTAAATAAATCGATCAAGTTTAGATTTCATTCAAGATTGTATGTTACACTTTTGTTGCATGGTGTATTACATATTTCTCCATTTGTTTAGAAGTTATAATATATTGCAATATAACGCTGTAATTCATTATTCATAACCTGAGAATAGGAGATTTTGTCTTATATACATCTGTGTAAATCTTTACTATTTACGTTTGTATATTTATATAATATATGTATGTATATATACGAAGAGAAAAAGACATTTTCTATACGTGCATGTGCATGCATGATGCATATAATGGTTTTTCATCATTGAACAAATACAATTTATTTTGCAGCGCATTATACTTATATACTATACTCCAATAAAATGCACTCTATAAGTACCATGCACACACATATTGAAGGACTTGTATGTACATGATATGTATCTATACAATATATTATGTATATGTATATGTGTAGATGTATATTATATAGGTAGTAATAAAATGATACGGTATATTATGTACTTATGATATAAATGAATAACAAATCCTTATTTATATAAATTCATGTAATGTACCTATGTATACTTACATGCATATACCTATATACATACTCGTACATTGAATAAAAAAAAGAAAAAAGAAAAATTGAATTGACTTCGTTCCAAATCAGCAAACATTTGGCACAACATGAATATAATGGATATGTACACTGCTAGCTATAACTATTTTGTCTGTTATTGTACACGCGTACAACCTACTACAACACAATTCTTAAATTTTTAGGCAAAATTTTCTAAACGAGTTACAGATTTACGTGGTTTTACACTATGCTACTGGCCACATACTCGTCTATAGGAAAATTGAAAAATCATACAAAAATATACATACATACTATTTCATTAGAGTGAGTATGTATAGTCAAATACGTTCATACATTTTTTTTTTCAGAAAATTTTGAATTACTAACCGCACATGTGCTCAAAAACAACTGTATAAAATCATGATTTATTTCAACGATCAATTTTAAATACATTTTTTGATCACGCTTTTCTTACCTTTTTTATTTTCATACTTCACATTAAAATGCACCATGCACCTAAATACATAATAAATGTACTTGTGTGTATCGGGTTTTCCAATAGCAACATAATTTTGTATTTTAGTATCAAAGCACTCACTTTATAATAGTATACAAGAAATTGTTACTTTTCCATAAATATAGTTGTTATAACTCACATCCAATGAACACGTCAACGCAGCGCCAACGTCATCGTCACTTTCAATCAAAACATAATTAGATCTAATCAGAACTACATATCGCAGAATTTCGATAAATTTACTTGCTATATCATCAATTTTGAAAATAAGACCAACTTCAAATATGTAATGTTTCCATCTCAATGTATTACTACAGTCTTTCTATGGAGTATTTAGGGTAAAATATTTTATATTTAGGTCATGTCATAGTTACTCCGTCATTATGGTTGACATCATTTAGACAAACATCAGTTAACTTGTTATTGCGCAGGAACATAAACGTAATTAAACACACTGCCGCTTCAACAATAAAACAATGGTTTTTTTTTTTTGCTGGTTTTCTACCATAGATTTTTGCTACAAACATCCTTTTTTATATACACTTGAGGAATTGATCTTAATGAATGTGTAGCCCAAGTACGCTTGCTTATTATTCCCGTTGATATAACATCAAGTTCAGTTTTGCCAAAATTCATTTGAATTCATTTTTTGGTCAACGGAGTTTTCTTTTCTTCGCCAGCATATTAAAAAATTTTCCATTTCCTTCTACTTTTTCCCATTATTTCTCAATTCCTCATATTATAATTTCTCTTTCCTCTTCACAATTATTTTTGATATTTAGGCAAAATTATGAATGTCGAAAAAATGTTTTCCTTTCCTCGTATCTAATACACAGAAGAAAAATCAAATTAAATTAAAAATTTGCTGCATCTATCTACAGATAAATCAGAGCTACACATTTCTCAAGTTAACATAAAATATTTTTTAGTTTGTAAATTTTTTTGTTTTAAAAGAAAGCAAACTCCTCCGCCTTTGGGTTTAATATTCACAAATCGTACATAATAGAAGATATTGGATTGTTGTAAATGTGTTCGTAATTTTATAGAAAATTGCCTAAAATTATGGTGATTTTAATCTTTTATGGTCTGTTGTTGATTTCTTATGTTTTAAGGCTAAAATATGGACATCACCGTATGTACATATATATTACCTACATGCAGTATAAAACTATCAATTTCTTTTTCTTATTACTATACTCGTTCTTATACATACATACTCGTATACGAGTACGAATATATGTATATGAAGTCATGCCAGTAACATAGGTACTGTACCAAAATAAAATACAATCTGGCTTTGTTTATTATATATCCAGCAAGATGTATCTTCTATATGTTTTAAAATAAAAATGCAATCTTATTTAGATTTTGAACAATATTGAAAACTGAACTTTTTGGTTACTAATTTAATTTGTTTTGGTGAATGTTTAAAAAATGACCCCATATCCGGGGTCTCAGAGAAAATTTCGCGGCGCTCACCCTCCGTAAAAGAGATACGGATTCCTAAAAATTCTATAAAAATTGGTTGAGCTTATAAATTCATGTAGATGATGATTTTGTATTTTGTACAATAATCATGCATCCTTCTCGAACAGATACATAGCTCTCATCGCGTTGAAAAATTCTTCAATTCGGTTGCAAAACTCGTATTTCCGTTAAAACAAATACTCTTCTTTTTCTTCTTCTTCTTATTCTACGGCAATACAGTCCTTAAGAGGTCCCTTGCCTCTGCAAGAAAAAGCCACCATTGATGTTCTCTATCTGTGGATTTCTCTTTCCAGTCGCCCAAACAAATATACTCGACAAGAGTCATAAATATCATCTATCATATTTAGGAATCACATTTCGTAGATCCCCTCTCACAAGTTCAATGATTTATTTTTGATTTATTTATGATATATAGTGTGAGCACTATTTTCAGAATTTACTCAATTAATCAATCTGTAAAACGATTAAGTTCTTCATTATCAATGAAAATCTTCTTCCTATTGGTAATCGATTCCACCAAAAAGCCACTGTCCTTCAATTCGATGGCCATTTAACTATAATCATTTAAATATGATTATTATTATTTTGGAAAATATGTAAAAAGTATGATAAAATACATTCCTCACATTTTCCCATGCATTTCAGTAGTTTCTTATTTGATTCTAATTTTTAATTTAATATAATTGCAAGTTACGAAAAAAAAAGAGTAAACAAAAAGGAGGATACGAATTACGATAAACATAAATTATTATAGAATAAAAAAAAAAATTCTCCATCCTTTCCATAATTACTCATATCCTTCAATATTTTTTTTTTTCATTTTTTTTTTTGTGTTTTTCTTTGGCAACAAGTTGTCGCCATAAACACTCATTTACAATAATTATTCTATCTTTCCATGTTAGCCAGTTTCACATATTTATATGTATGTATGTATGTATGTAAATAAAAATATATGTATATTATTTTTAGAAAGTCATTACAGATTACACTCATATATTTCTCATACCACATAAACTATTTTTAATACACTACGACTACGACTACTACTACACATTACACATTAGATCTGCGTCAGAGTTTCAATGTTACGTGAGTTACTATACTTTACTTCTACATTATACATATGTATGTACATTATATAATATGCTGTATGGAATTTAAATAAAAATACTGAGTAATAATATACTTTTTCATTTTTGTTATGTTTGTGTTCAGTTTGTTTTTATATTAACATACTGTACATTCACACACATTTTCATACAAAATTGTCAACGATTCATTTACTCCACTCCCCTCTGCACACGATACATTTATAGACTGCATATGCATATGCAAGCATACGATGTGTTACTTTTGCTGTTATACATATTGACCGAAACATTCATTTGATTTTATTTTTTCTTTCTCTTTTACTTTTAATTCATTGTCACCACACCACACCACACCACACCACACCAGACTATCATTACACTATCATCATAAAAAAGTTTGTTTATTGTAAAAGTTAAAAAGCTAAAGTAAACCATAAATGAAAAAAAAAAATTTTTAAAAATAAAAAATTTAGATATAAAAAACAATGAAATCAACAATGTAAATGTTAAAATTGTTGAATTGCTATAATTGTGCAGTCAAAGCAAAGATAGATTCAGTCCCTTCTATATATGAATATACAAACTGTATGTATTTATTTATTTTTTTTTAATTTATTTATTGAAAAGAAAAATGGCTAAAGGTGAAAATTAATTCAATGCACATATTGTAAATATAAATTGAAAAAAAAAAAAAACCAAAAAGGTGAAGGAAAAGAAAAGAAAAATAAACAATAGCAAACATGGCAAAAGGAAAATATTATTATTTAAAAATGAACTTAACAAAACAGGAACATGTATACATATTTTATAAAAGGCATCATCTGAACGTGACTATGCAGAAGGATTGGATATTAACTTAGGTATGATATGGTCTATACTCTATAGTTGTATGACCGACCATATCATATCATTGCATCTAAACACATTCAAATATATGCAAGTATGTTGGCACTATAGGATTACTGGACTGACATGGTTGATATTCGTTTGTCTTGTAAATGTAAATTTGTAATAAAAATAGATTAAAAAAGGTCTTCAAGTACATGATATTATTTTAATTTATTTTATTTATTTATTTATTTTTTCTGAGTCCGCACTTACAACCTTACAACTTTATCTTCTATATCAAATCACATCAATTGGATCATTCATTAAATTTCTTCACGTCGAGTAAACATTATTTCTTGACGATTTATCATATTTTTTTACTATTCATGCAAAATCTTTACGTCATCACAAAACATATTCTAATCTATATGGATGGTTCTGTTCCAGTAATTGTAGATGCGCGGCGGTTCAAAAACAAACAAAAATGAATTATTTAAAGATTATATTCCAATTTTTATCCTCTAAATCTGAAAATGTTTATACTTGTATATTATAAAAAACGAAATTTTGAATTTTAATTGATCAGAAATTTGATGGATACATGATGCAGTGTATGCGTATACCATAAAAAATTTTAAACACTCTCAATTTGAAGGGAAATTGACAATCATATTCAACAATTTTCTAAATCAATTGAGTCTGTGTATGGAACAACATTACATATATGTATATCAAATGATTTGAAAAAAAATTTATTGTTTTTGTTAATTTGTCAAAATGATATGCACATGCATTTCCATTTTTCATTTTAAATGTATCCGGTAGCAAAAAAAAGAAAGTCATCGTCAAGTTGTTAAAAATGATCCAGTCTATTTTCACTTTGTTTTTTTAAACTTTTTGACTGCATTTTCATATTATTATCACAGACAATATTGTCTGTTATTATATTGACAAAATAGATCCAGAGAGAAAAAAGAAAATGAATTAAAATACGAGAGTGTATACAAGTAAATTAAAAAAAAAAAAACTAAACTAAATGTAATAAATTAACAAAACTTGTTTACTTTTCATTCAATATTTATTGCTGTTTTGAACAGGTCGATTTCTGGTTTTTCTCTATATATGTGTATTTGTCGTTACTTTTTCAATATTTTTTTTTCTTAGTTTTTGAATTAAACATATTGATCAACAGAGAATGTCGTATTTAACACCTTTTTTTTCAGTGTTATTTTGATTTAATTGCACGAAAAAAGAACACGTGAATTTAAAAAAAAAAAAAAGAAATGTTGAAAATCTTTAAAATTATGTAAAATTAGGTTGTAATGTTTATAATGTTCGAGTATAATTTCGAGTTTGAAAAATAAATTTCAATATTTTCAAGAATTTTGTTGCCTAAAATTTGAATACATATATTTTTCTTATGTACATATAATTAAATTTTAAACTTTTGCTTTTTAGACGATTCAGAAGTGATTTGGAAACAACAAAAAATGATTAAAAAATGTATTGTGTAATTTTCACTACCACCCGCAGTTTGACACACGTATCATTTAATGTCTTGCGAAAAATGAAAAAGTAAAAATACTGAAAAAAAAAAAAAATGTGTTTTTGATTATAACAAGCTTTATAATAATATTCGAACATATAACATCACCATTCATAGTCACATTATAACTATCTACTACCTACTATCAATAAATACATATTTTTTCTCTCTCTTTTATATCTTTTATCATAATAATGAATATCTATCATAAATTAGTGAAAATTTCATTTTTTATTTATTATTTTTTTTTTAAATAGATTATGAATTCAACATAGTTAAACAGCAGGTGTCCGTATATATAATGACTCTTCACCGCTACACATACTATATGATGATGTTATACTTTTATAATCATTTATTTTATCTTTGATGCTAATCTTTTGGCCATATATCTATATGTATGTACATCTATCCTCCTATCTATTTACCTAAACTAATTTATCATTTATGTATATGTATTTTCTGTATCCATTTAAGTGATTTTTTTTTCGCTAGATTTTTCCTTTCATTTTTTATGACTGACAGATACTATATAATATAACATATTTTTGAATATTTTTTTTTTTTAATCTTCGTGCTTATAATCACAATTATTATTATGTATATTATAAAAATATAAAATGTATCGTTAATATTCTGTGGCTGCTGTTGCTGTTGCGGCTCGTTTTATGAAAAGGATTATATTTTATTTTTATTATTTCAATTGTTTTATTTAAATTTCGAATATACATATATGTATGTATAGGTATACATATATTTAATTTGCATCTACATACATACATTAAACGCATATGCATGCATATACATATGTAGTATATATGTAAATTATTTTATAAAAATGGATTTTATATCGTATATAAATAAAATAAGAACATTCAACTTTCTTTTTATGTATACGCATTTGTACATACATGTGTATACGAGTAGATGTTGTACACATCCATATGCATACTTTGAATATTAATTAAAAACCTAGCGTTGAAATATTAAAAAATTCAAAATTGTCCGCAATTTAAAACTTTAAAAAAAAAAAAACAAAATGTAAAAGTGATTAAAATATGATAGAAGAAATAAAAACTCCTACGGTGTGTTGTGCACATATCTGGATACATGGTAAAAAAAATTGAAAGCCTCGAGAAAAAAAAAATCTTCACAATAAATAGTAGGCACGTATGTGTATGTGACCACATTATGACTGAATTGTTTTTATAATATTTTCTATTTTGCCTTTTCTTTCGTAAAAATCAAAATTATTCCTATATTATGCATTTTGCTTCAGTTCGTTATACCACAACCACGTTATATGTACGTTGCAATAGCACAGCATAGGCTGTACAAATCAATGTTTGTCTATTAAATTTTGTTTTTTATTTGTTTTTTTTTTTTTTAAATTAAATTTAAATAATGATAATATTATTTATTATGTATGTAGGAAGTTGATTTTGTGTTTTAATAATCATCATACTCATAAAGATTATAATACAAATGATACTAATGATAATGAGAACAATGAAAGAGTATATTTTTTTATGAAATCATCCGATAAATGAATAAAAATCAAATGAACATGTTGAAAGATAATGACGTATGATATGCGGACAAAAATTTACATAAAAGAAAAAAAAAATGTCATTTAAATATTGATTGTAATCGAATTATTGGTGAAAAAAAAATGAAAAAATAAAAAGAAATGCGATATAGAGAAACAAAACTGCATATTGATATTTTTGAAATAATATAAACATCCTATTCTACATACTTTTCTCCATTTTCTTCAATAGCACTAAAGCTCTTAGTAAGATCCTGTATAGTACCCACCTGCTTCGTGTCAAGAGCAACTTGGCCGGAATTTAATAAGAAAATAACGTTATCGCTTATTGGTAGAAACCGACGAGAGATCGCTAGGATCATGGCGATCCTAACTGGTCACTGTTCTGTGGAAGAACACGCAGCCAGGCTGGGTCTACCTACCGTTTAACACACTGTAGAAGCTGCAAGGACAATTCAGAGAAAGAAACTCTCTCATATTATCTTTGCAGGTGTTCAGCATTGGCTAAAACCAGACTAAGGGCTTTTGGTAAGCCTTTCCTCGAAGACTTACCGAGGCAGCTAATCTTAGTGTACGTAGTCTGATTTACTATACCTGAACAAGAAAAAATGGCTAGTCTACATGAAACAACCATCATCCACTAGGAAGCTATATTGAGGTAACAAAACGACACGCAAAGTGCTAATTGAGTCTGCTTCTGTTGAAACAAACTACCACTGCAACCAACCAACCCAACCAAGATCCTCTCTAGTATTAAAAATTTGTAAAACTTAAGAGCAAAAATTATGAATATAAAATCGAAAAGGTATTAGAAACACGCACATTATTACAACGATTATGAGCTGATTCAAATCTTTTGGCATTTCTGAATAATTCAAAATTCAATTTCGGCTGAACCGTTTAACCGTATTTATTCTTTTTCTTCTTTTACTTTCAGTTCTTTATAAACCATGGCTTTCGCAATAACTTGAGACCATTCATTTCTATTTCTAGTCTTCGTTTTGTAGTCGCTAGCTTTCTTCTTTCCTAAATCTCTTGGGACGTCCTCTAACCATTTGCGCTAAGTCTACTTTTTCTTCTTCTAATTCTAATTTTGCATTTATACTTACTGTACCTATAACTGTAAATCAAATTAACAATTTGGGTTTAGCATATTTTTAATTTTTTAAATTGCACTGTACTCTGTCTATGTATCAATCTCGATATCAACTAAAAATTCAGCTCGTGACACTTAATTAATTTTTTTCTCCTTCAATCGCTACTAGAAGTATCTCTCATTATTTCTCATTTAAAATTTATTCCAGAAAATTACATTTCATTCTATGCTACATGCATACAGACGATGAAATGTCCGATTTAAATTAAATTTCTTTTCATTATTACATGTTGCACTTTCCGAAAAGAAGTAATAAAACGAAAATCGCATTTTCAAAGAATAAAAAAATAAACGTATTTATTATTATTATTTGTATTTTCGTTTTTTTATTGGAAAATAATGAAAAACCACTCTACTTGATCAAGAAAAATACTTATATCAAACAATTTTTTTTCTTTTTTTTTCTGTTCTTCTATAACTTTTATTTACTATAAAAAATGGCGAAAAGCTATACATAGTTACGTATTCTACAACTATAATCTTAGGGCTGGTACTCACATCAAAAGCTAAATTCTTCTCCATATAAAACATATCTAAAAAAAAATGTAGCGAAATTGTTAGCTAAAATTGTTAGTTTCAAATTTCGTTTTCTGGTACTCACTTCCAAACTAAATTTTTACTGTGGAACTTAATAGTGGAGAATTGTGGAACTCATTTTTCGCAATCATTTTAATTGCCACCACCGATTTTTTTCATTAAATTTCAAAACTCTACACACGTTTGCTTATACAATTTTTAGCGTGTAGAAATATATATGCAATTGTAAGCGAAAAATTTCACAGGAACTGAGTACCAATCTTTAGTATGTAGACATAACTTGGATTCCTTTTTTATTCATTTATATTTTGTATTTTTTTCCTAATTTTAATATCTAGCAAAACGAAAGAAAAAAAATATCCTGAACTTTTATAACACTCTTGTGAATAAATTGTGAAATTTTCTTTTACTTTGAACATTTTTTCAATTTTTATTTTGATTTGTATCGATACAAGATACAAGAGAGTCAAAAGAAAAATAATAATAAGAAAAGTTTTGTAGAAATAAAATTGAAAATCTATTCATAGGTTTTTATAAACGTAGGGTGGTGTATATAGGGTCATAATATGACTGTGCCATAATTTTTGCAAATTGCGTCTAATACCATTGTGCTTTGACTTATATGTGACAGATATAGACAATTTTCCACCTTCATGGTGTCATCAACATGCCTTCAAATCAACTTTCCGTGAAAACAAAGTTTGAACTAATTAAGAATGCGTGGAATAGGTTTAAGATACAACATACAACGATTGACATTGTTCGGACACATTAATACAGCAGATGCAAATATTGTAATGGCAGACCGAAGTTGAAAAGACATGTGGACAGAACAAAAGGTAGATGGAAAGACAATGTAATAAAGAATTTTAAGGCGTTAAATGCACAAAATAAGAAAGAAGTTTTAAAAAGACCGGACACAATGAAGAAAGATTCTCAAAGATGCCAAAACTCTCAATGACTTTTAGCGCCATTGAGTAGTAGAAGTACATAGTAGAATAGAGTCCAATTATTTTAATTTGTAAAATAATGGCAACTAATTCATACCGTGATATTACTTTTGCACCACCTTATATGTATTTATTGTATATAAATATTTTCTTTTGCCTTGTCCATACTTGACTCTCTTACACTTACATATATACAGAATGTATGCAAAATTTGCATTTTAGAAGACTACTTTTACTTTTTCTATACACTTTATGTAAAGGTACATATACATCATTCGTGTGTGTATATGTATAATACATTCGATTTTTATAAGTCGATTTTTATCAGATTGTAGTGCTGTAATAAGAAATCTGCAATTTTTTATATTTAAAAAAAAATACATATATTTATTTTATATATTTTTTCCTTTTAATTTCAGACATGGTTCTTCACTGATGCTGACGATAGATATTACCAAGAAAAGACTAGTAAGTAGAAAACTTTTTCTATGTTTTTCTTTGAAAATTTTTTATTTTCTTTATATATTTTCTTTTACTTTTATTTTATTTAAAAAAAAAAAACATAATTATTTTGTAATTATATTTTTCTTTAAATTTAAAAGTCTAAATCACATTTCATAAAATTTAATTCATTTTCTTGTCTTTTATTATACAAGTACTCATATGTAACTTGAGCAGTAATTTTCTTCGAAACCTATTAGCATAGACTAATAACACTATCACTAACTAACATTTATTAGTTATAAGCACTAACTATAATATAACTATGTACGCATCTATATAGTTATAATATTTGTGATTTAAGAGTAGGTTTCGACTTTGAAAAATTTCGAAAACAACAACAATGATTTTACATACAAAAATTTTAAAAAATGACTTTGCATAACTTTTAAGTGTTAATAAAAATGGATTTTTGAATATTTTGATGAAAAAGAACATAATTTTATTTTGTTAATAAAAATGGAAAGATAACAAAGAATTCTGTACTTTATTTTTGTAAAAACATTAGAAAGTCGAAATTTTATTTTGATACCAAACTCATATAGAAGATTTAATGTATGAAAATAGAAGTTAAAGCTGAACGATTTTTCAAAAAAAAAAGCTCGTCTCCTTTTTTAAGAACTAAGAACTAAATTTTAAGACCTAAAATCAAAAATGTGCTATATTCAAGCACCACAATATCCTTCAGGCTACCTATATTCAAAATTTCAAAGAAATTGGTCAATCAGTGTTTGCTGTACCAGGTTTGGAAGCCGAAAAATCGCAATTTTGATAACTTTGACCCCCTGCAAAATGGAAACAAGGACATTTTAAAAAACAAGTGCTCCATTAAGCACCACAATTCCTATTAAAGTATCTATGTTTCAAATCTCATTGAAATCTGTTAAGTAACTTCGGAGATAATTGGTGTATGTCATGAACTAATTAAAAAATTCTTGAACGAATCTAAAAAACTTTTTTGCAAAATTTTGAGGAAAATATATTAAACAAAAACCAATTTCAACCAAAAGTTCATTTTTAGCAATTTTCAGATCTTCGTATTCTGCATCTATTGACTATGTGGGGTTGGCACTGTATTTCTGGCAATTTTTCTATGTAGATTGTTATATTGCCTTGTCTGTGCTTTAGAGGGCAATCTTCAACAATATATTGCTACAAAAGTTTTGACATGTTGCCTGAATTAAAAACATTGAATTTGTGTTCATACTTTTTTTTTTACATTTTGCAAAAGAATATTATTTCCATAGAACCACAACAATATGTTATACAAAATGATATTGCAATTGCCGTCCATATATGCCAGTATAGACACAGGTTTAAATAAGTACTTATTGATAGAAGCTTTTATTTTCGAATTCTCAGAAATATGTAGAAGAGCACTAGATAGTCTAGTGAGTAAGAATCAAGTTACCCTCATATGGGTTCCAGGTCACAGGAACATAGAGGGTAACGAGCAGGCCAGGCCGACTCTTTAACGAAACAGGCTCAACTCTACACCTTTCGACAGCACAACCCATAAACATCCCAGATGTAGATAGTGCAGAGCGAGAGATTTGGATTCACTAGTTATCGGAGGCAAATAACAGACTTTACTCACCTGCTCCATGTCAAGAGCAACTTGGTCGGAATTCAACAGGAAAAGAACCCTATCACTTATCGGTAGAGACCGATGAGAGATTGATAGAAAAATTGTGATTCAAGCAGATCACTGACTAGCCTGCTGGAGAACACGCAGCCAGGCTAGGTCTACCGTATAACACACACTAGCTGCAAGGACAATTCAGAGAAAGAAACTCTCTTACATTATCTTTGCAGGTGTCCAGCACTAGCTAAAACCAGACTAAGGGCTTTTGGTAAGCCATTCCTCGATGAACTTGCATAGGTAGCCAGTCTACGGGTGGGTAGTCTAATTTACTACCTGAACAAGACGAAATGGCTAGCCTACATGAAACAACCAACACCTACGAGCTTGTGATAACAAAACGGCATACAAAGTGCTAATTGAGTCTGTTTCTGGAAACTGAAACGGACTGCGACTGCAATCAACCAACCAATATAAAAATATTTTGATATTTTGTTTTCAATTTAAATTCAAATCTGCACTTCTAACTTATACGTGCCCATTCGTATGTTCTTATCTATTTAACATTTTCTGAATACTTTTCAATCTATAATACATCCATCATGTTCGATATCAGCTGGACAATAATGGTAAAATTTATCCATTCTACATTCTACTATGATGATTCTTCCAATTAAAACTCTTGTCTTAACTAAATCATCATATCATTTGACATCGTCACAACCATCACCATCATTATGTAACAATTTACCATCTGTCTGATTAACATTTTTAATCACATTCAACTTTAAATGAATTTGATAATGCAAAACACTGAACACTGGACACTACTACCTAATACAATATTGTAGCATCTAACCGACCACTCTAAGATGACACTCGTAGCCTCGTAGTTTACACTCAATATAAGTGGTCAATAACAAATAAAAACACAAAAATTAGACAAAAATCTGTTGATTTAGTGAAATAATGTGCATATCTAGTTCTTAAAAAAATTCTTATCATCGTAAATTATCCATTATCACAAAACTACGTAAATCCAATGTTCATTTTTCTTTCTCGATATTTAAAAAATAATTTAGTATCTGTATTACATACATCGTTATTGACATGTATGTGAATTTCTTCCTTGTTTTTTTTTGTTTTTAAGAAACAAGAATTAAAACATTTCAATTTTATACAATTTCAACTGTAAATTTTTATATTTTTCACCAAAAAAAAAAAAAAAAAAAAACAATCCATGACTATTATCTCCCTATTTATGAGAAGAAGGTAATAAATCGTTTTCTTATTAAAAATAAAAAGAGAAACAAATCCAATGAATTCTAAGAAAATGTTTTTTTTTAACTTTGTTTTTTTCTGGTTTTTGAATGAGGCGACACTAACAAGAAAAAATGTCTGCTGAATAAAGCCACATATTAAAATGGTGTGATGTTGAAAAAAAGAAAAAATAAATTTGAAACCAAAAAATTCGATTCTTAATCGATAATCTCACCGTCACATAAATACTACTATAGTATTCCACCGTAGTTAGTTGGTAGTTGTGTTGATCGTGTACGTACATGTATGTACATTCTTGTAAGAATCTATTTCATTTTATATTTTATTTATTAGCGCTTGTGTAATATTATGAAGCTTTTTATTATATAGTTAAGGTGCTGATGTTTCATAAATGCATTTATGTTTTTGTTTTTCAAATTTTCTTTTTTCCTTATAATTTTTTTTTTTTAATTTACTCCATTGATGACCATATCTGTATGTATATGCAGTTCGGTTTGGCTATAGAGTTTACTTTTTTTCTTTTTTTTTAAAAACAAAAAAAAAAAAACTACTTGAATAGCACACCAAATTAAATTTATGTACCGATTTTATTTTATTTTTTTTTTCGTTTTTCGTTCTTTTTTAATTTTTTTTTCTATGATTTTCTATTTTGTGCTATAAAATACATTTAAAAAATTAAAGAGAATAGTTAAAAAATTGTGAAAAAAATCATTACAATAAAAATACATTTAACTACTTTTAAGCGTATATCACCATCATCATCATCATTATCATCTACAATTTTCAAACTGATATTCAAATTCTTTTGTAAAGTCAACTAAGGTACTTACATATATCTACCTTTGCCAGTTTCCCTTCAGAGCACAAACACAAATTAAATTGATGGTATATGGAATCTTGTAAAGTAGTATTATGGTATTGTGAAGTGCGGTGAAATGAAAAATATACTGAAAAGTCATTGATTTTTAAAGTTTGTATCTTTTATAACGACAAAATGAAAAACACAAAGTATAAAAAGAAATTCAATCAGAATTTTATAACATTTTATATTTCTCTATTTTTATTTTTATTTTATTTATTTTTTTTTTTTTCCACTTTTATTGTATATGAGGTTTCTAAACTCTGATTATAACATAAGCTATCTTATATAGCTAATAATATTTTTCTTTCATTTTTCCTGTGTTTTTTTTTCAAAATTTTAATTGGGTGATAAATTTTCAAAAACCTAACATACAAACATACAAAAAAACAAAAAGCAACAAAATTACAAGAACAAAAGCTACAAAAACACAAGATCAAATAAAACGATGTATATAGACAACAAGAATAACAAGAAGGTTGATATCAAATTTAAATTTATTTCAAAATTTATTCAATATAGTATGTACCATATAGATATGGATGTGTGCCAATAGCGCATACATTCTAACATATTATAAGATGTTCCTACATACATATACGAAATGAACGAAATGACTAAATTATTTTGTGAATCTGTCTGCACTAAATTTTATTTTTTTCTCAATTTGAATATGCTTGTATATCCGATGTTTAATGTATATATACTTCTCATTAAATATTCAAATCATTATCGAATTCATCCAAAATCCAAAATGTTTTAATGTTAATCTTATACGTTCAGATAAAAAAAAAAAAAAAAACCAAAAAAAGACTTTAACATCTGTTAATTTCATGTTTTAGAAAAATAAAAATTAAAAACAAAAAATAAAATGAAATTTTCAAAAAGACAACATCTCCAAAAGCCATAATAAATCAGCAAATGGATCGAAGATTTTGAATAATACATACACACTGTATAGCTATAGAAGAAGGAATTTAAATTTTTTGTTTTCTGTTGACGATCAAATTTCAATATTATTAACTAACTTAATATAAAATTAAAATTTCTTTTTTTTCTAATGTTAAATCCACCTAATATACACAATATTTTGCATTATGACATTAATTTAATGGAATTCTGTGGAACCGAACCATTACAAAATTCACCTTCCTTTCTAAAATACAAAAAACATGAAAAATCAGCAAAACCATTTACAATAATTATCAATTTTAGCTAATAGCTTTTTTCTATGTTATGTTTGTGACAATCATCGCATCAATTTCGAAAATGATCACAAAAATTAAGTGATTTTGACCGCACCAGTTTTGGACACGAGAAATAAAAATCGAATTTTATCAATTAGACGTTGGCATTAATTATTGTAAAAATCCAAATCACGATCGAATTAATCATCAAATATTAATCGATATACTCGTAAATTGCATCATATCAGTTCTGTGAATCTTTAATATTAATTTTGAAATGTTAAAAATTCTACTTATAAATTCACGTATATATACGTCGTACTTCTATTGCAGTTGTTGTAGAGTTAATATAAACGCAGAAAATATTTCGGGAGCTTGATGAGACCAACAAACAACTCCATGGGATATGACACCTCATTAAAAAAAAACATTTTTTTTTCAAGACTTTCGCATACGTAATAGCAAAAATACCTGACTAATAACACAGGTATATGATATACTTAACTTCCCAGCTGACCAAGTGAACTCATAGTGAATTCATTCTGAATTCATTCCAACCAAGTGATTCTTCACGTGAACGTTCACAGTGAATTCACAGTGAAGATATTTTATTTCAAAAATTTTTACGCTATGGCTGATCACAGTGAATTCACTTAATGAATTCATTTTGTAATCACTTACTGAACGTTTAATGAAAACACGAAATGAATTCATATTGAATGCACTTTGTGAGGGTAAAATATCATTCACAATGTGAGTAATCAATGAATCCTGGCTCTAATTATTATATTCCTACTTTTCGATTTTTTTTTTCATTGATTTAAATAAAAACTCTTTAATCACTTAATAATATTAATCACTTCGTTATTTTTTATTTATTTTACTTTTTATTTTTAATAAATTAATATTACACAGAATTTAAAACACTTGCTTATTCCTTATTCTTAGACTCAAATAACTACATTTTATATCGCTTCAGTTTACAAATTAGTACATGAAAAAGAAATACAAAATTTCACTTTACGTTCACTAAGTGATTCCATAGTTTTAGCCTTTGTGAATCGCAACCATTTTACGAAGATAAAACGAATGAATTCGCCTAATCATAAAATTAAAATACATAGTCGTCATTCGTTTACATAAATCGTCATTCATCAAATGAATTTTATATGAATATAATTCATATTTCAATCACTTGGTGTATTCATAATGTACCCATATTTTTGAATAATTCACTTATTTTTCATTTCGTGTTTTCAAAATGAATAAGAGAAAAATTATTCATTTCGTGAAGATTTTTGGCATTCACTATGAATTCACTGTGAACCTAGTTCACTGAATGGTCAGCTGGGTTAGCTACTACTAAATGCGTATTACATACTATATATACGAGTAGATATGAGTGAATAATTTATGTTGATGATAATCGTTTATTGTGGAAAAACTACAGACGAACAGCAAAAATATTAAAATACATTTTAATTCCAACAATGTAAAAGGAATAATGGTTCGTCGAACACATTAATGAGCATCAAATCAGATTTTAGATTCTATAGAAAAATAATTGAAGTTTTATACACTATATGTATAGCAAAACGCAAAACCCCTATAATTTAAAATAGAGAATGATTAAAAAATGGTAGGTATAGTCTAGAGACATTAATTATCATCAGATAATAACGTATAGTTCTAGTGGTTCTAGTGCTAGTTAATGTTGTTTGTATATATGTGGGATTGTATGTAGTATGTAGTATGTACATATGCATGTGTTTTTGATAAATGTGCTGTAATTAAGTAAAAATAATGAGAAAATTTTTTATGTATCTACTACGAACACATTCATAATTATATCCATACAAAATGTATGTGATTCTGCAAGTTTTTGAAATAATTTCGATTTGATTTTCAAATCAATAAAAAGTTTCTTGTACTGTTACCTTTATTATTGAGTAGTTTTATGAATTAAACAAACAAATATGCATATATTACAGGTTATGTTATGTCCCATTCCATATTGTCATGTATATGATAATGTGAGGATGTACAACGTATCGTTCTGTGTATCTCATAAAATTGCCATAATTTGTTAAATCTTCTGAATCAAGTAGATTTTAACTTTTTGATTTAGAACAAAACATGTATATGTGTGTCACCAGTATCACTGAGATGCAATGCACAAGTAAATATGATACGAGTACATATATACGTATACATGTGTGTGAGGATAAATCATAATAATTTTGAATCTTACGTGTTTTTTATAAAAGCAAGTCAATTTCGTTTCGAAAATTTCCCGGAATAAGTTAACTTTATCCTTAATTAATGTTCATATATTCAGAAACAGATACAAATGTACATTCGTATATGTTCGTTCCTGTCATTCAAACTCATATGTGTGAATTTTTATTAGTTACAGTACGATAGTGGAAAATAAGTAAAATGTAGATTTTATGTGTATGTAAGTAAATATTCTATCATTAAAATGGTGGATACTAAACTTATTTCGTGTAATTAAAACATTTTGTCGAAAAAATTCTTTGACTTTATAACTAAATTTTTCGAACGTATAACTTTTAAATTGGAATGAATTTTCGAAATAACTAACAGATACATCAATTTATCACATACTTGAAAATATATCCTATCGCCTTTTAAACAAAAATAAAAAAAAAAACATGTAATACTTGCATTTTTCTTTAATATCAAAAATAAATCACAAAACAACATACATATCAAATATTCGGTGGACAGGTTGATGGGAATGAGTTCACATTGATTTCATTTTTATTCAAATAGTAAATCGAATTCAAAAACTTCCTTTCTGTTGGCAATTTTAACTTATTAACCTCTCATATTTTGGATATAATAAAAGAGAAATATTACAAAATATTTTCATTGTTCGCAGTCCATTCGGGGCTATTTCGTTAAATTTATTAATTTTTTTATTTTTTCAATAATATTTTAATAATTTTTTTTTTTAATGTTTTTGGAATTACAAAAAAAAAATTTCTTTTCATTCAAAAAAAATTATTTAATAAAAATTGACAAGAGATGAGTTATAAATGATAAATTTGAAAATTACAAAGAAAATAAAATCGAAATGAATTTACTCTAAATGAAAACAAAGAAAACAAAAAATAAAACCTCCAAATAAAAATGTATATCTATAGAAAGAAAGAAAATCAAAAATAGAAGACAAAAGAAATCTATAAAAGCGAAATATTAAATTGATGAGAATTTGAAGACAACAAATAAATATGTAAGAAATTTTTTTTCACTATTAAATCAAATTATCAAAATGTTTTTCTAATCGATTTTTTATGATAAATTAAAATTAATAACTTTTCATTTTGAAAAACTATAAAAGCTTTCATTTTTCCCACATAGAATTTACATTATGTCTGGTAGCAATAGTTAAAAATATGAATACGAATGGTTCGATTACGAATTTCAATCTGCCAAAATATATTCACAGTCTACATTTCAAACACTAAAAATAAAAAATTCACATAACGTGGATAAACACAATAATAGTAACAGAGCTTTATGAATGCAAATTTACATGATTTAAAATTAAAAAAATATTGATGGTGTTGACTTAACGCATAATAGCGGCTGTCAAACTGAGTAAGGTGCGTGTATGCTTGTATTTTACTAGATTTACTCGATTTACGAGCCGCTTACTATGTTAAGTGAACGCCTCATTATTATAGCGATGACGTATCTTGTACAATGGCATCGCACCACCACCATATATATACGTCAACGTTACGTATTTACCTACTTAAATAGTGAGGATAGTCGTTTCAAATTTCGTAAATCTCGTAATTAACGTAAATGGTCGTATTTTTACAAGACTCCGTTAATTTTTTCTTTGTTTTGAGAATTACGTCATCATCATCATCATCATCCTTGCCTCGACAGTCCGTATAGAAGCTTGACCTTTCTGGGATCGCCTATCCATTGCTCTCTATCTTTCGATCTTTTTTTTCAATTTTAGATATGTATTTAACTTTTTTATTTCTTCCTCTAACGAGTCAATTCATCTTATTCTGGGTCTTTCTTGTTTTCTCTTTCCATCAGGTTTACCTTGGAATATCTTGTATATAGAATACTATCTTCTTTCATTCTTGTTACATGTCCAGCCTATTTAAGAATTATACGAGCTCTGTGCAAATCAACGAAACTTTTTAGTCGCGTAGATCAACCTTGTAAATAAATTTTGTGTTAACCAAGGTTCAAGGTTTGACAGCTTATCATTTTTATCAGCTGTAATTTGAAATTAATGTTTGTGATTATATTTTGACATTTTGAGATTGTTGAATTCGTGTGACAAAACAGGAATTTGTGAAGAGCTAATAGTGCTGACATCTCATTTTGGATTTAGCTAAATCAGTTGAGATAAAGCTTTTAGTAAAGAATTCGTAATGACAGAACGAAAACTGGTTTAATTGTCATTTGTTGTGTGGTCAAAAAAAGCTCTCATCGAGTTAAACTACTTGCATTAAGTGATTTAGGCTAAATTACTTCTTAGCGGACTTATTCAAGCTGATTGCTGACAGACCAAGGATTTTGAATAGGTTCTACTTGAATAGGTTTAGAAAGTTTTTAAACTCTGATCTATCTCTAGCATAAGTTAAAATTAGTATTAGCGTTTTACGAAATGCTTTCACGTCATTTTGACTTACGAGGTCGTAAAAGTACGCGTTCCGCCAGTTTACGATTGGGAAATGAATATCCTCATTAATAATCTTTAATAGGTAACTTTAATATTTGATTCTACTGCGTGTATATTACACTTCTGATATTAAAGTGAAGAAAAAAACAGAAAAAAAAAAACGCAAAGATAATTTCATCATTTTACAACTTTATTCATCTGACACCTTTTTCTAAAGAATATATTAGTTTTTTAAATTTATTTTTAGTTATTGTTGAACACATTTTTGTGTTTATTTATTAAAAATAAAAATTGCAAAACTTCAAACAGAAAAAAATGTAGCGGTAAAAGCTGCTGCTGCGAAAATTCATTTTCAAAATATAATTCATTATTATCTTTTTTTTTATTGAAATATTTTTATTTTTATTAATTTTCATTATTTTGCTGAAAATTAAAAGAAAAACCATCAAATATAAATGCATAATAATCAATAATACGTATACAGGCACAGTGTATATAATAGTCGCATAGTAAAGTACAATATTCACATGAATATTTTATATTTTATTTTTTCATTGTTTGTTTATTTTATTTCATACCGTTTTGAATGGTTAAAAACCACAAAAATTATAACAGCAGCAACAAAACATACACATCAATCAAAATATAACAAAATAAAAAAAAAGGAAAATAATGGTTTTCATTGATTTTTTTTCATTTTTTTTTGTATAAATAAATTTATAAAATGTTTGTTCATGTTTTGTGTTATTAATTTTCTTGTGTTTTGAAAAAAAAAAAATATATATAATCATAAAAAATACAATCAATACCTACGTTCATCTCATTTCCATATCAATCTCTGTAGCTGTTTTTATCAAATAAAAAATAAAAATGAAAAATTTTAGCACAAAATCATATCTCCAAACAAATAAACATATTCAAATAAAAAAAAATTGATTAAATTATGTTTACATAATGAAAACATTTTTGTATATTTTTGAACATTTTATTTATACGGTCTTTGTATTATGCAAATATTTATAGTTTTCCTTACATATTGATTTTGAAAACGTATACAGTAGGTAATCGATTTACCAGTTTAAAGTCTGATTGATAACTGATGTTAAATCGAAATGACAGCTCAAGTAAGCCAGAGCTTTCAGAGAAGTAATTTCATTGACTTATAACTATCATGTGCGGATTTGCACCTAAAATTGCAGATAGAGAAGAAAGCTCATTTTATTAAAAATACACTTTGTGTTACTTGTTATAAGCAAATAGCTGCTAATTAGCATTTCTAAGGCTTTTACTTAACAAGCTGGTACTCATTCAAAACTAAGCGAATTTGGAGGTAATGAAGTTTGAAGATAGTCAAAGAAAAATTGATAATTATTTTCATACTTTTGCTGCGTATGTATTTTGTTTATTGTTTTGAAGAACAATTCATTACACTATACCCTGAAAATAATATCGCTTAAATATCTTCAATAAATTCCAGCTTGAAGTCCAGCTGAAAGCCAGAAATGCGCTTCATCTGAAAATATGATTTTTTTTTTCCAAAATCTGGATCGGCTTCCAAGTGCTCCAAAGCCCAAATAACGAAAGTTTTACGCAAATCATGATCAGTTAGTTTGAGTTTTTTATTCAAGTGAACTTTATGAGCTTTCAAATGCACGAAATTTGACGAAATGCATGGTAAACCAAACATGTATTTTGATAATAAATTCAAATAATCTCTACATGTTGTTGAATCGTGAATCTTACCACACAATAGTATTTAGCACAACAATTAAAGTTTGAGCTTGACTTTCAAATAAGTTTTGTCGTTCTGGCCTGTGAAAGTTCTGACGTTCCTATTTGTAAACCCTATGTAGAAAAATTTTTTTTTTCTGAAATGAGCGACGTTTATCTGAGAACAGTAAATGTGAAACCCCTAAATCGAAGACCTACTGTATGTGCATATATGCATGTACTGGCAAAAATGAAATGAAAAATTCAAAACCAACAGAAATAAAATAAACAAAAAAAAACCAAGAATGGGAAATTATTTGAATCTGAAATCTAAAAAAAAATCTGACAGACAAACATAGTAAAACTTCTTTTTGTTCACAAAATTAATAAATATATATATACTTATCATATACCTAAATAAGATAAAAAATAATATGTTGTAAAGACAATTTCAAAAAAATACAATCTGCTTTTATGCTTCAAATAAAATTATAAAAACGCCCACTTCACTGTCTGTCTTTTATATTACTTACATTCTTGCTGCCTACTGGATTTTTCTTTTATCAATTCTTATTTCTTCCTTTCAATGCGGGAAAAAAAAACATTTGATGACACTGATGGTGCCCCTTTATTCTTGTATTATACTATATATTTAAACATTAAAAAAGAGCTATGACTAAGAAAATTTTCTTTAAATCTTTATCATTACATTTGACGGTACGAAGTACGAGTAAGAGACTTCAATGTCATGCCACCACATATTTATAGAATTTTAAGAAAACGAAATTTTTTTTTTTTTCATTTTTTCTTCATATTTTATGTTTTTTCATTATTATTATTATTATTATTGTTATTACATTCGACTATATTCATTCATTCGTTCCATTTGAAGTTGTAACTTGTAATCAGGTACAAAAAGAAAATTTTTTTTAACACTCTTCTTCATGTTTATGTACATACGTCTTAAGTCCTACACATACTAGTCGTAAGTATAATCATTTCATGTACACTGTGATTGAATTTATTATTATTTATATATGTATATAACATCATGAATTTAAAGATAAAACCTTACCATACTAATACTACACTCTGTCGCTATCATACAAGTACATAAATTACAAAAATTCTATTGACGAGTTATAAAAGGTGCTCATTTTTATTTTCAAAATTGTAAAGAAATTGAATAATAATCTTTATGATGTCTGATGAATAGTGAGGTTTTCACCCTGATATTGGCGAATTTGTTTTTTCTTTCAAATTTCTATTCCTTATTTTTTTCTCAAGTAAGTAAATGTATCAAAAGGGTCAAATGAATAATTAATATCCTTTCATAAATATAATCGATCAAAAGAAAATATAAGTACGAAAAAATAAGAAAGATAATAATATTGTTCATGCTATCTAAGCGGAAAATAATTTCCTATCCCAAAATTCTTTCCGTGCCGTAGATATCACTTTTATACTTCACTACATTTCTTTCACATAGGATTTAAATTTAGTTAATGACGAAAATCTATAGATATCTACATCCTGTTCTACTATCTAGACATTCGCCTATCTATAAATACCTATACGCCTATTTACTGTTACATTTGACTATCTTCTCCTATACAATACCAGCCAGAACCACTCATTTCTGATAATGCAAATTCTTTCTTCCACTTGCTTACAAAATACTTTAGATCCATCTGCTTGAAGATGTTAAATTTTGATTGATAGCTTCTATTATTTTTATTCGACCTCTATATTGAGCATAAAATTATAATAATTATAACTGGCTCTTTATTACATTTTAGAACGCAAATCTATCACAAGTATCTATATACTTATGTACTTATATTTCCTATATACGAGTATTAAGTATTTTATCGATTATTGTAATCTTTCTAATCAATTTTATGTACCATGAAACCTAATAAATGATTAAGAATTTTGCATTCCATTTTATAGACTGTATGCAATGTAAAGATAATCAAATTAAAACTGTTATATTTTTTAAACATCATAGCGCAGACAGCCATGTTATTTTTTTAGATCTTCATCAAAATTGACATTTGTTTTCAAATTTGTTTGGCCAATCAGTACGGAAAGAACTGACTATTTATTGTGTTTTCACTTTGAGGTTATGTTAAATTATTGGATTATTTTCATAAGCCCCCCTACAGGCACTCAATAACATGAAAATCCCCATTATTAGTGTTTTTGAAGGAATAAAGTGAGTTTATGTGAAAATGTCCTTCGTCAAAATAAACAAAACAATATTACAGGTATCACATATTTAGCGTACTGTACTGTTTTAATTTATATCTATATTATTAAAAATTTGACGCAGGCAGGTTCTATGTGCTTTTATTTCAATCTACAGTCGAAACTACACATTGGAGACGACATGTTTCTGTATGGTAATATCTCCAAGTTTTCAATCATGCACAATGATGGTTGAGCGACAATAGCTATAAGGGTGTAAAAGATATGGGGTTTTAAAGTGGTCAACTATGGCTGATATTGCTATGGATATTTCTTTGAAAACAGTCATCTACGTCTGGATATGCCATTGGTTGTAGAAATGGACTAACTTGCAGCTAGTTGAATGTTAAGGAAACATGACTCTCATTTGATGATCATTTAATTGTTTCTTTGCATTCTTTTTTAATATTTTAACAAAAACTTCATAAAAACAACAAACATATAAAATGTTTTTCATCATTCATTCTGTTCATACCGAATTTATACAAACACAATTATCAACAAAAACACAAAAGCGCAAAACAAATTATCAATAATAAAATCAATTTCGGAACTGTATCAAATAAAATCATTAATTCATTCGTTTCAGTATCGAAATATTGACGAATTTATTCGTTAAACAGTTCATTTTTTATTTCCCACTTATTTTGTCAATTTGACGAAAACTAATGATAGGTTACAAAGTCACCAATCAGAGAGTTTATATAAAATTCTTATTTTTAAATCTTTTCATTTACTTTTTATTTTTATTTTACTTCTTTTTTTTTTTTCAATAAAATGCATTTTATGTTACCTGATAGTACTACATATAAACATGTTCCTCCTTATTCCATTATTCTTGTTGAATTCTATATCATTTTGGATTTCTTTTTATCCGAACATAAAAGGAAAAATCAAATCTCAATTATAATTACCTACGACAAAATTAAACAACAACACATATACATGTATGAAGAAAAATTCGAATATATAACAATAACGCCAAACGATTGAGTGAACACAACCAAGTAAAACTAATTCAAGTAACAACCAGCAGTCACCTTCATCGATTGGTATTGGTAGACACATTGGAATTTTGATTAGGACACAATTCTTTTCGTTGTTTCGGTTTTCGTAGAATATTTTTTTTTTTTCACTTCTTTCCGATCATTTTTGGTGTAAAACAAACAATGATAATGATAACTGCTGTTTATTTATTTTGTTTTTTTTCAGTGTATTATCTAACACATATACATACGTACGTACATGTGCGTATGTATAAAAATAAAAAAAAATAAAAAAAAATGTTTACCTTCAACATAGGCCGAAGGAAAACTATGTAATGTATAATTTTTTCTGTTGTCGGCAAGTTTTTGGTTGATTATTCAAAAAATTTTCATCCAATTAAGGACATTCTTCTCTTATTATGCTACTGAACATAAAATTAAAATACTAATAAATACACACAGCATTATAATCGCAATATATTGTGACTGTGAGTTAATCATTATTAACTGCGATTTTTCGTTCCAAATATACTGTAAACTATAACTATAACTACTATTCCTACGATATGATTATTAACTACATAGATATGTGCATACATAAATAAATTTTGGTATGATTTGGACCTTTAGTCTGTATACGAAACAATACCACAAAAGTGATTGTTACTGAATTTATGTAAAAAACTAAAAGGAGTTTATTATTGAAAAAGCTAAATTTAAAGAAAAAAAAAACATTTTTTTTGTCATTTTATCTTTTGTTTGAATTTTATTTTACTGAAATTAATCTTTTTTTTTTTTAATTTACAGAAGGTCATCTAATTAACACAAATTGTTCAATGGGACATTTCCGAAAAGCATTATGCTGTAAAATGTCTGCGGAATTGGATGTATTCTTGGAAAGTGGAAAAAAGTAAGTAACATTGTTTATTTTTCTTTTTTGTTTTTGAAAATTTTAAAATAAACAAAAGAATGAGATGAGAAGCCATGTTTTTATTCTCAAATCTCTACTCAGAATAAATTCGACAAGAAAATTTTTAGTATAGCCAATTGTTATCTATATGAGGTGTTCTATGATTCTTATTAAAAGTGATTTCACAAATAATAGACATGTTGGTTATAATTTCACTTTAATTTCGTTGTAAGACCTGGTACTCAGTTCCCGTGAAATTTTTCGCTTGCAATTGCATTTATAATTCTACAAGCCAAAAATTGTGGAAGGAAACGTGTGTAGAGTACATAGAGTTTTGAAATTTTTTGAAAAAAAATCGCGGAGGCTATGAAATTAAATTAAGTAAAAATAAATAAATAAATATTTATTAGTCAAAATATATGACTTGTCAATATTTTGCTTGCCTTTTATATGCTCGACCATATAAAATGATTGTGAAAAATGAGTTCCACAACTCTCCACTATTAAGTTCCACCGAAATAATTTAGTTCGGAAGTGAGTACCAGTAAGCGAAATTTGAAAATAAAAATTTAGCTAACAATTTAGCGACATTTTTTTACATAGTTTTTATATGGAGAAAAATTTAGCTTTCGATGTGAGTACCGGCCCTAAAGTGAAATTCAGAACACATATTCTAATCACGTAACTAAAGGTTATAAATATTATATGAACATAAACAGACTGTCACAGAAAAAATTGACGTTTTTATTTTTTGACATAATTATAAAACCAGTTATTGTATTATTACAAAAATTTCAATTTTTATTTGCCATAAATTTACAATTAAAATTCATAATGAAAAAATTCATACTCAGTTGGGAATAAAAAAAAAATATGACTTTGCTGTTGAGGCCCCTTAGAAGGTTTCGTACAATCGTATCCGTCACAGTGTCATATGTTTTTCTTCACCTATATTTTTGAAGTCTGCCACATTTTTGACTTGTTTCTTCATTCTTCTTCAATCCCTTTTTGATCAAAGACCAGTATTTTTGAATTGGTCCTAATTCTGGACAGTTTGAAGAATTCATCATCCCGAAGGTCATACAATTTCCGATTTCTAGTTTTGCAAATCTTTTTCATTTATTCGGATATATCCGGTATTTTTTTAACTTTATATGTTCTTAAATTGCAAATTTTTTTCATTCTCTGCACCGTATAGATTTCGATGTTCTAACTATCTGCGCCATATCTCTCACAGAGATTTCGGACCTATACCTGAATAGTGCCTATAAACTTCTTTCACCAAATTTAAATTAGAAGGTGCACGAAGGCCTATCTGATCCTGGTTGTCATTCGATAGAGATACTTTTCTTGAAATGGTGAAATGGTTCTCTACACAGTTAAAACAGATATTTCTAAATCTTTTGCTATTTTTGAATATTTTATATTGTTTTATTTTTTATGAATTTGTTGAAAATAGCCCGACACATTTCTTCTTTATTTAGTGACATTGTAACTTTTTGAATTTTAAAACAGGAATGAATATTAAAAATCTTGAATTTTGCTTTTTATATAGCAAATATTTTGTTGAAAAAATAATATCTTTATCATATGTTATATTAATTTAATAATTAAAAATAAAAATTAAAAATAAAAAATAAAAAACGTCAATTTTTTCTGGGACAGTCCTTACATACGCGTATATTATTGCCTTTTAATATGAAAATAACATTCTATCATTAATTTCTCTTTTAAATATTTTACATTTAATTTCATTTTCTAAGAATAGAATCGAATATTTAAAGAATGAATAAAATTCAAATTGCATCGTTCTTATATCGTTGACGTTGATTCTTTATATAGTTTTTATTTTTTGAAATTAAAAATTTTTTAAAAAAAAAAAAAAAAAATCACTAATCATGCAATACATAATATCACAGTATTGTAACGACGACAATGATGAGGATGACGACAAAAATACGGTTACAATAATAACCACGATGATGATCTATTTATCCATTAAATAAACAACCATTCATCCAGAGATATCAAAACCACACAATTGAACTTAATTTAATATATGCAATCTAAACCAAATTCATCTACATATCTCAAGTACATTACATCCATACATTCCATCATCATCATGGTTTCATATATGAAAAAAAAAAAAATTTAATGACAAGTTTTAATATAAATAATACATTATACTAGTAGAAAAACTATATGGTATAGAATTGCAAAATGTCCCCACTTAAGACAACATCCTTTTTATTTTACAATATATGCATGTAAGTATATGTGCATATAACCAAAGACCATATAAATATGTTTATAAATGGTCTTTGATATAACATACTTAGATGTACATATTTTATACTTATTGCACATAGTACTTACATGTATAAATTTATGATAATATCTTTATATGATGGATGTATCTAGTTTGCATATTTTGTGGTATACTTGAAAGATCGGTCGTCATATACAGTAATTTGATCCGCGAAATAATCAACAAAACCCAAACCAATATTATGTATAAAATATAAATGCTAGTTATTTAGTTATATGAATAGATTGTAGTCTCTCATATATGTATAGTTGTTTAAAGCTGAAAGTAATACAAGCCATCAGAGTTAGCCTAGTATGATGATGATGATAATGGTATGGTATACAATAAAATGATTATAGAGATTACAATTTAATATGGTTAAATGGCATATAGATATGCAATTTTTTTTCTTTAACTCACATTCTATATTTATGTACTCTACAAAATATGAAGTAATCGTACTCGTTCGTATATTAAAATACTTGTATAAGACACTTCATTTTCATTTTGTTTTTCTTTTCTTCCTTATCTTCTATTTCTTTTTTTTTATTTATTTGCCTGATCATTTTTTTTTTCAATTCAAGACATATCAAATTTTCTTTCTTTTCAATCAAATTTTTTTGCATGTTAATGTTATGAGTTACGACCGCAATCAGTTCTACATTAATCATTGTCTGGAATATACAACGACCTACAGTGATATGGAAAAATGATTGGACGTTTATTGGTTGTTTTTAAGTTTAATTTTAATGTCATGTACGTGAATGATAGATATAGTTCTAATATTAGGTGCTTTCGATTTGGCAATTTCAAGTACTTGCGAGTAGATATGGTAAATATCTGTGCTAAACCATCTATTTGCAACTACTCATGAAAATATTTTCAAGTAGCCGCTAGTAGATGCAAGTATAGTTACGAATAATTTTTGTGTCGTTCGTTTTAACAATTTATCCTAGACACATTTTAGTACTCGCAAGTACTTGAAATTGACAAATCGAACGCATCTGTTATTAAATTTTTTAATGCAAATATTTGATTGAAATTTCAATTTTCCAACAAGTCAATCAATCTACAATAGCACTATACGATCCGATGCAAATCGATTTTTCAATTTTTCGTCTCCCAATAGGTCCCTGCTCCATAATTTTTCTATAACAGCACATGCCAAATCCATCTCAGTCCATTAACTTTTATTTTCTTCACAAGATCGACGTCTTCATACACTATTGTATTTGTACCTTTGTCTGCAGACTCCGTAGACTTGAATTAGACAATATATTTTTCTCAATATTTTTCTTTTAAATATTCGCAAACTCTCTTTGTCTGGTTTTTTGAGCGTTCAGTAATCTGATCCAGTACTATTGGAGGAATTAGCGATTTGTACATTATATTTTTCGAAGACCTCATTATTGTCCTGGATTTCATTAGCTTGTATTTTAAATTAACTTCAAAACTTTCAGAACTTTCTTCAGAACTGTTCAGAACCTTAACATGATTTATTATACTAAGTATTCGTCTCTGATTTTCTCTATCTAGCTTGTTTGTCTTTGTTAATAATTGCATCTAGGCGTATAAAATTGTCGACCACTTCAAAGTTGTTGTAGGTGTCAATTGTTAGATTCTGTCCTACACCGTGACTACTAACTTTATTGTCTGATGCAATCAGAAATTTTTTTTTTTTTTCACATTGATGCAGAAGCCCATTTTGTCAGCAGCCTTTTTGAGTTTCAATTCCAATAAGTAATTAAAAAAAAAAATTCTACTAAAACCTGGATACACTTAAACTGATATTCACTGTATTTGTATACTAAATGCATGTATAAATGTACATCCAATATAAACTATGTTCATAGGATAGGATTGTGATTGCAATTTTAATCTTTCACTCATCTTTTAAGTACACATGTATTTTTCTTTATTTTAATTACTTTATTTTTATTCTTTTTTGTTCTGATATAAATCTGGAATTTTTTTTTTTAAATCTATAAACAACCATATATAGCCAGCTGAATTATTTATACATGTGAATATACCACAAAATGCGGCACAATTACATGTATGTAAATGTAATTATAAGATTATATAATGTACATACTCTATATCTATTTACACGCATACAACTACCACAAACACAAACACATAAACAGAGATGCATTACGCGTTTACTCGTTTACCATCATCATCATCATCATCATCATCATCATCATCATCATCAACATAATCATGAATTTTGTTACATATTAAATTCATTTTAAAGTTTATAATTTCAATTATTCAGAACTTCATACAACAACTCGCAAACCGCAATAAATATAATATCATATCACATATAAGATACTGTGTACATATGTATGCTTACCTATATACTATTATTACACTAACACAAACATTTTGATGCTTGGTTACATGCGAATATCTATTATAATTTAGAGTAAATTGCGGTTATTATTATAAATAAAATATACTAACTAAAAGTTTTCTAATACGAATAATAGTAGTGTATACATGTATATGTAATATAATAATATGTACATTAAAGTAACAGGGTAACAGCATACAATACCATAGATAGATACAGATAGATACAGATGAAAGGATAATTGAATAGGTCAAATGAAATGCACCATTAGTCAGTGGTGATTGCATCTCTCTATAAGATTGCATATAAATACACAGTGCATGTGTATACATATTTTATATACATATCCTCCCTCAGATACAGATGCATATCTATAGGTATTTATCATACATATATTACGCATACATACATATACCTATAAAGAAATGTGTTATGAGTATAAATATGCACGTAACTACATATACAGATACGCACATAATGTATATGAAAGAAGATTTTACATAATATATTAAATGCTCTACATTAATACTCATCGTAATTAAAGATGAATATAAATTTTAATTATTTCTATGTAGTGCATTACAAAATGAATTTCTGAATCTTTATGAATAAATTTTTAGGGTGAACGAACTGTAATTTATATACGACAGTATGTACGAGTACGAGTATAATGGTACATTAATTGATTAGATCAGATTCAAAACAATTTAATGAGATGAATAATTGAAGAATTTGTTTTTATGATTTTGTATTTTTTTTTTTTTATTATTGAAATAATAAATTATAAGCTTAAAACTAAATTGAAATCCAGATGTCTCAAAACTTGAAAATTGAATTTAAATTTAAAATACTCCTGTACGAGTATGAAACAGAAGGGATCTGATTTTAAATAGTTCTGTTGTATTTGGAGAAATAATTAGTTATAGTTAGTTTCCTTTTCCTTGTGTTGTCTTAAATTTCGGAATAAAGCTGCCTATGATACATATTTCTTATGCATTTACATATTTCAATTTGCTTATTTGTCCGTTTATCTCCAACTTGGACAAATACGAAATCTGCAAGACTTGTCCATCGAACTCTGTTACTATAGCAATTATTTATGTGTCAATCTGGCTATATTCGGTTTTGCCATTACTGTGCTTCCCATGTATTTTTCGAGCAACTACTGTTTCTTGTTCCTTTTGGGTTTTACCAAACATCACTTTGGTTACACTCAAGTGTCGTTTTAGCAATACTACCACAACGTATGCCCGATCCATTTTCAGTTTTGTTATTCTGACTTTGACTGACTGAATTTATGGCTCTTTCAGAATTCTTATTCACGAATATTTGTAATTTGTTAATCGAGATTTCATTTAATCCACATGTCTCACAGCCATACAACATTAATGCTTTGACGTATAGAGCTGGTTCATTTAAATTCATTAGGTCTATCATAAAATTTCTAATTTTTTTAATTTTTATTTTGGACAAAATTTTCACAATAAAACAATTATAAAATATTTCTTCAATCTGTTTCCTTCCTTCTAATTGCTATTCTTACGCCATTTTTCTATTTCTTTCATTAATTTTTATAGTTTTAATTTTCTAAACTATACATACTTACTTTGACTTCGATTTGGATACAATTAAACGATCCAAATAAATGTTAAATAAAAGAAAAATGTAAAAAAAAAGAGAAATCCTTTTCAGATGCATATTTGTCTACATTTATGAATATGCATATCTACGTATTTATGTACGTAGTAAAATTTTACGTTTTATGTTGACATGTTATCGTAATTTTTGCAGTTAATTGTTTTTATTATTTATTCCATAAAAAACTTGATCTCATTAAAAACAAAAAAAAATTAAGACAGAAACTAAAATTATATTGCAAAAACATCATTCCAGTGCATCTTATATTATGGACAATTAGCTGTTACTATTACTTCTGTTGCTGCACTCTTTTTTACATTCATGCATATTTGTATCGAATTTATCGTTATTAATGTTAACTATTTCCATAATTATGGCAATTCACATATTACAGATACAAATATATGTTTGTATTTTATGTGTATATATTTGCTTGTATGTATACTCCACTTTATATATGGTAAAAGTATGTACACACTACACTGTACACATTTATGTACATTTTTATATAGTTATGATGGTGGTGTTATTTTTTGTCGGTTTATAACATTTTGATGATGATGATGATGATGATGATGATTTCCGTATTTTAATATTTCTTTAGACTTTTTATATGAGTGGAAGACTCATCCAAGTCGAATAGTCGTCATCGTATATACACCCAACCAACCAAACTAAATGCGTATATACATACGTATATGTTACATTTTTTACATATGTGTCCACATACAAACATAATATGTATTTGTATAAATAAATATACCGTATATGTTCATGCGTACAGTATATAAATTTGCTACTCTATAATTATTACCTTCTAAAGTAATTAACTATTTTGAGAAAATGGATGAAACTGGTAATCAACAATTATTATTCCTTTCTCTCTTATATTATTTTTTGTCCAGCAAAAGAATATTTATGCCCAAGAAAAATTGAATGCATTTACTAACCGAAATGAAATACATATAGTTATAGTATGAACTTAAGATATAAATAAAATTCATTCTGATTACAATTACACACTACACCATAAATTCAATATAATATTATATAGTACGACACTATGATATTCATATATCTATCACAATTACATACGTAATGCTCCTTGTGTTATCTTCTTTGCCTCTCTATACATTAGTTCCATCATTTTCAATTAATATGTAGTACAGTTCTTTGCAAAAATATACTCTTGCTCATTTGAACGCATATTTTATATTGAAACTACTCTACCAAGTATGCCCACTATAAACAAAAAACTATTATTACACACATAAAAGTATATAGATATATATATGCATAATGCATAGCTTAGTTAGGTATATAGTTAGGTGCAATTGTGGACCATAAAAGTTGAACTGGTTTCTTGGCTAATTGGTTATCGTCTTGCAACAATTGCATGTCGTGGTACATATAATAACGATGACGACAAATTGTATACATATATGTAGTAAAAATTTAAAATTATACATTTCGAAGTAAAATCTGACATCAAATCAATTACAAAAAAAAAAAAAAATATGAAAATAAAAAATTCTCCAAGTATAAATTTCAATAAGATACTGACTGAGTCGGTTGCTTATTCTAGGACGCAAGCAGTAGTACATTCACAAATATGTGTGTCTGTACCTATATATCTTCTTGCAATACCTAATGCATTTATGCACGTATATATACACTCTAGATTCGATCTGCATTCAAATAACAATCAACAACAACAAAAATAAACTGTTGTAATTTGTGCCTTTACTCATATAAATATATAAATACTCGTATGTACATAAATGTATTCATCGCCCATGTAAAGGCACTGTTACATCAAATTTTACGACTGAATCGAATACATGCTCGCAATTTATATAAAATTCAGGGAATTTTCATTCTCTGTATATTTTCTATTTACCATCACTAAATTACATATGTATCTATACTCAAATAAATTTACTACAATAAATTCAATATCTTAAATCTAGCTTTCTAGAAGAAAAATTTAATTTACTGGATTGTAATTGTTGCTGGATTGGATAATTTTTTTTTTTTTTTTTCGAAACCAACTATATAAAATTATGTGCCTACAAACACGTTCGTTATATAATCAAATGATGATTTGATTTTTCATTTTTCGAATTAAAACTTTCTGTATGTATACTCGCACACATGCATACAATATAATACTATCAAAATATCAGAAATTTATGTCCTTAGGATATGAATTTGATTGCTTCTTACTTACATTTTGACTTTGATATTTTATTTTTTTTTATTATATTTTTATTTTAAAACTGCTAGTGAATAGCCTGAAATATATATATGATGTGTATGTACATAGTATATTCCAATCGAATACATTATTATAATATAATTTTATGTTTCATCATCATAAAAAAATGATCTCTTAAAAAACTCGTTCGTTTTAGCTAATTGCTGCCAGCTAACTTTTTAATAAATATACATAGCAAATTGACGACTACTGCAAAAATATGCATTTTCAGACAAATCTCAAATTGCTTTTGATTTTATTAGAAAATTTTATTATGTGATTGTTAATGTTATGAAGGAGAATCAATAACTTTCCTTTCACCACAACCCTCTAACACAATCAATAGATAATCAACAACAATTATAGTAGAATTATAAAATAAGATTTATGTGAAATCAATGAATATAAAAAAAAGTGTCAATTGTTGAGATTTCAATGGGAATGGATGATTGGATTCGATGATTTTTATTTGGTTTAAAAAAATCATTGCATTTTGTATAGTTATTATTTGACTTTTTATGAATATTTGATTTATGTGTAATGTGGTAGACAGACGGGAAAAAATCAATGACCCTAAATTAAAGTAAAATTATCATTACGGGTGTTTTCAAAAATGCAAGCTTGCGGCAAGCTTGCGTCTGCATAGTGTTCATTTAAATCAACTTGCAAACGTCAAGTGTTCATTTATTTAAGTTTATTGTCAACTTAAGTCAAGATTTACAAGGTTCTTGATCGTCTTGATTATTTTGAGTTCATTTATTTAAATTCAAGTGTTACCATTTTCATTTAAAATTTGATGACTTTTAAAAGTTTTATTTATAATTATTGCTATTTATTTAAGTGAAATTATAAAACAAATGTGATTATCAATAACAAACAAAAATTAATAAATCTTAAAATAATGGAAAAATATCAGTAAGTATTTTGAAGTAAAATAAAAATGCAATACCTACACTCTACTTCAAATGATTTTTTTAAAAACTGGCAAAATGGTAACACGAAAATTTACGTTACAACTGATTTATGTTCAAAAATGCAAGCATGCATTTTTGAAAAAAGCCTACATCTTCATTCTAACTTTATTTAAGAAGTTATTTTTAATAAAATTCTAATGAAGTTTAGGTACTACGTACTACGTTCAGCGACGAATGAAGATTACATTGGACATTTCCAGTGGTGAGAAAAAAAAATGACAGCAAATAAAAATTAAAAATTTATGACAGTCAGAAATGATAATTGAAATAGTTTCGTGTGTAACGGGGTTTTTGAAAATGAATGAAAACTGAAAGATTAACCATTGATTTTTTTCCGTTTATAATTTAGATTTTTAAGTATTTCATGAAATATTTAAGCATTTAACTACAAAATTTTAAAGGTAGACGATAGTTAGTCGGTCGATAGAATACAAGTTGTATTAGTAGGGATCCACTGTATTTGCATTGCAACTTTTATAATAGGTCCATTACTGACAGTTAGAACTAATATAACAATTGGTCAATGTTTTGTTAGAGTAACCAAAAATCTGATAATTCCATGATGAAAACAATAAACTCGATTATTTTATTTTACACATCATAAGTTCACATCAAGATCTTTTCAATTCTTAAAAGTTTTTCCGATTCGAATTTATTAAAACATCAACTGTCTCTTACAGACACATTTACACAACTGTCTATAATACACCACAGACTCAGTGATTGCAGTGCAATAAACTAAAATTAAACAATTTAAATTGTACCAATAATAATTATAATTATTACACAGTACAGTATATATAATATTTTTACTTCTTACGTACATATTTTATAATGAGGGTATTTATTTCAAATCGTAAACATACACAATGCGTAATCTTGTCAAAACATAACCACAAACCCACTTTTCAAATTTCAACTGGTAAAAATAAGTAAGAAGCTTTCAAATTTTGATTTGCACAAACATTATTTTTGAGGTTTATTTATGCGCCTAAAATTCTAATTTACTATTTACGCAGAGCTCGTAAATCCTCAACATCAACACAAAGAAACAAGTTCCGAATTCCGATGTCTCGTAAAAATACGACACTATACTTACGCGAATAACGAAACTTAGGAGATTTGAAATGAATACCCTTAATATTCACATATTGCCATAAAACGTATTTAACTTTACATTATAGTGGGTAAGTAAAGTGATAAATTATTTCATTTGATGATTGTATGATCCATAAATAAGAAAATATAAATTGAAATTTGTATAATAAATATAAATTTGAAAATAAAATATGAAAAAGGGAGAATCATTTATTCGTATTCGTAATGAAAATATAACATCATAACATCATTATCACCAATAATAATGATAATAATCACAATTACAATAGTAACGATAATAATAGTATGTAATAATCTCAATGGTCATTATTGTTGTTTAAAAACATTCTTAAAGTGCATATGAATGCCATACCACGATAAAATTAATAAATAAAAAATAAAATTGTCATAGATTGCATTTTATTATTCGATGAGTAGTGTCATTAGCCACATAATGTACACAAGTCGACATAAATGCATGTTATATAGTAAACCATTTACACATTTTGATATTTCTGTAATGATATATCATTCAATTCAACTATAAAACTGAACTAAACTATTAAAATGAATTTAGTAATCTTTCCTTTGTTATTATTGTATTACATTTTACAAACGAGTACATATATCTTTAAATGGGTAATATTCGTGTATCAAGTGGGATGTTATTATATAGTTACTTGTGACAGCTCGAAATTGAATGAATGACATGTTAACTACGAGAGTATATGAATCTTTTTCATGTCTGTTTTGCTTTTTTTTTTTAAATTTTCATTTTTCCTGCTTGTTTTATTACAGAAACAAAAAGAATTATTTTTTTTTTCTATCAAAATGGTGGCTATAAAACATATGATCCTACAATCGGATTATTAATCACAATGACCAATTCTATTTATTACGTGAATGCTATCTAAAATTGCTATAAACACAAATTAGATGCATTTAAAATATGATGCATATACGAAGATGGATTAATAAGTCTTTACAATGAAACACCTAACATAATTTTCTTTACAAAAATTCCACTTTACTTGAGTATGTATATAGTTTCCTTTCAGCCCAGATACACATTATTCTAACATTTTTCCAATTTCATTAAACCTTCTCTAGTTTTTAAACCTAGAATTTGTTTCACTTACTACTTCAACATTTGGTCAAAATCTCTTTCCAACTATATCCATCCATTCATCCTAAGTCGCTACAGTCCAATTTGGACTCGGGTCTCCTCAAGATCATTTCCCCACTCGAATCTGTCCGTCTTCTAGCTTCTTGTCGATAGCATTTTCAAGCTGTCAGCATCTATGGAATCCACCCAACGCTTATTCCATAATTTCCTGCCACGCTTAACCCCAACCTGGAGGCCCAGCCATCATCCATTTTGTTCTCTTAGTTTCCACAGTGGTTGATTTATCTTGTCTCTACTAAGAGTTAACAGCACCACCGCGAGAAGGTAGGATGAGGGAGGAGTAGGAGAGGTAAGAGACTTCATTTCTATAGATCAGTCATTAAATTCCACTTTACTACTCCTTGGACGGTGGTCTGACCTGATGCCTTTCCACCTTTCCACTTATTTTTACTTTAAATTAACACTTTTCTTATCTCATCGATATTTTCTTTTGGAATTTAGCCTTTAAAATGAAAATTTTTAATCACCGCACGATGTTTAATTTTTCCCATATTTAAAAAAAAAAATGAAAGTGGCTTTACAAAAATGGCACTTTCTAAGAAACTATTCAATCAATAATGTCATAAATATTTGAGAGCTTTCATTTGAAAGAACACTTTTCATAACAAACAAGAAAAGTTTATTAGTTTATTAGCCGTTTTTCTAAAGACTTATCATATGAAACATACTTTTTATCAATAAATTGTATGGCTTTTCTGTAATGTCTACTTAGTAATGTTTCAATTAAAGGATAACTTGTAAACTAATTCATGAATTCAATTTTGTATCTCGATCAAATCTAAACGAAACTATATTCAATATTTTGAGAAATCATTGTGTTTTATGGCATTTTATTCAGATTCATTTACCCATTTGGCTTTCATAAATCGTGAAAAATAGTAAAATAAAATCCTAAAATCGTAAGGATATTCATTATTATTATCATTTTCGTAATTTCCTTGATAAAAGTGTACATATACCACATGCGGTGATGAAGACTATACTGATAAACTTTGCTCTATTACTTCTATGCTTCTATTATATATAAATACATACAAACACAAACAAATCATAAACAAGTAAAATTGTAGTAAATAAGATGAAGTAGAATTATTATTTCCGTATATATACACAGGTCAGGTAGCAAATATTGCTTACTCCTATACACATGGGCACATTATACCTAGATAGAACAGAAAACAGAATTTTTTTAATTGAAACTAACAATTTTTGTTCATGACATATTGATAATTCACAAATAAGAATATTATTTATCAAAATATTGACCATATTGATTACATATATGGATATATGGCATAAGAAACAGATTGATACGAATTTTGTGCAATCGTTTTCGTTTAACATTTCGTTTTGTGATCCCTGCTTACCATACACACATGTGAATTTAATGGCAAACAATAAAATTTTATAGTAGTAAATCAGAATTTATGTTCTAATATAATTATAGACAACTATAAAAGTCAATTCGTATTATTTAATTTCTATGCAATTATTATCCTTTAACATGTTATTATTATTTCCAATCATTTATGTCCTCATCACTTTGTATAGAAGCCTTCTTAAATCATATGTGTATAATAAGAAGTCATAATTAAAACGTCATTATTAGTACATTAAAGCTTACAATAACAATAGATCAATTATTGCACACAAAATATGATTAGATGTACCGATGTACGATGTTCGACAAATAAATTCATAAAATATTCTTATAACGTACTCGAAAATAAGAGTAATAAATATACCTAATTTATCCGGATATGTTTACCGTAGTGCCTACAACAATCTTTAAAGAACCTAAACTTAAAAAATAACAATAGTATTTTTCAAGACTAGTGAAGAAGAATTTTCAAGAATTGTGAACTAACAAAATACTTTATTGGTATTGAACAATATTTATTGGTATAGAACAACAAATTCAATTACATGATACACAACACATACGGCTTACATTAATTTATTTTTAGAATGATTTGCGATAAAATTTGCAATACTTGCGATACTTGTTATTGGCAAGTTGATTTGGAATAACATTTCTAATCACGATCATTTTTCTCAGAAAGCTTGTTCGTTTCAAAGCTGAATGAACTTTGGAAGTAACCACTAACCACTCAGTTGCTGCACAGCTATATGCAGGGTGTGCCGACTCGGGTGGTCAACCGGCACACAACAGATAGGTCTCGCCGAGACAAACAAAAAATCGTTCTACAGCAGGGGGGAGTAATCTCAACCGCTTAGCCGCTAGAGGGCGATGAAGATTTTTCGCCCTTTCTTTACGAAACACCTATAACAACTACGGTGTACTAGCTAGAAGAAAGTAGTCTAAGAGAAATTAGTCAGAATGTATAGTAGATTTTTGCCATTTTTTTTTTCATAGAAAATACAGGCTGTGGAAGTACCTCACCCTCTATATTAATTTTTACTTAAATATTACTTTTTTACTTTTTACATATGTACATACAAATACATTACAAATACATACATTTCTAATTACAATAATCAAAAACAAAACAACAAAATGAAAAACAAAGTCCGATATTGAAGAAAATTTTTTAAAACTTCAACCATCGCCTTCACACCTACCTAATACCCTAATATGTGCCACTAATACATTAATCTGAACTTGCCTAAAGTAGTCGAGTAATCGTAGCATCATGTAGCATAGAATCTATCCAGTTAAAAAATATTAGAGTATTTTAATTTATAGAAGGTCGCATTTTCACTTCACACACAAACACACATACGTATTAATATAAAAATTGCATTTTATCTGATATCTATAAATGATGAATGAATCAAATAATAAATGAATGATTGAACTTAACGTGTTTTACATGTGTGTATATATACTAATACCGCTACCGCATTATTATTATATGTATAAAAATGAAAATACTCTTTCGTTACACATTTTTCTTTCTATCTAAACGCAAAAGCAATTATCGATCATTAATATTAACTGTCGTTATTGTTTTTGTAATGAGTATTAGCAACAAAAACAACAGCAACAGCAATAAAAATACATAGATGATTACATTAAAGAATTTTTTTTTTTTTAAAAAAAAAAGGTTTTCTCATTTCTTTAAAATTGTAATTGTAATATAAAAAATAGAAGAGAACACAAAAAATATTCTCCGATATTATGTACGGTACGATGCACATTATGTATTTTTATGTGTATGTAATTATGTACTTAAACTCAAAATTTAGAATCAATGTATACATATGTACATATATGTACATAATACTCTCACATATAGTACTAATTATCTCAGTTTTTTGTTACTTTTTTTGTTCATTTGTTTTTATTTTTGATACAAAAAGGATAATGACCATTATGGTAGAAACTCTTCTATTAGATCGTTCAGTGATTTGATTGATTTTTTTATTACTCCATTTATGTAAGTATGTATGTATGTATAGTTGAAGTAAAGTTACATTGAAATATCATTATCACAAAATTATATTATATACGTTAGCACTTAGCAGTTAAACTACATTTTTTTTTAAACTTAAATATGAAAGTTTTTGCAACATTTTTTTTTTGTTTTGCTATGACATCCGGTATTTTATTATCTTTAAAATAATTTTAACAAATAACACACATCAATCTTAGTTCTTCTTTTAAAGTGAAATTCAGGATACACAATCAAAAAGAAGTAAAAAAAAAGATAGATACTATCAGAATCATGAGCATGAAGAAAAATATTAAATTAAATGTGACATCAATCAACATACAAAATAAATTATGATTAAAAGTTAATTAGCTTCAATTAAAAATTAAAAATTTTGAATATATTTTTCTACAAATTGAATTTTTTTTTTTAAATAAAAAGAAAATAAAAGAAACTACAATAAAATGTTCACAATAAGATTTGAAAAAATAAAACTTAAAAAGACTTAAATTCAGTTTGGTTCATAACTATATAAGCACACATTTTTTAATTAAAATCAAAAATAAAAAAATATTAAATAAAAACATTAAAAATGCAAACTGAAAATTTATGCAAATAAAATATGCTTCAAAGTAATAATTTGCTAGAATAAGAATTTAAGCACATTGACTTGTGTTTTAATGATCTCTGTGTGATCTAGATATAACTAAGTGTACAACCACAAATACACAATATTATAAAAGCGAATAAAAGAAAAATTGAGAAAAAAAGTTATAATTTTCGTATTTTATTCGTTTTTATTAATGATCATGATCAATTTTTTCTTGTGTCTTTAATTGGTTTTATGATCATTTCTGTTTAAAAGACTAATAACAAAAAAAAAGAAAAAAAAAATTAGAATATATTTTTTTTTTAATTTGAAAACTTACTACATATTGGATTTTCGATTATTCGGGTACAGCTATTATACACTTTCATAAGTATTTTATTTACTGTAAAATTTAATATAGTTTTTTTACAATTTGGCAACATTATGAAATAAAAAGAAAATTTAAAATCGAAAGAAACTGAGCGAAATACTCGTATAAGCAAAGCTTTTTTTTTTTTATCAAAAGAAAGGAAATGTAGATTAACCTAAATGAAAATATATATAGATGTATATGTATCCGTCATCATGTATTATACATACATATGTATGTACTTATGTACACATATAAAGCTGGGAAGCAGGTATACACAAATAATTCATATGAATAATATATAATATGCAATTCATATTCATATTAATTTTTTTTTTGTGCAGGTGTTCATTAAAAAAATATTTCGAATTTTACATTTTAATTCATTTCAAAAGTAAACGCGAATAAAGAAAACAACAATACAAGGGGAGCAAGAAAACTGGCGAGGCGTTAAAAACTGAAATTAAATTGATTTGCATTTTAAATGTATTGAGTGTGCTTTCACTATAATACGTAAAATGTGTGTTGTGTTGGTTATTTGATTTTTGTTGCTATATTAATCAACTACCAACTACTCTACAAAACAACGACAACTGAAAAAATTGACTTTATTTTCGTATTTTCACAGTACTCGTATACACAGTCAATGCACACGTCCTCCTCCTCATTCATATAGCTTCGTACCATCTACATATACGAGTATACTCGTAAATGTTCAGAGTTTTCTTCATCGTCATCGACTTCTTTCTGTCATTGTTTTTAAAAATTTTTCAAAAAATGAATTCATAAAAAAGATGAAAAATTAAAAATTTTTTATTAAAATAAAAAATAATAACACACACATAGGTTGCGTTCCTTTTGACCAAATAAAGTACTCCCAAGTACTTGTAGTCGTGATCACCTACAACACCTCTCTAATTCGAGTAATTTACTTGACAGTTGCATGGTTAGTTACGTCAAAATTCGCCGTCAGAGGTTTTAAGACTGGTACTCAGTTTGCTGTGAAATTTTTCGCTTGCAATTGCATATATATTTCTACAAGCTAAAAATTGTGGAAGGAAACGTGTGTAGAGTACGTAGAGTTTAGACATTTTTTGAAAAAAAATCGAGGAGGCTATGAAATTAAATAAATTAAAAATAAATAAATAAATATTTAGTTGTCAAAATATTCGAGTTATCAATATTTCGCTTGCCTTTTATATGCTCGACTATATAAAATGTTTGTGAAAAATGAGTTCCACAACTCTCCACTATTAAGTTCCACCGAAATAATTTAGTTCGGAAGTGAGTACCAGTAAGCGAAATTAGAAAATAAAAATTTAGCTAACAATTTAGCGACATTTTTTTTACATAGGTTTTATATGGAGAAAAATTTAGCTTTCGATGTGAGTACCAGCCATTAGAGATTAAAGAAATAGGTTCAAGTCTATAATATTTTTATTATACTTGTTATTCAATATAGGTGACTTTTTATTGTTTAAGGTTATAGAGAATCTAAAATCAACAACAAAACAAATTTGAAATACATGACAGCTTTAAATTTGAGCACGGCCAACTGTCACTCCAATATTTACATTGCCTTAGAAATGTGTATGCCTTGAAATTTGAGATTATTTTTTACTTCCAAGTAAAAAAAATTGCGTTCCATTTACAATCTACTCCCGAGTACTTGGGAGTACTTTAATTGGTCAAAAGGAACGCAGCTATATTCACTTCACTCATTACAAGAAAATGCATACATAACATATACGATTACGTACATACGTATTTATAAAAACGAAAAAAAAAAATCTAAAATTAAAAGTATTATGAGATATTTATCTTAATGACTTTTACTTATGATTTTAAATTAAATAAAATATGGATATGAGTTTGTTATTACGGGCTCTTATTTCATTATATTGTTGTTGTTATTATTATATTATTGGGATTTTTTTTTTTGCTTTATTTTTGAAATTTAATTTCGTATTAATTTTCTTTTACTACTCTTGTTCTTCGTTGTTGTTTTTTTATCTGATTATGATATTATTTTGTACGTTCATGCACACATACATACATACTCTTATATCGAAGCATTATTCCTGTATTACATTTTTGCAAATTTATTTAAAAAGAAAAACAATAACGATCAATTATTGTTTTTATATGTGTACGAGTGTATGTAAATATGTATGATAATTATTTCAATGAAAATATTAACTGCGGAGAATGCACAACAACGATATACGCTACTTATTTACATATAAATAAATTAAAAAAAAAAACATGAAATAAAGAAATTATACATCAATGTACACTCATACATATTATACGTAGTTGTGCATAATTATTATACAGAATTGCATAAATGTTATTGGTTGGCAGTGAACTTTCAATTTGACATCCGAGGCATCTCATGCGAAAATGTTCAAAATAATTATTTTGAAAATATCTAAAAGACAAAAGCAAAAGGAAAGTGTCTTTTATAATAATTAAAAAAATCTTTTGACTATGTTGTCACATTATGTGAAAAAAAATCAGTACTTTCATGCTCTTCTCTCACGTACTACTCATATTTAAGAAAAACTGAAATGAAAATGAAATGAATGATAAAAAGGAGTGTTACATTTTCAATTGGAGGCGAGTAGACAAACGATAAAAAATCAATAATCATCATTCCAGTGTGAATGGTCATTAAAAAAAACCACCTGACAAACGACACTGTTTCAATTTTTATTTTTTATTGTCAATTTTAGTTTTGACTGTCAATTTTAAATTGTTATAATGTGGATACCGTGATTTTCATCGTCAAATTTTTTCACTGCTGGAAATTTCCTAGTCCCATCCTCTTTATTCATCGGTGAATGAAGTTTCTGAAATTTCATTCGAACTGCTTTCAAACTTACTTTGATGAAGTTAGAATGAAGATGCAGTGATAATTTTAATAATTTAGTTTGAAGTGACAAATGCCAAATGAATGATCATTCGCAACAAATCATCATTCATTTTGTACCATCTGTCTATACCATATAATATAAATTTTAAGTCCAAGAATTAATTTAGAATTTTGGAACTGTGAAATTTTTAATAGTCTAGAGCTAGACAGACCAAAAATTAATCTAGATTACTCTGAATCTTGATTAGCGATAAATAATGTGACAGATTGTAAATTTAGATTTCTTTTTTCTAAAGTTCTTATCTTAATATAAATTCTATTTAATTAATATTCACTGTTTAATTTAACTGTCAAATTATATTTTCTTCTTTGTTAATCGAGTTAGCAAAGTAAATCCAGTTTACACAACTAGATTAATATAATCGAGTTGTACAAATAGATCATTCAGAACTGAATTTTACAGACTGGAAAATTAATCTAGATTATCGATTTAATCTAGATTAAACTAATGGTCTGTCTTCAGTATAACTAATCATGTGTGCGTAAAAAAGATTCAGTCAATTCCACTTAATTGCATTTCTCTATTTATAAAAAATAAAATATAAAACGTTTTCGGAATCTACTAATTTCACCAAAATACCGAGAAATAGCAATGACACTGTCAATAATTACTTAGAAATTTATTCTGATTCTGAACTAGTTAAATCCGAAAAGAAAACAAAGTCTAGTAGAAAATAAAAGTTTTCTGACTGCGAATTTTAACTTAAAATTTCAATTAACTGAACTCTTGTCTTATGCACTAGAAACAACAGCAACGAAATTAAGTAATTTTACGGAATTGACTTTAATAAAATCATACAGTGACACACTGCAGATTCTTGATTTACAAAAGTCAAACTGAGTTTTGTGTTTAGTAACCGAATATACAATTCAAATGAAATTAAATTGTACATGAAATGAAATTCGATACTTCACACTTTTAAAAATACAATTTTCGAAATATCTAGCAATGCAATTTTAAGTTAAAAACTAAATTCTAAATCCAGTTGTTTTTTTTAATAGATTTGAGGTATTAAAATTGTCGTCAAATCATTATACCGAGCTACGAGAGCTTACGCATCTTTTTGTTGTATTGTCCAAATTGATTTCATTCTTGATTCCGAACGCTGGAATCGGGAGAAAAATATTCGGTTTCAATCTTGAAATCATGAAAAATTTGATTTCAATTTTGGTGTGTCTAAATACCTTGCAGTTTTTTAGCTCAATATTTATTTTCAATTTTTTTCTACATTTCTTTTCTTGTTGCTATTCAATAATCGTCATTATATTTTTGTAATCGCTGCGTCGCTACTGTCCACTAGATAATCATGAGTTTTATAGTAATAATTGTAAATCACCTGAATCGAATTCTCTTAAGAATAAGTGCAAAAAGTGAAAAATACAATCTTTATTGTCATTACAAATTTTAAGCAACAAAAATTGATACAATATAATTTTACTTTTATTTATCGAGCGTACATAATACTTTACTAAGAAACTATAAGATGCGCCATGCATTAATTATCATATATTACGACAGATTATAATGACTGCCGGTACTATAGTAATAGTTAGGTTCTGTACTATATTAAATATTGTAATGTAATGTAATACTTTTGTCTGTCCCGTATCGGTACCGTCGTGTCTGACAGTTGTACAACACTGTACTACCACCTAACCTACCACTATTACCTATACATCTTCTTCTTCTTCTCCAATATGTTCTACTACCACTATATACTATACTACACGCACTTATACATATGTATGTTATATACCACTCAAATGTACTTGAATGATGATAGCATGCATTGAAAGTTTGCTTTTAATTTAAGACTTTTTCCTTCCAAAATTAAGATTCAATTGGCTGTGTATAAATGATGCATATGTTCAAAAAAATCTTAAATGACATGATTTTTAAAAAGGAGAAGGAGGTCAACGAAAATACAAAAACAAAATTGATAAATAGCAACAAGAAAAAGTCAAAATATATATTTTCGGACTTGGCTCATTTTTAATTCTTTTGTGTGCGACTCTTTACATGCAAACACATACATTCTGTATTGTATTTTACCTGAAATTAAATTCATCGAAATTCTTTTCTTTTTTTTTTTACTATCCTCCTTAGGCATTTTAGTAAACAAAACATACACATACATAGTAGGGTGATTTAAAAATTCTCATTTTACTTTTTAAACTCCGTGACTTGAAATTTTAATCGGATTTGTCTCTTAAATGAAGCGTACGCTGTAAGAAGGAGATCATCAGATCAGCCGTAAATTGTATGTGTGCCGATATCAAATCGAATATAAAAATGCATGTACATTTACATATATAAAAACATGTAATGATGTAGAATCGAATGTATATATTTACCTCTATACAAAGTGATTTGTTTGTTCAACGACTTTGAGATTTTGTGACAATTTTTCAATTTCAATAAAATTGTCTGTCTTTTCGATTTTATTTTGAAGCAATTTTTTTTTTGTTTGTTTTTGGATTTCCTTCTTTAAAAAGATTACAACTGAAGGGTAAACAGATTCATTAACGCGAAATGTTTTGGAATTTTTCCTTTTTTTTTTTTTTTTTTAAATACAAATAACCTAATAAAAGCAGCAAGAATATACAGTGAATATAGTGAATACGAAAAATTTTAAGAAAAAAAAAAAAATTTAAAAAAATTAAAATAAGAAAAATAAATTTATTTCAAATTGCATGAATAATGATGAATTAAAGGGATTTTTTTAAAACAAAAATCTTAAATTAATTTTTATTGAAATAATTTCCGGCACTTATTGAGCTAAGTACTTACTTATACATATACATAATATGTAGATGTCTAATAGCTTACGTACGCTATCCACTTACATTATTTATAATCTAGTCTCAATGTAATGGATAAAATATGAATCATGTTTATGACTTACAAAGTTCGAAAAGTTAGAGAATGTAGGTAGAGATATATGTCGAGTATGTAAGTATTTGTTAGTACGAACATATCCAGAATGTATCTAGTACTTGTTTTTTTTTTGGATTTTGTAAGGAAATCAATCGGATTGGTTATTATTTCATACATCGAATCTAGTTTATAGCTGTCAGTTTAAATAATTTTTGTACCATGCAGTGACCAAACCAAACAATGTAATGTATATTTACATACCGAACAGCATTAAAAATTGTCTGCAGAAAAAACATTAGAAAAAACTGAAAAATGAATCTAAAACAGACATGTATACATAATAATGTACCTTCGTTTGTATATTCGCGATGGATATAATTTAAATATCTCTAGTATTTTATCATTACGCAAACTATTATATCCATGAGTACATATAAATATGTACATAGTTTTCCAACAAACTATAACACACTCTGTATGTGTGTGTGTATTTATTTAAAATGTAGAAAAAAAAATTTTTTTTTAAAAGCAATAGACCGAGTATATATTAGGAAAGCATTAATCATAATAAAAGGTGACAGCAAAAACTCCATAAACTGAAATTGGATTATGAAATCCACTACACATATATGTATGCATGCACATACCACACATCTAAATACAAATATATGTATCTACTTATAGAGATATCGATGCAAATAAGTATAAATGTACATATAAAATATAGACCAATATATACTAAAGAGGTTGTAAACACGCGAATTAAAAAACAAAAACAATTACCGACTCTAATGGTATACTTTAGTACTCAACAGGGGACCATTACCTATTACCGACATCCATTATTATTATCCGTTTATTTTAGACTTTAGAGGAATGGAATGGTCAAATCGAACGTTTGAGTTTTATATGACTTTCTAATATGTGTGTGTACATGTAACGTATATTTACGAGCGCATAAGACTATTCATGCATGTACCTATATATGTACGTAGGTTTCGTAATAATACACATACATAAATGTATATTTATATTTGTGTATATTAGCCGTCTGTTTGTGTGTATGTAAAAAGTCGATTAGTTTCAAATAATTTCCTGGTGTCCAATTTGTCACAGTGCCAAAGCACCCTATTCTTGTGTTTTTTAAACATACCTAACATCAACTCAAATAAAGCATGATCGTAATATTTTTGACATATTCAACTCGTTCTCCACATACATTTATATACGATTATACATTCATTTCTATATTCCATTTTGCATCCAGCGAAGCCATCAGCATCAGTCAATATTATGTACAGTCAGTATACAATTGCAGTACATATCTAGAAAACATTTTGGTCCGTGCCCACATTTATTTTTCTCTTTAAAACATGCCGTTCACATTTTATTATTTTTATTTTCTAAATTTTAATGCCCACGAGTCACGCAATAGCTGCATTATAATATGCTTAGTATACGAATACATTACTAAGTGACTTGAACAATTGAATCATTGCAATAAAATCTATAAATTTCTAAACTTCATTTATAATACTTACATACGTACATTTTCATTTTATGTATATACAAGTAGTACATGTACATATTGTACATGTATCTGAATATTTATAAGGTCGTTGATTCAAGAATCAAGAATTTCAACAAGTATCATATGTTTTTACGTATACATTCACGTTTGTATATTTATATGGCACGTCAACCACACCCACCCACAACAATTACATATTTTTCTTAACAAACTTTAACTTCTTGGATTGTTTATTTGCTGTCGTTAAGCTACATATATACCATTCAAAAATAATTTTTTTTGTTTTCGTTTTTTGAAATGAATGCAACACTATCGGAGCTAAATCGCTACAATAATAATTCAATGACTATATAACTATACCATAAGAAAAACATGGTAATTTTCATATGCGATTTGGTACAGTAACGTATAATAGTCGTCATACCAACACATCGTACATTAAAACTGAACTGAATTTGTAATAGTTCCGGTTCAGTGTTCAGTCCAGTCCGATTGAGAAAATTAAAATGTTGATGATTTCTAGTGTTATATGTAAAAATAAAACAATTGTATTAATTAATGAAATAATGAATGGATAAAGACAATCGTATACTACTTACATCTAAACAATAGCCATGATATCACATACGGATCTAAAAATGTGACAAAATATTAAAACAAAATTAAATATATCTAAACCGGAGACAATAATTGAATTTCCTGGTTTTTGCAATAAAATCTCTACAAAAAAAAAAAAAAAATAAGTGATATTAAAATATCAAACTAACAGAAAAAATAAACAGAAGCAAATTGCTATAAATTTAAAAAGTTCTTTGTATAATTCAACGATTGAAAAGGTTAATGCACTCCAAAGAGACAAAATAACAAAAACAGGCAGCTAAATAACAGGCAATGCAATTTCTAAGTGCTCGTAGAAGGTTACAGCATCAGCATTACATGACATGGCACGTGAATATCATTAACAAAAAGATAATTCAGATCAAAAGTGGAATTTATCTTTAGTAGATCATCAAATGATTTACGAATATAATTCAGTATTTTATATTTAATAGATGAAAATTAAAAATGGGACCGATTTAAAAATTTAATCTTATAGCCTTATTTGATATTTTTCAATTGATAGAAGCAGATTATGTCAGTCAAATGTCGAATCACAACACCAAGAAAAATACAAGTGCATATAGATGTTAATAATTATATATGAATGGAATTTACAAGTAAATATTAAAGAAAAATATATGTATGGTATAGGTACTTGAAAATTGTTAGAAACTTTTTGCAATAAAATATACAGCAAAGATATAGAAAGAAGGAAATTGCACTTAAAAATATCCAAAAATTAATTTGACTTTTCAATTAGATAATCAACAAAATCGAGTATGTACATACATAAATATAGTCTGTCTGCACTATGCAAACCGAGGGACCGCGACCACCACTTACACAAATTAATGTTGAAGTAAACAATACCAGCAGCTCCATTCACAAACATTTTTGTTGTCGTCATTGTCGTTTTATAACAATAAAAAAATTTAAAAATATATATTTTTCGTTAATTAAAACATCCGGTCGGTTGGATGAATCTTTATATATATAGCTTATTTGATGAAGATATGTATGTATGTTTATATGTATGTATCAATGACTATATATGGTCGTGAGGCATCATGGATTTCGTATATACACGATACGAGCTGATACAAGTATGAATGCATAAATCCATAGAGTGGGTTATCAAATATAAGGCGCTTCACACAGTGATATTTTCAATCTAAGTAAATACAATTAGTCTACAGTATTTTGGTATGAAAAAGTTTATTTCCCTATACAGTTTTTATGCTCCAAATATTATCCAAAAACTGCATAAAAGAAGCTACAAGCGTTTCGCTCCTCCTGTACATATATTATAGGTGAATTTAATTCGAGAATTAAAAAATTCTTAGTTTTTAGGATATTTTTTATCGGATCTATACGATTGAAATCATCATCAACCAAACTAAGTATATCATCTGCATAACAAACTATTTAACTTCCTTTCAAATAAATTAAATAAAAATTTTTGTTGTCTTCGTATACATACGAGTATATCACAATATTTTTCTACTTGTAAAATATCTATATACATGTTTAGATCCAGATGCAGTCAACCCGTCACTTTCACATGTTTATATTCTCTCCACTGCTGTTATGCAGATTATTTTTTTTTTTTTTTTTTTTGTCAGATACATAGTACATATTTAAAAAAATTCCTAACTACTGAAAAAAAAAATGAAATTTATCTTTGTTTTTATTTAATCAGAGAGATTTTTTTTGTATGTTCGCGAATTTCTCATCCCCATGGAATTAAATTTTCGAAATCGCAAATACCATAAATAAAAAAAAAAAAACAATTATAATACTTGAACATATAGGATCTAGAAAAAAGGAATAACAGCAACAACAACAACAACAAAAAAACAACTGAAAAAAATAAAAAGAAAATTTGTCTGTGAAATGTTTCATATTTTTTCTATAGTGAATGTGAAATTTGTGAAAATTACATTATTGAACATACATATACATATGTACATACATACATACAAGTATATATATAGTTAATACTTTTGAATATAAATATCTTGAATTCTCGATTGTCGCCACCCTATATTATGCGAAAACATATACAAGTCGACATTGTACATATATAGTATATAAATTCAACATCTGGGAAAATTTTTCTGTGAACTTCATATACCATACATACATACTATACATACTATTCAAATGGCAGAAATTCAGTTTAAAATTGAAATTTTTCTAAAATTATTTTTTCCACATTTTATTTTTGCGTTTTTTTTTTTTTTGTTTTTAATTTCTTTTTTGTTCTCTTTTCAAAAACAATTCACAAAGACAAGGACTTTGACTTATTTAATTTAACAATATGGTAATTAATGAAGGAATTAAAAATATATATATTTTCATTCTAAATGTGTATGTAATTTACATTATAAATGTAAATAAATGTATACATATTGAAAAATATTATTAAATTTATTTCAAAAATCTTTATGATAAGAAAAGAAAAATAGCATAAAATCAAAGTTTGTCCAATAAAATATAAATTCTGTCTATACAATATGAGTATATATTTGATGATATTTTGTGTCATATTTTTATCGAGTTGTAATTTTTCGGAGTATCTTATGCAGTGCAGTAACGAAAAATAATTGAAATTCAATATACAAGAGACATGTGTGAGTATACTCATCATATAGTATATGTGCATACATATAATGTGTATAGTTAATACCCAACATACTAGCTATGTACATATTATACGGAAATTTTATATAAAATATTCAAAGTACATAATACTAGATACTACTAGTAATACACAAATATATATACATACATATCTCTAAAGATCTACATGCATACAGAATATACGAATATATGTAGATGTACCAATAATAATATAGTGGAGCACATATGTTCGAAATGAATCTGATTTTCAGGAAAGATATGCTAATAATTAATATAAAGGGACATAATTTTTGGTTGATTATTAAAACCCGTATTTAATTACAAAATTCAATAAATAGACTCTATATACAAGCGAGAGAATATATGTATGGCTGACTGAAGTATAATGTATAAGTGATATAAGTATATATACATGTATACATACAGATAGCGTATACATATTGTCATATTATGTACCTACATGCATATGACTAAAAATATAATACGTATGTACTATATTCGAAACATGCTTCATCATATATACAAAATATGTAGATTAGATATATCTTTTAGTTTATGTTGTGTTATAGCTTCAGTGGCATCTTAAGAGCCAGTAATAAAAAAAAAATGAAACAAGTGATTGTGGATTATGGTGCATGAATGGCATCATACTAGTATATATAGGAATTATGGTTTTATATTACACACATAACGTTTGAAATAATAATAATGACAATAAACAGATTGAATATATAGATATGGATGGAATATCACTTCAAACTACATACATATACATATATACTACTCTCATATATACTTTCAATGTTACATAAATATAGATATAAATATATAATGTTCAAAATGACATCTTATGTGTGGGCGATTTTTATTTATAAATTTTGTTTATATAAGTAGAAGGACCCGAGAGAATATCATATGAATTTATGAACATAATGTACTACTCTTATGTTTTCTACTTCTACGTACATACATATATGGATACGTAAACGTATATGTATGTACATACGTCATGTATACTTATTAAAGTCCATATAGTCTAGACTCAATTTACAAAATTTTCTGTTTATATTATTGTTGCATGTATCAATTTTTTTCTTCTTTCCTTTTTAATTTTCATTGGTGGTGTTATTTTGATTTTATTATACACTTGTATTCTTGGAAATTGACTATACACTTTATTTATAACACACGTACATAGTTATCTGAATGGATCATATTAAGTATATCTAAATAATTCGTTATAATTTTTGATAAATTTTTTTTTTTAAACAATTATTTTTATATGAATTTATTGTGTTTAAGAGTCATAATCTTTCCATTTATTCATTTTGTTATTGAATTTCACATTTAGATACATACATATACTCATACTCGTACTCGTACATAGATATGTGAAAAAGCCGATGAAGCAAAATTAAAAAATTATAAACAAAAATGAACATGAAATAAATAATTCAAATGAATAAGTTTTTTCTTAGTGATTAATCAAATAAATTAAACATTGAATCTAGATGAGTTTTGATCGAAGTTAAAAGAATTTTTCGACCAATACGAAACTACACCAATTAACCATAGTTTACCATTCAATGCCAAGTGTAGCGTCTCATATATTGAGATATCAAAATTGAAAATTTAACGATGACTCTCTAAAATTGCTGTATCTGCATTTCTAATTACATTTATTTCAGTTTTTTAATATGCACGAATATTTTATAATTATGTATTTAGGCAATACAAAAATCTATTCTATTACCCTGCATCGTATTACTGTACCGCAAACGGTTACAGCGTTTAGTCAGTTATAAGATACAAGACGCAAAATGAAATAAAGAAAATTATCAAGAAATTTGAAAAATACATCATTTTCGAAAATTCATATCTTCTCGCAATAACTTCAATTTAACTTTGTATATACAACCCGCGTATACGAGTTATAAATAATATGTGTTGATGCATGTGTACGTGTGTAAGCTGAGCTATATTGGACACGAAATTTTTTTTTAAAAAATTTTCGTCGTTAATTTTATCACGTATTTGATGAATTCCTAATGTATACACAATACAACATATAACCATATATTATATTAATGGATTTTTATAATCAGAATAAATAAATACCAACAAAAAGATGAACGAAATAAAGTATAAAAATGTAATAAAAAGATATATTCAATAAAATAAAATTCTTTGTAGAATGTATATATGTACATATATAGAAATGCATTACATGAAATACCGATTAAAAATTTTCTTCTTTTCTTTTTTTAATTTGAAAAATGAGTTAATGGTGTCACGTATCACAAAAAAAAAAAAAATTGAATAAAAATTATTTTCAGTAGGTAATTAAAACAACTGATATCTTTTATTTTAATTTTGAATTCGAATCCACGCACAAGATCATTTTTGAAATGTAAAATGAATTATTAAGACTCTGTATGTATGTAGGTTTTGTAAGTAGAAAATCTTTGAACGAAAATATTTTCTTACTCCAAATCTATAAATTAAAAAAAATTAATAAATAAATCTTAAGATTATAGAATTCGAGATATCTGCTATATTGTGTACCAATTATCTCCGAAGTTACTTAAATGATTTCAATGAAATTTGAAACATAGATACTTTGATAGGAATTGTGGTGCTTAACGGAGCGTTTTTTTTTTTTTTAAAATGTCCTTGTTTCCTTTTTACAGGGTGTCAAAGTTGTCAAAATTGTGATTTTTCGGCTTTCAAATGCACCTCGTACAGCAAATACTGATTGACCAACTTCTTTGAAATTTTGAATATAGGTAGCCTGAAGGATATTGTAGTGCTTGAATATAGCACATTTTTGATTTTAGGTCGCTTGAAATTTAGTTATAGTTCTTCAAAAAGAAGAGGGTTTTTTTTTTTGAAAATTCCTTCAACTTTGACTTCTATTTTCATACTTTAAATCTTAATATATCTATATGATTTTGGCATCAAAAGAAAATTTGGACTTTTCTGATGTTTTTACAAAAAAAAAGTATAAAATTCTTTGTTATATTTCCATTTTTATTAACAAAAGAAAATTATGTTCTTTTTCATCAAAATATTCAAAAATCCATTTTTATAGCACCTAAAAGGTATGCAAAGACATTTTTTAAAATTTTTGTGCTTAAAATCGTTGTTGTTGTTTTCGAAATTTTTCAAAGTTGAAACCTACTCTTAAGTTTAGTTACACAAAAAGCTCATAATAGTGAATTTAAATCGAAATAATGCCATGTACAAACACTCCATTGAACTTTCAATTTCAATTATGCACTCTAATAAAAATTAGCATCAAAAGCTGTTTATAGAAAAATTGTTTTTTTTTTTTTTGTAATAATTTATTATTGACTCCAATCTATCTAATCTACCTCGTATTCTCGTTCTATTATTGTTCAATTTATAAAATTATTTTCCAATCAGAATCGAATGTAAATGTTGATAGAATTTTTCAATTTAATTAAATTGATATCAATCGAAATAGTATTTCAATTGATTTTGATTAAAACAACAATATTCTCTTAACTACAAAGTTTCCTCTTAATTTAAATAAACAAACTGAATGACTGATTAAAAAAAAACACATTGCCATATGCCAGTATATAGCTTTGAACTGATGATGAGTAAATTAATACATTATAAAGTACATATAAAAATGTATATTGAATTGGGGGTACTCAACCATGTTTATGATGATGGTCTTCGATTGCCTTGATATAATTTAGCATTCAATTTTTAATAATAAAAATCTTAATTGGTTGATAGTTTGATATTCTCCAGTTTTAAGCTGTGGTTTTATTTATTTGAAGAGAATATTTTTTGTTCCAATTAGGTATAGAAAACGATTACGTAAATTCATTACATCATACTCGTACTCATAGTATAATTTTTAAATTCTACATATGGGACTACTGTTTGGATAAATGATTCATCAATTTCATTTTACGTTCTTTTATTTTCATTTTCTTTATTTCGAAAAATTATAGACGTTAATTTCGAAAATTTTATTCATTTATCAACTCGAATAAGAAAAAATACACTCTTTGATATGACATATCACTTGTGTGCTGCGATAGAATGAAATCATTTCCCAAAATTAATAGAAAAAATTGAAGAAAGAAATGCTATTATGTATTCGTATTAATTATAGCGTTGAGAATATGGGTATACCCTCATTGCATTTTTGTGAAAATTATAAATTATTGTTTTTTAAATAACATAAAATAGCTTATATATAACTAAGATTTTGAATTCCCATAAAAAATATATGAACGAAAATCTTAATCATCATCATCACGGCACCACAGTCCTAAGAAGGACCTTCGCCTCCAAAAGAAGGGTTCTTCAAGCTTCTCTGTTCTTTGACTCGTTTTTCCAATTTCGTACTTTTAGTTTCTTCAGGTTCACCGCCACTGACTTCCTTCTATTCCTGGGTCTGCCTCTGGGTCTTGTGACATCAATATTTCCATGCAGAAGCTTTTTGCATGGGCTGTTGTCATCCATCCTGTTGACATGTCCAAGCCCACACAGTCTACTAATTCTTATGTGCGTCATAATGTCTGAATCTTTATAAATGTCATAAAAGTTCTTGATTTGTTTTTCTTCTACATTCTGTAGCGCTGACTCTGCTTGCTCCATACATTCGTCTCAATATTTTTCTCTCGAAGCGACCCATGGTGTTGGCATCAGATTCTTTTAGTACCAAGCATTCCGCTTCGTAGGTGAGTATTGGTCTTAGCAGCGTTTTATAGATTATATTTTTCGTCGACCTTGTAAGATTTCCACTTTTAATTATTGGCAGTAAACTAAAGTATGCCTTATTAGTTTTTATTATTATATTTTGGATTTCAGACGTCTCATCGTTATAGAAAGTTATGGTGGACCCAAGATATACAAATTCTTTAACAATCTCCAAACTGTATTTGAATAGCCGTACTAAAAAACAAGTTCTATTTTATGGTAAAGAAGTAAATTTAAATTTTTATAAATTTTAAAAGTTATCACGAACATTTTGTGCTCATTTCTTTATTTAAAATGATTTCGAAAATTCTACTAGTCATAGAAGCTATCAGGGTTCCGTGAAATTTCAAAGAGGATGTAATTCTTCGTTTGTTTTTCAATTCAAAAATGCTTTGAAACAGGTGTTAGTTTTCATAAACTTTAGTTGAGATTTGAGCTGAAAATCGGCCATTTCAAAAACAAATTGCTTCGTAATAAAAGTTAGCCAAAACATTGATTATTTGAAGCTCTTAATTTGAAAAGTAATGTGGTAATTTCATCTTTTACTGAGATCAACACAATTTATATAAAAATTTAATTAAATTGCACTGAATTAAAATATTTTAGATTTGCTACAAAATTCACTATACTTTTATTTAGAATAAAAATTTTTCATAAAAATAGTCGTTACACATTACAATTGTAGTGAGGCTGTTAATATTTCGATCAATTATACTACACATAGATAATGTGTGATAAATATTTATTTGAAAATTTTTTAAGAAACAAAAATATTTTCAAAACCATAAAATATCGTATGATACGTGAAAAATCAGCTATACATGTACTTAATAATATAAATACAGTGTAACCCGTATAATTCGAACCTCATTATAAGTCGAATTCCCTTTTAACTCGAAAAAAAATCCTCATTCTCTTCCATTCAAGTTCACAAACCACCATAACTCGAATTTTAAGACATCTTTTACTTAAAACCACCCATTGTTCCTTCAGCTTTAAGGAATTTATAGCTCGAAGAAAATTTATTTGACCTCTTTATCTCGAAGAAATCAATGTATTGTTTAATCATCTCTTCTTCTCGATGCTTGAAAATAACTAACTTCTGTAATTTGAGGAAAAGATAAAACCCGTCGATTTAACACGTCGTGTTCACCAGGTGTAGTTTAATTTTGTTGCGTATTTATTTGTAAAATTGTTTATTAAATTAAATTGTGGCATACAGAATTTAAAGCTCTGTAGTTCGAAAACTCTATAACTTGAATCTTTTGCACTCCCTTGAATATCAAATTACAGAAGATCCACTGCGTAAAACTTTCAAGTAACGTACATCCAAATTTCATGTACGAGTATAATATTAAAAAGTAAAAATTTTTGTTAAAATCAGTAGATATTTATTCCATTTTTCCATAATTATTTGTCCAAAATTAAATAGCCAAAATAAAACATAAACGTAAATAGTTTAAAAAATATATTATAAAATAGATAGCGACCAATAATTTCACAAATTATTATGTGTGGGACATATAGTTAATTCACTTAATAATCTGTTCATTACATTCTTCGTAATTTTCTGCTTTCATGTCAGCATACAACCGATTTGAATTTAAATGTCACGTAATTTACTTTCAACTTGATTTTCCATCTGATTGATTTCATTGTCACAATTACATTCTATGCAGCTTTCATTTCTCATATACATGCGTCCATCAGTACCATGTATAAAGTTTAAATCTCTCTTCATTATTTGACCATAAAATTGATCAACCAAGTTATATGGTCTAAAGATTTTTTCTGATGGTTTTATAATCGTATGCGATCCACCACAATATCTATTCTGTCTCTGATTCTGTTTCAATTCATTATCATAAATCTTATTTCTATGATTCATTGATTTTTGTTGACCTTTTACAGATTTCAAGACATTTGTATCATTTTTATTTGATAAATTCTTTAAGAAATTATGCATCTTCTCTGGCTGGTATTTCGGTAATGTCACTTTATCAATATTTCGTTTTTGACAAACCATCGTATCACATGATAAACATTTCAAATTGTCAATTATTTCTTTGGTTGTACCCAGGGCACAATTAATTTTTAAATTTGATTTGATCTCATCCAATTGAATTTGGAATTTATTCAAGGCAGACTTAATGTATATTTTAAAATCTGGTATAAATTCCTTATTCAATTTCGCATCCAACATATCTTGAATTTCTTCCATTGATACCATAAATGTAGACTTTAGTCGATTATGTCTTTCACGTAAATTTTCCAAATCCTTATGTAATTCGACTGTTGTTGGTTCATCCTGTATTCTGGCATTCTCTTGTAGGAACCTATCAAAACATTCATTCAGCTTTATCATTTTATCTTTCCACTTTTTAAAATTATTTACTAGGCACATTTCATGTTTTAGCACTCCTTCATTTAATTTCATTAAAAATTTAGTGTCCTTGAGCAGATAATCACAAATTACACTCAAAGGATAGATAACTTTCTCGTCTCGAACTGTTGCCTCATTTCCAGTCGAAAAACTTTTACTTGCTTTCGAACTTACTGGAAATTCAATCAGCACATGTGAAGATGCATAACTTTCTGTTTCAGATTTTGTTGCTTTTTCTTCTTCATCAGTGGCATGGGTATCATCATCGTCATTATCATGAATCTTGTGTTGTTCATCATTCACTAAACATTTTGCTTGTTTGAATTTATAATTATCTAAAATTTTTTGAAATCTTTTACTTGCCTCAGTGCTCAAGCAATCGTTCTTGTACGACTTAAAATAATCATCGATCTCCTTAATACTTTTTATCATTTCCAAATTGAATCCATTCCTTTGAAGTTCATCGAAAGTTTTGTCTAAAGTTTGTAAATCTAATTTAACGCTATTCATTTCGTCTTTTAATTTTTGAATTACTTCATTGACACTTGATGCTTTTGTCGTCTCCTTCTCAACAAATTCAGTACCTTGTTCAATTTCCTGATAGTTCACTGTAAATGGAGCACTCCTTTTTTCACTTCTAGTCGATTTTTGATCGCTATATGTAACTGTTTCTGGTCCAATTGATAGCCTTGAACTTTTGGTCCGGAATTTTTCAGTTTCTTTTATATTGGGAGGCATGCTTTCAGATTCACTCAATTTTTTTTTAGACTTCTGATGTTTTGAAATTTTGTGATTTGGAAGTTCATCAGTTTTTGCTGATGTCGTCATTGCTGATGGCGACATAAAACCACCACTACGCTCTATTTGGATTTCTTCTTCGTTTTCATTTTTGTCGTTTATGATCGAATTGGGAATATTTTGCGAGTTTTTATGCAAAACTGTTGATGGTGTTTCCTCATTTTGTTCCTCTGTTCTAATATTTTGGTCTGAAATGTCCTTATCTAAAACAATTTCGTCCTCTTCAGCTGGCAATATATTCTCATTATTTTCCATTAGCAAAATTTCTTCATGTTTCGGCGTTGTTTTATTATTCTTGATCTTCTTGTTTTTAAGGGAGGATGGACTAGATTTTATGCTCTTATTTGATGGTGTACGATTTCGAACAGAGTCATTATTTTTATCTAATAATTTTGGCTCCTTTGCAGTCGAGGTGGATGAAAGAATGTAGTTACTTCCTGGCCGTTCTTTTGCTGAAATTTTAAATTCAGATATTTTCTCTTCCAGAATCGAAGATTTGCCATCGTTAGCAGCAATCAAACCTAACTTAGCTTTAATTTCTGATGGTGCTTCTTCTGCGGGTATAATGGCCTCTGCCAATTCTCCACATTCTCCATCATTTTTGATCACCATATACAGGGTATTCGTCATTGATATCGATTTCGTTGGAACCATATAACGTTTTTCTACATCGTTTGGATCTTCATACACTTCTTTTACTTTCAGTGGAAATTTATTTGTCATCTCGGATATCAATTCTTCTAGCATACCGTTATCACTGCCACAAAATTCGACTCGTTTATTTGTTAAATTTATTTTATCGACAATTATATGCAGTAAACCGTGTAATATTGAAAAATTTATATTTCCTGGTTCTGGTGTACCTAGAGCAATGTCAATCATATGACTAACAGTGACAGGATTTTGATTCATTTTAGTTTCCTAATTTTCTTTCTTTTCTTACTGTAAATTATATCTCATACAAATATGGTTATCAATTTTTTTTAAAATGAAATTATTTAAGAATTTATGAATTCTTGTGTTGTATTTTCACAAATTATTTTTATTTTCTTGTCAAAAACTTGAACACAAAAAAATTTCCTTAGAAAAACTACGAAATAAATAAAATAAAAACAAACAAAAAATATTATCAACAAAAAAATAAGAAATTTAACTTATTTGTCAAAGGATATTTAAAAACAACCTTATTAACTATCAAACGTATTTGAATGAAAACAAAATGCCTACCATAAAATATTATCCATATCCATATAAGGATTAGTTTACTTTAAACAAATAGCACTAAATTCTAGGATTCAGTAATACTAGTGATACACGGCACTCCTTCAATGATCATTCTTCCAGTATTCATTCGTGTGGATGATCATTCTAAAAAGTTCCCGATACACGACACTATATGTTTCATTGATCATCGTGCCATTAACAGTTTTAATGTAGTTTTTGCTGTCAATTTAAAATTATTGTAATCTTTGAATCGTAGATTTTGGTGTTAGTTACCAGTATCATTTTTTTTTATCAGTGAAAATTTCCAATTCACCAACTTCCTTCATTCGTCGCTACATGAAGTTCCTGAAACTTCATTCCAACTACATTTTAACATCTCTATGAAGTTGGAATGAAAATGTAATGATTAGATTAACTTAATTTAGCTTGGTATAATAAGGTAAATGAATGATCATTCGCAACGAATAATCATTGATTAAATGCCGTCGTCTGTCTACTATATTACGATATTGTGTATAAAAAGTATAAAATTTATTTTTATTTTTTTTTTTTTTTTAATTTAATTATACACATAATTTAAATTTGGTGTTTTAATTTTTCTTGCAGATGGTTCTGTCATTTTGATGATGATAATTATGTGAATGTTCCTCAACTAGTTAAACTTCTTGACGGTTATAGTCCATCAACTGATTGGTATCTTGGAAAGCCGAGTATATCTTCACCATTGGAAATACATTTAGATAGTGTAAGTATTTATATGTACATATGTGTGTACATACATGAGTAATATAATAGCAACTTTCGATTTAACAATTTCAAGTATGTACTTGCCAGTAGATAAGGTAAATGTCTGTGCTAAACCATCTACTCGCAGCTACTCATGAAAAATTTTTTCAAGTCATTCAAGTACATAGATGCAAGTAGTTACGAATAATTTTTGTGTCGTTCGTTATAACAATTTATCCTAGACACATTTTAGTACTCGCTAGTACTTGAAATTGCTAAATCGAAAGCAGGTGATATATAGTATGTAGCCAAAATACGTATTTTTAATTGCTACCGTCCAAAAGTTACAATATTGATCTTTTCTTCTCAAACTTTAAAATTCTGTAACAGACAGTTTCAATGATTTTGTTGACAAATAATAATCAAATTATGTTTTTCTTTATATCAATATCAATGAATAATTCAATACTACAATCAAATATTTCAATTAAAATATAATATGAATCAAATAAGTAACCGCAGCAATAGTTAGTGACTTGTAATTGTCGCGTATTCTACTCATCATAATACAGTGATAATAATCATTTCCCATTCATTGATACGCAGGTAATAATGTAGTATTCAAGAGCTCATTGGACCTCTAAATATCATATAGTCAAATGAAATTCTAATTCAAATTTATGTATTTATAATTTAACGTACATATGCATGGACATACACAGATGACTTACTATGTATGTACATATGTAAAATAATGAATTACGCAATATGCATTTGTAGTGCACATTCACCTTTCATAAATTTTACATCTGAATAATAAAATTTCACTTCCGTTAAATCTTTTCATTGTGTAGCTTTGATATAATATAAATTTGTACAGTTTAATATAATATTTATATTCATGGGCACACACATAATATCTCGTATCGTCATCATCATTATCATCATCGTCAATCATAGTCATAATATCATATGATTAATAATTATCATTAAATTCATTTGATAGTCCGTATTGTTCAGATCATCGTATACGTACAGCAACCAAAAAAAATATAGAAATAAAATTTTGTTCATTTATGTATATGAATCTAACCAACACATAAGTATATTTACACATACATACATGTATAAAATTATATGATGTTTCCTATGCATTTCTTATTATATGTTTCTGTAAATCGGTATCTATTACAACAATAATTATTTACAACACTGATTTGTATGTATGTAAAATTGAATTTCTAGACGTTTTATTGTCATTTCATTAATCTGCATTGCCCGTCCCATAGTATTGAACGATCAGTATAGTATAGTATAGCCAATTAATATTATCTTTGTATTTATATGTTATATTCATCCGTTCATTTTATCTAATAGAAAAGAATCTTATATAAATGTAATATATTTTTACATTCCGTATTTATCAAAAAAAATTCCCTTAATATGCAAGAATACACATAATAGTAAGTATGTAACTAAATGTTCATAATCACAATATCACAATCAATTTTTATTTTTATAAATTATTATTTGTCTCTGTCCAATAATAATGATGCGATACAGTCATTGTCCGTCGTCCATAATGATCTCAAACATATAAAAATATAAATACGCGCTTACACTTACAGTCCACAGCTTATAGCAGCTTAGATATCATTACAAAAAAAAAAAATACGTTTCTCCTTTTTCTTTTTTTTTTAAAACTTATTGAAATAAATTTCATAAAAAATATAATCTGTCTTTTGTGATCAATGATAGTTCATTTATCAATTATGAAATTTTGTTATATGCATACACAAACAAAAAAAAAAAAAAAAAAAAAAAAAAACTTGAAAGATCTGTTCATATACCAGCAGAGGATATATGTACATATGTACAACATGTATACACACTATCTCATTTTTGATGCATTTAATTTGTAAGAAAAATGAATTTCCACGTGGTGGTAATATATGTTCACATATACGCACACATCCAGTACAGTACTTATCCATATTGATCATTAGTTTTATTTAGGGGAAACAAAACACAAATCAAGACAGAATAATAATAATCAAAAAAAAAAAAAAAAATCAGAAGCTCTCAAGGATATGCATCTATAAACACCATCATCATCATCTGCATCATAAACAGTGTTATCCCCCAATATCTATTTCTCTAGACGCGATCTTACCGTCTATATATTTTATTCATTTATTATGTAGCATAAAGTATTGGTGGAATAAATAACCTTTCATGTATCGTATGTATTATAATATTACGAAAATATTTTTCTTTAATCAGAATCTAATCTCTATGCCTAGTATAGATGTTAAAAGTCAAAAATCCTAATATATAAACAAAAAGAAGAAAATTATATGAAAGATTCATTCAGATGATTTCGAAAAATCTGAATGGATATGCATTATTACCACATTAGGATATCTTCACCATTACAAGCATCAGCATTATATTGACGTTTGGTTGTATCTTTTTGAGAGTATTTTTCAGTTTTCATTTATATATTTTAAAGGTTTTCATCATCATCATTTTCAGTAGTCTTTTCTTTTATCTTATTTTCAAAGTAAAAAACAAACAAAAGAAAAAACAAAAATCAAAAATTTAACGTAGTAGTAAATATGAAATACTTGACTACCAATTCATAATTAATGGATCGATAGATCACAATCTTTTAGCACAAATATACAACACAATACTATATATGTATACGAAATGGAAGAGGAGACCATTCTGATCTTAGATCTCGAATTGAATACATTACGTCTGTATTTTATGGGTATGTGGATCCATCTTAAGACTTTTTGATTTCATCTTTATGGTATTACGTATTGTATATATTTTTGTATATATGTAAGTGCTTGATTCGCATTTAAAAGTGAAAAAAAAAATTTTATCAAATTTCTGTCATTTCTTTTTTATCGTGTAATTACATACAAACATATTCTACTGACTGATGCATTCAGAATATAATTTTAAGTTGTCACTTTTTCATGACCATATATAGCCTATAGCACATATATCTACTTAGTCGTACATTTGTGTAAATGTATCCGTAGTATATATATAGTGAGAAGTCAAATTTATTGATTTCAAATATTCATCAGAAAAATGTATATTTCTTATAAAATAAATGATCTAAGCTTCATGAAATAATAAACGAAAAACAAGAGAAGAATAAAAAAAAATTGATCACCTGATCTGAATTGTATTTTATGCATTTACATTGAAAAAGTTAATTTAAAAATATTAATTAAAAAACAATACCCTCTTAGACATATTTTATAGTAGAATTTCCAATCAGCTTTCGGTCAAAAAGAAAAAAAAAATCCAAAAATTAATCTTCCAAGGTAGACATGTACATATGTGTAGAAGATTGTGTAGGTATTTGATGGATTTTGTCCAAAAACTAATTTCTGACCGAAATATTAAATGAACCCTTTCCGTTTTTTATTTCTTCATTTTTTATTTTTACCAAGAAAACCAATTTTAATTCTAATTGGAAATAAGCACCACTATTACTCCACACTGCACTGTAGAACCCAAAATTCATATCAGCTTACATTCATCATAATTTATATTCGTTTTGCATATAAGAATCCTACAACAAAAATTAATCGTTCTTTAAATTGTGAATACAACATTATGTATGTTCAATACTATACTAGCTACACTAGCACTACTACTTACTACCTAGGGCTATTGCAGGGTTTATCAATGTGAACGTCAAAACTCCCAACGGACTGATCTAAAAGTCAATCTCAAACTTTCGTTGCTGTGCTCATGTTCTCAGTATCGTGTGACAAGTTATCATGGAAAGGTACACAATTCAACAACACGTAGAAAGTATTCGACTCTATTATCAATGTGCATGTTCAGTTCGCCTTGCATTTCGTGCATTACATTTCGTGCAGTGGAGTCAACGAAGGTTTTTTCAGGAAGTCGTCAGAAACAGCTCTGATATTGATGATTTTTTTTTAAAATTTTTGTTTTTTTATATTATTCAAAATCAGAAAGCTTTCACAGGGGAGAAAAAAATATTTGCATTTTATGAAATATTTTTGCAACTTATACAGGGTGTCCCTCCTAGAATGGCCAGTCCACAAAAAAAAATAGATAGGTCTTATTGAGACAAACAAAAAATTGTACTACATACGAGGGCTAATCTCAACCGTTCAGCCGCTAGAGAGCGATAAATATTTTTCGCACTTATTCTACGAAACACCCTATAACAACTACGGTGTACTAGCTAGAAGAAAGTAGTCTAAGAGAAATCTATAGGAAACTACTCTCTCTCTCTCTAATGATACCTCACAACCTTTTCAACGTCTTTGCTTTCAATAGTTTTTGTGTTTTAAAATCGGAATTTAGTGATTTTTTATCACTTTTTTCAGAGAAGTACAGGCTGTAGAATCGCAACAATCGATCTGAATTGTAGTCACCAAATCGGAAAGCCCAAGAGCCCTGCTTTATTTTTGCCCAATTCAGTAAAGGTCTATCTCTTACAGGTTTTTCTTTATTTGATCTTTTTTAGTGTTTAAATTGTGCAAAATCACTATTTTACACGACTTTACACAATTCAAAAACTCAAAAAAATTAAATAAAGACAAAAGTCTGAGGACTTCCCAAAATTGCCCTTTTTTTGTCTTTATTGATTCCACTAGAAGAATTTATGGAAAATTTAAAGAATTGGGCATCGTAATCTTCATTTGATAGCTTATAAAGTTCAACTGACTCAAGAAATCAAACCAACTGATGATCAAACCAAAGAAATCAAACCAAATATATGGTTCGCTTCGAACTTTCACTAATTAGTCTTTGGAGCAGTTATAGGCCGATCCAAATTTTGAAAAAAAATCATTTTTTCGATATTTAAACGTTATTATTTTCAGAATGTAACGTAATCAATTTTTCTTCAGAATAATAAACAAATCATGTAAATATCATTTTTAGTTATTATTGTGTTTTATTTTGAAGTTCTGACGCGCTTATTGGTAAACCCTAATACTACTACTGGTTATGTAGTACTAAGACTCCTATACTATAACAACAACCTCTACCATATAATAATATAACTACCTATAAAGTCCACACTTTAGCTAACTCTATGTAAGTATATTTACTGACTTTAGATGTAATTCATTAATTTTCATCAATCACCTCCTTACCAAAAAAAAAAAAAAAAAACATTTCAGTCCGCGTTTATTCAAAAAACAAAAAAAAAATGTTTGTTGTTTTTTGAGTTCTTGCATACTCATTCCTCATACTGTATCTCGTTAATTATAATCTAAATATTTAAAATTCATCTTCACATTTCAATGATGATAATTCTGCTCTGCATATTTTATGAATCACATACTTATACCAGTTACACATACTACAAATGTATGTGTTTTTTTTAATTTTTTTTATCTTTTGCCTTTTTTATATTCATGGTTAATTTATTTTAGATGATAACAAGTCTCATCAAAACAATATAATACGAAAATTTTATTTTCTCAAGTAGCAACTACATACCATATGAGAATATCTTATACATACTCATACATCCACATATGTATATGGTGGGCAACAACTAACAATAACAGAAATATCATCAGAAAACCGATGAAGCATTAAATGCATTTCATTAGACAAGAAGAAACGAAAATTTTTGTTTTGAAATCCTTGTTTTTTTTTATTGTATTTTTAATTTTATTCTTCCTCTCTCTGTTTATTTATTTATTTATTTTTTTTGTTCATTGTATAAATATGCAAATGAAAATGTTCTTCATTTAAACAAAAATAAAATCATTTTATTCCTTTTTTTTTTTTAATTAAACTTAAGAACTAATCTTTGAAAATTCAATTTTTATTCTTCATAGTTGTACCTTTTGTTTTTTGAATTTTTGATGTTTTTTTTTTTTTATTTAAAATTTTTTCTTGATTTTGATTTCATTTCAGTTATAAAGCCAGCCAGTTAAGTTAATTCGTTCGTTTGTTATCGGTTATCGGTTTATGTAGCTAGTTTTTCATTTTTGAACTTCCTTTTAATTAAAATCAAAAACTTCTATCTGCATTTTTGCAATACACATACTTACATCTCTGAAGATGCATTTCAGAAAAAAAAAAAAAAACAAAACAAATCAAAACTTTATCACTTTTGGTTGATACAATGTTGTTGTTGTTACAATTTTATTTTTGTTTTCTTATACTATGTACATTTTTGTATGATATATATTTTTTTATTCATTCCTTGCTTTGTTTTTAATTACAGAAAAACTTAACAGTTCCTACAACAAATAAAAAAATTACATTTTGGTTTGCAACTGGTGGTGCTGGTTTCTGTTTGAGCCGTGCACTTACATTAAAAATGCTACCAATTGCTGGCGGTGGTAAATTCATAAGTATCGGTGATAGAATACGTTTTCCAGATGATGTTACGATGGGATTTATTATCGGTAAGTGGTTATTTCTATTCTCTAGTCTTTTTACTTTTCATATACATATATAGATAAAAAAAAAAGTAGAAACAAAGAAAAATTAAAATTAAATTAAATTAAATTTTTTGAGATAAATATTTCTGTATAGATATGGATGTAGAGATAATACCTACCACAAAAACTAATGTGCACGATGATCATTATTTACATGCAATTTTATGCTTTTGCATAAATTTCATGCATTAAAATTCCATAAATTTATTTACCAATGTTTTGGAGTTTATGCAAAAATTAGTTTTGAAAAAGTACGTTCACATTATGTCTGTATGTATGTATACGATGTAAGATGTGCCAGATATAATGTCATGTATCTAAATCCTGTGAATTCATTTTCAACAAGAAAAAAAAATGTTTGGTTTTCGTTCATTTTTGTAACGAATTGATAATACTAGTTACTGCTTTTAACAACAACAACAACAGCGACAAAAATACTGGAAAATTTTTAAAATTTAATACTATGCTTTTCCCCATTAATTTTTTTTTTCATTTTTATCTTCACGCATTTTAAGATTAACGTCGAGATTTGCATATTGCTGTGTACATCGTCGAAAAATGGTTTCATCCTAATATTATAAGGATAATACGAAAGGTCTTTTATATTATCTTTGCTTATGTGATGTTTTTCCAATTCAACATTTTTTAATTTAGAAATTTTATTCAATTTTGGAATACCGCACATACTTTCCAATAGTATTTACTTGAGCGCGAAACATAATCAAAGTAGATATCATCCAGTAGGAGCAGAAATATGCTGGTGTTAGCAGAAAATTCGCCGCATCCAACTTCAGAAACATATTCATATGCTCTCAGTTGTCACAACTCACACTGTCATTGAGTAAAGACATAAACTTTTTCTCTCTACTCTATCTATGCTTATTCTTTTATTTAAGCTTGTCTTGTCATTACTAGTTTCTCTCCAACAGGCGACAGTTAAATTTGAACATTGCTCAAACACAACGGCTCTCAGAATTTCTGGTTGGATGCTTCTGACGTCATTGTGTTAGCATTAATTTATAAAACACTAAGGGTGGTATTCATCAACATGGATATATCCGTTAATATATTTTAGCCGGATACAATTTCAGATTATTCATCTACCTAGATAAAATTTGTTTTCGAACTTCGTTTTTGGGTCGAACATGTGTGTCAAACATGTCAACTGATTGTATTTTTATATTACAAAATGAAAAAGAGGTTCTGTGATGTGATAATTATATGCAAAAATGATAAAACAGTACAACTACATTATCTTTATTTATGCTGTTGCTGTTAATAACAAGGTTATGTTCGAACGATATTTATAATACCACTCCGAGGTTGTCTTAAAAATATCCGACTAGTGTTTTATCCAGGTTGAATACACTTTATCTCAGATAAAAGATAATCTATGTCGGTGAATACCAGCCTAAACGATATGCTGATTATAGCAGATTTGTGCTAGCTGCTTTGATTGTGTTTAACACCTTACTCCTTCTCTGTTTTTAATTTTTCATTGATCTCTTTTTCGTACCTAATATAAATTCAATTAAATGAGTTTATATTTTTAAGCATTTTAAACAAGAGTTCATTATTATACTGCCAGTCAGTCTCAGTAGTCAGTAACTCTGTCAGATATGTCAATATCATCCAAGTTATTATCAATAATCAGTTACTGCTTACTGGCGACCATCATTGCCGAGTGATCGACTTTGGCGAGACTCAGTAGTTCAATCATATTGTAGTCTACCACCCCAATTGTCAAGCTATTTAAGCTATTTTCAACATTTTCCAAAAATTCATATTCGAAGTTAATTTTTGGAATCTAATAATCGAAACTTTTTACAATATTTTTTTATTTGTTATTTTGTCACAAAACTTTCAAACGAATTTTTGTATGAAAATTAATTTTTTTTTCTCTTTTTAATATTTTTCTTCCACAGAACATCTACTTAAAGTACCGTTAACTGTTGTCGATAATTTTCATTCGCATTTAGAACCGATGGAATTTATACGTCCAGAAACATTTCATGATCAGGTATCATTCAGTTATTCAAGGATAAAAAATGAATGGAATGTTGTTAAAATTGATGGTTTCGATATAAAACAGGATCCGAAACGTTTCTATTCATTACATTGTCATCTATTTCCATATTTTAGTTTTTGTCCAAGTAAAAGGTGATAATAATGATAATGATAGAAGAGGAATAGACATATATATATAGACAAACTCATAGCAAACATATATGTCTCATCGTTATCATAAAATAAGTATACGGAATTATGACAATATTGAAAAAAGTATGTTCATGAAATTAAATAATAATAAATAACTAATTACAACAAGAACAACAACAACATCCAGCAGCAACAGCAGTGACAACAACAACAATACAGTAGTAACAGTAATAATTTATGAAAATATTCAAAAGATCTGCGATTCACACATTTATTATGTTTCATTTACTTTACTCTTAAATTATCTATTTTATCTGTCATGGTCATCGTTATTACATCTTATACCTTATCCATTATTGACAATTTAGATAAGGGAATTCAAATATTCTTTCAAATAAAAAATATATGTGTGTGTACATTTATCATCCAGAAATATCGAAAGAAAAATAAAAAAACGATTTAAAATTGAAAATGAAAAAATGATAATAATTTTATACTATCTATATGTGTCTAGCTTCTGAATGTTAAAAAGGATTCAATGTTCGTTCTTCAGCATTGAATTACTTATTTCAACAATACAGTTCTAAACATACTACATACATACTTATGTAAGTATATTTTTGTCACGTTTCTATTTTCGATTTGTCAACAACGATATTCATTTTACACAGTTACTTACATCTTTATATAGTTAGTCCACGCATATTCATGTTGTGTACTTTAGTTATGAAGTACGTCGTTACATTGTATATTTTTGCAATAAAAATAAAAAAATAAATAAATATATAAAGAGAAATTCCTATAATAATTTATATGGATAATATCAGTGGAATAAAAGAAAATTATTCGGGACATATTTCTCTAAAATAAGTGAATAATGAAAGTAATATAGTATGCATCCTGAAATAACTTTTTCTCATAAAAAAAGGATAAGAAAAGTTACAGATAAAAAAGAAAAAATGAGACAAAGTAATGAATTAAGTATTTTATTATGTATGTACTTTTGTATGTTATATTTATTACATATGTACGTAGTATATAAGTTTGCGTACATTACAAATAATTTATCTTTTCAATTCGTTTCATCATGTTTCATTATTCATTGTATAGTATGTACGTGAAAATTCGTGCGTTTTTTATATCACAGAGTTAGTTTATATATAGCAAAGACTACTTATATTATATGAGGTTTGTTCCAATTGGTACAGCCAGCTGTAACTTTCTGTAAGTTGATTATTAGAGTGGAGGAAATTATTTTAAAAATTACTGGAACGCGAGAGTTGTAAAATTTCAGAAATTCAAGAAGAAGACTTAAGTTTGACACTTTTGGTAATTAATCGAAATTTTAGGTTAACGAAATATATTGTTTAACACATGTATCTATTTGGTAGTAAGTTGTTTAAATTTTTAACAGCAAGAAGTAATAAATAATATATAAGGCCATTCACAGACATCTATAGTATCGATACCATGGTATGAACAATACTAGCATGGTGACAGACATGTAATCTAGATCTAGTATAAACCTAGTATCATTTGACATTTATGAATTTTTGTTGTGCTGCTGTATAGAAAATTTATATTTGCATTTTAATTTGACTTTAGGTGAATGTAATTATTATTATAATAAAAAAAAACTGAATGCGGATATTGAAATTCTAATTCAACTCAGTGTAGAGAAAATAATAGAATTAAAAAGAAAAACTAAAAGGTTAATATATTTGGCTTTAAAAGCAAAAATGATATGTGATTTTCACAGAAGAATGTAGTTGTTAAACAAAACTCAAACACGAATACTGTAAAAACTAATTTCTGTATTTGCCATAGCAATAAAAAATGGCGCTACGTTTAGTAAATTTTTTGAACTTTTTAAGTGGTTTCAATACCACGTTTATACCAGCTTATTTTCTTGGTATAAATCTAGTATAGGGTGACAGACATGCAGTTGTAGTATAGCCAATACAATGGTATCGAAACCACGTTTATACTAGATGTCTGTCGAGGGCCTAAAATAAACTGTTTTGTATTTAGTAAAATTATTAAACAATGGAAGAAGATAGAAAAGGCAGAGTTAATACCAGATTACACGGATGAAGATTTCAAAATGCAAAATGTAAATAATTATCAAATAAATTGGATTTATTTATTAGAAATAATATTATATGTAATATTTCACGTTAATAAATCTTACTTTTTGCAACCATTTTTACAGTTTTAGGAGAACACTGGATTGATATATTTTTTGTCATATTTTTAATTAGAATTTATTATTATTATTATTTTAATTATTTTATTACAATTATTATTCCTTGTTATTTGATAGTAAAAAAAAAATTGAAATAAACTCTCTCTACAATTTAAATTCAAAAATTCAAATAAAAAAGAAAGAAGAAGACATAATAAGTAAGATAAATCTGGCTGTAAAATTCTGTAATTTTCTTAAAGAGGGAAAATGTAAGAATTTTACAGAACAAATTGTATTGAAACGCCACAGCTCCGCACACCTGTAATATTCTTAACTTTCTGTATAAAATTCTGAATCTATTGGAACAAACCTATGATCTTTGTTTATAGTAACGTATACATTTACAATTAAGGTAATTTTTTTTATATACATACTATATACATAGTGTACATAGAAATGAAAAATATATAAAGAGAAAAAAAATTTTTAAAAAAAAAATGTAAGCAATTTATGGTCAAACCAATGTTATTTAAGTCAAATAATAATAAATTATTTTTAATTTATAAAAAGGATATTTGAAAAATTACAAATGAAATAAAATAAAATGCGATAAAATATTATAATAATAATAATAATAATAATGTAGTGTAATAGTGTGTATGCTTTATATAAATATAAATGTTTGTTTCATTATAATGCGTTAAAAATTGACATGTATGTAATGTAATGTATATGGGTAATTTGTGAAATATTTAATTTGTAATATCATATTGCATCATGTATATAAACATGTGTATGGATTTTTTATATTTTCATAAACAAAAAAAAAAAAAAAAAAATTAAAAAAAATAATTAAAATATAAAAAAAAAACAAAATAGGTGAAAAATTTATAGAATGATTTAATTTTTCTTGTGCAAAAGTCTGTGATGTAGATAATATTTTGTTAAGAATTATAAGGAAAAGAGAAAAAAAATTTTTTTGTGTTTTTTTGTTTTGTTTTTATTTGGTTAGTATTGTTTTAAATTATCAATTTAAAAAGTTTATTATTATTATTTTTTTTTTTTTTTGCTATAAAATTTGAATTCTGGAAATGTTAAGGCACTTTAATGGTTAATTTCACAGATCTAACAGAGTTCAAAGATAAAATGTACGTATGTATATGTTTCTTGTTCTTTAAAAAAAAATAATAGGAACATACATTATTGGACGTTTCGAAATGATTCTTGGTTATCTTTAACTCTTTTATATTTCCAAATTTTCAAAATAAAATTAGATAATTTATAATTATTAAGATTCAAAATTTTACAATTAAATTTCTTTCATTTCATTTTATTAAAATTTCAAATATATTACGAAAGCAATACAAAAAAAAAAATCTAAATCTAAATATGTGTAAATAATTTAATATTTGAAAATTTATAGACTATAAGCATCTATAAGTAAATAAGGGGTTTATTCTTAAGCACATCAGAACTTTAAAATGAAACACAATGATAACTAAAAGTGATATTCACGTAATTCGATTACATTACGTTCTGAATGCCCTTTTCAGTTTCATCTGGCTGAATGACAGAAATGCGCTTTATCCGAAAATATGATTTATTCCCAAAATCTAGATCAGCTTCCAAGAACTGCTCACTGCTCTAAAACCCAATTATCGAAAGTTCGGCGCACATCAATTGGTTTGAGTTCTGAATTAGTTTGAACTTTATCAACTTTCAAATGAAGATCATGATGCATACCAAGATGTATAGAGTAACAAGGTGAGCCATTCCGACAGAAAAGCTCTTTTTTTAAAAGCTTGTGACGTAATTTCAACCGAAAAATGGTATTTTTCCTTCATAATTTTCACAATTTCATATTTAACATTTAATAATTTTGAAATAATAATTGTATTATAATACATAATTAAAAAATATGATACTATGATAATTTTAAAAACAAATAATAATTTGGAAATAAAATAATATGATTGCAAAAATACACCTAAAAACAAATCTAACGAATTCAATTCAGTCAAATTCAGTACATCGTGTTAATTGCTTGCATTACAAACTCGGTATAAATGACGTAGTAACTTAAAGCTTTACAAACAGCTTTTTCGCTCTGGCTCACCTTGTTACTCTATACATCTTGATGCATACATTCCTCGTAATGCACGAAATGGATTATGAACCGATCATATGTACATTTTGATAATAAATTCGAATAATTTCTACTCTTTGTTGAATCGTGTATCTCTCTATCATAATTTGTCACACGATACTGAGCACAACAATCAAAGTTTGAATTTGAATTTTTAATCAATATTGTCGTTGTGGCTATTGAAAGTTCTGACGTTCCTATTTGTAAACCCTATATGCATATTAAATGAAATTCTTGCCCACTAAAATTTTCCAGAAATTTATTTTATACGAATTTTTATATGTAAACAAAAATTTTAGATATAGAAACACTTTTATGTGTATATGAAGGACAAACGTATCAAAATCAAGTCTTCCAAATAAGTGTAATACATAGATATAAATGGCAAGAAAAAATTCTTGTTTAAATCTAACAAAAAAAGAAGAAGAAAAACGAAATATGGAAAGAGTATAAAGATTAAAGATAAATAAATTATTTTTATAAGATAAAATAAAATAAAATAATAAATATGTGTATATATAAAAATATAAAAAAAATAAATTTAAAAATATATCCGTATGTATAGAATTTATTTTGTATGTATGTGTATATCATTATAGAGATAATATGTTGTAATAATGTAAAATGTAATAATATAGTCTCTTAAAGAGATTTACTAGAATGAACAAAAAAAGAGAAAAAAACGTAAAAGCAATGTAGCAAAACAAAAGTTAAAAATTAAAAAAATAAAAATTAATTATTGTAATATTCTTTAAAAGGTGATTATTTAAAAAATGTAATAAAATTGTAATAATAAAAAAAAAATTATTATGTATGTATCTAGTAATGTAATCGCTATATATGTATATGTATCTAAAACTTGTTATGTATTTAATTATTTTATTTGTAAAATATGAAAAATAAAATAAAAAACAATATAAAAGAAGATATTGAATTGTGTATTTCAAATTATGTTTCGTAGTGAAATTATCGAGCTTGTTCAATCACCTACTTTTATTATTTCCTTTTACGATGATGATGATCGTATTTCCTCAGTAGTACAGGTTTTCTACAAGTTTCTTCTATTTCATCCTATCACTCACCTTCCCTCTTATTTTGCTCAGATTTCATATCATCAGTGTCCATTAAAGTTGCTCTCTTCCATTTATTTTGGGTCGCCCTTTCTTTGGCTTACCCTGCGGATTCCACGCCAAGACTTCATGACATATTCCGTTGCTGGCTTCCGTTGTACATTTCCACTTCTTAATTCCTTTTTCGATCTCGTGTTGTTTAGTGACTCGCCATTAATCGTGATTTGAGATTGTGTTAGGGTAGAAACATTGCAAGCAGGTCGCGGTTTCGGTTTAGGTGACTAATCGGCTAACTATTATTATTTTTAACTATCTAATCAGCTGCCGAGTAATGTGCTTTCACAATTGTTCGAGAAGTTTTGTTCTGTTAGTCAGCTTATTATAGTCACCTAAACCGAAGCCGCGACCTGCATGCTATGTTTCTACCCTTGGGCCACTATATCTCTCTCTAGGATACTTCGCAAATATCTATAAACAAAGCTTTGAATTTTTCTTTTATTTTGACTACACAGACAGACGACACAGATATAATGCAAGAATTATATAATTTTATTTTCGTATCTCTGTGAAGCGAGAATGTTAATAATTCAGATTCAGTGGTGGCTGATTTCTTTTTGTGGGTCTATTTAAAGGGATGACTTAACAAAAAGAAACCAACAAAAATTCAGAAGATTAAATGAAACATTCTCGCATAAATTGCAAATTTAAAGTAAGAAATGTTGTGTGCTGTAATTCAGAATGCTTTACAAGAGCATAATTCGTCAACAAGAAAATGGAGATTATTCAAATGATGTCATTTTTCACACATAAATCAAAAAAAAGTTTAACAAATTATACTCTTTCATTAAAAACTTAAAACTCTAATTAAACTCAATTCCACAGTGGAAGTTTAATCTTGAGTTTATTTAAACCTGCATAAAATACTTAAACTATGGCTCAAGTCAATTGGATAAGCAGAGCTCAAGACTTAAGCTGAAGGCCCAATGTAGAAAAAAATCTATTCACATTTTTCGCACCTCACAAACTTTTCATCCATTGCCGCATAGAATTGCTTTTGTTTGGCCTAATGTACGCGTTACAGAAACTTCACAAACTTATTTCTTTTTCTTATTTTCATACTTAATCAAAAGTTAATTAACTTATATCCGTTGCCGAATTCATACACTTTTTATGCGTTATGATTGATTTCAACTTTCATGCTTCTCATACTTCAACGGATGAAAGGTGTGTAAAGCGTGAAATGCGTACACTTGGTCTTCAGCTTTAAACTTCCACTCTGAAATCAAAACATCTCTTAAGTGAAAGTTTAAACCTTGAATGAGCTGAGCTTTCACTGTGGAATTGGTCATAACAGAAGATTAAAATTAAAAAAGTTAGATGCATTTCACAGCAGTCAGTAACCAGTCCAAGTCGGCCCACCCTGTACCATCTAGTTGCACGCACCTTGACCTGTCATTCCTTATTTACTACCATGATGTAAATATCATTAAATTTATTTTATTTTTTTCAAAGAGATTGTCTAGTTGGAGAATCAGTTTAAGAAACTCTGCCGATGGTTTAATTAACCCACCTTCAGGTAACTGATTTACCCGTATCCATGATGAATTACTTTCCCTTTGAGATATTGCTGTTTCGAGAACAAGATGCTTTTTACATTTTTTAATAATGTATCCTGCTAGATTTTCATATAGACCATCATGTGATCATATAGACCAACTTTAGCAAGTAATGTGATAAAAAAGTTCTCAAGAATATCTTGATTTAGCTTATTGCTTAAAATAAAACCGATTTGAAACTTTTCTTTTAGATAAATAAATAATGCTCTTAATGATATTGCCGCGATTAATACGCCTTTCTGAAATGGTAATATACGACGAGTTTTTGGTGTTCTTAGATTTAATATTATTTGGTCCATATTATTTAAAATAGCAGTTTGTTCTTCTATAGCAAGACCGTATGCTTTTAATCGATTTCTGCTATTTACTTTGAGAACCTTCGAATTGAAAATATCGAACCAATCATTGATTATTTCAATGAAATTCATGACTTCTAGTACTCTGCATGATATGGTACTCAAATGGTGCTCAAGCAAAATGGCGCTGCAAGAAAAAGAATTACTCAACCTATTGTGATAGTTTACATCATGCTTACTACTATCCCATTATTATTTAGAGTAAATTACAAAATCACTTTTGGAAATTTTATGGAAATACTGTCGTCAAAACATTATGAATGACAGTTGTAGCCACGTCAACAACATTCAAGAATAAAAAATTTCCATTAATATATCAAAACAAACAAATAAATGAAATATTTTTCAACATTTTTTACTTGTTATCTACATTTTTGTGATTATTATTAAAAATTTAATAAAATTTTGTCATAAAATTAGAGAAAGTCGGACTCAACTCGACAATGATAGAGTAAAGACAAATATCGAACTGTAAACAAAATCACATATCTACTAAATGCAAAAAAAAGAAAAGAAAAATACAATAAGTAAGAACATAATATCCAAAACGATGACAATAATGAAAAAAGAATAATAAAATAGAAGCCACATTTTGAACAAAATTTTTTACAAAGGATTATTGGCGGCAAATAAACAAAATTTGTTTACTTCGAAACATTTTTTTTTTTTTTTGATATTTACTAACATGTCTGTATGATTGTTTGAAAACTTTCCATACTATAGGATGTTAGAAAATATTGTAACTTTGAAATTTTTTTGTCGTCTATTTTTTCATATGGGTATATGCATACACAACATATATACATACATATATGTATCTGTACGCGAGTATGTAGAAAATAAAACTTTTCAGATTTAATATCTGCATACCGGTATTCATTTCATAACAGTTTTTGCATATTATTTATGTAGCAAAATATGTACTACATACTTGAAAAAAAAATAAAATAAAATAAAATGAAAACAAATTTATAAGAAGGAAAATAATATCCTGCTGCCTGAAGACGAGAAAAAAAAGGAAACAATCTGCTTTTCTCGCATAAACTTTTCTAGAAAAGTAGATATGTATATGTAACATAATAAATAAGAAAAAGTTATTTAGAAGTTCTTGGAAATATATAGTATGTATATTTTAGTAAAAGTTTTCCTTCGATATTTATGTTCTGGAAATAGTTATACTCATATATGTACAAATATATGTATGTATACATACTCGTATATCGAATCTCGTTTATTGAATCAAAAAAAGGCATATCACAAAGTAAAACTTTAAAGAAAATGACGTTAATAAAACAGCTATATTGTCATAACTCATATAGAAATAATGAAAGAAAAAAGGATATTATAACTTTGTTTTTTGTCCAAAAATATTTTTCAAACTTTTTTTTTTCATTTTCATCCCTCAAATTCTTTCCACTACTTGATTACAAGAGCACATTTCAAATGTTTAAATAACGCCTACAATCGATTCTATATAAATATTTGATAAAGGGCATTATTAGCTTTTACATTTTATAAAAATGAAAACATACATATGTAAATTTAAGACTCAAGAGGATCACTGATCGAACTCAATCAATAGCATTGTATTAAAATCTACATGACTGTAGTATAAGTGCATGATGTATTCAGTTTTTCAAACCAGAACCCGTAAAATTATTTACCAAACACAAAACACAAGTAGAGTAGGTAGAATCATGATAGAACATCTAACACGTAAACATTTAAACCTTCTTATTGACAATCATCCGTATCTAAACATTACATTTCAGTTCAGTAAGTATACGGATACATCTCGTATTCTGTTTCTCTATGTAATTTTAAATTATTGGAAATGGGAAAGAAAAAACTAAAAAATAACCTAGAGATAAAGAAAAATAGAAAAAATAAAACAACAAAACATTTATTTATTTAGATTGAAGACTGGTACTCGTATGGTGGTGATATTTGAACTAAAAACCAAAAAAATATTGAAAATCACAAGGAAAGAAAAAAAAATAACTCTCGAAAACTGATGATAAAAATGTTGATTGAATTGAAAACCATAAATAATTTGAATTATTCGGTTGATTAGTTTTTCTTTCTACATCATCAAATAAGAAACGGAACGAAATCAAAAAAAAAAAATTGGAGAAAAGCAAAATTATGTTACTGCCCAAAATAATAAGTATGTATTAGGTACTACATAACGTCCACATATACACTTCTTACACATACGAAAAAAAAAAAAAATAATAATACAAGTTCTGATGTATAGTACCATAGTACGTTCCATATTATTATAGTTATACAAGATATTTTGCCGTCAAGGTCTTAATTTCATACATCATCAAGATTGAACACATGAACTACACGTACTGTATGTACCAACAATTGTATATATCTTCATTATAATCTGATTTCTATCCATTATCAAAATTAAAGTTGAACATTTTTTTTCTTCTTTTCTTTATTAACATCATCATCAATATTTTGTCGAATCATGGTATGGTAGGTATGGTGCAGTACATATGAATTGAAAATTCATAGATTGAATCTGATCGATCTAAGTATATAATAATATTTGGACTTTTTGATTTGCTTTTTTTTTTATCTACGTAAGACAATTATTTTCATTTCTGTGTTATTCTGTTTCTGATTAATTATTCACGATTTATTTACCATAAAACCGTAGAGTGTATTCCGTCCGTGTAAGTAAAATAAAAAAAATATAATTCTCAACAAGACGTTATAGTAAAAAACAAAAGTCAAAATTATTAAAGTTTTAACTTTCACACGTGAATAAGGACCGTGTGCAAGTCTGATTTCTTCCTCAACTTCTTCTATTCGAATTAGAATACAAAAATTTACTTGCACATAAACTAAAATTAAAAAAAAACAGCCAAATGTGTACAATAATAAAATAGACGATTTCACTAAAATCTATGCGTTTCTCAAGTGAATATTTTGTATTAAAAAGTGTACTTTATACAAGTAATAACCATGCAATTTTAATCTAATCTTTATAAAGCACACATTGATACAAAATTTATTATTAATCTCATACTCATATATACAAAATTCACATACTTATGTACTGAAACATTATAAAAATTATTATAAAATTTTTCAATTAAAATTCACAAGGTCTCAATTAAATTGAAACCATTAAATCGTTGATTACAACTTTAAATGTGATTAAACCATTTCGTCAAAATACAAAAAAAAGGCACAAAATTTTTCGAAAATTTTATTAAAAATTTAGAAATACATATAAAATGTATGTGTAATGTACATATGTTTGTGAATTGAAATTATTAATTAACCAAAATTGTAATTTATTAATGTAGAACCTATGAATGGCGATTTATGCAAAGACCGCATTTTGTAATATGAAATGATTAATTTTAAGAATGTACAAGGTCTCTAATTTTTTTAATATAAATTGGGAAGTGTTGATATACTTAAATAAAAATATCATTCAATACTATACCCAATATTCAATTATAACACACAACCCAATAAGTCACAGGACTAAATTCCAAATCAACAGTTCTTCATGTCGGCCATAAAGAACGATTTATAGTTGATCTCAAAATAGCAATTTTTTTAACGACTACTTCTTTTTCTTCTTCTTGACGCTACAGTTCAACTCGGACCCGGACCGACCTTAACTTTGACCTCCAGTTTTCGCGGTTTAATGCCTCGGTCAGAACATCGACAAAGAAGGTGAAGTGCAACTTGATGGATGATCTACGGACATAATTCCTATCACCTCTCCCTTCTATCCTACTCCGCCTTCCCGTGGTGGTACTGTCAACTCCAACTGAAGATCTGGTAATCAACCCCGGTGGAAAGAAGGGGAAGTAAAGGAGTAGAGGCCCCCTCTCAGATGGCTGTAAATCTGAGATAGGTTGCGATGGGCCAATCACCCATTCATCCGAAAACTTTCTGATTATGGAAGCCCAAACTAGGCCTCGGATTGGACGGACGGACACTTCGATCACGACTCAAGAAACGATTAAGGGATTTCGCTATTAGAACCTGGTACTTACGCATCATAAATAGAATAAGTGCTCTGAAAGATCTACTCAAAACTCTAGACGACTATAAAGTAATGACTACTTCTTCATTCGATTCAAATCTCTCTCAGATCGAATCTAGAGAATACGGTTGTTGTGGAAGTAATTCGAAGTCTAAATCGTGCAATTTTACGTTGTGTTGCGTTTTTGCTTCCCTTAGAGCTAACGCGGAATCTATTTGGAAAAAAGCTCTTTCATGCTCAAATATTCGTGAAACTTCGTGTAAATAGTATCAAACGGTATCTGTACGATGTCAGTTATCTCACGGAACTTCAGTTTACGATCATTTATTACGATTTTCAATATTTTTTTTATATATTCGGCAGCAACTGACTCAGCTGGTTGACCAGAACACTCCGCATCTATTGTGACTGCACGACTAAATTGAAATCAGCGTATCAGCCTAGCAATTATTTTTAATAAAGCAAAGTTCGAATAATATTTTTCAAGACATTGCTGAGCTTTTACCTTATTTTTTCACTTTAACAAGTAATGTTTTATCAATCCACAAAATTCAGAATTTTCTATCGCTTTGGAAATTATAAAAATAGCGTCATTCAAACCACTGTAGCTTTACAGTAAATGATCGAAACGTCGAAATAAAGAAAAAATTCTCGAAGAAATCGTTGTTTTGGTAGTTCTTACCGTAACTTATTGATGCATGTAACACATTATTTTACAGGGAGAAATAATAGACTACAAAAGTCAAAAGTGGAATATCATCAACAGTCAAAGTTACCATTATTATTTTTTGTGATGATAATATAATGTAGGTACGTAGTTACTGTAACTTTTATTGTCGAAAAGAAAACTGAAAACTGAATTAGTTCAAAATATTCGGAAGTTACAATTTTTATTTCTTATTAGGCAAATATCTTTGTGATTCTTAACCTGAAAATCATTTATACTTTTTTTTCAATTTTCTTGTATATGATATTTCGAATTAAATCGAATATTAACTATTTACACACTCCATTCGATATATTTTTACCCTTAAAACCAGTCAAAATAAAAAACTTTTCTGAAGGATTTATTGTGGATTTTTGTTGATTTTTTAAAACTATAATTATGTCATACTTTCAAAAGGCACAAAACAAATGTAACAAAACAAAATAAAACAAAAAATTTACATTTATAGACGACACAGATTGTTTTCGGTACATTTACGAGTATAGAATAAATTAAATAATGACTGGGCATATTTCATTTTTAATAAATCCAAAACTACATAATAATACTTCAAAACGCACAGTCATTCTTTCATTTGTGTATGTACTACATTATGTACATATATCAACATCATGATTTTTATTATTACATGTACAACAATTAAATTTTGTTTTTGTCTAAATGCTAATATCTGAATATTACTGCGGCTTTAGCCATAATAGGTGCTTTTGGTTTGGCAATTTCAAGTACTTGTGAGTACTAAAATGTGTCTAGGATAAATTATTAAAATGAACGACACAAAAATTATTCGTAACTGCTTGCATCTACTTGCATCTACTAGCAGCTAAGTACTTGAAAAATTTTTCATGAGTAACTGCGAGTAGATGATTTAGTACAGACATTTACCTTTTCTACTCGCAAGTACTTGAAATTGCCAAATCGAAAGCACCTAATATGAGCATATATTAAAGCATATAACTTCTGCACTATTTGTATTATGAACTACTCTAATTATATTTATGTACTATATATGTTTACATACATACTCGTACAATAATATGAAACTTTTAATTATAAAATCTAGTTATGCAATGAATATAAATAAACACGTTCAATTTTTGTATTTTTTTTTTTTTGATTAATTGAAACATGATTACATTTTCATACAGAGGTATTACGTATTTATTTACATGTTCGAATAAATTATTTCTGTTGTATACACAATTTTACAAAATAATGAATATAACTATCTCGTATACATGAAATTTTATACATAATGTACATACATATGTACATATTGTTTTTTTTCTTTTTCTGTTTTAATTTCAAGATAAAGAAAAAAATTAAAAATAAACCAAAAGGTCGAATTAAAATGTGAATATTGTTATTTTTTTGTAATTATTATCGTTTTCATTTTAAAATTTGTTTTTCATCTTATTATTTTTCAATACAAATTTTTTGTTATTAGATTTCAGTATGCATGCATTACATTTTTTTTTTCTGTAAATCGTATCTGTAGAATAATTGGTAATTCTATTCATTTACAAATATGTATATGAATCCATGCAATCTATAATCTAATATTTATGTAACAAATGTACATATGTTACTATGGTACACAGTAAGCATAGACTAGACCTACATATAGGCATTCTGGCGCCTGGCGAATGTATTATATGAGTACTATATGCATTTGTGGCGATTGATTCTAGTCTAATCGTGAATGGACATTCTCATTCTACCAATATTTTTCTGTTTAGCCATAGTGTATGCATGAAAATATGAATGTGTTTTATTTTTTCATTAATCCTCGGCAAGGATTACATTTTTTTAAGCAATAATCATGAATTGAATAAATGTTCTATAAAAAAAATTTTGACATTGAAAATGACAAAAAATTTCAAATATTACTAAATTACAGGCATTACAGCCCATTGAACATTGGCCTCCTTTAATATGTCTCTCCATTTTTGCCTATCTTGTGTCGCCACTGTCTAGTTCATGTCCTCGTTGACCACATCATTGCATCTAAGTCTTGGTCTTCCTGCTGACGCTTTTCCTTCCGATTTATCTCTCATATTTTGCTTATTATCGAGTCTTGGGGAGCTCTGGCAATATGACATGCCCATCTTATCTTTTGCAAATTTATATAGGTACTAAGTTGAACATCATTGAATTCTTCACAACATTCATCATTTTTTCTTAGTCTATAGTATTCATTCTCTTCTTTTATTGGATCAGATTTCTTCTTAGTATTTGTCTTTCGAAGATGTCAATAGTCGCTCACTTAAAACTTACATTTGTGTAAATTTACTCTATTACTTTAATATCTTTATGCAAGTAATGTAGTACGTAGTACAGAGGCTTTCATACTATCTTTAGTAGATCTATAATCACCACCCATTGAGTTTTTGTAAAACAGAAACTTCAAAAATAAAATAATACAGATATCTTGGCTACAGCTATATGGCGTAACGTAAAATTTGTAATTATAGAGCAATGCTAAAAATGTGTATAGTATACTAAACATTCATTCGCACACATATATGTGAGCATAGATAAGTTGTACCAGTTGCACTTAAAACTGAAAGCGTATGTCACAGGTAATCATGGTAATCACCTCTCACTTTAAGCCTTTAAGTAAATTTTATTTTATTGTACGTAACGTATTATTTCGTTTTAATTAATGAATAATAATTAAACGTATGTACATACGAGTATGTAGTATGTACACAATATCAACACATTGATTGTAATCTTTTTTAATCTGTAATTGTTTTATTTTTATTATGAATTTTATATGAAAGAACATTTTTTTCCCATTTTCGCTTTACTTTTTGATGACTCTACTCGATGCATTATTTCCATATCATAGTATATATTATATGTATATCATACAACTAAGGCATTTATATGTTTTTAAAATATAAAAAAAAAGTTATTTTTTTAATTTTTATTTTTATATTTACAAATTACTTCTTATATTTTACAAAATGAATGTATAGGTACTTGGTTTTGTATCGTCATATTATTACGCAAAATGTACATTTTATATTTTATATTCAAACAGCTGACCAAGGCGCTGGACACAATCAAAACAGCAAGCAGAAATCTGCTACCATCAGCATATCGTTTAGCACTTTATAAGTGAATGCTGACACAATGACGGCAGAAGAATCATAAGAGCAGAAAATCTTCAGGCTGCCGTGTTTGAAATTTGTTGAAATTTAACTGCATCCTGCTCGAATATGACGAGTATAACAAGCAAAAGTACAAGAATAAGTATAGCAATTGACATTGCAATATGTCTTGAATGTATTTTTGCAGTTAACTAAGACAGGTTTTCTTACTACGTCAGCATATTTCTGCTTCTGGTGGGTGCTGGCCATTATGATTGTGTTGAGCGCTTAACCCTCTAGCAGGACTGACCGCCTTTTGGCAGGCAACGCTTTGATTCAATTATCTGTTAATGTAATATTTTTGTAAACTTTGTGTTGCTGCAATGCCTTTTGTTGTGTTCAGGTCTATTCAAAAAAAAAATTTGGCGGGAATTGTACCATGCGTTAGTTAGTTACTGTCATTTGAAGTGGAATTTTCAATTCAACAGGTCGAAAAATTATTAGTTATTGCAGTGAAAATTTAAATTATTTATTAAAAATATATATAGTTGTTTCTGGAAGCATAAAAAATATTGGTGATCAGAAAATTACATATAGTTTGAGAAAATCTTGGTGTTTTACTAATTTTGAAAAAAAAATCGACTACTAGCTATTAGGAAAGTCAGGCTGCCAAAAGGCGGGTAATCCGTGTAAAGTGAAGTTTTAGCATAAAATTTTCATAAACGAATCCGTGTGAGGTATACGTTTTTGCATACAATTTTCATAAAATAAGTGAGTATTATTGCATAAGTATTATTTGTCAACCCGTCTATATCTTTTAGTGCATTTATTTTGCAGAAATGTCTGGTCAAAAAAAAGTGGTCTAATCTCCGGTTTTCCAAAAGCGAAAACATTACTTATCGAAGCTTTCTGAAGAAGAGGTATTACAAATGTTGGAATCAATTTCTGATCCCGAATCTGATATTGATAATGGCTCCGTCGAATTCTCCGATGATGATGACGATAGTGTCAAAGACCCAGATTATCGAATAGCGCCCGAGGATGAGGCAGAAATTGACAATTGTATTGCAGAATTGAGAAGAGCATCGTCTGCTGATTTTCTTAGTAGAGCTATAAATGTCAGCTTGAACCTCAGCAATATCTCATCACCAGGTGAATCTAAGTCGCATTCTCCTTCAATTGAGCAACAACAACAACAAGCACATGAACCGCTTCTGACAGATGCATCACTAATGCCAGCACCCACCTTGACTGATCATGTACGGTTGAAAGGAAAACGTCAAAAACGACCTCGTTCTCCACCACCGGAGAAAGACGAAGGAGGACCGGATATTCAACCTAATAACGGAGGAATTACTATTGATCCGGCCAATATCAAATTCAAATCAGAAGAGTTTAACAAAATAACTTGGCGAAAAAAACATCTACAATTACATCGAAACGAAGTGGTGTTTTGCGGAGAAGCCAAATTACCGGAGCAATTCAACGAATTGAAAACACCATTTCAATGTTTTCAATATTTTTTTACTGATGAGCTGATAGAGAAAATCTGCCATTACACAAATTTGAACGCCAGGCAACAGGATGTGAATACTAAATTTCGAGTAAGTAATGTGGAAATAAGACAGTATATTGGAGTTCTAATTTACATGTCAGTTTATCGTTACCCGAGCGTGGAAGAATATTGGGGTGAACATTCGTTCGAAGCAATTCGAAGAACAATGACATCAAGGGTGTTTTGTGATATCCGGAAATACATCCGATTCAATGATTTCACATTAATGAAAGATCGTACTCATCCTGGTCACGATTCGCTGTTCAAAGTCAGACCAGTATATGATCATTTGAATGAAAAATTTGATTCAGTTCCTAAGTTGGCGAGGTTGTGCGTTGACGAGCAGATGTGCTCTACAAAAATGATAAGTGCCTTCAGGCAGTATATGCCCAACAAGCCTCATAAGTGGGGCATGAAGCTGTTCGTATTATGTGATTCCACTGGATATTCGTATAGATTTGAAGTTTATTGTGGCAAAAATGATAATAAGGTGCTTCCGAATACTCCTGACTTGGGAGCAACTGGCAATATTGTTGTGCGTTTAACACAGACTGTACCAGATTTCAAAAATCATATTTTGTACTTCGACAATTTCTACACGTCGTTGCCACTTATGGTTTACTTAAGAGCTCGAGGTATTTATGCATTGGGCACAGTTCGTACTAATCGCATCAACAATTGCAAGCTGTCATCTGACAAAGCACTCCAAACACAAGGTTAAAATAGAGGATATATGGAAGAGTACACTGAGAGAAAAAAAGAGTGATTTTTATCAAAAACGTACTTAATTTAAGAATTTTTCAACATGATTTTGACGCAAGAGTGGAATTGATAAATTTAAGAATGGGATTATTAAATAAAGAACGCTAATCTTAAGACAAACAGACATTCTTAATTCAAAACAAGATCGAGGAGATTTAAGAAAATTAAATGTAAACTGTGGCTACTTAGAATAAGGATGTATTGACTTAAATTAACATTGTATATTATTATCCAATCCAACCGTTGCAAATTTAAAATAAGTACGATTATTCTTAAATTTCCAAGTGAAATATGAGAATGTACGTTCTTTATTTTAAATTAAAAGTGCTTATTTTAACCCAGAACATGTTGAATTTTAAAAGACAAATTTAAGGAAAAACTTGTTTCATTTAAGGATTCTGAAATATAAAGGTAGTATTTAAACAAAAATTTATTTATTTTGATTAAATGTATTTATTTAACATTAATATGTATGTACATATATATGTAATTAAAAATTCTCAAAATACATATTCAATTATACCTACTTATACTTATAAATTCTTCTTTAAAAACTCTAAAAATACATACATATTCAGTTATAGTTATACTTATGATTACAAAATTTTTATAATTCAATTAACTTAAACTTAATGATTCAATAAAAATAAAAAAACAATAGCAGGAATAAGAACTAAAAATAAAAAATTTAAAAATAACAATTCAAATTTCTTTATATCTTAAATAAGTAGAACCATTATTTATAATATGACAATTCATCGGATAACTTGAAAATTCTTATTTTTTTCTCGTCGAACATAATAATAACACTGAAACATCATTTTACAGTTTTTAGAAAATTCAATTCATTTTTAATAACTATGTTCAGAGTTTAATAATAATTTTAGAGAAAAATTTTTAAAAAATAGTTTAAAACAGTTAATATTTGATTTACGCCAAAGTAAAATCAATAAAATAAAAGAGAACTATGTTAAATTTCTGTTAAATTATTTCTAAAGTGTACTTACCTTTGACTGATTCTCGTTGGGAAATACTTCGGAGATTTGATCAACAATATTTTCGAAGTTTACTGGCTTTAAACATAATTGTTTTACATTGACCGTCTCTAAAATAATTCTTATTACTTCGTCCCTATGTTTGTCCGTCAAAGTTGAATGATCTTTGTAATATTTTATAATCGCTTCTCCGGCAATATTATTTGCAAGAAGGCTTTTTACGTCCTAAAAATGTAAATATTAAAAAAAAAACTTACAATTAATGTTATTTGCAATTAAAAATAGTTGATAATTAGTCACACAAAATATGAAAAAATTCATACCTACCAAGCATAAACAAGAATTTGATATCTCTTTTGCCTCAGACGAAGTTGAAGCCTTTTCCAACCATAAGTTTACTTTAGAATTCACAGATAATGTGCTGTCATCATATTTATACTAAAAAAATCGGCAATTTTAAACTGTTCTGGATAAATGCAGAATATTACTTACTTCTTTTTTACGCCACAAAAACAATTTTTCTCGGAATTCGGCTTGCAGACCTAAGTGAGGAATTGCTTTATATACCTATATCATCCGCTGATAAAAATGGCAAACTGCGATATGTTATTTTGGATGCTATCACAAAATAATTCAATCATACTATTGTACATATATTTTAAAGTTTTAATTTAAATATTTCACTGCATTTTACCTTTTAAAGTATTAAAAAGTTCTTCCAAGTTAAACTGCTCTAATAATAAAAATAATTTTTGGTCATCTTCACTGATTATGTCACTTATTTTTTCAATAATCGTTGTGCCGATAATTTCTAAATCACTTGCATTTAAAACTATATTACTTAATGATTCATTTTCATTTAACACATTTTGAGTTTCGTTATCCATGTCGAACGAACAGAGTAATGCAACTAAATAACAGAGTACCGTAAAATGTCTATTGTTTGTGTATAAATATAGATGCAATGAATATCAACTGTAAACCATTCAAGGTAAAATTAACTCAAAACGTTTTTAAATAAGAATGATCGTTCTTAAATTTAAACTAGTAGCTTATATTAACTGTTATTTGAAAAAATTAAAACTAAACATTCTTAAATTAAGTTTTAAAGCAAATTATATACAAGCGCTTCATACTTAAAGTAAGAATGATCACTCTTAAACTAATACTAGTCAGTTTTACTAATTGTTCATTAGATTAAATCAAAACTAGACGTTCTTGTATTAATACTATTTTGAGTCTTTTTAGTAATAATGTATTTAAAATAAGAATTTTAGTCTCACTCTTAGAATAATGTAATATTTTCTTATTTTTATTCCGAGATTTTTCTCTCAGTGTATGTGGGTACTGCTTATGGTGTAGATATAACGAATGTACTGTGGAAAGACACCAAAAATGTTCGACTGGTATCTACGTATGTTGGTGTAAAACCATTTTTGATAGCAAATATACAAACTCAGTCTGAAAAAATATCTCGATATGATCGGCAGAATAAAAAATTTATTGAAATTGAATGTCCACGAATTATCAGAGAATACAATTACCATATGGGAGGCGTGGATCTTATGGACGGCCTCTTGGGACGATATCATATTCGCATTAAAACGAAAAGTGCTTCGTTGAAATTATTTTATCATTTTCTTGATATGACATTAGTTAATGCGTATCTTTTGCACAGACGTATTCATGTAGGTGGAGGTACTGCTGAGCTACCAAAATTCCGTATACAAGTTGCACAAGGATTGTGCCAATATCAACAAAAGCCAGAAAGAAAATCAGCAGGTAGACCATCAAAAACTTCATCACAAAAGTTTGAATCACCTAAAACCAAAAAAGCATATGGTTTGGGATTCGATGCTCGCTACGATGATGTTGGTCATATGCCAGACCAACTAGATCGTTCTGGTAAGCGGACCTGTAAATTGGGTGGTTGCAAATCGGGAACACAAATGTTTTGTTTAAAATGTAAGGTAAATTTGTGCCTATCATCAACAAAAAAATGTTTTCAAATTTATCATACTAAACCATAATGTTTCATTTTTTTTTATTTGTATTTCTTACCGTCATTTTTATAAATTTATTTTGTTCTTATGCAATAAAACAGAGTAGAGTAATAATCACACCTGTCTTTTACTTTTTCCTTTTTCCTGGACTACCCGCCTTTTGGCAGCTTACCTGTTCTCTCACCTGCAGACAAAACGGTAAATACAAATTTTTTGTTGACATCACTATCGTGCTCTGCACATCGAAATTAACTATTCATGAATTTATCATTAAAAAAAAAATTGTCCTGCTAGAGGGTTAAAGTTTATCAAAACATCAGAATAATATTTAAAAATTCTGTTGTATGTCACAATATTTTTTACAATCTAGTATAATTTACTACAAGCCTAAGTACACCATACATGAATACTCTCAGTCTCAATAATAACCATAAATATGTGCCAAAAACAATAAACTGTGAATGTAGGTAAAAAAAAAATTGTCATTTATATAAACAAAACTTAAGTAACGTTACATTCACGTTCCTGCTCTACTGTAAGCAGTTTTTGGAATATCATTCTCTAAATATAGGGTATACCAATATGAACGTAAGAACTTTCAACAGTCACAACGAAAATAATCGAAAAGTCAAACTCAAACTTTAATTGCAGTGCTTAGTAGAGGTTGAGATCTATCTATAGTCGGCGTCATCGATAGTTTCCAATAGTTTCACTTCCAATCATCGATAGTAACGCGATAGTATCGGATAATTTTTATTTGATCCAGATTTAGAGAAAAAATAATATTTTCGAATAAAACGCATTTCTGGCTTTTAGCCAGACGAAGCTGAGGACAATATTTTAACGATATTATTTTTAGAATCTAATATAATTCATTATTTTTCAAAATAATAAACATTGTAATCATTGCATTTCATTTTAAAGCTCTAACGTTGATAAACTCTGACTCTGTGCATATAACAGAAAATATTACCTTCAATTAGCTAATTATATTCGTCAAATGTTTATTATTTTTAAGTTTGATTTACATATAAGCTGTGTTTCTTTCACATGAGCAAAATACTTAAAAATCAGTTTGGTTTAATACTTCACTAAATTTTTATGTGTGAACTGCTCAAACAATTTTTCAAAAGTAGTTCACTCACTTTGTAAGTAGTTACGTTATTTTTTTCTACCAGATGTCTTTTTAGTTTCACATTATCCAACAAAAAATGGAAATTGAATGTTTAGGTTAGATTTCTTGGTATAAACAAATAACATATGGAGTGTTTTATACAAATTTTTCAAAATTAAAGTAAAATAATTTTAAGCTTATCTTTTGCTTCACTTGTCAAATTTATTTATGTTTCTTTGAATAGTTTGAGCCATTGCTAAAATAATTGCTCAGAAGTACTTCGCTCACGTGAAAGAAACACAGCTATATTGTTGATCTATCTAAATCTTGAGCGAATGAACGTATAAAGCCATATTTCTTTCGTAAAATTGAAAATAAACTGCATTGGCTTAGTATTTAATCATTTAAAATTCATATGAAAGTGGAAATAAACCTCGTTGGTGCTCAAGATTTCAATTTGTAGATTCAATACAGTGTTATTTCTTTTATTTGTGTTTCTTTATTTCACTAAATTTGATTCTGTAAATACATTTTTATTGCCTCATACATCTCTAAATTAAAACCAACTATAAATTAAAATCAAATCATGAAATATGATTTCGATATTCGAATAATACTCCGCTTCGTTTCAGGATGGTTTTTTTTTTTCAAAATATTTTTCTGATGGTTTTTAGATATTGCACGTCGTTTATTATATACGTAATTATTTCTATACATCTACTTTAACTTATTCATTTACTTATGTATGTATTTATTTTTTTCTTTTTTCTTTCGTTCGTTGTATATTAAAAAGTATCAATTTCTATTTTACAGAGCAATTTTAGTAATTTATCTATAACCTATCTATAATGAATACTTGCTAAATGTTGTTGCATACACATTTTGCCATTTACTGCAGTTATCATATCAGCTTCTTTGCACTGTTTGAAAGTAATTATTCAAAAATAGTGAGACTACTTACATATAAGCATGAAACATACAATACAAAATACAAGTGTAAACATATACAGGGTGGGCCATTTAACGTTTGGAATTTGAATCGGCTATAAAAAAAGCTTATTAATAATTTTATTTTAAAAATTTGACATTTCCATTTAAGAATGAAACACCACATCATTTAAATGACTACTACATCTGGCTTGACAGTACCCATTCTGATCAATCAAATTTTTCAGTACATTTTCGATTGTTTGGGCTCCAATCGCATGAACAACATTCGATTTCGTGCTTCAAGGCATCAATCGTCTCTGGGTGGTTATCGTAACATTTGTCTTTAAGACATCACAATTTCGGCTGATTATTTAATTTTTTATTAAATTTCTTACCATTTGTGTAGATGACTCGCCACTTTGAAATTAATTTTTTAATATTTTCCAATTCTGTTTAAGCGTAAAGTGTAACATTTCGTAAATAAAACTAAATTTATATTAGCTCATGAATGTCATTAAAACTGCCATAATCAAAATAACATGTAATTCAAATTCCGAATTCTAGATGGCCCACCCCGTATATGCAGGCAGGCGAGGCGGCCACATGCAACCAACAAAACATAACGATTTATTTAAATTTTGAAGTTTGAAAGTTTATTTTAAATTTTATACATACCTACTGAAAAAAAACCTTACAACAAATCATATTTTTCTGACATTAAAATATGAATGAACTCCTTAAAATTGATTTCTTAATACTTTTAACTGAGAACCTACTCTCATATTATCTTTCCTATGTTTGTACATAGGGATGTATTATAGTATTAGTAGCATTCGGCAATTTTCATTTTAGTGCTTTTTTATTACATTCAAAAGTTTAAAAGAAAAATAAAATGTATAGTATATCTATACCTATACTACGGTACTACTTATAACTTTGCTACTTAACTTTACGATTTTAACTATACCAACTAAAACTGATGTATCGGATGTAACGGATTACTTGTTATACGTTGATGTATATACTGTATATTCGCATACAGTACACATTTTTTTAAAGAAACACATATACAACGAAAAAAATAAAAAAATAGGAAAAAAAAAACGCAATTTACATTCTAAAAGGTGCCAACTTTTTGAAAATAGCGACTTAAATTTTTTATTTTTGCACAGCACACAGCACAGTAGGAGTCCATCTTGATAAGTTTAAAGCCAAAAAATTAGCTCCCAAAAAAGAATAAAGAAATCAACTTTTCAATTTACAAAAAAAAAAGCAATAACAAGGATATTTACGATATACGTAACGTACACGAATGTATGTTTATGTAACTATATATGTATATACATATTAATTTGGTGTAAGTAATCTTATGTTATAATCCACATAGTATTTTAGTGATGACATCAAGACAACATTAAAAGGTCAAATAATGTGTCAAGTCGTAATATCGTCATTTTAATATGGCTTAAAAAAAATTAAATAAAAATAAAATTTAATATTTTGTTTTTTAATTTTCTTATTTTTGTATATTTAACAAAAATTTTAATGCCAATCAACAGTTCATAAAATCACAAAAAAAAATTTATAAAAAAAAAATAAACACAAATAAAAATACTGAACTGAGATTAAAAAATAATCTCCTACCAAAAAACTAAAAACAAAAAAAAAAAAACTGAATAACACATAATACAATACACAAAAAGCACTCAGAATTCGCAAATATCTTTTTGATGTTGATGTCAAATTTTTGACTTGTTCTTGTTTTTTTTCTTTTTGTTTTTTTTTTTTTTTTGTATTTTTGGACAATCGTCTTATGATATTAGTATAAGAAGATTCATTAGACTTTGATGTGATGGTATTAACGCCTCATTCACTTTTACATAATAATCTCTTGAATAATATTTAAAAATTAAAAAAAATTAAAACAGACATATACATGGATAAATTTGCACACACATTTTCAACTGTTTTTTATAGTTTTTAATTTTTTATTTTGATATTTAATTTTTTGTTAAATCATTTTATGCATATAGTATGTACACATTAAAAAAATCTACATTAGCTTATATGCAAACGAAAATTATAATGCCAAAAAGAATGTGCGCATACATATGAGTACGTTTAGGTATAAGATTTTTTAACAAAATATAAAAAAAAAAACATGACATTTTATTGGTTTTTTAAAAAAACAAAAAAAATAATTTCAAAAAAATGACACAAGAAATATTTAAAAACCGATTTAACATTTTGTATTATTATTATTATTTTTCTGATGTATAACTTTTTTATCTTTATTTTTGAATTGGTAATTTTGGACTTTTCCTATGAGATATAAAATTTTTTGAATTCAAACTAGTATACCATTTTTTGTGACGTATTTTTTTTTTCAATATATTGAGTTTGATGTGTGAATTTTAAAATTTTGTGACAAAAAAAATGTGTGATTTCGGAACGAATAGAAAATACAAAAAAATCTTTTAACTTTAATTATAGTATACGAGTATACTGTATATTGCACTTATGGACAGTACCTATACTATGTAAGTATGGCACACCAATACATAAAATAAAAATTATATACTTATGTGCAGCCAAGCAAAAAAAAAAATGAAATAAAAAATAATATTAAAATCACAAAAAATTTGAGATGCAATAAAAATGCAAAAGAAAATGAAGAAAATTTTCATAGTTTTTTTTTCTTTTTTAATTTTGGTTCATTCGTTCGTTAAATAATTTACCTTGAAAATAGTTTTTCATTCATTTTTATAGTAATGCATTAACTCGACTACAACTTTTCAGTAAAAACGTGAGAAATCAATAATACGAGTATACGTATATACTACTGTAATAGAAATAAAAACCTTGATCTTGTAACGATTTAATATATGCGCATTACATCGAATATCGAATACATATATACATACACACATAGGTATTAATTTGAAGCTCTCTACTACTACACCTATATGTATACGAATACGAGTATCTATTGAACGCTACATATGCATGTTCGTGTAATGTGTATATCCAATTAAACTCAGTGAATTATTATAAAATGTTTAGAAGTATTTTTAGAAAAATTTGTGAATTGAAGAAAAAAATTGAAGACGAATAGAACAATGTAGTTTGAAATATTTAATAAATCTTTCAAATACTTAATTGTTTTTTTTTTTATTTTCTCAATTTAAAAGTGTCTGATTTTGCAGTAATTCTTAATACGTATTTAGATTATTGATCCTTATAAGAATATTCAACTCCATAATAAATGAAGGATTATGATCAACCTTTAATTATGTCTGATAGCTGATGTAGTTCTGATCTAACATTTCCACAAGTCGGTTTCATTCAAGTATTCCTCCTCCTCGACTGCATTTAGTGAGTTTTATTTCAGTATTTTTTGGCTTCTCTAGTCGTCTGATTTTGAGGCTGTACGCTGTACTATCTTTTTAGGCCATTGACAGACATCTAGTATCGATACCATGGTATGAACAATACTAGCATGGTGACAGACATGTAATCTAGATCTAGTATAAACCTAGTATCATTTGACATTTGTGAATTTTTGTTGTGCTGTTGTATAGAAAATTTATATTTGCATTTTAATTTGACTTTAGGTGAATGTAATTATTAAGTATTATAATAAATAAAATGAATGCGGATATTGAAATTCTAATTCAACTCAGTGTAGAGAAAATAATAGAATTAAAAAGAAAAACTAAAAGGTTAATATATTTGGCTTAAAAAGCAAAAATGATATGTGATTTTCATAGAAGAATGTGGTTGTTAAACAAATCTCAAACACGAATACTGTAAAAACTAATTCCTGTATTTGCCACAGCAATAAAAAATGGCGCTACGTTTAGTAAATTTTTTGAACTTGTTAAGTGGTTTCAATACCACGTTTATACCAGCTTATTTTCTTGGTATAAATCTAGTACAGGGTGACAGACATGCAGTTGTAGTATAGCCAATACAATGGTATCGATACCACGTTTATACTAGATATCTGTCTATGGCCATTGTCAACAAAAGACCCAACAAGTCGTAGTGCAAACTAAGAGAGAGACAGTTTTACCTATCCTCTTCTTGAAAATAAAATTGAAAAATCAATAAAAAATCATTTTATCATGACAGATATGAAAGGTAATTTTGAGTAAATTTTTTAGGTATATGTACATATTTGAGAATTATTACTTTTTTTGGTGTTAGATTCCAATGTCATCACTGTCAATGCTCTACAATTATAATCATCCAATATCTTGCTTGGTAATTATTTCCTCATACAGTACATTTCAAAGCAAAGCCAGATTAAAAAAAATTATAAATAAAAAGTCAAAACAAAACAAAAAAATAATTATACCAAAATTAGTGGAAGAGAATAAAATTCTATATATGATCTCTGACCTAAATTCAAAATTTAATATAAAAATAATTTTGACACTAACGATGTTTGTTAAGACATCTGAAAATTAACTGTTAAAATTTTGTTCAAAATCTAAAAAAAAAAAATAATACTTTTACAAGAAATCAATGCGTTCATTAAAATTTATCTCGAACAGCATCATATAAATACACGAATACTTATCACATTATGCAGACACATCATGATGGATTAATCTGATAAACATGCAAGCGATAATATTACATTCCATTATTCCGCATTATAATTAAGAAAATAATTATAACTTTTAAAATACATCAAAAAAAAAAAAAAAATTGAAATAAAAACTTATCTATAGCTAACGGCCCTAACAGTATCCCTTGTTATCATTTTCATAAAATTAACATAGATTTTACTAATTAATTTCCAAAAAGATACATAATTTTAAGGAAACTGAACAAAAAATACAAAAAATATAAAAAAAATAGTGTAGATAAAACTATAGATACTCGCATACATAATATAATAATGTACAGTCATACTCGTATAATCTACTATTCTACTCATCTACTACTTATTCTACGTACATATTTGAATAAACGCATAGTCCGTCTTAAAATTTTCAAATACATTCGATGAAAATGACAGTATGTAAGTATGTAAGCGTGTAATAATTATGAAAATTGATGTATAGGTACATAATGTACGCACATACGAGGTCTGTTTTTGTGTGTTCTTCGATTTTTACTAAATTTTTTTTGCGAAATTGCTAAATTTTGAGCAAAAGCAACGTCGCATTAGTTCGCTCAGGAGTATCGCTCAACGACGATCCAGATGTGCTCAAAAGGGTCATAACTGGTGACGAAACGTGGGTATATGGTTATGACGTCGAAACCTAGGTCCAATCATCTAAATGGAAGCGGCCAGAAGAGACAAAACCGAAAAAAGCACACCAAGTTCGATCAAATGTGATGGTTTCGTTCACTGTTTTCTTCGATTACAATGGCGTGGTGCATCATGAGTTCTTGCCAACAGGTCGTACGGCTAATAAGGAATACTACATGGAAGTTATGCAACGTTTGCGTGAAGCAATACGGCTCAAACGATCGGAATTGTGGAAAAACAAATCATGGATCCTGCATCACGATAATGCACCAGCTCACACATCAATGCTTGTTTGTGATTTTTAGGCTAAAAACAACACCGTAATCATTCCTCAACCACCTTATTCACCAGATTTGGTTCCCTGAGACTTTTTCCTATTCCCAAAACTGAAGAGCTGATGGCCATACCGAAAAGCGCATTTTAGAAGTGCTTCGAGGATTGGAAGAAGCGCTGGCATAAGTGCATTATGTCTGAGGGGGATTACTTTGAAGGGGGCAAAATGGATATTGATGAATAAATAAATACTTTTCGAAAAAATTCAAAATTCACCTCTTCTTTTGAACAAACCTCGTATATGTAGTAACACAGATAATAGTTACAAATATGTTTTCTTTTCATATAAGAAAAATCGTATAGTTTTTTCGAAGTTACTGATGACTTCACATACTCGTAGACTCAGTATAAATTTGAAAAAAAAAAATATTTGCATAATACTATAGACACCTTACATAAAGTGGTTTTGAAACTAAGAAATTTCTAAATCGCGTATAAACCATTTGTCTGTCACCTGGTATTACCTCAATACAACGAAAAAGTAAAAACTTTGAGACTATAGTTCGTGATATTGATATGAATTCACGGTTTTCACAGCAGTGCAACTTATTTGTTTTCTTTGAATTCATCGCCATTGCTTTACTTTTAATAAAATTTCAATTATACATATGTATTAGTATTTTCGAGATGTAATTTATCAAAAAAAATGAAATTTCGGAGATACACTTTAATTGAAATTTTTATTTTTCTTAATTTTTCAATTTTCCCCCTTCATCACTTTCAAACACTTTAATCGAAAATATTATATGACATAATGTGTGCAAGCAAGCAATACCATGAAACTAATACCAGTTTCTTCAATTCTAAACTACGAATCTCAATACCACACAGTATTGATACCTTCGAATATTCTTAATTTCAATACAACACATGTGTCTATGGTATAAGCTATAAAATGTTTTTTGAAGATTTTTAAATGCTAATTAGTTATGCTAGGAAAAGTATTTTTAATTTTTATTGGATAAAATATTTTAAACCAAACTAAAATAGTTTTTATAATTTATAAATGTCGTATTCATACTCCTAGAATTTTCTAAATGATTTCAAAATTTTGTTCTTCTTGGGTTATCTATAACCAACTATAGGTATACCTGTATAACTACTTATATGCAATCTATGGTACTATTTTTAACTATTTCTTAATTTTTTCGTTTATCAGACCATTAAAAGAAAACTTTTCAAAGTTTTCTAATTGAAATAAAATTAAAATTTTAAAAATATTTAAGTGTATATCAAAAGTCAAAAGAAAAAATATTGTACCATAAATACCAGAAAATTTAATTAAATGATATACGAGTATATTACATACCTACATAAGTATAATATTATATACATAAGCGTGTATTGATATGTACGGTATGAATCTATCTATAGAGTATAGATAATGTTGACCTAATAAATTTTGCAATTTTTTATATTTTTCATTTCATATTTTAATTTAAAAAGATTTAAAGTTAATAATAATTTGGTTTTTTTGTTTTGTTGAACTTATTGTCATAATTATGTTGTATGTATGTGGTTGTAATGTAATATATTTTTGCTTTTATATTGGATTTTAAGGTTTCTCTTATGCTTTTAATGTGGTATTATAGGGTTGGCTATCAGAACAAAATATATTTTTTTTCTGTCACTTTAAATGAAGGTCATTGAGTGTTTGTTATTTATAAAAGTAAAACAATAAATTCAACGTAAACATAACCCCCAAAAAGGAAAAGTTCAATAAAGTTATATTACATAACCATGGTCATGACCAATTAACAATATATAAAGATGATTTTTAGATGAAATAATGGATATGTTCCAAGTTACTCTAAAATATAGTCTGTACAATTTCAACAAAATAGATGGATCATAGACTTAAGTATTATTCCCAGTGATTCCACCGTTCGGTGTGCTTGACAATGAAAATATTACGTTCTATATTATTCCATATTACATAGAAATTTAAATTAAACACTGCATACGTGTAGCAAGTGTGTTGTGTAATGAATGTGCGGCTGACTAATGTATGTTGCTGATTCAAAACTGTCAAACTGAGTTATTTCACTTATTTATTTCAATTTTTAATTAATTAATTTTTCTTCATCTATCGAACTCATAATGGCGCCTTTCGTCTTACTTCAATCACAAAAACTGAAAAGTTAATCTGTCTTTCTCATCTTGCTGCTACAATTTTGACTTGAAACTAACACTAGAGACAGACTTAAAATGAATTTAGATTTAACTAATCTGAATTATCTTTAATCCGGATTCATAAAGTTGAACGTGACAGATTGCAAATGTAGATCATCCCTAACGCGATCAGCTGATTCGTTGAATTTTTTAATATTTTAATTAAGTATTTTGACTTTTTTGTTTTTATAAATGTTTAATTTATAAAATCACTCATTTCACACAATTTTAATAAGTTTAAAGATATCACAAAAAAATACACAATAAATCAAAATCAGAAAACTGAACTGTCAATGTTTGTGTCTTCTTCTTCCTACTGGAAATCCAGTAAAGGTAATTCAGTTTTCAGAACTGGATTATGATAATCTAGTTATACAACTGGATCATCTAGATATTGTGATGACAGACAGCCACTTTAATCCAGATTAACGACTAAATCTAGATTAAAATGCTTAGCCTGTCAATGTTATAACTTGACGAAGTAAAGCTTGCAATTTTGAAAACAGCCAATTATGTACGATAAGTTTGACTCGATTATTAGCATTGATAAATTTAAATTCAGCATCGCGATGCACAAATTCAGTTCCAAAAATCTCACATGTATAAAGAGATTATGTATCTAATATGAAAAAGTTGTCTTCTTCACATTATTTTTCTTCTTAAATCATTTTCTAATTAAACACATAAATTTCTTAAATTTTTTTCATGAAATGTTCAAATTTCGGAGAAAAAAAAAATTAACAAAATAAAAAATAAAAATTGTGAATGAAGAAGATTATGTATATTATTGATTGATAGATATAAAATTTAAAAATCAATGATCGCACACATTGTAATATTGTACATAATGTGTACATTCTTGTTAATACTCAAATGTTTTACATACCTATTACCATACACACATCAAAAAATTATTTTTTAATGCGATTCAATGATTCTTTAATAAAATTCAAAAACATTTTTTGTGTGTGCTGTTCAAAAAAGTAGTAAAAATTTTCTTGTATTCTATATCTTACTGCCGATATACATGTACAAGTACATGAACATCAGTATTTGTGATCATTAGGTATATAATGTGATTATGAAGAAGTATAATTATGATTATTATGTGCTATGTTGGAGATTGAAAGTGATATAAGTTACAATACGAGTATGTGATCGTCGTTGATGAACGTACGAATTTACAACTGTCGTACGATACAAGACTATTCAAATTATTATCTATCGTTAAAGATATTTTTATTAGAGAGAACATAAAAATAGGAATTTATTGCTGATGTTAGTGCCGATTTACACCAAATTGAATTCTTTTAATTGAATCCAGAAGATTAGATGAAGAAAAAGAAAACAGAAATTACTGTTTGGTACACTATAGGAATTAATTATCTATGTGCGTGTGTGTGTAAATATTATAAATAAATATATAAAAAACTAATAAAAATTGGATTCTTGTAGTAACAGGAATATCTCAAATACTTAATACCACCAAGTATAGTGACTTACAATAATTCTATAGTTCCTGAAAGGTGGTCTCTGAACAAAAAATAACTTATAAAAAAGATATGTAAATTTATGTAATAAATTAAAAATCTGAGAAATTACTTAAATTTAATTAAGCATAAATTGATCAATTTATATATATTTTTCTATTAAAATAATATTACCGCAATTTTTTATAATATTTCATTTACCAGAAATATTTTATTATAAGAACTGTTCCATTTGTCCTGCTCTACTTTCTAATTGTATGCTTTTATAGAAATTGTATGCTTAAAACGGACAAAACTTTTGAAATAACCTAATATAAAGTCCAATGTCGTCTACATATAGCTGATACAGGTTGAATTCATCATTACAATCGAATATGCGACCAAAATGAAAAGATTACTTAGAATTTAATCGTAATCTAAAGCGTAATGTTGAACAAAGAATAGTTTTTTTGTAAACGTTTTAAATCTAGTACTATTGACACACTGCTGAGATAAACCATGGTTATCTCAAATGGTTTATCGATAATCTGGTATGGGTGACACATTTAAATTGAGGTGAACTATTTTATGTATTCATACGACAGCTGTTGAGACAAATTCAAGCACTAATTCTTTTTCATCTAATCAGCATGTTATGCTACTGACAGACATCTAGTATCGATACCATAATATTCATACCATGGTATGAGCAATACCAGCGTCACCATATATATATGTAATCTAGTATAAACCCAGTATCATTTGACATATTTTGTGAATTTTGTTGTGTTGTCATATAGAAAATTTATATTTACATTATATTACTTTCAACTTAATGCCTACTATGCCTATTAATTACTTTCAAATTAATGTTAAAACTACTGTAAAAACTAATTTCTATAATTTCCGCAGCATTAAAATGGCACTACGTTCAGTAAATTTTGTGAATACTAGATTCATACTAGACAAATCATGCTGGTTTCAATACCACGTTTATACCAGCTTGTTTTCCTGGTATAAAGCTAGTATAGGGTGACAGACATGTAGTATAGCCAATACCATGGTATCAATACCACGTTTATAATAGATGTCTGTCTAGTGCTTTAGCTGAAATTTGGTTTGACAGTTTGTTTAAATATAATATAAAAAAAAATAACACAAACATCAAAGATAACTGAGTTCGAACTTGGTTAACAAGATAAGTAAGTTCTATAAGTTCTATATAAGTTCTATAAGTTAACTTAACCGAGTTCTGAAAGTCAGTTATGGCAAAGATAAACCATAAAACTGAGATAACCATGGTTTATCTCTGCAGTGTATCAATAGTATAACATGAAGTATCCCAAATAATGTCAGATGTCAAAACAATAGTTATGACTATAATATCATTCAAAATTCAAAATTCATAAATTTAGGTTCAATCTATGGTTCGAACGTCAAATATTATCTACCAAATATCGGAAAGGTATTCTATAGCCAATTGGCTAGAATTGATCTTTGAATCCACATAATCGTAGTATTCAAACAAATGAAATAGATTATGTTCGATTAGATTTAAATTAGAATTATGAACACCGATTCGAGCAATCAGAGTATTCAGATTAAAATTTTAAATGGCATTAAAGTGCTTAGAGTAATCCAATCGTAATCATTAACTCAAACTCAATCATAATGTACACACGGCTAACGGCTTGCATATGCGCACATTTTGATAAACTGCTGAAAAATAAAAATGATTAAAATGAAAAATCACTGTAGAAATCGGTACTCCATCCAATACCTATATAGTATGGACGAAGATTCGCAAATAAAAGTTTATGGGTTTCAAACGGGAACAACACCATATAACCAAAATATGCATTAATTATTGTTAATTACTGTAGCATAAACATCTTCTGATCATAGATATTTGTATGTCCCAATTTGGTTAATAATTTGGTGATGGTCAAATTATTAAGGCAATTTATCGAAATGTTCGTACAAAAAGAAAATTTTCGACAAAAAAAAATTAATTTTTCTTAATATGACCAACTGTGGTGGTCTCTAATTGCTATTTCAGAAATTTTGTACCAAAATCGCATATACACGTATGTATGTATATATACATAGGTATGTATAACATAAAACAATCTCTTCTTTAAAGTGTTATTTATAAGTATTTGACCGTATCAAAATATATATGTATAAAATATACGGCATGTGGGTATACATTTGCACATTCAATTTACATAAAAAATATTTGCATGTGTATTCACAACAAACCATTCTTTTTTCTCTTATTTTCATTAATCAATTGCTCATAATTCATAATAATTGTATGTAATACACAATATTCTTTATTATTTGTATACACTACGACTACAACATACTAACTATCTGAATGGCATTGTTAAAAAATATATTTTATATACGTAAATGAAAAATGCACACACATATGAACGTATTGAATTTATTTGTACATATGTACATACATATGTATAACATGTTATGATTTGAAGAAAATAAGCAAATTTATGTTTAACCTTAAAGCGAATTTTTTATATTCACAAATATGTTTTGATTAAATATGCACCTATGCACCCCGCAAGACATGCATACACATACATATTAACACATTTATATATATTTTATATATTTACTTGCACATGAACAATCGCTATAAATAAATATTATTTATTTCAACTTTAGCAAAGAAGCAAAATTTATGATTAAAAATACACAGAGATACAACACAAGCCATTAAAAAAAAAATGAATTTTTATGTTGATTGCTCTACAAAATAAAGATAAAAAAAGGCAAAAAACAAAAATAAAAGAAGATGAGGATCAAGTAAGTGGTAAATAGTAAGTAAGTAGATTTAAAAGGAAAAACACAAAACAAAAATCGAACATTAATTATTAGAACAGAAACATATCGCTTCAGGATAAAATCTGTGGATAAAGAAAGACCATAAAGAAGAAGAGAAATATGAATGAATATAAATTTAAATATTACATATTTACATACATGTATGTACATATATGTATATACTTGTACAGATACTAATTATGAACAATTGAAGCAACCTATTATAAATTTTAAAAATGCATTTTTCATTTCATTTTTATTTTTAAACATGTAATACATTTTTATTACCTCTGTACATATATTATGTACATACTCGTATATGTATATATATTTTGGATGTATTAAAACACTGCTTATAATAATCAGCATTCCCGTTTTGGTAATTTTCTGTTCAAGATTTGTGGATTAAAAGCAACATTTTTTTCTGGAGCATCGATGCGAATATACAAACGTATACATAATCGAGACCAAATCAAATAATATTTGACAAATTTTTCGCATATTTCTATATGCGTTAGTAACATTTTTTTTTAATACAAAGATAAAATCTTAAAATAGAAAATTGTATAATCTTATTAGAAAAATATTGGAAATCTTCACTTGATGAACATATGTAAATAAACTCGTTTTGTTTATTATTTGTACATAAATAAATTTTTGCACCATACCACACCATACACCTATCCTATAGTTTAATGTGGATTACGAACTACTGAGTTGCTGTGGTTGCTGGTAGAAAAGCAAGCTTCATTTTTACATGATGGGGCTTAGACTTATCTATTCTATTCATTCGGTTTGTAAAAAGATTCATTTCAACTTCAAGTACCAATCCTATATTTTTAAAATGATCTCATAATATTTTTAGCTAAGTTAGTGTAGGTGCATAATGAACAAATAGAATAATCAGCATTTTTAAGCTTTTTTTTTCGGACAAGCTAGTACTCATTCAAATATGAGTGAACTCTGGACATACTGCAAGTTGGAAATAGGTAATGAAAACTTGAAAATTATTATTTTATGCTCTAGACACATACGGCTCGAAATCACCATAATTTTACGAAACCACTCTTTTGAAATCATATAGTGACACGCTGCATGTTGTTGATTTTGAATGAATGAATTTTGAAGTTTTATAATTAATTGTGTATTAAAAAGAGCTTTTAGTTTTATAAAAATATAACAATTAAATACATAAAAATGTATAACCAGTATAACTATATGAACATAATATTAATGACAGCTGAAACTGGAAAATGAAATTGGAAACTGGAAGTTTTATCATGATTTTGATCAAAATCAAGCAATTTTTACGTAATTTTCGATGAAATTACCATAATTTCGATCAGCTGAAACTATATGAAAAGTACTTGATTTTGTCGCCAAAATCAAGAAAAAAGGTTGATTTCGAAAATTATGGTAATTTCGAGCTGTATGTGTCTAGGATAATACTTCTATCTTGTACCAGCAGTTGAATTATAATTTACAAAAATTTCATCTAGCCGAATAAATTCAAGCAACCTGAATCAAAGCAGAAACTATGTACATAATTATATTCAATACACATACATCTATTATGTGCATATTTTTCTTTCTATTTCTATAACTTATATGATTTAAAAATTTTTTTTCTTGCCTAGACAATCTTCTAATTCAAAATCAAGCACAGGTTAATTTAATGTTTTCTGTAAATATTTTATGCAATATCATTCAACAAATTTCTTCTAAAAATATTTTTTTTTTTCATTTATTATTATGATTATTTTGAAATCTGATGGTGGTCTTTTCAAATCATCGTATAAGCTTATATAGTGCTTAAAAATGTTTACTGCTGCTCATATTCATAAAGAAATACTTGTATACGAGTATCTATATGTTTCTTTGTTCGATTTCAAATCAAATAAATAGATCAATTGCTCGAAATTAATACGATGAATTTTGTAATTGTGTATAGCTTTCTTAAAATCATCATCATCATCATCATCATCAAAATAATCTGTACATGATCTATATTTTGATTAGCTGCATATAGGTGAAGTTATTCAAAAGAAAAAGAAAACTAAGATTATAAAAAAAACTGATCGAAAAATTCATCATAAAAGTTATTATATTCCATATAGATACTATTTTCGAATGCTATATGAAAACATGTCTTATTTAAATGCATAAATCTTGATTAGGTGTGGTTTAGAATACAACCGAATGAATACAACGATGCATATACATAACAGGTACAGTATACGGATGAATAAATAGATAGATATATCTAATTATAGATAAATAAAAATAAATGTAATATGTACGAATTATATATTTCATCTAAATTCCAGATATGATTAATGATTTTTCATTATTATGATTAGTTTATTTACATTCTACAATAGAATATTATGCAATATTTTAATTCAAGATTTTAATCTTTTTAATTCCTATACATATGCGTACATTTTATCAAAATACAATTCTACATAAATTTAAAATACATGAACTCAGTAAATCCAGTCTTGAGTTTTTGTATCCTTTGTCTGAAAAAATAAAAATTAATTTCTAACTGTTAAATTTATCTATTATTAAAATTTTAAAATAATCTGAGTCAAAGAACTTTCAGATTAGTTTTCTATCTCTTTTTGTATACAAAATCATTTTTTCTACAAAAAAAAAAGTAATTTCTGTTTAACAAAACGATTTTCAGTTGAAAAATTGATAAAAAATTTCACAAAATAAATTATTGTATTATACACTGACAAGCAAAATTATTCGTTCCTTAAAGTACTCTAGGATTCTCATAAATATTTCTTTTTTTTAATACGAGCATGTGTACAAATAAGTTTCCGTCGTTTGTTATCCAAAATTGGACATTTATTGTGAGAGAACAAAGTATTATGTCCTATTCGAACTATTGTCCGTCGCCTACCACTACTTTTTCCCATCTTTCTGGTAGAATACAGATTTCGCGTCTGAAAAGTGCTTCATCTTTTGATTCTATCCATGAATCGATCCAATTTTTGGCTTCTTCATAAGAACAGAAGTGCTACTAGTACATGCCTTATCGATCGAAATAAGTGCACATCAGAAAAAGAAATGTTTATTGAATACAGCGTGTGGCGAAAACTTCTCAATTGAGTGTTGCCAAATAGATTTTGTCTGACAAAGAAAGCAACAGTGCATGAAATGATTTTATTCAATGTGAAATCGCTTTTTGATTTACTTCCAAAGGTTCTGAAATTTTTCTTGCGTTTGGCAAGAATATTGATTCAATAGTGCTTCCAATTCCGCGTTTCACTTTCGGCCTTCCAATATGTGCTTTTTACTCGATATCAAATTCATTGTTCTAAAACTTTTAAAAGCACTCACAATAACTTCTCTAACTTAGGCCAGGCTCATAAGCTTCTATAAGCAATCGATGCGCCTCAGTTAAAGATATCTCCAAATTGTAGAAGTAAATCAGACGTTCTCTCAAATGACGCTTATTCGGCAAAAAAATTCGACATTTCCAAACACAAAATTATATACAAAACTGATAAAAATTTAATAATATTTTAAGGTTATGTTGTCGACAGATTTACTAACATACGATAATGCATTTTACATCAAACAATTTTAATCATAACTTACTGATGACACCAACATTTGTTAAACGATGGAAATTTATTTGTAGACCATATCTGCAATCGTTTATTTAAACTGAAATAATATATAAGAGGTGCGAATATATTTTTATGCGGCAGTGTATTTAGAAAGAAAATCTGAAACATTTGTTCGTAGTCCTATTTATAAGATTTAAAATAAAATAGTACATAAACAAAAAAACTGTCATTAGAAATGTACAAATTTTTTTTTTTTAATTTTAGTCCAATTTATTTATTGGAGATTCGTAAATGAAAAGCTATCAACTATGCCAAAAGCAATTTTATTTCTTTGTACTTCATAGTATCATCATTTTCCTATCCTTAATACATACATACACATATACTAGGTATACCTGTATAGTAAAAGTCATTATTGTATTTTACATCTTTGTATAGCTATGCATCTCTATAGCAAAACGTTATTGTAACTGTAATTGTAACTGTATTCATATAGTCATATTCATATACACATACTACTTAGAATATATTTTGTTTACTGTATCGTTGGTGCCGGTTTATATTTGACTAAAAATTTTAATTTTTTTTCTAATTTAGAACAAAAAAAGAAGAAAATTTTCTTTTCTTTTCCTACTTTTGTTTGATTAATTTCAAAATAAAAGCTTTTTCGAGTTTACTTTGCGAGAGATATTTTTTTTTTTCTGACTTGTTTGTATTTTCATTATAAAAAAGATACAAAAAATTACTAAATACTCGAGAAGTAAAAATATAAATAAATGAATTTTATCCACAATCTTTACCTATTTTCTTCGTTGAAATGTAAAAAAAACGTTTTCTAAATTTAAACTTCAAAGTACGCATACACGCATACATAGTACATGATATATGTATGTATATAAAAATAATGTATTCCATTGAAATGACAAAAAATTATCTAATAAACCGTCACTTGTAAAAGAATGAAAAAATCTAATATTGAAAGGCAGGAAAACAAACGATATATTAATTTTATTCAATTAGAGATTCAATGCACTGGCTTGTTATATAAAGATTTTAATGAATTATTAATCAGCCACAAGCGGCAGTCATTATATTATACATAAATATGTACATATATAATATGTATACAGTGGACGTCAAAAGTTTTTGTACACCTTCGAGTTTAAACTTTGAATACCTGTAAAACAAAATCAAATGAACAGATCTTCGCATTTTTTTTTCACAAATGAAACCCTGATATGTTCTTAATATTATCCCGGAATTTCATTTTCATACTTCTATTACTCCCAAAATTACAAGTCAAAAATGTTTAATTTATGACTTCATCTTTCTCCGTTCACAAAAATTAAGTCATTACATTAACGATGAATCTTGGATGATTTTTGATACTAACTTTTTTTCACGACTTTTATTTTATTTGAAGAATAATGCCGCTTCTACATTCAATGCAGTGACTTCAACTTGGACTTTGACTTTCGACTTCAAAGTATGCTTAACATGTAAAAGTAGCTGTCAAGTCTACTGCATTGAATGTAGAAGTTCTATTGCATATCCATTAAATCAAAGTCGAAGTTGAAGTCACTGCATTGAACCACATTGAACATAGAATCGGTATAATACAATTTTCTACTACATAAATGTAAAATACATTTTTACTTGTCAAGAGTTTATATTAGTAATAGAGTAAATTTTACAAAAATTTGGTGGTATACAAAGACTTTTGACGTTCACTGTATGTACATTTGGGATTTCAGCTACATAAAAAAAATTGTCAACAGTTTTAACCTTAAATTTAGATACATTCATATATCGGCTGCATACATATACCGACATTACGATATATGCACGTACATACACAATACATACGTATACATCATCATCGAAAAAAAAACTACAAAATTCAATTCCACTTTATTATATACCTACGTTTATTATTATTATTATTATTATTGTTCAAAAATTTACATAAAAATGAATTTCATTTACTGCAATCTGCTGAATCTATATCTAAATATTGACTATTTACAAAATTGACAGAACAGTTTTGGTTGTTTTTATTTATTTCTAGTTTTCTTTTTTCATTTTTTGTTTATTTCCAATACACGTTCTCATTATTTTATTGTGAATATATTATGTAAATTGCTGTTATCATAATCAGATAATATAAACACAGTATAATCGTATAATATAAAGGTTTATGAAAATGAATATATGTATGTTTTTATTACTGACATCTTCTTTCTTTTTTTTTCTTCATATATTTTGATATTTTGGTATGTTTTTGAATTTTTTATGAAAATTATTATCAAATGAGACGCATTCATCGTTATAATATATTATATCAACAAACTACAATACCTTAAACCACCTTAAACCACCTTAAACCTGTTGGATTCTGTCAATTTTTATTTACATACATTCGTCGTACATTTTTACTACATACTTGTACCGTATGTAGTAGAAAAATAAAATAAAATAGTATTGAATTATTTATTATTGATCTAAATTCATCGTAATCTTATCTTATCTTAATTCTGTTTTCTAACTCATTAACACATGTTTGTTTTTTTTTTTTTTCGTCAAATTTACTATTCTTTTAAACTGTTTCATTTGTTTTGTTTTTAATATTTTGGATAAAAACGAAAAATAAGCGACAACTAAAAATCAATAACCCCATGAGTTTATATAAAATGCACATATGTATAAGCATTTTTGTGGAGGTGGAACTTCTATTCCAATACGTATATGGCTCTGGGTAATTTGTAAATGTTCAAGAATACTATATGCCATGCCATATGTACCTTACTTCTTAAACTTTCAAATTACTACTGAAACTCTGTAGTTTTAATTTTTTTTCTTTTGGCTTTGATTTTTTTTTTTGTATGTTTGAGAAATTAAAAATTCATTTATTATTTGAACACATTTTGATCCACACTAATTAAAAAATAAATAAAAATAAACTATGAAAAATATAATTTTAAAACAATCCAAAAATTAAACCTGTTTTTTAATTTAATATTTCGTGTTACAATGATTTTCTTCATCATAGTTGTACACACATATGGTCTATATTCGTGGTGGATATACTTGGTGGATACCTTGAATATTACAATTATTTCTATTTTGATCGTTTTATTTTTTTTTTGTTTTTGTTTTAAGCATATTTTTCAAAATCTGTCGTAAAATCTGTAACTATAACTAATAGATCTTTAAATACCTAATGGGTGGAAATACATACTTATATTAATATGTATTCATTTAGATTCCAATGGTAAAAGCGACTTGTACATATACTTATAACGATAACGTATATGTAGTTAGTCAGTTAGTTCGTAATTATCCAGATGACTGGGTGGTTTGAAATATTTTATAATTATAGAAAATTTAAATTGGTATATAATTACACATTATTTTATAATATTATTTCATTTATCACTAGTGGTCTAGTAGTGCTTGCTAGTATCTAGTATTCAGAATACTCAAGAATATACGGTCAGACCGGGTAAATGTAAACGTCACTAAAAATTATGTGAATATTTGATTTTTGTTATTGATTTTAAGTTATACGTTTTGTTGTTTATAGGTTTATTTTTCGTAAAATGGACATCTCATTGATATATTACGATTAATGGAACATTTTCAATGCAACGCTAAGTGAAATTGGAATTTATCCGTTTTTCGTTCCATATTTTCTTACACGACATTAGATTTAGATGTCTGCGTCACTTTCTAATTGAAATTGAAAATGCTAAAGTAAAGTGAAATTTGGTTCTATTTCTAATTTCAATTTCACTTAACAAAAGCTATAAATTTAATTACAAAAATGTTGTTAGAAAATTGTTGAAAATTTCCCTAAAATTCCTTTAAATTCCTACTTAAAAATGGAGAAATTCAGCTGAGAATTTGAAAATTTGAATGTCAAATGTCAATTTAAACAAAATTTTAATGTCAAATTTTAGAATTTCAAAATTAACTTAGCTTTGTATTTTGAACAGTATGCTTTTTCATAAAATTTCACTTTCACTTAGCGTTACATTGAGAATGTTCCTTAAGTATTTAAAATTGAATATTCAACTTTTGCATTATTTGTAACAAATTTTGTATATTTACTTTTACCATATGAACTTTTTTTGAAAATGCCTGAGCTTGAGGTAAATGAAAACAGCTTATTTTGTAATAGTATTGATTATAAATTACAGCAACTGGCACTCTATATATCTCTCATGCCTATCATTATGTGCAATTTTTATTTCTCATATCAACAACTGCTTTATTTATGTCTTCTAGTGTGTAATTACGCTCAGGCCTTTTTTTAAATACATTTTCGCGGCATGTTATACCAAATGAAAGATTTTTTAAATAGATTTAAAACTCTGTTTACATTTACCCATGTTGACGAATTGATCGAGGTAAATGTAAACATGAAATTATGTGAGACAAGTATTTTATTTATAATATGATATTAGATGCAAAAATGATAAATTTAATAGTTTTTATTCAACTTTTTTCGGAAAATATAATAATTTTTAATTTTGACAAAAGTATAAAACCACAAGTAAAACAATACAGATTTCCTACAGCAATGCAATATAAAATAGAACCTTTTTTTAGGTATATTTTTACAAATGATGAAATAACTAAAACAGTTTAAGTACCAAACAGTAGACAAATCAAAGATACTTTTCAAACAAAGCACAGTTGATTTATGTTGCTCGTTAACAAAAATATCGAGTGCGGTTTCATTTGCCCCTGTTTACATTTACCCGGTCTGACTATAATGGCGCAAATTCATGTAAATAAAATTCAAAAGGTGATTGAAGCAGGGCATTCCTCCCATATTGTAGGAAATTTCGATTAAATTTCAACATAAAAGGTCACTGTGTTCGCCTTGGTATAAAAATAAAAATGTAAAGATTTCTATATCACTCAGCAATTATTTTTCAATATGTTGAAAATTTTACAACATTATTGTTATAAATGAAATAACTTAGAGTCCGAATGACGTATTTTCTTATTTAAAATGCAAGAAAAGAATTAGAAAAACTTTCAGTCGAAGACTTTTGGGCAGAAATTTTAAAATTTGAATATTTTAACGATCTATTCTGTATTCACTTTAATTCACTTCATCATGCATTCAGTTCTTTTTATCTACTCCAACTAGTTTTGCTGTATCAATACGTTTTACCTGATGATAATTATTTTGCAGTTATTCTGCAATTTTCTTTAAAAAAAAACGTAATCAAATAGAAATGGACAATACGTAATACAAAAATTTTTACCATACATAATCAATGCTGATATAAAAACAACTGCAATGACGGATGACCTATACTAGCTTCATTTTTCCAATACATACATATTAAAAATTAGAAATACATATATATGCACACACATGTATAGTCTCCAACAACATTTTTTTTTTGAAAGAAAAACAGTGTAAATCAATACATAGTTTCTTTTGTTTTCCCTTATTGGTAAGATACTTTGGATACTGTAGTACATATACACTCTGAAATTTTTTGGAAATCCCATTATCCTAAAAGATTTTAGAGCATCATAACTAAAAAAGTGCACTTTTATTCAAAACCTATTTTTAGGCAGTGCTAAAATGTAGCAAATTGCTTTACTCTGTATTGAATATAATTTTGATTCATACGATTTTATTATTACAGCACTTAAGATTAGGATTCGATATATCTGCTATCTTGTGCACCAATTATCTCCAAAGTTACTTAGCCGATTTCAATGAAATTTGAAACATAGATACTTTTAGATAAATTGTGGTGCTTAACGGAGCACTTTTTTTTTAAATGTCCTTGTTTCCTTTTTACAGGGTGTCAAAGTTGTCAAAATTGCGATTTTTCGGCTTTCAAATGCACCTCGTACAGCAAACACTGATTGACCAATTTCTTTGAAATTTTGAATATAGGTATAGCCTGAAGGATATTGTAGTGCTTAAATATAGCACATTTTTGATTTTAGGTCCTGAAATTTAGTTATAGTCCTTAAAAAAGGAGAGGATATTTTTTGAAAAATCGTTCAACTTTGACTTCTATTTTCGTACATTAAATTTTCATATGACTATGTGATTTTGGTATCAAAAAAAAGTTTGGACTTTTCTGATGCTTTTACAAAAAAACCTTTAAAATTTTTTGTTATATATCCATTTTTATTAACAAAATAAAATTATGTTCTTTTTCATCAAAATATTTAAAAATCCATTTTTATAGCACCTAAAAGGTATGCAAAGTCATTTTTTAAAAGTTTTGCTTGTAAAATCGTTGTTGTTTTAGAAATTTTTCAAAGTCGAATCCTAATCTTAGGCCTGCGATATTTTTGGTACTTAGACCGCTGTGTGTTCTCTGACTGATACAGGAACATTCAACAGTGAATATTTGAATATTGAATCAAATTTATTCACTATAGCACACAAAGCCTGTCTAGTGGGACGATTGTTACGACCAAAAAATGGAGTAGATGCGCTCTTATGAAGTTGCGACCAATAAATCAGAATTTCGGTAGTAATTTTCCCATGACAAAATATTATCATTGATTAGCATATTTTGACGTAGACAGAAGGTAAAAAAGTTAAAGTGTATTTTGATATTAAAATACAAAAGTATTATGTCCCTCTATAAGAAAACCCGATTCGATACATACATACAATTAGATAATCTTGAAAATTTTTGTTTAATGTAATATATAATTAATATATAATTATATTTAATACATTTGTCAGTGTATCTATCATAATCACAAAATTATACAGATTTAAAAAGAAAACCGATGAAAAAGTAATTAAATGTAACAAATTAAGAAAATTTCATAAAATCTTACCAGAATTAGGATTTCTTAATATCCTCATCAGTATATTATTTTATTCTTGATTCTGTTTTTTTTTTTGACATTTCATAGCATTTTTATTCCGAGAAAATGTTCAATATTTTGCTGTATCTTTCACACTTTCTATGATTTAATTTTTTCCCTTGTAACAATGCAAAAGCTACATTTTCCAAAAAATTTGAAAATATTTACGAAGTTTTTATTGTTTAAATACATTTTGAAAATTCAAAATTAAATTTATGAAATTTTCTTGAAAATTCACAAAAGAAGTAATAGCAAATACGAACATATTCAAGAGTAATTAAAAAAAGTGCAAATGTCCTAATTAAATTAATTTATTAAAACGTTTACACTTACATTTTTTATGGTCATAATGTAGTTCGATATCATTATTGTGATTTTTTTTTTTTCATCTTTTCATTACATTTTTATTTTATTTTTAATACTAAAAAATTAATCATCTAGAAAAAGTTTTAATCAAATTCAAATGAAATGCCTTTTAGTATTGTAGTTATGGTGTAGAGGTAATGTTAGTCAGTTAGTTATATAATTATGAAAAATTGAATATTCTTCTACCGGAATGAGCCAGTATATAAAATATTAAATTTCATATACACGCTAGTATTCAGTTATGTGCATAATATCAATACGTATATGTATATATAAGCATATAATGTTATGTACGAGGATATCGAAAAAATATATATCATACAGATATGTAGATATATAAAATGGATAAATATTTATTGCACGTTTAAAAGTTATATGTGTACAAAACAGATAAACTCATGTAGGTACGTACTCGTATTATATATGTACGTACATATATGGAGTAAGTTTGTTATTTTTGCAAAATTT